>CM057460.1:104569051-105819051 GCA_030035585.1 Dugong dugon | reverse complement strand
TTGATCTGCATTTCTCTAATAGCTAATGATCATAAGCATTTCTTCATGTGTCTGTTAGTCGCCTGAATATCTTCTTTGGTGAAGTGTCTGTTCCTGTCCTTTGCCCATTTTTTAATTGGGTTATCTTTTTTTGTTGAGGTTTTGCAGTATCTTGTAGATTTTAGAGACTAGATGCTGATCAGATTTGTTGTAGCCAAAATTTTTTTCCCAGTCTGTAGTTCATTTTACTCTTTTGGTGAAGTCTTTTGATGAGCATAAGTGTTTGCTTTTAAGGAGCTCCCAGTTATCTAGTCTCTCTTCTTGTGCACTGTTATGTATGGTTTGTATTGTGTTTATGCCATGTATTAGGGCTCCTAATGTTGTCCCTATTTTTTCTTCCATAATCTTTATCATTTTCGATTTTATATTTAAGTCTTTGATCCATTTTGAGTTAGTTTTTGTGCATGGTGTGAGGTATGGGTCTTTTTTCAGTTTTTTTGCAGATGGATATCCAGTTATGCCAGTACCATTTGTTAAAGAGACTGTCTTTTCCCCAATTAATGGACTTTGAGCCTTTGTCAAGTATCAGCTGCTCATAGGTAGATGAATTTATGCCTGGATTCTCAATTCTGTTCCATTGGTCCATGTATCTTTTGTTGTACCAGTACCAGCCTGTTTTCACTACTGTGGCAGTATAACAGGTTCTAAAATCCAGTACCGTGAGGCCACCCACTTTGTTCTTCTTGAGTAATGCTTTACTTATTCGGGGCCTCTTCCCTTTCCATATGAAGTTGGTGATTTCTTTCTCCATCTTATTAAAAAATGCTGGTGGAATTTGGTTCGGGATTGCATTGTATCTGTAAATTGCTTTGGGTATTACTGACATTTTCACAATGTTGCGTCTACCTATCCATGAGCAAGCTATGTTTTTCCACTTATGCAGGTCTTTTTTGGTTTTTGCAGTAATGTCTTGTAGTTTTCATTGTATAGGTCTTTTACATCTCTGGTTAGATTTATTCCTAAGTATTTTATCTTCTTGAGGGAGTATTGTAAATGGTATTGATTTGATAATTTCCTCTTCAAGGTTCTCTTTGTTGGTGTAAAGGAATCCAACTGATTTTTGTATGTTTATCTTGTATCCTGAAATTTTGCTGAAATCTTCTATTAGTTCCAGTAGTTTCTTGTGGATTCTTTGGGGTTTTCTGTGTATAAGATCATATCATCTGCAAATAGAGATACTTTGACTTCTTCCCTACCAATTTGGATGCCCATTATTTCTTCTTCTAGCCTAATTGCTCTGTCTAGGCCCTCCAGCACAATGTCGAATAATAGTGTTTATAAAGGGCATACTTGTCTGGTTCCTGTTCTCAAGGGGAGTGCTTTCAAATTCTCTCCATTTAGGCTGATGTTGGCTGTTGGCTTTGTATAAATGCCCTTAATTATATTGAGGATTTCCCTTCTATTCCTATTTTGTTGAGAGTTTGTATCATGAATGGGTGTTGGACTTTGTCAAATGCCTTTTCTGCATCAATTGATAAGATTGTGTGGTTCTTGTTTTTTGTTTTATTTATGCGATGGATTACATAGATTGTTTTTTTAATGTTGAACCATTCCTGCATATCTGATATAAATCCCACTTGATCATGGTGAATTATTTTTTTTGATATCTTGCTGAATTCCATTGGCTAGAATTTTGTTGAGGGTTTTTGTGTCAATGTTCATGTTGGATATTTGTCTGTAATTTTCTTTTTTTGTGGTGTGTTTACCTGGTTTTGGTATCAGGGTTATGCTGGCTTCATAGAATGAGTTTGGGAGTATTCTATCCTTTTCTATGCTCTGAAATACCTTTAGTAGTAGTCTTAGTCTTGTTAACTCTTGTCTGAAAGTTTGGTAGAATTCTCCAGTGAAGCTATCCAGGCCAGGGCTTTTTTTTTTTTTTTTTTTTTTTGGGAGTTTTTTAATTACCTTTTCAATCTCTTCTTTTGTTGTGCATTTATTTAGTTGTTCTACCTCTGTTTGTGTTAGTTTAGGTAAGTAGTGAGTGTCTAGAAATTTGTCCATTTCCTCTAGGACTTCAAACTTGTCAGAGTACAATTTTTCATAGTAATCTGTTATGATTCTTTTAATTTCAGTTGGGTCTGTTGTGATGTCACCCATCTCATTTCTTATATAGTTTATCTTCTTTGTCTCCTGTTTTTCTGTTGTCAGTTTGGCCAATGGTTTATCAATTTTGTCGATCTTTTCAAAGAACTGGCTTTTGGTCGTTAACTCTTTCCATTGTTTTTCTATTCTCTATTTCATTTAATTCTGCTCTAATTATTATGATTTCCTTTCTTCTGGCACCTGAGGGCTTCTTTTGCTACTCTCTTCCTACTTTTTCCAATTGTAGGGTTAATGTTTTGATTACGGCCCTTTCTTCTTTTTGGATGTGTGCATTTATTGCTATAAACTGACCTCTGAGCACTGCTTTTGCTGTATCCCAAAGGTTCTGGTAGAATGTGTTTTCATTCTTGTTTGATTCTATAAATTTCTTTATTCCATCATTAATTTCTTCTATAACCCAGTCGTTTTTGAGCATGGTGTTGTTCAGTTTCCATGTGTTTGACTTTTTTTTTTCCTTGCTTTTTCTGTTGTTGATTTCTACTTTTATGGCTTTATGGTCAGAAAAGATACTTTGTGATATTTTGATGCTTTGGATTTTGTTAAGGCTTGCTTTATGGCCTAATATGTGGTCTATTCTGGAGAATGTTCCATTAGCCTTGGAAAAGAAAGTATACTTGGCTGCTCTTGCACGGAGTGTTCGGTATACGTCTATGAGATCAAGTTGGTTGTTTGTAGCATTTAGTTCTTCCTTGTCTTTGTTGAGCTTCTTTCTGGATGTTCTGTCCTTCACCAAAAGTGCTGTGTTGAAGCCTCCTACTACTATTGTGGAGCTGTCTCTCTCTTCATTGCTGTTAGAGTTTGTTTTACGTATTTTGGAGCCTTATCGTTGGGTGTGTAAATATTTATTATAGTTATGTCCTCCTGGTGCATTGACCCTCTAATCATTATATAGTGTCCTTCCTTATCCTTTATGGTGGATTTTACTTTAAAGTCTATTTTGTCAGAAATTAATATTGCCACGGCTGCTCTTTTTTGAGTGTTGTTTGCTTGGTATATTTTTTTCCATCCTTTGAGTTTCAGTTTGTGTCTTTGAGTCTAAGGTGTTTCTGTTGTAGGCAGCATATAGATGGATTGTGTTTTTTTATCCAATCTGCCACTCTCTGTCTCTTTATTGGTGCGTTTAGTCCATTTACATTCAGCATAATTATTGATAGGTATGAGTTTAGTGCTGTCATTTTGGTGTCTTTTTTTTGTGTTGTTCACAGTGTCTTTGTTCCACTTAATTTTCTGTGCAGAGTTGTTATTCTTTATGTATTTTCTTTTCATCTTTTTCATTGTTGTTGATTCTGTGTTTGCTGGGTCTTGATATTTTTCTAGTTTTTTATTTTGACTTGTATGATTGTTAGTTTCCTTTGTGGTTACCTTAATATTTACCCCTATTTTTCTATGTTTATACCAGTCTTTTATTTCTTTATATCACCTTGACATCCTCTCCATATGAAAAATCTATGTTTACATTTTTTTAAGTCCCTCTTTTTTGTTTAAATGTTGTCATCTTTTACATATTAACATCTGTTTCCCTATTTTCTGTGTTTTAGCTTTGTTTTATTTTTGTGACTTCCCTATCTGGATTGATATCTGGTTGCTCTGTCCTGTGTTCTAGTCTTGGTTTGTTATCTGATGTTACTGATTTTCTAACCAGAGGACTCCCTTTAGTATTTCTTGTAATTTTGATTTGATTTTTGTAAATTCCCTAAACTTCTGTTTATCTGGAAATATCCTAATTTCGCCATCATATTTGAGAGACAGTTTCACTGGATATATAATTCTTGGCTGGCAATTTTTTTCCTTCAAGGCTTTATATATGTCATCCCATTGCCTTCTTGCCTGCATGGTTTTTGCTGAGTAGTCTGAGCTTATTCCTATTGACTCTCCTTCGTAGATGACTTTTTGTTTATCCCTAGCCGCTCTTAAAATACTCTGTTTATCTTTGGTTTTGGCAAGTTTGATTATAATATGTCTTGGTGACTTTCTTTTGGGATCTACCTTAGGTGGGGTTTGAGCATCTTGGATGTATATCTTGTCATCTTTCACAATATCAGGGAAGTTTTCTTCCAACAAATCTTCAGCAATTCTCTCTGTATTTTCTGTTATCCCCCCTGTTCTCATATTCCAATCACTTTTAGGTTATTCCTCTTGATAGAGTCCCCTATAATTATTAGCATTTCTTCATTTTTTAAAGTCTTTTTATCTGATTTTTCCTCAGATGAGTTGGTGTCAAGTGCTTTATCTTCAGTCTCACTAATTCTGACTTCCATTGCTTCAATTCTGCTCCTATGACTTTCTATTGAGTTGTCTGATTCTGAAACTTTATTGTTAATCTTCTGTATTTCTGATTGCTGTCTCTCTATGGATTCTTGCAGCCTGTTAAATTTGTCATTATGTTCTTCTCTAATCTTTTTAAATTCCTCTGTTGTGTGTTCTGCATTTTGATTAATTTCCTTCCTAATTTCTCGAAGAGTTCTGTGTATTAATCTTTTGTATTCTGCCTCTGATAATTCCAAGAAATTTTCCTCCTCTGGAAAATTTCTAGATTCTTTATTTTGGGAGGTTGCTGAAGCCATCATGGATTGCCTCTTTTTGTGCTTTGTTATTGACTGTTGTCTCCAAGCCATCAATAAGTTATTATATTTATTTTGTTTGCTTCCTGTCTCCTAGCTTCTTGTTTTGTTTTCATATACCCAGATAGGCTGCTTGTATGAGCTAGTTTGATTATTGGCAACTTTGATGCTCTAATATCCTGTCACCAGGTGATTAGATCTGGTACTAGGTATGTGAGCTCAGAAGTCTGCCTACTCCTCCTGTATGGATTCAGCTCAGCTGTCCAGGTAGATAGGCACCAAGCATGTGGTGTAGGCTCTCACGTACAGTCCTAGACAGGCATGGATGATTGGTGTAGGCACAGGCATCTGGCTGCAGCAGGAGGATATGCTGTGAGTAAGGCAGAGGGCTGATGGCTGCCCCTGGGTGTCTAGGTAGAAGGTGTGTCCCTGTTCCCTAGAGCACGTAGGTGGGTGGGTTTTGCAGCCAGACTATGGGCACCTAATGCTGTTGGCTGTAAGGACTGGTGGGCACCTCTTATTCATGGGCTAGGTGTCATTGGTAGAGCCATCAGTCCTCAGGCCCCTGATGTGGGTAAGTGAATACCCTGCTTAATGGGCAGAGCAGTGTCAATTGTCAAAAACCTGCCACTTCACAGCTGAAACAGTTCAAGTTAGGATTCCAGTATATACCCTGTTGCACTGCGGTAATGAGGGCCTACACTGTTGAAATGGGCCCACACAAGTCTATGCAAGGGGAAAGACACTCACTGTATGTGGATCCCTTATGCCTGTGCCTAGACAAAGGAGCTGTGCCTATCCTGGGTTTCTGGCTTAAGGGAGCCGGCAGTTTATTTTCTCCCCTATTTGTTGATTTGTTCACTCTCCAAGGTAGGGAGAATGGCTCCGGACATGTGACGGATCCTACTTCCAGCCCAGGGGACTGGGCAATTTCTGAAGCCTGTCTGGGACCCAGTGCAGAGTGGGGGGTGGGGAGGTAAATGGGAGAGAGGTTTTTCCCTAAGGAGGGTATTTTTGATCCATGTGAAGCCGTACGCATGTACTTTTCTTTCTTGGAAGGCTGCTTTTCACTGGTTCTGCGTGACCATGTAGACTCTGTGGCGTAGGTCTCTCCCAGTGCAGAAAATGCGCCTTCTGTGCTTGGCTGCTTGCCTGTCTCACCACTACCCCCCAAGCTGATCAGGCCTAAAGGGCTCAAGCTCTAGCTAGCTCAGGTCTGGCAACTCCTCACTGCTTCCAAACCATCTCTTCCTGCCCCTGCCACTCAACCTTGTTTCCTCAACTCTGGCTTTGATGTTCAGGGCTCCCAGATTGCCATGTATAATTCAATCACTTTTTTTTTTCCAGTCTTTGTTGTAAGAGGGTCCACCAGAAATGTCTGACTACTCTGCCTTCTTGGCCCCGCCTCTGAACTTTAGCTCTTAAAGTGACTTCAAGAGGCAGTTGTTTGAATAGAACAAGGGGATATTGCATGGTTTAAAGTCAGTAAATGTGTGCTTCAGAGCTGTATCCTTTTACTATACTTATTCAATCTGATTGGAATTTGAAAGTTGGAGACAAAGAAGAAGGATTGGTGGTTGGAAAATATGGCCTTGGTGATAGAAACAGTGCCAGAGATTGCCTGATAGGATCTTGCAAGACTAATGACTTCTTCATTGCAAATACCTTTTGCAACAACATAAACAGCAACTATATGCATGAATCTCACCAGATGGAATACACAGGAATCAAATAGACTACATCTGTGGAAAGAGACAATGGACAAGCTCGATATCATCAGTCAGAATGAGGCCAGGGGCTGATTGTGGAACAGACCATCAATTGCTCATATGCAAGTGCAAGTTGAAGTTGAAGAAAATTGGAACAAGTCCATGAGAGATAAAGTATGAACTTGAGTATATCCCACCTGAATTTGGAGAACATGTCAATTATTTGATGCATTGAGCACTAATGACCAAAGACCAGACAAGCTGTGGAATGACATTAAGGACATCATATATGAAGAAAGCAAAAGGTCATTAAAAAGACAGGAAAGACCAAAATGTATGTCAGAAGAGACTCTGAATGTTGCTTTTGAATGTAGAGTAGCTAAAGTGAAGAAATGATGAAATAAAAGAGCTGAATAGAAGATTTTGAAGGGCAGCTCAAGAAGACAAAGTAAAGTATAATGAAATATGCAAAGATATGGAGTTAGAAAAACAGAAGGCAAAAACACACTTGGTATTTCTCAAGCTGAAAGAACTGAATAAAAAATTCAAGCCCTGAGTTGCAATATTGAAGGATTCTATGTGCAAAATGTTGAATGATGCAAGAAGAATCAAAAGAAGACCTTTTTGGTACAGAGTAACTACACCAAAAAATATTGGTCGATGTTCAACCATGCAAACAAGAACTGATAGTACTGAAGGAAGAGGTCCAAGCTTCACCAAAAGCATTGGTGAAAAACAAGCCTCCAGGAATTGACAGAATACCAACTGAGATGTTTCAACAAATAGGTGCAGTGCTGGAAGCACTCAATTGTCTATGCCAAGAAAGTTAGAAGGCAGCTACCTGGCAAACAGACTGAAAGAAATTCATATTTGTACCCATTACAAAGAAAGATGATCCAACAGAATGTGGAAATTATCGAATAATATCATAAATATCACACAAAAGTAAAATTTTGCTGAAGATCTTTCAAAAGTGGTTGCAGCAGTACATAGACAGGGAACTGCCAGAAGTTCAAGCTGGATTCAGAAGAGGGCATGGGACAAGAGATGTAATATGGATCATGGCTGAAAGCAGAGAATACCAGAAAGATGTTAACCTGAATTTTATTGACAATGAAAAAACATTTGACTGTGTGGATCATAACAAATTATGGATAACATTGAGAAGAATGGAAATTCCAGAGCACTTAATTGTGCTCGTGAGAAACTTGCACTTAGATCAAGAGGCAGTTGTTCAGACAGAACAAGGGGATACTGTGTGGTTTAAAGTCAAGAAAGGTGTGCACCAGGGTTGTATCCTTTTACCATATTTATTTAATATGTATGCTCAGCAAATAGTCCAAAACCTGGACAATATGAAGAAGAACATGGCATCATGATTGGAGGAAGACTCATAAACAACCTGCTTTATGCAGAAGACACAACTTTGCTTGCTGACAGTGGAGAGGACTTGGAGCATTTACTGATGAAGATCAAAGACCACAGCCTTCAGTATGGATTACATCTCATGATAAAGAAAACAAAAATCCTCACAACTGGATCAATAAGCAACTTCATGATAAATGGAGAAAATATTGAAGTTGTCAAGGATTTCACTTTACTTGGATCCACAATCAACACCCGTGGAAGCAGCAGTCAAGAAATTAAAAAATAACATGCTAATACATATTTTGAGTTGTTCTCAGTTTGGTGGGGTCCTTGGCCCTAGGTAGGCGATTCACCATCAATCAAATGAACCAAGTCTTAAATCCCCATGTGTTCTCAGTTAATAACTTTACCTTTACATTTGCATGGGATGAAAATCTTGGTGTCATCTTTGAATCCTCCTAAGCACTCAGACTTCACATTAGATCTCTCAACAGCACTTTCAAAATATGTCTGGAATAATTCAACCACTTATCACCACCTTGTCTGCCATCACCCTGGTCCATGCACCTTCCTTCCACCTATACATCATTAATATAGGCTGTTGTTGGGTGCCTTCAAATCGATTTCAACTCATAGTGACCCCATGTGATAGAGTAGAACTGCCCCATAGGGCTTTCTAGGCTGTAATCTTTATGGGAGAAGATCATCAGGTATTTTTCCTCCACGGCTGCTGTGTATTTTCGAACCACCAACCTTTCAGTTAGCAACTGAGCGCTTAACCATTGTATCACCAGCGCTTCTTTAATATAGTCTGGTAAGTGGTATTATTTCTTCCAACCTATCTCCCTTGCATCTATTATCAACAGAGCATCCAGAGTGATCATGGGAAACTATATGCCACATTATGTTACTTCTCTGCTTCTAAGTCCCCAGCAGGCTCCTATCTTATTTTGTGTAAAAGCATACATTTGTGTTATGACCCAGAAAGTCTTCCATGATCAGGCTACGTCCTTCTACACTCTTTCCCTCCCAGTACTCTGGCAATGCTAGCCTCCTCACTCTTCCTCAGATATACCAGGCAGGCCTGTCTTGGGTGCTTCTCACTCTAGCTCTTCCTTATGACTCAAATGTTCCCTCAGATACACACAAGGCTAACTCCTTCATTTAATCATATCTTTACTCAAAAGTCACTTTTTTGGTGAGGTCTAACTAAAATTTAGACACCCTTTTGCTCCCTAAACACATACTTATTCTCTTTGCCTCCTTTATGTTTTTTTCCTTAGTACTTATTACTATATAACACCTATTGAAACAAACACAAACCAATTGTTTTGTTTATTATCTGTTCACCACACCTCTAAAATCCAGACTACTTGAGGATGGAGATTTTTACTTGTCTGGCACACAAATGAATCTTCCATGCTCAAAGAATGCCTGGTATGTAATAGGCATTCCACAAATATTTGTGGAGTAAACAAAACTATTCTGAATCCAACACATAGTATCATAGCTTCTTATACCAAGTCAAATTCCAATTTTACATGATACTTGATCTCACTCCTATTGCTAGTCGTGCATCCACTAACTTTGATTAGCTATTGAATAAGAAAACTCTGTGGGAAAAGAAGTTGCATTTTTTAACAAGCAGAAAATATGGACATTGCCACATTCTTCATGATAGTCAGCCAAAGCTTTATGATGAAGCTGATCTGTTATTCTACTAATTGGGGGATTCTTGGAAAAATTAAATTAGATATGAGTCAAATAAAAACACATTATTGCTCTTGATTCTTTTTTTATGATATTTAATATTGAGTAAACAAATTAAGTGGTGAAAATCATTAATGCATTCAGCTGCTAGCCAAGAGGTTAAACCTTCAAATCTACCCATCAGTTTCCAGATTTGAACCAGTTTACAGACCCACAACCCCTTGAATGAATGGGAGGCTTGGTTTCCTTGAATAAAGACCCCACTACACTGCCAAAAATTTATGATGTCACTCTTTCTCCCAGCCTTCCCCAAAAGGATCTACAGCCTTTTATGAGAGTGACTGCTCACTGGGAAAAAGGAAATAATCAGACTTTTTGGGGATTACTGGACACCAGTTTTGAACTGACACTAATTTCAGGAGACCCAAAACATCACTGTGACCCACCAGTCAGAGTAGGGTGTACAGAGGTCAGGTTCATCTCACAATGGGTCAAGGGGGTCCCTGAACCCATCCGGTAGTGATTTTCCCAGTTCTATAGTGCATAATTGCAATAGAAATGCTTAGCAATGGCATAACCTCCACACTGGATTCGTGACATGTGAAGTAAGGGTTATTATGGTAGGAAAAGTCAAGTGTAAGCCATTATGACTGCCTCTACCTAGGAAAATAGTAAACCAAAAGCAATACCACATTCCTGGAGGGATTGTAGAGATTACTGACACCAAGGACTTGAAGGATGTAGGGGTGGTGATTCCCATCACATCCCCACTGAACTCACCTATATGGCCTGTGCAAAAAACAGATGGGTCTTGGAGAATGACAATGGGTTGTTGTAAACTTAAACAGGTGATGACTCTAATTGCAGTTGCTGTTCCAGATGTGGTTTCATTGCTTGAGCAAATTAATGCGTCTCCTGTTACCTGGTATGCATGTGAAGCTATTGATCTGGTCAATGTCTTTTTTCTCAATTCTGGTTTCGAAGGAATACCAGAAGCAGTTTGCCTTCAGCTGGCAAGGCCAGCAATACACCTTCACTGTCCTACCTCAGAGATATATCAACTCTCCAGCCCTATGTCATAATTTAGTCTGCAGGGGCCTTGATCGCCTTTCCCTTCCAAAAGACTTCAGAATGATCCATTACATCAATGACATTATGCTGACTGGACCTAGAAAGGAAGAAGTATCATGATTCTAAACTTATTGGTAAGACGGTTGCTTGCTAGAGGGTGGGAAATTAATCTGACAAAAATTAGGTGCCTTCAACCTCAGTGAAATTTCTAGGGGTCCAGTGGTGTGGGACATGTTGAGATATTCCTTCTAAAGTGGAGGATAAGTTGTTACATCTGGCCCATCCTACAACTAAAAAGGAGGCACAGCATCTGGTGGGCCTCTAAATTTGGGAGGTAACATATCTCTCCGTTGGGTGTGCTACTCTGACCTATTTATCAAGTGGCTCAAATGCACCTATGACCTTATAGGGAGTTTCTTACAATCAATTGACTGAGGAAGAGAAAACTTGTGCCTGATTTACAAATGATTCTGTGCGGTATGCAGGCACCACTTAGAAGTGGACAGCGGCAGCACTGCAGCTCCTTTCTGAGACCTCCCTGAAGGACGGTGGTAAAGAAAAATCCTCCCAGTGAGCAGAAATTCTAGCAGTGAACTATGTTGTTCATTTTACTTGGAAGGAGAGATGGCCAGATATGTGATAGTATACAGATTCATGGGCTATGACCAATGGTTTGGCTGGATAGTCAGGGATTTCGAAGGAACATGATTGGAAAATTTATGACAAGGAAGTAAGGGGAAGAGGCATGTGGATAGACTTCTCTGAATGGGCTAAAGAAGTGCGGATATTTGTGTCTCATGTGAATGCTCGCCAAAGGGTGACCTCAGCATAGGATGATTTTAACAATCAAGTGGATAAGATGACATGTTCTGTGGATATTAGTCAGGCTCTTTCCACAGCCACGCCTATCACTGCCCAATAGGCTCATGAACAAAGTGGCCATGGTGGCAGGGATGGAGGTTATGCATGGGCTCAGCAACAAGGATTTCCACTCACCAAGACAGAGTTGGCTACCGCCACTGCTGAGTGCCCAGCCTGCCAGCAGCAGAGACCAACACTGAGTCCCTGATATGGCACAATTCCTAGGGATGAGCAGCCAGAAACCTGGTGGCAGGTTTATGCAAAGAGCAGTGTTTTGTTCTTACTGGAATAGACTTTTATTATGGATACAGATTTGACTTCCCAGCACGCAATGCTCCTGCCAAAACTACCATCTGTGGACTTACAGAATGCCTTATCCACCTCCATGTATCCCACACAGCATTGCCTCAGATCAAGGGACTCACTTAACAGCAAATGAAGTGTGGCAATGGGCCCATGCTGATAGAATTCACTGGTCTTACAGAGGGTTGCTATGAGTCAGAACCAACCTGACTGCACCTTACAACAACAACCGTGTTCCCCATCATCCTAAAGCAGCTGGATTGATAACTTTCTAAAGACACAATTACAGCACCAGCTGGGTGGCAATACCTTGGAGGGTTGGGGCAATGTTCTCCAGGAGGCTGTATATGCTCTAAACTAGCATCCAATATATGGTGCTGCTTCTCTTATAGCCAGGATTCATGGGTCCAGTAACAAATGGGTGGAAACAGGAGGGACACCACTCACGATTACCACAGTGACCCATTCGTAAAATTTTTGCTTCTTGTCCCTATACCCTATGCTCTGTGGATCTAGAGGTCTTAGTTCCAAAGGGAGGAATGCTCACACCAGGAGACACAACAATGATTCCATTGAACTTGAAGTTAAAAATGCCAGTCAGTCACTTTGGGCTCTTCATGCCTCTGAATCAACAGGCAAAGATTAGGGTTACTGTATTGGCTGGTGTGATTTATCCTAATTACCAAGAGGGAAATCAGATTGATATTACATAATGAAGGTAAAGAAGAGTATGTCTGGAATACAGGAGATCCCTTAGGACATCTCTTAGTACTATCACGCCCTGTGATTAAAG
The DNA here is from genome assembly GCA_030035585.1 of Dugong dugon. NCBI lineage: Eukaryota > Metazoa > Chordata > Mammalia > Sirenia > Dugongidae > Dugong > Dugong dugon. Next base: position 105,806,533 of record CM057460.1, on the reverse strand, counting down.
TCAATGGAAAACAATAGCAACCCAATTCCAACATGACTACTAATGGCCTACACCCTTCAGGAATGAAGGTTTTGGTCACTCCACCAGGCAAAGAACCATGACCAGCTGAGGTACTTGCTGAGGGCAAAAGGAATACAAAATGGGTGGTGGAAGAAGGTAGTTCTGAACAATAGCTACCACATCACCAGTTGCAGTTGTTTTTAGTATCTTCCTTGTTATGTTATAAATGTATGTGTGTATGTGTTTGTGTGTGTGTGTAGCAAATATCTTTGTTTTCTTTCCTCCCTTATTCCATTACTTATTATAAAATATGTGATGTAAACCAGGCTAGTGCATTTTTGGTCTTACTCATGTTAGTTGTATAACGTGAGGTGCAATTATAACTTTATAGATGTCTTTATTTAGAGATTATATATGGTTTAAGGAGATGTATAGGTGCCAAGCTGACAAGGGGTGGACTGTAATGGTTAAGATTGTGCATCAACTAGGCTAGACCATGATTCTGAGTGGTTTGGTAGATATAATCTAATCATCCTCCATGTTGTGATCTGATGTGAGCAGCCAGTCAGTTGAAAGGGGAGTTTCCTTGGGGTTGTGGCCTGCATCCTATGGATGTTCTGGCAAAGTTTGCCTTTTCTTGATCCTGCATCTGACTTTTCAACCCTTGATCTCAGGTTCTTGGGACATAAGCCAGCAGCCTGCTGTCTGACTTGCAGATTTTTGGATTTGTCAGCTCCTGCAGACCCATGAGCCAGCAGCCTGCCATCTGAGCTGCTGATTTTGGGTTTGTCAGCCCCCGCAGTCATGTGAGTCAGGAGGAGCCTCCAGCCTGATGCCTGACTCATGGATTTGGGACTTGCCAGCCTCCACAACTGTGTGAGCCATTTCCTTGAAATAAATCTCTCTCTCTATGTATTTATATACATATGCTTCACCAGTGTTGCTCCTGCAGAGAACCTAGCCTAAGACAGGCACTTTGTAAGAAAAGCCTGGTGATCTATTTTTGAAAAATAAGTCATCAAAGAACAATGTAGCACAGTTTTACTCTGACACACATGAGGTCACCATGAGTCAGAATTGACTCTACAGCAACTGATTTTAAACTAAGAATTGTTAGTAAAGTAAACTAATGTGAAACATCTCTCATAGAAATGGCACGCATTTTCATTTCACCTGTGAACATAGCATGAATCTATGAACCATTACTACTTGGAATAGTTGAAAAAAGAAATAAGCAATTTCAGAGTTCCAATTCAGGCATTGCTAGCTCAAATGTAAGAGAGTAAAACGAGCTAGGTGGGTCTTATGACAATTATAGCTAGAATTAGAACATCTCATGTTTGCAAATTATCATGAATTTATCTTTCTGCTACTATGGTCTCTTCTCCAACATTCCTTCTGATGGTCGTCGAGCATATAGTTAAACACATCCAATGATGGGGAACTTACTATATTTGGAGTCAGTTTATCATTGGACAGTTTTGTTACAAAGTTATCACTTTTCTCACTTATTTTAAGACTTAACCTATCTCCTTGAAGATATCAATAAATATTTTCAAGGGTATGAATGATAATTGGTTGGGTTGAATTAATTTGGGGAGAAGGTGACACAAGAATCAGGTAACCTGACAACAAAACCTAGCAGCTGATAGCCTGGCAGTGAATAAATAGGCCAAAAATCTACAATGAGTGGGCATAAGAATTCCAAAAACACTATAAAACAAAACAAAAACCAAAAAACCAAATCTGTTGCCACTGAGTTGGTTCTGACTCATAGCGACCCTATAGGACAGAGTAGAACTGCCCCATAGGTTTTCAAGGAGAGGCTAGTGGATTCAAATTGCTGATCTTTTGGTTAGCAGCCAAGCTCTTAACCACTGTGCAACCAGGGCTCCAAAAGCACTATAGCTGGGAATTATTTCATGTAGAGATATGTAGAAATAGTCCTCTACCTTATAATTTCTTCACGGGAATCAGATTACAGTTTAGTGTAATAACTGATGTTTTTAGTAACAACAGTGCCTGACCAAGAAAAAGAATATATCATTTGAAGTATATTTTATATAAGATGGCAACATAATTTGTAACACAGTTCATAAATATTTGCACCCCAAGCACATAAACTAAAACAATGTGTTGCTTATAATGGTCATTTTAAAGTTATCTGAAAAATGTATTTACATGATAAGAATTGTTCTCCAAGGGTAGCAAATAAATAAGACATGAAAACAGTTCAGACTTTTAAAGGCTATATGCACATTATATTCAAGTAAAATCTTTTAGAGAATGGGATAGAAATAAGAATGTGATAACAACCATGTTTTAAATATTATAAAGAAGATAAAATTATTAGAAGCATGTTTTGAATTTATAAACATAAAGTTATTCAACTTAACATAGGAGAATACCTCTATCTCTGGAAGTCATTATATGATAATGCTAAGTCCAATGCCTGAGGTCAATTAAATGGAACTGGACTAAACTTTGAAATTCTGCCTTTGCTTTTCTGTGGCACCTACTGACTCATCATCTATACTCTCTGGTCACTTTGCTTTGATAAACATCTATATCTATATTTATCTGTGTGTGTGTGTGTGTGAGTGTGTATGAGAGAGACAGACAAAGAGATCCCATATTGCAAGAAGGCCTAAATTGCATTTGACATTTTAGATTTCTGTTTTCCTCAAAAATTAAAGTATTTCACTCTGGACTCCAGGTTGCGATGTCTGGTTGCTTATCTCAGATCTGGCACTGTGTGATGGGCAAGCATTCAGTTTCTTCATATGCTTTAGGATTTTTTTTATTATATGATTACTAAGGTCCTAGCTAGCTTCAACAGTCTATAATATAGTTATTTTATGAGTATTTTGGATTGGGAAAATCCATCTGTAAGATGTGAATGTTGACCAAGGATAATGGGAGTGAAATGCTGCCATGATATGTGCTGAATATATTACATTTGCTACTCGCACTCCATTCTTCTGCCGACTGCTGTGTGCTCCAGGGGTCGTAGTCTTTATGAACTGCATAAATAGGCTCCCTAGATCTCAGAGGCAGGAAGGGGGAAGGGAGTGATGGGTGAGAGTGAAGTTGGCATATATATTTCCCCCTGCTTCCTCCTTCAGGAGAAAGATGCTTCCTCACTGCAGGTCATTACAGCCAGCTGGCTTTTTGGCCAGGGGTTAGCGCTCCTGTCAGCCTGCCACTCCAGATTACAGTAACTGCTCTCTGCCCTGACCCCTTCAGGCCTACCCTGCCCCATGTTATTAGCTCTTTGATACTATACTCCTCTTTCTGTGGCCCTTACTCTCTAGTGACATCTTTGCAAACATTTCTTTTATCAAAGTCTCCAAAAATCATTCCAGTCTGAGAGTGGCTTCAGTTTCCTGTTGGGATCCTAACTGGGAATACAAACCTGTGGGTTGCTGCAGCAAAGGAGCGTAGATATAGTGTTACCTGGGATGGATACTGGAGTTACTGCCTCCATCTCTGACTTCAAACAGAAACTTCCTCTCCCTGACCAGAGGGCACAGTACAAAGCCCCCTTCCCATTGCCACGAACAGGTAAGATGGAGAGCAGCAACACAAAAAGACAGCACTGAAAAGCAGAGTGAGAGAAAGAATCTCTCACAGGCTCACACAGTGAGAAAGGAAAGCCAGTTTCAGGGTGGAAGCAGTATTTTGTGGTGAGCACTCGGGGGAGTGAAATCACCTCGAGGAGACTCTGATCTATAAAGTGAACTTTGTGTAGTCACGGATGAAGAAATTGAGGATATTTCATACATAGTTATAAATCCCTTGATATAAAGAAGAAATAGTTTACAACAGGCCACCCTGTGCTCTAGATGGCAAGACACAAATTTCTCAGCAGAACTGAGCACCCTTGGAGGAAGAGAAACCTGGGCCAGACGAGAGACTTGGTAACACCTCATCGATTTTTGGTGGTGGTGGTGGTGGTGGTGGGGACCCTCAAATTTATACCAGAATCCTATCGTATGCCATTTTAGGTTGTTATATGCAGATTTGCTTGTGTAAAATATACATATAGCTAGCTGGATAGATAAAGAATTCTATAGCATGTATTTAGACATTTTCATACAGTCCCGAATTGAAGAAGCCTGAATTGAGTAAAACCCACGGACTCTTGCAGTTAGAATGCTGCAGTTCGAAAGGATATTTGAAAAATTTCTGCATTCATTAAAAAATATATGTGGCTACTCATATATGCCAAGTACTGTGTAAATAAACAAAACAAACAGATTTTCTCCCCATGTACTAATAAAGGGAGAAAGATGTATAAAGACTGCAGCACAGTGGCTTCTTACAGACGTGTGTTGTTCCTTCAGCACAGTGGCTTCTTACAGACGTGTGTTGTTCCTTCAGCCTGGCATGGTTTCTCTTCAGATGGCCATGTGACTCAGTCTCTCACCTCTTTTCACAAACAGCACCTGCTTGATGAAGGCTTGATGATTCTTTATAAAATTTCAATTCACCTGCTTTCTTTTTGTTTTCCTCCATCTTAGAATTCATCACTGTTTTAATTATTGTCAGTGTTCATCTTCATTATGGCGCATAAACTCCATGAGGGAAGGGATTTTTTTTTTTTTGGTCTGTTATGTGACTCTAGAATTTAGGAGACTGCCTGGAACATAGTAGGAGTTTTATTTTGTTTTGATAAGTGTGAGGAAGGGAAGGAGGGAGGAAAGAAGGGAAAGGAGATTCAGTGGGAACACTTGGGAGAGAATGATCCCTTTTACAAATGTTGAAGAAGATTTTACCATTAATCTGAGTCTTGACAGACCTGTGGTTTGTTTTTAGGTGGAAATAGAGAGTGTTGAGTAAAGGACAGTGGTCCAAAGGACATGTCGGTCATCCTGATTTGCATGCAGCGCAAAGTTAATAAAAAAAAGCCCACTGCCATGAGATGATTCCAACTCATACCAACCTTCTAGGACAGAGTAGAACTACTCCACAGGGTTTCCAAGGAGCGGCTGGTAGATTTGAACTGCCGACCTTTTGGTTAGGAGCCGAGCCCTTAACCCCTGTGTCACCAGGGCTCCAATTCAAAGTTATGAATGCTTAATTGGAATCCTTGCTTACAGCGCTTTCCTCATCACTAGATGTGTTGAGGAGCCTAAGAGTCTGGGACCTTTTTTAAGAGTGATATTTTTAAATAAACTAATTTCTTTGAGAATGTACAGAAGAATTAAGGGCATATGGTTATGACTGGAAAAAGTCTATGTGTCCCTTAAAGAATGTGTTAGCATTTCTGTATAGGAATTTTACAGAGTTTATTGGGTCCAATATTTTTCTCTTGTACACACTTCTAGTGGATTCTGGAAGTCTTAAAAAAATGGATAAATATCCTAAAATGCACAGTTAATAGGTAGAACCTTAGTATGCATCATCGCTATTTTAATTAGGACAATATCTAGTCGTCTTGATTGCTGGGAGTGTGGACAGCATCGCTGTTTTCATCCACAGAGGCACATCTCCCAAGCGCCAAAACAGCACAATGCTAATGTTTGCAAAGCCACTTGACGTTTAAAAATTACACTTAGATAAGAGGGAAAAAGACTTCACTAGTTAAATTAAAACTTGGCTTTCAGCAAAGATAAAATAGTAAAATATTTTTGTTAATAAAAAAAAAAAATGTTTTGTCTGTTGCATTACTCCAGCTAGGAGACTGCACAAAGAGTGGTATTATGAAGATAAAGGGCTCTGGAATATAACATATTACCATATAGAAGCTGTGCGAATGAGGAAATGCATTTTTAAAACTAGCAGTTCCTTTATGAGCTCTGATGCTTGCAGGGATCTAGGGGATGAAGATCCTCCACATTACTCCTGAGTGGTTTATAGCAGGGGACATTTTCTTGAACGTACTTCTCAGTACTGCATAGACTCAGTCCCCAGCTTGACAGCTCTCTTAAATTGAAATGCAACCTGTGCTGCACTTCATCTCCCAATATCTTACCCCTGGTTCACATCTACAGTGATGTTTATTTATATAAAGGTGCATTCTGGGATCCGGATTCCTTTTCCTGACATCAGTTCAGACATGCCACAGACTAGTCATTACAACCCAGATTTCCTCACTAACCCTTAAAGAGGCAAAGAGATTCCAGATATGCAGTCCACCTGAAGTGTTTTGGCTGCATCTATTGGACTTTAAACTGGGCAGTTTGCATTAATGTCTATATTACAAATGGGACAAAGCTGATGCCAACAAGCCTGAAGGCCCTGAAAGGAGAAACAACCTAACACACCTGAAGGCATCTCTTCTCAGGCACAGTTAATGCTTGCTCCTTTCCCTATATACCCTCCCAGTCTTTGGTCAGTTTTGTGAACTAGTTCAAGCATAGTTTTCTTCTGCTTTTCAAAACAGAATTCAAAAAGGAATTGTTTAATAAAATAATGTAGAAAACTTGACAGAAACCAGATCATCAGTACATTCAATTGAAGGATTCTAAATATGAGTATGTATTTATTTATCACAAACGCCAAAGAACAATGTGCGTAGGGGAATGCATCACTTCACCTTCAAGCTGTCTTTTTACAGTCCAGAGTTCCTGGATGGTGCAAACGGTTAACGTGCTCTGGTGCTAAACAAAATGTTGGCGGTTCGAATCCACCTAGAGATGCTTTGGAGAAAGGCTTGGTGATCTACTTCCAAAAAATTAGCCGTTGATAACCCCTCGGAGCACAGTTCTACTCTGACACGCATTTGGTCGACTCGATGGCAACTGGTTGTTTTATGTTGTTGGGTGCTATCAAGTCGATTTCGACTCAAAGTGACCTCATGTAACAGAGTAGAACTGCCCCGTAGGGTTTTCTTGGCTGTAATCCTTGTGAAGCAGATCATCAGGCCTTTCTCTGGAAGAGCCACTGGGTGGGTTTGAACTACCAAGCTTTTGGTTAGCAGCCAAGTGCTTAACTGCTGTGCCACCAGGGCTCCAGGGCTCCTTGGTTGTTTTATGTGTATATAGTGGTTAAGAGTTCGGCTGCTAACCAAAAGATCAGCAGTTCAAATCCATCAGGCACTCCTTGGAAACCCTATGGGGCAGTTCTACTCTGTCCTATAGGGTCACTGTAATCAGAATTGACTCAACAGCAACAGGCTTGCTTTTGTATGTATATATACATATACATAATTCAAAAAATCAAATGACGCATTGCATTGGGCAAATATGCTGCAAAAGTTCTCTTAAAAGTGTTAAAAAGCAAAGATGTTACTGAGGACTAAGGTGTGCCTGACTCAAGTCATGGTATTTTCAATCACCTCATATGCATGTGAAAGCTGGACAATGAGTAAAGAAGACTGAAGAATTGATGACTTTGAATTATGATGTTGACAAAGAATATTGAATATACCATGGACTGCCAAAAGAACAAACAAATCTGTCTTGGAACAAGTACAGCCAGAATGCTCCTTAGAAGCATGGATGGCAAGACTTTGTCTCACATATTTTGGATATGTTATCAGGAGGGACCAGTCCCTGGAGAAGGACATCATGCCTGGCAATATAGAGGGTCATTGAAAAAAGATGAAGACCTTCAACGAGATGGACTGACACAGTGACTGCAACAATGGGCTCAAGCATACCAAGGATTGTGAGGATGGCACAGGACCAGGCAGTGTTTTGTTCTGTTGCACATAGGGTCTCTATGAGTCAGAACAGACTCGGGGGCACCTAACAACAACAATTTCGGAAAAAAGAAAAAAACTAAACAAACATTGTGGTGGCATGGAATTAAACAATCTCGTGTAGTAGCCTCTAAAGTGTCCACGTGACAGGCTTTAATGGAGAAGAAAATTTTGGATAATTTAAAGCACATCTTCCTTTCGAAACTGGTATTTAAACATTTCCTTGTGAAAACTTCTGTGAAAGTCGCACAAAATAGGTAAGTGTTTTGTATGGGGATCAGTTATACAACAGGAGGTTTCTCTAGGGATTCAGCAAGTGCTGCTACCTGGCAAACCTACTGGCCTCCAAGGCATAATCAGATTTTGTTTGCCTTCTCTAATGTTCTGTGTGTATCTTTCCATAGTCAAACGTTTTTCACTCTTTCAAATTCTAGAGATAGAAAGCTAAGTGTCTAAAGCACTGTAGTAACTGATCAGAAATGCAAATTTGTATGTACCCTGTTGTTTGAAAGATTAGTATAAAAGCTAATGCCCTGTGGAGGAGCTGGGACTAGAAAGTAGCAGAATGCACTGAACTGAAGTGTTTGCAATAGGTCCTCAGTCAGCACCATGTGGCTTTAACATGTGAGGTGATTTTTTTCATGGGGACTGCCATTGGGTATATGTTAGAGACAACAGAACATAGTGGAGGTTGCTACATAAAAACTGAATACAACTATCAATAACAATTGGCTGAGAGTTTTATTAACTCACCATGGTTGCAACTTCTTGTTGTTGGCTGCCATTGAGTTGTCCCCTGACTCATCATGACACCATGTATTACATAGTAGAACTGCTCCATAGGGTTTTCTTGGCTATAATCTTTATGGAAGCAGATTGGTAGGCCTTTCTTTTGTGGAGCTGCTGGGTGGGTTTGAACCACCAACTTTTCAGTTACCAGCCCATGGCAAACCACTTTGGCCACCCAGACTCCTGAATGTAACTTAGCCCTTCTGTATTTTTTCCGTTTCTTCCTCTTGTCTATAAGTAGGTGACTTTCTACTTATTTTTACAAAAAAATCCTTTAGGATTCATAATTTTTAAAAACCACGGTGTCAAGTCAATGCTGTAGACATATTGTGTAATCTTTCTGGCATATTTTCATTTTCATGGCTATAGGCTGCCTTTTCTCATCTCTGATAATATGCGAGAGCCTGTGGTATAGATTAATGTCTCTTATGAACATATCAGAGGTCTTGTGCTCTAACAGGAGCATATCACTTTTCTTAACAACTCTCTTGATTACTACTAATTATCCACCATTCACAGGTACAGTGCAATATTTTCCTAATAAGGGTAATTTTTAAAAACATATTCTCCACACAAGGTGAAGATTTATTATAATTTACAATGCATAAAGTGTCAATAAAGTAGTTTTACAATAATTGCATTAATATATGGTATTATTATATCCTTGATCTCTTAGAAATTTTCATAAGAACCTTTCAATAAATTTATTCTTCTAATATTTTCATTTTTTATTTAAAATATAGAATTATACATATTATTTGTAAAATAGAAAGAAAAATAAAAGAAGGAATTTCTTACTTTTCTTTTGCCCATACCCCAGAGATGACCACTTTAATAATTTTCTAGTATTTTTTCAGAGCTTTTTTGATACGTATAACAAACCATAATTCTTTGTTTTTTTTTTTTTCTTAAATCCATCCCTTCTGTTTATCTTTTCATAAAGGATTTTGATATTCCGGTTTTCCTTTAAAACACCTTTTCAAATTTGTGATTATTAAAAAATAGTTTGTCCTATTTTTATTCTAGTATTTTTATGGTATAATTTCATTTTGATATTTTATCCATCTGAAACTTATTTTTGGTATTTGACATGAGGTAAGATTTATTTTTAATGTATTAAGAATAGATAGGAAATTTTCTCAATAGTTTGTTCTTTACCTACTAATATGAAATGCCACCTTTATGACATACTTAATTCCCATGTATACATGTTCGTTTGTGTACTTCTCCTGGACTCTAATGTAGTTTCTATTTTGTTATAGTACTAGACTGTTGTGATTATTAGAGGGTGATAATAATTTTGAAATCTGTCAGAGAGTACTCTCCCTTATTTTCTTAGTTACTCTTCTGCACTTACTCTTCTCTATGAAGTTTAGAATCAGCTTGCTATATTTCCTCCCAAAGACTGGTTAGACTTGGAAATTTTCTTGAAAACACTGGCTTAAAGTGGAATGAACTAGGTTTTTATATGTATATATACACAAATTGAATTTTAAGATTTATTTATTCAGGTCTTTGTATCTCTTAATGTTTTTTCTCATAATAGATCTTTGGCATTAAAAAAAATTATGCCATTGAAGTTTATAGCTTTGTTGCTATAATGAATGGACTGTTTTTTAAGTAATAAGTTTATTTATAGCATATAGTAAAGCTCTTAATTTGGAGAGGTTTATTTTGTAGCAGGCTTCCCTAGAGAACTCTCTTATAAATTCTAAATTATTTTAAATTATTTATGTAGTGTGTTCTGGGTAGGCAGTCATTAAAGCTCCAAATAATAGTCATGCTATTCTTTCTTATAAAGTTCTTTTCCTTTTTTTTTGGTCTTCTATCATTGGCTAGGAAATTCAGAACACTGTTTAATAATAATAGTAATAGTAAGCATCTTCTTTTTCTTTACTCTAAAAAGAATGCCTCTAATTGTTTACTGGAAACCTTGGTGGTGTAGTGGTTAAGTGCTACGTCTGCTAACCAAAAGGTTGGCAGTTGGAATCTACCAGGCGCCCCTTGGAAACTATATGGAGCAGTTTTACTCTGTCCTATAGGGTCGCTATGAGTTGGAATCGACTCGACGGCAATGGGTTTTTTTTTTTTTTTTAATGGTTTACAATTTAAATAGTATGTTTGTAGTTATGTTTATCACAGATATTTTACTAAGATAAGGAAGTTACAGGCAGTCGTTGGATTATGATAGACTTCCACTCCTAAATCTGTCTTTAAGTTGAATTTGTATGTAAGTTGGAACATTTAGGTATGGTTCATATCTAACATCAGCTAGTAAAATGTTTGTCTTAGTGTATAGAATATAGTGTAACTTTCTATCCATAAAAAAAATTAAAGTAACACTTCCAGATACACTAGAAGATCTTCAACATAAAAACCAAACCAAACCTGTTGCTGTCATGTCAATTCTGACTCACAACCACCCTATCAGACAGAGTAGAACTGCTCCACAGGGTTTCCAAGGAGAGCCTGGTGGGTTCGAACTGCCAACTGTTTGATTAACAGCCAAACGCTAAACCACTGCATCACCAGGGCTCCTCTGTAACGTAATAATACAGTAATAATAATAATAATATTTAGATGAGCCTTGCAAAGTAGTGCCTGTTTGTTTTTATGAACCATTGTATGTACCTTGAAATTTTAATATAATAGGCTTTATGGGAGTTGGTTTTTTAACTATGGGTTGTTTGTAATTCAGACTTTCATAACCCAGGGACTGCCTGTTTAACAACGTGCAATAAATAATGACATGTAGTAAATAATTATGGTTTTGGTTTTGTTAGATTTTGCTAATGGTTCAGATTTTCCTAGCATGCCTGGCCTATTTCCTGATTCAAGAAATACCTAAACATTTATTTCTTCTCTTCCTTTACTTCTTCCAAGTATCTTCACTCAATGCTCTGATGTTTTGGTGACAGTTCTGGTTGACTGATTTGACTGAGTTCCTTCCCAGGCAGAGTCTTACAGGATGAAGCAGTACTTTTCTTCAGAGAAACTGAGAATCTGAATCTCATTTGAGATGGTGGAACCTTTCAGTTTATAGCCTCTGGTTCACTTCTTCTGCAGGTTTCCCCAGAGAAAGACTCAGCCTGCCCTTCCTCTCTTCAGAAGAGGTCTTTTTCTTTGGCTACCTATGGGCTTTTGTTCACTAATAAGATGGTTTTGCACTTTTCTCTCTGCTGTCTACTGTGAACTTCTCCAGGGAAGACTTATCAAACTCTACCCTCTTCAATACATTCACCCTAGGCTTCTTGCAATTTGAATAGTCTACGGGGGTATTTTTCTCTCTTTCTCTTTTTCTTTCCGTTTTCTTGTCAGGGAGTTAGGTGATCAAATTTCAGTTCTGTAGTTAAACCAGCTGCTACTCAAGCAAGCCTTCAAGAGATGTACAGGCAGCTGCAGCTGTTTCAAGCCTGTAGAGACCAGAAGATTCCAGTTTAACTAAACCCCTGAAGGTGTCAAAGTGAGACCCTCAAAAGGGGCAACAATCACTAAGCAGATGGTTATTTTATTCTGTTTGTTTGTTTATATCTTGTAGAGTTGACTACCATAGTTCTTTTTTTTTTTTCTTTGTTAGTTTTTAAAATAGCTCCATGCTTTTTGTTTTTAAGTTAAAATATTTTATTGTGTTTTTGGTGAAAGTTTATGCAGCAAATTAGGTTTGCATTTTCTGCATAATTTGTTCTGTGACATTGATTACGTTTTCCACAATGTGTCAACTTTCTCATTATTTCCGTTCTGGTTATTCCTTTTCCAGTAATCTAGTTTCCTTGCCGCCTTGCCTTCTCATCTTTGCTTTTGAGAAAACATTGACCACTTGATCTCATACAGATGATTTTTTAAAGAAGCACAGTACTCTTGGATGATATTGTTTATTTTACGAGCCAACCTGTTATTTAGCAAAACTATAATCTCATGGAATAGTTTTGGTTCAAGGTTTAAAGAGTATCTCAGGGTGATAGATTCGGGGAATCCCCCAGTCTTAACCGGTTCAGTAAGTCTGACTTTAAGAATTTGAGTTCTGTTCCATATTTTGCTCCCATTCTATCAGGATCCATCTACTGTGTTCTTGATCAGAATGGTCAGTAGTGGTAGCCAGGCACCATTTAGTTCTTCTGATTACATTCAAATTAGAATGTAGAACATAAACTTTACATACTATATTATGCCAATTCACTGAGTCGTCCCATGAGAATATGGTCCTAAGCCTTCAAACCTTGTAAACCAATCCCACAAGGTGTTTCGTTAAGTCAAAGAAGTATCTGTGTTTTTGCCCTCATGTGCTTTATTGTACATATGAATATATATGGATGCATACACTTACATATACATATATATGTATGTCTGTCAGTTTGTCATACTATGGTGGCTTGCCTGTTGCTGTGGTGCTGGAAGCTATACTATCAGTATTTCAAATACCAGCAGGGTCGCCCACAGTAGACAGGTTCCAGTTGAAGTTCCAGACTAAGACAGACTAGGAAGAAGGATTTGGTGATCTACTTCTAAACAAATTGGCCAGTGAAAATCTTACGAATAGCAGCAGAACATTTTCTGAGACAGTGCTGGAAGATGTGCTCCTCAGGTTGTAAGGCTCTCAAAATATGACTAGGGAAGAACCGCCTCCTCAAAGTAGAGTCAACCTTAATGATATGGATGGAATAAAGCATTCTAGACTTTCATTTGCTGATATGGCACTACTTAAAATGAGGAGAAACAACTGCAAACATCCATTAATAATTGGAAGGTGAAATGTATGAAGTACGAATCTAGGAAAATTGGAAGTCATCAAAAATGAAATGAATGTGTAATGATCAATATCCTGGGCATTAGTGAGCTGAAAAAGACTGCTATGGGCCATTTTAAATCAGACAATCATATGATCTGTTATGCCGGAAATGACAAATTGACGAGGAATGGTGTCACATTCACAGTCAAAAAGAGCATTTCAAGATCTATCCTGAAGTACAACATTGTCAGTGATAGGATGATATCCATATGCCTACAAAGAAGACTAGTTAATGGAACTGTTATTGAAATTTAGTCACCAACCACTAAGGCCAAAGATGAAGAAATTGAAGATTTTTACCAACTTCTGCTGTCTGAAATTGATCAAAAATGCAATCAAAGTGTATTGATAATTACTGGTGATTAGAATACAAAAGTTGGAAACGAGGAAACATCTGTAGTTGGAAAATATGGCCTTGGTGATAGAAATGACACCAGAGATCGCATGATAGAATTCTGCAAGACCAGCCACTGCACAAACCTTTTTTCAACAACATAAACAGTGACTGTACATGTAGACTTCACCAGATGGAATACACAGGAATCAAATCAACTACATCTGTGGAAAGAGACGATGGAAAAGCTCAATATCATCAGTCCAAACAAGGCAAGGAGCCGACTGTGGAACAAAAGATCAACTGCTCATATGCAAGTTCCAGCTGAAGCTGAAGAACATTAAAACAAGTCCATGAAGCCAAAGCACAACCTTGAGTATATCCCACTTGAATTTAGAGACCATCTCAAGAATGGATTTGACTAATGATTGAAGACCAGACAAGTTGTGATATGACATCAAAGACATCAGACACAAGGAAAGCAAAGCTCATGAAAAAGAGAGGAAAGAAAGAAAAGACCAAAATGGATATCGGAAGAGACTTTGAAACTTGCTCTTAAATGTGAAGTAGCTAAAGTGAATGGAAAAAATGATGAAGTAAAAGAGCTAAACAGAAGATTTCAAAGGGTGGCTTAAGAAGGCAAAGTAAAGTACTATTGTGGAATATGCAAAGACCTGGAGTTAGGAAACCAAAAGGGAAGAACAAGGTTGGCATTTCTCAAGCTGAAAGAACTGAAGAAAAAATTCAAGCATCGAATTGCAATATTGAAGGATTTTATGGGCAAGATATTGAACAACCCAGGAAGCATTAAAAGAACATCTTTTCGATACAGAGTCACTGTACCAAAAGGAATTGGTGGACATTCAACCATTTCAGGTGGTAGCATATGATAAAGAACTGATGGTATTGAAGGGAGAAGTCCAAGCTGCACTGAAGGCATTGGCATAAACAAGGCTGCAGGAAGTGATGGTATATCAATTGATATGTTTCAACAAATGGAAGCAGCTTTGGAAGTGTTCTCATCTATGCCAAGAAATTTGGAAAACAGCTACCTGGCCAATTGACTGAAAGAGCTCCATGTATATGCTCATTCCAAAGAAAGGTGATCCAACAGAGTGTAGAAATTATTGAAGAATATCATTAATAGCACAGGCAATTAAAATTTTTCTGAGGATAATTAAACAACACTCTTACATTGACAGTGAACTGCCAGAAATTCAAGCTGCGTTCAGAACAGGATGTGGAATAAGGTATATAATTGCTGATGTCAGATGGATCTTGGCAGAAACTAGAGAATGCCAGAAAGATGTTTACCTGTGTTTTATTGACTATGAAAAGGCATTCTGTGTGGATCATAAAAATTATGGATACACTGTAAAGAATGTGAATTCCAGACTGCTTAATTGTGCTTATAAGGAACCTGTACATAGACCAAGAAGCAGTTGTTTTAACAGAACAAGGGGATACTGCATGGCTTAAAATCAGGAAAAGTGTGTGTTGGGGTTGGTTGTATCCTTTCACCATACTTATTCAATCTGTATGCTGAGAAAATAATCTGAGAATATGGACTATATGAAGAAGAATGGGTCATCAGGATTGGATGAAGACTCATTAACAACCTGCGATATGCAGATGACACAGTCTTGCTTGCTGAAAGTGAAGAGGACTTGAAACACTTACCGATGAAGATCAAAGACTGCAGCCTTCCTTATGGATTACATCTCAACATAAACCAAAATCATCACTACTGAACCAATAAACAACATCATGATAAACGGAAAAAATATCGAAGTTGTCAATGATTTCATTTTGCTTGGATCCACAATCAATACTTATGGAAGCAGTGGTCTAAAAATGAAATGACATATTGCAATGGTCAAATCTGCTGCAAAAGACTGCTTTAAAGTGTCAAGAAGCAAAGATCTCACTCTGAAGACTAAGATGCGCCTTACCCAAGTCATGGTATTTTCAATTGCCTCAAATGCATGGAAAAGTTGGGCAATGAATAAGGAGGATCAATGAAGATCTGATTCCTTTGAATTATGGTGTTGGCAAAGAATATGGAACATGTCATGAACTTTCAGAAGAATGAACAAATATGTCTTGGAAGTAGTACAGCCAGAATGCTCATTGTAAGCAAGGATGGCAAGACTTTGTCTTATGTACTTTGACCATATTATTAGAAGGGACCAGTCCAAGGAGGAGGACATCATGTTTGGTAAAGTAGACAGTCAGCCAGAAAGAGGAAGACCCTCAATGAGGTGGATTGACACAGTGGCTGTAACAATGGGCTCAAACAGAGCAACAATTGTGAGGATAGCTCAGGGCCACGCAGCATTTCGTTCTATTGTTCATAGGGTCACCATGAATTAGAATGGTCTCGATGGCACATAACAACAACAACTACTATCTAGAGAGCAATCCTCTCACCACCACGTATCCCTGGTAACCACCAGTCGTTATTGGTTTCAATATATATACCTATTCTTGTCTTTTTATAATAATGAGATCATACAGTATTTGTAGTTTTCAGCTTGACTTATTTCACTCAGCATAATGTCCTTCAGTTACATCTACGTTGTATTTTGAGAACGCATCATTATTCTTTATGGCTGCATGGTATTCCATTGTATGTACGTACCACATTTTGTTTATCCATTTATCTGTTTATAGACACTTAGGTTGTTTCCATCTTTTTGTTATTGTGAGTATAGTTCTCCTTTTAAACTAGATTTAGTTATTGACATTGGAGAGTTAAGGGAATGAATGATGAAGAGGGAAGTAGGAGAGACTTAATTTAATTGAGAAGAAAAAGAATATATATATATTTTCCCAGCATAAGTCAGATTTTTCTCCAAAGTGCTTTTCAGGTTAAAGATGAACAATACTGATTAAATAAAGGTTTAAGAGTGGTCTTCAATCAAAGAAAATGGGAGCTCCTTGTCCCGGTGGTTACCATCATGAGGTCACTTTTACTGAGGCTGTATACAAGCCAATAACCCCTTCCCAGGGAAAGTAGAAGAAAAGAGGCCAGGACTTAATTCTATGTAGTTCCATGGATCCTTAATTTATTCTTCCATATCAGTGTGAGAGAAGATGACACTTTTTCAAAGAGTTGTTTTTATTTACTCCTGTCAACTAGAGCTATGTATACCCAAATATAGTCAGTTATTCTCAGGGTAAATGTCTCTACTTTAAAGATTCTCAGAGAATCTACAATAAAACCTGTTATAGACTGAATTATGTCTCCCAGAAATATGTGTTGTAAATCCTAACCTCCATACCTTTGGTTCAGGAGCCCTGGTGGCACAGTGGTTAAGCGCTGGGCTGCTAACCAAAATTTCCGTGTTTCGAATCCATCAGCTGCCCCGCAGGAGAAAGATGGGGCAGCCTCTTTCCACAAAGATTACAACCCTGAAAGCCGTACAGAGCAGTTCTACTTTGTCCTATAGGGTTGCTATGAATCAGAAGTGACTCCATGGCAATGGGTTTGGTGTTTACCTGTGGTTATAATCCCATTTGGGAATGTTTTCTTTGTTGGGTTAATGAGGCAGTTTTAGTATATGATGTGTCTTAAGTTAATCTTTTTTGAGAAAGAAAAGAGCAGATTAAGTAAGCAAGTAAGCAAGCATAAACTCAGGGTAAGATACATGCCACACGATCGCCAAGGAACCTATGAATAGAAGCTGAAGAGAGACAAGGACCTTCCTCCAGAGCGGACAGAGAGACAGACTTCCCCTAGAGCCTGCGCTCTGAGTTCAAACTTCTAGCCTCCTAAACTGTGAGAAAGTAAATTCCTGTTGTTAAACCCATCCACGTGTGGTATTTCAGTTATAGTAGCACTAGATAACTAAAACAAAACCTAACACATTATTAATTTTTCTGAAACGCATATGTGCTCCAAGGTTCACAAAATAGAGAAGTTGAAAAGGCCATCCTGGGAGGCTTGCTATGTGCTCACCCTTGGCAGATTTGAGTCAGTTGCTCAAGATAGAAGGCCACAGTAGGAACCTACTGGAAATAGATCTCTGCTTCACCTACATGGCCTAATTGACCTAGAAAGGATCCCATTCCAGGAAGGCAACATAGTTATAAAAAAATAGATTCTACCAATAACTCATCTTTGTGTCCATGTAAGTGAATGTACGACTTAGCAAACAAGTATAAAAAATGTTTAGCGTTTAAAAGGCAGGTTTAACATCTATGGTAATAGCAGAGGGCTCTGTTAACTAAAGAAAAATGAAAAATTGTCTGCCCCATCTGTCTGTGACTATTCTGAAATGGTGACACTTCTTATCTTACCACATTGCATATAAGAGCAATGGAAAGAAAGCCTACTTGGTGAAAAAAATAATTCACCAGGAAAACACAGAACAAACCAAAAAAGGAAATTAGTCAGATTATTTTCTCACCTTCAAGTGATTGTTGCAGATGTTTTCACAAGTCTCAGGACATCTGCTGTTCATCAATTCTAGCAAATACACACTGTCATGATAGCACTAAAGCATTACTCTTCTATTTATAACCTAGAGGCTTTCTACTTTTTTTTTTTTTTCTCCACATATGCTTCTACAACTTAGAGTCCTCAAGGAATTAGTTATTCTGGGCAGCTTTTATTCTTCAGTAGTAAAGACCAAAAAAAAAAAAAAAAAAAACGGAAACCCATTGCCATCAAGTCCAGACTCATAGTGACACTATATGACAGAGTAGAACTGCTCCATTGGGTTTCTAAAGCCATAATCTCTGCAGACTGCCACATCTTTCTTCCTCGGAGGAGCTGGTGGGTTTGAAGTGCTGACCTTTCGGTCAGCAGCCAAGTGCTTTAACCACCGCACCACCAAGGCTCCTGGTAGTAGAGGCAGACTCCCTTAATTCAAGGCATCAAAAAAAGAAAGCAAAAGAAGCAGCAGAAAGTAATGTATTTTTATTAACCATTTACTTACTTTGTTTTGTTTTGTTTTTTAAATCTGATATTTAATTCCCTAAAACAAGTTAAGCACTTGGCAATTAACTTGGACTGCATTCATTGAGGAAGCAGTTAAAGAGACCAAGAATTTTTTGTTAAATCAATCCTCGATTTATTAGCTGTCTTTAGACTTTTAGCAAAACTGTTTAGGATGGCTCTTTATAACAATTCCATCTTTGGAACTGTTTAATACTCAGATATACAAAAAAAGTCAAATAAAAGATATTTCAGTTAGCAACAATTAAATTAACAGATACGAGAAAATTATATATGTACATTTACATAAGCAGTTTATATCTAAATACATAAAGTTAAAATATTGGAATATTAAAAAAATCTGAAACCAAGAAACAAAAGTTTAACTTTTGAATCAATGCAGGATTTGATACAAGGAATATAAATATAAGAAAAAGACATTTTTACCTTTTGTTTTCATGACAAGTAAAATAATAATAACAAAGAAAGGAAAGGAACAAGTCTATGTGTTGCTATGTAAATATAATTGAAAATATATTCCTCCATTTAAATCACCCATTATGAATAAGTGCTTTTGTTTTCCATGTTCCTGTGGGATCTATCAGGTCAAATGTCAGCTCTGGCCTCAAAATGGCCTCTTAAAATCCTGTCTCTCCTTATTCCAAAAGCAGGTGCATGAAATAAACCAGCAGGCAGTCAAAATTGAAATTACATTTGTGTGTCCTAAATCATGACATTAGTCTTGAAGAGAAAGAAGAAAGCACAGATGTCTTTTCACCAAAGGACCTATCTCCGTGGAAAAAAGGGGGGTGGAGACAGGAAATCACAGAGACACACCACGTTCCTGTTTGTTCCAACTGAGCACTTCCACAGACCTTCTTTGTATCAGAGAATGGAGACCAGACTCTCACAAGTGTTCCTGCCAAGATCAGTGCTGCAAATTCTCAGGCTCTGTGTGCACACTGCTCTCCTTAAACTTCCAAAATACTAACATCATTTCATACTTGATATTATGAACCTCATTTCCTGGCTAAATAAGGGAAAAATTTTAGGACATGAAGAGAGGGAGAGGGAAACATGGATGAGACATGCATGTGTGGACATTTGGACTGTTCCTTTGAACACAATGTCTGGTAGAGTGGTCCTCCTGTATATACTGATTTTTCCATACCGAACACTCTCACACGTTCTCAAATCAGCTCAACAACTTCCCTAGAATGAACATTTGAACAGCTTTGAAAGGAAGCTATTTTGCGCTTTGGAAATGCAATTTGAACATGAAGATTAAATTGCATTGTGCACCTGCATTTTCTTACACCTTCAAATGTAAAAACCAGGATATTTTCTAAATCATGCAGTTATGGCACTGATTACTACTTTATTTTAATCATTCATATATCAGGTATATGTTTTTAGATTTTTCAAAAATACAGGAAAACAAAATGTAAATAAAATTCACACATAATTCATCTTCTTTTTTAATGAATACAATCTAGAAAGGAAAGTCCCAACAGCCTACCTCAAACCCCACCACGTGTCTGTCAGTTTGTCGTGCTGTGGTGGCTTGCATGCTGCTGTGATACTGGAAGCTATTCCATCACTATTGCAAATACCAGCAGGGCCATTCATGGTGGACAGGTTTCAGCTGAGCTTCCAGAATAAGGTAAACTATGAAGAAGGACCTGGTGGTCTACTTCTGAAAAGATTAGCCAGTGAAAGCCTTATGAGTAGCAGCAGAACATAGTCAGATGTAGTGGTAGAAAATAAGCCTCTCAGGTTGGAATATAGCAATGATTGTGAGGATGGCACAGGACCGGGCAGTGTTTCTTTCTGTTGTACATAGGGTCACCATGAGTCAAACCGACTCGACGGCACCTAATGACAACAACAACCTCAAACCTATCCCTCATGGTTAGGATTACTAACATTTGGTCTTTATCTTTCCAGACATTTTGTTTCTGTTTATATGTGTGTACATGTACACATACACACACATTAATAAATATTCATACTCATATATTTTAAAATTTGGTTTTATCTGAAATTTCCTTTCTTTAACAAAATATCTTCAACGTGCCTTCATAGAAAAATATACACATCTACCTCGTTTAACAGCTGCGTTATATTACATATCGTTTGTAAACATTCTCCTGTTGATTGCTCGACTCCAAATTTTGCTCTTGCAAATGCTTATGTATTTATAGATAGATAATCTTTGTGCCCAGAACAAGCTACTCTAGGACAGAATCCAAGAACAAAAAAATTGTGGCTTCAAAGGATTTTTGCATTTTATAGTTTTCACGGGTGCTCTGCAAATGTTTTCATTCACTGTCAGCAGGAATGTGTGAGAGAGTACTTTTCTCCCTATTTATTATTACATATTGTCAATTTTTATAATTTATATCAAACTGATGGGGGGAGACAGTTTTGTGTTTTTTTTTTTTTTTAGTGTTAAGTTGTTTTGTTTGGTTGGTTTTCTTCTTGCTTCTCATATTTAACCTTTAATGACTTGTTCAGTAGCCTTTTGCATTTTCTTTTCCGTGAATTCCCAGTTCGAATTCTGCATCTTGTTTTCTAATGGACTATCTTTCTATTACTGTTTTTAGGAGCTTTTCAAATTTCATGGGTCATAACTCTTGATTTGCTAAAGGTGTTGTAAATATCTTTTGAGTCTATTCTTTGTCTTTTAAATTTATTTATGGTATATTTTATCATTTAGAAAAAAAATAATTCGATGTCTTTAAAATATTGGTTTTTTATTTTGTTGTTTTATATCTTGCTTAGGAAGGCCTTTCTTAATAAAAAAAAAATTCTCCTCTATTTTCTTTATTTAAAAAATTTAACTTTTTTTCATCTGTTGTGTAGTGTGTGTGTGGATGTGAGCATGAAAGACTTAGGCAGGTGTCTAAATCTACTTTACTTCAAATATGTTATGAATTTTCTCAAAACCATTGACTAAATATCCCATGTTTCCACTGATCTGAAACAACATTTTTATTATGTTTTAATATTCATATATATATATCTAATATCTTTTTTAGATATTCTCAAAATTCTGTTTGTCCACCTATTGGTCAATTCCTATGCCAATATAATATTGCTTTAATTATAGTAGATTTTAGAGAATGGGAGACATCTGATAGGACAAGGGCTCCCCCCAATTATTTTTTTATTTTTTGAAATAAACTTTTTAATCTGTTTCTCAAGAGATCCTGTGTTCTAAACACGCACACACCCACACCCACTACAGATTAAATTCTAAATGGAGTAGAAAAACGTTTGTATTAAATGAGGATGAATTAATGTATTTATCCAGGATGTGATAGGTCTCTCTACTAACTCAATTCTTATTTCATGACTGTCAATTATTACAGTTTTCTTTAAATTAGTCTTATAATTTTCTTTAAAATATATTCATAGGAATTTCACATTTTGCTATTTGAAAGGAATACTTTTTGTTTCAATTTTATCTATTTCTGATATATAGGAAGGCTATTAATTTTTTTGAATGGCTTTCTTATGTTAAGCCACCTTATTTAAATTATTAATTATAATTATTTGTTAATTATCTTTGTTTTGTCTTGACATGAAAAAGTATCATTGGTAAGTAAAATGAGTTATTTGTTATTATTTTTGTAGTATTCTTACAATTTATTTCCTTCCTTTTCCTATTGCGTTAGTTAGAATTTTTGACACAGTTTTGAATAATAGAGGTTATAGCCAACTGCCAAATCTTTCCCCTAGCACTAGTAGGAATGCTGTTAGTAGAAGGGCAGAATAATACAGGAAACAGACTTTGAAGTCTGATTGTCTAGATTTTAAACCCAACTCCACCTCTTATGCTGGGACTATGGGCAAGTTATTTATTCCCTCTCGCATCCACTTTTTTTCATCCATAAGATAGATTTCTGTTTAACATAATGTCTAGGATGGTTCCTAAGTAAATTGTTTACCTAAAGAATTTATTATATAGTCAAAACAGCTTGGTACTAGTACAACGACAGACACACTGACCAATGAAACAGAATTGAGAACCCAGATGTAAATCCATCCACCTACGATCACCTGATCTTCGACAAAGGCCTAAAGTCCATCAAATGGGGAAAAGGCAGTCTTTTTAACAAATGGTGCTGGCAAAACTGGATGTCCATCTGCAAAAAAATGAAACAGAGATTTGTTATGATTTGCAGCTTAATTTTATCAAAACATTCTTGGCAGCATTTATTGACAAAATCTTGCCATCCTTTTTTAAGCCCTGGTGTCGCAGTGGTTAAGAACTCAGCTGCTAACCAAAATAGTGGCAGTTTGAATCCACTAGTCACTTCTTGAATGCCCTATGGGTCAGAATCAACTCAACAACAAGAAGTTTTCTTTTCTTTTTATTATGCTTATATATCTGAACTCTATACAAAAGCTATGTAAGTTTTACATGGACTTAATTCTCTCAGTATATTTGCAATATCAGTCCCAGTATCTTTCAGGAAATTGTTACCACTGTGTGCCTTAGAACAGAAGGAATGACACTGGAAGTCCGTAATTACCTGTCATATGCCAGAAGCTCTGCTAGGTGCTGGGAATTTTTTATCCATGGGTTCTTCACTTTAGGTGGTTCACAATACAGGGATGGAAACTTATCTATAAACAGATAAATTACAATTCAAGTTGTAGAGTGCTAAATAAGAATATGAGTAAAATACTATTGGAATCTAAAGGATGAACTTGTCCTACTTGAAAAAGGAAAGCTTTCCTGCAGAAATGGGAGAGATAGGAAGGGCATCTGAGGAAGAAAACGTGTGTCTAGACAGAGAGCTGTGAGGCAACAACAGTGAGAATGTCTGTCCAGCTAGGGGAGCTGTAGAAAACAGAGCGGAGTCAGGAGGGGTAAGTTGAGCCAAAGTGTTAAGAGCCTTCTAAGATAATTCAGAATTTTGTTACAACAGGCAATAGAAACCAACAGAGGTTAAAAAGCCAGGGAGTAACATTATTGGTTTGTGATATAAGAAATTACTGGGACCAAAATTTCTGCTTACTACTGGTTGCCTACATACATAATCTTCTGTCTCCCAAAAAGCCATGAAAAGTGTTTTATGTAACAATCAAAACCCTGTGAAAATAACTGGACAAGAACACAAACAAATCCATAAGCAAACATTTTTATGTACCTATTATTCAAGATACTTAATTAAATGTTTTCAAACTGGGAAGAGTGGTATATTGAAAGAATAATATCATAATTGTGAAGCCACTTAGGGTTTATTCCAGGAATGCAAAGATGGTTCAATATTGCAAATCTATTCAAATAATGTAATACAAGAAAGACTTTTTTGTTTTTGAAGTATCTGAGCCTTCTAAAATGTGAAGCAAAGATAATTGGTAAAACATGATACATATTTTTTAATATAAAAACCCATAACAACCTAGGAGTTAAAAATAAATGTACTTAACTTAGAGAAATATCTATGATAAAAATAACTCCACCACTCATCTGTCAATTTATTGCACTGTGGTGGCTTGTGTGTTGCTGTGATGCTGGAAGCTATGTTACTGGTATTTCAAATGCCAGAAGTGTCACCCTAGATAGACTAGAAAGAAGGACCTGGCGGTATACTTCTGAAAAAATTGGCCAGTGAAAACCTTATGAATAGCAGCGGAACATTGTCTGATATAATGCTTGAAGAAAAGCCCCTCTGGTTGAAAGGCACTCAAAATACAACTGGGGAAGAGCTGCCTCCTTAAAGTTAGAGTTGACCTTAATGACATGGATGCAGTGAACTTTTGGGACCTTCACTTACTGATAAGGCAGTACGCAAAATGAGAAGAAACAGCTGCAAATATCCATTAGTAATTGGAATGTAGAATGTACAACATTTGAATCTAGAAAAATTGGAAAGTCACGAAAAATGAAATGGAAGGCATAAACATCGATATCCTAAGCATTAGTGAGCTGAAATGGACTGGTATTGGCCACTTTGAATTGGAAAGTCATATGGTACTATGTCAGGAATGACAAATTGAAGAAGAAAGGTGTCACACTCATTATCAAAAAGAACATTTCCAGATCTATCCTGAAGAACAAAGCTGTCAGTGATAGGACAATATCCACATGCCTATAAGAAAGAACAATTAATATGACTATTATTCAAATTTACATACCAATCACTAATGCCAAAGATGAAGAAATAGAAGATTTTTACCAACTTCTGCAGTCTGAAATTGATCAAACATGCAATCAACATGCATTGACAATTATTAGTGATTAGAATGCCAAAGTTGGAAACAAAGAAGAAGGATCAGTAGTTGGAAAATATGCTCTTGGTAATAGAAACAACACTGGAGATCACATGACAGACTTTTGCAAAAACAATGACCTATTCATTGCAAGTACCTTTTCTCAAGAACCTAAAAGGCGATTTTACACGTGGACCTCACCAGATGGAATACATAGGAATCCAATCTACTACACATATGGAAAGAGATGAGGGAGAAGCTCCATATCATCAGTCACAACAAGGCCAGAGGCTGACCATGAAACAGCTATCAGTTGTTTGTATGCAAGTTCAAGTTGAAGCTGGAAAAAATTAAAACACATCCACGGGAGTCAAAGTATAAGCTTTAGTATATCCCACCTGAATTTAGAAACCATCTGAGGAATAGATTTGAATAGATTTGTTGCATTGAACACTAATGACTGAAGACCAGATGAGTTGTGGGATGACATCAAGGATAACAAACATGAAGAAAGTAAAAGGTCTATATGACGAAGAACACAGCGTCAGGATTGGTGGTAGACTCATTTACAGGCTGCGATATACAGATGATACAATCTTGCTTGCTGAAAGCTAAGAAGACCTGAAGAGCTTATTGATGAATATCAAAGACTACAGCCTTCTCTATAGATTACACCTCAACATAAAGAGAAGAAAAATCTCCACAACTGGACCAATAAGCAACATTATGATAAATGGAGAAAATATTGAAGTTGTCAAGGATTTCATTTTACCTGGATCTCCAAAACAAGAAAGTAAACTGAGGCTAGAACTGTGAGAAGCCTTGCCCAAGGTTCCACATCTGGGATTGTGATTCTCAGATCTTCTGTGTGTTTTCCACAATACTGTGGTGCCTTTCTGTAGCTATCAGTTTAGATATAATTGCGTGTGATATGAGATTGATCAACATGCAAGGATTTCTATACAGAAGTATTTATATTTGTTTTCTTATACAAAATAAAGATTAGGTTATTAAGGAAAAAAGAAGTAATAATGGCAAAATTGTGTCTTGCACTATCCTTTTCTCTTGATTTCTCCCTGTTTAGAAAGCCTCCAGATCATGCAGATTATCATTTAATCAAAGATTCTTCCTTTGTTTAAAGCCACCAGTTGTTCTTGTGTGCCAAGCTCCTTTCTAAAAGTTAGATTAGACCTATAGTATTAGTAATAACTATCACCTCCACCAGTCAACAAAAAGCTTTAAAAATATACTCTACCATCCCATCTTGCAAGAATAGTAAGTTGGGGATTTCAGCATGTTAGAAAAGGAGTCATTGATGAGGGCTAATTACTGGCTACTTATTTTTAATTCTATCTCCCCAACACTCATGACTAGCTTCACAGAAACACATATACGTTCTACTCTTTGTCAAATGCTATAAACAGAGGCGAGCCCTAAGCATCACTTCTGGAAGTTTGTGAAGATAAGAATATTATGGATCTTCCTGTTTCATTCTTAATAATGAGATTATCAGGCTCTTAAATCTGAGAAATGAAACTATCCACAGCCGCTAACTTACTGTCTACATTATCCTGACCTTATTATTTCAGGAAATTCTTGCTCAAGAAGATGAATTTGCAAATACTTTGTTTATGTCAGCGCTCCCTGAAAAGCTGAGTATCTGAACAATAGACTAATTAGTTTGCTCATTGAGATCATCAAACTGCTGTTTACTCTTCAAGCTTCCCTTAAAGCACTCACATCTCTGTGTCCACTAATTATAAACTATTATCTTATGACCAAAAACCCAAATCCATTGCCGTCTAGTCAGTTCCAACTCATAACCACCCTGTAGGACAGAGTAAAACTGCCCCATAGGGTTTCCAGGGCTGTAATCTAGGGAAGCAGACTGCCGTACACATCATTCTCCCTTGGAACAGCTGCTGAGTTAGCGGCTGAGAACTTAAGCACTGTGCCACCGGGACTCCTTGGCTATGAAGGTTACAGCCAAGGAAACTCTATGGAGCAGTTCTACTCTGTAACACACAGGGTCACCAGGAGTTGAAATCGACTCATTGGCAACGGGTACAAGGTTGTCCACATGATGGCTGTGTCCTGTGGGAAAGGGGCAGATGAATTATTCATGATAAGCTGTTCGTTGTTGATAGAGCAACTGTTTACTCTATCCAGGCGTAGCTCCTGTGAAAATTTTTTTAGTGGCAAATGATTTAAGTGGCAACGAGCGCTATGTTTTGAGGGTCTTCTATTGTTCTGTGTTTAAGTGTTCAATCTTTATTCCACGTAAAGTTTTGGCTTTGCAGGTTGCAAATGTGTGAAACACAAATGTGTGTTTTACCTTTAATTCCTTCTCTGAATTTAGGCGAGCAGTTCTCTTAAAATGCTCAAAGTAAAATCATTTTCTTTTCTTGTTTCACTGACCACTAGAAAAACGTTCAGCTATGCTCTTGCAATGTTTAATGAATTTTTAAAAAAGAAAATGATCACTGAAACATCTTGCAAGTGAGAGAAAGGATCACCAAAGAAAGGATTATTTATATCCAAAGATTTGAGTGCTAATCTGTGATTTTAAATTTTAAATGAATTTATTTATTGCACATATTTACTTTATAAATATTCAAATGAACATCACGTTGGTGTTACATAACTGTCAATAGGGAACTAAACACTGAGCTACTATTATTCAGAGAACAGATTGTTACACATTTCTTTCTGTCATTATTTACCCTTTTACGCTATTATATCTGGAGTATGGTTTTAATTATTCTACAGCTTTTAGGCACATCTATTTCTTGCATTAAGGTTCACTCTATCTGAAGTATGGAGTCTGCATTTATCAACATATTTTAATGGGAAGCACAAGTCCAATCGTGTCTGTGGAATATAAGGTACTGTGCCAATGCAATTTTATTTTAATGTAAATTCTTGCTACCTCTGCAGGACACTCCTGCTCAATAAGAATTGATTTTGAGAAGCTGTCTACTCTTAGAGAAATCTATTCCAATAGTTCTTTTTTTTTTTTTAAGGCTTTGCAGAAGCATTATAAATAACAGTGTGAATCACTTTAAGCAAATTTAATTTCAGTTAGAAGCTAACTGGGAGTCTTTAAGAAAACAATCTTGCTGGAGTGAAAAATGTACTTTGGAATACATCTTACTGTTTTGCTAGCAAAGAGATTTCTTACCTGTAAAAGGTTGTTTCATAAGTAAGACAAAGTTTTTTGATAAGCAATTTACAGTACTTGTGATAAAATTCATTGCCCTAGAGACACTAGTGTTGGAAGTATAAGTACCCATAAAAACAGTAATATACTTAATATCATACTTACCTCATTTCTTTGATGCTAGTAGAAATATATAAAAATACGAGAGTGCACAGGGAGTTATTTTGCCTTTTTCACGTGATAACCTGAAAGAATTGACTAACAAAAATACATATCCCTATTTAAAAAAAAAAAAATAGGAACTTTTCAATTTTATACATACACACATAAAACAGTATCACTTCTCCCCACAGGGCACGCCCCCACCCCAACTCCCTTGCCCGTCTAAGCCATGATTTTTCTGTTTGTTTGTTCGTATGTTTTGTTTTGTGTTGTTTTCGTTAATGCCAGCAATAGCAAGTCATCCTTTTGATCTTGAAATGATGCTGTACACTGTTTGCCAGACTTTTTCAGCTTCTCCAGTGTAAGGATAGCCAGAAAGGTCTTTCTTTTTCATTTATATCTATTGCTAAGGTGTTCCTAGAGAGGAGTTCCTGGGTGGCACAAACTGGATTAAGTGCTTGGCTACTAACAGTAAAAGTTGGAAGCTGATCACACCCAGAGACTCCTCAGAAGAAAGACCTTGTGATCTGCTTTGCAAGCTCACAGCCTTGAAATCCCTATGGAATGAAGTTCTACTCTGTAACACATGGGATCGCCAAATGACCTGACGGCAAATAGAGGCAGGTCTCTGGGTAGTGCAAACGGTTTGCATTCATCTACTAATCAAAGTTAGGTGGTTCGAACTCACTCACGGGCACTGTGGAAGAAAGGCCTGGCAATCTACTTCCATAAAGTTCACAACCAAGAAAATCTTAAGGTGCTCTGTTTTGTTCTGTAACACATGGGTTCTCCACGAATTGGAATCAACTTGACTGCAACAGGTAGAGAATGGGGGTTGTCTGATAGCAGCTTAAAGAAACGGATTTCCGTACAGACCATATGCTGTGTATATCTATCTGTCTGTCTACCTATCTGTCTGTCTGTCTATCTATCTACTTAGACCTAGTCCCTCCGTCATCAGCCCTTCAGCCTAGTTCTGGATCCCATAACAAGAAGTCAGAGGAATTGGAAATCTCATCTTGTAGAATTTTCAGGGAGTCAATGTCTTCTGACTACTGCTGTGCATTTGCTCTTGGGAGTTTACACAATGAGGTAGAGATACTGATATTGTGCAGATATTCTGCATACTCAGAGCTACAGTTAAAATGAATGGGGGATGGGAATGGATGCAATGATTTCCCAATTTTACAACTCTGAAGGTTTAAACAGTATTTTTTTTCACCCCTTTTTTGGGGAGGCCTTATAGTTTGACACATTGGGAGAATGTCTGAATACAGAATAAAATTGTTCTTTTTTTTTTTTTTTTTTTTTAACTATACCAAAGAGAGCCCTGAGAAGGGCTGAGTGACAAAGCAAAAATGCACCCATGGAATGAAGGGACCAGAATTCATGAATGAAAGATGAAAAAAATCTCTCACTGCTCTTCAGAACATAATCTGTTACTAATTCTTCACTCTTCTCTTTTCCTTCTTTTGTTTCTTCCCTTTTTTCTTTTCTTCCATTTTTCCTTTTCTCTCTCCCTCAGAGACAGTGTCCCATTATACCACTTATATTTGCTCCCATTTATAGGGCTATCACTACTCTGGCAGACCTTTTATATGTATTATTTCAATAATCTTCAATATAAGGTTTACAATACTATCATATTGCTTTCATAGATGGGGAATCTTAAAAATGCAGAGATTAAGTGACTTGTTGATGGTTACATAGCTAACCAGTTGACACTGCTTTGATTCCTACTCATGTTGACCCCATGTATGCCAGAGCAGAACTGTGCTCCATAGGATTTTTAATGGCTGATTTTTCTGAAGTAGATTGCCAGATCTTTCTTCCAAGGTGCTTTGTGTGGACTTGGACTTCCAACCTTTTGCTTAGCAGCTGAATGTGTTAAACATGTTAACCAGGGACGAGGAAATGTCAAGGTCAGGATTTTAAACTCAGCTCTGTCTAAAATGTGACGTTTGGTAGGTTACTAGTGCTTTTCAAGCTTTAATGTACAACCCAAAATTATCTGGTCATTTCGTTAAAATGCAGAGCTGGAATCAGGAGCTCAGGGCCAGAAATCCTACATTTCTGGGTGGTGTGGATGCCAATGTTCTCTGGGTCACACCTTGAGTAATATTTGCTAGTCACTAATTTAGAATTGCAAAGTTTTTATTGATGTTGGGTTTACTTTTAATTTTATCTCATTGTTTTGGTATAGCTCCAAAACACTACAGATTGATTTATCCCCAGGTCCTTATTCTTCATTTCACTCAATTCTTAGAACTTTCTTGTATCAGTAGAATTGCCTCGAACAAATTCTCCTTCAAGGTCTTTGCTTAGATAGAAATCTTAGATATAGCACTTTTTGTCTTTAGTCCATCCATCACATTTTTCATTCCACTAATCATTTTTTCTCCCTCTCCTCTGAATTCCTTTCAATTTATCTATATCTTTTGGGCACCAAACAAGCACAAAACTGAATGTGTATTCCAGGTGCAGGCCCATCATTCATAAGGAATCAAATGTCTCAGTTCCAAGACACAAATGATACACTCTCTCTCAGTATTGAGTCCAAAAGAACTCTGCACAATTTTGTGACTGAGCTATATTGAAGATTTCTATGTAATTTGACATTGCGATTTACAGCCTCAAATATCTGTGCTTCTTCAAAAGAG
This sequence comes from Dugong dugon, assembly GCA_030035585.1. Classification (NCBI taxonomy): domain Eukaryota; kingdom Metazoa; phylum Chordata; class Mammalia; order Sirenia; family Dugongidae; genus Dugong; species Dugong dugon. Next base: position 105,775,824 of record CM057460.1, on the reverse strand, counting down.
CTAATTTACATCTTTGAAGCTGAATGACATGTTTTTTCTGACCCTGTGCATGTTTCATCTTTTATTTGTTACTAATGTTACCACACAGATATCTCCATTTTCTAATTCAAGTTGCTTGGCAGTGGGGAGCCTCTTTCAGAGCTTTATAGATTTGTGGACTGCTATCAAAGCAGAAGCATAACCTTTATATCCTAAATGCCTCTGGATTGAAATGATGGAGCTCTGGGGCTAGGATTTTAAACTGGTTAAGGGTAAGACAAGGTGTCATGGACTTTTGCATTGCAAGACCCTGGGAGACAAGTCCAACAGGGGTTAATTGTCTATAAGGTCAGGATAATACATTAGAACTTCTCTATATTGTAACTTTAATTTTTGTATTTTTCCTTTTTTTTGGGGGGGGGGGTGCGTTATTTTTCACCATGGTGCTGTTATTGCCCTTAGCTATCTAGAAATGTTCCTTTTGAAAAATTCCAATCTGGTTTTAGGGAAACTGGGAAGAAAAGGATTCATTATGCCTAGGCCAGGAGAGCTTAGCGGGGAGCCTTTTCTGGGTGGATTTCCCTTAGTTATATTAAAAAATAGTACCTATATATGAGAAAGGAGCCCTGATGACACAGTGGTTAAGTGCTTGGCTGCTAAATGAAAGGCCAGCAGTTCAAACCTACCAGCCACTCATGGGAGAAAGATGTGGCAGTCTACTTCCATAAAGATTACAGCCTTGGAAACCCTATGAGGCAGTTTTGCTGTGTCCTACAGGGTTGCTCTGAGTCATAATCGACTTGATGGCAGTGTTTTTTTTTTTTTTTTTTTTTTTTGGTATATATGAGAGGCTTGATATTTATTTAGTTAATTGTGAAGGTTTGGTGAATTGCTTTTTGCAATAAAAACACTAGCGATATAGTAATGTTACTCAATAAGGACAGTTGGAAAGGCCTAGGGAAATCTAGATATGTGTGTGTGTGAAATTGTGGGTGTTTTATGTGTATCAGAGAGAGAGAAAGAGAAGGAGGGAGGGAAGGAGGAAGAGAAACAGAAAGAAAGAAAGAGCTAGAGGCAAATGTCATATCTTATTTACTGATTTCTTCCTAATTGAAATTTTCTATCACAAGGTCCTCCTTGAGTCTATAGTTGCTTTTGTTTTGTTTTGTTTTTATTCAGCAAATACATAGTAAGGATCTCCTCCGAGTCAGTGACTGGCCAGGTATCAAAAGGGGAAAGCTGCAAAACACACTGTTTGCCTTCAGGCACACACAGTTATCAGGAAAAACAGATTTCTACCAACCAACTAGTTGTGTCTGTATTCCAGTTTTAGTTTTATTTTGTTATTTGTGCAGTGGAAACTTCGTAGGAGGGAACAACTCCTTATTCTGGGGAGATCCTGGAAAGGCTCACTGTGGAGAAGTACTTGGGTAGGGCCCTGACAGCAAGGTTAGGACTTTAGTTGAATAAGGGTAAGTAAGACAAGATGTCATGGACTTTTTAGGTGGATGCTCTGTGAGGCAAATACAGCAGGGCTTAGTTGCTTGTAAAGTCAGGATAATAAATTTGAACTTCTGTATAATGTAAAAATTTGTAAGACTTTTACATATTGTCTTAGTCATCTAGTGCTGCCATAACAGAGATACCACAAGTGGATGGCTTTGATAAAAAGAAGTTTATTCTCTCATAGTCCAGTAGGCTACAAGTCCAAATGCAGGGCATCAGCTCCAGGAGAAGGCTTTCTCTGTCTGTTGGCTCTGGAGGAAGGTTCTTGTTATGCATCAGTCTTCCCTTGGTCTGGGAGCATCTCAGCACAGGAACCTCAGGTCCAAAGGATGTGCTCTGCTCCCGGCACTGTTTCCCTGGTGGTATGAGGTTCCCATGTGTCTCTGCTCACTTCTCTCTTTTATATCTCAAAAGAGATTGGATTAAGACACTATCCAATCTTGTAGACCTCACCAGTATAACCTCATCATAGTGATAGAGTTTACAACACATAAGGAAATCACATCAGATTACACAATCATGCAATACTGGGAATCATGACCCAACCAAGTTGATACACACATTTTTTGGGGGACACAAGTCAATCCATGACATATATCAAAGCAATGTTTCCTCAGAGAAAGTATATTTAGGCTAGAGATTCAGATAAGCATGTATCTCCCGCCAAAATAAGTAGGTTCTTGAGGTTTGGAACTGACTTCAACTTCTTAGCTGCCTGAGCTGCGTTGGTTTAAATATTGTTTAGTATAAAAGGAGTAGAAAGAAATGTTTGCTAATTAATGTAGGGCTGGGGTGGGGTGAGGTGGACTGAATGTCAGTGAAATATTCCTGCTTCATTGCAGGACATTCAGCTGGCTGCCATACACAGTTTCCATCAGCAAAAATTTATGTCATATACCCCATAGAATCTCTCTAATGTATCACTATTTGAATATTTATACTCTTTTTGATTCTCTGTTTTATAGTCATTTATTTTATAACAATTACATGAAAGTATAAAAGTAAGACAATAATAATAGCTAACATTTATTGAGTATTTATTGTATGTCAGGCCGTTTGCTAAATATTTCACATTGCATTGTACTGTTTAGTCCTTACAAAAACCTTATGAGTTACATATGATTTTAAATCCATTTAATTGTTGAGGAAAAGAAAGCACAGCGTGGTTAGGAAAGTTGCCCAAGGTTTGTTATTATGAGGCAAAACAAGAATTCTAATCTCCATTATTCTGACTCCAGAAACTGTATATATAACTCATACACTATATTGTTATGTCTATGCCCAAATCCCTACATTATATGAATAATTAGTTAGGTTAATGTAGCAACAAGTTGATGCTCAATGAACTTAATGCAAAGCAAGTTTTATAGAGGAAAAACAAGAAGACTATAGGGTCACTATGAGTTGGAAGCGACTCAACAGCGATGGTTTTTTTTTTTTTTTTTTACCCAAAAGCACATACATTAGTAGACTAATGCTTTAACATCAATAATTCAAATATGATTCTATGCTAAATACTATAAGAGAAGAATACTAATATTAGTGAAGGATACAGAGGAGAGATCGATTTTAACTTGAGGAATCTGGGGTGATTTTCAAAAAAGATGGGAGTTGGGATGAGATGTAGGGAATATTTAAAAACTTCAGCAGGTGGTTTTAGAGTTGGGGGAAAGGGGAAACTGGCAAACATTGGAGCAAAGACAAAGAATCTAGGGAATATAAGGCATGGTTAGAGAATAGTGGGTGGACTGGGATAATCAAACCATAGGAAATATAGAAGGGAGAAGGGGCACTGATAACAGGGGAAATGAAAGTGGAAAGTTAGTTTGAAATAAATTCTAAACTGGATGGTTTGAACTTGATTCAGCAGGGAATTGTGGTCATCAAAATTTTCTGAATTGGCATTGACAGAATCAGATTTATGTTTTTGAAGGTATAGCGGTTTAGACAGGGCAGGGAGTCCAGTTAAACCCTAAGAGGAAGTGAATACTAACCTACTGTTTTGGCCGTGGCCTGAAAAGTTAGTGTTTATACTCACTTGTGGTTACTCTGAAGTTAATCTATAATGTACAGTATAAGTTTCAAATATATCTTATTTATACTTAGGCAATATTTGAGTGATTTATTTGATATCTAAGACGGTCTCTGTCTAGAGCACTGGTCTATTTACTCTTTTATTTGGGACTTATGACACTTCATAATATCATTTGATATAAAGATTCTCACACTGATGTAATAGACAATTTTTTCTTGATTCATATGTCATTCCAAACATTTTAACAGAACATTACTATTCTAACTCCTGGCATTTTGAAAGGGCTATTATCCCAAGCAAATCATAATACAACTAGAAAAGTTTAGGAGTGGGAAAATAGACCTAAAGGGGTTTTAAAAAGTGAATAGAACAAGATTGTTTCCTTTAAATTCTTGAGGAAGTAGTTCTTTTGACAGAGGGATGGATTAGGTGACTTACTGGATCATTTTCAAACTATAGTTTCCATGGGGCTGTGATTCATGATTGTAGTACATACATGAAAGAAATTGTTTTAGTTTCTGACTGATGGTCTTCCCAATCTCTTTACCCACTCTGCCACCAAGAATAAGATTCTTCCAAGTATAAAAATGTTTCAAGCAGACTTTTTTGCTTAAAAGGCCCCAGTGATAAATATAACTCTCAACATTGGTACAACAATCACCCAAAGTTGAATTTATCAAATTTTAGAGATATTGTGTTCAGCCTCTCCCTATTTTATATCCAAGTCCAGAAATCTGACATTCTATTAGAAACTAAGTTCAAAGTATTAAAAAAATAATTTAATGTAGTAAAAGAACCCTTTTAATTCTGTATGTTTTGAATGATCATGAAGCTACATTTTATTTTCATAACTACTCAATTTTTAAAATATCTTCATAATCTGATATTTTAAAAGAAATACTCAGGTCTGGCGATATTCTGCTAGAAGTATTTCAGGCCAGATATCTTGAGGGAGCACTCTTGCTACAAAACAATTAGATTCTGAATGAAATGTGTATGTGTGTATGTGTGTGTATACTCACAGGGAATAAGAGACTTCTCATGCGGCCAAAAAGTATGATCAGAAAACACAGAGTATGATTATCTGAGGTTAGGTGCTGAAGTCATCTCTGTAATCCCCAAATTAGGCTTAAGCCAATAACACAAATAGGGAATAGCTGAATACGAGACTTCAAGGACTGCAGTGGTCCCAGTTTGCTAGTACTGCCTGGTTTCCTGAAAAAACAAATGCAAATCCTGTCAAGAAGAAAACACCCTCAATACTGGCTAGCACATCATCAATATAATCAAATTAATCAAATATGAGCCTATAATTAAAGATCACTAGACGCGGAAAGAATCAAATCACCATGGAAGAGAGTCATTAAAACAACAAACAATAGATTAGATTTCCCAAGGATTCAAAAATTGAAAATATATGCCACAGACTTTAAATTCCTATGTTTGAAATGTTTTCTAGAATAAAAAATGGGATAACAAAAATAGCAATCAACAAAAAACTTTAAAAAGGCCCAGACTAACTTGATAATGAATAAAATAATTTATTAAAAAATTAAAAAAAAGAGTAACTGATTTAGCAGCAGAACAGAGTTAAATTGAAAATTGTTGTTTTGTTAGGTGCTATCAAGTCGATTCCACCTCACAGCCACCCTGTGTACAACAGAATGAAACACTGCCTGGTCCTGCACCATCCTCACAATCATTGCTATGTTTGAGCCCATTGTTTCAGGAACTGTGTTAATCCATCTCATCGAGGGTCTTCCTCTGTTTTGCTGACCCCCTACCTTACCACGTATGATGTCCTTCACCAGGGATTGGTCCCTCCTGATAACCTGTTCTAAGTATATGAGACAAAGTCTCTCCATCCTCGCTTCCAAGGAGCACTCTGGCTGTATTTCTTCCAACTGAGAATTAATGAAGTAGAATAAAATAGAAGGGAGGCAATATTTGGAGAAACAATTACTAAAAATTTTTCATAAAAAAAGAAAGACAGAATTCCACAGATATTCCAAGCATACTGTTGCAAGCAGGAATAAAACAAAACACAGCACTACACACAGCCTTCTCATGCCAGCCAGTATTGAGTCAGCCCACTATGGCATAACTACATTAATTAAACTAATTACAACTACAATATACAGACAAAATACAAAAAGCTGCTAGCTGAGGACTCAGAAAACTCTAGGCCAGGTGGTTTCATGGCCTACCAAGTCCAAAATCTTGTACATTTTTCATTCCATTTCATTAACCTGATAATTCACCACTCATCTGTAAGCCTGTCCTCTTGTGGTGGTTTGTGTGTTGTTGGAAATACTGGAAGCTATGCCATCGGAATTTCAAATATTAGCAGGGCCACTATTTTAGGCTGGGCTCTCTACAGAAGCAAAATCAGTAATCATGTAAATCTATATAGAGAGATATTTATATCAAGGAAATGGCTCATATGGTTGTAGAGGCTGGAAAGTCATAAGTCCATGAGTCAGGCAGGAGGCTTCTCCTGACTCACCTAGCTACAGGGGCTGATGAACCCAAGACTGACAGGTAAGCTGGCAGGCTGCTAGCTCACAGGCTGTGGAGGCTGATGAATCCCAAAATTGGCAGGTAAGCTTCTAGCTCAAGTCCTAACAATCGGAAGTCAGATGAACAGGAGCCAGCTGCAGGATCCAGAGAAAGCAAAAAAGCCCACTAGCTTTGCCAGAAAGTCCACCTATATCGGATGCAGATCACTTTTCCAAGGAAATGCCGTTTCAACTGATTGGCTGCTCATAATGGATCTCATCATGGATGTGATTACATTATGCCAGATCTCATTATGGAGGTGATTACATCATTATGTAGCTACCAAACCACATCATAACTGTCAAACCAGTAAGACTCATGGCCCAGCCAAGTTGACATGTAACCTTAACCATCACAGACATGGACGGAGTAAAGTTTTGGGGACCTTCTTTTGTTGATGTGGCACAACTCAAAATGAGAAGAAACAGCTGCAAATACTAATTAATAATCAGAAGGTGGAATGTAAAAAGTATGAATCTAGGAAAATTGGAAGTCATCAAAAATGAAATAGAACACAAGGACTGATATCCTAGTCATTAGTGAGCTGAAAAGGACTGATATCGGTCATTTTGAATCAGATGATCATATGGTCTACTATGTTGGAAAAGACAAATTGAAGAGGAATGACATTACATTCATTGTCAAAAATAATATTTCAAGATCTATCTTAAAGTACAACACTGTCAGTAATAGAATAATATCCACACACCTACAAGGAAGACCAGTTAATAGGACTATTATTCTAATTTACACACCAACCACTAATGCCAAAGATGAAGATATTGAAGATTTATACCAACTTCTGCGATCTGAAATTGATCAAACATAAAATTAACATGCATTGATAATTACTTGTGATTGGAATACAAAAGCTGGAAACAAACAAGGATCGGTAGTTGGAAAACATGGCCTTGGTGATAGAAACAATGTCAGAGATTGTATGCTAAAATTTTGCAAGACCAATGGCTTATCCATTGCAAACACCTCTTCTCAACAACATAAATGGCAACTATACACGTGAACCTCAGCAAATGGAATACGCAGGAATCTAATCGACTACATCTGTTGAAAGAGACAATTGAGAAATTCAATATCATCAGTAAGAGTAAGTCCAGGGAACAACTGCTGAACAGAACGTCAACTGCTCATATGAAAGTTCAAGTTGAAGCTGAAGAAAATTAAAACAAGTTCCACTAGAGCCAAAGTACGACCTTGAGTATATCCCACCTGAATTTAGAGACCATCTCAAGAATAGATTTGATGCATTGAACACTAATGACCAAATATCAGACAAGTTGTGTGATGACATGAAGGACATCATAAATGAAAAAAGCAGAAGGTCATTAAAAAGAAAGAAAAGACCAAAATGGCTGTTAGAAGAGACTCTGAATTTTGCTCTTAAATGGAGAGTAGCGAAAGTGAATGGAAGAAATGATGAGGTAAGAGAACTGAACAGAAGATTTCAAAGGGTGGCTCAAGAAGACGAAGTAAAGTATTATGATGAAATGTGCAAAGACCTGGAGATAGAAACTGAAAGGGAAGAACACACGTGGCATTTCTCAAGCTGAAAGAACCGAAGAAAAAATTCAAGCCTTGAGTTGCAATATTGAAGGAACATATTGGCAAAATACAGAACAACACAGGAAGCATCAAAAGAAGATGGAAAGAATACACAGAGTCATTGTACCAAAAAGAATTGGTTGATGTTCAACCATTTCAGAAGCTAGCATATGATCAAAAATCAGTGGTACTGAAGGAAGAAGTCTATGTTTCACTGAAGGCAGTGGCAAAAAAACAAGGCCCCAGGAACTGATGGAATACCGATGGAGATGTTTCAACAAACGGACATAACACTGGAAGAATTCACTTATCTATGCAAAAAAATTTTGAAGACGGCTACCTGGCCAATCAACAGGAAGAGATCCATATTTGTGCCCATTTCAAGGAAAAGTGATCCAACAGAATACAGAAATTATTGAACAGTATTATTAATATCACACCCACGTAAAATTTTGCTGAAGATAATTAAAAAATGGTTGCAGCAGTACATTGACAGGGAACTGCCAGAAATTCAAGCTGATTCAGAAAAGGACATAGAATGAGGGATATCATTGCTGATGTCAGATGGATCTTGGCTGAAAGCAGAGAATACCAGAAAGAGATTTACCTATGTTTTATTGAGTGTGCAAATGTATTCAACACTGTGGATCCTTACAAATTATGGATAACATTGTGAAGAATGGGAATTCTAGAACACTTAATTGTGCTCATGAGGAACCTGTACATAGACCAAGAGGCAGTTATTCGAACAGAACAAGAGGATACTACATGGTTTTAAATCAGGAAAGATGTGTGTCAGTGTTGTATCCTTCCACCATACTTATTCAATCTGTATGCTGAGCAAATAATCTGAGAAGCTGGACTGTACGAAAACAATGCAGTATCAGGTTTGGAGGGAGACTCATTAACAACATGGGATATGCAGATGACACAACCTTGCTTGCTGGAAGTGAAAAGAACTTGAAGCACTTACTGATGAAGATCAAAGACCACAGCCTTCAGTACGGATTACACCTAAACATAAAGAAAACATAAACCCTCACAAATGGACCAGTAAGCAACATCATGATAAACAGAGAAAGGATTGAAGTTGTCATGGATTTCATTTTACTTGGATCCACAATGAATGTCCATGGAAGCAGCAGTTAAGAAAAGACATATTAGCCCAAAGTACTAAAGGACCATATGAACCAGACACTCCCCCAGTCTCAGACCAGAAGAACTAGATGGTGCTTGGCTACCTCCATTGACCACTCTGAAAACGATCACAGCAGAGTCCTGGACAGAAAGGGAGACAAATGTAGAACAGAATTCAAATTCATGATGAAAGACCACACTTACTAGTCTGACAGAGACTGGGCAAATACCCGAAACTATGGCCCCAGGCATTCTGATAACTCAGAACTGAAACCACTCCTAAAGCTCACTTTACAGACATAGATTAGACAGGCCTATAAAAGAAAAAGTAACACACATGAGGAACGTGCTTCTTGGTTCAATCAAATACAGGAGACCAAATGGGCAATTCCTGCCTAAGGGCAAGAGGAGAAGGCAGGAAAAGACAGGAACTGGATGAATGGACTTCGCGAACCCAGGGTGGAAAGGGGGAGTATGCTGTCACATTGTAGGGACTGCAACCAATGTCACAAAACAATATGTGTATAATTTTTGAATGAGAAATTAACTTGATCTGTAAACTTTCACATAAAGCACGATAAAAAAAAAAAAAAAGAAAAAGAAATCAAAGGACGTATTGCATTGGCAAATCTACTGCAAAAGACTTCTTTAAAGTGTTAAAAAGCAAAGAGGTCATTTTGAGGACTAAGGTTCACCTTACTGATGTCATGGTATTTTCTCTCTCATATGCATGAGAAAGCTAGACAATGAATAAGGAAAATGGAAGAATTGATGCATTTGAATTGTGATTTTGGCAAAGATTATTGAATATTCCATGAACTGTCAGAAGAAAGAACAAATCTGTCCTGGAAGAAGTACAGTCAGAATTCCCCTTAGAAGTGAGGATGGTGAGACTTCATTTCATGTACTTTGTAAATTTTATCAGGAGGGAACAGTCCCTTGAGAAGGACATCATGCTTGGTCAAGTAGGGGGTCAGCAAAAATAAGAAGACCCTCAAGGAGATGGAATGACGCAGTGGCTCCAACAATGGGCTTAACCATAGCAACCATTGTGAGGGTAGTGCCGAACAGGGCAGTGTTTCGTTCTGGTTTACATAGGGTTCCCATGAGTTGAAAGTGACTTGATGACACCTAACTCAAACAACAACCCTGATAATAAAACAAATTATCATACAAGGGGAGAAAACTACAGATTAATAGGTCCCATGATTATAGATGCAAATATCTGCAACAGAATATTATCAGATCAAATCTAGCAATGTATACAAAGAATAACACATCATGACCAAGTACAGTTTCTTCCAAAAATGCAAGGTTGGTTCAATATTCAAAAATCAATCAGTATAACCTACCACTTAAAGCCTAAAAAAGAAACACCTCATGATCATACTGTTAGATTCAGAAATACATTTTAAATAATTCAACATCTTTTCATGAAAAAAGCACTCAGCGGACTAGAAATCAACCAAACTTCTTTAACTTGCTAAAGGATGTTGTATTCGTTTTCTATGGCTGCTGTAACAAATTACCACAAAGTTAGTGGCTTAAAAGAGCACAGAGTTAAAGGGGCAGAGATCTTAAATTAATGGTGATGCAACAACATGGGATGAGATAGAATAGTGATCCAATGTGAAGTATGTAACCAATACTATTGAACTATTCATGTAGAATTTTGGGAGTAGATGTATGTTTGGTTGTATTTATTGTCACCAAAAAGTAAATAAAATATTAAAAAAGATAACACAGAGTTAGTATTATTGTACAGTTCTGGAGATTTAGGTATCCAAAATGGGCATCATTGGGTTAAAACCAAGGTTTCAGTGGGGCTACATTTCTTTTTTGGAAGTTCTAGATGAGAATTTATTCTCTTGCCTTTTTTAACTTCTAGAGGCTTCCCTAGTTCTTTACCTGTGTCCTCTTTTGTATTTAAAGCCAGCAATGGCCAGTTGAGTCTTTTCAATGCTGTATCACTTGGACACTCTTCTTTTGCCTCTCTCTTCCACATTTAAAGAACTCTTGTGTCATGTATTGAATTGTGTGCTCCCAAAATACTTGTCAACTTGGCTGGCCATGATTCCCAGTATTGTGTGGCTGTCCTACATTTTGTGATTTGGTGGAATTATCCTCCATTTTGTGATGTGTTATAAATCCTCACCTTTATATGTTAATGAAGCAGGATGAACGTGGGGTGTAACTTGAGTCACATCCTTACAAGGAGGTGTGACTCAAGTCATACCCTTACTCAACTCACACCCTTCCTTGAGTCACACCTTTAATCTTACAAGAGATAAAAGGACAGAGAAGCAAGCAGAGAGGGGAAGGACCTTACTACCACCAAGAAAGAAGAACTGGGAGTGAAGCACATCCTTTGGACCCAGGGTCCATTCAGTGAGAACCTCCTAGACCCAGGAGAAGATTGATGCCAAGACGTATGAAGATCTTCAAGGAACACAGGCCCCACAGATGTTGAAAGGAGACAAGGATTTTTCCCCCAGAGCCAACAGAGACAGAAAGCTTTCCCCCAGAGATGGAGCCCTGAATTCAGATTTCTGGCTTCCTAAACGCTGAGAGAATAAATTTCTGTTTGTTAAAGCCATCCACTTGTGGTATTTCTGTTATAGCAGCACTAGATAACTAATAAAGAATTAGGTACTGGAAGAGTGGGGTGCTGCTCTAACAGATACAAAAATGTGTGAAACTGGTTTTGAAATTGGGTAATAAGTAGATGCTGGAAACATTTTAAGCATCCGTAGCTCTTAACTAGTATGCCACCAGAGTTTCCAATAGTAAAAGCCTTGATTGCCTTGAAGAGATTGCTGGTGGAATTATAGACATCAAAGGCAGTTCTGGTGCGGGCTTAGAAAGCAGTGAGGACAGCTATAAAGAAAGCCTCTATCATCTTAAAGAATACGTGTGGCGCCAGCAAAAAAATGTTGCTAGAAACGTGGATGCTAAATGTGCTTCTGGTGAGGCTTTAAAAGAAAATGATGAACGTGTCATTGGACCATAGAAGAAGGGTGATGCTTTTTATTCAGTGGCAAAGAACTTGTCTGAATTATGTTCAAAATTTTGTGGAAGGTAGAACTTGTAAGTGATGAACTTGGATATCTAGCTGATGAGATTTCTAAGCCAGATCTTAAAGGGACTGATTGGTTGCTCCTTGCCACTTATAGTAAAATGGAAGAGGAAAGAGACAGACTTAAAAATGAATTTTGCAAAATTAAAAGAGAACTTAAAGATTTGGACAATTCTGTTGTGCAAACAAAGGACACATGTCCTAGAACTTTCACCAAGGGCATGACTACACAATCTTTTGTTAAAGAGACTAAGCCTGTGACTGATGGCTCTAACCAACTACCACAGCAGAAAACCCATCAGCTTAGACTGATGGGAACAGAGAAGGAACAAAAGGAAAGAATTTTGTCTGCCTCTTGGAATTCTACAGGCAGGAAACAGGCCAAAGGAGCTACATCTCTTGTCCTCCAAAAAGAGAAAGGACCATCCCTGGAGCAGCTTGGAGATCAGCAGAATTGTTCGAAGGAGCATAGGAAGCAGGGCCTTCCTGATTTCAAAGGGTGGGGCCACAGCCTTCTAGGTTTCAAAGAGTCGGATCTTCGCCAACTCGGTTCCAGAGTGTGGGGCTGCCATTAAGCTGTGCCAAGGGTTGAACCTTCTGCCCAAAGTTTAGGGGGTGGGGTGCCATGCCTAATTGACAGAAGAACTGGCCTGTCAGGGCCAAGGGGGTGGGGTTGCCACACAGATAGACTAGGAGAAGGGGTCTGCCCAAAGCCAAAGGAACAGGGTTGCCATCCCAGTGGGCCTGGAAGGCAGAGCTGAAGCCCAGGGCTGAGGGGCTTCCAGTCAGAATCCAGGGAGCATGGCTAACACCCAGAGTCTAGAGGACAGGGTCATTGCCTAGATGCTCTCAGAGAACAAAGAATTATTTTCAAGCCTTGAGAGCTAATGTAAATTTTTCTGCTGAATTTTGGGCTTGCTTAGTGCCCATTACTCCTTCTTTCCCTCCAGTTTCTCCCGTTTGTAATGTAAATGTCTGTCTTGCGTGTTCTTCCATTGTACTTTGGAAACAGATAACTTGTAGTCTAGATTTCATCAGTTCACAGATGAAGAGGAATTTTGATCCAGAATGGAATACACCTAAAGTCTCACTAGTATTTAATTTAGATGATACAGAAGATGATATTTTTGACTTGTAGTTGATTTAAGACTCTTAGGATGATATTATGGGGTGGCTGTGTTTTACATGTGTCAAGGACATGAATTTTGGGGAGCTAAAGGGTGGAATGTCATGGAATGAATTTTGTTCCCCAAAATATGTGTCAACTTGGCTAGGTCATGATTCCCAGTATTGTGTGGTTGTCTTCCCTTTTGTAATGTGTTGTAAATCCTAACTCCTATATGTTAACGAGGCAGGATCAGCATGGTGTTTATCTTGAGTCACAGCCTTACAAGAGAGTATAACACAAGTCGCACCGTTATTCAACTTACACATTTACTTGAGTCACACCTTTTATCTTACAGGAGATAAAAGGAGAGAGAAGCAAGCAGAGAGGAGGGACCTCACTACCATCAAGAAAGAAAGTCAGGAGTGGAGCACGTCCTTTGGACCCAGAGTCCCAGTACTGAGAACCTCCTAGACCCAGGGAAAGATTGATGCCAGGACACATGGAGATCTTCAAGGAATGCAGGGCCCACAGATGCGAGAGGAGACAAGGATCTTCCCCCAGAGCCGGCAGAGACAGAAAACCTTCCCCTAGAGCCGGCACCCTGAATTCGGACTTCTGACCTCCTAAACTGTGAGAGAATAAATTTCTGTTTGTTAAAGCTATCCACTTGCAGTATTTCTGTCATAGCAGCACTAGACAATTAAGACACCTTGTGATTACTTTGGGCCAACCCAGATAATACAGCATAATCTTTTTATTGCTAAGGTCAGTTGATTAGCAATACTAATTCTATGTGCAACCTTAATTGCCCCTTGCCACGTAGCAAACTATATTCACAGGTTCTTGGGATTAGGATGTGTACATATTTGGGGAACATTATTTTGCCAACCACAGGCATATATAAAAATCCTGCAGCTAACATGGTAAAAGACTAAATGCTTTTTCTCTAACTCTCTCAAGCTAAATAATGTGCCTCTTCTTTGTGTATAATGTATAATTACTAGTTTATTTGCTTTTACTGCTAGAAATTTTGCATTATTCAATAATGTATGCCCAGATCAGTGCCTGGGACATGTTATTGTTGTCACTGAGTCAGCTCTGACTTATGGTGACCCTATGTATAATAGAAAAAAAGTTGGCCAGTCCTGCACCATATTCAAGATTATTAGTATCTTTGAACATTTTTAGTACTTTTCAGCCTGGAAGGGTTCATCTTCTAGCACTATATTGGGTTACATTCTATCGTGACCTGTAAGGTTTTCATTGGTTAATTTTCAAAAGTAGATTTCCAGGCCTTTCTTCCTAGTTTGTCTTAGTCTGAAAGCTCTACTGAAACCTGTTCGCCATGGGTGATCCTGCTGGTATGTGAAATACTAACGGCGTAGCTTCCAGCATCATTGCAACATGTAAGCCACCACAGTACAACAAACTGACAGATGGGGGTGTGCTTGGTACGTAGAAAGTTCTTAATAAATATAAGCTGCAGAAAGTAATATCTCCAAATGATGCATAATTTAAGGAAATTATCAGGATGGAGGGTTACTTGAGTTTCTTTTCCTTCCATAGCAGACTTGGTGACTGTGTGCTCCTAAATAATAATGAAAGGCTTTGTTTCCAATGGTTCCTGTACCATTTAGGAACACAGAACATCAGTATTAAAGCAGAAATGCCAAAGAAAACACTTACCTGCTATGGTGTTTTCTTTATAATAGCCTTAAACATGATCCTGGGAAAAGGTAGCAAGTATAGGAATCCTTCCTAGGTCAAAATAAGATGAGGGAAAAAAAAGATTGAGAGATCCAATATGATTAATAAATAAAAAGTGTCCAAGAGCACAGGGATTCCATTATGGTGATATTCTACTTATACATGTGAATTATTTCAACTTTTTAAATTTACTTAGCAACTGCGTGATTGTTTTTTAAATAACTAGGTTTTCAGAAAAACCACAATTGAATTTAATGATATTGGCTTGCATGTGTTAGCCCATATGTTCAGTGTATGCATTGACATTCCATGGAGATCAGTTTAAAGAAATTGTTTTTTGAATACTAGTTTGATGGTGGAAAGAATTCTCATATTTTCTTTTATATATATATTTTTTCTTTTGTTTTATTGCTGTAGCTTAAGTGAAAGTTTACAATTCAAGTTATAGCACACTCCTCCTTTCCACCCCGGATTTCCCACATCCATTCAACCAGCTCCTGACACTGTCTGCATTTTCATCTCATCTCTGGACAGAAGCTGCCCATTTAGTCTCATGTATCTACTTGAGCTAAGAAGCACACTCTTCATGAGTATCATTTTATGTCCCATAGTCCAGTCTGGTCTTTGTCTGAAGAGTTGGCCTCAGGAATGGTTTTAGTGCTGGGTTGACAGGGAGTCTGGGGGCCATGCTTTCTAGGGTTCCTCCAGTCTCAGTCAGACCATTACATCTGGTCTTTTTACTAGAATTTGATTTCTGCACCCCACCTTTCTCCTGCTCCATCTGGGACTCTCTGTTGTGGTCCTTGTCAGGGCGGTCATTGGTAGTAGCTGGGAACCATCTAGTTCTTCTGGTCTCAGGCTGATGAAGACTCTGGTTTATGTGGCCTTTCTGTCTCCTGTGCTAATACTTTCATTGTGTCTTTAGTGTTCTTCATTCTCCTTTGCTCCAGGTGGTTGGGACAAATTGACGCATCTTAGATGGCCGCTTACTAGCTTTTAAGACCACAGATGTCACTCACCAAAGTAGGATGCAGAATGTTTTCTTAATAAACTTTGTTATGCCAATTGACCTAGATGTCCCCTGAAAGCATGGTCCCCAGACCCCCGCCCCTGCTACTCTGTCTCTCAAAGTGTTAGATTGTATTCAGGAAACTTCTTAGCTTTGGTTTAGTCCAGTTGTGTTGACTTCCCCTGTAGTGTGTGTTGTCCTTCCCTTCACCTAACATAATTCTTGTCTCCTATCTAGTGAATAACCCTCACCCTCCCTCTCCACCCTCATACATCAAAGAATGTCTTCTTCTGTGTTTAAGCCTTTTCTTCAATTCTTATAACAATGGTCTTATACAATATTTGTCCTTTTGTGACTGACTGAATTCACTCAGCAGAATGCCTCCCAGATTCCTCCATGCTGTAAGATGTTTCACAAATTCATAGTTGTTCTTTATCATTGTGTAGTATTCCATTGTGTGAATATATCATAATTTGTTTACCCATTTGTCCATTGATGGGCACCTAGGTTAGTTCCATCTTCTTGATATCGTGAACAGTGTTGCAATGAACATGGGTTTGCATATACCTATTCATGTGATGGCTCATATTTCTCTAGGATATATTCCAAGGAGTTGGATTGCGGGATTGTATGGTATTTCTATTTCTAGCTTTCTAAGAAAGTGCCATATCGATTTCCAAAGTAGTTGTGCCATTTTACATTCCCATCAACAGTGTATAAGTGTGCCAGTCTCTCCACAACCTTTCTAGCATTTATTGTTTTGTATGTTTTGGATTAATGCTAGCCTTGTTGGGGTGAGATGGTATCTCATTGTAGTTTTGATTTGCATTTCTCTAATGGCTAATGATCGTGAGCATTTCTTCATGTGTCTGTTAGCTGCCTGAATGTTTTCTTTGGTGAAGTGCCTATTCATATCTTTTGCCCATTTTTTAATTGGGCTATTTGTCTTTTTGTTGCTGAGGTATTGTAGTATCTTGTAGATTGTAGAGATTAGATGCTGATTGGATTTGTTGTAGCCAAAATTTTTTTCCCAGTCTGTAGGTTGTCTTTATTCTTTTGGGGAAGTCTTTTGATGAGCATAAGTGTTTGATTTTTTGGAGCTCCCAGTTATCTAGTTTCTCTTCTGGTGTTTGTGCATTGCTAGTAATGTTTTGTATTCTGTTTAAGCCATGTATTAGGGCTTCTAGCGTTGTCCCTATTTTTTTTCCGTGATCTTTATCATTTTCATTTTTATATTTAAGTCTTTGATCCATTTTGAGTTAGTTTTTGTGTGTGGTGTGAGCGTGGGTCTTGTTTCATTTTTTTGCAGATGGATATCCAGTTATGCCAGCACCATTTGTTAATGGGACTTTGGGCATTTGTCAAATATCAGCTGCTCATAGGTGGATGAATTTATGTCTGGATTCTCAATTCTGTTCCATTGGTCTATGTATCTGTTGTTGTACCAGTACCAGGCTGTTTTGACTACCATGGCGGTATAATAGGTTCTAAAATCAGGTAGTGTGAGGCCTCCCACTTCGTTCTTCTTCTTGAGTAATGGTTTACTTATTCAGGGTCTCTTCCTTTTCCATATGAAGTTGGTGATTTGTTTCTCCATCTCATTAAAAAATGCTGGTGGAATTTGGATCGGGATTGCATTGTATCTGTAGATCACTTTGGGTAGAATTGACATTTTCACTATGTTGAGCCTACCTATCCCTGAGCAAGGTATGTTTTTCCACTTATGCAGGTCTCTTTTGGTTTCTTGCAGTAGTGTCTTGTAGTTTTCATTGTATACATCTTTTATGTCTCTGGTTAGGTTTATTCCTAAGTATTTATCTTCTTGGGGACTATCGTAAATGGTATTGGTTTGGTGATTTCCTCTTTGAGGTTCTCTTTGTTGGTGTAAAGGAATCCAACTGATTTTTGTAAGTTTATCTTATATCCTGAAACCTTGCTGAAATCTTCTATTAATTCCAGTAGATTCCTTGTGGATTCTTTGCAGTTTTCAGTGTATAAGATAATATAATCTGCAAATAGAGACACTTTGACTTCTTCCCTACCAATTTGGATGTCCTTTATTTCTTTTTCCAGCCTAATTGCTCTGGCTAGGACCTCCAGCACAATGTTGAATAAGAGTGGTGATAAAGGACATCCTTGTCTGGTTCCCATTCTCAAGGGGAATGCTTTCAAAGTCTCTCCATTTAGGAAGATGTTGGCAGTTGACTTTGTTTAAATGCCCTTAATTATATTGAGGAATTTACCTTCTATTCCTACTTTGTTGAGGGTTTTTATCATGAATGAGTGTTGGTCTTTGTCAAATGCCTTTTCTGAATTGATTGATAAGATCGCGTGGTTCTTGTCTTTTGCTTTATTTATGTGATGGATTACATTGATTGTTTTTCTAATTTTGAAACATCCCTGCATACCTGGTATAATCCCACTTGATCAGGGTGAATTATTTTTTTGATATGTTGCTGAATTCTATTGGCTAGAATTTTGTTGAGGATTTTTGCATCAATGTTCATGAGGGATATTGATCTGTAATTGTCTTTTTTTGTGGTGCCTTTACCTGGTTTTGGTATCAGGGTTATGCTGGCTTCATAGGGTGAGTTTGGGAGTATTACATCCTTTTCTATGCTCTGAAATACCTGTAGTGGTAGTGGTGTTAACTCTTCCCTGAAAGTTTGGTAGAATTCTCCAGTGAAGCCATCTGGGCCAGGGCTTTTTTTTATTGAGAGTTTTTTTTAAATTACCTTTTCAATCTCTTCTTTTCTTATGGGTTTATTTAGTTGTTCTACTTCTGTTTGTACTAGTTTAGGCAGGTAGTGAGTTTCTAGAAATTTGTCCATTTCCTCCAGGTTTTCAAATTTGTTGGAGTACAATTTTTGATAGTATTCTGTTACAATTCTTTTAATTTCTGTTGGGTGTGTTGTGATATCACCCATCTCATTTCTTATACAGGTTATTTGCTTCCTCTCCTTTTTTTCTTTTGTCAGTTTGGCCAATGGTTTATCAATTTTGTTGGTCTTTCCAAAGAACCAGCTTTTGATTTTGTTAACTCTTTCGATTGTTTTTTTATTCTCTATTTCATTTAATTCTGCTCTAATTCTTATTATTTCCTTTCTCTGGCACCCAAGGGCTTCTTTTGAGGCTCTTTCTACTTGTTCTAGTTGTAGGGCTAATGTTTTGATTATGGCCCTTTCTTCTTTTTGGATTTGTGCATTTATTCCTGTAAACTGACCTTTGAGCACTGCTTTTGCTATGTCCCAAAAGTTCTGATAGGATGTGTTTTCATTTTCATTTGATTCTATGAATTTCTGTATTCCATCTTTAATTTCTTCTATAACCCAGTAGTTTTTGAGCAAGGTGTTGTTCAGTTTCCATGTGTTTGATATTTTTTTTCCCTGGCTTTTTCTTTTGTCAATTTCTACTTTTATGGCCTTATGGTCAGAAAAGATGCTTTGTAATATTTCGATGCTTTGGATTTTGTTAAGGCTTACTTTATGGCCTAATACGTGGTCTATTCTGGAGAATGTTCCATGTGCGTTGGAAAAGAAAGTATACTTGGCTGCTGTTGGGTGGAGTGTTTGGTATATGTTTATGAGATCAAGTTGGTTGATTGTAGCATTTAGTTCTTCCTTGTCTTTGTTGAGCTTCTTTCTGTATGTTCTGTCTTTCACCGAAAGTGGTGTGTTGAAATCTACTACTACTATTGTAGAGCTGTCTATCTCTCTTTTCAGTACTGTTAGAGTTTGTTTTATGTATTTTAGGCCTTGTCATTCAGTGTGTAAATATTTTAGTTATGTCTTCCTAGTGTAGTGACCCTTTAATCATTATATAATGTCCTTCCTTATCCTTTGTGGTGGATTTTACTTTCCAGTCTATTTTGTCAGAGATTAATTTTGCCACTCCTGCTCTTTTTTGAGTGTTGTTTGCTTGATATATTTTTCCATCCTTCGAGTTTTAGTTTGTTTGTGTCTTTAAGTCTAAGGTGTGTCTCTTGTAGGCAGCATATAGACGGAGCATGTATTTTTATCCAATCTGCCACTCTCTGTCTCTTTATTCGTGCATTTAGTCCATTTACATTCAGTGTAATTATTGATAGGTATGAGTTTAGTGCTGTCATTTAATATTTACCCCTATTTTTCTAAGTTTATACCAGTCTTCTATTTCTTTCTATTGCCTTGACTTCCTCTCCATGTGAAAAATCAATGTCTACATTTTTTAAGTCCCTCTTTTTTGTTTTAATGTTGTCATGTTTTACATATTGACATCTGTTTCCCTATTTTCAGTGTTTTAGCTTTGAGTTACTTTTGTTACTTCCTTATCTGGGTTGATATCTTGTTGCTCTGTCCTCTGTTCTTGTCTTCGGTTGTTATCTGATGTTACTGATTTTCTAACAGGAGGACTCTCTTTAGTGTTTCTTGTAATTTTGATTTGGTTTTTGGAAATTCCATAAACTTCTTTTTTATCTGGAAATGCCCTAATTTTGCCATCATATTTGAGAGACAGTTTTGTTGAATATATATAATTCTTGGCTGGCAGTTTTTTTCCTTCAAGGCTTTATATATGTCATCCCACTGCCTTCTTGCCTGCATGTTTTCTGCTTAGTAGCCTGAGCTTATTCTTATTGACTCTCCTTTGTAGATGACTTTTTGTTTATCCCTCGCTGCTTTAAAAATTCTCTCTTTGTTTTGGGGTTTGGCAAGTTTGATTATAATATGTCTTGGTGACTTTCTTTTGGGATCTACCTTATGTGGGGTTCGATGAGCGTCTTGGATAAATATCTTCTCATCTTTCATGATATCAGAGAAGTTGTCTGCCAATAAATCTTCAACAATTCTCTCTGTATTTTCTGTTATCCCCCCGTTCTTGTACTCCAGTCACTCATGGGTTATTCCTCTTGATAGAGTCCCCCATAATTATTAGAGTTTTTTCATTTTTTTAAATCCTTTTATCTGATTTTTCCTCAAAGTAAGTTGGTGTCAAGTGCTTTATCTTTAATCTCATTAATTCTGACTTCTATTGCCTCAATTCTGCTCCTATAACTTTCTATTGAGTTGTCCAATTCTGAAATTTTATTGTTAATCTGTATTTCTGATTGCTGTCTCTCTATGGATTTTTGCAGCCTGTTAAATTTGTCATTATGCTCTTTTCTAATCTTCTGACATTCCTCTATTGCTAGGTCTGCATTTTGTCTGATCTCTTGAAG
Source organism: Dugong dugon (assembly GCA_030035585.1). NCBI lineage: Eukaryota > Metazoa > Chordata > Mammalia > Sirenia > Dugongidae > Dugong > Dugong dugon. The sequence goes on along the minus strand of CM057460.1, from coordinate 105,754,954 downwards.
AGTTCTGTATATTAATCTTTTGTATTCTGCCTATGGTAATTCCAAAAAATTCTCTTCTCCCAGAAAATTTCTTGATTCTTTATTTTGGGGGCTTGCTGAAGCCACTATGGTCTACCTCTTTATGTGATTTGATATTGACTGTTGTCTCTGAGCCATCAATAAGTTATTATAGCTATTTATTTTTGGTTTGCTTACTGTGTCCTAGCTTCTTGTTTTGTTTTGTTTTGATATGCCCAAGTAGGCTGGTTGTGTGAGGTAGGCTGATCACTATCGCCCCTGAAGCTCTGATGTCCTGCCACCATGTGGCCAGACCTGATGCTAAGTATGTGAACCCAGGAGTCCACCCACTCCTCCTGTATTGATTCAGCTCAGGTGTTCTGGTATTCGGCCACCAAATGTGTGGTACGGGATCTCCCCTACAGTTGTAAACAGGCATGGGTGATTGGGATAGTCACAGGCATCTGGCTGCAGCAGGGGGTCATACGCTGAACAACACAGGGGGCTGATGGCTGCCCCCGAGTGTCCAGGAGGAAATCGTGTCACTGTTCCCTACGGCACGTGGGTGGGTGGGTTTTGCAGCCTGACTATGAGCACCCAGTGCTGTTGGCTGTAAGGACTAGGGGCAGCACTTATTCTTGGACCCCTATCGCAGGTGGCTAGGTGGCATGGGTGGAGCCACCAGTCCTCAGGCCCCTGATATGGTTAGGTGAAGACCCTGCTTAATGGGCTGAGCAGTGTCAAATGTCACAAACATGCCACTTCACAGTTGAAGTTAGACTTCAGGTGTATACCCTGTTGTACTCTGGTAATGCGGGCCTGTGCTGTTGAAATGGGCCCACATAAGTCTATGCAGGGGGAAAGGCACTCAGTGTGTGGACCCCTTATGCCTGTGCCTAGGCAAAGGAGCTGTGCCTACCCTGAGTTCCTGGCTTAGGGGAGCGAGCAGATTATTTTTTCCCCTGTTTGTTAACTTGTTCACTCTCCAAGGCCGGGAGAATGGTCAGGGCCCATGACGGGTCCTACTTCTGGCCCAGGGGACTCAGCAATCACTGAAGCCATGCCAGACCCAGTGTGAAGCAGGGAGCAGGGAGGCTAATGGGAGAGAGGTTTTTCCCAAAGGGGGGCATTTTTGATCCATGTGGTAGGCCAGATGCAAGTACTTATTTTTCGCTGATAGAAGGCTGCTTCTCACTTGTTCTGGATGGCCAAGTAGAGTCTGTGCTCCTCGGTCTCTCCCGATGTGGAAAATGCTTCCCAAGCACCGCTGCTTGCCTCATTGTGCACCAGGAGCTGATCTGGCCTGAAGGGCTCCAGCTCCCACATCAGGTCTGGCGTCTCCTTGCTTCTTCCAAACTGTCTCTCCCTCTCCCTGCCTCTCAGTCTGATTCCTTAACTTTACCTTTGATGGTCAGGGCCCCTAGATAGTCATGTATAATTAATTCACTTGTTTTTTTGAGTCTTTGTTGTAAGGGGGGACGCTGGAAGCATCTGACTACTTTGCCATCTTGGCCCTGCCTACTTCTTTTATATTTTAAATGACTATTTTGTAGTATTTAATATATACAAAAATGTATTTACTGCATATTTTAGATATGATGCAAATTACAAAACAAAAAGTCAAAGACCACCACCAAACCTAAGAATCAAAACCCCAACAAAACAGCTGCATCCACCTGTGAGTTCCTTTCCCATCTCATGTCTCTGGCTACTCTTCACTAGTGCCATGCATTCTGAATTTTTTGAATAATAACCAGTCAGCCTTATCTTCCTTTTTCTTATCTAATTGCTTTGGACAGCACACCAGTGAAATGCTTAATAGAAACCATAGTAGAATACTTGTCTTTTTCTAAATTTTAAAGGGAATGCATCTAGAATGTCATCATTCATATGAATGTTTGCTATAGATTTTTAGTAGCTTTCCTTTATTTGGTTAAGAAATTTCTTATTTTACCAACAGTTTTTTTCTTAATACAAAGTCATGTTGAATTTCATTGAATCATTTTGTCTATATTTAAAATGATCACATGATTTACTCCTTTGTTACTGATAGATTATATTTATAGATTTTTTTTCATGTAAAGCAACTTCTGAAATCCTTTGCTAAGCCAATTTTAGGTTTTCTTTATACTATTCTTTCCTTTTGAAACTTTTCTTTTCCACTCCTGCTTCATCTTCCAAACTTAGGGAAAGTAGACTAAGATGAATTCTAACACTCTATTTTAAAGCTGTGTGATGTTATAAAATAAGTTAATTAGATGCTCTAAATCTATATTCTCCTTTTTTAAAAATGAGGATGAAACTATCAAACTAAGTTGTGTGTGGAAGATTAAAAAGTTTCTGTGTCAGTTCATAGAGCATTTAATATTGTCCACCTCTTCATTTCCCATCTTGAGGATCACTCAAGGCTCATCCTCAAAGACCACTTGCTCTCAGAACTCTTTCCTGATCCTTTCCAATGGATGTATTTCTCCTTTTTGAACCTCAAAACCATTTTGCATGTTGTTTATTGTACTTATAGTTTGTCTAACACACATCATAAGTATGTAGTTACAGTATGTACCCTGCTAGAGTACACACTCTGCTCATTGAAATGAGGGATCACCTCATTTTCATATCTGCTGAATTACTGCTAGTCAGGTATTCAATAAATATTTCTATAATTAATTGTATAAAATTCCTCTATGGTGGAGAAAGACAGCCTGAATGCACCAGTGCTGTCCTAACTCTGTACTAACCTTATGTATGTATGCACTGATGGTTTAACATTGCTAGGTGGTAGTATAAAGGACAGGGAGATTACTATCCTTTATAAAACTAAGAGTTGTTGCTGAGTGTTAGATACTCTCTTCATGGACAAGGAATAGCTATTTTATATTTTTTGATAATTACTATTTAAGAGTTCTATATTTATTAAATTGATACTGTAGGGTCTCTATAAGTCAGAATCGACTCATCACAATGAGTTTGGTTTTGGTTTTACAAGCATATCAAACAACTTAGAGGTAAAAAAAATCAAAATAAAAAAAATTAAGCGCTAAATATGTGTGAAAACTTTAAAGCCAAGCTAATGAGAAATCATTATACACTTGGGATAAGCAGTTCATCAGAATAGATGTGTGTGAGGCTATTTGTGTGTGTGTGTGTGTGTTGATGATGGGACATAGAAGTAGGATATAAAAATTATATTGGCTGATTCTTGTCTTTGTGAAGTTATAATGTAATTTGAAAAGGAAAACACTAAAATTAAAACTTTATCCATATTAAATGATTTGAGCAGAAAGCCCCCTCCACCTCAAATTATGTGCCTCATCATAGAACATAGCACAAAACCCAGTTGTTCACACGCCTAGAGCAGAAAGCTCATAGGGCTGGGGAGTGATACAGAAAGGCTTCTATGTATGTTCTTACAGAGTCAGAACTTGGATGTGTGTGTGTGTTTTAATTTAATATAACATAGCTACCGGTAAACACACTACACATTCTTATTGAATTGAATTATACCAAATTAATGTGGAGGAATTCAATGCAGATTCTGATATTTTTTGCAGTATTGTCCCTTCCCATAGTGGAAGCAGAATTTCCTCAGACTACTGAATTATAAACCAGACTTCTTAGCTTGAGATAAATGGCAACACTATTTTTTAAAGTGGTCAGATAAGCCATTGTCAAGAGTGTATACTGTAGCAAAAACTTGAGCTGTGAAGGTGATGATCAATCGAGTAAACGTAAATAAAGCTTAAGTAGCTCTTAGGGCTTTGGCATGCCCTGCTTAGACCAGCATTTCTCATGTCCTGAATTGAATTCCCACATGCACTCAAGTAGGTGAAAGTTTTAAACTGTTATTTGGTACAGGAGGGTAAAAAAAGGAAGATGGGAATATTCTTATTAAGATACATATTCAATAAATTGATTTTTAAATTTAAATTGTTTTGATTAAACTTCTGTGAATTATTTTCATACCCTAGAATGCTTGTCCATCCTCCCTCGCCTTCCCTTTTGAAGCTGACTGAATGTAAAACAGTGTCTTGTTGGTGTGTAACGTCATGTAAGCAAGTGATCACACTGTGTGTAAAGCAGGTGTTTTTGTTGCTGTTGTTGCTTTTTCTTTATTGTATGAATCACAATGACACCAAAGTCAACCACCTCAGTCTTGGAAATTGACAGATATTTAACTTGAGGTTCCTTAGAGAATAGAAGCTCATTAACACAAGAGAAATCACGACTCTTTCAAGGATAATAAGCTTGCTATTTTTTCTTTAGTGCCATCTTCAGCTTCCCCCTCAGAATTAACTTTAGTTCATCATTTCCATTTGTCTCATGGAGGCAGTAGTATTAATAAGATAAATAAATATCTAGAATCAACACTGTTAGCTAAATGATTACTGATTTTATTAGAAGGAATGGCTCTGAAGAATGGGAACACATGGTCATTTTGTCTAAATTTTCTTGAGGTAAAAATTCTTGAGGTAAGAAAGAAAACTCTCTTATATCAGATTGATTTCGTTTGCTACTACTGCAAAAAGAAAAAAACAGCTTTTGAATGATTTGTTTGAATAAGTAACATGATTTTTCTCTTGAAGTGTATTTGTGCCTATGAGTATAGGTTGTTAGTGTCTTTCTTTTTGCTGGGATAAGTCTCTGGGTGGTGCAGTTGGTTAACTGATACCCTGGAGGTTTGAGTCCACCCAGAGGCACCTCAGACGAAATGCATGACAAACTACTTCCAAAAAAATCAGTCACTGAAAATGCTATGGAGCACAGGTCTACTCTGTTACACATGGGGTCGCAATGTGTTGGAATAATCTTGAAGGCAACTGGTTGGTTTTTAATTCCCCTACAGGCCAGACAAGGTACCCACAAGAGCTATAACCACACTCAGCATAACCTTTTCCTTTCTTGGTCTCCTCTAGGTCATTGTATTGCTAGTCATAGACCGAGTGTCATGGGATACAGGGCTCTCGGCTCCTTGGTAATTTTTTCTGGAGAGTAAAGTACTTTTCTGTCTGTGCCATACTCTCATGCTCCTCTATGGAATCCCAGCAATCTACCCTCCACCAGCACTCTGCAACCTAATATGTTTCCAAGAGCATCGTCTTCTCATTTCCTCAACTGCTGTAAACAGGGAGTAGAACAAGCTATGCCGTTTCCTCTCTCAATAATCAGAAGGTAGATAATAAGACTGGAGCCCAGGACATAGAAATGTCCTATATTCAGAAATGTCTCTGGCACCTCAAGTTGTGGAATCTGTGATCTCCAAAACAGTTGCAGATGTTAAGAGATTGGAATGGCATTGTGGCTTACGGCAGGAGAACAAACTCTCACAGGAAAAAAAAAAAAGCCCAAATATTCAAAAGAAAAATTCTTTTCAAAGGGTGAAATAACATCAAAATACAATTTGGATGTCAATATGTGTATTAAATTAGTAAGATTACTTATAGTAGTTAGTAATCATAGCACTTTTTCAGTTTTTCATAGAACTTTTTTAGTTTTCAGTTTTTGCCTAAGCCCACACATGTGGTTGTATTCTTGAAATACTGTATTGTATTATTGTGGAATATTGTTGGATTGATTGTGGTAGACTGATTTTAATGTAGATTTCTTCCTCTTGGTATGAAGCAAATTGAAATTTAGAGAAAAGTTGCAAAGTTATAAAGTATGTTTTCCTTGGAACAATTGAGAATAAGTTGCTGAAATGATGTCTCTTCATCTTCAAATACTTTAGCCTCTGTTTCCTACAAACAAGATCATTCTCCTCCATAACCACAATACAACTGTCCGTATCAGCAAATTAACACTGATTCATTATTATTGTCTAATCCTGATTAAAGTTTTGCCAGATATAATAGCAAAAGATCCAGTTCAGAATCATACTCTGAATTTAGTTATTGTGTCTCTTAACTGTCCTTCAATTTTGAACAATTCCTAAGTCATTTCTTGATATTTTTGAAAATTACAGCCCAGATGTGTTGTAACATGTTCCCAAATGTGGGTTTGTTTGATGTTTCCTCATGATTAGATTTAGCTTATGATTGTTTGGTAGGAATGTTACAGAAATGATTCTGTATTCCCTTCTCACTGAATCTTACCACATAGTGTACAATTGTGATTTGACCCTTTAATAATCTTATTCACTTTGATCACTTGAGTAAAGTGATAGCTAACAGGATTCTCCACTGTAAAGTTACTCTTTTTCCTTTTTAAGTAACACAAATTTTATCGGGAGACATGTTGAAATTAGGTAAACATCTCATTCCTTATCAAACCTTTAATTCATTTATTTATATCAGTAAGGACACATGATTCCCACTTGTATTAAGTGGGTTATAATCCATTACAATCATGATTTATTTTGATGCTCAAGATGTTTCAGTTTTTGCCAGTGGAAGTCCTTTAAAGCTGGCTTCTATTTACTTTTGACATGTCCCCCTCATTATTTGAACACTTATGTACATTCTGATGCAACAAGATATTCTAGGGTCATCTTGTTCTTTCTCGGCCCCAGCCAAGGATCTTGGATTCTTTTTTCATGTTATGAATGGTTATAGAGGCCAAAATTTGGGTGCTAAGTGTATTTGTAGATATTGAGTCATCATAACTCCCAGACCTCCTTCTTAGACAAGGCTAGAGAATATGTGTAAGAACGTACTTATATATGCATACACATAATAATAGTTACATGTATTTGCATTTTGCCCATAAAAAAATTTAAAAAACATTAGTTCATGTTGATATCTCCATTTCCAGCCCAACACATCAGGGTTAATTCTAGTTTTCTCCCTTACTGTATTTGTAACTCCCTTCTCCAGCAGTTAGAAACATGGCTCCCATTATCCTTAATACATGCTTACCTTTGTACGTGACTCATCTCTCATATATTGCCACTGCCCAGGCAGATGTCCTTCTCATCCCACTTGAGTTCTGGCACCCTGTGCCATCCTCATCCTGTTTGTGTTCAAAAACCTATACTGAACACCCTTCTTACTGCACTTGGGGTTTGAGTCCATATGCCACACCACCCTTCTGTGTGGATGTACTCTTTTCCCATTTGGGCTCCAACACTCCTTACTGAGCCACCCCCACCTTCTGTGTTGATTCTGTCCTTAACCAGCTCTGGCTGTGATACTTCATGCAGTCTCTCCACATGGGTGCCCCCTCTGCACTGTCCAGGTTCTTACACACAGCACCAAGGAGCTCTAGTTGTAGATGTCCTCTTTATCCAACTCTACCTGTAACATCCCACTCAGGGACAATGCAGTTCCTCCAACCCCTGGACTCGACTCCTACCTTTCTCTGCCTCACCTAATGGCTTCAAGGAGAGAGAAAAGGAAAGGAGGGAAGAGGAAGAGGAGAGAGAGAGATCTACCAGTAGATTAAAAACCAGTTGCTGTTGAGGAGGCAGGGCCAAGATGGCAGAGTAGTCAGACACTTCCTGTGGTCCGTCTTAAGACAAAGACCAGAAAAAAACAAGTGAATCGATTACATATGAACATCAAAGACAAAGCTGAGAAACTGAACCCAGCAGCAAGAGGTGGGAGAGATGGTTCAGAAGCAGTGAGGAGTTGCCAGACCTCACCTGGCCAGTCCCGGCACCCTGGGTGGGATCAGCTGGCACGTGAGGGTTGAGGCAAGCAGTGGCACTCAGGATGTATTTCCCACATTGTAAGAGACTGAGCAGCAGTGAGTCTGCTCAAAATTCCAGAACCAGAGAGAAAGGGCGCTCAGTCAGTGAAAGACAAATACAAGCATCTAACCTACCATGTGGATCCAAAAAAAAAAAAAACCCTTCTTTTGGGAAGTACCTCTCTCCCATTTACCTGCCCCTCGCCCTGTTCTGCTCTGGGTCCTGATCTGGCTTCAGGGATTGCTGAGGCCGGAAGTAGGATCTGTCGCGTACCCTGAGCCATTCTCCTGGCTTTGGAGAGGGAACAAATTAACAAACAGGAAAAAATAATCTGCCAGCTCCCCTAAGCCAAGAACTCAGGGCAAGCACAGCCCCTTTGCCTAGGCACAGGCATAAGGAGTCCATGGATTTTAAATGCCTTTTTCCCCTGCATAGACCTGAAAGTAACCAAACACTTCAAGGGACAGAGTAGCAAGGGCAGGGGTCTGGGGACCATAGTTTCAGGCAACATCTAGGTCAACTGGCATAATAAAATTTATTAAGAAAATGTTCTGCATCCCATTTGGTGAGGGGCATCTGGGGTCTTAAAAGCTAGCGAGCAGCTATCTAAGATGCATCAATTAGTCCCAACCCACCTGGAGCAAAGGAGAATGAAGAACACCAAAGTCACAAGGAAAATATTAGCCCAAGAGACAAAAGGGGCCACATAAACCAGAAACTCCATCAACCTGAGACCAGAAGAACTATATGGTGCCTGGCTACCACCAATGACTGCCCTGACAGGGAAAGCAACAGAGAGTCCCTGACAGAGCAGGAGAAAAGTGGGGTGCAGAACTCAAATTCACATAAAAATACCAGACTTAATGGTCTGACTGAGACTGAGGGAACCCCAGAAGACATGGCCCCCAGACTCTCTATTAATTTAGAACTAAAACCATTCCCAAAGCCAACTCTTCAGACAAAGAATAGACTGGACTGTAAGACATAAAATGATAACTCGTGAAGAGTGTGTTTCTTAGTTCAAGTGGATACATGACACTAAATAGGCAGCTCCTGTCTGGAGGTGAGATGAGAAGGCAGAAAGGAATAGGAGCTGGTTGAATGGACACAGGAAATCTGGAGTGGAAGGGAGGAATTATAGGGATAGCAACTAGTGTCACATAACAATGTATGTATAAATTTTTGTATGAGAAAATAACTTCAGCTACAAATTTTCACCTAAAGCACAATAAACAAACAAACAAACAAAAACAGTTGCTATTGAGTCAACAACTCCTACTTAAGATGACTCCATGTACATCAGAGTAGACCTGTACTCTGTAAGGTTTTTAATGTCTGATTTTTTTGTAAGTAGATCACCAGGCCTTTCTTCCAAACTGCCTCTGAGTGGACTTGAACCTCCAATCTTTTGATTAGCATCAGAGTGAGTTAACCATATGCACCCCCCGGGGACTCCACTTTTTATTGTTAGTTGCCATCCAGTTAATTCCAATTCATGGCGACCCTGTGTGTGCAGAGTAGAACTGCTCCATAAAGTTTTCAAGGCTATGAACTGTCACAAGCAGATTGCCAGTCCTGTCTTCCAAGGTGTCTCTAGATGGGTTTGAACAGTCAACTTTTCTGCTAGTGGTCAAGCACTTAACTTTTTGTGCCACCCAGTAGATTACTTTCCTAAAATATGTAGTAATTTACAATTGCATCAGCAATATATAAAAGCCAACATTTCTGTACAAGTTCATCACTGTAGGATGTTCATATTTTTAAACTTTTATTTTTGTCCAACAAATGAATATAAAATGGTGTCTCTTTGTTGTTTTACTTGCATTTTATTGACTACTAATAAGATTGAAAGAAATCTTGGTGGCACAGTGGTTAAGCGCTAGGCTGCTAATCAGAAAGTCAAAGGTTCGATCCCGTCGGCGGCTCCGAAGGAGAATAGACCTCGTGATTTGCTCCCATAAAGATTATAGCCTAGGAAACCCAATGAGGCAGTTCTACTCTGTTCTGTAGGGTCACTATGAGTCAGAATTGACTTGATGGAACACAACAACAAATTTAACATGTTTTCTTAAATTTTTAGTGATTTGCATTTCCTCTCATCTATTTTTTTTAATCAAATTATTGTTACTTTTATATTTTACAGGCATTTAGAAAATCAATATGTATTGCAAAAATTATTTTTCTGTATTTTTCTATGGACTTGGTTTATGGTATCTTTTTAAAATAAAAAAATAAATTCAGTGGTCGGCTATCACTCTTTTCTCTTGGATTTAGTATCTTGATAAAGGACTCTTCTCATCTACAGGTTTACAAATATTCTCTTACATTATATTTTAACATTTTTACTCTTCTTTTATATTTAAGTTTTGATGCACCTAGCAATTAATTTTACATAGTATGAAATAGGGAGTCTAACTTCAGATGAACAACTAATTATGCCAGTACCATTTATTAAAGAAAGGATCTATTTCCCTCTAAAGAGGCCACTTTTGTCATATATTATATTCTCCATATACACCTGCACCTATATCTGGATGCTGAGTTTATTTCATTGGCCTATTTGCCAGTGTATGCTTACATTTTTATTATGATAGCTTTATAATAGATTTGTATTATCTTGTATGGGAAGTCATCATTTATGATTCTTTTTTTTTAACAATTTTTATTTTATTTTATTTGGTAATTTTTACTTATTTGGTCTTCCATATAAATTTAAAAAAACAAAACAAAAAAACCTATTAACAGCAGCAACAGCAGCCCAAGTATATCAACATTGGATTCCTAACTCGAATTATGTTAAATCGATATATTATTTTATGAAAGATTACACTTCAAAGATATTGTCTGTTTTCATTTTTACTCTTAGCTTTGAATGTAATTTTATCTGATATTAATATTATTCATCTATTTTATTTTCTTGCTATATATTTGCACAGCAACTCATTTTTCATCTTTTTAAAAATTTCATTTTAGATGCATTTCTTGTACATATGTAATAGCTAAGTTTTATTTTATAATCCAACCTATCATAAGGGAATTACCATTAATCATGTTAAGTAAAATTTTTGGTTTTAATTAAAACCATCCTAAAATTTCCAGATTTTAGATCTAGATGGCAAAAAATTAAATTATCATTATTTTAATCATATAAAATTACATTTTATTCTCTTGCAGTTAATGCTGCAATTAGAAATCAAGGTACACTTCAGAGGGGTGTCATGAGGAGGCAGCTAAACTTTCTGTCTGATTTTTGTCAATCAGTGGAATCTTTTGTCTACTTCTTGGGCTCTCAGATGTTAAACTCTTTCAATTTGCATTCTTCAAGTTTGCACTATCCAGGTATCTTTTGTTGAGTTTGCTTCTGTAAATCACCACATTCTCTATTGTTGGCTCCCCTTCTCATGCTTGATCCCTCCTGATAGCTTTTTGTACTCCAATGCCCATTTCACATCAATGGAGAGCTAACATTCAGAGGTCGTTAAAGAGTGATCAAATTTTAATTATTTTTGCTAATGGGTATCAAATGGACTTGATAATGTAATAATGGCAAATAATATTGTGACATTAATGCTCTGATTTTTAGGTTTAGTTGATGACAGATCTCATGTAGGTAAAGAAAATGAACATTCCACACCACTGCAGTTCAGATTAAATATATATTTAAGAAAAGAAATAATGTCTTCCTTTATGGTTGCCTATACAATCGCCTTTGACTTCAATAAGAAACACACAAAGAAGAAATAAAAATACTTATAAACTAAGAGAGATTTTTTTAAAACCCCTCTAGAGAAATGTTTTTAAAAACAATAATTGCTTGGAAGAATAATTGAAAAATTTATTTTGCCCCAAAATGAAAGCTAGTTATCTCATTGTTCCTGGATTCACAGGAATTATATACTATAGGATAACAATGGGTGAATGCGAAAGGTTTGAGCTTCCACCTAGCACACATTATGTGTTTGGAAACTATGGAAAAGGATTGGGAAATGTTTTTATGCCCATTTGTTTCCTAAAGCAGTTCTTTCTTAAGCAGCCCATATAACCAGAAAAATTCTTCCCATTAAATTCAAATGCTTCATGATGGCTACAAGAATAGGAGGGAGACGGGAAATCACCAACTAGATAGCAGACAAGTGTCAACTTGGGTGAAGGAAAGGATAACACACAATATAGGGGAAGTCAGCACAAATGTACCAAAGCAAAAGCATAGAAGTTTCCTAGATGTATCCAAACATTTTGAGGAACCTAGTAGATGGGGCTGGGGGCTGGGGACCATAGTCTTGGGGGACATCTAGGTTAGTTGGCATAACATAGTTCGTAAAGAAAATGTTCTATATCCCACTTTGGTGAGTAGCATCTGGGGCCTTAAAAGCTTGCAAGTAGCCATCTAAGATACATCTATTCGTCCCAACCCACTAGGAGCAAAGGAGAATGAAGAAAACTGAAGACACAAGGAAAATATTAGCCCAAAGGACTAATGGACTACATGAACTGGAGACTTCACTAGCCTGAGACCAGAAGAAGTAGATGGTGCCCAGCTACTACCACTGACCACGCTGACAGGGATCACAGCAGAAAGTCCCAGACAGAATGCGAGAAAAATGTAGAACCAAATTCAAATTCACAAAAAAAGACCAGACTTACTGGTTTGACAGAGGCTGGAGGAAACCCCTAAACTTTGGCCCCCAGATGCTCTGCAAACCCAGAACTGAATCCATTCCCAAAGCCCACTTTTCAGACAAAGATTAGACAGGCTTATAAAACAAAATATAACACATGTAAGGAATGTGCTTCTTAGTTCAATTAAATATGCAAGACCAAATGGGCGACTCCTGTCCAAAAGCAAGACAAGAAAGCAGGAAGGGACAGCAACTGGATGAATGGGCACAGGGTACCCAGGGTGGAAAAGGAGAGAGTGCTGTCACATTGTGAGGTTTACGACCAATGTCACAAAACAATATGCATATACATTTTTGAATAAAAAATTAGCTTGAACTTTACACTTTCACCTATAGCACACGCACAGAAAATTTTCTAATGTGTCTTTATACTACTGCTTTGTATCCTGGAAAAGACCAAGCTCCACAGAGTTTTCCCAACAAGACTGTAAGGGCATCTACCAGACCGTCAGCTTTTCAGAGGCAATGGTCACTGGCAGATTGGTCTAATTTGTACAGATCTTCAGGGCTTAGCTCTGGGTTGCATTGATTAGCAGGCTTTCTTCATTTCTAAGATAAGCATTTAAGGCTATTAAACTCCCTTGCACTGCTTTAGCTGCATCCCATAAGCTCTGATATTATCATCCAGTTAAAAATATTTTCTAATTTCCAATGTGATTTCTTTTTTAACTTTTTAATACTATTAAAAATGTGTTACTTCAATTCTGACAGTTGTGATTTTGCAGTTAATTTTTATGCTATTTAATTCCTAGCTGAATCAGCAAGTACTTTGAGGGAAAAGCAGTGTCCAGAAAGTTGGGCTAACCTCAATGCTCTTTCCCTTTCTCCTGGGTCTTGGCCCTCAATTCCTAACTTCCTCAGTTTTCAAGATGCCTTTAAACCATTGTTTTGTTGTTGTTGTTTTCTTTGGAAATCTACCCATTTTAGTTACTCTTCGAGGGGACTGTTGTTCTGCTACAAGATATTCCATTATAGCCAGAGGTGGGAGTCTCAGCAGATGCATTTAGAAAACAAAAACCCTTTATTGTTAAATTTAATACAAATAAAACACCTAAAAACATATGCAGCTTAATCAATTACCATAAGCTGAACACCATGTAACCATCTCCAGCCCACATAGGATAGATTCTTTAGGACCACCACACAAGCCCTCCATGAGCCCCCATCAAATATAATCCCCTCCATCCCAGAGTAGCCACTATGCTAATTTTAATGCTAAGCACTTCTTTGCTTTGTTTTTAACTTTATCGTCAAGTGTGTATCTCTAAATATAATAATTTACTCTCCTTCTCATTTTTTAATCTTTCCTTGCAATTTATTATTGAAGGAACTGGATCATTTGTCTCGTAGAGTTTCCCACGGTGCAGACTTTGTTGATGGTGTTCACATGGTGTAGTTTAACAGGTTCTTCTGTATATTCTGTAAATTGGTAGTTGGACTTAGAGGCTTATTTAGACTTTTTGGCAAGATGTTTTCATAGTCTGGTTGTCTGTCTTTATGTGATGTTAGCAGCCACTGATACACATTATTTAGATCCTTAATTCATTAGGAGTTGCAAAATGGCCATATTCCAATTTAACCATTTGTTCTTGGTTTGTTAAAATACTTCTCTGAAGAGAAAATTTTCTTCATCTACTGTTTTGTTATCTAGAGGTATAGATTGATAGAAAAGAGAGGATAAATGCTTGCTTCTCTACTTTTATTTTCTAGCTTTCAAATGGTATTGTGTAACATCCTTCCAAGTTGATGAGTAAGTTTTTTTTGTTTTATTTTGTATCATTATAAACTCATGGGTTCAAACATATTTGGGGTCATTTCATGCATTACAGTAATTACCATTATTGATATTCACATTATCTCATCTTGATCTGTGGGAGCCTCTTCAACTTGAATCTTAGCTACTTTTAACATAACTTAACACAACATAATGGTTTTGGTGTGTATATATATATATATATATATATGCTAAGATTGCATTTCCGCTAATGTTCTCACTATTTTTATTCAGTTTGTCTTCTGTTTCCTTCAGCATATCTGTTCTGTTGATATATTCTGTGTGCTGTTACTGATGTTCCTCTCTCTAGCTGTTGGGCCACTATATGGGGGCTCCGTTTTCATACTGGAGGATGCAAAACGATCCTTGTCTTACAAGAGGTGGAAGATGAAATGACTTCTATATATCCTTGTGGAGCAGTGATGTTAAAGTTAGTAGGTTTCCAGTCCCTTGCTGAGGTGCTTAGGGAAAAGCTGTCAGTAATCTCCCAGCTGTAGAGGTTAGAAGCAATCTACCTATTCGGCTTCTTCTTGATCTCTTAGACTTTTCTCCAAAGAGAACTAGCACACTCCTGGGGAGTTACTGTTGATCTTTTCTCAGGGATCCAGAGGTCTCTGTGGTCCAAACTCTTCCCAGAATTTGACATTATTTTAATTTTTTTCTTGGCGTTCCCCCTGCTTATGTCAGAGAAATCCTCATATTGTCTCTTTACCAGGATTTGAACTGAGCCCCAGGCCTCACTGGCACCCAGCTGCCCATATACCTAAGAAGCCGTTTCATTCAGAAAAGGCAGGTATATTGAGATTTATATTAGAGGGGAGAAGGATGTAAGAAGGAGCCATGTCCCGAGAATCCTACACAGAAATCTGTTGAAGTTAGGTGAAGGGTAATATAAGGGTTTTTTTGTTTTGTTTTGTTTTTAAATTTATTTGTTCTAATTTTTCAATTCAGAAAGCTATACTAATTATGGTAACTGGCTTCTAGTCCTTGGGTGGCACAAATGGTTAATTGCTCTACTACTAGCCAAAAGATTGGCGGTTGGAACCCACCCAGAGGTACCTTGGAAGACAGGCCTGGTGATCTGCTTCTGAAAGGTCATGGTCTTGAAAACCCTACAGAACAGTTCTACTCTGCACACATGCGGTTGTCATAAGTTGGAATCGACTTGACGACAGCTAACAACAGCAGCAACTGGTTTCCAGCGATAAACACAGTAGTTGGCCTGTGTGGCTCCCTGTCAGGGCTTGGTCATCCTCTTAGCCTTCTTTTTATTAAGGGAGGAAATGATAGAATAAGACACACACAGACACACACACACACAGACACAGACACACACACACACACACAGACACACACAGACACACACACACAGACACAGACACACACACACACACACACACACAGACACACACACACAGACACACACAGACACACACACACAGAGACACACACACACACACAGACACACACACGCACACACACAGACACAGACACACACACACACACAGACACACACACACACACACAGACACACACACACACACAGACACACACAGACACACACACACAGACACACACACAGACACACACACAGACACACAGACACACACACACACACACACAGAGACACACACACACACACAGACACACACACAGACACACAGACACACACACACACGCACACACACACACAGAGACACACACAGACACACACACACGCACACAGACACACACACACACACACACACACACACACACACACAGGTAGCTGGCCTTGAATACTTATGACCTGTCCTTTAGGCTAGATCTCAGAGGTGAGGTGTGTGCTGGCCCTTATGTTCTCTCTGTCTAGCCCAACAATAACAAATGTTTTTATGCCCTCTCTTTCCTGGTTTTCCACTTATTTCTGGTTTTTCTTCTATTTTGACAGCTGCTACTTTTCATCTCCTTTCCTGGCTCCTATGTGTCTACCCAAATATTACATAGTTTTCCTCCTCAGAGTAGGTTTTAGGACTCTGCTCTTCTTTCATTTAGATGCACAGGTAATCTCAGTCTTCATATGACAAAACAGTAACTCAATTTTTTTTCCTTAGAAAACTCTTCCTTTTGAGTCTTAACGCATACCAGCAAAAGGTATCACCATCCATTTAGTTACTTTAGCCAGAAACCTAGCATTATTCCCTTTCCTTCATTTCCTAAACATAATCCAATAACACATTCAGTTCTATGCCCAAAATGTCTACCTTTTGCTCCAATTTATTGTTACTCTTTTAGTTCAGCTTATTATAACATTTTGCTGGAATTACTGTAACACCATCATAACCAGCTTTTCTGTATTCCGTTCTTTGTATATCCATAAAAGTTACCTCAACATAAATTAAATACAAAAGGAGGAGATAGAAGGTGATCTAAGTGGCTTCTCATACATTTATGTAATAAAACCTAAATTTCTTGCCACAGTCTAGACATTTCTACATGATCTGGCCTTTATTTGCATCTCCAAACTTTTCACTTTTCCTTAGCCCACCTGGCTGTACCTCACCTGTACTGGTTATCTTTAGTTTTCTTAAACACACTAAATTTTTTACTGTTTCAACCTCCTTGAACATACTTCTTCTATTTTCCTGGAATGCATCCTCCTCCTCCTAGTATAGCTGGCTTTTCTTTTCCTCGAAGAGATTCCTCTCCCTCACTCCCATTCAGTAATTCAGCGCCCTGCATATTTCTTCTGCGGTAATCCTAAAACACCTGTTTATGCTTTAGCTTTCTCATCTGAAAGAATAAAACCAAAAAACCAAACCAGTTGCTTTCAAGTCGATTCCAACTCATGGTGACCCGATGTGTGTAGAGTTGAATGGCACTCTATAGGGCTTTTGAGGCTGTGACCTTTTGGAAGCAGATCACCAGGTCTTTCTTCCAAGGAGCCTCTGAGGTAGGTTTGAACCGCCAACCTTTCGGTTAGTAGTCAATCACTTAACTGTTTGTGCCGCCCATGGGTCATAATCTGAAAGAATAATCCAAACCAAACCGACTGCTGTCTAGTTGATTCTGATTCATAGTGACCCTGTAGGACAGAGCAGAACTGCCCAATAAGGTTTCCAAGGTTGTAATCTATATGGAAACAGACCGCCAGATATTTCTCCTGTGGAGCAGCTGATGTGTTCAAACTGTCGATCTTTTGGTTAATAGCCAAGTGCTTAACCACTGCGTCATCAGGGCTCCTTATCTGAAAGAATAGTAGAAGTTAAATATTATTTAATAATAGTAACTAATTAAGAGTTATTGTGAAGATTAAATTAATAAACTCATACAAAAGTTAGAAAACAGGAGTCAGCAAACTTTTTCTGTAAAGGACCGGGTAGCAAATATTCAAAACTTTCAAAGTACCCTAATTTGCTATCATATCATTCTTTTGTTTGTTTGTTTAACAACTTTTTAAAAAATATAAATCCATTCTGAGCTTATTGGTTGTGCAAAAAACAGGTTACCAGCTGGATTTTGCTGTGGGCCATAGATTGCTGAACCCTGGAAGAGTGTCAAGCACATAGTTAAGTTCTCATTAATTCTTATTATAAATTTCATAGAATATTTATTGTTTATTTACTTTTGTTTCACACCCCCCACACCATTAACATTTAAGCTCCATGAGGGAAAGGGCAGTGTCTGTGTTCACCATAGTCTACTTAGAGTGCCTGATATATAAGGCACTAATATTTGTAATATTAATATCAAATCAGTGAAAACAAGATAGATTATTCAATATATGATACTGGAATAATTGATTAACTCTTTTGGAGGGAAACCAGAAAAAATTGGTCCCAATACTTACTGAAAAATAAAATCCAGCTCAATCAATGGATTAAAGTTAAAAATAAAACTATAAAAGAAATAGAAGAAAACTGGGGAATTAAGAAAAACTGTTAGAATAACAAATGTGTTCAAAGAATATACAACTCAAAATTTATAAAGGAGAATCAGATTATATAAAAATTCTGCAGGGTAAAGACAATAGCCAAATTTACATGATATATGACAAACCAGGGAATAAATTCTGTTATCAAAATGGCCGATGATATAGAGTCAGAATACATGTGGGTGAATGTGTGGGGAAGTAGGCCCTTTCATGCACATAAAGTAGGATTTTAAATGGATGCAAGCTGTTTAGTTAACCATAGTAATAATGAAAAACTTAAACATAGTCTCTCAACCAGAAATTATATATAGGATTATACTTTATTAATTAATACTTGCAAAAGTATGTCAACATGTGTGCAAAGATGTTCACTCTAATGTTTGATTATTAACTCAAAAAACAGGAAGCAACTCTCCGTAGGGACCCTACGTATGTAGATAAATTGTGATGCCGCCATATGATTTAATGTTATACAACCATTTAAAAGAACAGAGTGGATTTAAATGCACTGATGTAGAATTAGGTAGAGTTAAAAAAAGCATGGAGCATCAGAGTGTATATAGACTGTTCCCAGTTTTCAAAGGTTAGAAATGACTGTAAGAGTTTTGAAATGGTTATTAGCTCTGGGGGAGAGAAAGGCAAAGCAAGACACTGGTGTGAGAAGACTCACTTTTGTTGTATTACCATTTGTGTTATTTAATTTGTTTTACCATGTTCATGTATTTTACTTTTCAAATAAAAATATTAAAAAAAAAAAAATAAAGAAAGCAGTATTTTTCCTAAAGAATATTTATACAATGAAGGAACAGACTAAGCATTTTTAGAATTCTGGCACAGCAAGTTCTTATAAAAACTTTCTTGATCGTTGAATAGCTTGAAGTTTTCAGCATAATTCTTCCTTATTCTGCCACTTTCTAATTTGCTATTTCATAATGGTTTCTAGTAGATGATTTCTCTCAAGCGGGTTCTTGTTGTTTGTTTGATTTTTCCCTATATTTGCCTTTAAATATCTTCTTGTTTCTATAATTCAATTTTCATCCATATTGAACACTTAAAGTTATCATCTAAAAGTTCAGTGAGAACAGAGGTAAAAATAACTCATGTAGGAACAATTTTAATTTTAGTTTCTCTTATTTTACCAGTTTAGTTACTCAATTATCTCTTCATTGCTCCCCAATTGCCTAAAATTTGGCAGACACTGTGCCAGAGTCTTTGTTTCATGTACTAAATCAAGTTTAGGTTTCTCCTTTTTCTCTAATTAATTTAAAACAGAGGAGTTAAAAAAAAAACCCTGAAATCTGAACCAAGTAACTTTTTCAATTCTTCTTCGCCCTAGAAAATTATTGGTCAAGACTAATTTTCCTCCAGTGCTGTAAACCAAGATGACTGTTTTTCCTTTCACATATTAGATTCATGAAATTGTCACAAAATTTTCTCTATTCAAGTCAATAAGCATTTGTTGAATAGACAACTTATGTAAGGAATGATAACGTTTATGCAGGGAACACAAAGATGACCAGGACATTTGTCTCTCTAATAATTAAGATTTCTGAGATCAATAATTAAAGAAGTAAGCAAATTACTGAAAGCCAATGTATAATTATGACTAGCAATAACAACAGAATCATCAAAATGACTATAATTTATTGAGTTTTGATTACCTGCCTGGTGTTGTTCTAAATCCTCTACATGGATCACTTTGGTGCCACTAATCAAAATATGTATCCAAAAGGAAGGCTGTTTTTAGAAATACTGAGCATAAGCTACTGGCATAATACTCTGGTAGGTCATGCATCTTCATGACTTAACCACTTTACAGATAAGAAAATGACCAAAAAACTAAATGTGTTGCTGTCGAGTTGATTCTGACTCATAGCTACCCTATAAGGCAGAGTAGAACTGCCCCACAGGGTGTCCAAGGCTGTAATCTTTACAGAAGCAGACTGCAACATCTTTCTCCCAGGAAGTAGCCAGTGGGTTTGAACCCCTAACCTTTCATTGGCAGCAGAGCACTTAACCACAGCACCACCAGGACTTCTTGAGAAAATGACATTAGAAGTAAATTACTTACCCCACATCATCCAGCTACTAAGCGGTTAAATTTGGATCCAAATTCATTTGGTTTGACACCAGAGCCCACGCGCTTTATGCTGTCTCCAAAATAACAGCAAGTGCTAAAATGTACTGAGCATTTGCTATGCAGCAGGCACTATTCAAAACACTTTAAGGTATGAATTCGTTCAATCCTCACAATGATCCTGTGAGGTTGGTATTACTATTATTGTACATATTACAGAGGAAGAAAACAAGGCACAGGAGAACATGGTAATTTGGATGCATCTAGTTCGGGACTTCTGAAATTGCTTCCTCAGGGAAGTGGCATGTGAGACACCGTAGGGTAGGATTTAGGTAGGATTTGGCAGGTGTACGTGGGAGAGACCAGTAACATACACTGAGGAATAAGACACAATAGAACTACCCAGGAAGAAGAAACCACAGGAGCTAAGCATGATTGAATGTGGAAACAGAGGGGTTTTGAGGTGTTAATAGCAATTTTGGAGTTTGAGGCCTAGATATAGGAAGAGAGTTGTGTTGTTGATGAATTTACGGGTTTCAGAAGAAGTCTTCTTTTTGGAAACATACTGGCAGAAATTCTAGTAGAAAGCATGCTTCTCCATGGCTTTAATTACCATCTATATACTTATTTTTTTGTATGTTTATGCCTTCCCTTTTCCTGACATCCAGTCAGGATAAATATAATTTGCCTTCTAAATACTTCCATTTGGATGACTACAAGAAACTCAACTTGACTTTTCTAAAACCAAAATAGTCATCTTTGTCCAAAACATACTCATTCTTCATCTAATTATAGAGGTCATCATTCACCTGGTGATCAACATTAGAGCATTTATAGTTTCCCTTGATTGCACCCTGATCCTCACCTACAACTGTTAATTTATTTAATAAATTCTACTTATTTTACCTACTATATTTTTCTTGAATCCATCTTCTGCTTTCCATATCTTCTGCCATTGCTTAGTATAAGCTCCCATCCTCTCTCTCTAATGCCTGGACCAGAAAACAGGCTCTTTCCTATTCTTCAGCTTTTTACTCGTCCTTAAAGTGCCAGTTTACATGTCATTTTTCCTCCAGTGTGTTTAGTCACTTTTTTCTCTGTACTGTTATACTTCATACATTTTGAATATGTGTTTTGTTTTTGTGTCTTTTGTGCTCCAATAGACAGTGTCCTCCTCAAAAAAGAAAATGATGCATTATTAATTTTCTCCATAGCTTAGTTTTTAGTCATAGTGCTTGGCACATAGTAAGTGTTCAAAAATGTTGAATGGGTGGGTGGATAAGAGTGTGAAAGAGAAACTCATGAGTTGTAGAGCTCAGGATAGAGGACCATACCCCGTATCTGATCCATTAGCAAATTCTGTTGACTCCTCCTTAAAATATATTCAGAATCCAAATATTTCTCAACACCTACACAGCTTAGTCACTATCTTATCAACTTTTTATCATTTCATGCAATAGCTTCCCAACTGCTTCTCAACTTTCCCCCTTTAGTCTATTCTCATCACAGGAAATAGAAGTCAGATCTTGTCACTTTCAGAATAAATCTCTTAATAGTTCCCAGCTCATACAGGTTAAACATCAAAGTCATTACAGTGGCCCACAAAGATTCACTCAACTTGGCCTACTGTTACCTCATCTCTAATCAAACAATATGGGCTCCTTACTGTTCTTGGAACGTGCTGGGAATGTTCCCTCTTACGGGATTTCATTCATTGTTCTCCCTTTCCAGAATGCACTACTCCACTTATCCACATGGTTTGCTCTGCCTCACCACTTCAGATCTTTGCTCAGATGTTCCATTTTCCACTTTGTTTCTTCACAGACTATACCTATATTGACATTATGTGTGTATCATCTGTATCTATATTTAATTACACAGCATTATATATAATGTTAAATGGTTATTTGTAAAATGTTAAATGGTTATTTATATAAACTAAGTCAAATTTTTGTTTATTGTCTCTATCTGCACAAGAATACACTATGGGAGAGGTTTTTTATTTTTTTGATCAGGCATAAGATACTGCCTGGTATGTAATAAGTTCTCAATAAATATTCATTTAAAGAATTATAATAACTAGTTAACATTATAAGACAGTTTAGAAATAAAAACACCTTGAGGACAGAAATTATATATATATAAAACATAACATATATAATCTATATATCTATACACATACATATTGGTGTTGTCAGGAAAAGTGACGTTTAACAAAGTGACTATAGAAAAAACTCATCAGCTAAATGATAGAAAAGAAATTAGTGCTTGTTTTTTTTTTTTTATTTTGTAAATGACTATGTGGCCAAGAAAGTGGGTATTCTGACTTACTCAGTCTGAGGCAGGAAATGGGATGAACCTTGAGACTAGAGGAGGGGATTGCTTTTTTCAATGTTGATGACAGATGGGAATGCCAGGAGTGTGGTTTGCTGGGGTTCTGGGAGAAGATGTGTGTATGATCTATCACTGGCAGATGTAACCTGCAACAAGAGCAGCTCTGAGCTTGCAACATGTGATTGCACTTCTATGCTAAGTGTTGGGGCAATGGCAATGGCAGGAATATTGGAAACCAACTTCGTTTGAATATAACTGAGTTGCCATTCCATCACTCAGCTGTGCAGGAATTGTAATCTTTAAATGTGTGGAAAGCAATGTCTCTCCTCAAATCCCAGGGAAGGATGGTTCGATAATGGAGCTACTTCTGACCCAGTCACTTTGAACACCATGCATGAACTTTTGAAAGCTCCTTGTATGTGCCTGTGTTTATATGCATGGACAATATACATGGTTTTGCAGATTATTCACTACATTAGGACACCTAGTGAGTGGAGCTGAAATCCAGCTTGTGCTTTCTTGTCTGTCTTGTGCCCAGAAGAGGTGCCTTTTTCTAATCCAAACAAAGGTGCTGGTAAGCTAGTGGCCACTAGGTATATGTATGCGGATATGAGCACACATGTATGTTAGCAGAGATAAGCGAGTTCCTGTAATGAAATAGTATGTGGTCAACCATGATTGAACAAAATGCTGGGGAAGACAGACTTTTTCTCCTTGCTCTCTGTACCCATCCCCACCCACCTGGAGAAACAGCTGCAGACCAGTCATGGTGGTACACAGGGTCGGCCAGCTGTGATTACATGAGGCAGCAATAACAGTGGAACAGTACAAGGCTTCTCTGTGGCCTGAACATACACTCCAGATTTTTTCCCCTGAAAGTAATAACCAGGACTGAAACCTTAGACAGAGAACATTCTTGCAGAATTGAGAATCTCTAGGAGAAATTACAAAGGGGTCTTGAGGTGGGCAGGATGAGGGCTCTGTGCAATTTAATTTGAATATTAAATGAAAGTGACCTCATTTTGTACTTCAAGCTGGTAAAGCAAGACAGATCAGGAGCAGAAATAAGTAAAGGTGATAAAAGGAAAGGAAAGGAAATAAATTATTTAATAAAGACAGAAGCAGGAATTAATGAATTAGAAAACAGACATACAAACAAATAGAAATTGATAGAAGTGCTGTTTCTTTGAGGGGAAAAAAAATAACCAATAATGAAATAGATGAATCACTAGCTGGACTGAACAAAGAAGAAAAGAGAATTCATGAATGCACAAAATCAGCCACTAGAAAAGGAAAATAATATCAGTAAAAACTAATTAAAAAGTAAGGAATCCTTTATTAAAAAAGCCAGCTGAAAAGGACATTTTAAAATAAAATATTGAAGACAAACAACTAAAAAAAGAGATAGGCAGCTCAAATAGACCAACATCAAAGGGAGAAATTGAAAAGCCATTTTAAACATATTGAAAGATTTCATGGGTGGGCAGGGGTGTTTCCTAAGACTGTACATAATCAGCATAACACTAGTTCCTGTATCTGACGTAGAGGCCATCCAAAATCAATTTTGCTAATTGCTCAGATTTATTGAGTACATGCTTTTTTCTAGACCACATTCTTAGTGCTTTCCATACAGTAACTCATTTAATCTTCATAAACTATGAGTTCAGTACTATTATCCTCCTTTTACATATGGAGGAAAATGAAAAGCATAGGGTATGAAGTAACGTAGCTACTTACGGTAGAGTCAGAACTTGAACTCAGAAGTCTGAGGCTAATGTCCAGGCTCTTAATCACTATGCATCATGCCTCTCTACTAGCTAATGAGGCAAAATACTAAATGAATTATAAGCAAATACAAACCAAAAATACATTAAAAGCTCGATACATTATTACCAAGTGTAGTCTAGAAATATAAGGATGACTTAATAATAATGCATCTATGATAAAAATTATGTAAGAATCCAAAGCAGAAAAATAATTGAAGCATCTTGATTGATGTCAAAAGTGAATTTAATAAAATTCAATATTTACTGAGGATAAAACTTAGATAAAAAACTATCTACATGTGGACTATAGTAGAAATATATAACTATTTCTATTTAATATATATCATAGCTTAATAACTTATCATTACACACACACACACATACACACACACAGGGAAAATACTGATACAGCACTAATAAATGCAGGAAGATACAGGTGTCCCATTGCTACTTTTATTTAACTTTATTTTTCTGCAAATGCCAGTTATTGCTACTTTATTGTATCATTAACTAAAAGACATAAACACCAGAAAGGAGGTCTCAGTCCCACTGTTTTCCTTTGATAGGACTATATCCAGGATAACTGGATGAAATACTAAAAAGTACAAGGGGGTTCAGTATAATAGCTGTTTGTAAAATTAATATATAAAATTTAATTGATTTTTAATATGCTAACAATACCTAATTACAAAATATAACTTAAAAAATTGCAATAGCAAAAATATAAATACCACACTTAAGAACATACCTAAAAAATATTCAGAATATATCTACAGAGAATTTTAAAATTAACTGAAGAACATAAAGAAAATTTAAATAAATGGAGTAATGTTCCTTGTTCTCATGTTGAAAGAATCTGTATATAAATTCAATTGAATCCTTGGGTCATCTGGGGATGGAGAGGTATGTGAAGGAATAGGGGTAGTGGTAGAATTGAATGAAAGTCCCTAAGCAACATTTAAAATTATATTGAGAGAATAGTCAGAAAAATTTGTAAAAAGAAGTCAAATAAGGTAGACTTAAAATATGAAGTATTAATTTAATATTTTAAACATAAATTAAAACTTTGAAGTACTTAAGCAAGATTTGGCAACAAATCAATAGATTCGGAACAGTTATTCCAGAGATAGAAAAATATATATGCTTTGTTTTGTAAGATCAAAAGATAGATGTGGGCAATTCAAATCAATGGTGAAGAAATGGATTATTTAACAGCATAAGTAAATTGGTCAGACGTTTTTAAAGAAAATTGCATTCTTAATTTTTTTAAGGAAAATTAATTCCATATGAATTAAAGATTCAAATATGCAAAAATAATCCAGAAAAACTATGAATGGATTATTTTACAATGTTTAGAATAGAAAAAGTCTTTCCAAGCAAGACATAAAAACCAGTAATTACAAAAGGAAAACCAGTCATTTAACTACATAAATTGTATAGTCAATATGAAAAAAAGAGAAAGGTTGAAGATTAAATCTATAAGATAGAAAAACATTGTAATATATACAAAAAACTAAGACTTAATGTCCTTACAAAACACTCTATGATGTATATTTTTAAATGTAGGTTATGTTAAAGACAGAGCAGCTTTTAGTGTTATCAAGGGCTAAGGTAGGGCCATGCTTATTAGTGGCTGCTATAGCATGAAGAATGCCAGGCAAGTTTTTGCAACTATTTGTCTTAATTTTCTTGTAATATATTCTTAATAGTTTTATTATTTGTGAGACTTCATCTCATGTACTTGGGACATGTTATCAGGAGGAACTAGTCCCTGGAGAAGGACATCAAGCTTGGTAAGGTAGAGGGTCAGTGAAAAAGAGGAAGACCCTCAATGAGATGGATTGACACAGTGGCTGACAACAAGGGGCTGAAACATATCAACGATAGTGAGGATGGGGCAGCACTGGCAGTTTCTTTCTGTTGTACATAGGGTCACTTTGAGTTGGAACTGACTTGAGGGCACCTAACAACAACAAAAATATACATTTGTAAATTGCATGAAATTCCATTTGAAACTTTGCTATCTTCTGAATGGACAGACAATTATACTATACTATTCAATAAACAAATTAGCTTATTTGTACTGAATTACAATAAGAGAAGTGCCATTTACTTTTCCACATACGCTTAGATCTATTTCTGGCTATTTTTCAGTCAAACTTTCCAACGTTATAACAATACTAACGTCTATTTAGCACTTATCGGTAGATACTGTTCTACATGCTTTACCTATATTAATTTATTTAATCCCACCAACATCGTGAGGTAGGTAGCATTCCTATTTCCATTTTACTGATGAGGAAACAGTTGTGTAAAACAACTAGCACAGGGTTACCCAGCTAGTGAGAGGTGGAATTGAGATTCAGATCCAGGCAGACTTGGTCTAGAGTTTGTGGATTGAATCACTGCAATACTGCTCCTCCTATGCAATCAGGAAACCCTGGTGGTGTAGTGGTTAAGGGCTACGGCTGCTCACCAAAAGGCTAGCAGTTTGAATCCACCAGGAGCTCCTTGGAAACTCTATCAGACAATTCTACTCTGTCCTATAAGGTCGCTATGAGTCGGAATTGACTTGACGGCAACTTTTTTTTTTTTTGTACAATCAATATTACAATGATGTTTCTTGTCACATGTGAGAATGTTTTTTAAGGGAGACAAACCTTAGTGGAATTTCTGGACATAGCATCATAGGGTCAATGGGTTTGCAAATTTTTAGTTTTAATAGGTGCTGCATATTATCTTTCATGTTGACTATATCAATTTTATATTACTATGTGACTTGGAGGAGAGAGAGGAGTAAGAATATATGCTTACCATGTGCTTGGTATTGTGATATACATACTATCTTATTAATCTTCGTATGAACCCTGAGTGGTAGATATTGTTAAATGTGGAAACAGAGGCTGTGAGAGGTTCATTAATTTACTGAAATGTACATAGTTTATAGTGGAAAATGATGCAGACTCAAAATATCTGGCTCTAAATCTTTATTGTTGTAGTTAGTTGCTGTCCAGTTGAATCTGACTCATAGTGACACCATGTGTGCAGAGTAGAGCTGCTCCGTAGGGTTTTCAAGGCTCTGATGTTTCAGAAGAAGATTGCCAGGCCTTACTTCTGAGACACCTCTGTGTGGCTTTGAACTGCCAAATTTTCTGTTAGTAGTCCAGCACTTAACCATTTGTGCCACCTAGGGAATCTTTAATCTTTATTTATCCCACTTTTATCTTGTATTTTGTGATGCATGTTGAATGGAAGGAAACTGGAGAACCTTACCATTTGGAGTTCTTTTATTAGTATTATTTTTTACTTGAGTACACCCCAAAATAGGAAACCTCAAGCCAAGAAAGGTCCCTAATTATAGGAATGAAAAAAAAAAAAAAAGCTCAAATCAAGGTAACAGCTGTTGACCAAACAGCAAAAACAAAACAAAGAAAAACATTCAGTGAAAAAACATGAACACACATAAATAATTTGTCAGCATTTGAACCACAGTTATTGGACATTTTTCAGGTCGTAAGTCACTTCAGGCAGAGAAAATATCTCACACACCAAACATCTCACTCACAGTAGCTGAAAAGAAGAGCTCAATTAATAAGAGGATTGTTGCTGTGTTTTCACTCTAGTGAGGTGGTGTCTGCTTTTTATTCATGCCACAGTTGCTAATTCACGATAGAATAAGGCATTTAGATATTGTTATATAATAGAGCTAAGCATTCCAAGAAACCAGCCTGTGGATCACCTGGGAAATCTTTGTGAACTATTGGTATTCCTAGTACTATTTTAAGACCTGGTGATGCTAGAGTAGTCACTTTATATTGAGCTGGCTAAATAATCTTTTTTTACTGGAAGCTCCTATAGAGCAGGGATAGGAGACTAGAGCTCTAGAGCATGTGCTGAGAATGTTATAAGGTAGACACATAAGATGTTTACTCTGTGATATCAATATTCTAGAGGGTTGATTAACTTCAACTCTGTATAGTTCAAATTTATCTTTTTGTGAAACTTATATAAACACTATATGAAAAGTCAAAAAATCATGGCATTAAATTGTATGGATATTATCAGAAATAAAATCTTTGGGAAAAGAAAATAATCAGCACTGGCAGAACTATTAAACTTCCTTGATTATTTAGTGTCCTAGGATTGAAATGCCAAAAGGGAGAGCAAGTAGAAGAGATATTATTACAGTAGACATAAATTACCCAGAAATTGTTCTCTTCTTTATTCAAGAAGATTTTTAAAACTCTATGGATTTGGTACATAAACATGTGAAATATAAACTGTTTAGCTTCTTGGGAGGTCAAAACAATTGATGCTGAACCCTGTTAGTGTAATTATGACCAAGTTTTTATAATTGACTAGATGTCAACCTTCATTTTCTCTTACGTTGTATCTCTTACCACATGATTGAAACCAGGCTGATTTTTGGTGCAGTACACTTTAATATCTGTGATGATGGTCCATTCTGCCAAGATAAAATTAATATACAAAAATATATTAGTTTAACTCAGTGTCTGTGTGCTAGGGAAAAGGATAGAGAGTTAGGGGCAAAATAATCTGAATAATCAAGGACATGAAAATTTAACTCCTAGATTTAGTGACTTTTCAGGTTTAGTTCATGCTGTATACGATTTGTTTTCTAAAAAGTCAGATGACATTTAGATGTTGTTATTGTTGTTAGGTGCCGTAGAGTTGGTTCTCACTCATAGCGAACTTACGTACAACAAAACAAAATACTGCCTGGTCCTTTGACATCCTCAGATACTTTGTTAGCCTTGAACCCATTGTTGCAGACACTGTGTCAATCCATCTCACTGAGGGTCTTCCTCTTCTTTGCCGACTCTCTACTTTACCAAGCTTGATGTCCTTCTCCAGGGACTGGTCGGTCCTGATAACACGTCCAAAGTACGTGAGATGAAGTCTTGCCATCCTTGTTTCCAAGGAGCGTTCTGGGTGTACTTCTTCCAAGACAGATTTGTTAGTTCTTCTGGCAGTCCATGGTATATTTCATATTCTTCATCAATGCCATGATTCAAAGATGTCATGTTTTCTTTGCTCTTCCTTATTCACTGCCCAGCTCTTGCATGCATATGACATGATTGAAAATATCATGGCTTCGGTCAGGCGCACCTCAGTCCTCAAAGCGACGTCTTTGCTTTTTAACGCTTTAAAGAAGTCTTTGGCAGCAGATTTGCCCAATGCAATACATCATTTGATTTCCTGACTGCTGCTTCCATGGACA
This sequence comes from Dugong dugon, assembly GCA_030035585.1. Lineage (NCBI taxonomy): Eukaryota > Metazoa > Chordata > Mammalia > Sirenia > Dugongidae > Dugong > Dugong dugon. The sequence goes on along the minus strand of CM057460.1, from coordinate 105,725,548 downwards.
TTGATTGTGGATCCAAGTAAAATGAAATCCTTGACAACTTCAATATTTTCTCCATTTATCATGATGTTGCTTATTGGTCCAGTTGTGAGGATTTTTATGTTGAGGTGTAATCCATACTGAAGGCTGTGGTCTTTGATCTTCATTAGTAAGTGCTTCAAGTCCTCTTCACTTTCATCAAGCAAGGTTGTGTCATCTGCATGTAGTAGGTTGTTAATGAGTCAATCCTCCAGTACTGAGGAAGTTCCTCTCCATGTAGTCCAACTTCTCGCATTATTTGCTCAACATACAGATTGAAGAAGAAAAGGACACAATCCTGCTGTACACTTTTCCTGACTTTAAACCACACAGTATCCCCTTGTTTTGTTTGAACGATTGCCTCTTTATCTAGGTACAGGTTCCTCATGAGCAATTAAGTGTTCTGGAATTCCCATTCCTCACAATGTTATCTATAATTTGTTATGATCCACACAGTTGAATGGCTTTGCATAGCCAATAAAACACAGGTAAACATCTTTATGTTATTCTCTGCTTTCAGCCAAGATCCATCTGATACCAGCAATGATATCCCTCATTTCATGTCCTCTTCTGAATTGGGCTTGAACTTCTGGCAGTTCTCTGTTGATGTACTGCTACAACTGCTTTTCCATGAGCTTCGGCAAAATTTTACTTGTATGTGATTGTCTTAGTCATAAGTGGATGGCTTCAACAAAGATAAACTTATTTTCTCTCAGTCTAGTAGGCTAGAAGTCCAAATTCAGGGCATCAGCTCCAGGGGAAGGCTTTCTCTCTCTGACAGCTCTAGAGGAAGAACCTTGTCATCAATCTTCCCCTGGACTAGGAGCTTCTCTGTATAGGAACTCTGGGTCCAAAGATGTGCTCTGCTCCTGGCACTGCTTTCTTGGTGGTATGAGGTCCCGTTTCTGTGCTTACTTACCTTTCCTTATTATCTCTTGACAGATAAAAGGTGGTGCAGGCCACACCCCAGGCCAACTCCGTTTACACTGGATCAGGGATGTGACCTAGGTAAGGGTGTTATAATCCCATCCTAATCCTCTTTAACATAAAATTACAATCATAAAATGGAGGAAACTCACACAATACTGGGAATCATGGCCTAACCAAGTTGATGCATATTTTGGGGGGACACAATTCAATCCATGACAGTGACATTAATAATATTATTCAATAACTTCTACATTCTATTGGATGACTTTCCTTTGGAATGGACACAAATATGGATCTCTTCCCGTTGGTTGGCCAGGTAACTGTCTTCCAAATTTCTTGACATAGATGAGTGAGCACCTCCAGGGCTGCATTCGTTTGTTGAAATATCTCAGTTGGTATTCCATCAATTCCTGGAGACTTGTTTTTTGCCAAAGCCTTCAGTGCAGCTTGGACTTCTTCCTTCATTACCATCAGTTCTTGTTATATGCTGCCTCCTGAAACAGTTGAACATCGACCAATTCTTTTTGTTCCAGTGACTGTGTTTTCCATCTTATTTTGATGCTTCGTGTGTCATTCAGTATTTTCCCCATAGAATCCTTCAATACTGCAACTCGAGGCCTGAATTTTTTTGTCAGTTCTTACAAAAAAAATTTTTTTTTGTCAGTTTGAGAAATGCTGAGTGTGTTCTTCCCTTTTGGTTTTCTAACCCCAGGTCTTTGGAAGTTTCATTATAATATTTACTTTGTCTCCTCCAGTCACCCTTTGAAATCCTTTTTTTCAGATCATTTACTTCATCATTTTTTCCATTCTCTTTAGCTACTCTGCATTCAAGAGTAAGTTTCAGGGTCTTTTCTGACATTCATTTTGGTATTTTCTTCCTTTCCTGTCTTTTTAATGATCTTTTGCTTTCTTCATGTATAATGTCTTTGATGTCATTCGACATGTTTAGCTTTCGGTCATTAGTGTTCAATGTGTCAAATCTATTCTTGAGATGGTCTCTAAATTCAGGTGGGTATACTCAAGGTCATATTTTGGCTGTCATGGACTTGCTCGAATTTTCTTCAGCTTCAGCTTAAAATTGTATAGGAGCAATTGATGGTCTTTTCTGCAGTCGGCCTCTTGCGTTGTTTTGACTGATGATATTGAGCTTCTCTGTCATCTCTTTCTACAGATATAGTCGATTTGATTCCTACGTTTTCCACCTGGTGAGGCCCACATGTATAGTCGCCATTTATATTGTTGAGAAAAGGTATCTGCAATAAATAAGTCATTGGTATTGAAAAATTGTCTCATGCAATCTCAGGTGTTTCTATTACCGAGGCCATATTTTCCAGCTACAGATCCTTCTTCTTTGTTTCCACCTTTCACATTCCAATCCCCAGTAATTATTAATCTCGATTTCTCATTTGATCAATGTCAGACTGCAGAAGTTGGTAAAAATCTTCCATATATTCATGTTTGCCATTGTCTTTGGTGTGTAAATTTGAATAATAGTCATATTAACTGGTCTTCCTTGCTGACATATGGATGTTATCCTATCACTGACAGCGTTGTACTTCAGGGTAGATCTCGAAGTGTTCTTTTTGACCATGAATGCAACACCACTCCTCTTCAATTTGTCATTCCCGGCATAGTAGAGCATATGATTGTCCAATTCAGCTCACTAACGTATACAATATTGATTTTTATGAGGTCCATTTCATTTTTCACAACTTCCAATTTTCCTACATTCATACTTTGTACATTCCATGTTCTGATTATTAATGAATGTTTGCAGCTGTTTCTTCTAATTTTGAATCATGCCACCTCAGCAAATGAAGTCCCAAAAGCTTTACTCCATCCACGTCATTAAGGTTGACTCTAGTTAGAGGAGGCAGATCTTCTCCAGTTGTATTTTGAGTGGTTTCCAACCTGAGGGGCTCATCTTTCAGCACTATACCAGACAATGTCCCAGTGCTGTTCATAAGGTTTTCACTGGCCAATTTTTTCAGAGGTGAACTTGCCAGGTCCTTCTTCCTAGTCTTAATCTGGAAGCTCTGCTGAAACCTGTCCACCATGGGTGCTGGTATTTGAAATACTGATGTCATAACTTCCAGCATCACAGCAACATGAAGGCCACCACAGTACAATAAACTGATGGATGCATGGGGACGTTTAGATAAGCCACCATAAAAAAAAGTTTCAGCTAATCATGTTGCTGGAAAAAGAAATCTAGGGCAAAGTTAGTATTCCTATAATGTACTCGTCTTGTTTAGTGTGATTGTTGAGATGCCTAAATGCCCTAATAATTTCTATACCATAAGAATATTTCTTTTTTTCATAGAATAGGTAGGCAGACACTTAATTTTTGTTTCCAATCATGACTCAATTTTTGGATTATTCACATATAGTATTTCTAAGAGATATATTGTAAATATTTTTATTATTTCCCCCAGAAATGATGTATTAGTTTGGTGCTTTTCATTACAGTCTATCTATCTAACTGTCTGTCTGTCTATTTATCTATCTAAGGCAATTTATCTTTCAATAGGAGAAGAAATATTCTACCACAAAAAGGACAAGGAGTGAAAACAAAGTGAATTAAATTCAGGCAATAAGCTATTATCAGGTTACTGTAAGTGCATTTCAACCTTTACAGCCTCCCAATCAAAAATGCTACTGTAATGTGTAATTCTCCCATAAATGACGATAATCCACTGCCATCAAGTCAATTCTGACTTACAGTGATGCTACAGGAAAGAGTACAACTGTCCCATAGGGTTTCCAAGGTTGTAAAACTTTATGGAAGCAGATTGCTGTATCTTTCTCCCACAGGGCAGCTGGCGGGTTCCAATCGTCAAACTTTAGCAGCTGAGCACTTTATCCACTGTATCACCTGGGGTCCTCAAATGACAATAAAGTACTAACAGTTCTCTAAAGATAGATAAATTCTCTTCTTATCTTATTCAAAATATACATTTTTCTCTGGAAGAGCAATAATTGTCCTGAATCTTTTTATGTTTTCTTCTCTTTGATCATCAGTAATAACTCTTAGGTTACTTTTGGAGTCTATTTTTAAACACTGGAAGTTTGGATAAAGTTAATAACAATTAAGGTTGCTGATGTTGGTCAACTAAATTCACTCCTGGCTCAGTTACTTGTTATATTCCACTAGGCTGTAATTGCCTGAGATTTAAGTCTGCGCTTTGGCACAATTACAATTTATGGCATGGTATTGATCTGATCTTCAAGTTTCACTAAGACGGTTGAAAATGCAAATGTTCACTTTTAAATACCAATGTTTTACTGTAAATGTGTCTAATATTTTCCTGGATTGAAGCAGATACACTTCTCATCTCCCGAAAGCAGTGAGGTACTTACATGAATTCACAATACATGAAATAATGAATTTTATCTGTTATAATTTTCTGCTTTCATATTAAAATTTATTTTATCAATATGTGAGTCAATTGCCCTTTATCTAAATAGACTTGAAGATAGTGCAAAAATAACACTTAAATATTGCTAAGCATTTGGACATATTTAATATTGTATAATGTTGGACTGAAGAAAAAAATCTCCTTAGATATGCATATGGAAGAATAGTTGGCTTCTATTTTGCACATTAATTAGTATATTTTATTGATGAGTTTTGTAGGAGATTTTCAAGAAATATGTCACTGTGCTTAAAATATAGAAAAATCTTTAGAATATTTAGGAATATATTTATCCACTTGGCTGGTGAAGACAAAATTAAGTATAAAGCTTAGACTCTGCTTCAGTAACAAGAAACTTGGCTTATTTGGTTAAAAATAAAGGTTGCTAAATGGCTAATGACATTAAAAAAAAAAAACTCAAATGCTTTGAATGCATAAGAAGTCTAATGTAGAAAATACATAATGCAAATTATTTCCATGAGCATGTGCTAATTTGGCCCACCAGGAAAAAGTTAATATTACATTATCTGCCAATACATTTGACAACAATATGTTTGTTTAAAGGAGGATAATGACAGTAAAAAGAATCATAGACCACTGCAAGGCAGATTTCTGATGTACACAGCTGCAGGTTTACTACATATGCATTTCCTCTTAATGATATCTGCATGCATTTTGATTGCCAACATGCAAGTCATTTAATATTTCAGGCTTGGCAAGAGGCAACAATCAAACTAGGTGCTGGGTTTTTCTAGAAAAATGAAATCATATTTAATTTTGATCAGAAAAGGCAGAAATGATCTTTAGGCATTATTGAAAGCAAAAATTTGACATTACCCTAAGTATAACATTTCTTCTCTGACTCACAAACTACTTTACTATATGTTGTCATTAATTGATTGACTGTATGATAGGAAAAGTTACAGTTTAATTTAAGATGAAGAGAGGAAATAAACTGGACAAACAATTTTAGATTTATAAACAAAGCTTCAAGAATAGAGTTCTCATACATTCTTCACTTAGCTTCCCCAAATGTTAGTATCTTATATAACCTTGTACAATTATTGAAATCAGGAAATTAACATTCATGCATACAACTAACTAATCTACAGACCTTACTCAAATTTCATAAATTGCCTCATGGGACTGAGTTACTGGGCTTGAGGCTAAGGACCACAGTCTTGGGGGACATCTAGGTCAATTGGTGTAACATAGTTCATAAAGAAAACATTCTACATTCCCACTTTGGTGATTAGCATCTGGGATCTTAAAAGCTTGTGAATGGTCATCTAACATACAGCTGTTGGTCTTTTTTTGTCTGGAGCAAAGGAGAATGAAGGAAACCAAATACTTTAGGAAAAAATTAGTCCAAAGGACTAATGAACCACAGGAACCACAGCCTCTACCAGCTTGAGACCAGAAGAACTAGATGATGCCCGGCTACCACTGCTGACTGCTCTGACCAGGATCACAATAGAAGTTCTTGATTAGAGTGGGGAAAAATAATATGTAGAACAAAATTCAAATTCATATAAAAGACCAGATTTATTGGTCTGAGAGAGACTGGAGGAAACTCTGAGACTATAGCCTTAAAGACCCTTGTAACTTGGAACTGAAGCCATTCCCTGAGATGTCCTTTCAGCCAAATAATAATTAATAAACAATAACATACGTGAGGAAAGTGCTTTTTAGAAAAATTGTCTACATGAGACCAAAAGGACAACACATACTCAAAAGCAAAGATAAGAAGGCAGGAAGGGGCAGGAAAACCAGAGGAATGGCAATGGTGAACTCAGACTGGTAATGGGGAGAGTACCGATACATTGCAGGAATTGCAACCAATGTCATAGAACAATTTGTGTATAGACTATTGAATAGGAAACTAATTTGCTCTGTAAACCTTCACCTAAAGTACAATTTTAAAAAATTTGTAAATTGTACCATTGATATCCTTTTTTTTTTGTCCCAGTTTCCAATCCACACGGGATCTCTGTGAGCTGAAAATCAACTTGATGGCACCTGACAACTAATCCAGGGTCCCACATTGCAATGAATTATTACGTCTCAATACCCTTTAAACTGGGACTGTTCCTCAGTCTTTCTTTGTTTTATGTGACTTGAACACTTTTGAAGAATATTGGCCAATTGCTTTGTAGAATGTTCCTCAATTTGGGTTTGTCTGATATTTTCTATCATTAGATTAAAATGATGCATTGTTGACAAGACTACCATTGAAGAGATGGGTCCTTCTCAGTGTATCATATCAGGAGGTACATGATATTGATATGTCTTACTACTGGTGATGTTAACTTTGATCACTTGTTTAAAGTAGTGTCTTCCTTGTTTCTCCATGGCAATGTTACTGTTTTTCTCCTCTGTAATTAATAAGTATCTTGTGGGAAGATACTTTGAGACTATACAAATATCCTGTTTCTCATCATGTTTTTGTTCACTTAATCCTTTCATGATTCTTGTCTGCAATAGTTATTACTGTGGTGTTTGCCAAAGAGTGTTTTGTTTTTTTTTTAAATTTCCATCATTCCTTCTACATTTGTTGATTGGAATTCTACTGAAGGGAAGATCTGTCCCTTTGCTCCAGTTTGCTTATTTATTCAATTAATTGTTTATATCAGTATGGACTCACGGGTATTTGTTCTAGTCTATGGGTTAGAAACCATTACTATCACTATTGATTTCTTTGCTCAAATTTTCCCAGATTCGGCTATAGGGAGATCTTTCCAGTTGGCTCCTACATCCTTTCAACATGCCTTCATCTTTTTTCTCTTTTTTTAGCAATTTCCTGGCTCCAAAAATATTCCAGTTTTATCTTGTGTTTTTCTTGCTCCAGCATCATAATCAGCTGTTTTTCTAAGGAGCCCTGTGTACTAGGTGTAGTCATTGCCACTGAGATTTCATTGCTTTTAAGCTCCCTTAGAAGATAAAATCTGAAAACACATGTATGTACATAGACATGCATCTGTGTCTTTTTTTCTGTATGCATATTAAAAATCATAAGCCTATATTGATACCTCTGATTATAATCCAACGGCCTTCTCTTTTCCTTATTTGTATGTAACTCCTTTCTTGGACAGTGAGAAACCTAGTTCTTGTTACCCACAATGTATTTAGGTATTTACTCAATCCTAAAACTCACTGTGTAGTTTTAGAATTGCTAACCTGTAACCTTGTGAAAAAAAACAAATTTACTGAGTACAATGTTTGTATATAGTTCTTTTTGTCTTTAGTCTTACAATATATAGTCAAAATACTGTTCTTCAATGTTACTTGCAATGCTACTTGTTGTTGTTGGATGCCCTCTAGTTGGCCCCTGACTCATGGTAACCTCATTGTCTTAATTATCTAGCGCTGCTATAACAGAAATACCACAAGTGGATGGCTTTAACAAACAGAAATTTACTCCACAGTTTACCAAAAAACAAAGCCAAACCCACTGCTGTCGAGTCAATTCTGACTCATAGTAACCCTATACAACAGAGTAGAACTGCCCCATAGGGTTTTCAAGGAGTTGCTGGTGGATTTGAACTGCTGATCTCTTGGTTAGCAGCGAGCTCTTAACCGTTGTCCCACCAGGGCTGCTCTCACAGTTTAGGAAGCTAGAAATCCAAATATAGGGCACCAGCTCTAAGGAAAGGCTTTCTGTCTCTGTCAGCTCTGGGGGAAGGTCCTTGTCTCCTTTCAACATCTGTGGGCCCACCTTTCCTTAAAAATCTCCATATGTCTTGGCATCAATCTTCCCCTGCATCTAGGAGGTTCTCAGCATAGGGACCCCAGGTCCAAAGGACATGATCCACTCCTGCCTCTTCTTTCTTGGTGGTAGTAGGTCCCTCTCCTCTGTTTGCTTCTCTTTTTATCTCTTGTAAGATAAAAGATATGCTTCAAGAATTAGGATAGGTGCATCCAATTCTAATCCTCATTAATATAACCTAATCATGCCTCATTAACATAACAGAGAGCTCACTCCCAAATGGGACCTTAACCACAGGCATAGAGGCTAGGATTTACAATACCTAATTACACCAGATCACAAAATGGAGGACAACCACACAATACTGGGAATCATGGCCTAGCCAAGTTGACACATATTTTTGGGGTACACAGTTCAATCCATGACACTCATGCACAATGGAAGGAAATGCTGCTCGTCCCTGTATCGACCCTATGATCAGTTGGAGATTGGATTGATGTGATCCACACAGTTTTCTTTAGCTGATTTTCAAAGTAGATCACCAGGTCTTTCTTCCTAGTCCATCATAGTCTCAAAGCTCCAGAAACTTGTTCAGCATCATAGTAACACATTAGATTCCACCGACAGACAAGTGGTAGCTGTGCTTGAGGTGCACTGACCAGGAATCCAGGTTTCCCAAATACAAGGAGAGAATTCTATACCGAACCACCATTACTCCCATCCAATGTTTAGTTATGTTTTTTTTTTTCTCCATCCCTATCAGAGTGGTCATGTTATTCTTTTAGCATTTTTCAGTTTTTTGTTACTGTTTCAATTACATTTTGGATTTTTCATCATCCTTTTTAATTTTAAATAATTACATGGTTTTTTTGAGTATGTGAAAATATTAATATGGTTCAAAGAGTAAGAATGGAGCCCTGGTGGCACAATGGTTAAGTACTTGGCTGCCACTCCTTGGATACTCTATGGGGCAGTTCTACTCTGTCCTATAGGGCCACTATGAGTTGGAATTGATTCGATGGCAATGGGTTAAGAATAAGAACTATACAAAAGTGTATTCATAGAAAAGTTATGCCCATTCTCCCTTCCATCCCGTTCTCATTCTTTCCACTCCATTTGTACCTACCTCATTTAGATAACCAGTCTTATTAATTTCTGATGTATCCCTCTTGTTTCTACTTTATTACAAATGATCAAGTACATGCTGATTTTCTTATCTCCCATAGCACTGAAACTGATTCCTACTCCCTATTTGAATTCATAAAACCCTAAGTACATTGAGGTGAATTCCTTTGCACATAATCAGTGATGTAAGAATAATTTTATAAGACAAAACCTCATAAACGAATGGATGCATCTTGTGCCTTATGTCATACCGAACGTGAAAGGGACATGACAATTAAAACTGTTCATTAAACATCAAGTTGCATGTTGTGTTCTATTAGGGCTGAAGGAATGATGCATAAAAGGTCTTACCCTCAAGGAGCTTTCAATTATTAATGTTTCCTATTTTTTTTTCTTCCTTTTTTTTTCCTATCCCATGATGCCAGTGCTTCTGGATTCAAACACTTGTGTGAGAATCAGATTATACAGAAACATTTTCATGACAGACCAATTTTATGCCCAAATGGTGTAAAATAAAACTTTGTCTAGGACCCTCTGCTTTTTATTTAATTTTTCAACTCGTATTTAAGTACCTTTATGCCACATTTAGATGAACTTAAAGCATGCCCTCCTGCCAGAACCCATAGGAAAAGAGTATCCTTTTCTATGATGTAATTTTACTATTGGCAGCCGGAAACACCTCCAAAAAGCAAATGATACTGTAGTTTAAATATCTCCAGGAGGAAGAGTTTAATATTAATTATGTTAACACCAGCATCAGTTTTTTGGCAGATGTTCTCAAATATCCAAATGGATGACACTAAATAAACCAATTCGGAAAGCCAGTTCCTTCAATTATCTGAGAATACCCTTTTCTGTTGACTCTTCTTGATGGGGCCTCCTTGAGTCAGTGCTACTGTACACAGGACCTTCTTTAGCTGCCTCAGAGAGGTGATTTATGATCAAGGAAGATTATAATAACAAGCCGGTGTTAGTATTTTCCAGGATAAAATAATCTCTTCCATGTGATAAGTTTTTGAAGACTGGTTATTCTTGGTGGAGGCAGAAAAGAGAGGGAGGGAACTCTTAACCAAGTATTGGTTTAGATACTTAGATGCAAATGTGCTTCTTGAAGACAATTGGTCTTGCCAGCAGTTAACTGCTTGAGTTCTGCCTGCACAAAGCTTTATCCTCTGAATGAACTCATACTTAAGTCAGATTGTGAAAACTCCTTATCAGGGTACCATTAACTGCCATAGAAATGCCTCTGCAAAAATAGATCAAGTGCCTTAATTTAAAAAAATTTAGAGACCCAGAGCATATGGATTCTTCTTTAGTTAACAAAATGGAAAATCTATATTTTAGGCTTTCATCGCTGACATTAAACTCGAACCATTACCTAGTTTCTGTTAAAAGACCAGCTGGAGCAATTGATACCTAGAGAGGACAGACTGAAGGACATGCAGTCCCTCCCAATACTTTGAACTGTCTAGAGATAGAAACTCCTTAGGTTAACCTCCTACTTCACGTCTACCCATTAAAAAAACCGATTGCCGTTGAGTCCATTCCACCTCATAGAGACCCTATAGGACAGAATAGAACTGCCCCGTATGATTCCCAAGGAGGGCCTAGAGGAACCAAACGGCCAGCCTTTTGGTTAGCAGCGGTAGCTGTTAACCACTATGCCACCAGGTTTTCTCTGTCATAAATCTCTATATATTCTGTAAAAATGCTATTGAAGACTTTATTAGAGTATTATACTATCCAATGTCTATATTTTAAATTCTCACCTGATAAATTTCTTCAAATAAGTTTGTACTCATTGTTTGGTCTAGGCTGCAACATTAGTCAAGGCTTTTGATATATTTATTATCCCCTTCTCTAATCTTTTTTCTCCATATACGGTGCAAACGGTTAAACACTTGGCTGCTAACTAAAAGGTTGGTGATTTGAACGCACCCAGCAGCTCCACAGGAGGGAGGCTTGGCGATCTGCTTCCATAAAGATTACAGCTAAAAAAATTCTATGAGGCACTTCTACTCTGTCACATGGAGTGGCTATGAATTGGAATTGACTCAATGGCACTTGAAAACAACAACAACAACACACATATTTATATAGTGTGTGTGTGTGTTTAGTGTGTATGTAGCTGCATCAAAATATTTTTTGGAAATATGTGGTACATGCAGTGTAAATATATAAATGAAAAAAAAGAGGGTTTGAATGTTTGTTGCTTTATTTATCTATGTGAGCTCTGTAAGGTAGAAGTTAAACAAAACCTATTTCTTTTGACAGAGTCAAAATGAAATTTATGTTTGGTCAGAATTAATTTCTTTAACTTACCAATGTCATTGCTCTTTGGCTAATTTGGAATATTATAACATGGTTTGAAAGACCATCATACTATGTAACCAAATCCTTTCAAATAGAAATTTCTGTTTCTGCCATCCATGCCATAATCCAGTATTGTAACATTCTACCTGATTCAGAAGATAACTCCCATTACAAACAAATCCATCACCTAACCAAAACACATATTGTAAAGGACTTTAGAAACCAAGTGTGACATAATTTTTCAAGGAAAAAAATATAAATATTTTACTTCACCATTAAAAAATTTTCCAGCCTATTTGGATGCTAAATTGATTTATACATTAATTCATAAGAACTAAGATAAGAATTTGAGTTTAAGTGAAACAAATAATTTCCAACTCTGGTAACCATGAAAAATTTAGAATGATATGTTTTACCGTTTGATCAAATTTAAAATTTGATCAAGAAATTTCATTTCTTAAAACCTTAAGTTCCCATCTAAGTTTCTAATTTATCATTTTTTCTAAGATTGTGCAGATAGATCAACTGGTGAGTTTTTTAAAGTTTTACAAGACAAATGAATCTTTATTACTATACTTTGAACAGATGTTTTAGGTCAAAATATAAATTACTATCTTAAGCTTAAATTGGATAATACATTCTCATTGTTTTATTTTTTTAAACACATTAGATACCTTCTTCAGAAATTTTAACAGTGTATATTCTACAATTGGCTTTTAAAGATTTTGAGTTGAGTGTTTTATTGAGTATTATTATTCTCATTTCAGAGATGAGGAACTTATTCTAGAGTTGGTTGAGTAAGATCAGAATTTTAGACAGGTTGTCGCATCTCAAGTGAAATGCTACCATGCAGTCTAATAAGGAGCATATATATACTAAAAAAAAAAAAAAAAAAAAAAAAGAACCAAACCTATTGCCATCAAGTTGATTCCAACACATAGCGACCACACAGGACAGAGTAGAAATGCCCCCTAGGGTTTTGAAGACTGTAACCATTATGGAGGCAAACAGCCACATCTTTCTCCCTCAGAGCATCTGCTGGGTTTGAACCGATGACTTCCTGGTTAGCAGCTGAGCGCTTACCCACTGTGCCACCAGGACTCTTTTAGGAGTGTGTATGTTGCCTGGCAAATGCAGTGCTATTTTCTACGAGCAGAAGAATCATAGAAATGTCAGAAAAAAGGCCCTGCTTCCATCGAGTCTTCCCTAGAACACTTGTCTTGAAATGAAGAAGCCATCCAAAAACCTGAATTACAACATTATTCTTTTACATGGTTAAGTGCCAGGAATGCTCAAACCTGAACAACTACTTGCTATTTTTCAAAACTGTTGACAATTTTATATAACAAAAAAAAATATGAAAATTTAACCATCATGGATTCCTAGATTAACTATTAACATGATAGGTGGAAGACATTGACACTAGACCAAGTACCAATATATTAGAAACACTGCAAGAAAAAAATCAAGGAGTAGTAATAGAAAAATCAACTTAAAGGAGGTATGTGCAGAATTTTGCTATAGTTGTCAAGCACGTATTAAAACCAATTGTTGTCAAGTCAGTTCTGAGTCATGGCGACCCCAGTTATGTCAGCATAGAACTGTGCTCCATAGGGTTTTCAATGGCTGTTTTTCAGAAGTAGCTCACCAGGCCTTTCTTCTGAGGTGCCTGTGGGTGGACTCAAAGCTGTATGTTAACCATTTGCAACAGCCAAAGACTCCCATGTATATGTTAGGGCACTGCTGTTTAAAGTGGGGTTCCAGAACCAGTAGCATTAACATCATTTGAGATCAGAATCTGCATTTTAACAAGGTAACCAAGTGATTCTTATATATATTAAGATTTGAGAAAAATTGCTGTAAAGAAAGAGGGACAACAAATTTATTTCATCAGTAGAGGTAGAGAAATTAATCTACATTTTAGGCTTTGAACTTTTTTGTCTCTTATACATGTTCTTTCTCTGGTCTCAAGAAGAAGAGATGACTCCACTTTATTTCATTATATTTTATTTATTAATTTATTTTCCTTTCAGAGCCATAGGTTAGTGTGAGAGAGAAAAGGGCCAATCTCTTTTGGAAAAGAAAGAGCTTACCCTCTTCCAAGATGCCATGGACTTATGAGAGCTAGCTCATTATTGCTTTAGACTCTAAACTATGGCCTTCCCTGTCTTTCAGGCAGAACAGATACTTTTTCCTTTTTTGATAAGAGGCTTTGGACACTGTAGTTAATACCCCTGATGAGAGGAATGTACAGACAGAACACAGAATCCCGGAGTCTCACTTTGTATAATAATATTATTTTCATAAGTTAGAGATTTTCTTCATGCTGAATGTATGGAGTCTTTAAGATTATGACTGTGGATTGTCAGTTGTCCTTTTTTGAAGTGTGAGATATCTGGTCTCTCTCTCTCTTTCTACTCATATGTGGGTGGCAGGAAAATGGGATAAAACTTTAGTTTAATCAGCAAATTGCAGTGCTTGTCTTGTGCTTAGGTTCCAAACGTTTGTTTCATAGATTCAAAACATTTATTCATAGGCTCCAAACATTTGTTTACCTATGAAGTTTTTATTTCTCTCTGAATTTTAAATATCCATGCTATATGGATAATTGAGAGTAGCTCATTTATGAATTATTAATTTTAATAAGCAGGACTATTGTGTTATAATGGCACAATTCTCAGACACATATTTGTTAAATTGAATATGGTTTTAAGGTACACTTTTAAAAATTACTGCCAAATGTAACAAAGCTGCACAAGGAATAAAAAGGCTGCTTCTTTAGTAATTTTGTTCAAAATATTTAGTTGGTATTTCCAGAATAAACACTAATTTTCAAAATTTAGTATCTTGGCCTCTTTAGAATCACCTTGAATTAAATTTGATTTGGTCCATTTGGTCATTTGGACTTTTACCTCCAAAAGCTACAATTGTGACATAATTTCAGAGCTTTTTGGCCAAGTGCAATAGAAAAAGGAAAATCTATAAAGAAATTTGAAAGATGAAAAAAGCTACATAATTTTAAAAACTAATATTTTTAAGTGAACAAAAGTCCTGTAGGCATTTTAAAAGGCATATATATGCTGGTTAAAACATCACAGTTCAAATTAATATCAATTTTAAGGATTGATTTTCAAAACAGTTGTTTTATGAGGTTTGTGAAGACTTAACATTTTCTAAATCCTAACTTTCATGTGATGATAGGTGGTTTTATTTCAATATTTTGTTACAAATGCTCAAGCTCAACAAATCAGATGGGTAGCTATGTTGTTGCTTATAACCTTCTGTACTTTTGGCTTCATTAAATAAATGGGCTCTGTAGAGAAGAAATGCAGGTCTTACAAAGTTGGACAAAACAATGGGAGGAAGTCTTGTTTTCACTCTGATTTACTTAACTTCTATATGCCCTCTACTCCAAAAAGTCTTCAATCTTAATATTTGTGGGTATTAATAAAGTTTTAATACATTATCTTTTTATTTCTGAATACAAAAATAATATTATTATGGATTGTACGGTATCCCCAAATGTGTGTCAGCTTGGGTAGGCCATGATTCCCAGTACTGTGTGGTTGTCCACCATTTTGTAATCTGATGTAATTTTCCCATGTGTTGTAAATCCTACCTCTATGATGTTACTGAGGCAGGATTAGAGGCAGTTATGTTAATGAGGTAGGACTCAATCTATAGGATTAGGTTGTATCTTGAGTCAATCTCTAAGATATGAAACAGAGAATTGAGCAGAGTGGAGAGAGACCTCCTACCACTAAGAATGAAGAACCAAGACCAGGGTCCCTGCACTAAGAAGCTCCTAGACCAGGAGAAGATTGATGACAAGGACCTTGCCCCAGAGCCTGCAGAGAGAGAAAGCCTTCCCCTGGTACTGGTGCCCTGAATTGGGACTTTTAGCCTCCTAGACTGTGAGATAATAAATTTCTCTTTGTTAAAGCCATCCACGTGTGGTATCTCTATTACAATAGCACTAGATACTAATACAACTATTTTAGTCAAATAGGAAAATATATAAAATATAAGGTAAAAGGAACAAAGATCATCTGCAATTCCACTACCTAGGGGTTATAAATTTCAACAATTGGCCTGTATTTTGCCAAACTTTTTCCTCACTGGATGCTACATGTACTATTTCGTACATTGCTCGATTGATTGATTATCTAAAATTATTCATTTTGATTTGAAACATACTCCCTTTTAAAATTAAAGTATGTCTGGCTTTAAATTCAAAGTAGAATATATAATGTAAAATGTCAAAGTTCATACTTGTCCTTAAAAACATTTACAATTACCCAGAGGTAACTACAGTTAACAGCTTGATTGGTATTGGCAAATTTTCTTTTATGCATTTAAGGTGTGTGATAGGCAACTTTAAAACAACTGTTTAATATTCTATGATATGATTGGAGCATAATTTATTAACTTCATATTGATAACCACCTAGTTTATTTAAAATACTTACTATTAAAAACACCCTGCAGAGAACATAGGTGCACATTTATTTAACAAACAAAGTATATTTTATGTTTTTCTGTGGGAATCTGTAGAAATGGTATTTCCTATTTAATAGGTAAGGATATTTTAAATTTTGATAAACACTTCCAAATTTTTTCTAAAAATTTCCTGATGATTTCATTCCCACACAGTGTTTGAGCATGTTTAATCCCTTGCTAATGCTATGTATCACTAATCCTTTTCATTTTTTCCAATATGATAAAAAAATAGAATTTCATTTTTGTTTCAATTTGCAGAGCGATGGTATTTTGAGTTACCTTATATGCATGCAAAAACTGGATAATGAACAAGGAAGATTGAAGAAGAATTGACGCCTTTGAATTATGGTGTTGGTGAAGAGTATTGAGTATACCATGGCCTGCCAGAAGAACAAACAAGTCTGTCTCAGAAGAAGTACAGCCAGAGTGCTCCTTAGAAAGGGGAATGACAAGACTTTGTCTCCCTTTGGACCTGTTATCAGTCCCTAGAGAAAGATATCATGCTTTATAAAGTAGAGGATCAGTGAAAAAAGAGGAAAACCGTCAATGAGGTGGATTGACTCAGTGGCTGCAACAGTAGGCTCAAGCATAACAATGATTGTGAGGATGACACAGGACCAGGCAGTGTTTTGTTCTGCTGTATGTAGGGTCGCTATGAGTTGAAACGGACTTGATGGCAGCTAACAACAACAGCAACAACAATTCCAGTATGACCTCATGTTAACTAATAACGTATGCAAAAACTCTGTTTCCAAATAAGTTCACTTAATGGGATGAATGTGGACACCCTGGATAATTTAGAGTTATGCATCAATTTGATTGCACAAGTTTGCGTATTTTATTGATCAAATTAAATAACCCACTATCAAATTTCATCTTCATTTCATAAGATATATACACATAGGTCATCTGTTTATGCCTATTTCAGCTATACTAATAACTTTATAAATACTTGAAGTAAGCTATTAAGTTGGTTATAATAATAGTATTTATTATCAATTTAGATAATTGTATAATGTATATGCACATATAAGTGTATATATAAAACCTCATTTGCTTTTGACAGTAAATATGTGAAGTGCAATTTCCTCTTTTTACAGATCAAAGAATTACTCATTCTACAACAATTTTTGGTCTTTTGTTCCAAATATTTCTGTTGGTACAGGCTGGTATATAGATCTGGTATTCTCTTCCAAAGAATCATTAAACATTGTAGTCATCTTTTAAGTAGTCCTAAAAATTGTTGTTTACAAAGTCATTGTTACTGTAAAGGTTTGTCATATTATTTTTAAATGCTGGATGGATTATACTGGATGGTATAAGACGTTTAAAAGGAAAAATAACAAAGTGTTTTAAAAAATAAGGTGTTCCAACCTTATTCAGTCATGATCTCAGTGTGTGGGTGAGGCAGATTAAAACTGTATTGACTCAGAGTATTAAAGGATTGCACACTTTTCTTAGAAACCTTCACACTAAATGCATTCTTTAAAGTCATCAGGCAGTTATCAGTTCATTTTGAAATGTTGAGAAATCTACTCAGCAAAAGTGTGGCTGACAATATCAAATTGTGGAGTTTCTTTTCTTTACTACTACTGGCAGGAAAGAACAATGGACATAATATAAATGCGAAGAACATCTAAAAGCAACGTATTGAAAATATCACTTTTAAGTTTAAACTTAATTTTGCAGCTATTTTATAAATTTAATATCTTTATATTTGTTATAGTATATATTACTTTGCTACTTATATTAAAAAATGAGAATAGTAATTTAAAGCTACAATATTCTTCTATAGTCTTGCAAAAAAGATGGATTCTCTTCTTCCATCTCCATATTTATTGTAAGTTTTTATGTTCTTTGCACATGAATGGTTTATTTTCCCAAAATTTCCTTTCCTCTAGATGTTGTTAAATGCAGCCATTTTAGTCTGATAGTATGTGAATTTTGCTCTTTTTGGTACTGTTCTCAAAAAATAGGCTTAATTTTGAAACATTGAAGAGGGTTAAGTGAGAGGAGAGACAACTGGACCACATCCATCTTCATCTGTACTTAAAAATCATATATATAATAATATTTTTCATGATATTTATACATAGAATTTGAGACTGGGAGAAGTTTTAAGTGAGCTGTGTGTATACATATTTATTAACACAAAACACACATGTGCTCTCTGCAGGCTCAGGCCTTGGTATTTCAGTTTTGGAATGCTCACTCACCAGGATTAAGGTTGGGCTGGACCACCCACAAAAGCAAGGCCACCCAAGGGAAAACTTCTTAAGACCCAGGCAGTCAGAGTTGCCAGGCTTACTTTGTGAGAACAGCTGGCCTAAACCAGCACCTGCTGGCGAGCTCCAGACAGCTGGGTGAAGGCCGAGTGGACCCAGCTGCTTTTAAGATGGGCACTGACAAAGACCGTTGCTTCTTGGGCATCTGTCAACTCTTGCTATATTGGTGGAGGAAATTTGGCAGGGAACTGTGTGGTCTACCAACTAGAATTTAGGCTGATTAGTCATAAACCAGAATCATAAAATCATAGGTCTGAAAGGAACCTCCAGTGAAATAGGTCTCAAACTTTGGTGTGAATCAGAATAACATTGGGGGCTTACTAAAAAGACAGTATCCCAGACCCCATACCTTACAAAGTCTGGTTCAGTGGTCCTGGATGAAGCTCTTTGTAACTAACTGAGTCGAAAAGCTTGAATTAGAGCTCTGAGTATTACTTAGCAGCTCTTTCACCTCAGGCAACTCCCTCTCCAAGGCTCAGTTCCTTCTTTGTAAGATCGGAGTGCTTATACCTGCCACACCTGCTCTGGAAACACTGACAGGCTCAACAAAGGTAATGCATGTGAAGGTACTCATAACCTTGACAATCTCATAGAAATACATGCCGTTTTCATCATTTTGACCTCTTCCTGATACTGGCAACTATTTCAGCCTAATTCTGACAGTAAAGCCATCAATCATTGTGAATTTCTTCCCACTTTCATTACTTACAAATTCATCAACAGAAGGATTCCAGACCCCTGGTCAAAGGTCTCCACACCTGGGTAAACCTCTCAGAACCATCACCGTTGTATCTCACCTTTGAACTGGTCTGGTCTGTAGTGTAAATCATTTTTTTTTTTTGATGCCTGAATGCCTTTCAGATGAGAATATGGTTTTCATTCTATCAATTCATGTGCTAAACTGAACTGCACCTAAATCCCTATTTTTACCTGATCTCTTCTCTGAACTTATTTAAGTTCTTTCTCAGCTGAGTTATGGAAGAGGATCACTCCTTTCATCTTGGAACCTAACCTCTCTCCAGCTTGATTTTCTGCACTATTCCTAAGATGTGATTTGAATTTTTACTTTACAAAATGTAATAGGTCTGTGACATGTTTACTTGAGGAATAAGTTTAATGTTTATTAATTCCTTAGGTTTTATTTTATCTTTTCCCTGAGACTTTTATTTTTTTCCTTTGTATGAAGAAGTTAAGAGCACATACAGCCATGTCAAATTATTGTATTTTATGTTCAAATGATCTTGCAGCAAAGGAAAGATGTACATGTTTGTTTTAGAATTTAAGTCATGATGAAGATATCTGTCAATTCAATAACCTCTAAAATGGATGATGTCATGTATGTAGAATTTCACAAATTTGAAAAACAAAGTACAGTGCATTTTACTTTGTCTTTCCTTGGAGTCCTACCCAAATATAAATTATCAGTAAAGCATTAGATAATCTCAAGACTACAAAACTATATAGAATCCTCCCATTATAGTTGATGTTTAGAGGATTAGAGAAAACAGACCTCTTGGTTTGCAATTTGATTTTTTTCTATTAGCCAGGAAAGGGTAACTGAGAAATTTATTGTCATTTTGTACTAGGTTAGGACACGGCAGGTTGCTGTGTATCTTCACTACAAACTTTGGGCAGAAGAGAGAATATATCCTGAAGACAATTATTTGGAGAGCCAGAAATTTTCCATAGAAAAGACAGTCAGTTTTTTTGGATGACAAAAATACACAAATTTCCTAAAAAACAGTTATTGAAACCACACTACCCTTTGTCACCTGTTCATGGTAATTTGTTGATATTCTCAGGAACATGTAGTTAGTACAGTAGAGCCTGTGCTTAAAATACTGCAGTTAGTAGATATTAGAGTAGCAACTGCCTGCTTGATTCAAATGATTAATTTTTTTTTTTTCTTATTGTAGTGGTGGAAGATAACTAACTAAAAATCCTGGAATCCTTTTCCCTACTAGAGCAGAGAATATGGTTTTCACTGGACTTAGAAGCCAAAATTGGAGTAGACCCTATGTTCCCTCTTTAGTTATCCAAACTTCACTGTTACAACTACCTTTAATTGACAAACAATAAAAATAACTAACATTTTTAAAAACTTACTTTGTGTCAGACACTATGCCATGTGTTTTAGATTTAACCCTAGCAGTAATTTGTTGAGATTGGTACTACTACAAGCTTCATTTGTGTTCATAGGGAACCAGAACTTACGGAGTTTAAGTGAATTTCTGAGAATCACACAGCTAGTAAGTGGTGGAACTGGTATTCAAACCCAGTTCCTGGGTGCCAGGAAAATTAAATTGAGGCAAGAATGACATAATTGGCCAGAAGGAAGCCATCAATAGCTAAAATAGCAAACAAGAAAGAGACCTAGAAGCTGACTGTTCTGTCAGTTTTGGAAAAAAAAACAAAATAAAATAAAATAAATATTTGAGACTTTAAGGTGGTGTAGGAATTTCATTTTTATAATGAATAGCAATGAAAAGATATTAGAGAAACATAGAGTCATGTATTAGAAATAGTATGACACACAGCAATTCCTAATCATGGGAAGTCATAGACTTTTCTGCTCGAAAGAGTATGAAGAGAAAAGAAAACAACTGCCTGGTTGGAATTTGTGGAGGTTCACATGGAAATAAGGTCCCCTACTGTTCTATGATTCTTTCACTGAAATACAGTCACAGGTAGAGGCAAATAAGCCTGTGAAGGCAGTAACATGGACTAGAATTTTGATCTTCAATATGAAGCTGTGAATATAGTAATGTTTGTCAAGAAGATTTAACTGAGGCAATTAATAATGGCATAGGGGGCAAAAGGAAGGCACTAATAACAGAGGAGCTTAGAAGGTAATCACTCTGACAGGAACACAGGAAAGATCTCAAGAACCCTCCAAATTACACTAAAGAGTAGTTCCATTTAGCACTGTGTAAGGATGAAGGCCATGTTTCATGGATTCTGTTCCATAGATGGAAATCGGGTCTTGGACTGGCTCATCTGCCTCCCATTTGTTATCGTTGTTAGTAGCTGTTGAATCAGCTTCAACTCGTGGTGGCCTTATGTATAACAGAATGAAATATTAACTGGTCCTGTGCCATCTTCATGATCATTGGTATGTTTGAGTCCATTATCATGGCTAGTGTCTCAATCCATCTCACTGAAGATTTCTCTCATTTTTGTTGACCCTCTACTTTACCAAATATGATATTCTTTTCTAGCAATTGGTCTTTCCTGATGATATGTCCAAAGTAACCAAGCTTCTAAGGATTTTGGTTGTATTTTTTCTAAGACTGATTTATTTGTTCTTCTGGAAGTCCATAGTATATTCAATATTCTTTGCCAATATCGTAATTCAAATGAATCAGTTCTTCTGTGTTCCTTTTTCATGGTCCAGCTTTTATATGCATATGAAGTGATTGAGAAGACTAAGGCCTGGGTCAGGCACATCTGTCATCAAAGAGACATCTTTGCTTTTTAAAGCTTTAAAGATGTCTTTTGCAGCAGATTTGCCCAATGCATTATGTAATTTGATTTATTGACTGCTGCTTCCATGGACATTGATTGGTTATCCAAGTAGAATAAAATTGCCAACTTCATTTTTTTCTCCATTTTATCATCATGTTGTTTATGGATTCGGTTGTGAGGATTTTTGTTTTCTTTATGTTCAGTTGTAATTCATATTGAAGGCTGTAGTCTTTAACCTTCATATGTAAGTGCTTCAAGTTATCTTCACTTTTGAAAAGTAAGGTTGTGTCATTTGCATATCACAGGTTGTCAGTGAGTCTTCTGCCGATCCTGACACCATATTCTTTATATAGTCCAACTCCTTGGATTACTTGTTCAGCATACATGTTGAAAAAGGACAGTGAAAGGATAAAACCCTGCTGCACACCTTTTCTAATTTCAAACCATGCAGTATCCTTGGTCTGTTTGAATGACTGCCTTTTGATCCATGTACGGTTTCTGAATGAGCACAGCCAAGTGTTCTGGAATTCTCGTTATCCATGTTATCATTTTTTTATGATCCACACAGTCAAATACATTCATGTAGTAGAGAAAACACAGTAAACATCTTTATGGTATGCTCTGCTTTCAGCCAGGAACCATTGTTAGATAGATGGAAAGTAAAGACTATTGGAACTCTTGACCTGAAGTATAAAGTAGAGATATACTGAAGAAATATCTTTCTTAAAAAATGAAAACTAATGAGCTCAATCAACATTATTAAAACAATGCATTCAATTAATAGAAGTATTTCTGGAGAAATTTGATGCAAGCTTTTGGGAAATTTAAATGTTAGTCACTTTATTTTAGTAGATTGATCCTGGTTTTATGTGCAAGAAATAAATTTATATTTTCATCAAAGTTTTTAAATGGCCTTTAGGGATATAGGCATGTTTGACTCTAGCAATTAATAACTTTTTACTTGTAGCATTTAGAAATCTCCAAGAGAAGGTGTACTATTACAGAAGGAACGTGTTCCAGGTGGGGGCTCTGTCTCCCAATTTGGACAATGTGTTACAAGTGAGTTAAACTCCTCTTGGGACTAATTTCTTCATCTGTGAAAAAGTGAGAAAGTATTATTAGATGATTGTTGAGGTATTTTTTGTTTCTAAGATTCTATAAAATTCTCAACTGTTACTCATAGGTTGAAATTAGTGATGTGCCCAGGTAAGTTTTCTGTTTGATGAAAAGAATATTACCATGAAGAAGATTAAAATCATTTTGAAATTCTAACATAGTAAACTTGAATAGCAGATGCCCATTATTAATCATCATTGATGGCTCACAGTGAGATTCCAAAGGACAGAACAGTCAGCCATCACAAAAAGCTTTGGCAGATTTAACTAGCAGCTTTGATGATATTTCTCTTTGCAAATTCATATTGATGGAGGCACCTGTTCCGAATATCAGAAGCTACTGTGCGACCCTGTAGAAAGAAATAACAAAAGGAAAATCATTGCTAACATTTAATTTGAATGAATGTTACTTATTGCATGAACACTGTGGTCAATAATTTCAGTCCCAGTTGGAAAATAAATTGGAGACTGCGTTGAGCAAGAGATTGTGCTAAGGTAGCTTGTAGTACTCAAGTAAACAAGCATCAGCTAGCTGATCTTTTTCAATTCCTTCTACATTACTAGTTCTCAAATATGGCTACTCAATGTCATTACCTGGGAACTTAAAAAAAAATCCATCTCCCAGGTTGCACTCCATACAAATTAAATCTGCTGAGGTTGAGGGCCAGGCATTTAAGAAAAAAAAAATGCACATGATTTCAGTATGTAGCATTGTTTGAGAATCACTGTTATCCATAATTGAATTGTTTCTATATGTGAAGCTCTTATGAGTCTCTAAATGGGCTTGATTTTAGAAAAATAAAGGCCTATGGGAAGATTAAAAATTGTTTTAGTTTCAAGGCCATGAGAATGATTATTCCAAACAATTTATTTTCAAGATTTCACAGTAGTCAGATATTTTCACATAATTAGTCCATTCATATTAATGTGGCTCTATTGTGTTCAGATATTGTAGTGAATACTTATATCAGCTTCATGGATGTTGTCTTAGTTATCTAGTGCTGCTATAACAGAAACACCATAAGTGAATGAAACAGAAGTCTGTTCTCTCACAGTTCAGGAGGCTAGAAGTCCAAATTCAGGGCACCAATATCATTAATATGTCATCAATATAACTGCCAATAAACCATCTTACTACATCATAGTTATAGAAAATACAACACATTGGGAAATCATATAAGCTTACAAAATGGTAGATAATCATATAATATGGGGAATCATGACCTAGCCAAGTTTACAGATATTTTTTTTGGTGTGTGGTGGTGGGGGGGTGGGGGCACTATTCAATCCATGACACCTGGGAACTTGTTAGAAATGCAAATTCTCAGCAGGGGTTTGAAACAGAATGAAGAAGCGCAAAACCCTGGTTCTCAAGCATTGTGGCTTTCACTGATGACTTTCAGTTGTTCTGCTACTGGGCTTTACTTTCTTCCATAAAGATGGTCATGTCTTCATTTTCTGTTTCCTTCAGCCCAAATTCAAATGTTAGTTGCACCAGAAAATTTAGAAACATTCAATATTAACTCCTATGGCAGTGGATCTTTCTTTGAGAATTGTTGCTTTTAACTTTTGTATTTAATCAATTCTTTGTTGATTGCCTTTTTTAAATATATGTAAAGAATCATTGTTATCAGTCATCGCCTTTCAAACTCCTGTATATACTGGATTTGCAGTGTCCTTTAATTCCATTAGGAGACTTTACTCTGAGCTCCTTCTCTTCACAACTCTTTTTATCATATTCAACACGGACTTTTAAACAGTTTCTAATGCTATTGCTCATGACTGTTTCAGTTCTTTAATCTTGACTTTGTATTGTATTTTCTTTTTTAACAGTATCAGATCCTTTTCATTCTTCGGGTAGATAGTAGCTTTTATTTTTCATATTTAACCAAAGAAAATTTATTTACTTGGTAAAACCTCCTCAGGCACATTATCTCCATTTAAATTTTAAATTTTTGTTATCATTTTCTTCTTTTGGTTATTAATTCATCAAGTTTAGATTCATGTTCATTTTTTAAACACAGTAGTTCCTTTTCATAGTTCACATTTATTGTTATTTCTAAAGAAAGTTTTGCTTTCTTTATTTCTATCGTTCATTTTTTTTGACAACTGAGAATTCATACTCTTCTTTCTTTGTGTTTAAAAGTAACTGAAAAAGAAAAAGATAAAGAGCAAACGCTTCATCTTCAGAGTGAGTTATAGTTAGAATGGAATACCCTGGAAAACCAAGCCAAAAGGTGAAAAAACAGCCTGGCAAGAAGAAAACTACAAAACTATTATTGAGAAACCTGAAGACAACAAAAAACAAACACAACGACAAAGACAAGTACATGTGCCAGGAGAGAAAACTCTTAATCCAGAGGCATGATTGGGAAAAAGGAACAGCATCTTAGATTCCTTAAATAATTTTATTACAGAAAAAAACTATTCAGAAAGAATATTATTGTTGTTATTAGGTGCCGTCGAGTCAGTTCCAACTCACAGCAACCCTACGTACAACAGAACCAAACACTGCCCAGTCCTGCCGCATCCTCACAATCATTGTTATGCTTGAGCCCATTGTTGCGGCCACTGTGTCAATCCATCTCGCTGAGGGCCTTTCTCTTTTTCCCTGACCCTGTACTTTACCAAACATTATGTCCTTCTCCAGGAACTGATCCCTCCTGACAACGTGTCCAAATTATGTAAGACGTAATCTTGCCATCCTTGCTTCTAAGGAGCATTCTGGTTGTACTTCTTCCAAGATAGACCTTTTCATTCTTTTGGCAGTCCATGGTACATTCAATATTGTTCACCAACACCACAATTCCAAGGCATCAATTCTTCTTTGGTTTTTTTTATTCATTGTTCAGCTTTCCCATGCATATGATGTGACTGAAAATAGCATGACTTGGGTCAGGCGCATCTTAGTCTTCAAGGTGACATCTTTGCTTTTCAACACTTTATTGAGGTCTTTTGCAGCAGATTTGCCCAGTGCAATGCATCTTTTGATTTCCTGACTGCTGTTTCCATGGGTGTTGATTTTGGATCCAAGTAAAAGGAAATCCTTGATAACTTCAATCTTTTCTCCATTTAGCATGATGTTGCTTATTGGTCCAGTTGTGAGGATTTTTGTTTTCTTTATGTTGAGGTGTAATCCATACTGAAGGCTGTGGTCTTTGATCTTCATCAGTAAGTGCTTCAAGTCCTCTTCACTTCCATCAAGCAAGGTTGTGTTATCTGCATAACACAGGTTGTTAATGAGTCTTCCTCCATGTGATGGTTAAGATTGTGTGTCAACTTGGCTGGGCCATGATTCTCAGTGTCTTAATGTAATCACTACCATGATTGAATATACTGTGAGTAGCCAATCAGATAAAAGGGAGTCTCCTTGGAGGTGTGGCCCTCATCTGTATATAAGCAGACATTCTGGCTTTTTCCTCTCTCTGGATCCTGCGACTGCTTCCTGTCGTCTCATCTCCCGTTCTTGGGACTTGAGCTGTCAGCTTATCTGCCGAACCTGGGATTCATCAATCTGCACAGCCTGTGAGCGGGAGCCCTGCTCCCTGACCTGCTGATCTTGAGCTTGCCAGCTTCTGCAGCTGTGTGACTTGGGAGAGGCCTCTACCCTGATCCATGGACTTGGGACGTTCTAACCTCTACAATCGTGTGAGCTGTTTCCTTGATATAATCTCTCTCTATGTATATATATTTATACACTTTACTGGATTTGCTTCTCTAGAGAACCCAGCCTATGACACTCCAATCCTGATGCCCCATTATTCTTCATATAGTCCACCTTCTCAGATTATTTGCTCAGCATACAGATTGAATAGGTGTGGTGAAAGGATACAACCCTGACATACACCTTTCCTCACTTTAAACCATGCAGCATCCCCGTGTTCTGTCTGAACAACTGCCTCTTGATCTATGTACAGGTTCATCATGAGCACAATTAAGTGTTCTGGAATTCCCATTCTTCACAATGTTATCCATAATTTGTTATGATCCACACAGTTCAATGCCTTTGCATGGTCAATAAAATACAGGTAAACATCTTTCTGGTATTCTCTGCTTTTAGCAAGTATCCATCTGACATCAGCAATGATATCCCTGGTTTTACATCCTCTTCTGAATCCAGCCTGAATTTCTGGCACTTCCCTGTCAATATACTGCTGCAGCTGCTTTTGAATGATCTTCAGCTCCTCCCCAGTCATCTTTTGAGTGCCTGCCAACCTGGGGGGCTCATCTTCTGGCAATATATCAGACAGCGTTCTGCTGCTATTCATAAGGTTTTCACTGGCTAATTCTTTTCAGAAGTAGACTGCCGGGTCTTTCTTCCTAGTGTGTCTCAGTCTGGAAGCTCAGCTGAAACCTGTCCACAATGGATGACCCTGCTGGTATCTGAATACCAATGGCATAATTTCCAGCATCACAGCAACACACAAGCCTCCACAGTATGACAAACTGACAGACATGTGGGGGTTCATAAAGAATAGTTAGAAAAATATGTATGCATTTCGAGGGTCAAAAAGGTAAGAAATAAGTTGATAGAAATAGGTAGCAGAGGCAGAGCCAACATGTTGCTATAGATAGAAGCACCATGCCATCCCTCCACAGCAAAGACCTGAAAAACTAAGTAAAACAGAGACAAACATCAATCCTGGAACCCTAAGTGTCAAATGATGAGATCAAGAACTCAACCAAGCACCGAATGGAATAAAAAACTGACAGAGAACAGGGAGCTAGGAGAGATACGGAGTGGAGGTCCTCTATTAGCTAACACAGTACAGATTTGCCATCTTGGACAGAGATTGGCGGACAGGGAGTATGGGAAAGCAGCTTCACAGAGCTCCCATCAGGAGACAGAGCACCTGGTAACCAGTGATACACACTTTCCCACCCTCCACCCTTCTTCCTGCTCAGCCTCTGCTGCTTCCCAGTGGGCCGTAGTCTCTTGGCTGGGAGGCTCCTGATCCATGCTGCTTGGATTCACCCTGCCCACACTGGTTGGCTCCTTCAGTGCCATTTCTTTGTTGCCGGTGTTACTTTTTTCAGCTTCTTTTGGTTTCTTCCCTGTCTCTCACCTCCTCATCCTTTCTCTTGAACTCCTGACTCTGTGAGCCATCTTTGCTTCTTTCTGACAGGCTGTGAAGTGCTACTCAGCTGGAGAAGTGCTTCCCTGGTCCATGCCGACATACCGGTGGGATCCCTGGGGCCATTTCATTTATTTATTCTTTTTACTTTTTTGTCTTTCTTCATTTCTTGGTTTCTTGTCTCTCTCTACTTACCTTCTTTTCCTGTCTCCTGAATACCTGACACTGTGTTCCATCTCCACCCCTTCTAGCCAGCCTGTACTACTGGGCTTGGGAGTCATTTCCTTGGTCTGCACAGTCACACAGGTGGGATCCCTCAGCACATTTCTTTCCTTTTTTTTTTAAATTTTATTTATTTATTTATTTATTTGCTCTTTTTTTTTTTCCTTTTTATTTTTCTTCATTTCTCAGTTTCTCATCTCTCTCTACTTAACTTTCTTTTTTGTCTCCTGAATACCTGGTACCATGTGCCATCTCTGACCCTTCTAGAAGGGCTGTGCCCCGAGGCCTAGGAGCTACTTCCCAAGTTGCTGGTGGGATCCCTGAGGGCATTTCTTTTTTCTTTTTATTTATTTATTTTTTTCATTTTTGTTTTTCTTCATTTCTCAGTTTCTCATCTACCTCTACTTTCCCTCTTTTCCTGTCTCCTGAATACCTGGCACTGTGTGCCATCTCCTCCCCTTCTAGACAGGCTGTGTCCCGAGGCCTGGGAGACACTTCCCTCATGGCCTGATGAGAATCCCTGGGGGCGTTTCCTTTTTATGAAAAAAATTTTTCCCCTTTTTCTTTTTTCCTTTTTCTTTTTCTTCATTTCTCAGTTTCTCATCTCTCTACTCCAAAGGCAGGCTCTGTCAGCACATTTTTTTTCAGCTCCGGTTTCCCTCTCCTTTCTCTCTTCTTTTCCATACCCAACTTAGCTCCACATGTCACAACCTCCCCCCTCCCTTCTGCCTAACTGCACCATGCACTGAACATCACGCCCCCAAGCAACACAGGCATGGCCTACTGGAACCTGCCCTATAATGACCTCTGGCTTACCCTGTTGGCACCAGTACACCACAAACAACCCATCCCAACCCCTCCCTTCAGCTGGAGCTGCCCTGCTGCACCATAGCTAAGTGACTGGTCCTGTGCATTGGACAAGAAGGTGAAAAGTATCATGCCCACAAATAAGACAACAGTAAAGAATGCACAGCCTGCCTGCTCAGACATAACCAAATAAAACAAAAAAGCAGGATGAAACTAATAATTCTACAGTCAATAAATGAGCAAAATAACTACTGAATGTCTCAAAGACAGCAGACAACATCAAAACATATAAAAAACAGGACAGGAAGTTTCCACTAGGTGTCCAAAATAAAACACCAGATAACTTCCCAGTAGAAGAAAAGGCACTGGAACTACCTGATAGGAAATTCATACCTCTAACAGTGATAGCTATCCAAGAGTTGAAGCAAAAAAGCAGACATAAAAGGAAAAAATAGACAAATTCATTGAAAAGGCAGACAAATTCATGGAAAAGGCAGACAAATTCATGGAAAAGGCAGACAAATTCATGGAAAATACAGACAAAACAATAGAAGAATTCAGAAGAATAATCCAGAAACAAAATGTCAAAATAAATTCACAACTAGAATTCATGCAAAAACAACAATTAGAAATCCAAAAGATAAACAACAAGATTTCAGAAATGGGCAGTATCATAGAAGGGCTGAGGAGCTGGGTTGAAACAATGGATTACAGGATCAGAAAAATTGAAGAAAAATACTTGGATACCATTTTGTTTGACAAAAAGTCAGAAAAAAGAATGAAGAAAAATGAAGAAACCCTGCGAATTATGTGGGATACAATCAAAAGCAAAAATTTGCAAGTGATCAGTGTTCCAGGACAGGGTGAGAAAACAGAAAACATAAAGAGAATCATTGAAGAATTGCTGACAGAAAACTTCCCTAATATCATGAAAGGTGAAAAGCTGACCATCCAAGAAGCTCAATGAACACTCTATAGGATAGGCCCCAAAAGAAAATCACCAAGGTATATCATAATCATATTTGCTGAAACCAAAGAAAAAGAAAGGATCCTGAGAGCTGCTCAAGAAAAACAAAAAGTCACACACTGAGGGGAAACTATGAGACTAAGCTCTGATTACTCAACAGAAACCATGCAGGCAAGAAAGCAATGGGATGACATACATACAACCTTGAAAAGAAAATTGCCAACCAGGAATAATATATTCTGCAAAACTCTCATTCAAATATGATGGTGAAATTAGGACATTTCCAGATAAACAGAAATTAAGGGAATATGTAAGAACCAAAACAAACTTATGAGAATTATTGAAGGGAGTCCTGCAGTTTGAGAACAAACAACATCAGATGACAACCTGAATCTGGGAAGCAAAAACACAACAGACAAATACCAAGCTAGGAAATGAACTCTCAAGGACTATTCAAAACTAAAAGATTTACAACAGGAAGCCAGAGAGGTTAATCTGTAAATGACAACAATTTCAGAACAATAAAAGAGGGAATAAATAGTGTAGGTATAGAACTTTCTAATGGAGAGGAAGGCAAGGTGATACCAAGTAATAAAAGACTGGTTCAAACCTAAGAAGATGAGGGTAAATTTCAATGTAAACACAAAGAAATTTAACAAACCTACTCATCAA
The DNA here is from genome assembly GCA_030035585.1 of Dugong dugon. Lineage (NCBI taxonomy): Eukaryota > Metazoa > Chordata > Mammalia > Sirenia > Dugongidae > Dugong > Dugong dugon. The sequence goes on along the minus strand of CM057460.1, from coordinate 105,694,936 downwards.
AATAAAGAAGAAAAACATAAAATTCTTAGTAAAAAAAAGTCTAAAAAAACAAAAGAAATGAAAAAAAAATCACAAACAAAAGGAATTCAGCACAAGACAGTAAGAGAAACAAAGAAAACGTCAGCACTACAAAAAAAAGCACTACGAAATGGCATCAATAAACTCACATCTATTAATAATTACACTGAATGAAAACAACCTAAATGCACACATAAAGAGACAGTGAAAGAATGCATTAAAAAAAAAAGATCCGTCAATATGCTTTCTATAAGAGACATACCTTAGAAACAAATACGTATATTTATTAAAAATCAAAGGATGGAAAAAAATATATCAAGCAAACAGCTACTAAAAAAGAGCAGGAATGCCAATACTAATCTCAGATACAATAGACTTTAAAACAAAATCCACCATGAAAGACAAGGAAAGACATTATGTAATGATTAAAGGGACAATCCACCATGAGGACATAACCATAATAAATATCTACTCACCCAATGACAGGGCTCCAAAATACAATAAAACAAACTCTAACAGCACTGAAAAGAAACATTGACAGTTCCAATATAATAGTAGGTGACTTCAGTGCAACACTCTCGGTGAAGGACAGAACATCTAGAAAGAAACTCAGCAAAGATACAGAAGATCTAAAGGCCACAATTAGCCAACTTGACCTCATAGACATATATAGAACACTCCACCCCACAGCTGCAAAGTACACATTCTTTTCCAATGCACATGGAACATTTTCCAGAATAGACCACATCTTAGGCCACAAAGCAACCCTCAACAAAATCCAAAACATTGAGATAATACAAAGTATGTTGTGTGAACAAAACACCATCAAAGTAGAAATTAACAACAGGAAGAGTAAGGAAAAAAAAAATCAATTACATGGAAACTGAATAACACCCTACTTAAAAACCACTGAGTAATAGAAGAAATCAAAGATAGATTCAAAATATTCCTAGAATCAAACGAAAATGAAAACACATCCTAAGAGAACCTTTGGGACACTGCAAAGGCAGTGCTCAGAGGTCAATTTATAGCAATAAATGCACATATCAAAAAAGAAGAAAGGAACAAAATCAAAACATCAGCTACACAACTCAAACAAGTAAAAAGAGAACAGTAAAAGAAGCCCACAGCCACCAGAATACAAGAAATAATAAAAATCAGAGCAGAATTAAATAGAGAATAGAAAAACAATAGAAAGAATTGATGAGACAAAAAACTGGTTCTTTGAAAAGATCAACAAAATTGATAAACCATTGACGAAACTGACAAAAGAACAATGTGAGAGGACGCAAATAACTCGAATAAGAAATGAGATGGGCAATATCACAACAGACCCAACTGAAATTAAAGAATCATAATAGAATACTATGAAAAATTGTACTCCAACAAATTTAAAAACCTAGAGGAAATGGACAAATTTCTAGAAACACACTACCTACCCAAACTAACACAAAATGTTGTTGAAAATCTGAACAGACTCATAATAAGAGAAGAGATTGAAAAGGTAATTTAAAAAACTCCCAACAACAACAAAAAAAAAAGCCCTGGCCCAGATGGCTTCACTGGAGAATTCTACCAAACATTCAGAGAAGAGCTTGCACCTATAGTACTCAAACTATTTCATAACACAGAAATGGAAGGGATACTTTTGAATTCATTCTATGAAGCCAACATAACCCTGATGCCAAAACCAAGCAAAGACACCACAAAAAAACAAAATTACAGACCAATATCTCTCATGAATATAGATGCAAAAATTCTCAACAAAATTCTAGCCAACAGAATTCAGCATCATATCAACAAAGTAATACTCCATGACTGTCATGGATTGAATTATGTCCCCCCAAAAAAGTGTGTCAGTTTGGCTTGGCCATGATTCCTGGTATTGTGTGATTTTCCTGTATGTTGTAAATCCTGCCTCTATGATATTAATGAGGGAAGATGGGTGACAGTTGTGTTAGTAAGGCAGGACTCAGTCTACGTGATTGAATTCTGTCCTTAGGCAACTGCTTGATATATAAAAGAGAGAAGTGAGAAGAGAGATAAGGGAACTTCATACCAACAAGAAAGCAGTGCCAGGAGTACAGCACATCCTTTGGATGCAAGATTCCTGTGCAGAGAAGCTCCTAGTCCAGGGGAAGATTGATGATAACAAGGACCTTCTTCCAGAGCCGACAGAGAGAGAAAGACTTCCCCCTGGAGCTGACACCCTGAATTTGGACTTTTAGCCTTCTTTACTGTGAGGAAATAAACTTCTCTTTGTTAAAGCCATCCAATTGTGGTATTTCTGTTGTATCAGCGGTAGATGACTAAGACAATGACCAAGTAGGATTCATACCAGGTATGCAAGGATGGTTCAACATTAGAAAGTCAATTGACATAATTCACCATGTAAATAAAAGGGAAGAAAAGGATCACATGATCATCTCAATTGACACAGAACAGGCATTCAACAAAGTTCAACACCCGTTCCTGATAAAAATTCTCAATAAAATAGGTAAAGAAGGGAAATTCTTCAACATAATAAAGGGTATCTATACAAAACCAACAGCCAACATCATTCTTTATCAAGAAAGGCTGAAAACATTCCCCTTGAGAACAGGAACAAGACAAGGATGCCCTTTATCACCACTCCTATTTATCACTGTGCTGGAAGTCCTAGCCAGAGCAATAGGCAAGAAAAAGAAATAAAGGGTTTCAAAATTGGTAATGAAGAAGTAAAACTGTCCCTATTTGTGGGAGATATGATGCTATACATAGAAAACCCAAAAGAATCCACAAGAAAACTACAGGAACTTACAGAAGGTTTCAGCAGAGTAGCAGGATACTAGATAAACATACAAAAATCAGTTGGATTCCTATAGACCAAGAAAGAGAACGATGAAAAGAAATCAAGAAAATAATATCATTTATAATAGCCCCTAAAAAAATAAAATACTTAAGAATAAATCTAACTAGGGATGTGAAAGACCTATACAAAGAAAACTGCAAAACATTACAGCAAGAAACCAAAAGAGATCTACATAAATGGAAAAACATACTGTGCTCATGGATAGACAGACTCAGCATTGTGAAAATGACAATTCTACCCAAAGCAATCTACAAATACAATGCAATCCCGATCCAAATACCAACAACATTCTTTAAAGAGATACAAAAACTAATCATTAACTTTATATGGAAGTGAAAGAGGCCCTGGATAAGTAAAGCATGATTGAAGAAGAAGAATAAAGTAGGAGGACTTGCACTACCTGACCTTAGAACCTACTATACAGCTACGGTAGTCAAAACAACTTGGTACTGGTGCAACAACAGATACATTGACCAGTGGAACAGAATGGAGAACCCAGATGTAAATCCATCCACCTATAGTCACCTGATCTTCGACAAGTTCCCGAAGTCCATCAAATGGGGAACAGATAGTCTTTTTAACAAATGGTGCTGGCAAAATTGGATGTTCGTCTGCAAAAAAAATGAAGCAAGACCCATACCTCATACCGTACACAGAAACTAATTCAAAATGGATCAAAGACCTAAATATAACACCAAAAACTATAAAGAACTTAGAAGAAAAAATAGCAACAGTGTTAGAGGCCCTAATTAACAGGATAAAAACCATAATTAACAACACACAAACTCCAGAAGATAAGTGAAGTAAGTGGGATTTTCTAAAACTTATACACTTACGCTCATCAAAAGACATCACCAAAAGAGTGAAAACAGAACGTACAGACTGGGAAAAAAGTTTTGGCTATGACAAATCTGACAAAGTTCTAATTTCTAAAATCTGCAGGAAAATCCAACACCTCTACAACAAAAAGACAAATAATCTAATTAAAAAATGGGCAAAGGAAATGAACAGACACTTCACCAAAGAAGACATTCAAGCGGCCAACAGACACATGAGGAAACACTTACGATCACTAGCCATTAGAGAAATGCAAATTAAAACCACAATGAGATATCATCTCACCCCAGCGTTGCTGTCATGAATTAAAAAAACAGAAAATAACAAATGTTGGAGAGGCTGTGGGAAGATTGGAACTCTTACGTACTACTGGTGGGAAAGCGAAATGGTACAACCATTTTGGAAAAATGATATGGCACTTCCTTAGAAAGCTAGAAATAGAAATACCACACAATCCAGCAATCCCACTCCTAGGAATATACCCTAGAGAAATAAGAGCTGTCACTTGAATAGACATATGCACACCCATGTTCATGGCAGCATTGTTCACAATAGCAAAAAGATGGAAATAACCTAGAAGCCCATCAACAGATGAATGGATAAACAAACTATGGTACATACACACAATGGAGTACTATGCAAGGATAAAGAACACTGATGAATCTGTGAAGCATCTCACAACATGGATGAATCTGTAGGGCATTTTGCTGAGTAAAATAAGTCAATCACAATAGGAAAATATTGTATGAGACCACAACTGTAAAAACTCATGAAAAGTTTTATATGCAAAAAAAACAATCTTTGACGGTTACGAGGGAAGGGACGGGTGGGGATGGAAAAACACTCAATAGACAATAAATAGATAAGTGGTAACTTTGGTGAAGGGTAAGACAGTACACAATACTGGGGAATCCAGCACAGCTTGTACAAGGCAAGATCATGGAAGCTCTACAGACACAGCCGAACTCCCTAAGGGGCTGAATTACTGGGCTAAGGGCTGTGGGGACCATGGTCTCAGGGAACATCTAGCTCAATTGGAATAACATAGCTTATGAACAAAATGTTCTACATGTTATTTGGGTGAGTAGTGTCTGGGGTCTTCAAAGCCTTTGATAGGCCATCTAAGATACTCCACTGGTCTCATTTCTTTGGGAGTAAGGGAGAATGAAGAAAACTAAAGATACAAGGGAAAGATTAGTCCAAAGGACTAATGTACCACAACTACCATGGCCTCTACCAGACTCAGTCCAGTACGACTAGATGGTGCCCGGCTACCACCACTGACTGCTCTGACAGGGATCACAATAGAGGATCCTGAACAGAGCTGGAGAAAAATGTAGAACAAAATTCTAACTCACAAAAAAAGACCAGACTTACTGGCCTGACAGAGACTGGAGAAACCCCAAGAGTATTGCCCCCAGAATCCCTTTTAGTTCAGTAATGAAGTCACTCCTGAAGTTCACCCTTTAGCTAAAGATTAGACAGGCCCATAAAATAAAACAAGACTGAAGGAGCACAGCAGCCCAGGGGCAAGGACTAGAGGGCAGGAAGGGACAGGAAAGCTGGTAATAGGGAAGTCAAGTTTGAGAAGAAGTGTTGACATGTCTTGGGGTTGTTAACCAATGTCATGAAACAATATGTGTACTAACTCTTTAATGAGAAGCTAGTTTGTTCTGTAAATCTTCATCTAAAGTACAATAAAAAACAAAAAAGGTAATGTCATGGATTGAATTATGTCCCCCAAAAAATGTGTGTATCAGTTTTACTGGGCCATGATTCCCAGTATTGTGTGGTTGTCCTCCCTTTTGTGATTGTAAATTTTATGTTAAAGAGGATTAGGGTGGGATTGTAAAACCCTTACCCAGGTCACATCTCTGATCCTATGTAAAGGGAGTTTTCCTGGGTGTGGTCTATAAAAAGGAAAGGGAAGCAAGCAGAGAGGAGGGACCTCATACCAACAAGAAAGCAGTGCCAAGAGCAGAGCGTGTCCTTTGGACTTGGGGTCTCTGTGCAGAGAAGCTCCTAATCCGGGGGAAGATTGATGAGAAGGCTGACAGAGAGAGAAAGCCTTCCCCTGGAGCTGATGTCCTCTATTTGGACTTTTAACCTACTTTACTGTGAAGAAATAAATTTCTGTTTGTCAAAGTCATCCACTTGTGGTATTTCATTGTATCAGCACTAGATGGCTAAGACAGGTCGCAATTACAAAACTAAAATATTGATCATTCAAATGAAAACCATTTTGCTGAAAACCATAGTGTCTAGATAGACTCATTTACCTTAAGGAATTAATTATGGTAATTTTGAGATTTTTCTTGAGGTGAATTTTTATTTTTAAAATTTTCATCAATTAGTTTTGTTAAGTTTTTTTTTAAATAAACTATATAAATTCTGGAGTGGTTTAAAAATAAGCATTAATTTTGATTTACAGATTTTGAAATGTTTAGTGAAGCTTCTACATTTTCTGAGTTTTCAAGTCATTACTTTCTGCTTTTCTTTGGTTTATTTTGTAGTCCTTTTTTGAACTTCAGTTGAATGTGTAGTTTTTCGTTCTTTCTAATTTAGTAATATACACATTCTAGATGATGCTATATTTCTATTATATTTCTTCGAGCAGTGTTTTGGCTATTGCATAGGATCTGATATATAGAATTTATATAATTTTCAGTTGGTAAGAATTGTTTATTTTTTTCAATTTGTGTTTCCTCTTGGTTCACAATTTATTTTAAATAATGTTTTTAAATTCCAGGTGTTTATAGGGTTTTGTCTTTTTATTGTTATTATTCGTAATTCATAACACTATTCCATTATGTTCATAAAATGTGGTTTTTAATATTTCTACTATTTTATTTTTATTGAAAGACTTCTGTTGCCTAATAAATAATCAATTTTTGTAAATATTTCTATGAACACTTGGAAACACTGTATTTCTGTTTTCAAGGTATAAACGTTTAAAAACACTTTCTAAGTAAATAACTTACAGCTTTGTTTAATATGCTTATTCCCCTATTCTCAAGTTTTTAATTTTAGGATATCTGTTGACTGATCCCTTCTACGCAATATGAATATTGTGCCTCGGCCTGAGTTTGATCAAGGAAACAAACAAAAAAACCATTGCGATCTAGTTGATTCCAAGTCATACTGACCCTATAGGACAGAGTAGAGCTGCCCCATAGGGTTTCCAAGGAGCAGCTGGTGGATTCAAACTGCAGACCTTTTGGCTAGCAGCCAATGCTTAACCACTGCAAAGTGTCCTGGGAATAAAGGATTTCACGTGGGAATAGGGATGTCCACAAATGTTGGGAGAGCTGGTAGCAAAAGTCGGAGACACTGTCCAAGGCTGCAGGTTGAATGTTAGGTAAGCAGTCACAGAAGACTTCAGCTTGAAGTACCACGGTAGTTCCTAACTGCTACCCAGAAGTGCTGCAGATTTCCAGAATCTCTGAGAACTCCCCACCAGCTCACTGGTTATGCAGCAGAGAGGTGGCTGCTCTCATGTACCCTCTAAGAAACCCCGGTGAACCTCTTGTCTGCAAACGTGTCGACCTGCAACCACGCCTAGAGAATAATAGTGGTGCTTCTCTTCTGGCTTCCAAATCTCACATATGTTTCTTTCTCTGGTAGAGTGGAACTCAGAACCTGAAGGGGAAATGTTGTACAGGAATAGATTAAGGGAAATGTAGTTTCTAGCTTTTATGGGAGACCTTATAAGGTGACTTTAGGGTGATGCCAAGTTGACAAGAGACAACTTGTAGTGACTTTAAAACCATGTTGTCATCTCAGAAGCTGTAAACTCCTCCCTTTTCATTCATAATTAACTTATAAGTAATATACAGTAACAACATAAATCATGACCAACATTATGGCTTTTTTACAATTGCTATATCAGCAGTCATTACAATAGTCACTGTCAGGTCAGTGAGGTCAGAGGGATTTGGCACATTGAACTGAAACTCCTTGAAGGCAAGAATCATGTCACCCACGCCTTTCATGGAATTTGACACATCAGAGGCTTTGAAAACATTATCTCTAATTCCCTCTTACTGCTTCCACTATTAGAAATTATTCTGTGTATGGTTCAAGCAGTGGGTCTTTCCCCTGACAGATAGCATGTTTTTCAAAGTGCTTTGAGTTTTGTCCGGAAAAAAAGCTCAAAATCATGAAGCAATTTGTTTAGTGAATGGGCAGTGCATGTCCCTCTTCTGGCCTGTCCGTTGGGCAGTGTACCCTTAAAGGAGCAAGGAACAGGAAGGAAAATATTCTTCTTGTCCTATTTCCATCCATCAAGGGCTTCCCTTAATATACACATAGTAATCACTCAGATGGAGAATTATATAATCATATAAATGCAAGCGGTCTAAGAGATGAGATAATCAATAGTGAACAACCCAAATTTGGGAAAGCCCCAGGATTATCAATATCTTCAAAAAAAAAGTGTCCACTTCTGTAGCAAGTTGTCATTAAAAAAGTGCTTTCAAATAAATTGTCTAATTTGATTCATATGCTAGCCCGTTGAGATTATGGGGCATGTTTTATTATGTCAATTTCATAGATGTGAAATCAGTGCTAGAGAAGTTATAAAAATTATTCCCATGTCCTAAAGTAGTAATCATGGGGGGACCCTCACATTCTAATTTTAGATTTTTGTTCTCAAGTTTTTTCACAATGTCATGCTCCAGCACTGTGCATGCCACTGTGATACTCAGTAGGAAGTAAGGTGAGTCTAGTAGGTTGTTGTTGTTGTTAGGTGCCGTCAAGTCGGTTCCAACTCATAGCAACCCTATGTACAACAGAATGAAACACTGCCTGGTCCTGTACCATCCTCACAATTGTTGTTGTACTTGAGCCCATTGTTGCAGCCAATTGTGTCAATCCATCTTGTGGAGGGTCTTCTACTAGGCTATGTATCTATTAATCTATGAGTGTTTCTATGAGCTTCGATCTGGCTAGATCCTATAGAAATTTTACAAGAAGAAAACTAAAGGCACATATTTATCAGAGACTATGGAACTCTGTGAAGCAAGAATTAGAAAAATAAAAATAAAAAAAGAACCAAAATATATTCTGAGGAACAGATCTTCCTGTGGTAATACTGCATTCCAAATGTGTGAAAAAGACAGGGAAAAACACGAACTGCAATAAATCACGGCTAAAGTGAGTTAGCTTATTAACTTCCTTCTCCATTTCCTTGCAACTGCCAGCTAGCAGTTCTTACAAGCTTTCAAAATCTGGGAATGATAGGCATCCTCAAGTTCAAAGACTCCCTTGAACCTTTTGGACCTATAACTGTAGCTAGAAGTCCTGTTGAAACAGGCTTCCCTGGGCAATTTCCAACACAGTTGGATACACAGCACTGTTAGAACTAGCTCCCTCAACGTTGTTCATCACTGACATTCTGCTCTCAGCTAGGCTTGGGAGAACAGAGGTCGCCTGTGAGACTTGCCTGGGGCATGTACACCTGGCACCTCTAACCCAAGCTACCTGACACTGGTCACTACTACAGCATTAATGGGCTCTCCCTTCTGACACAGGTGTCAAGCACTGCCTGATGTGTATCACACATAATTTGGAAACACATCTTCTCTACATGCAGCTTCAGGGGATTTTTTCCTTAGAGAAGGAAACTTTTGCCACCTTTCTTAACAGTCCAACTCCAAAAGGATTTTTTTTACATGAGTTATTTCCTGAGGGAGAGATTGTCATCATTGATATTAAATCATATATATTAAATGTCCATATTTTCACAATAATTGACTAAGTAGACCCATGATCAGGAAGAGGGAATAACTCTGCTCAGAAATTAAAGATGCCATAATCTTGTTCTTCAGTGTAGAAATGATGTGCATGTCTTGGTTGGTTCTTGTGAAAAATAAAATTGGCAGAGGCAGCACTACTCCTACAAGCAGCATTCACTTTGATTTTGGAGAGGGAGCTGAGTATGCTGGACAAGAATGATCATGCTCGAAAGGTAACACACTGCCAAATTATCTCAGCTTTTGGTTCTTTCTTTTTTGAAAAACAGCAAGCATTCTGTAAACAACTCTTGGTGGGGCTCTTAAAATCGCAAAATCCGTGGCTAGGTGACTTGCAAAAAAAGGCCAACGGGACGAAGCTTTTAGAAACCAGTTGCTCAAGAGTATTTTATTCGATTACACACACAGATAACTCCTTGCCAGAGATGGTTTAGCTAAGACCAGGAGCTTAACAAGGTTATATCACAGAAACATTGTTCTTGCTGAGAACAGGCCCAAGTACTGGAAATAAGAGAAAGAGCAGTCTTTGACCTCATGAAGAACAATTCAGGAAAGAGATTGTTGAAAAGGGTGCTGATTGCTCTGATTTCTAGTTCTTCATTAATGGACTGAGTATCCCAGTTCAAAGTCTTCCCCTTTGTGTCCTCATGTGATCCTGAATGACAATAGTACTGGTTTATGCTTACAAGGGACCTGTATTAGTGTCCCTGGGCTGCCATAACAAAGTATTGCAAACAGGAGGGTTTAAAACAACATATATTTATTCTTTCACAGTTCTGAAGGCAGGTATGTTTCAGGCAGTACAAAATCAAATTATAGACAGGGGCATGCTCTTTCTGAAGTCTCTAGGGGAATAATCCTTCCTTGCCTCTTCTAGCTCCTTGTTGTCCTAGACATTCCGTAGCTTAAGGCAACAGCATAACTCCAATCTGTCTTCAGAGAGGCATCTTCTCTGTGTGTCTGCCTCTGTGTCTCTTTTTATAAGGACATCAGTCATATTGGATTAGGGCCCACCAAACTCCAGTATATTTCAGGAGGTAGGATATGATCAAGAACCCATGGTACTGAAGGAAGACGTCCAAACTGCATTGAAGAAATTGGCAAAAAAACAAGGCTCCAAGAATTGTAGGAATACAAATTGAAATGTTTCAACAAGTGGATGCAGCACTGGAAGTGCTCATCTGTCTATTCCAAGAAATTTGGAAGACAGCTATCTGACCAACAGACTGGAGGAAATCCATATTTGTACCCATTCCAAAGAAAGATGATCCAAGAGTATGTGGAAATTATCAAACAGTATATTAACGTCACACACAAGCAAAATTCTGCTGAAGATCATTCAAAAGCGATTGCAATAATACAGTGACAGGAAACTGCCAGAAATTCAAGCTGGATTCAGAAGAGGACATGGAATCAGGGATATCAGATATCATTGCTGATGTCAGATGGATTCTGGCTGAAAGCAGAGAATATCAGAAGAATGTTTACCTGTGTTTTATTGACTATGCAAAGGCATTGGACTGTGTGGATCATAACAAATTACGGACAGCATTGTGAAGAATAGGAATTCCAGAACACTTAATTGTGTGCGTAAGGAAGCTGTACATATATCAAGAGGCAGTCATTTGAACAGAACAAGAGAATACAGTGTGGTTTAAAGTCAGAAAAGGTGTGCGTCCGGATTGTATCCTTTCACCATACTTATTCAATCTGTATGCTGAGCAAATAATCTGAGAAGCTCGAGTATATGAAGAAGAATGCAGAATCAGGATTGGAGAAAGACTCATTAACAACCTGCCATATGCATTTGACACAACCTTGCTTGCTGAAAGTGAAAAGGACTTGAAGCATTTACTGATGAAGATCAAAGACTACAGCCTTCAATTGTTGTGGACTACACCTCAACATAAAGCAAGCAAAAATCCTCATAACTGGACCAATAAGCAACATCATGATAAATGGAGAAATGATTGAAGTTGTCAAGGATTTTATTTGACTTGGCTCTACAATCAATGCCTATGGAAGCAGCAATCAAGAAATCAAAGGACACATGGCATTGGGCAACTCTGTTGCAAAAGACCTCTTTTAAAATGTTAAAAAACAAAGATGTCACTTTAAGGACTAAAGGTGCACCTGACTCAAGCCATGGGGTTTTCAATCACCTCATATGCATGAGAAAGCTGGGCAATGAATAAAGAAGATGGAAGAAGAATTTATGCAGTTGAATTATGGGGTTGGTGAAGGATATTGAATATGCTATGGACTACCAAAAGAATGAACAAATCTGTCCTGGAAGAAGCACAGCCAGAATGTTTCTTGGAAGCAAGGATAGTGAGATTTCATCTGACATACTTTGGACATGTTATCAAGTCCCTGGAGAAGGACATCATGCTTGGTAAATAGAGGGTCAGCGAAAAAGAGGAGGACACAATGGCTCTAACAATAGGCTCAAGCAAAACAATAATTTGTGAGGATGGCACAGGACCAGGCAGTGTTTCGTTTGGTTGCACATAGGGTCACTATGAGTCGAAATCAACTTGACAGCACCTAATAACAAGTTCTGTATGACCTCATTTTAACTTAACTAATAACATATGCAAAAACTCTGTTTCCAAATAAGTTCACATTCACAGATCCAGGGTTTAGAACTTGAACATATCAACCCATAACAGGGACTATCTCTTTGATACTAGGACAAAATAGGTGTTCTCAGGAACATGAGGGATAGAGTGGTTTGAACATGAACTAACAAGATAACCCACTGCCATTGAGTCAGTTCCAACTCATAATGACCCTATAGGACAGAGTAGAACTGCCCCATAGGGTTTCCAAGGCTGTAATCTTTATGGAGCAGACTGCCACATCTTTCTCCTGAGGAGCAGCTGGTGGGTTTGAACTGCAGCTGGTGGGTTTGAACCGCAGATATTTCTGGTTAGCAGCAGAGCTCTTTAACTACTACGCCACCAGGGCTCCTTAGAATGCCAACAGAATGAAGGTTTTAGAAACCACTTGTTTGGAGTATAGGAGATTCAGAGTATAGGAGATTCACAGGAGATTCATAAATTCTTCTACTGTGGATATGGTAGAGGAATATGAGATACCTTACTGGAACTATGAGGCCCCTGGGTGGTGCAGTTTGCACTGGACTACTAACCTAAAGGTCGACAGTTTGAACCCACCTAGCAGTCCCTCAAAAGAAAGCCTTGGCAATCTGCTTCCATTAATTCTACTCTGTAACACATGGGGTTGCCATGAGTTGGAGTCTACTTGATGGTAACAGGTTTGATTTTTGGTTTGGTTTACAGAAACTATGAGATGCAACTATGAGATGTTTCCTAAAACTAGATGCCTTCTCTGTGACATAAACAAGCACGTGCATTTCCAGTGTTTTTTCCCATGATAAATGTTTCCTTTTTTTCAGTAGTAGATTTTATGTCAGTACCACGTGTTTAGATTATTTGATTAAAAACCCAAAAAGTTGGCAGTTCGAATCCACCAGCCGCTCCTTTGGGAACCCTATGAAGCAATTCTCCTTTGTCCTATAGGGTCACTGTGAGTCTAAATTGACTCCATGGCAACAGATTTGGTTTGTTCTTCTGTTGTTGTTGTCGTTAATTTAAATTATTTGATTTAGTTTGCCGAGATCACTTGTTCTTGTGTGTTTTATAATTCACTCTAACGTACATGGGGCTGACGCTGGAAGCCAAAGTATCTTTAGTCTCTTACTGTTAATTCACTTGCAATTCTAGACTTCCAACCTAGGTGAAACACCATACCTGTTGTGTTGAAGAATCTTCCACTTGTGAAAGATTATGGGGAAGATAGACCAAACTAATTGATACGTATCAATGCACAATGTAATAAAGATCTATTCTCCACATTATTATAGTAGATTTAAACTACTTCTTGAAAAACATTCTTACAACATTTTCATCAGACTTCATTAAAAGAATTTGTCAATAAAATGGTATATTTCTAGAAGGACATAAACTGAATTAGTTTTATGCATTTTTTAATTACTTGGGAACAGTTTTTCCCCTAGCTTTTATATATCATCATATGTAAAATCACACACACACACACACACACACACACACACACACACACACATTCCTCTTTAACTTCTATGCTTTTATTCCCTCTTAGCAAATTTTATATCTCACATTCTAAGTATTTATTTTTCTTTAGTTATTGTCTGTCTCTCCCACCAGAATGCAAGCTCTATGAGGGCAGGGATTTTGTTGTCTTTTTGTTTATTGTTGTACTCTCCATACCTAGAATATGTCTGGTTTATGGTAGGTGATAAATAAACATTCGTTGACTGAATATTTGACTGCTCTTGAAACAAAATTTACTGGTCAATGGTGTAAACATTCTTAGTTTTGGTTAATGCATGTGGATTGAGTCATCTTAGCAGTGAACAAAATGGCAGAAAAAGATTTGTTTACCTCATTAGGAGTTAGCAAAATATAATGATCAGTGTTTTTCAGAGGAAAACTCGATTGGAAGCTGAGACTTCTTTTAAAAGAAAAAGAATTAGACATCTCTGCTATGCATATGGAGTCCCTGGGTGGTGCAAACAGTTAACATTCTTGGCTGCTAACCAAAAGGTTAGAGGTTCAAGTCAACCCACAGGTGATTCAGAAGAAAGACTAGGTGGCCTACTTTCAAAAAATTGGCCACTGAAAAACCCTATGGAGCACAGATCTACTCTGACACACTGAGTCACCATGAGTTGGAATTGACTTGGTGGCAACTGTTTTACTATGTTTGCAGATTTAAATTTAGATGTATATTATGGTAATTTTCTTTTTTACATTGAACCTTTTCATTAATATAAACTTCATGATTAAAAGTCACACGCAAAAAAATATATATTTCTAACCTTTACATTTGAAATGTCTTTTTTTTCCTCTGTTACCAAAACCCATTACCATTATGTCAATTCCAACTCATAGAGACCCTATTGGGCAGAATAGAATTGCCCTGTAGGGTTTCCAAGGAGCCGCTAGTGGATTCAGACTGCTGACCTTTTGAGTAGCGGTAGTAGCTCACTGTAGCTCTTAACCACTGCGTCACCAAAGGCTCCTTTTTCTCCATTAAGACATACTGAAATAATTTTCTGGAAAATTCTTTTAAAAAGATATAGTGTTTAATTATTTCAAGGGGTACGCTGAATTTATTTCAGTATATTTAAGGCAAACATTTAAATATGAAAGGATGAAATATTTGGGTGTGTACTTATTCAAATTTAACTGTAAAAATCTCTGAACTTATTTGCGTTTAATGAAAAGCTGCAAGTGAAGCAAGATGAAGGCACTACATTTTGCAGAAATGAGTCCTGCTCCATTATGAAATGAAATCTTAGTAACTGAATCAGAATCATAGCATGGGAAGAAAATTAAGCTATAATGTGTGCTGAAGTCAGATTTAGAACCAAAATAAAAAGTGCTGTTTCTCTGCTGCTGTTTGTTTTATTGTTAAGTATTTTAGTAAGTAGAAGTTAGAAAACTAAGAGAGTAATAGCACTATTTATAATGAGCTTACTACACATTCATATGATTTTTACATACATTTACAGTCATTTTATCATAATTTGAAGTTTCTTAAATGGGCATTGAGCCATTCTTTTTTGAGAAATCTTCAACCTCACTAAATTATTTTTCATCTAATTGTGGTAGAGTTTACAGCTGCTTTCTTCGTAAAGATTCAGTGATTACTGAATTTGGAAAAAATAATAATTACTTGAGATAAGATAATGACCCCAGTATATTATCCACCAATAAACTGAGAATAATTTTTATTTCCCTCATGGATATAGTTACTATAATTGTGGGAATTATGGCTCCGTAATAATTCAGGGAGAAGTTGAGTGTATTCTAGATTCAGGTAGGGACTGGGTTAGGAAGTTCCCCCCAGAGGCGATAAATCTATACTTGCCTCAACAACCCAAATATCTCTCCAGTTACACAGCAATAAGGGAATTGTGGTTAAACAATTTACAGATAGATTTTGGAAGCAAGCAGTTCTGTCCATAATAGAACGAAGTTTTCCTGATGCAAAAATCATATCAACAGGGATAAGAGAAAAAGTGTTTTCAAATGTGGTTTTTTACATAGTAAGATGCTACTCCGTAAAGAAACCATTAAATTTATGCAGAACAGACTATAAAATGACACAATATTTACCTTTTCAGTTCCAAATTTAGACTATGGTTTACTTTGTTAATACTTATAGTAATATTGAAAAATATAAAATATGAGCATTTGCTTACAATTAATATTGCATATTTAAATGAATGGAGTCCCTGAGTGGTACAAACAGTTAAGTGCTGGTCTACTGACTGAAAGGTTTGCCATTCCAACCCACCCAGAAGCACTTTGGAAAGAAGGTCTGGTGATCTGCTTCCAAAAGGTCACAGCCATGAAAACTCTATGGAGCACAGTACTACTCTGAAACTGTGGGGTATTCATGAGTCGGAACGGACTTGACAGTAACTGGTTTTTATGTATATGAATTTCGTTTTTCTTTACTTTTGTCCTTGTATAGTGGATCATCATTTATTGTTCTGAGAAGTAAATGCATACGGCCCTAAACAGAGTTTTTCAGCCCGTCTACTGTTTTATACCAAGCCCTGGTGGCACAGTGGTTAAAAGCTCGGCTGCTAACCAAAAGGTTGGCCATTCAAATCCACCAGCTGTTCTTTGGAAACCCTGTGGGGCAGTTCTACTCTGTCCTATAGGGTCACTACAAGTTGGAATTGACTCGACGGCAATAGGTTTTGTTATTGCTTTATACAACATTTAACTTATAATTTTATCTGTAGTTCCGCCTTGCTTTCATCTTCCTCTGTCCTTCTAGTTACATTTCCTAGTATTCCAAAGTTCAGAATGGACTTATTTCCATGTGTGCTCTAAGAAGATTGTCCATACTTTTTTAAGTTTTGATTTCCCACAGTCCTAGGCTAAAATACTACAGTAATCAACGTGTGACTAATACTTTGGGGGAAATGTTCACTTCTGTAGCTAGCATTGAATGTTTTACGTAATTCTTTATGGCACGTAATTATTATTCTCATCACTAGGACAATATTGTACTAACTACTTTCTGTCTCTAGGATTGTGGATCTTTCCGTCACGCCGATTAAACAGCTTTGTTTTATGTGCAAATGGCACATGTCCTATGTGGATTTTGTAAGATAACGGACAGGTTTTCAAATTCATTATTGTGCTTCAGCTGGAATTAAATATTTTCTAATTATACTCTCCTTCGATGGAAAAGGGAGCCCTGGTGGCACAGTGGTTAAGCACTCAGCTACTAACTGAAAGGTTAGAGCATCAAACCCACCAGCCACTCTGGGGAAGAAAGATGCAGAAGTCTGCTTCCCAAAAGATTACAGCCTTGGAAACACTGTGGGACAGTTATACTCTGTCACATAGGGTTGCTATGAGCAGAATCGACTAGATGGCAGTGAATTTGGTTTGGACTGGTTGATGGAAAAGAAAGCAGCATTTACTTTAATCCAAAGAAATTATTTCTAAATTCAGAGCTCTGAAAAGCATACGAGAAACATGGTGTTATGGATTGAATTGTGTGCCCCCAAAATGTGTATCAGTCTGACTAAGCTATGATTCCCAGTATTGTGTGATTGTCCATCATTCTGTCATCTGATATGATTTTCCTGTGTGTAGTAAATCCTACCTCTGTGATGTTAATGAGGTGAGATTAGCAGCAGTTATGTTAATGAGTCAGTACTCAATCTATGCAATTGGGTTGTGTCTTAAGCCAATCTCTTTTGAAATATAAAAAAGGGAAGCCAGCAAACGGGCGGTGGGTGGAGGAGGGGATGGTGTGACCTCATACCACCAAGAAACAAGAGCCAGGAGAATAGCGCGTCCTTTGGACCTGAGGTTTCTGCATGGAGAAGCTCCTAGTTCAGGGGAAGGTTGATGACAAGGACCTTCCTCCAGAGTTGACAGAGAAAGCCTTCGCCTGGAGCTCACTCCCTGAATTTGGACTTGTAGCCTACCAGACTATGAGAGAATAAATTTCTCTTTGTTAAAGCCGTCATCCGCTTGTAGTATTTCTGTTATAGCAGCGCTAGATTGATTGCTAAGACACATGGTTATTCTCACCCACTCTTTTTAGATGAATCTCACACAGACCTTTGATATTGAAAAGTTCATATTTCTGCCTACATCACCTGCATCTTTTCTAGATGCCAAGTTGTCCCATACATCGATCATTATCTGTACGTAAATTCTAGCAGGCAATAAAAAGATTTAGAAAGGTTTCTCCTATGACAATGTTAGTTTTTTGTAAGCACTTTCCTTCTTACTCCCCCCACCCCGAGCCCCAGTATCTAGCAAAAAATTATGTGCAAAGTAAGCTCCCCAAATATATCTGAGGTAGTAGATGAAGTAAGAACACTTTCTGACCTCCGCTGTTCAGCTTTTTCAGACACAGGGGGAAAAAAACCTTCATAATATTAAGTTGCAGTATCAGAGGAAGTCCTGTAAAGGACTAGGTTGAACAGGGACATGAACAGATTTGTATCTGAGTTAGCAAATCTGCTATACATCCTCATTTTCTAAATATTTTTTTGATTAAAAGTTTTGACATGGTAGGGATAAGTTTTTCACTTCAAGCGTTTTTGAGAATCTGTTTCCTTTGTCTTTGATAAACTATTTTGGAGTCATTATTCTGCAGCTGCATTGGAAAGAGATTCCAGTAGTACTGAACTCTGTATGCTGTCCAGGAGCTTAGCCAATGGGGAATTTCACGTGCTCTCATAACAAGGATCTGATTTGAGAACCAAAGGGAGAGGAAAATGTCCAGTTCTTGTTCATACATCATTTAAAAACCCTTGTTAGTGCTTTTGAGGTCAGAATACTGAGGGAGAGGGAAAACATATTGGTCTCTAGCACATGATGAATCTATCCCTTAGCAGACTGGACATGCACAGTAAAACACAATCGTGGTTTGCTTTTATATATCTGCTGACTTTCCCCCGAGCAGCTTTGTGTGCAGGGATGAGATGGGCTCTTAGGAATTAGAGACACACTCATAAGCAGGAGAGCTTGCAAATTGTCCCAACTGCCATAGGACTTCCTTTCAGTGTGCCTTGGATTGTAATAAAAGTATTCCCTCTGGGCCCAATTCTATACTGTTTCCCACCATAAAACTCTTACATGTGTCACAAGAAGCTTTAGGGGCAGAAACCCCTGGAGAGGAAGGAGTCAATTTAATAACATATCTACCTCTCAGTATCAAGAAGACATACACCTGCACTCCCACAGCTGCTGACAGAGATGAGCCAGAATGTCACAACCCTGTGCCCTGGATACATGGAAAGCAGAGCACACAGTGGTTAGTTATTTCCACTGCCCTTTATCTTTAATACTCTGGGCAAGGGCGGTATCAGAGAAGCAAAGCCAGCAGCCATATATGATACGCCTAGAAGGGGAGAAAGAGATGTACCCTCATCTTCAGTTGTCTCTTGGAGTGGTCTGATGGTTAAGGTGGCATGCCAACTTGGTTGGGCCATGATTCTCAGTGGTTTGGCAGTCGTATGATGTTTCGATCACTTTCATGATGAGATTTGATATAATGTGATCACCTCCATGATGGGATCTGCTGTGAGTAGCCAATCAATTGAAAGGGTATTTCCCTGGGTGTGTGGCCTGCATCAAATATAAGATGACATTCTGGCAAATCTCATTGACTTTTGCTGGTTCTGGATCCTGTAGCTGACTCCTGTTCATCTGACCTCCAGTTCTTGGGACTTGAGCTAGCAGCTTACCTGCGGTCTTGCCTGCTGATTTGGGGATTTGTGGATCTTCACAACCTGTGAGCAAGAGCCCTGCTCTCTGACCTCCCAATCCTGGGTTCACCAGCCCCTGCAGCTATGTGAATCAGGAGAAGCCTCTTTCCTGACTCATGGATTTGTGACATTCCAGGCTCTACAACTGTATGAGCCATTTTCCTTGATATAAATCTCTCTATATGTATACTTATACGCTTTAGAGAACCCAGTCTAGACAAATGGCTTTTTTGAAATTTCCAGTGTTAAATTCTTCCTAAATTACCTTCTTAAAGAGCTGATCATTTGAACGAAGGTGGGAAAATTTTTTGGCAGCTATCACATTAATCCACCCTCACCTAGGGCAGTAACATTCACTGCCTCATAGAGTGGAGATAAGGTAGAGATAGTTTAATGGAGCAGCAGATTTGGGGAACATAGGCTGTCCTGGACCAGGAAGAATTTGCAGTGGGCTGCTCCTGCCACATAGGCTGTTTCTGAGCATGAGCTTCCAGGTTTTTGAGCAGGAACTAAACAGAAGTGTACTTGGACAAGCCTCAACATGATTCCATCATTGACCAGAACCAGCCCTGGCTAGATGCATCTGGCAATGACCAAAAAACCTGTTACTGTTGAGACGATTTCAACTCTTGGCTATCCCAGGTTTTACAGAGTAGAACTGCTTCATAGGGTTTTCTTGGCTTTAATCTTTTACACAAACAGTTCCCCAAGCCTTTCTTCTGTAGTGCTGCAGGGTGGCTTCAAACCACAACTTTTAGGTTAGCAGTCTATCACAAACCTCTTGCTCCTCCCAGGCTCCAACGGGCAATGACAATAACAGTCATTTGGCTGATTTGAAAATATCTAAAAAAATATAGCAGCAGTGTTTGAAATGACTATCCCGAGTCCGTACGTACCCTAGCCAATGTTGTCAGTAATTTCTACACATTTTAACAAAACACTTCAAGATTATAATCACTCTACTAAAACTACTTTATTAGAAGTCATCAGTGGCCTAATAATTGGCATATTTAATTATTTATTTCATCACATAGTTATTCACTTTTGTTCATTGTTGTCTTGGACCCAATCTTTTTGATACTCTTTCCTCCCTCAGATTTTCTGATACTTCAGTCCTTTTGTCTCCCGAAAGTGAGAGAAAGAGTCTTGACTCAAAAGTTCAGTGATCAGGGGAAATTAAGGCAGCAAATTACTGCCTTGGAAGGGGTCAGAAGGTGGTTGCCTTAACGCAACCTAGGGTTTAGAGCTTAAAAAGCAATTGATTTGGTTATTAATTAAGAGAACAAAGACAAGAAAAAGGAAAACTTTCTGCATCATTTCTCAGAACATGTTTTTCTATCCACTAGTTGAGAGATCTCAGAACAGTTTCCTTCTTCCTCATCCACAACTCAAAGTTAAAAGCATGTGGAGTTCTGCCAGGTTCAGCAGCTTAATCTGGTAGGTAAACTAATGCAGCCTTCTTTCTGTGGAGAAGCACAGGAAATGTTAGGCAAATTATTTATACCATCTTTGTTTTCGGACATTTATAAACAATATTCCTGATGTTTTTCAGTAGGGGTTAATCTTCTCTTTCAAGAGACTTGGTTTTGAATTCAAAATAGGGGATTTATGTGATTCTGGAACATCTCCAAATCCACAAATTCTTCCTTGCAGAATTAAGGGTGTGAAAGGATGTGTAAATATTTAGCGAGTAGCCTTAGTCATTCCAATGGAAATAGTCTCCTTCTGGTATTTTGGCACCAACTGAAAATGCCCTAGCCTTGGGTTTTGAGTTTTGACTCAAATGTAAAGGATACCAGTTTTGTCAGTTTGAAAATAAATGTTGACATATAGGCACCTCTTAACCACCCCCTTGAGCCCTGTATTTTCCACAAATATCTATTGTAAAAAGGGTATTTCCTGAGAGATATTGAGTTAAGAGAGCATACTATAGGTGTGATAACTGAGAAAGGGCTTTTGTAGGGTAGAATGTGAGGAAGAAACCATTTTCTCACTTAAGCAGGTAGGGAACAAGGAGTGTGTCCCAGGTTAAGTGGGAATTCCCCAATTCTCTGCTCTAGCAGCATTTTCTGAACCAGTAGTATAGACTTCTAAGTCTGGATTATAGAACCAGATTCTGCCTTTACTAATTGATTTTTGCTTTTTTTTAAATTGTGTTAATGGTTTTTATGGAAGCTGTAATTTACAATGATCTTTTTAGTTGTTACTGTATTTTTGTGTGACTGAAACATCTTGTGAGCTTGTCTTAGTTATTGCTACTATAACAGAAATACCATAAGTGGATGGATTTAAGGAACAGAAATTTATTCTCACAGTTTGGGAGGCCAGAAGTCTGAATTCAGAGCACAGGAGAAGGGTCACTCTCTCTGTCCACATTGGGGGAAAATCTTTGTCTCTTTCAGGTTCTCTTTCTTGTTTCCTTGGTGATATGGCATCTATCTTTCCCCTGTTTGTACTTGCTTCTGTTTGTGTCTAATCTGCTCTTTTTATATCTCAAAAATCATTGTGTTTAAGACATACCCTGCGCTGATATGGTCTCATTAACATAACAAAGAAAACTCTATTCCCAGGTGGGATTACATCCACAGGCATAAGGGTTAGGATTACAACATATATTTTGGGGGGACACCATTCAATTCATAAATGAGTTATAACACATTACAAAAAAGTGATGAAATTTTATATATGTATTCACCCTCGTAACTATAGCCCAGTTCAAGATATAGAACATTAAGCGCAACAGAAAAGCTTCCCTCTTGCCAATCCCAGTCAGTATTACAATATCATCCCACCAAGGTAAACTTTAGTCTCATTTTAGAAGAGTAAACATATATATTTATGTACATATATGCATATATATATATACATATATATGACAAACTATTTGCCATTACAATATTTTTTACATGTACAATTGTATAATTCAGTGACATTAATTATGTTCACCAAGTTGTACAATATCACACTATCCATTTCCAAAATGTTCCATTATCCTTAACAGAAACAGTCAGTGCTCCCTAAACAATGACTCCCAATTTCCACCTCCCTCCTGACCCCGATAACCACTAATGAACTTTAGTCTCCATACGTTTGCCTATCCTAGATATTTCCTGTAAGTGGGATCATAAAATATCCTTTTAAGTCTGCTTTATTTCACTCAGCCTAATGTTGTCAAGTTTCATTCACATTGTAGTATTTATCGGGACATCATTTCCTTATGACATATTTTGTTTATCCATCTGTTGATGAACGTTTTGATTGTCTCCATTTTTTGGTTATTGTGAGTAGTGCTGCAATGAACATCTGTGTACAAGAATCTGTTTGCATACCTGTTTTCAGCCCTTTTGGTTATGTACCTAGGAGTGGAATTGCTGGGTCGTATGGTAATTCTATATTTTACTTTTTCAGGAACTGCCAAACTGTTTTCCCCAGTGGCTGTGCCATTTTACAATCCCACAAGCATCAGATGAGGGTTCCAATTTCTCTATACCTTTGCTGATACCCATTTTATTTATTTATTTAATCATGATCATTTTTGTGGGTGTAAAATGATATCTTGTTGTGGAACTTGGCTGCTAACCAAAAGGTTGGCAGTTCGAATCCACCAGCTGCTCTTTGGAGACCCTATGGGGCAGTTGTACTCTGTCCTATAGGGTCACTGTGAGTTGGAATTGATGGCAACAGGGTTTTTTTTAATGACTAATGACATAGATTTTTTTTTTTTTCAGGTACTTGTTGACCATTTGTATATCTTCGTTGGTGAAATGTCTGTTAAAATACTTTGCCCATTTTTGGTTTTGATTCTTTGTCTTTTTGTTGTTTAAGTTGCAGGAGTTTTTTACATATTCCTGGATAGTAAACCTTTATCAAATATATGGCACCCAAAAAATTTCTCCCAACCTGTAGGTTGTCTCCTTGTTTTGTTGTAAGGTCATGCAATGAACAAAATTTTTCTATTTTGATGAAGTCCAATTTATTTTGTCTATCATTGCTAGTAATTTTGGTGTCATATCTAAGAATCAATTGTTAAAAACTAGGTCCTGAAGCATTACATATGTTTTGTCCTAAGACTTCTATGGTTTTCATTTTTATAGTTAGGTCCTTAATCCGTTTTGAGTTAATTTTCATATATGGTGTGAGGTATGAGTCCAGCTTCATTCTTTCTCATGTGGAAATCCAGTCGTCCCAACACCATTTATTAAAGAGACTATTATTTCCTCATTGAATGGACTTACTCTCTTGTTGAAAATCAATTGACCATAGATGTACAGGTTTATTTTAAATTCTCAGTTCTGTTCTATTGATCCGTATGTCTATTATTATACCACTACCAAACTGTTTTGATTATTGTAGCTTTATAATAAGCTTTGAGATCAGGAAGTATGAATACTACTTTGCTCTTCATCGAGATTGCTTTGGCTATTTGAGACCCCTTGAAATTATATATAAATTTGAGGATTGGCTTTTCCATTTCTGCAAAAAAAAAAAAGCTTTTGATGGAGCTTGTGTTGAATCTATAGATTGCTTTAGGTAGTATTGACATCTTAACAATATTAAGTCTTTCAATCCATGGACATGGAATTTCCTTTCTTTTATTTAGATCTTTAATTTCTTTCAGTAATGTTCTATAATTTTCAGTGTACAAGACTTTCACTTCGCTGATTAAATTTACTCCTAGGTGTTTTATTCTTTTCGGTACTAATTTAAATGGAATTATTTCCTTAATTTCCTTTTCAGAATACTCTGAAACTGAGGTTTCAGTTCTTTAGTGGCTGCCAGAGTGATTAGAAAGTACACACTGATTAATCCTCCCTCAGGTGGGCACAGTTCTCAGTCCTTGTCACCACTCCCTGCCCCAGTCTGTGAGGGCTCTGATTCCAGCTAGACTGAGTTTTCATTCTTTCAGATTACCTCCAGACTAATCAGAAAATACACCCTGAGCAGCCTGGTAGCAATATCTATCCTGTTTGCTTCAGAGCCAGAGATCAGACCCTTTCCAGTACACAGGGGATCCACGTCTTGGCGGGGTGTGTCACTGTGGCTCCTTGCAGCTATCTGTCTGCCACCTTAGGGGAGACGAGTGGAAAAGTAAAGAAGGAGATTTACCTACAAGTTGAAAGTCCTTCTTATCTTGATTCAGTTTGCAGCTCCTTGCTGTGATATTTTGCCCACTTTTTCAGAGTTCTCATAGGGCGGAGTACAGGCTTCCAGTTGCTTTTAGTGGTGTTCATGTGAGGAGAGTCAGGATCTTAGATTTGCTTATACCACTAGCTTCCCAGCATCCCCATTCTGATTATTATCACAACTACTTTTACCTGTTTTTGAACTTCAAATAAATGGAATTTTATTGTATGTAATTATTTATTTTGGGGCTCTTTGTTCAGCATTATGTCTAAGATATTTAGCTATGATATTGCATGTAGCAGTGATTTATTCTTTTAATTATTGTGTAGTATTCTACTATGTACATACCATAATTTACTTAACCATTCTATTATTGAAAGGCATGTTGGTTGTTGCCAGGCTTTTGCTATTATTAACTGCTATGAACGTTCTTGTACATGACTTTTGCTGCATATATGCCCTATTTTTTCCTTGGTATATACCTAGGCATGAAATTGTTGGGTCATAGAGTAGATGATTTTAGCAGATGCTGTCAAGCAGTTTTTCAAAGTGTTTCAACCATTTTATTCTCCATGTCCTTGCCAAAATTTGTGATATTCAACTGTTATATTACCTGTAGCTATAAATTTTCTTTTCAATTGCTTTTTAGTATTCTACTATGAATATTCCACAATTCAGATATCTATTCTACTATTGGAAGATGTGTGGGCTTTTAGCCATTATGGTGGAGTGTAATAATACCCTCTGTGGCTTTAAATTTCAGCTTTCTGATGATATATGACGTTGAATAGCCTCCTCAGACCCTTTTGCAAGCAGGAAACAGGTCCCTAAGATATAGTGAGAATCTGGCTGCTCACTACTATGTCCATGGTCAATAATCCTGTTGATATGGCTTGCCTGTATCTTCTGGGGAAAGTGTCACTTACCTTGCAGGGCTGAATGGCAGCAGCACCTCTTCAGGACACATTTTGGGCATTGACATTATAGAAGGGAGTTGGTTGTTGTTGTTAGGTGCCATCAAGTCTGTTCTGACTCATAGCAACCCTATGTACAACAAAATGAGACACTGTCTGGTCCTGCATCATCCTCGCAATGGTTGTTACACTTAAGACCATTGTTGCAGCCACTGTGTCAGTCTATCTCATTGAGGGTCTTCCTCTTTTTCTCTCATCCTCTACTTTACAAAGCATGATGTCCTTCTTCAGAGACCGATCTCTCTTGGTAACATGGCCACAGTATGTGAGACCAAGTCTCCCCATCCTCCGTTCAAAGGAGCATTCCGGTTGTACTTCGTCCAAGACAGATTTGTTTGTTCTTTTGGCAGTCCGTGGTATATTCAATATTCTTCACCAACACCACAATTCAAAGGCATCAGTTCTTCAGTCTTCCTTATTCATTGCCCAGCTTTCGCATGCATATGAGGCGATTGAGAACACCATGGCTTGGGTCAGGAGCACCTTAGTCTTCAGGGTGACATCTTTGCTTTTTAACTCTTTACAGAGGTCTTTTGCAGCAGATTTGCCCAATGCAATGCATCATTTGATTTCTTGACTGCTGTTTCCATGTGTGCTGATTGTGGATCCAAGTAAAACGAGATCATTGATGACTTCAATTTTTTCTCTGTTACTCATGATGTTGCTTATTGGTCCAGTTTGTGTGGGAATAAAATAAGATAGAGTTGAACATCTTTGATTTTCACGTTACAGTATTAATAGAGCAGGGAAAAAGTTGAGAGTTCATTGGCCCCGTTGCTAAAACAAGTCTTGAGACGATGTTCCAGCTTTGTTTTCTGCTTTGCCAGTTATGAAAAACGAAAATGAATTTTCTATTTGGTCCTTATTGGGGACTGCCTGTATTTCATAGAGCACTAGGAACAAGAATCTTTATTTGTATGCCTTAATAATTCATTTGAAAAATGATGCAAGTAAAATAGAAGTTATAATGCTGATGCTATCCCTGAGGGCGCAGTGGTTAAGAACTTGGCTGCTAACCAAAAGGTTGGCAGTTTGAATCCACCAGCCACTCCTTAGAAGCTCTATCGGGCAGTTCTACTCTGTTGTATAGGGTGGCTATGAGTCAGAATTGACTTGAGAGCAACAGGTTTGGTTTTTTTTTGTTTACATATAAAAAGCTATAATTTACCTAGTAAATTTAAACCCATAGTGGAAAAGTAACAACGTCGAGCTGTTTTAGTTTCATGTCATATTTGCTTGAATGACCTATCTGCGCTGCAATTGTCACTTAAATACTATTGGCCTCGGTTCACTACAGATTGTAATGAAGCAAATGAAATAAGGAAAACAATTTTTGCCAGAGGAATGTAAGATTCCAAAAGAGATGTTTGTCCAACAACAAATTTAATAGCTTGTTGTAAATACACCTTTATGTATTGCAGATGGGAAAACATTCAATATCACTTGTTTCTGAGAAAATTTCTGTCCTTCTAGAAAGTAACAGCAGTAGTAACAAGAACAGAAAAATTAACAGCTAAATACAACACTGTGGCCATCTGTAATGGTGACCAAAATCTTAGGTAGTGGTTGTGTAAACATGACTTTTTTCTTAACATATATGACTATATTGTTAGGTGCTATCAAGTCCTTTCTCATAGGACTTAACTCATAGAGACTCATGTAATAGAGTAAAACTTCCCCATAAGTTTTCCTAGACTGTAATCTTTATGGTAACAGATTGCCAGGTCTTTTTCTCACGGAGCTGCTGGGTGGGTTCAAACCACCAAGCTTCCAGTTAGCAGCCGAGCACTTAACCATTTGCACCACCAAGGCTCCTTATGACTATACTAAACCAAACCCACTGCCATCGAGTTGATTCCAATTCATAGCAACCCCATACGGTTTCCAAGGCTAAAAATCTCTATGGAAGCAGACTGGCACATCTTCCTCCCACGGAGCCGTTGGTGGTTTTGAACCACCAACCTTTCAGTTAGTAGTGGATTGCTTTAACCACTGCTCCACCAGGGCTGCATCATGACTGTATTAGGGGGATTGAAATGACCTTAATGAACAGTTTGCTGTGAACTAACCCACACAAAGAACTGAGAACTCTGAACAGAAATTGAAAGGGATAATTATCTTCCTTTTATTTTTCTAAATCAGATTATCTGAAGGCAGGGCATTAGGTTGGTATATCTGTATTCATGAAGCACTGACAGAGGAATGGTGCCATATAAAAGGTCAACTCCCTTTCCTATGAACTCTTTCTGACTTTTTTCTAGAAAATTGCCCTCAATGCATTCTGGCATTCCTTGGTGTCCATAATGGGCACAGTGAAAGGTCACAAGTGGGAAATCTCTCAAGATGTACTAGCTTTAAGCCTGCAAGCCTTTCTGTGATTAGCCCATGAACCCACTGCTTCTCAGAACAATATAACATGGTATTTCTGTCTTCTAGCTTCCAGGCCAAGTAGTCAGCCAATTCTTTGACCAAAGCTTATATAAAGGGTTAAGGAAATGGCTTATCTTACTGTTCAGTGCTTTCCACTTAAGTCATCTCCCTTGTGACTGGTTCCCTACTCAGAAATGTCCAGCTCCACAAATTGCAGTATCAACAGAGAGACAAAGTTTTGCCTTAATAAATCCTTTTGGCCTGAATTTTGTATTAGTCACCTTTGAATCCCAGCAAATAATAAACTGAACAGCTCACCAGATAGGAATAAGTATTTATCACTTGAGTCTACTTTACCCGTTAGACTTAATAACCACAGAGCAGGGACAAGATAGGGCCTGTCTGTGTTTGGGAAATGTTATTTGGGCCCCAGGTTCCATGTACACATGATGTATAAATTTATTAGAGAATGTAAAGAGCTAGTTTCTTTCCCCAACTATTAAAATATAAAGTACTGGGATCCCAGGTATTTATAACCAAAACAACCAAATCCATTGCTGTCAAGTTGATTCCAACTCTAAGTTCTAGTAAAATTGGGATATCTCTTTCAAATAATAAACGGAATGTTACCTTTGGGACATTACATCATCTTTGTATATACTCCACACAGAATGCTGTATATAAAATCTGAAATGATTTCATACACTGCATGTAAACCAAACCTGAATTTCAAAACACATGCACTTATAAATTTCCCTTATATACCAGCTGTGTCTTTAAAGACAAAATTGTGAGGTAAAGGCTTTAAAAATTTGGGCCACCACCACCATCCCAAACTTGTCTATTTGTTAGTCTGTTGTCTTTATTGGGATATATCTTCTTGCACATGTTCAAATGCCATTCCCTGAAGATAAGGAGAGCAGGTGTACACACTAAAAACGTACTCTGTTTAATTGTGCCCTCATAATAGAATTTCAAGACTGGAAGAGGCTCTAAGGTCATTTTGGTCAGTTCTAAATTGGCGAACTATACATTGTCTACTCGGGGAAGTAATGGGCATTTAATAGTCATGTTCAGAATGTCTTCTTGAGCCTTGAGGTATCTTTATTAATCTAAATCTCAGTAACACCTGAGACCTGCAGAGAGCAGATCTAGAGACATTGGTGAAAATATCCTCTTAAAGTAAGAAAATCAGATAAAACAAGAGTATTCAAAATCTATTTATTCTTTTTGCCCTTCTCTGCCTTTGGTGATACATGATGGGGCTGGCCATGCACTATAATAGCATTATTAAAAAAATCACTCAGCAATTTACTTCAGATGAGAGGTACTGGAACGGGGAAAATCGCTGTCTTCAAAATCATTACATTGATGCAAAAATCATATGTGATTTTCAAAAATCTGAGTATATTTACATTTGCATCTGTCCACATGCTGTTCTCAATTCTTCCCACTGTCATTTATGTTATTTTGCTAAAAGAACACAAGCTGATGTCTGCAGTAAAACAGACTCACACTTTCTTCTTAAAAGTTCTTAGCTATAACGTATAGAAAGGAAACATACAAAGTTCTCATTTATTGAAAAACTTTGAGTATATTCTCATATGCCAGAAATACGATTTAACTAAAGGGGAAAGAGCAATATAAAGAAAACATCTTGTAATGTAAAGGGCTGGCAACACACAGGAATATGACCAGAAGCATGATGTGCCCTTTCCAGCATATGCACAGACTATGACATCCTGTGCTGCCAGGAGTTCGTTGAGATTTGACAGATTTGCCTGGTGGGATTCCCCATTTGGGATATATAAACATTTTGGCCACTTCTTTTACAGTTAGTTTTTTTAAAGCAGAAATGTTATTTGAATGTATTTCCTATACTGAGGCTAAAGAGGAAAAGGTATGAAGGGACAGATTAGGAGGTGAAAGTGGAAAACTTTGGATCTAGATTGAAATTGGAAAAGGGAAAAACTGAGGCATCATTTATATTCTTTATGTAATGATGCAATAAAGGAAATAATTTCAAGAATATATATTATTTTCCAGATGCCTAACAAATCATGGACTTTCATTACTGAGGCAAACTCAAGGAAAGCAGATACTTTCTAATTTTCCTAGACAAGTATATGTGTAAGCATATATATATATATATATACGTATATATATATATATATATATATATATATATATATATATATATATACGTATATATATATATACACACACGTATATTTGTTAAAAATATACAGACATATACATATATGTATTATCTGTACACATACACAGAGATTGAATTCTCTAGTAAAATTCTCTGAATATTGATGGGTAAACATAGCTATACCCTTAGATATAAATATATTCAGGAGCTACATATGTCAGTATATTTCATTCTCCAACTAAGAAACAGAAGAGACTAAGTTTAGTATAACTAACAGAAGGAAAAGGCGTTAACTTCATGGCACAAAGACCATTTGTTATCCCTTACAAAAGGGGAAGTAAGTTTGTGTTGATATGGTAATAAGTGAAATCTTGACATACAGTAGCTACAGAGAATAGAGGAGGGGCAGGTGATGTGGTGCAGAGAAAATAACTATGGCCTTGGGGTTTACATGAAGGTTGCTGGCTCAGATGGCTATTCTTCACTGAAATCAGGACCTGAAAGAGAAGTGAATTGTCTGCTCTCTACAGAAATGTGTAGGGGAGAGAATATCATCATCATGTATGTAGAACCACCTACTAGCATTCAGTAAGTGAGAATGCACTGAAGGCCTTGGCGAAAAACAAGGCTCCAGGAAGTGCTGGAATACCAGTTGAGGTGTTTCAACTAATGGATACAGCGTTAGAAGTACTCACTCATCTATGCAAAGAAACTTGGAAGACAGCTACCTGGAAAACTGACTGGAAGAGATCCATATTTGTGCCCATTCCAAAGAAAGATGATCCAAAGGAAGGTGGAAATTATCAAACAATATCATTAATATCACACACAAGTACTATTTTGCTGAAGATCATTCAAAAGCGGTTGCAGCAGCACATCAACAGGAAATTGCCAGAAATTCAAGCGAGATTCAGAAGACATGGGATGAGCGATATCACGGCTGATGTCAGATGGATCTTGGCTGAAAGCAGAGAATACCAGAAAGATATTTACCTGTGTTTTATTGACTATGCAAAAGCATTTGACTGTGTGGATCATAACAAATTATGGATAACATTTCAAAGAATGGGAATTCCAGAACATTTAATTGTGCTCGTGAGGAACCTGTACGTACACCAACAGGCAGTTGTTCGAATAGTCAAGGGGATACTGCATGGTTTAAAGTCAGGAAAGGTGTGTGTCAGGGTTGTATCCTTTCACCATACTTATTCAATTTGTATGCTGAGCAAATAATCCAAGAAGCTGGACTATACTATATGAAGAAGAACATGGTGTCAGGATTGGAAGAAGATTCATTAACAACCTGTGATATGCAGATAACACAACCTTACTTGCTGAAAGTGAAGAGGACTTGAACACTTACTGATGAAAATCAAAGACTACAGCCTTGAGTATGGATTACACTTCAACATAATGAAAACAAAAATCCTCACAGCTGGACCAATAAGCAACAACATGTTAAATGGAGAAAATATTCAATTTGTCACAGATTTCATTTTACTTGGATCCACAATCAATGCCCATGGAAGCAGCAGTCAAGAAATCCAATGACATACCTCTTGGGGCAAATCTGCTGAGAAAAATCTCTTTAAAGTGTTAAAAAGCAAAGATGTCACTTTGAGGACTAAGGTGCACCTGACTCAAGCCATGGTGTTTTCAATTGCCTCATATGCATGTGAAAGCTGGACAATGAATAAGGAAGACTGAAGAAGAATTGATGCCTTTGAATTGTGGTATTGGTGAAGAATATTGAACACACTATGGACTGCCAGAAGAAGGAACAAATCTGTCTTGGAAGAAATACAGCCAGGAAGCTCCTTAGAAGCGAGGATGGCGAGACTTCGTTTCATGTACTTTGGACATGTTATCAGGAGGGACCACTCCCTGGAGAAGGACATCATGCTTGGTAAGGTAGAGGGTTAGCTAAAAAGAGGAAGAGCCTCAACGAAATGGTTTGACACAGTGGCTGCAACAATGAGCTCAAGCATAACAAGGATTGTGAGGATGTTGCAGGGCCAGTGTTTCGTTCTGTTGTACATAGGTTTGATATGAGTCAGAATTGACTTGATGGGACCTAACAAACAAAGAAACCTAAAACATTAGCATGAAAATCAATTAAGAGATATGAAAAGTTTTATAAATGTGTAACATGAAAACAGAAGAGTCTAATTCTTGAAAGTTAAGGATAACTGGTGAAAAATGAAAACAGAGCCTTTGGAAAGGTACAATATATTTTCACACATATATACTCATATCTATTTACATATGTTGTTGTTTGGTGCTGCCAAGTCATTTTTGACTCATAGTGGCCCCATGTGACAGAGTAGAATTGCCTTATAGGGTTTTCTTGGCTGTAATCTTTATGGGAGCAGATTGCTAGGTGTTTCTCTTATAGATCCTCTGGGTGGGTTTGAACTCCCAACCTTTCAGTTAGCAGCCAAGCACTTAACTGTTTGCACCACTAGGGAATCCTTATATTTACACACACACATATATATATATATACACACACATATAGCATGACTCAAAATGAGAAGAAACAGCTACAAACATCCATTAATGATCGGAATGTGGATTGTAACGAATTATGAATCTAGGAAAACTGGAAATCATCAAAAATGAAATGGAACACATAAACATCAATATCCTAGGCATTAGTGAGCTGAAGTGGACTGGTAGTGGCCATTTGAATTGGACAATCATATGGTCTACTATGCCAGAAATGACAAATTAAAGAATAATGACATTGCATTCATCATCAAAAAGAAAATTTCAAGATCTATCCTGAAGTACAAAGTTGTCAGTGATAGAATAATGTCCATATGCCTACAAGGAAGACCAGTTAATACAACTATTATTCAAATTTACACACTAACCACTAAGGCCAAAGTTGAAGAAAATGAAGATTTTTACCAGTTTCTGCAGTCTGAAATTGATTAAACATGCAGTCAGGATGCATTGATAATTACTGGTGATTGGAATACGAAAGTTGGAAACAAAAAAGGATTGGTAGTTGGAAAATATGGCCTTGGTGATAGAAATGGCTGCAACAATGGGCTCAAGCATAACAACGATTGTGAGGATGGCACAGGACTGGGCAGTGTTTCGTTCTGTCGTACATGGGGATGCTATGAATAGGAACCAACTCGATGGCACCTAACAACAAAATATACACACATATATATACATGCATATATATATATATGTGCCAGAAATTTTACTTGAAAAATAAATTTAAAAAAAAGAACACTAAAGAGAAACCATGTAAAACAGTATTTACAATTTGTGTGAGACACATTTTATTGATTTTGATTCGTAAATGAGGAGATAAGAAAAAAGGCAATGGAAGAATGTTTTTACACTGAAATAAAAACTTGAAAGCCAATCCTGATGTCTTTAAAGCCACCAAAAATGGCGTTTGATTTCTCTCTTGGATTCTGCATACTGTTTTTATGATGTGACATTTAAAGGTGAATGGAGGAAGGAATGTTTGGAAAAAGCATTAGACCATTTGCTATGATAAGGATGACAAAATGGCAGTCATTAGTTGAGAGTTTACTATATGCCAAACATTCCACGTGCCAGTCACTGTTTATATGGCTCTGTAATTTAATCCTCACAGTAGTCCCTATTTTACAGGTGAGGAAAGAGTACACTTGACAGAGGTGAAATGACTTACAAATTCACACACCTGAGAAACAACCATATGAACACCAGATGTCTCATTTTGACTAACACTGCCATAACAATAAGCCCCAACAAGAATTGATCAATTATCATAAGTTGTAAGGTGTGTAATTTTAGATCTTCCTGAGGCTGAACCACTTGTATAAAAAAATTTTAAAAAGACAGGAAAAAAAAAATGATTGGGATATTTGAGCCTCACCCTCAAGAGAGTAATCATAGAATATTAGAATCTCAGAGCCCTAAGCAGGATTTTTTTTTTTTTTTATATATATTTTATTGTACTTCAGGTGAAAGCTTACAGAGCAAATAGTTTCTCATGAAATAGTAGTACACATGTTGTTTTTTTTGACATTGGTTAACAACCCCACAACGTATTAAGCCTCTAAATTCTCAACCTTTTTTTTTGATGAAAATTACAGATGGCCAAAGATACACCATTTCAAAATTTTCTACATTCACAGTTCAGTGACATTGACTACGCTCTTCCAACTGTGCTGTTATTCTCACTTAAGATGAAGGCTTACAGAACAAAATAGTTTTTCATTTAACAGTTACTACACATGTTGCCCTATGACAATGGTTAACAATCTCACAGCACATCAAGAATATCCTTACTCCACCTTGTGTTCCCTATCACCAGGGGGCTTCCTTGTCCCCTTCTGTCTTCTGGACCTTGTCAGTGGACTATTGTACCTCTTTAGTCTCATTTGTTTATTTATTTATTTATTTATTTTTATTTTATTTAAACACCATTTCAAAACTTTTTACTTACACATTTAAGTGATATTGACTATGCTCTTCCAATTGTGCTGCCATTCTCGCCCAAGATGAAGGCTTACAGGACAAAACAGCCTCCCATTTAATAGTTCCTACAAATGTTGCCCTATAGCAGTGGTCAACAATCTCACAATACATCGACAGTGTCCTTATTCAGTTTGTGTTCCTTATCATCAGTTTCCTACTCTCCCTCTGCCTTCTGGCCCTTGTCACCGGACTCCTGTACATCGTTAGTCCCATTTAGTTTTACTGGGGTGTCCATTCCCAGGCTTAACATTGAACCTTGAAGGTAACTTCCCGTCTGAGCTGAAAGGGTGTCTGGGGGCCACACTCTCGAGGTTTCTCTAGTATTCTTTAGGCCAGTATATCTGGTCTTCTTTTTTTTTTTTTTTTGGGAGTTAAAATTATGCTCTACATCCTACTCCAGCTCTGCCCAGAACCCTCTGTTGTGATCCTGGTCAGAGGAGTCATTGGTGGTAGCCGGGCACCATCCAGCTGTACTGGGCTCAGTCCCGTGGAGGCCTTGGTAGCTGTGGACCATTAGTCCTTCGGACTAATCTTTTCCTTGTATCCTGTTCTCTTCGTTCTCCCTTGTTCCCGAAGGGATGAGATCAGTGGAGTATCTTAGATGGCCGCTCATAGGCTTTTAAGACCCCAGACACTACTCACCAAGGTAGAATGTAGAGCATTATCTTTATAAGTAGTGTCATGCCAATTGAGCTAGATGTTCCCCGAGATCATGGTCCCCAGAGCCCTCCGTCCAACAACTCAGTCCCTCGGGGGGTTTGGATGTGTCTATAGGGCCTCCATGACCTTTCCTTGTGCAGGTTGTGTTAGTTTCCCCTGTACTATGTACTATCTCATCTCTCACCCAAGTTACCACTTACCTATTACCTATTTAGTATCCCCCCCCCCCTCCCATCCCTGGTAACCAACAAGGATTGTTACATTTTGCATGTGAATTTTTTCATGGGTTTTTACAATAGAGGTCTCATACAATATTTGTCCTTTTGTGATTGACTTATTTCACTCAGCATGATGTCCTCCAGTTTCATCCATGTTATGAGATGGTTCACCGATTCATTGTTCTTTCTCGTTGCATAGTACTCCATTGTGTGTATGTACCATAGTTTGTGTATCCATTCGTCTGTTGATGGACATCGAGGTTGTTTCCATCGTTTTGCTATTGTGAATAATGCTGCCATGAACATAGGTGTGCATATGTCTATTCGAGTGATGACTCTTATTTCTCTAGGATATATTCCTAGGAGTGGGATTGCTGGATCGAATGGTACGTCTATTTCTAGCTTTCTGAGGAAACGCCATATCATTTTCCAAAATGGCTGTATCATTTTGCATTCCCACCAGCAGTGTATAAGAGTTCCCGTCTCCCCACAGCCCCTCCAACATTTGTTATTTCCAGTGTTTTTGATTCGTGCCAGTAATGCCGGGGTGAGATGGTATCTCATTGTGGTTTTAATTTGCATTTCTCTAATGGCTAGTGATCGCGAGCATTTCCTCATGTGTCTGTTGGCCATTTGAATGTCTTCCTTGGTGAAGTGTCTGTTCATTTCCTTTGCCCATTTTGTGATAGGATTGTTTGTCTTTTTGTTGTAGAGGTGTTGGATTTTCTTGTAGATTATGGAGATTAGACCTTTGTCTGACTTGTACTGTCCAAAAATTTTTTCCCAGTCTGTAGGTTCTCTTTTAACTCTTTTGGTGAAATCTTTTGAAGAGCATAGATGTTTGATTTTTAGAAGATCCCAATTATCTAGTTTATCTGTTGGGTTTTTTGTGTTGATGTTAATGGTTTGTATCCTGTTAATGCCATGTATTAAGGTCTGAAGTGTTGGTCCTATTTTTTCTTCTATGAATTTTATAGTTTGAGGCTTTATATTCAGGTCTTTGATCCATTTTGAAGTAGTTTTTGTATATGGTGTGAGGTATGGGTCCTGTTTCATTTTTCTACAAATGGATATCCAGTTTTGCCAGCACCATTTGTTAAAAAGACTGTCTTTTCCCCATTTGATGTATTTTGGGCCCTTGTCAAAAATCAGGTGACCGTAGGTGGATGGATTTACATCTGAGTTCTCAATTCTGTTCCATTGGTCAATGTCTCTGTTGTTGTACCAGTACCAGGCTGTTTTGAGTACTGTAGCTGTATAGTAGGTTTTCAAGTCAGGTAGTGTGAGTCCTCCAACTTTATTCTTCTTCTTCAGTAGTGCTTTACTTATTCGAGGTTTCTTCCCTTTCCATATAAAGTTAATAATTAGTTTTTCCATCTCTTTGAAGAATGTTGTTGGTATTTGTATCGGAATTGCATTGTATTTGTAGATTGCTTTAGGTAGAATTGCCATTTTCACAATGTTGAGTCTGCCTATCCATGAGCATGGTATGTTTTTCCATTTATGTAGATCCCTTTGGGTTTCATGCAGCAGTGTTTTGTAGTTTTCTTTGTATAGGTCTTTTATATTCCTGGTCAGATTTATTCCTAAGTATTTTATCTTTTTAGGGGCTATTGAAAATGGTATTGATTTCCTGATCTCCTTTTCATCGTTCTCTTTACCGGTGTATAGGAATCCAACTGATTTTTGAATGTTTATCTTGTATCCTGCTACTCTGCTGAATCTTTCTATTACTTCCAGTAAATTTCTCGTGGAGTCTTTAGGGTTTTCTATGTATAGTATCATATCATCTGCAAACAGGGAGAGTTTAACTTCTTCATTACCAGTTTGGATGCCCTTTATTTCTTTCTCTTGCCTTACTGCTCTAGCTAGAACTTCCAGCACAATGTTAAATAGGAGTGGTGATAAAGGGCATCCTTGTCTTGTTCCT
The DNA here is from genome assembly GCA_030035585.1 of Dugong dugon. Classification (NCBI taxonomy): domain Eukaryota; kingdom Metazoa; phylum Chordata; class Mammalia; order Sirenia; family Dugongidae; genus Dugong; species Dugong dugon. Next base: position 105,657,729 of record CM057460.1, on the reverse strand, counting down.
GTTTTCAGGGGGAATGTTTTCAGCCTTTCTCCATTAAGAATGATGTTGGCTGTTGGTTTTGCATAGATGCCCTTTATGATGTTGAGAAATTTCCCTTCTATACCTATTTTATTGAGAGCTTTTATCAGGAATGGGTGTTGGACTTTGTCAAATGCCTTTTCTGCATCAATTGAGATAATCATGTGATTTTTTTCTTTCCTTTTATTTATGTGGTGGATTACGTTGATGGATTTTCTAATGTTAAACCATCCTTGCATACCTGGTATGAATCCTACTTGGTCGTGGTGTATTATTTTTTTGATATGATACTGAATTCTATTGGCTAGAATTTTGTTCAGAATTTTTGCATCTATATTCATGAGAGATATTGGTCTGTAATTTTCTTTTTTTGTGATGTCTTTGCCTGGTTTTGGTATCAGCGTTATGCTGGCTTCATAGAATGAATTTGGAAGTGTTGCTTCCTCTTCTATGCTCTGAAATAACTTGAGTAGAACTGGTACGAGCTCTTCTGTAAATGTTTTGTAGAATTCTCCAGTGAAGCCATCTGGGCCAGGGCTTTTTTTGGTTGGGAGTTTTTTTATTACCTTTTCAATCTCTTCTCTTGTTATGGGTCTGTTCAGATTTTCAATATCACTTTGTTGTAGTTTGGGTAGGCCGTATGTTTCTAGAAATTTATCCATTTCCTCTAGGTTTTCAAATTTGTTGGAATATAGTTTTTCATAATATTCTGTTATAATCCTTTTTATTTCAGTTGGGTCTGTTGTAATGTCCCCCATTTCATTTCTTATTTGGGTTATTTGTGCCCTCTGCTGCTTTTCTTTTGTCAGTCTGGCCAGTGGTTTGTCGATTTTGTTGATTCTTTCAAAGAACCAACTTTTGGTTTTGTTGATTCTTTCTATTGTTTTTCTGTTCTCTATTTCATTGATTTCTGCTCTGATCTTTACTATTTCCTTTCTTCTGGTGGTTGTAGGCTTTTTTTGTTGTTCTCTTTCTATTTGTTTGAGTTCTGTAGTTAATGTTTTGATTTTGTCCCTTTCTTCTTTTTTGATATGTGCATCTATTGCTATAAATTGTCCTCTGAGGACTGCCTTTGCTGTGTCCCAAAGGTTTTGGTATGATGTGTTTTCATTTTCATTTGATTCTAGGAATTTTTTAATTCCATCTCTGATTTCTTCTATTACCCATTGATGTGTAAGCAGATTATTATTCAGTTTCCATGTGTTTGGTTTCTTTCCTTGCTCTTTCTAGTGTTAATTTCTACCTTGATGGCATTGTGGTCAGAGAAGATACTGTGAATTATCTCAGCATTTTGGATCTTGTTGAAGATTGCTCTGTGGCCTAAGATGTGGTCTATTCTGGAGAACGTTCCATGTGCATTGGAAAAGAATGTGTACTTTGCAGCGGTTGGATGGATTGTTCTATATATGTCTATGAGGTCCAGTTGGCTGATTGTGTCCTTTAGGTCTTCTGTATCTTTGCTGAGTTTCTTTTTAGTTGTTCTGTCCTTTACTGAGAGTGGTGTGTTGAAGTCTCCTACTATTATTGTGGAACTGTCAATTTCTCTTTTCAGTGCTGTTAGAGTTTTCTTTATGTATTTTGGAGCCCTGTCATTGGGTGCATAGATATTTATTATGGTTATGTCTTCATGATGGATCATCCCCTTAATCATTATATAGTGTCCTTCTTTGTCTTTTATGGTAGATTTTGTTTTAAAGTCTATTTTATCTGAGATTAGAATTGCCACTCCTGCTCTTTTTTGATAGTTGTTAGCTTGATATATTTTTTTCCAACCTTTGATTTTTAATAAATTCACATCTTTGTTTCTAAGATGTGTCTCTTGTAGACAGCAAATAGATGGATCCTGTTTTCTTATCCATTCTGCCACTCTCCGTCGCTTTATGGGTGCATTGAGTCCATTTACGTTCAGTGTAATTATTGATAGATGTGAATTTGTTGCTGTCATTTTGTAGTGCTTTTTTTTGTGATGCTGAAGTTTTCTTTGTTCTTCTTACTCTCTTGTGCTGAGTTCCTTTTGTTTGTGGATTTTGTGTTCATTTGTTTTGTTTTTGTAGGTTTTGTTTTTGTTGAGACTTTATGTTTTTCGTCTTTATTTTTATGAGTTGGTTTGTTAACTTTTTTTGTGGTTACCATGAATTTTACCCTTATCTTTATAATTTTGAAGCAGTCTACCGTTACTTGGTATTGCCTTGCCTTCTTCTCCTTTAGAAGGTTCTATACCTATGCCGTTTGTTCCCTCTTTCATTATTTTGATGTTGTTGTCATCCTTTGATTGATTTCTCTGATTCCCTGTTGTATATCTTTTGTTTTTGGAAAGTCGTCTGTAGTTCAGTTCCTAGAATGGTATCTGGTTCATGTTAACCTGCGTCCTAGGTCCTAGGTCCTGCCTGAGGGCTTAAGCTGTTTGTCCTCAGATCGAAGAACTCCCTTTAATAATTCTTGTAAGTTTGGTTTGACTTTTGCATATTCCTTTAGTTTCTGTTTATCTGGAAATGACCTAATTTCACCATCAAATCTGAATGAGAGTTTTGCAGGATATATTATTCTTGGCTGACAATTTTTTTCTTTCAAGATTTTATATATGTCATCCCATTGCCTTCTTGCCTGCATGGTTTCTGCTGAATAATCTGAGCTTAGTCTTATTGTTTCTCCTCTGTATGTGACTTCTTGTTTTTCACGAGCTGCTCTCAGGATTCTTTGTTTGTCTTTAGTTTTAGCAAGTGTGAATATGATATGTCTTGGTGATTTTCTTTTGGGGTCTCTTCTATATGGGGTTCGTTGAGCTTCTTGGATGACCAGCTTTTCATCTTTCATGATATTGGGAAAGTTTTCTGTCAGCAGTTCCTCAATGATCCTCTCTGTGTTTTCTGTTTTCTCCCCCTGTTCTGGTATGCCAATCACTCGTAAGTTTTTGCTTTTAATTGTGTCCCACATAACTCTCAGGGTCTCTTCATTTTTCTTTGTTCTTTTTTCTGAGTTTTCCTGAAACAGAGTTGTATTCAAGTGTTTGTCTTCAGTTCCACTGATCCTGTCTTCCATGGTTTCAAATCTACTTCTCAGCCCTTCTATGACACCGTCCATTTCTGAAACCTTGTTGTTTATCTTTTTGATTTCTAATTGTTGTTTTTGTATAATTTCGAGTTGTGAATTTATTTTGGCATTTTGTTCTTGCATCATCTTCCTGAATTCTTCCAATTTTTTGTCTGTATTTTCCATAAATTTGTCTATCTTTTCCTCATGTTTGTCAGCTTTTTGCCTCAGTTCTTGGAAAATTCCGAGTATTAGTGATTTGAGTTCCGTATCAGGTACTTCTAGTGCATTTTCTTCCACAGGAGAGTTATCTGGTGTTTTAATTTGGATGCCTATTGGAGCCATCTTGTCTTGTTTTTTGTAAATGTTTTGATATTGTTTGCTGTTTTCGGGGCATTCAGTAGATATTTCTCTTGTTTATTGATTGTAGATTTTTTTTTTTTTTCGTTCTTGTGGTACAGCTGGGCAGATCTAGTTGAGGAGGAGCCACTGGGATGGGTTGCTTGTGGCACTCACTGCAGCCACCAGGACGGTCGGTAGTCAGTGCTGGGCAGGTTCCAATAGGGCGTCCCTGCACCGTTTGGTGATGTGATGTCTAGTGCACGGTGCAGGTAGGTAGGGTGCAGCGGGAAGATGGTTATGTGTGAAGCTAAGCTGGATATGGGAGAGAGGAGAGAGGAGGAGGAGCAAAAAGCGTACAAACATAAAAGAATGCTAGGGGAGCTTGTCGTTGGAATGTACAGATGAGAGACTATGGGATGGAGGAAACCAGAAGGGGGAAGAGAAAGAAAAGGAAAGAATGACCAAATAAAAATCAGAAAAGTTAAAGAACTGCAAAGTTCCCAGGGATCCCACCGATGCAGCTATGAGGTCTGGGGGAGTCGGTCTCAATTTTCACAGCTCAGCCTGGCCAGAAGGTACAGAGGCATACATCGCCTGGAATTCAGGGATCAGAAAGAGAAGGAAGAGATAGAGAGACAAGAAATTAAGCAATGAAGAAAGACAAAAGAGAAAAAGAGGTAAAAGATGACAAAACTAATCAAAAAAGGAAGAAAAATAAAATTGAGAGAAAAAAAAAAAAAAGGGCAACACCAGCAGTCAGTGCCTACAAATGGGACCCAGAGAGCCCCCACTCAGGGGCGTGAATTCCAAGAAGCCGGTAGTCTCGGGGTTAAGTGACCGTGGCCACGGGAAGCAGAGGGGCCAACGAACAAAGGCCCTGGGATCCCACCCACGCGGGGGCCCAGACCTAGAAACAGCCACACGCCCGCACGCAGCCCTACAGCCCCGCAGGAGAGAGCAGAGACGGCACTCGGAACCAGGCACCCAGGCAAAAGGAGGGGGAGGCGGGAGAAAAAGGTTCGCTAGGTGCCAGCAAACGGCTCCCAGAAAGCCTCCAGCCCGGGCGCGCGGAATCCAAGCACCGGCGCCCCCCTGCTCAGGGACTCCGGCCACGGAAAGCAGAGGGGCGAACGAACAAAGGCCCCGGGATCCCACCCACGCGGGAGCCCAGACCTAGAAGCAGCCACACGCCCGCACGCAGCCCTACAGCCCCGCAGGAGAGAGCAGAGACGGCACTCGGAACCAGGCACCCAGGCAAAAGGAGGGGGAGGCGGCAGAGAAAGGTTCGCTAGCTGCCAGCAAACGGCTCCCAGAAAGCCGCCAGCCCAGGCGCGCGGAATCCAAGCACCAGCACCCCCCAGCCCAGGGACCCTGGCCACGGAAAGCAGGGGATCCCCAGCTGAGGCGGAGAGGGGTGGGTGGTGGGAGAGCGCGCACCGCAGTTTACCGGTCGTTCTGTCTCCGACCAGATGCTCTGCAAGGCTGCTCTCCCGTTTGCTGGTCTCCGATAGGAATCCAAGATGGTGGATCCGCGCTGCGTTAGCTGGTAAGGAATCTCTGCCTGAGTCTCTCCTCGCTCTCCGTTCTCTTTTAGTATTCTCACTCCGTTTGGTGTTTGGCTGAGTTCTTTATCTCTTCATTTGGTGTTCTAGGGTTTCAGGATTGTTGATTCTCTGTTAGGCTTAGTTTTTCGGATCTTTGCTGTGGAGGGACGGCGTGGTGTTTCTGCCTAGCGCGCCATCTTGCCCCCCTAAGCAGGATTTTAACCCAATTGTATTATTTTGCTGGTGAAGGAATTAAGACCTAAAGAAGTAAAGATAACTAATACAAACACAGAGATAGGGCTAGAATTAAAAATAAATAAATAAATAAATAAATCCGTTGCCTTAGAGTCAATTGTGACTCCTATCGACCTATAGGACAGAGTAGAACTACCCCTTAGGGTTTCCAAGACCGTAAATCTTTACAGAAGCAGACTGCCACATTGTTCTCTTGCAGACAGGCTGGTGGGTTCAAACTGTCAACCTTTCAGTTAGCAGCTGAGTGCTTAGCCACTGTGCCACCAGGGCTCCTAGGGCTAGAATACAGGTCTGTTATCACTCCAGTGTTCTTTTCTCTATATCACATTGACTCATCTAAGTGAGAATATTCACAGAATGTTTGTCTGGCACCCAGTCTTGTGGGACACTCTGGGCATTCTTTTTCCAAAGCTAAAAATAAGTTTCATACATAAATTCAGAAGTCTGAAAACAGTAGGATTCTTTCCTTGAGTTTTAAAGCTTGAGCTGATATACGTATGTGTAATGGAAATGTAAGCACTACATACATGAAAATCCATTTATACTTAACTATTTTGCAACAGTAATTGTCTCTTCTGCATATCAATGCTTAACATACAATAAAATGAATAAATAACCAAATTGTTTCAGGATAAATATTGTTTTCTTTATTTCACAGATGATGAAATTAAAGAAAAGAAATGCTAAATAATGTACTTAGGCTTGCTACCTGTTACATTTTAATATTTCAAAACAATAAGATTTTGATAACTTTGGACAATTCAAGAAACTCCTATTGTACATTTAAATCTCAAAGAAAAAGTAGTGTTTGTTTTTGTGAAAGTGTTAAAATCATAATAACTTAAAATGAGGAGTATGTTAAGAGTAAATGCATTGAAATCAAATGAGAATACTGCAAATATCTTCTTAAAAAATGAGGAAAAGGTTTTTAAAAATTAATTTTGTTTTTGGTATTTATTTTGATAAACACATACTGTATGCCTGCTTCCACACTGGTGGGAGTGGTACATAGTTGCATGATCTGGCTCAGCTGTGCTGGAGTTTCGCCACAATACAATGAGAAACTTGTTATAAAGGAGATGTGTTAAAGGTGTAAAAAGGAACCTAATTCATGAAGCTGGAGGAAGAGGATTGTGAGTAAAATTTATCAGAAGAAGGTGACACCTGAGTTGGGACCTGATAGGTTCAGGGGGATAGGTCCAGGGAGTCCAGGGGGATAGATGAAAGTGACAAAATTTGGAGTCAGAGAAATCCAAGTTCAAATCCTGGTTATGAAACTTTGCTCACGTTATTCAAACTTTCTAGGCTTCAGTATCTGTATCTGTGACATGAAGCTAATAACAACTACCCAGCATTGTTGTGATAAGGGTAGAGAAATGCCCGCCACATGAATTGTTGTTGTTGTTGTTAGGCACCATCACGTTGATTTTGACTCATAGCAGCCCCATGTGACAGAATAAAACTGCCTCATAAGCTTTTTGTGGCTGTAATCTTTACAGAATCAGATCACCAGGTCTTTCTTCTGCAGAGCCTCTGCATGGGTAACACTCAATAAATCATAGCTATTAACTTTAACGAAAATCAAGGCAGAGAGCTGATTCAAGTTCTAAGGAAGAAAGAGTATCTGTAAAATACTAAAGGCTATAAAAATGAAAGACCTATTGTTCTCACATTTGGGAAACTCATGCTCACATGCTCTTAATTTCCTTTTTAATTTTATATGTTTACCCAGACCTCACCCTGTTAACTCCAGACTTGAATATTCAGCTGCCCGTTTGACACCTCCACCTGTAAATAATCCCACTGACATCTCACAGTGGCCCTCCTGCTTTACTCTTGCCTCTTTATAAACCATTTTCACAAAGAAGTCAGAATTATATTGTTTAAATGCCTTCATAAATAATTCCCTTTCTGGAACCCTTTTAGTGACTCCCCACAGCGCCAAGAATAAAATGCAGACTCCTTACCACGTCTTTCAGAGTTTACCTTATCCACTCTTTACTTCCAAATTTATTTCATGCCCACTTGCCTGACCCATTAAGCCTAGCTACAGAAAATTTCTCAGTGTCTGAATCTTAGTAAACTCTTTCCCAACTAAGAAACTTTAAGTGTTCTGTCCTCTCTGCCCAGAATGTTTGTCTATTAGTTCTTCACATAGCTGCCCCTTCTCTCCAGTTGGTCTTGGGATCAAGCTTTTCCTCAGAGAGTCTTTCTCTGACCACCCTATCTAATCAAGCCTCTCCCTATTTTTCTCCTCTAATAATTCTCTGTAATTGTGTATGTATTTATAGCTTGCTTCCTATTTCTATTATTCCTACTGAATCATATACACCATAATGAAGGGCGTATGTCTATCTTTTTCCGAACTGCTTACTTGTTCTGAGAAGCTCTTGATCAAATTCCTCTTGAAGCCCCACAAAACATAAAATTAATATTTTTCTTTTTCATAGGACATAGAATTAGAAAATTATTATTACTTTTTATTAACCTTAGATAATCAAACTAAGATCTATATAATCATTTCCCAAAAATAAACACAATTCAACAAGTAGAACATTTAATGCTTACTTGTGATTTTAATATTGTTGAAGACTAGAGAAAGATCTGATCATTGAATACATTTCAAAGGAGACAATTGTGTTTTGATCAAGTCTCATCATGACCAATTTTTTCTGTACCTGAGAAATAATAAAAGAGGGTCAGAAAAAGTATGATTCCTTTGAAACAATCTCACCAGATAATTACAATAAAGTTCTGTTTACTATTATAAATAAATAAATAGTAGAAAAGCCTTTAATTAGTAATATGTATTTTGGTATTTTAAAAGAGTCAAAATTGGACCTACTATTAAATTAACTAATACTCAGCGCTTTGTACATGTTGTGACACAAAGCACTCCTTCAGCATATATTAGTTAAATAAATTGATAAATGAATAAAAATGGGGAGTGAGTGGCTGAGTATGAAGCCAGAAAGAAAGGTGACTATCAGAAAGAAAGGTCTTGTATGCCACAATAGTAGTGAGCTTTAAATACATTCTCTAAATGACTAAGAGCTATCCAAAAATGCTAAGCAAGAAAATGACACCATTAGATGTGTGCTTTATAAATATAAGTTTGGGAGCCTTGTAATAGATACAGTAGAAAGACTAAAATTAGTAAGTGGAGTTTTTTTACCCCCAAGGTATTTTATGGTGTTTCGAAATTATTGTGATTTTCCATAAAAGAGATTATCAAAGTCTGATCTAAAATATTGCAGTAGCGATGGAAAGGAGACAGCAGGAAAAGAAGTAGCTCAGTGGTAGAGTTTGTAGACGATGCATGACAGGAGAAGTCTATAACTTCTGGTTTAAAAAAAAAGGGTGGATGGTGATACTTTTAACCAAATCTGAGGCTAACGTGGGTGGTGTGGAGGGAGACAGGTGTGTTTTCCAACATCCAGTATTTGAAGTGCCTATAGGACATCGACATATCCAGGAGGCTTTTAGAAATATTGATGTGGTTGTTGGATATGGATTAGAGAAACATTCTAAGACATCATCACATATAAGAAGTAGGTAAATTTATGATCATATTCATGGTTTTATCCATTAATCTGACAGATCTTTACTGAGCACTTCTCATGTATCAGGGACTGTTCTAGGAAATTGGAATATGCATCCAAGAACTAAACAGATAACTGTTGCGAATCTTTTGTAGCTTATTTTTTTTTTTTTTGGTGGTGGGGAGGAGGGCACAGACATTATGCAAAAATGTAGAAACATCTGGCAGTGCCTTGCTCACAGCCCCTTGGTACTGAGAAGTCCCATGAATTGGTAAAAAAGTACCCCACAGCCTGGTACTGGTAAAACGACAGATACATTGACCAGTGGAACAGAATTGAGAACCCAGATGTAAATCCACTCACCTACAGTCACCTGATCTTCAACAAGGGCACAAAATCCATCAAATGGGGAAAAGACAGTCTTTTTAACAAATGATGTTGGCAAAACTGGATATCCATCTGCAAAAAAATGAAACAGGACCCATACCTCACACCATATACAAAAACTAATTCAAAATGGATCAAAGACCTAAATATAAAGCCAAAAACTATAAAGTTCATAGAAGAAAAAATAGGACCAACGCTACAGGCCCTAATACACGGCATTAACAGGATACAAACCATAATCATCAACACACAAACCCCAGAAGATAAGCTAGATAACTGGGATCTCCTGAAAATCAAACACCTATGTTCCTCAAAAGAATTCACCAAAAGAGTAAAAAGAGAACCTATAGACTGGGAAAAAAATTTTGGACAGTACAAGTCAGGCAAAGGTCTCGGCTCCATAATCTACAAGAAAATCCAACACCTCTACAACAAAAAGACAAATAATCCTATTAAAAAATGGGCAAAGGAAATGAACAGACACTTCACCAAAGAAGACATTCAAATGGCCAACAGACACATGAGGAAACGCTTACGATCACTAGCCATTACAGAAATGCAAATTAAAACCTCAATGAGATACCATCTCACCCCAGCATTACTGGCACAAATCAAAAACACTGGAAATAACAAATGTTGGAGAGGCTGTGGGGAGATGGGAACTCTTATGCACTGCTGGTGGGAATGCAAAATGATACAACCATTTTGGAAAATGATATGGCACTTCTTTAGAAAGCTAAAAATAGAAATACCATACAATCCAGCAATCCCACTCCCAGGAATATACCCTAGAGAAATAAGAGACGTCACTTGAATAGACATATGCACACCCATGTTCATGGCAGCATTGTTCACAATAGCAAAAAGATGGAAACAACCTAGATGCCCATCAACAGATGAATGGATAAACGAACTATGGTACATACACACAATGGAGTATTATGCAACGATAAAGAACAATGATGAATCTGTGAAGCATCTCATAACATGGATGAAACTGGAGGACATTATGCTGAGTGAAATATGTCAATCACAAAAGGACAAATATTGTATGACACCTCTACTGTAAAAACTCATGAAAAAGTTTACACACAAAAAGTAACAATCTTTGTTGGTTATGAGGGATGGGAGGGGTGGGGGGGGAATACTAAATAGGCAATAGCTAAGTGGTACCTTTGACGAAGGGTGAGACAGCACACAATACTGGGGAAACCAGCACAACTTGTACAAGGCAAGGTCGTGGAAGCCCCATAGACACATCCAAACTCCCCGAGGGACTGAATTGCTGGGCAGAGGGCTGTGGGGACCATGGTCTCAGGGAACATCTAGCTCAATTGGCATAACACAATTTCTAAAGACAATGTTCTACATTCTACCTTGGTGAGTAGTGTCTGGGGTCTTAAAAGCCTGTGAGCAGCCATCTAAGATATTCCACTGGTCTCACACCTTTGGGAGCAAGGGAGAATGAAGAGAACAGGATACAAGGAAAAGATTAGTCTAAAGGACTAATGGACCATGGCTACCAAGGCCTCCACCAGACTGAGTCCAGTACAGCTAGATGGTGCCTGGCTACCACCACTAACTGCTCTGACTGGGATCACAACAGAGGGTTCTGGACAGAGTTGGAGAAGGATGTAGAACAAAATTCTAACGCACAAAAAAAGGACCAGATTTACTGGCCTGAAAGAGACTGGAGAAACTCCGAGTATGGCCCCCAGACACCCTTTTAACTTCAGTGGTGAAGTCACTTCCGAGGTTCACCATTCAGCCAGGGATTAGACAGCCCCATAAAACAAAACAGGACTAATGAGGCACAGCAGTCCAGGGACAGACTAGAAGGCAAAAGGGGACAGGAAAGCTGGTGATAGGGAACCAAAGGTTGAGTAAGGACAGTGTTGATATGTAGTGGGGTTGTTAACCATTGTCATAGGGCAACATGTGTACCAACTGTTTAATGAGAAACTGTTTTGTTCTGTAAACCTTCATCTAAAGTGAGAATAGTAGCACAACTGGAAGAATGTAATCAATGTCACTGAATTGTGCATGTAGAAATTTTTGAAATCGTGTATCTTTGGCTATGTGTATTTTCACCAAAAAAGAGGTTGAGAAGTTAGAGGGTTGACATGTCATGGGGTTGTTAACCAATGTCGTAAAACAATATGTGTACTACTGTTTCATGAGAAACTATTTTTTCTGTAAGCCTTTGCCTAAAGTACAATTTAAAAAAATTAAAAGGTAAAAAAAAATTTAAAAAGTACCCCAGCTCCCTTGTACCACTTATGTGCATATTTCATACTGTCTTTCAGAGTCTGCAGTAGGATTAACGCAGTGGTACTTTGCTTGATAATGTATCTTTTATTGGCTTCCCACCCTTCCCTGTCTTCCTTCCTTAGTCCACCTCACAAAGAAAAACAAAACAAAACAAAACCTTACAGCAGAATCTTTGTTTCAGGTTCTGCTTCTGTGGAATTAATAAAAATATTAAATAATTAAACAGCAAAGTATTTTAGAAGGGTGATAGGTGCTAAGAACAAAGTAGAGGAGCAAAGAGGTCTATTTGGGTGGAAGAGAAAAGGAGAGTGAGAGCAGCAGAAGATAAGCTCAGAGAACATAACTGGGAGGAGCAGGCCAACATGCAGTGGTTTATTTCCAGTATTGCAGTGGCCCTGAGGGCATGGCACCGCTGAGCAGTTTCTGTTAACCCAGTACAGAACAACATCCTTCCTCAAGCACAGTAATGTGTTAATTAAACGATTAACAAGCTTGACTTGTAAACTTGAGCTGATATTATGGTAAATTTATCTAAAAGAGTGGTGTCAGATGTTTGCACAGAGGCACAATTTCAGTTCTTGCCAAGGGGGCCATTTTCCGTAAATAAGCCGCTGGCCCTAATTGAGTGGTGCAGTGGTTAAGAGCTTGGCTGCTAATGAAAAGGTCAGCAGTTTGAATCCACCAGCCACTCCTTGGAAACCCTATGGGACAGTTCTACTCTGTCCTATAGGGTCGCTATGAGTCAGAATGGACTGAATGGCAACGAGTAGGGTTTTTGATTTTTGTGCTCAGTGCAATACCTGCCGTACCCTAGTTATGCCTCTGTAGAACCATAGGCCACTTCAAGAATTTTGGCTTGTACTAAGATAGAAACAGGGTCCAATAGAGGGATTTGAACAGAATCTTGCCATAATCTGGCTTGTATTTTAAAAGTTTTACTCTGACTGTTTTATTAGAAATACACAGTAAGAACCCGTTGCCATGGAGTCGATTCTGACTTATAGCAACCCTAAAGGGCACAGTAGAACTCTCCCATAGGGTTTCCAAGGAGCGCCAGGTAGATTCAAACTGCCACCCTTTTGGTTAGCAGCTATAGCTCTTAACCACTATGCCAGTAAGAGGTAAGGGTTAAAGTAAAGAGATGGTTAGAAACAGCTGTAGTAACCCAAGCAAGGGAAGATTATGGCTTGCACCAAGGTGGCAGCAGTTGTCATGCAAGTAGTGGTCAGATTCTGAATATTTGAAGACAGAGCCAATAGGCTTTGCTGGGATGTGAGAAAAAGAGAGGAATCACAGATGACTACACTGGTTTTGACCTGAGAAACTGGAAGATAGAGTTTCTATAAACTGAGATGGAAATATTTTGTGAGGGAAGAACAAGAGTTCACTCTGGGCTATATTGAGTTTGTGATGTCTATTAGACATTCATGTCGTGATATCTAGCAGGCAATTGGACATGTGAGCCTGGGGTTTGGGAGATGGCTGGGTTGCAGATATAATGCCTTGAGACTGTGTGAGAAAACCAAAGAAATGGGTGAAGATATAGAAGAGAAGAGGACCCAAGAGCAGAGTCTTGACCTGTACAATATTTAGGGATCAGAAAAAAGAGGTAGAACTAGCAAAGGGGATTAAGAAGAATGACTGCTGTGTTAGGAGAGAATCAATAGATTTTAATGCCCAAGGGAAGAAAGTATGTCAAGGAGGAGGACGTGACCAGCTGTGGACAATACTGCAGACAGGTCAAGTCAGATGAGAGTAGATATTTATCATTGGATTTAGCAACTGACCTTGGCAGGGGCACTTTTTGTTGAGTGAAAGGGGAAAAAAATCTCTCTGTAGTAGATCTAAGAGAAAATGACTCCCCCTCCCAAAAAAACAAAACAAAACTACCAGCCTTTTGATTAGCAGCTGAATGCTTTAACCACTGCACCACCAGAGCTCCGTGAGGGAAACTGAAAGGACAGGAATTAGACACAGAGAATATAGACTGCTCTAAAAAAATGTACTGAAAAGTGTTTCATAAAAACGGGGTGGTAGATAGCTTGGAAGAGCGGTCAAGAAAAGAATATTTTTAAGATATGAGATAGGACATATTTGTAGGTTGAGGGGAATGTACCAGTAAGGGTCAAAATATTGGTGATTCAGAAATGGGAAGAGAGAAATGCTAGAATGATATTCTTGATGAGGCAATGAGAACGGGATCTAGTGTAAATGTTGTGGGAGTGGCTTTAGGCAGGAACACGGATACTTTTCTTTAACATGGGACACTGGTAGTTCAATGGAAGAATTCTTGCCTTCCATGCAGGAGAGCATGGTTTGATTCCTGGCCAGTGTACCTCCTGCACAGTCATAAACTTCATGCACAGCATAGTGGAGGCTTGCATGTTGCTATGATGCTGAACAGATTTCAGGAGAACTTCCAGACTAAGAAGGACTAGGAAGAAAGTAAGGACTGGTGATCTGCTTTCCAAAAGCAACCAGTGAAAACCCTATGGATCACAATTGTTCAATCGACAACCTGTCATGGGGATGGGTGCAGAACTGAGCAGGGTTTTTTTTTTTTTTGTTCTGTCTTTCTTGGGGTTGCCATGAATCAGGGGCTGACTTGACACCGCTAACACAATAATGTATAATATATTATTTAATATATAAAGTATGTTATATATAAATATATATATTTAGAGAACCATTTCAAATATTGTTAAAGATGTTCGTCTTGTTGACAGGCAGGTTTTTTCCAAGATGTGTTGTGCAGGGTGGGAAAGCAATCTGGAACACTCATCAAATGTTGAATGAGATTTCACTGGGAGAGAAAGTCAAGTGAAATAAGAAGCTATCCAAGGAGAGAAACCAGAAGACGCTAAAATTAACGAATACACATAAAAAAGGGAGATAACAATAGGGAGTGATTGTAAAGGCAGAAAATAATAAACAGTGTTACTATGAGTAAGGTGAGAAAGAATAAAATTCTTCATGTGATTGCTCATTTCTTACTTATAGTACAATTTCACTCTCTGCCATTTTCCATCACTCCTCTTCAACAAATTCATGTCTTAAAAGAGAATAACTATGACTTCAGGAAGCTGATGTTACCTTCTTTACAGGTTGTCCATGAGGACTAATGCTGCTTGACCCTTCAAAGGGCTATTTAATGGGCTAGGATCCTTCAGTACAGCTGCTATAAATTTTTTGCCTCTCTACAGAGAAAGTTCTAGCTTTTCTCCTAGCAGCTGCTTCAAAATGCTCTGTAGTCTCTGCGATCCTCAGCTTCAACCAGAAGGCAAGCAGATGTGTCTTATCTCTCCCTACCACAAGTAGAAAGAAGAGCTAAGGAAACCCACAGGCCCAGTCCCTTGACATTTCCAAGTATTTCTTGTAGATCAAAGGAGTGAGCTTAACTCTACCTCACACCGTATATTTTAATCACGGTGTAAACAGCAGGTAATGATATTTAGTACAGATGGTAATTAATGACTGGATGTGTATGTTTTCACAAATTCTATAGAAATAAACTTTAAATTAAATTTGGTTAACATCTAACATTTTGATTGTTTTTTTAAGCTGAAAACATGCAATGGGATAAATATCCTTATTAAAAAAAAGCTTGATTTGTGTACAGGCATTTATTAGCTGTGTTTATTATTTAATTCAAAAGTAAGAGAATTTAACAAATGTATTTAAATAATCAGTTTGGGTTTGATTATTGTTCATTTACTGAGCCCTTTTATGCTTTTCTGAAATGACAGTGCTCCCAAGGAAATTTCTTATGATCATATATTTTGTTTAGTGAAAATTAATTAAGTAAATAAAAATGAAAAGGATGGCACTATGTTCCCTATACAGATAAAGTTAGAGCTGGTTTGCGTAAATGATTTGCTTTATTTGGAAACACATTTATCTGTAGATTTCCAAGCAGTGATAGACCTCTGTGTACTTTCCATAATCTAATTAACCCTTCTCATTTTTGTAGAGTTTTCAACTAGAGTTCCCAAAAGTTCTGTAATTTGTTCCAGAACATCAAACTGAAGAGAAATTGGTATGTAAATATCATGGAGCGATTCTTTAGCATTTCCAATTTCTATTGAGGTCAGAATTCATAAGAAGGCATCAAAAGCATCTTGGAATATTTAAATACAGCACTGTTTCTGAAAGAAAAACCAAAACAAAATCCATTGCCATTGAATCGATTTTGACTCACAGTGACCCTATAAGACAGAGTAGACCTGCCCTGTAGGTTTTCCAAGGAGAAGCTGGTGGATTCAAACTGCCAAACATTTGGTTAGCAGCTGAGCTCTTTCTCAATCACTGTGCTACCAGGGTTCTTTGTGTAATGTGACACCTAAAATTATCTTCAAATTAAACTAATTTCACTTTGAACCTTAATGAATATTTGGTTTAAATTTATTAAAATGTATATATTTCTGGTTAAAAAACAAAGGAAAACTGACTTTTATATTTCATTGAGGAGTGGGACTTCATGGACCAGTTTCCAGAATTTTTATTTTAACTGAACTGAAAGAGTGTCTGTAATTTGCTATCTCATCTATATTCCTAGAGTTTGTACCTATCACAATGCCACAGGAAAAAAAAAAAAAATATTTTCACTTCTTCAACTACATGTTGCTAAACACAGAAGTTTTTGAAGAATGACTTGTGATCTCAAACATGACTTCACGAAATTCTTCATCTTAGTTCTGAGACAACACTAATATCTGCTCTTTATAGAGAAAAGTGTCTGGCTTGATTTTGATGATGGGTGTTTAGGGTGTTTTCTACCATCTCTTGGAGGTCAGTTTGCCTTCCTCCCCTCATTTTCTGAGCGTAAGATTCAAATGAGAACTGCCAAGTGGACGCTCCTTTTGTCCAGCTGAGACAAATTTAACAAAGGAGGAAGTAAAGTTATTGGAATGGCTTACTTTTAGTAAACTTGCATCCACTCCTAGTGACCAATAGGTTCTTACCTAGGTCTTTAGATGATCTCTTGAAGAATCTGTTACAGTGTTTTTTGGGGAGAGTCACTGTCAGGTCTCCACTTTTTATATAATTTATGAAATTGTATCACATTGGTCTTTCTTTAGTTTCCTGACATATTTCCTATCTTCTGTGGCATTTTTGAAGATTGATGACAATAATTTTGTAAGTTCCCTCTGTAAGTTTTCTTCACAGAAGTCAGGATATAATCTTCCAGATACAGAATCTTCCTTTGCTGAACCACTCACCTCCTTCAATCTATTTCCCTGACTCCATCAGTGTTGCCTGAACATAGGACCCATGACTACATGATCCACTTCTTCAATATGGTAACTAGCAGTTACGATGGCTTTAAAATGCTATCATTTAGCACCTCATCCTTCAAACAACAATTTGTTATCAGAAATGAGCTACTGATTTGTAGTTACAGACACTTTAAGAAGTGATTGATGAAAATTCACTGAGTATATTAAGGGTCATTTTATTACCTTCATTATTCATTCAGACAACTTGAAGTAAAATCTATAAGTCCCATTTCTTCCAATTTTTTTCTTTCTTTTTAGGTTTGCTGTAATGTGTTTTTCGTAGTGGGATTAATTTGGCTACTACCATTTGTGTAGTTTGTACATTTCATATGGCATTTTAATACCTAGTCTGTCACCATATATAATTAAAATACAATTGCTTTTTTAACAATTTGATTTCTTTTTTCTTTTTTTGGTGAAAATATACAGCAAAGGATCCACCGTTAACAAATTCTGCATGTAAAATTCAGTGACATTGTTCACGTTTTTCAAGTTGTGCAACCATTCTATCTTTTCCAAATTATTCCATCACCATTAACATAAAATCACTGACCCCTAAGCTTTTCATCTAACCTTTCAAGATGCTGTTGTCTGTTTGATCCCGCATAGATAATTCTTTGAAAGGACACAGTGCTCAAGGCAGGCATACTTTACTAATTAAGCTAAACTATTGTTTGGTTTAAAGTAGACTTTAGGGGATAGTTTTGGTTTAATGTTTAAGATTAAAAGATTATCTCAAGGCAATAGTTTTGGGTGTTCATCCAGCCCCAGTGGCTTCAGAAGATCTGGATTCTATTGAGAATTTGAAATTCTGTTCTATTTTTTCCATTTTTGATAAAGATTCTTCTATAAAATCTTACTTAGATCAAAATGTTCAATAATGGTAGGCAGGCACCATCCAGTTCTTCTGGTCACATGGCATAGAAGGCAGACATTCTTGGAGACAACATTTCCTTCTCCAGTTCCTGACTCTCCTTCCTCTGCTTCTCCAACTGAATGGAGACCTATTGTTGTAGCTTGGATGGCCACTTTCAAGCTTTTAAGACCCCAGGCACTACACATTGAACTATGGAGGTAGAACAGAAGCACTAAAAAAATAGTATTAGGCCAATTGACTGAGATGTCCCCTGAAATCATGACCCTAAGCCTCCAAACCAAGAGAACAAATCCCATGAGGTGCTTGGTTGTACATCAGCAGCATCAGCAGCTGCTCTTTTTTTCTTTTTGTAAAAATGTATATAACACATTTGCCAATTTGACATTTTTCAGGTGTACAATTTAGTGACGCTGATTACATTAATTGATCATGCAACAATTACCCTTAATCTGTGCCAAGCTTCTCATCACCACAAACAGAAACTCACTGCTTCCCATACAATGGCACTTTTTCTCCACCTAGTATCCCTGATATCCCTGGTATCCAACAATAAACTTTGGTCTCTCTATATATGCCTGTATTTGTCATTTTAGATAAGTGAGATCATACAGTATTTTCCTTTTTTTGCTTAGCATAATGTCTTGAAGTTTCATCCACGTTGTAGCATGTATCAAGACTTTATTTCTCTTTCTGGCTGAGAAGTATTTCATTGCATGTATGTACCACAATTTGGTTATCCATTCATTCACTGATGGGCATTTAGGTTGTTTCCACTTTTTGACTATAGTGAATGGTGCTGCAATGAACACTGGTGTATTTTATGACTACTTTTTGAATTCAAAGGAAAATTAAACTGCCTCTAATTAGTATTCAATACGAATATTAGGGTGGAAACGTGATAATTTATTAAATGTTTACAACCACAAAACAAGAAACCGGATGATCATTTCCTGAGAATTTGGGAACAATTACCCCTTGTCTCTTAATCAATGAAGGTGTAGGAGAGCTCCAGACAGTTATGTGACTTAACTCACAGCACTATGGTAGTGCTTTCAAGATGCCAAGAACAAAATCATGACTTTTGGCTATAAAATACAAAGACTGGATCAAAGTTTTAAGTGTTTACATGCTGTCTTGTACATAAGTAGAATTTATATGAAAAATATAAAAGAGGAAGTAAATTTCTGAATTTCTTATTCATACCAGTACCAGCTACCATCGATTCTGACTCATGCTGAGCCTGTATGTGTCAGAGTAGAACTGTGCTTCATAGAGTTTTCAATGGCTGATTTTTTGGAAGTAGATTACCAGGACTTTCTTCCAAGGCACCTCTGGATGGACTTGAATGTCCAACCTTTTGTTTAACAGCCAAGGACTTTAACCATTTGCATCACCAGGGACTCCTCTTATTCATACATGCATTTACTTATCTGTTCAGAATTTTAAAAAAAAGAAAAACCTCTCCTGGTTTAATGACTTCAGGTTTACCAAAAAAAGAACAAAAAACAAACTCACTACCATAGAGTCAATTCTGACTCATAGCGGCTCTATAGGGCAGAGTACAACTGCCCTATAGGCTTTTCTAGGCTGTAAACCTTTATAGAAGCAGACTGCCACGTCTTTCTCCTTCAGAGCTGCTGTTGGGTTTGAACTGCTGATCTTTCTATTAGCAGCCGAGCTCTTTAACCACTGTGCAGCCAGGACTCCTTGTTCCAGCTTTATAAGGTAGCAATTTAACAGCCTTTAAATTAAGGGCAGCTTGTCTTGACACGGTGTCCTGGTGACCCAGTGATTAACAGCTTGGCTGCTAACCAAAATGTCGGCAGTTCAAATCCCCCAATTGTTCCTTGGAAACCCTGTGG
Organism: Dugong dugon; assembly: GCA_030035585.1. NCBI lineage: Eukaryota > Metazoa > Chordata > Mammalia > Sirenia > Dugongidae > Dugong > Dugong dugon. The sequence continues at coordinate 105,638,325 of CM057460.1, read as the reverse complement.
GGCAGTTTTACTCTATCCTATAGGGTTGCTATGAGTTGGAACCGTCTCCATGGCACCTAACAACAACAACAACATAGGGTTGCTCTGAGTTGGAATCAACTCAACAGCAATGAGTTTGATTTTTTTGTTTTGTCTTGCCACTCAAGATTTCCAGGAAGCCTGTTAAATGCCTATTGTGTCAAGTATAGATAATACTTATAAATCAGATGGAATTAAGATAGTAAAAACTTTTCAGATTTTATTAAATAAAAACTATTTGAAATAATTCCAAAAGTTTAAATACTGAATAAGCAGGTGACATTTTAAATTAGCATAATATAAAATAAATGGTTATTTATTCTGATTGTATTAATTTGTGAGGTTAAAAGAACCTAGTTCCACCCTCCATTCTTTAACATTGCATTATTTGTACTAAAAATAATAATGATAATAAGACTTAGAGTAAATCCAGGCTCAGAGACCCATTTTCTCCTCTGTGTCGCAGTAAAATTTTGTCACACAGTGGAGTGGGCATCAGAAGGCAGAACGATGCCACCTTTTTTTTTTCTGTTTTCTGGGCAGGCAATACCAGAGAATGTCTGTAAATTCTTTATTTTTACTTGATTTAAACTTTTTCAGAAATATAGCTATTTTATTTAGGCCATGAAATTTTTCAACATATACAGCATATAGTCAGTTGTTCTTTATATTTTTTTCATCATTCTATGCATCTTTATATCATATAATTTAAATTTTATCTTGCATCACAAAAATAAACAAATTAAGAAACTCCGAAGTCAGATTTTTAACAAGAGATTTCATTTTTCAGCAGGGAGTTAATAAAATGGCAGGACAGGTTGTATCAACTGGAGGAAAATACAGGAGAATTTATACAGTATGGAGAATGTACAGAGGAAACACTGAGTGTCCTCTGTACTGAGATTAGAAAGCACTGGGGTAGAGAAGATAAGGAAGAGGCCCAGAATAACTGAAGCATTACTCAAGAAGAACAAAGTGGGAAGCCTCACTCTACCTGATTTTAGAACCTATTGTACTGCCACTATAGTCAAAACAGCCTGGTACTGGTACAACAACAGATACATAGACCAATGGAACAGAATTGAGAATCCAGACATAAATTCATCCACCTATGAGTAGCTGATGTTTGACAAAGGCCCAAAGTCTGTTAATTGGGGAAAAGACAGTCTCTTTAACAAATGGTACTGGCATAACTGGATATCCACCTGCAAAAAACTGAAACAAGACCTGTACCTCACACCATGCACAAAAACTAACTCAAAATGAATCAAAGACTTAAATATAAAATTGAAAACAATAAAGATCCTGGAAAAAAAAATAGAGACAATGCTAGGAGCCCTAATACATGGCATAAACACAATACGAACCATAAGTAACAATGCACAAGCACCAGAATAGAGACTAGATAACTGGGAGCTCCTAAAAATCAAAGACTTATGCTCATCAACAGACTTCACCAAAAGAGTAAAAAGACAACCTACAGACTGGGGGAAAAAAATTGGCTATGACAAATCCAATCAGTGTCTAATCTCTAAAATCTACAAGATACTGCAAAACCTCAACAACAAAAAGACAAATAACCCAATTAAAAAATGGGCAAAAGATATGAACAGGCACTTCACCAAAGAAGATATTCAGGTGGCTAACAGACACGTGAAGAAATGCCCATGATCATTAGCCAGTAGAGAAATTCAGATCAAAACTACAATGAGATATCATCTCTCACTCCAGCAAGGCTAGCATTAATCCAAAAAACACAAAATAATAAATGTGGGAGACGTTGTGGAGAGACTGGAACACTAATACACTGTTGGTGGGAAAGTGAAATGGTACGACCACTTTGGAAATCAATTTGATGTTCCTTAAAAAGCTAGAAATAGAAGTACCATACAATCCAGCTATCCTGTTCTTTAGAATATACCCTAAAGAAATAAGAGCCATCACACAAAAAGATATATGCACACCCATGTTCATTGCAGCACTGTTCACAACAGCAAAAAGATGGAAACAACCTAGGTGCCCATCAGTGGACAAAAGGATAAACAAATTATGGTATATCTACACAATGGAATACTACACAATGATAGAGAACAAGATGAAGCTGTGAAACATAACATGGAGGAAGCTGGAGGTCATTATGTTGAGTGAATTTAGTCAGTCACAGAAGGACAAATATTGTATAAGACCACTATTATAAGAACTCAAGAAAAGCTTTAAACACAGAAGAAAACATTCTTTGAAGGTTACAAGGGTGGGGAGGGAGGGTGAGGGTTATTTACTAGTAGATAGGAATTATCTTAGGTGAAGGGAAGGACAGAACACACTACAGGGAAAGTCAGCACAACTGGACTAAACCAAAGTTAAGAAGTTTCCTGAATACAATCAAACACTTTGAGGGACAGAGTAGCAGGGTAGGGGTCTGGGGACCATGCTTTCAGGGGACATCTAGGTTAATTGGCATAACAAAGCTTATTAATAAAATGTTCTGCATCCTACTTTGGTGAGTGGTATCTGGGGTCTTAAAAGCTTTCAAGTGGCCATCTAAGATACATCAATTGGTCCGAACCACCTGGAGTAAAGGAGAATGAAGAACACCAAAGACACAAGGAAAGTAGTAGCCCAAGAGACAGAAAGGGCCACATAAACCAGAGACTTCATCAGCCTGAGACCAGAAGAACTAGATGGTGCCAGGCTACCACCAAAGACCTCCCTAACAAGGAACGCAACAGAGAGTCCTGGCTGGAGCAGGAGAAAGGTGGGGTGCAGAACTCAAATTGTAGTAAGAAGACCAGACTTAATGGTTTGGATGAGACTGGAGGAACCCCAGAAAGCATGGCCCCTGGATTCTTTATCAGCCCAGAACTAAAGCAATTTCTGAGGCCAGCTCTTCAGAGAGGGATTGGTCTGGACTGTGGGACATAAAGTGATACTTGTGAGGAGTGTGCCTCTTAGCTCAAGTAGATACAAGAGACTAAATGGGCAGCTTCTGTCTGGAGGTGAGATGGGAAGGCAGAGAGGGTTAGGAGCTGGTTGAACTGACATGGGGAATCAGGAGTGGAAAGGAGAAGTGTGCTGTTACAGTATGGGGAGACCAACTCGGGTCACATAACAATGTACGTATAAATTTTTGTATGGGAAAAAATAAAAATTAAATTAAATAATAAAAAATAAACCTTCTACATGTGCCCCTTTATGCACCATACATGAAAGACTCAAAAAGGGACAGTCACACAACAAACCCATTACCCCCTGGCTTCTGGAAGCTCTTCTGGTGGATGTAGAGAGCTCTTCCATGAAAGCTTCCACCTGACATCGGGGTAAGGGACACAAAAAGGGCCTATCTTCTGGCGCGCCCCCCTGGCTAGGTAGGCGTAATTAGGTGGGTTGAGAATTTCTGCTACACGTGTTGCCCACTAACACCATACCTGGCCATTTTTATACACCAAAGTTCACATGACTAGGATCTATGTGACTCAGAACACAAAGCACAGTATAATTTCCCAGCCTGACTTCCCTAGGAGGTGGGAAGGTCAGATACCTTAGTGCCAAGCCTGGGATTGTATCTCTTTAAACCTGCTGAGTTTTAGAGAAACCATTAGGCTTGGGGTGTGGAGGAGGTGCAGTGGTTCGTTTCTGAAGCCCAAGGGTGCTAGCAGGGGTAGGAACAAAGAAGACATGGTCACTAGGCTTTTCCAAAGGGTTGCCTCCTAACAGCCTTTCTTCCTAGTCTGTCTTAGTCTCGAAACTCTGCTGAAGTTTTTCCACTTGACTACTTGGACAAATTATTTAATCTTTCTAAGTTCTAGTCTTCTTATCTGTAGAATGAGAATAATAATGCTATTATGAGAATTACTTAAGTTAATGCACATAAAATAATTCACTGTGCCTGGAACATAATAAACAAACAATTGATCCTATTCTGCTTGCACTTAGAACACAGATCCTGATACATGTTGGCAAGATATTAATTTGTTGAGTAATTAAATGGAAAGAAGGAAGGGAAAGAGGAAAAGAAGAAGGGAAGGAGGGAGGGATGAAGGAAGGAAAGTAGGAAAGGGAAGGAAGGGTGTCTGAAAAACCATAAGATATATTACAAAGTATTACAATGGTCCCAATACATGTCTTTCTCTCCCACTAGGCTGTGAGTATTATGCAGGGCAAGAAGATTATGTCTTTTTTAAGTCAGTATAATCCAGAACTGTCAACAGAGTGTCTTGCAAATAGTAGATATGCAAATGCTTTTTAAACGACCTGAAAAGAATAAGTGATATGTATATATTTTGTACCATCATTTAATGTCTGACACCATGTTTGTTGTTGTAAGGTGCCATCGAGCCAGTTATGACTCATAGCAACCCTATGTACAACATAACACCATACTAGATTGTAAGTGTCATGAAAGCAGTGTATGTGTTTGTTTGTTCATTTGAAACTACTATACGTCTATCATCTAGTAGAGTACCTGGTGCAATAAATGACCACATTAGACTTCAAGGGAGACATATCAAAGGTATTCCTGGGTACATTTACCCACAGGTAGCATTTCTCATGAGCATGAGAGAAATATACTCAGAAAATATTTCCATGAATTAAGTATTCCATTTTTCAATTTTCCATTTTTCAAAATGCTCCTTAGAAGCAAGGATGGCAAGATTACATCTCACATGCTTTGGACATATTATCAGGAGGGACCAGTCCATGGAGAAGGACATCATGCTTGGTAAAGGAGAGGGTCAGCAAAAAAGAGGAAGACCCTTGAGGAGATGGATTGACACAGTGGCTGCAACAATGGGCTCAAGTATAACAACAATTGTGAGGATGGCCCAGGACCAGTCAGTGTTTCTTTCTGTTATACAAAGGGTCACTATGAGTCAAAAGTGACTCGACAGCGTCTAACAACAACATTTTTCAATAACATCACAGATATCATTTGTTTTACCTTGTACTATACGGTATTCCCGAGAATTTGTGAGGATAATGGCTACTTAAAAATGACAACAGTAAGGATCATTTTACTAACAGACTAATAGGCATTTAAAATGTTCTTGAGAATATTCTGAATATTTACAATCACAATGTGTATTGGTTATTCTCAACATGCGCAGTGACAGTCCTTGTTCTTGGAACTCAGAAGACATCAGACAGCCTTGCTCTGCCTCCATGAGGCCAGACAGCAAGCCAAGGTCGGTTTGCTTTACGAATCAGAGGAGATCATGCAGGATGTTCCGTGGCCACAAAACTCCCAGAGTGGCCCATGAGGCTACCCTAAACAAGCACTTTTCACCCACAATGAGAAACTCCAAGATGTGGCCAGCCCATGTTGAGAGAACTTCTTTCTGTTTCGGCTGTCATCCTGATTTTTCCTTTCCTTGTGTATAACAAAGAAAATGGATCCCATGGGGCAACTCTTACACTTGTTACCTTCCATTTCCTCAGTCTAACTGAGTGTAAGTAATGGAACCACGTTTTAATGGCCCACTATCTCAAATGGCCTCCTAACCCCTCAGCAGAGCTGCCTTGTAGCTGACAAATACGACAGGCAAGGCTAACGAACCCTTAGGCCAGCAATATTCTCATCTTTAATCCATCATAGACATCAAAAAATAATGAGATTTCTTGAAATCGTGCCAGCAGTGAGCTCATATGACACTGAGATGATAAATTTACTCAACCACTTACAAAGGAGTAGCCAGCACATCAAAAGACCCAGGTAATTTCACAATGCAGAGTGATGATGACGTGTGAAGAACATGGATATTTTGACACATTCTCTAAACGGTATCTAGTTCCAGAATCTAGTCCATTTCCATTTTGAATACTGCTTCTAAGTTATACCTTTTATTTCTTAGTGTGTTGCATAGAAACGTAATTCTGCTTTCTTTCATTTGGGAAAGCTAATAAGACAGATACTTGAGTCTGTGTGCATCGTGCTATTGCTGCTGTAAAACTGATAAAATGGAGCATTAAAAAAAAAGAGATTAAAAAGATAGTCTTGGGTTTTTTTTAAGAAAAAAGACAAAAACAAATTTTAAATTTCTTTTTAGGCTTAAATTGAACTGATCTAACCTTGAGGACCTGAACAGGTGTACAATTGGATGGTGGTGTTTTAGCACAAATACTGCTGATGGAGTGAGGCTACTCATGCTAGGCCATTGTGAGGAAATGTGTATCTTTTATCAAAATCCACAGTATTGATTTGAGAAAACAATCGAATATGATAAAGTATATTTTTTTCTATTTCTCGTAAGGTTCAACAGATACTGCTTTTCCACTTTGCATCAATTAGGAGAATGTAAGTTTCAAATATCATGGAAAAGTCAAAACTACTTAGTGACTAGCTCTTAACAATCAAGTGGAAGTAAGCTGTCTGTAAGTATTTCAAACTCTGCAATGACTATTATGATTAGAATATCTTACCTTTGTTCAATATAGTTCTCCAGCTCACAAAAACACCTTCACGTACATTACATCAGACCCATTCCACGAATCTGGCGTGCCAGGGTATCTGCTACCTTGGCCACAATCAGGAAGAAGATATTCAGTGGGGGTCCCACAGCTTCCACTGCAATTGCCTCTAGACTCCCATGAAACCAGTGCCACAAGGAACGATCTCCTTATTTGGTTTCTGCTTTATTGCCTGAAAAAAATGCCAACATTGGAGAGAAGGGAGATATTTCTCTTGTCTTGTTAGGCAATATGAATAAGTTGGTTAGATACTTGATACTCAAAGTGTATGTGATTTATGACCAGCAGCATCAGCATCACCTAAGAACTTACTAGACATACAGAATCTCAGCCCCACCCCAGACCTCATGCTCCAGAATCTGTATTTTAACGAGATCCCCAGGTAAAGGAGAGAGACATAAAGAATATAAAGTTACTAAAGAAGACTAAGAAACAGACACCAAAAAGCAAAGCTGAGTCATAAGAGGAAACGTCAATTTTTACATTCTTTCCTGGGTTTTTAGTTGATTAAGTCATGGGTGATGAAGAATATTTATGATAGTTCAACTCTAATTGTATTAAGAAAGTGCTTAATTCACAAGAAAAATATTATCTTTTGGATTTTAACCTGATGTCCAAGAGATGAATTTATAGAAATATTTACCCTGTGGGTGAGGAAAAAGAAAATTGCTGGACCATGACTACCGTAGCCTCCACTAGACTGAGTCCAGCACAGCTAGATGGTACCCTGCTATCGCCACGAACTGCTCTGACAAGGATCACAATAGAGGGTCCTGGAGAGAGCTGGAGAAAAATGTAGAACAAAATTCTATTCACAAAAAAAGACCACACTTACTGGTCTGACAGAGACTGGAGAAACCCCAAGAGTATAACCCCCAGACACCCTTTTAACTCAGTAGTGAAGTCATTCCTCAGGTTCACCCTTTAGCCAAAGATTAGACAGGCCCATAAAACAAAATGAGACTAACTGGGGCCACCAACCCAGGGACAAGGACAAGAAGGCAGGAGGGGACAGGAAAGCTGGTAATGGGGAACTCAAGCTTGAGAAGGAGAGAGTGTTGACATGTCTTGGTGTTGGCAATGAATGTCACAAAACAATATTTGTACTAACTGTTTAATAAGAAACTAATTTGCTCTGTAAACCTTCATCTACAGCACAATAAAAGAAAATTGCTCATATTAAAAAACGAGAATTAGTCCTTTCAGGCTACCATGCGACACCATAGACAACTATTTACCTCAGGGCTTTCTTAGTGTTCCTAAACAAGGATCAGTTTGATATCTATTTAATTAACATCCCAGGGTGATAGGTAGAAGGAAATTCCTGGAGAAACACCAAATACATGTGCATGTGTATATATGTGTTTTTATATTTGAGTACTTAGAAACTGCAGATGGAAAAATAATTTATGTCTTCATTTCCAGTGAGAGTTTGAATCATAGAAATGGCCAGTATTATACATAATGAAACCATTCTGAACATATAAACCTAATATAACCAAAAACCAAAACCAAACCCATGGTCTTTGAGTTGATTCCGACTCACAGTGACCCTACAGAACAGAGTAGAACTGCCCCATAGAGTTTCCAAGGAGCACCTGGTGGATTCAAAATGCTGACCTTTTGGTTAGCAGCTGTAGCTCTTAACCAATATGCCACCAGGGTTTCCAAACCTAATATAATCCTTACTTATTTTCATGAGCTGGGTCTAGAACCCCTGGCTCATGGCCACATCGTTTCTGGGAGTCTGGGCTGGGCACAGGGTTGGGTCAAAGTTGGCTCTTAAATTTCAGAATGAGATACCAAGAATAAAGGCCAGGAGTAAAGTGAGAATGGAGATCCAGTTAGACCATACAAACAGATACCTTAGTAAATGTCTGAGCAGAGAAAGGAGAACGAAGAACACAGTAAGGGACTAGAAACCAGAAGTACTTGAACAGAGGAAGCATATTCAGAATGAGGGTGTGGCCGGAATATCAGTAGAGTCCCTGAGGTGCTGAGGTACACGAACAGGGACTTGTTCCTGTCTGCTCCCTTGGGGTGTGTTTATGGAGGATGTCAAGGGAATGTTGACCATTCAGATGGCCTGGGAGGGAGGGAGGGTGAGCAGGTCTTGGTACACTAAGTGATGGAAGACTGTGGGATGAGGGAATTCATGACCCAAATGGAAACCAGACACAGTCTTCCAACTCCAGCAGAGGCACTGGTGCACCTGTCATGGGAAGACTGCTAGAAAGAATCTTCCACTTAGAGATTCTTATTGAGGTCTCTGCTCTTGACATTGTGCTATCTCTTTAGACAGTTAGATATTCAGCTGTTGGAAAACTGTTATTCAAGGAGGAATGTGGACAAGAACCAGGGTAGAAGGCAGAGCTGTAATCTGAGAGGTTGCCTTGATTAAAAAGTCAGCAACAGATTGCGTGTCAAATGTGCTAAATGGATTAGTGATCTTAACAGTAGAAGTTATGCAAACTCAAGTTTCTTCCAGTTCTGATTATGATGTAATTTACTTATTCGTCTGCAGTGGGCTGAGGTAAGAAGGGGTAGATAGTGGACAAATAGGGCAAGTTTTGAGGACCTTGAACAGTAACCTCCAAAACTGATTTCAAAGAGGAAACTAGTTGCCTTGATAATTCCGGAAGCTGAAAATCAACATGTTTGTGTAAGTAAGATAATATTCAAGAGAATAGTTTTCTAGAGTCTTTTACCACCTGAAAGAGGATAAAGAATGTAGCTCTGCACTGTTTTCATCTTATGGGTTACAGGATGGTTTCATTTTATGGTTTAGAATTCACCATAGGGTAGGATTCAGCAGGTTTCACCATTGGATGTGTGCCACCACCATGGATCCAACACTTTTGGGGAAATTGGCCACCTTGCCAAACTGGAAGCATAGCTTTCCCACTTAGTACTTGTTCTCTCCATGGGTATCAGCAGGTGGTAAGCCAGGATGGGCAGTTACAGGATTTTATTCTCTTTCCATATTAGTGGTGGGAGGTCTAGTGGCAGAGTTTCAAGGAGAAAAGAAACAGTCATTACTAGAGTGCTTCTGATGCTCATGGGGAGGTCTTCCAATTCAGAAAATCTGGAAGGTTCTGGTAATGCAGTCAGCTGTGCATGCAGGACGTCCCTGAAGCTTTCCTGGACCTGGGCCTACACAACCAAATCATTTCCCCTTTATGCACTGGAATTAGGGCCAAAATTCCAAAGAGTAACAGGTCATTGACTCTGCCCCTGCCAGAACCCGCTCAGTGCCTTGGTGAGTATCATTCAGGGGTGAGGCTTAGTACTGCTTGGAGATGATGTATCTTTAGCAAGCAGACTATCTGACAGGAGGAGGGTTATGGCACAGTTATTTAGAGTCCATGAAAAGTATGAAACCAATGGAAGAACATTCTATGAAATACCAGACAAGTACTTCTCAAAACTGTCAAAGTAATCAAAAACAAGAACGTGTGAGAAAATATCACAGTCAAGAGGCATCTAAGGAGACCTGTGATTAAATGTAATGTATAATCCTGGATCATATTCTGACTCAGAAAAAGGATACTAGGTAAAAACTAAGGCAATGTGAATAAAGTATGGGCTTTAGTTAATAATAAGTATCAATATTGGTTCATTAATTGTAACAAAAGTATCATACTAATGTAAGATGCTGATAATCACAGAAACTGTGGTCTATGTGGGAACTCTTGTACTAATCTTTGTAATTTTTCTGTAAATCTGAAACTATTCTTAAAAATAGTTTCTTTAAAAATAAGTGAATTTATAGAATAAATATGATTACCCATGATTCAATAATTATTGAAGCTTCATGGGTTCATTACATCTACTTGTGTACATATTTAAAATTTTCAGTACTAGCAAGTTTTAAAAAAGTAGACTGTCAATAAAAATTAACCAGGATTAAAGACATCCCTACCATTTGTCAGATTTTAATTGCGGAAAGACTTCACCTTTTTTTCACTATATCCTTGACAGCCCCACTTAATCTCTTGGCAGTTCTCTGGATTATGGAATAGGACTTTAATTAGGGTAACAATATAATTTGTTGTCAAGAGTTAGACACTATGGAGACTTAAATGGAGTGCTTTTAAGTAATTATGCTGGGAAAACAGGAGACAACTAGGAGTACTCTGGGAAAATGCAGGTTACTCTGTCTTTGATTCCTCTTTTTTACTGAACATGGCTCCTACCTGTTTACCCCTTCCTTCCACACGTGTGTCTGTAAGAAAAGGCAAAGTGTACTTATATGAGAGCTGAGAATTTGGGAATGCTAAAGACCTGGAGTAAGATTTTCTACCATTAGAGAGAAGTTAGATTATTCTCAAATGTCCTCTGTTATCACCAAGGAAGGATTGGAAGTCTAACATAGAAGTGGAGGTGAGGGCCTCAGTATGTGGTGGTGAAGAAAGAAAACTGGTGAAGATATGCTTCTCCCTCATGCTTAGACCCCAATCATAGCAACCATTGAGCAGCAAGCATAAGTGGAGTTTATGGATCTGGGTGTGCAGAAGGTGGGTGAAGAATGTGGATGAAGGATATCCCAGTGTGATGGTATGATGGCAAGGCAAGTTTTACAGCCCTTTGGGATAGCAATTCAACTGAAAGGGACATCTAAGTTGGCTTGTTATACGCTATCATTTTAACAGAAGTTTAGCACTGAAAATATTTTCACTTAAAACTACTATCAGTGTAAAAGTAACATCTCTGTACATGTCTGTAGGCATCTTCAGGGCAGGGCTGTGGCTTATGGATTGTTTTTTAAGCCATCTTTTGCAATGCTCCCAACATAGTAAAGCTCAGTGATGTTCTTTGGACTAAATGGTTGCATGTAAATTTCAACATCTGGAAACATTTACTCTGCAAGGTTTTGCCACAGATTTGTAAAGAAGTACTGTACTAAAATTCAAATATTTTATAGTTTTGGTTGGACTGCTCCACCTGTATCTGCCTTACATATACAGTGGAGTTCTTGGCTCTGCCCAAACTATACAATATAGTGTTCCTCTCTAACCCAGCTGTGTTCTTTTATTGATTCAAGTGTCAGGGGAGAGGAAAAGCCAAGGATGAGGAGATAAAGGAAAAGAGGGAATAAGAATAGAAAGTGTTTGACAGAAGAGGAGAAATAGCTTGAAACCTCAGCTGGAAAGTTCTATTTATATCTTATGACACACACACCATTACTGTAGCTTCATGAATTCACATCATGGTCTATCTCCCCTCATTGTTCCTTTCTGCTACTACATTATAATCCTTAAAAAAAGTCTATATAGAACTATAGAAATCAAAAACTAAAAACAAACCTCTCCTTTCAAACTTTCTTTTCTTGGAGATTTATTCATAACTTTTTGCTTTTTACATTTCTTTGTGTCTTTACTTCATCCATATTAGATCTTTTTTATTATTGCACTGTCTATTATAAACATTACCTAAATATCAGCATATAAGAATAACTACATTTAATCAGTTTAAAGATATTTCTTAAGAAGGACTTCATTTGCCAGAGTTTTCAATGATGTCCTATTTGCCAAACTCTGGGAACTTGCCTTCTCAGAGATGTTCAATATCATGAAACACTCTTCATCTCTGGTAGCATGCTCTCTCATAATAATTTCCTCTTGGTTTTTGTTATACCATTTGATTTTCAGTCTTAAAACAAACAAAAAAAACACTGTATGTTCTTTCCCCTTTTTATTCTAAATGTAGGTGTTTCTGCTCTCCTGGTTGAAGTCCACAAACATTTTTCAGAAAATAACTCTCAAGACTGTATCTTCTCATTTCTCATTTAATTCATTCTTCTCATATCCTGATGAGTCTATCTCATGAAAATATCTTAAATCTCTTTCTTTCTACTGCTACTGTTTTGAATAAGACCCTCATTTTTTCTCACTACCAAAATAGTTGTAAAATGGGCCACTCTGCTTTTTATCTTCCTGATTAATGTTTTCATTTCCCTTTAATACATTTTCCATATCAATGAAAGGGTTAACTTTATCTAAAATGCAAATATGACCATATCATTCTCCTGCTTTAAAAGCCTGATTGGCTCCCCACCATCAATAGAATAAAGTTCAAACATAAACATATGTTCCAGCCATACTGAATTACTTACAACTGCCAATGCCCACTCTGCTGCCTCATGCTATTGTGATTCTTCTCTTGCTTCTCCTGCCACCTGGGCACAGTTCACTTCTCTTGGCTGGGTGAGTATTTCTCCATGACTCAGCTTCAGTTAGGCATTTTGGATGTATTTCCTGATTTCTCCGGGCTAAGGGATATGCCCCTCTTCCTTACTCTCATAATATTCTGTTTAGGTCACTGATTTCACCATCTTGAAAGGATTAATTTTCTTGAACATCTCATTAGACTATGAACAGTTTAAGCTCAGAAACTGTGTCTTATTTATCTCAAAACAACTTGTAGCTAGCACATCAAAGGCACATAATAGGTGCTTAATAAATACTAGTTCAATAAAACTTTGTGCGTTACCATCTAACCATGGAAAAAAATAAGAATTCATTCTTCCTTACTATAGCAACCTGTTCCCCTTATGTGAATATCGCTTTATGTAAACGATGTGAACATTTTATTTTCACTGTTATATTTAGGCTTTTGCTGAAACATACTTCCAACCCCAAGAAGTTATCCCTCTACCACTTTAGAGGCAGCAGCAGCTGTTAAATGTTTTAAGTCTTGAGAAGAAGAAAAAAAATAGTTCTATGTTTGAATTTGTTTGAAGAAATTAAAGTCTGTGCCTATGGAGAAAACAAGCATGCTCTTCATTACCCATCATTCCAGAGTCTTCCCTTGGGTGCTTTCATGTCTATCAGCTTGGTCAGGCTGACATCTGTTGCTTTGTCTCTCAAGTCTTCTCTTGGAACAATGTTAAATCAGACTGAAATATTCCAATTATTTTTCTGTATGTAAATTACTTCCATTATGATAAATTAATTTTAAAGTGAAATCCGTGAAATTGTACTATTTTGACCTGAGTTCCTTGCTAATTACCATGTATCTTAATTATCTTTATTAAGGTTTCTTTCAAGAGGGGGATAGTACTATGGTGGGAATTAAGATTACTTGTTGGTCTCCTGACAACTGAGCTCCCATGTGCTTCCCCAAATGTCTTTCACTAGCAAACAGTTCTGAGATCTGGAATATTAGAAGGGAATTCTGGGTGCCTTGTAGTCCTCAAGTAACTGTTCTTAACTGCCTTTTGCATTAGCCCACTGGACAAGATTCCAGGTCTCATCCCCAGTATCTGCCTGGTTACCCTTTAAGGGGATACTTACTCATTGTTCCCTGATGAAAGGACAGCCTGATGGCATAGTAGTTAAGAAATTTAGAATTAAACAGACCCATTGCTATCAAGTTGATACCTACATGCGTCACAGAGTAGAACTGTATTCCATAGGGTTTTCTTGTCTGTAATCTTTATGGAAGCAGATCACTCAGTCTTTCTTCTGTGGTGCCACTAGAGGGTTTTGAACCACCAAACTTTCAGTTAGGAGTTGCGCACAAACCATTTGTTCCAACCAGGGGCCTTTGAATTAAACAGACCCAGGTTCAAATGAAAGATACTCCATTTATTAATGGCCTAATTGTGCTCAAGTTGCATAATTTCTGTAAATGTTAATTTTCACGCCTGTAATATGGAGAAAATGATACCTAATGCTATTGCTGGAATGCTAAAATTAAGACATATCTACAGAGAATCTTGCACAGGGCCTGGCATGCTGTAGACGCACAATGCATAATTGCTTTTATGAGCACATGTCTCAACACCACTTGCTGCCCTATATGAGGCTGCATTGGACTGTCACCTGAAATAATGTTGCAATTTTTACCTCACTGAGTTTGACTCCCTGTATTCAAAAACTAACGGTATCAAAATTGCGGTGCCTACAACTTTTAGAACCATGCTTCTTAAACTTTAATGTTCATACAAATTCCCTGGGGATCTTCTTAAAATGCAGATTCTGATTCAGTGAAGTCTGGAGTGTGATCTGAGGTTCTGCCTTTCTAACAAGCTTCCAGACAATGCGGATGCTGCTGGTCCATGGACTACACTTCAAGTAGCAAAGTTTTAGAAAGCTGATTTTTAACCTTGGCGTGTTAATGTCACCTGAGGATCTTTTAGAAATCTCAATATTCGGGCTGCACTCTCGACCAATTAAATCAGAATCCCACCCTTCCTGCCTTCCTAACCTCCTGCCTTTCTTTATTGGTTCAACAAGTATAAATTTAGTGTCTACCAGTTGCTGTTGAGTTGATTTCAAGTCATGTCAAATCCATGTGTGTCAGAGTAGAACTGTGCTCTATAGGGTTTTCAATGGCTATTTTTTCAAAAGCATATCCCCAGGCCTTTCTTCCAAGGCACCTCTAGGTGAACTTGAACCTCCAAGTTTCTAGTTAGCAGCTGAGCACATTAACTCTTTGCACAAGCCAGGGAGTTTATTTAGTGTCTACTATCTACTAAATGCTGGATAAACAATACTGATTAATAGAAAGAGACATCCATTTTAAATAGGATACTATTACAGAGTAGAAAAGTGGTTCCAAGAAAGAAATTTCTGAGTTTACTTTCAGGGATAGGATAATGCCCAGAAGTTACCCTATGCTATTTAATGATAAAGGGAAAGGAAGGGATCCTGATATAGAGGGCCTGCTTTATTCAGGCACATTGCACAAACCGTTTTATTTCATTATGAGGGAGATTGGTGGATTCAAACTGCCGACCTTTTGGTTAGCAGCGAAGCTCTTAACTATTGCACCACTAGGGCTCCATGAGGGAGACAGTATTTCTTTATTTTAAGACAAAGTTCAGAGACCAAACATCTGGAAAGAGATGTGTAAGTGGGACTCATGTTTCTCTCACTCCAATAGCCATGCTCTTTCTACCACATCCCATCCCTAGGTGTTCCTGTTCCTGTGCTTCCACTTTAACAACTGGGTATCTATCGGTAGTGGAGGTTCAAGTCATTGAATAGAATTAAATGCAAATTAGGAAGACATGGAAATGTATTTAATAAGCGTAACTTTTATTTCTAACTCACATTTCTAAGAGCCGTAAGTTATTTACCTCTTTACTCAATTTCAAAGGGGTTTGATTTATCCGTACTTGATTATTTTAGTCAGGGGCAGGTTAACTGATATTGTAAGCAACTCCAAAATGTCATTGCTTTAACAAAGTAAAACTCTCACAGTGGTCCAAGGTAGTGTTCCTGATGTTGGGCGTTGTCCTTGTATTAGAGACTCAGTTACACTGGACAACTGTATTTTGTGGCTATGTTCTTCTTTAGGTCATCTGAGTCCTCTCCAAGGTAGATACGTAAAGAGCATGAGGATCTCACATAGGAAGTCTTTATTAGACAAGACTACCTGCCATATGTCATTTCCACCCATATTCCAATGGCTAGAACTCATTTTCTTGGCTATACCCAACAGCAAGTGATACTGAAAAATGTCTTCTAAAGGAGTTCCCAAAAAGAAAAAACACTTTCCCAAACAAAATAATATATGGAATAGGAACACAAATGTTAAATTCACATGTGTGGGATGACTCTTGCTATTAATTTTTCTTCATCTTAATATTTCTGTCCTTTTTTTTTTTTTTGGCTTAAAATAACAGAAATTTATTTTCTTACAGTTCTGAAAGCCAGAAGTCTGAAATCAAGGTGTCTCAGGGCCACATTCCCTCTGGAGGCTCTAGGGGACTCCTCCCTTGTCATTGCCAGCTTCTTGGGGCTCCAGGTGTTCCTTGGCTTATGTTGCATCCCTCCAGTCTCTGTCTCCGTCATCACATGGCCATCTCTTGTATCTGTCTTCTTCTCTCCTGTCTTTTTTTTTTCAATTGTAGTTTAGATAAAGGTTTACAGAGGAAATTAGTTTCTCATTAAACAATTAATACACATATTGTTTTGTAACATCGGTTGCCGACCCCACAGCATGTCAACACTCTCCCTGTCTTGACCCTGGGTTCTCCCTTACCAGCGTTCCTGTTCCCTCCTGCCTTCTTGCCCTTGCCCATGAGCTAGTGTGCTCATTTAGACTCATTTTGGTTTATGGGCTTGTCTAATCTTTGGCAGAAGAGTGAACCTGAGGAGTGACTTCAGTACTGAGTTAAAAGGTTATCCGGGAGCCATACTCTCAGGGTTTCACTAGGCTCTGTCAGACCAGTAAGTCTGGTCATTTTTTCTAAGTTAGAATTTGTTCTACATTTTTCCCCCAGATCTCTCTGGGATCCTCTATTGTGATCCCTGTCAGAGCAGCTGGGCACCATCTAGTTGTGCTGGAATCAGTCTGGTGGAGGCGGTGGTACTTGTGGTCCGTTAGTCCTTTGGACTAATCTTTCCCTTGTGTCTTTAGTTTTCTTCATTCTCCCTTGCTCCATATGGGGTGAGACCAGTGGAGTATCTTAGAGGGCTGCTCACAAGCTTTTAAGACCCTACATGCTACTCACCAAAGTAGGATGTAGAACATTTTCTTTATAAACTATGTTATACCAATTGAGCTAGATGTCCACCGAGACCATAGTCCCCAGCCCTCAGCCCAGTAATTTGGTCCCTCAGGAAGTTTGGATGTGTCTATGAAGCTTCCAAGATCTTGCCTTGTACAAGTTGTGCTGACTTCCCCGGTATTGTGTACTGTCTTAACCTTCACCAGAGTTACTGTTTAGTGTTTTTCCCTCCCCACTTCTACCCTCCCTAGTAAACCTCAAAGATTGTTACTTTGTGTGTGTAAATATTTTCATGACTTTTTATAATAGTGGTCTCATACAGTATTTGTCCTTTCATGATCGACTTATTTCACTCAGCCTAATGCCCTCCAGACTCATCCATGTTGTGAGATGTTCGGTAGATTCATCATTGTTCTTTATTGGTGAATAGTATTCCATTGTGTGTATGTACCATAGTTTATCCATTCATCTGTTGATGGGCACTTAGGTTGTTTCCATATTTTTGCTCTTGTGAATAATGCTGCAATAAACATAGGTGTACATATGTCTATTTTTGTGATGGCTCTTATTGCTCTAGGGTATAAGATTGGGATTGCTGGATCCTATGGCATTTCTATTTCTCTCTTTTCAAGGAAGCTCCATATCATTTTCCAAAATGGTTGTACCATTTTATATTCCCACCAGCAGTGCATAAGATTTCCAAGCTCCCTACAGCGTCTCCAGTGTTTGTTATGTTCTGTTTTTTTGATTCGTGCCAGTAATGTTGGGGTGAGATGGTATCTCTTGTAGTTTTAATTTGCATTTCTTTAATGGCTAGTTATCTCGAGCATTTCCTCATGTATCTGTTAGCTGCCTGAATGTCTTCCTTGGTAAAGTGTCTGTTCATATCCTTTGCCCATTTTTTAATTGGCTTATTTGTCTTTTTGTTGTTGAAGTGTTGGATTTTCCTACAGATTTTAGAGATTAGAACTTTGTCAGATATGTCATAGCCAAAATTTTTTTCCCAGTCTGTAGATTCTCCTTTTACTCTTTTGGTGAAGTCTTTTGATGAGCTTAAGTATTTAATTTTTAGAAGATCCCAGTTATCTAGCTTATCTTCTGGTGTTTGTGTATCTTTAGTTATGATCTGTATGCTATTTATGCCATATACTAGGGCCTCTAGTGTTGACCATATTTTTTCATGTAAGGTCTTTATAGTTTTTGGTTTTATAGTTAGGTTTTTGATCCATTTTAAATTAGTTTTTGTGTATGGTGTGAGATATGGGTCCTGTTTCATTTTTTTGCTGCTGGACATTCAGTTTTGCCAGCATCATTTGTTAAAAAGACTGTCTTTTCCACATTTAATGGACTTTGTTCCTTTGTTGAAGATCAGGTGACTGTAGGTGTATGGATTTACACCTGGGGTTCTAGATTCTGATCCATTGGTCAGTGTCTCTGTCATTATACCAGTACCTGGCTATTTTGACTACTGTAGCTGTATAGTCGATTCTGAGTTCAGGAAGCGCAAGTCTTCCTACTTTATTCTTCCTCTTCAATAGTGATTTACTTATCTGAGGCCTCTTTCCTTTCCATATAAAGTTAATGATTAGTTTTTCCGTGTCATTAAAGAATGCTGTTGATATTTGGGTCGAGATTGCATTGTATTTGTAGATTGCTTTGGGTGGAATTGACATTTTCACAATGTTGAGTCTACCTATCCATGAGCGTGTTGTTTTTCCATTTATGTAAGTTTCGTTTGCTTTCTTGCAGTAGTGTTTTGTAGTTTTCTTTGTATAAGTCCTTTACATCCCTGGTTAGATTTATTCCTAAGTATTTTATATTTTTTTAAGGCTGTTATGAATGGTATTGTTTTCCTAATTTTCTTTTCATCATTGTCTTTATTGATGTATAGGAATCCAACTGATTTTTGTAGGTTTATCTTGTATCCTGTTACCCTGCTGAATCTTTTTATTAGTTTCAGTAGTTTTCTCATGGAGTCTTTCAGGTTTTCTATGTATAGTATCATATCATCCTCAAATAGGGATAGTTATACTTCTTCATTACCAGTTTGGATGACCTTTCTTTCTTTTTCTTGCCTTCTTGCTCTAGCTAGGACTTCCAGCACAATGTTAAACAGGAGTGGTGATAAAGGGCATTCTGGTCTTGTTCCTGTTCTCAGGGGGAATGTTTTCAGCCTATCTATTAAGAATGATGTTGGCTGCTAGTTTTATATAAAAACTAACCAAACCAAACCGTTGCCATCGAGTTGATTCTGACTCATAGCAACCCTATAGGACAGAGTAGAACTACCCCATAGAGTTTTCAAGGAGCACCTGGTAGATTCTAACTGCCAGCCTTTTGGTTAGCAGCCCTAGCACTTCAGCACTATAGCACCAGGGTTTCCTGGTTTTATATAGTTGCCCTTTATTATGTTGAGGAATTTCCCTTCTGTACCTAATTGAGAGTTTTTATCACAAATAGGTGTTGTGCTTTATCAAACACCTTTTCTGCATTGACTGAGATGATCATGTGATTCTTTTGTTTTATTTATGTGGCGGATTTCATTGATTGATTTTCTAATGTTGAACCATCCTTGCATACTTGTTATGGGTCCCACTTGGTCCTGGTGTATTTTATTTTATTTTATTTTTTGACATGAAGCTGAATTCTATCAGATAAAATTTTGTTGAGAATTTTTATATCTATATTAACAAGAGATATATGTCTGTAATTTTATTTTTTTGTTGGTATCTTTGCCTGGTTTTGGTATCAGGGTTATGCTGGCTTCAGAGAATGAATTCAGAAGTATCCCTTCCTTTTCTAAGTTCTGAGATATTTTGAGAAGTACTGGTGCAAGCTCTTCTCTGAATGTTTGGTAGAATTCTCCACTGAAGCCATCTGGGCCAGGGCTTTATTTGTTGTTGGGAGTTTTTTCTTTATTGCTATTTCAATCTCTTCTCTTATTATGGGTCTGTTCAGATTTTTGACCTCAGTTTGTGTTAGTTTCAGTAGGTAGTGTGTGTCTTAGTCATCTAGTACTGCTCTAACAGAAATACCACAAGTGGACGGCTGTAACAAAGAGAAATTTATTCTCTCACGGTCTATAGGTTACAAGTCCAAATTCAGGGCATCAGCTCCAGGGGAAGGCCTCTGTTGGCTCTGGAGGAAGGTCATTGTCATCAGTCTTCCTTGTTCTGGGAGCATCTCAGGACAGGAACCTCAGGTCCAAAAGATGCTCTCTGCTCCTGGCACTGCTTTCTTGGTGATATGAGGTCCCCAACTCTCTGCTTGCTTCCCTTTCCTTTTATCTCTTGTAAGATAAAAGGTGGTGCAGGCCACAGCCCAGGGAAACTCCCTTTATATTGGATCAGGGATGTGACCTTAGTAAGGATGTTACAATCCCACCCTAATCCTCTTTAATGTAAAATTATGATCACAAAATGGAGGACAACCACACAATACTGGGAATCATGGCCCAGACAAATTGATACACACATTTTTGGAGAGACATAATTCAGTCCATGACAGTGTGTTTCTAGAAGTTTGTCCATTTCCTCTAGATTTTCCAATTTGTCAGAGTGTATTTTTCATAGTAGTCTGTTATGATCCTTTTTGTTTCAGTTGTGTCTGTTGTATTGTCTTCCTTTTGGGTTATTTGCATCCTCTCCAGTTTTTTCTCTTGTCAATTTGGCAAATGATTTGTTGATTTTTTTGATCCTTTCAAAGAACCAACTTTTCTTTCTATTATATTTCTATTTTCTATTTATTTCTGCTCTGATCTTTATTCTTTCCTTTCTTCTGGTCGCTTTGGGCTTCTATTGCTGATTTCTTTCTATTTTTTCAAGTCATTAATGTTTTGATTTTTTCCTTTCTTCTTTTTTGATGTGTGTATCTATTGCTATAAATTGACCTGTGAGTGCGGTCTTTGCTGTGTCCCAGAGGTTTTGGTATGATGTATTTTCATCCTTGTTTGATTCTGGGAATTTTTTTTATTCCATCTTTGATTTCTCCTATTACCCAGTAGTTTTTAAGCAAGGTGTTATTCAGTTTCCATATATTTGATTTTTTTTCCTTGCTCTTCCTCTTATTAATTTCTACTTTCATGGCATTGTGATCAGAGAAGATGCTTTGTATTATCTCAATGTTTTGGATTTTGTTGAGAGTTGCTTTCTGGTCTAAGATGTAGTCTATTCTGGAGAACATTCCACGTGCATTGGAAAAGAATGTGCACTTTGCTGTTATTGGGTGGAACATTCTACATATGTCTATGAGGTCAGATTGGTTGATCGTGGCCTTTAGATCTTCTGTATCTTTGTTGAGTTTCTTTCTAGATGTTCTGTCCTTTACTGAGAAAGGTATGTTGAAATCTCTTACTCTTATTGTGGAACTGTCAATTTCTCTTTTCAGTACTGTTAGTGTTTGTATTATGTATTTTGGATCCCTGTCATTGGCTGTGTAGATGTTTATTATGGTTATATCCTCATGGTAGATCGTCCCTTTAATCATTATATAATGTTCTTCCTTGTCTTTTATGGTGGCTTTTATTTTAAAGTCTATTTTATCTGAGATTAGTATTGCCACTCCTGCTCTTTTTTGGTTGCTGTTTGCCTGATATATCTTTTTCCATCCTTTGATTTTTTTATAAATATGTGTCTTTTTTTCTAAGGTGTGTCTCTTATAGACAGCATGTTGATAGGTCCTGTTTTTTTTAATCCATTCTGTCACTCTCTGTCTCTTTATGGGTGCATTTAATCCATTTACATTCAGGTGATTATGGATAGGTGTGAGTTTATTGCTGTTTTTTGTAGTGCTTTTTTGTGGTTTTGACGTTTTCTTTGTTCCTCTTGCTCTTCTGTGCTGAATTCCTTTGGTTTGTGGATTTTTTTTCATTTCTTTTGTTTTTGTAAATTTTGTGTTTACTGAGGCTTTATGTTTTTCTTTTTTATTTTGATGAGTAGGTTTGTTAAGTTTCTTTATGGTTACCTTGAAATTTACCACTATCTTCCTAAGTCTTTTATTACTTGATAATGCCTTGACTTCCTCTCCATTTGAAAGTTCTATAGCTATATCATTTATTCCCTCTTTTATTGTTTTGACTTTGTTGTCATTTACCAATTGACCCTTTCTGGTTCTATGTTGTAAATTTTTTAGTTATGTTTTATCCTTGAGATTTCAATATCTAGGTTGATATCTGGCTTATGCTGTGTTATGTTCTAGATTCAGCTTGTTGTCTGATGTTGGTGATTCTCTAAACTGAGAACTTCCTTTAATAATTCTTACAAGTTTGGTTTAGTTTTTACATATTCCCTTAGTTTCTGTTTATCTGGAAATGTCCTAATTTCGCATCACATTTGAACAAGAGTTTTGCAGAACGTATTATTCTTGGTTGGCCTTTTTTTCTTTCAGGATTTTATATATGTCGTTCCATTGCCTTCTTGCCTGCGTGGTTTCTGCCATGTAATCAGAGCTTAGTCTTATGTTTCCCCATTGTATGTGACTTTTTGGTTTTCTCAAGCTGCTGTCAGGGTTCTTTCTTTGTCTTTGGTTTTAGTGAGTGTGATTATGATATGTCTTGGTATTTTTCCTTTGGGGTTTATCCTAAATGGGGTTCATTGAGCTTCTTGGATGGTTGATGTTTAGTTTTGCATGATATTAGGAAAGTTTTCTGTCAGCAAATCTTCAGTGATCCTCTCTGTCTTTTCCATTTTCTCCCCCTGTTCTGGACCTCCTATCACTTGAAAATTTTTGGTTTTGATTGTATCACACATCGTTTTCAAGATTTCTTCATTCTTTTCTCTGATTTTTCCTCGAACAAAGTAGTATGCAAGGATTTGTCTGCAATTTTGCTGATCCTGTCTTCCATTGTTTCAAATTTTCTCCTAAAACCTCCTATGGCTCTGTCCATTTCTGAAATCTTGTTGTTTATCTTTTGGATTTCTAATTGCTGCTTTTGTATGATTTTTAGTTGTTTATTTATTTTGACATTTTGTTCCTGTGATTACTTTCCCAAATTCTTCCATTGCTTTCCCTGATTTTCTCTGTATTTTCCACAATTTTGTCTATTTTTTCCTTATTTTTGTCTACATTTTCCTTCATCTGTTGGAGAACTCTGAATATTAGAGTTTTGAATTCCCTATCAGGTAGTTCCAGTGCCTTTTCTTCTACTGGAAGATCATCTAGTGTTTTATTTTGGTCACTTTCTAGAGTCATCCTCTCCTGGTTTATCATGTGTTTTGATATTGTCTACTGTCTCCCAGGCATTCAGGAATTATTTTCTTCACTTATTGATTGTTGATTTGATTGTTTCATCCAGCTTTTTTGTTTCATTTAGTTGTATCTGGACAGGCGGGCTGGACGTGTTTTGTTGCTTGCTCGCCTATGGGCACCATAATTCTTACCACCTTGTCCAGGTGAGCGGGGCTGGTCACTCAGCTATGGTGCAGTTGGGTATGTCCAGTAGGGGATGGATGGGCAGGGACAGGTAATTTGCAGCATGAACTGGGGCTGATGGGGTGGGGCTGGGAGACAGTTCAGGGCAGGGTCTGGTGGACTGTGTCAGTGCTGTTCAAGGGCTCAAGGGCACAGCGTTCAGCACATGGTGCAGACAGGAAGAGGAAAAGGAGAAGATGTAATGTGCTGAGCAGCTGCTCCCTCTCCTATTGGTAGCTCTGTGAAGTTACCTTCCTGTACTCCCTGGCCACAGTCCTTGGTAGCTGAGTTCCAAGATGGTGAATCCAGGCACCAGTGAGCTGGTATCTCTCCAGCCAAGTGACCATGGCCCATTGGAAAGAGGCAGAGGCCTCATACAGGAAAGAAGAGTAGGAGGGTGGGAAAGCATGTATACCTGTTTACCAGGTTCCCTATCTCCTGTTGGGAGTTCCATGAAGTTGCCTTCCCAT
Organism: Dugong dugon; assembly: GCA_030035585.1. Lineage (NCBI taxonomy): Eukaryota > Metazoa > Chordata > Mammalia > Sirenia > Dugongidae > Dugong > Dugong dugon. The sequence goes on along the minus strand of CM057460.1, from coordinate 105,614,502 downwards.
ATTCCCTGTCTTTGCTCCTTGGTGGCTGTAGTCCAAGATGGTGAATCCACGCCGCATTACCTGGTAGGGGACCTCCACTCCGTAGCTGTCTTTGTTCTCTGTTCTCTGTTCAGTTTCTTATTTCATTTAGTGCTTGATTGAATTCTTTATTCCTTCATTGGTGCTTAGGGTTCCAGAATTGATGTTTGTATATGCTTTACTTAGTTTTTCAGGTCTATACTACAGAGTGATGGCATGGTGCTTCTTTCTATAGTGTCATGTTGGCTACTATTTCTGTATTTTTAAAAATTCATCATCATTAACTCTCAGATGAGGTTCTACTACTCCCAAGTCAGCAAAGAGGTGAGGAGGAAATGAACAGACAGCAAGAAAGAGCCATTCTTCTAGACACATCTGCTCTAATTGTCTTGATTTCTAGGACTACAGCATTTGGTGAAACCGTATGACCCCCTTGCTCTTTAGTAGAATCCCATGCATTCTATCCCTTCTAGGTTCAGAGTTGTAGCCTTATGTTCCTTTATTTCATTCTCATTATTTCATGCTAAGAACAGGAAGACTGATCTCAAATCTAAAGGTAATAACAGAAAGGTATCATATTAACTTTAATTCAGATGCTTTTGAAGAGTAGCACATGTTGTTGTTGTTAGTTGCCATGGAATCAATTCCAACTCATGGTGACCCCGTGTGGGCAGAGTAGAACTGCTCCATAGATTTTTCAAGGCTGTGATCTTTTGGAAGTAGATTGCCAGATCTGTCTTCTGATGCACCTCTGGGTGGGTTCAAACTGCCAAACTTTCAGCTAGTAGTCAAGCGCAAATCGATTGTGGACCCAGGGAGTCCTGTGCAGTGGTTAAGCACTTGGCTGCTAACTGAAAGTTCAATAGTTTGAACCCACTGGCCACTCTGTGGGAGAAAATACCTGGCGATCTGCTTCGGTAAAGATTACAGTTTAGGAAACCCTATAGGAGCAGCTGTACCCTGTCCTGTAGGGTCACTATGAGTCAGAATGGACTTGACGGCACACAACAACAATAACAACAATGAGCTTTTTAATTTTTTATATATATTTATTTTTGGATCCATTTTTATTGACTATTCTATAGGCAATCTCTGTCTCTCTTCTTTCTTTACTTTTTTTTTGAATATACAAGTTGCCATTTTCTTTCAGCTTTTCAGATTCTTTCAAATTTTCTTACAACAGGAAGAAATCTTGGAAGCTTATATGTCTTTAGTAAATCTTTTCAATAACTACTGGCCACTGCAGTGGCAAGGGGGTTTAGATCATGGCTATCAACAAATTGCAACAGTAGGAATAGTCACAAGAGAGAAACAGAAGACAAGAGCAGAGCTAGTTTAAGTAGACTAAAGGCAAGTGAAACCAGCATTACCTCATGATTAATATTCTAAACTATAGCCACAAATCTTCAAATCTGAAAGATGTGCTCTACTTACAGTGGCTAATTATATACTCTGTACCTTTACTGATCATTATATCTTGTTTCAAGGTTGTTAGGATTTTCTTAGGCAGTTCTTCCAAATGAGGTACCCTTAAGGATTTCGTAAAAACCCACGCTAAAAACATCCTAGAAAAAGGTAACAGTTTGGAACATAGGCCATAAGGAGTGGTTTTCCCCAGGCCTTTGAATAAGACAGCTGATGCACATGACAATTGGGCCACCACACCATCAGCAGTAAATCGCTGTGTCCATGTGTGCTCTTCATGCCCAGTTTACATTGTGCTTATGCCGGGCTCTGAATCTCTTCCAATTCCAACCACACAAGAGAACATACATTAACACAAACATGAAACAGGTCTGTTTTCACTTTGTACACTTTCATTAAGACTGGAAAACCCATAATCTTTCTATTTGAGAGCTTATTTGGTGAATTAATGATGACAGAGGAATATGTTAGTAGTATTTCTCTATAATTTCCCCCTCTACTTTCTAGGATCTCTGCACTCACTTTATTAATTCTTCATCTTCTTCTTCTTTTTTTTTTTTTTTTTGAGATAAAATCGCAATAGTAAATAATAACTACAGTCCTTTGGGAACTACTGTGGGCGTGTAAGGAGCTGGTGCTGTATGGTGGTTAAGAGCCCAGGGCTGAGATTTAGCAGACCTGTGTTCTGAGTCCAGATCTGCCATTTATGATTTTGTGACTTAGGACTGGTTACTAAGCCCCTCTGTGAAGTGGACGAAACTTAGATCTACTTAGACATATGTAAGAAGGATTAAGTGGGATAATGTACGGAAAGTAATCAGCCCAACGGATGGCATCTGGCAGGTGTTCATCACAGTCACCATTAACATCACCATGTGCGAGCACTGTACAAGGGGATTTACACATTCTCTCTCCTATAATCCACCATAGGAAGTGATATTTTAGACACTACTTTATAGAAGATGAAACTGAGGCTCAGAGAGGTTGAACAACATAGGCCTGTTGCTCATGTATGTGGAAGGGCCAGATAGTCAGGAAAGAGTTGGGTCCTTCCCAAGCTGCTTTTCCTTAACCTAAGGTACATTTGAATGGCAATTCTAAATGTATGAAGTGTGATTTTCTAAAATATCTGTTGCAATTATATTTGAGTTGTAAAAGTAATAAAGAAAACAAGTTCACTGACACTCTTTTTTAGCTAGTGAGATATCTTGGTGGTGTAGTGGTTAAGAGTTCAGCTGCTAACAAAAAGGTCAGCAGTTCGAATCCACCAGCTGCTCCTTGCAAACTCTATGAGGCGGTTCTACTCTGTCCTATAGGGTTGCTATTAGTCAGAATCAACTAGACAGCAACAGGGATTTGATTTTTTTGATTTTATCTCAAATAGGTAGAGAGTGGAAGATATTCTTATCAAAGCAGAAGATGGTTGATGCTTGCCTCATTTAAACTTTATCTTCTAAAGACTTTTAGAATGTTATTCATGAACACCAAATAATGAAGAAAAACACCAAAACAAGCAGTGAAGATTCATTTATTTATTTATTAACTTATTCAAGCATTTATTGAGTTCCTACTTGTCAGAAAACACAATGGACACAATGATAAAAACCCATAGTCCTCACCTTGGAAGAACTTAAAATCAAGTTTAATAACATACCATAATTGTAATATATCTAATTTGCTTTTCATGGCAATGGCAGTTTGAAAATATTTGTCTTTCTGCAAGAAACATATGTCCTAAGTCATGGAAACATATGAGTCTTCAAAGGTACTGTCTTCTTAATTATTTGGTAAGAATTTGTGAATTCATTATATGTTCCTGTGAAAATACCTGTTTAGATAATAATCTTATATTTCCTTCCTCTAAAGAGAAAAGGAAATTTAATTAAATTGAATGCAAAATTATTTCTTATCTTACGTTATCATGTGGAATTTTTATGGAGCAACTATCCTACAGGTATTATTTATTCTTAATTATTGAGGTTAAGAGCTTGGACTCTATGGTTAGACAACCTGGAATTGAATCCTGGTTCTGCCATTTATTAGCTGTGTAATCTTAGGAAAATTACTGGAAACATGGGCATAATTATATTGGTTATCTTATAGTATTACGAGGATTAAATAGTAAGCACTAAATAACATTAGATATTATTAATTAACTAATAATATTAGTTATTAGTAAATAACTAATTTTTGGTTATTAGTTATATTAATAACTAATTATTAGTTAATATATAACAAGTACCAAAATATAAAAAGATTAAAGGAAAGTCTGAGAATATAAGCAACCTTCACTGCAATACGTACTCAGTACAACAGCACTAAATGTGTAATATTGGTTATGTAAAACTAAATGCAAACCTAGATGACACAGACTATTAGTTAAAAGGTTGGCAGTTCAAACTTACCCCTAGGTGTTTTGAAAGACAGGCCTGGTGATCTGCTTCTGAAAGTTCACAGCCTTGAAAACCCTATGGAGAACAGTTCTACTCTGCACACGTTTCCACCATGAGTCTGAATCAACTTGACAGCAACTAACAACAACAATAACTAAAGTGTATGTTTATTATATTATTATTATCAACAATAATCAAATCTTGAAAAATTTTGCCAACAACTCTATAAAGTTTATTCCAGTTGAGCTCAAGAGCAGCGTATGGCCTTTTAATCCACACAAAACATTATGTGTTACAGCAGAGATAGCAAACAGTGTGATAAAAGAAGGATACAGGTTTTAAGAACAAAACCAGGGAAGTGTCAAAATCCTCAAAGTTTCTAAATTATTTGTAGAAAGCTAATAATTTAGGAGTTAGTAACATCCATGAGTAATCTAGTCCCAGTGCACATTTGAGAAGCCGTGCACTTCCCTCTTTTTGAATCTAGAGTTGATGGCAATATGGTAGCAAAAAGAATGTCCTTTTCCTTTACCATTGATGTGGTTACAGAATCATGTATCAGATAAATCAAGTTCAAGGAAGTAGACTGCTAGCAGGGGTTAGTGTCATCTGAGAATCTACAAACTTTAAGAACTTCAGAGGAGGTACTGTACTCACTTCCTGGGATGCCGTAGTCATGGGATGCCCTTGCTATGCAAGGATGGCTTTCTCTCACTAGTGCAGAATCAGATGGCCCAACCTGTCCTGCTAGGGAAATACAGAGGTACCTAGGGTTTTGTTTTTGTTTTTTCTCCTACTAACCCTTGTTCAATTCTTGATATAACTGTCACTTATCTTTGTAGTTTTCTTTTTTCATGAGAAAAATTGTTTAATCCAATATTAAAAATAAAGGGCAATTTAATTCCTTCAGTAACTAGCTCTCTGACATTCACTTTCACAAACAAGAATGTTTGTCTTACAATCTTGACAAGAAATCTATTATTAAACATCCAATCCTTAAACAATTATTATTAGGTTTAAGGATATTAGAAAGGAGAAGTTATATGTAGTTATTCATAGATATATATTTAGATTTTAGATAATTGGAGAGAGAAATACCAGACCCAAATGTGTTCTTATTTCTCTTTTATCCACTTTGCATACCTTATTTTACTACTGTCTTAGTCATCTAGTGCTGCTATAACAGAAATACCACAAGTAGATGGCTTTAACAAACAGAAGTTTATTCTCTCACAGTCTAGTAAGCTAGAAGTCCAAATTCAGGACGTTAGCTCCAGAGGAAGGCTTTCTCTCTCTGTGGGCTCTGGAGGAAGGTCCTTGTCATTAATTTTCCCCTGGACTAGAAGCTTCTCTGCACAGGGACCCTGGGTCCAAAGGACTTGCTCTTCTCCTGGCACTATTTTCTTGGCGGTATGAGGTCCCCCATGTCTCTCTGCTGACTTCTGTCTTTTATATCGCAAAAGAGATTGACTTAAGACACAATCTAGTCTTATAGATTGAGTCCTGACTCATTAACATAACTCCCTCTAATCCTGCCTCATTAATATTGTAGAAGGAGGATTTACAACACTTAGGAAAATCACATCAGATGACAAAATGGTGGGCAATGACACAATATTGGGAATCATGGCCTAGCCAAGTTGGCAGATATTTTTGGGGCCACAATTCATTCCGTGACAATTACCTATGTGGAGATGTAGAAATTACCACCAAGAGAATTAATTTGTCCTGAATTCATTATTACCAGATTAAGCTACAAATAATGAAAGTGTAAGAAAATTCAATAAAGATACTGCTTTTCTCTTTATTTCTGAAAACATTTGAGGATTTTCTTTTACATTTGGGATCAATGTGCTAATAATGCTTGTGGAGTTCAGTAAATTATTTTTTTAAAAGAATATGTATTTTTGTTTGTTTGTTTGATTTATTTTATCTACAAAGTATCCCCATATCAGCTACTTAGCTGGCTTCTAAATGAGAAAAATTGGTCATGCTCTATGTTACACTAAAATCAACATTTCTGAACCAAGTTTTTTTCTTTTCTTTTTTATTTACCCAAATTACCGAATATTTATTGAGACTGAGAAATCACCAAATCATAATTGTTTTAAAGTGGAAAATACTACAAACATCACAAAATCTATAAAAAAAAGTAATTTTTATTAAGTACCTGCTTTTATTAAACACCTCCCCTCTATAATACATTTTCCTATATTTTTTGGCTTCTTCTACTTCGAAGATTCATGACAATGTCTTTGTAACTTATTTCTTTAGTGAAAGAATTAAAAGATAATTTATCTTTTGCCTAACCAGTAAACCAGTCAAGACCCCATGTGTGTCAGAATAGAACTCACATGGGGTCTCCATGCTCCACGGGGTTTTCAAGGCTGTGATCGTTCAGAAGTAGATCACCAGGCTTTTCTTCCTAGGCACCTCCAGGTGGGTTCTAAGCTCCAATCTTTCAGTTAATAGTTCAGCACTTAACTGTTTGTGCCACCCAGAAACTTCTTCTTTTAGGCTGTTGTTATTGTTGTTGGTTGCCTCCAAGTTGATTCCGACTCATAGCAACCCCATGTAATAGAGTAGAAATATGCCTGATAGGGTTTTCTAGAATGTAATCTTTTTTTTTTTTTTTTTTTAAATTTTATTGTGCTTCGGGTGAAAGTTTACACAAATTAGTTTCTCATCCAAAAACTTATAAAAAAAATTGTTTTGTGACATTGGTTGGAATCCCCACAACATGACTGTACTCTCCCACTTTCTACCTGGGTTCCCCGTGTACAGTAGTACAGTTTTCTTGTTCCTTCCTGTCTTCTCGTCTTGATGTTGGACAAGAGTTGCCCATTTGAGCTTGTGTATTTGATTGAACTAAGAAGCACGTTCCTCATGTGTGTTATTGTTTGTTTTATATGCCTGTCTAATTTTTGTCTGAAAAGGAGTGGCTTCAGTTCTGAGTCAGCAGGATGTCCAGGGTTCCTCCAGTCACTGTCAGACCAGTAAATCTAATCTTCTTTCGCGAATTTGAATTTTATTCTGCATTTTTCTCCTGCTCTGTTTGGGACCCTGTATTGTAATCCCTGTTGGAGCGGTTGGTGATGGTAGCCAGGCACTATCTAGTTCTCAAGTTAGTGGAGGCTGTGGTTATGTGGTCCACTAGTCCATTGGACTAATATTTTCCTATGTCTTTGGTTTTCTTCTTTCTCCTTTGCTCTGAACATGGTAAGACCAACAGATGTATCTTAGATGGCTGCTTGCAAGCATTTAATACCCCAGATGCTACTCACCAAAGTAGGATGCAAAACATTTTCTTTAGGACTTATGTTATGGCAAATGACCTAAATGTCCCTCAAGATCATGGTCCCCAGCCCTCAGCCCCAGTAATTCAGTCCCTCAAGATGTTTGGATGTGTCTAGGAAGCTTCTATAACTTTGCCTTGTTCAAGTAGTGCTGCCTTCCCCTATATTGTGTGTTGTCTTTCCCTTCACCATAGTTAATTTGTCTACTGTTTAGTTTGTGATATTCCTTCTCCACCCCTTCCCTCCCTCGTAACCATCAAAAATTATTTTTTTGTGTGTGTAAACAGTTTCTTGGGTTTTTATATTATTGGTCTCATACAATATTTGACCTTTTCTGATTGACTTACTTCACTCAGCATAATGCCCCCAAATTCATCCATGTTGTGAGATGTTTCTCAGTTTCATCGTTGTTCTATATCATTGCACAGTATTCCATTGTGTGTATGTACTATAATTTGTTTATCCATTCATATGTTGATGGGCTCTTAGGTTGTCTCCATCTTTTTGCTATTGTGAATAATGCTGTGATGAACATGGGTGTCCATAAGACGAGTCTTATTTCTCTAGAATATATTCCAAGGAGTAGGATTGTTTGATTCTACGCTTTTTTTATTTTTAGCTTTTAAAGGAGACCTCATATTGTTTTCCATAGTGGTTGTGCCATTTTACATTCCCACCAGCACTGCCTAAGAGTTACATCTCCCTGCAACTTCACCACCATTTATTATTTTCTGTTTTTTGGATCAGTACTAATAATGTCAGGTGAGATAATATCTCATTGTAGTTTTGATTTGCATTTCTCTAATGGGTAATAATCGCAAGCATTTCCCCATGTGTCTGTTAGCCACTTGACTGTCTTCTTTGGTGAAGTGTCTGTTCATTTTGTTTTTGAGGTGTTGCAGTATCTGTTAGATTTTAAAGATTAGACCCTTGTTGGATATGTTGTAACCAAAATATTTTCCCAGTCTGTAGGTTCTCTTTTAGTCTTTTGGTGAAGTCTTTTGATAAGTGTGTAATTTTTAGGCGCTCCCAGTTATCTAGTTTATCTTCTGTTGTTTGTACATTGTTAGTTACGGTTTGTATTGTATTTGTGCCATGTATTAGAGCGCCTAGCATTGTTGTTATTTTTTTTCCACAGTCTTTATCATTTCAGGTTTCATGTTTAGCGTCTTTGATCCATTTTGAGATAGTTTTTGTGTATGGTGTGAGGTAGTGGTCCTGTTTCATTGTTTTTACAGATGGACATCCAGTTTTGTGAGAACTATTTGTTAAAGACACTGTCTTTTCCCCGTTTAATGGACTTTGATCCTTTGTCAAAGGCCAGCTGACCATAGGTGGAGGGATTTACATCTAGGTTCTTGATTCTGTTTCATTAGTCTATGTGTCTGTCCTTGCACCTGTACCAGACTGTTTTGACTACCGATTTTGCAGTTCTTGAGCACCAGCAAAAACAATTATTTATTGAATAAATGAGTATTTATACAGGGAAAATAAAGACTTCTAGTTCATTATTTTAAGCACATTTTATTAATAAAGTGATTTGAATTATTATTTCTACATTGATACTCAGGAAAAAGAAGTGAGTGTTGTCACATCAGAAAAATACATAACAGATGAAGTATATCTGTCTCCTCACTGTTTCCATAGCTTTCACAGTGTGATTTTGTAGCACCTTTCATCCAGAAGTTGAGTCTTTTTCTCTTCCATTCCTTTAAATGGGCATCCAGTTATGTTAAAGAGACTGTCTTTTCCCATTTGGAGCCCTGGCGGTGCAGTGGTTAAGACCTCAGCTGCTAACCAGAAGGTCAGCAGCTCAAATCCACCAGCTGCTCCTTGGAAACTTTATGGGGGCAGTTCTACCCTGTCCTATAGGGGTGCTATGAGTGGGAATCAACTCGAGGCAACAGGTTTTGTTGTTGTTTTTCTCCCCATTTAATGTACTTTGTCAAATGTCAGCTGCCTGTAGGTGGATGGATTTACATCTGGAGAACCCAGCTTTTTTCTTTAGTTTGAACAGCAGGTGATTGTAACTATGCTGAGTATTTCCTGTGTTTCATGGTCACACATGTTTGTCAAGTAAATATAATATATAGCACATCTTCCTAATGACCCCCGCTTCCTGCATTATAACCCAGCTTGAAACTTAAGAATATTTGGAGGCTGAGCCAGAACAGCAATGTTATCAACTTTAATTTGTCACTCTGCAGCTTGCCTCCATATTAAGCTCCCATGTCCAGAGATGATCCATAACTTTGAGATTAGCTAAGCCTATGAGATAATGCATCTTATTTCTTTAACCATCTGTGGCGTGCTGCCAGGAGTTTATAAATGCCAGTCAATGCTGGTGTTTGCTTTAGGACACTTTTGCAATCAGTCTGCAGAGATTTGAACAGAAACCACCCAGCCTTGAGAATTGATGACATCCTCATTCAGATACAAAAATATACAAGAAAAATACCATCACTAAGTAAAAGATGTTAGATACTAAGCGAAAATAGGGAAAATAGATTTCCAAGGAGGAGCCATAGAATTATAAAATTATAAGGACTTTAAGTATGAAAAATAATAAGCCCCAAAGAGACAAGGTCACTCAGATATGTGAGTTGAAGTCAACTCCGAATCTAGCGCTCATTTCATGTCAGTGGGAAGCCTCACTCAATGTTGTCTTTGTTGTTAGGTGCTATCGAGTCCATTTGGATTCATAGCGACCCTACGTATAACAGAACAAAACACTGTCCGGTCCTGCGCTATCCTCACAATCCTTGTTATGACTGAACCCATTGTTGTGGCCACTGTGTCAATGCATCTCATTGAAGGTCTTTCTATTTTTCGCTGACCCTCTCGTTTACCAAGCATGATGTCCTTCTCCAGGGACTTGTCCCTCGTATAATATGTCCAAAGTATGTGAGAGGAAATGTCACTATCCTTGCTTCTAAGGAGCATTTTGGTTGCACTTCTTCCAAGACAGATTTGTTCATTCTTTTGGCAGTCCCTGATATATTCAATATTCTTCACCAACACCACAATTCAAAGGTGTCAATTCTTCCTTTGTCTTCCTTACTCATTGTCCAGCGTTCACATGCTTATGAGGTGATTGAAAACACCATGGCTTGGGTCAGGTGCACCTTAGTTTTCAAGGTTGTATCCTTGCTTTTTAACACTTTAAATAAATCTTTTGCAGCAGATTTGCCCAGTGTAGTGCAATGATTTCTTGACTGCAGCTTCCATGGGTGTTGAGTGTGGATCCAAGTAAAATGAAATCTTTGATCACTCCATTTGTCATAATGTTGCTTATTGGTGCAGTTGTGAGGATTTTTGTTTTATCTATGTTGAGATGTAATCAATAGTGAAGGCTGTGATCTTTGATCTACATCTGTAAATACTTCAAGTCCTCTTCACTTTCAGCAAGCAAGGTTTTATCATCTGCTTATCACAGGTTGTTAAGGAGTCTTCCTCCAATCCTGATGCAGCACTTATCTTCATATAGTCCAGCTTCTCGGATTATTTGTTCAGCATATAGATTGAACAGATATGGTGAAAGGATACAACCCTGACATACACCTTTCCTGACTTTAAACCACACAGTATCCCCTTATTCTGTTCAAACGACTGCCTCCCTCAGTAAAACACATTATATAGAGGCTGCTGCAAACAAATTAGACCCCAGGAGTCTGGGAGCCTGTATCCCTTTAAAACAAAACTGAACAAAATACACAGACACACAAACTCACGAAATGATTACTTTGAGTGACCAGAGGACTGAGTCACTTGATCTTCTCCACTTTTCATTTAAGTAGTTTATGATGATTCATATAGCTGATGTGTGAGGCCATCCTTGTCACAAAAAAAGGTCTGAAGAACTAAGGGGTAACAGTGGGGAATGGTAAAGACGATGGTGAAAATCAGAGTCATATGTATTAGAGTTAGCCAGAGCCTCTTTAGCCAAGACTCAGAGCATAGAAGCAGGCAATGGCTAAGGCTGGCTGTGCCAGCCTGCACCTTGGCACCCTCTACTCTGTAGAATGGGAGAAGCAGATGACTAGGAAGCAGCAGGGTCAGAGGAGGCTCTGGCAACGTATCCATAATGCCTTAAAATCCCAAGGCTTCCATGGAGTAAAGATGAGCCTGCTGAGGCCACGTGAACTGTAAAGATTGAATACTTGCAGACAGAGGTAACAATTTGTCTTTCATACCCATCATCCTTCTGAAGGTCTTAGTATTTCAGAGGGGCTGGTGGTAAAAATCTGTGCTTATGAGCTAAGATTTTCTAGTTGCCTATGGATATAGTCCGGGGATCTTCTTACTAAACATACATTGCATGTATTTGTATTACATGCGATCAGACTGATTCTGTAAAAATGTGTAATCTGATTGTACATGCTTCTGTACTGAAAAATTCATGTCCGGCTGTGTGCATCCCTCAGCAATACCTATGGCAATATACTGGAAGAGGAAATCCCTTCATTTTTTACTATGCATGGTGGGAATTTGCAACTATACATAGAACCAGGAAATGTTAGAATATACTTCACACTTGGGCAATAATTCCTTGGTCCAGGCGTTTTTTTAAAAAAAATATATATTTTATATATAATTCTTAAATAATTAAAATACACATATAAGTAGACTAAGGCTCACTTGGCCTTTGTCAGATCCAAGTTGGCTGATGAAAACCTTACTTGGCACACATTTTCTCTTCTGCGTCAGAATCCTTGACCCCTCTCACAGAGAATTTAATTCAGTAGGATTGAACTCAGGCTAGGAATGCATGTTTAAAAAAAAAAAAAAAAACCCTAGAAAGCAGGATCATCTGTCATATATTTAACTTGTAGAACCTCTGGCATCATCACTTGACCCTAACAGAAATCCCAAACATAAAGCCCAACCTCTCAGCCTTGAAAAAAGAACTGTTGTGATGAACCAAAGACCAGAAGTCACATGACACTCTGAGGGACTCAGTTTCAGCACAAATGTCTGGGTAGAGGGAATTGGGAGTCTGTTCCCCCAGGCAGCATATCAGACTCCTCAAGCAGTTGTGTCTTAATTGAATGTGCATCTTCAGCTTTTAGCACCAAACTTGACATAGAGCAGATCCTGAAAAATTGCTTGATGAATAAAAGTGGCACAGTCATAAGGGACAATGACTATAGCCATTTTGTAAATTCTATGCAACAGAGAGAAGTCCAGAAAGAAACAAGAACTAGAAAAAGTATGTTAGAACTAGGTATTTATTATCCATTTCCATACTTCATGGGTTTTGGATCAAAATTTACATGGTCAAGGGCATGGAGGTTGGGAGACTGATTGTTGTACTTTCACACGCCAGTGAGCAGGTCTAGTGTTTATTCCTTGTCTTTACTCAGCTTGTCAGGGTTCTGTTTAAAGGCTGAGGAATCTTGTTTACACATATGCTTATTGATCCCTTTCCCTGAACTTAGAAAGAGATGAATGTAGTATTTTCAAAGGATGTCATTGACGAGGATGCTGAAGGAAAGCGGAACATGGAGGTTAGTAGGACCACTATGCCAGGTGATCATTCTGGTGGAGGATGGGAGGCAGGATCTCTGCTATAGCAAAATCTTTTTTTTTTTTTTTACAGAATAATGTTGATTTACATGTATAAACCACTGCTCTTTCATGCCTTTTATGTCTACGTCTTTAAAGGGAGAATAAGGGAAGTGCGAGAAGGATACCACCTGAGACAACATGAACTAAACCTTTATTAACCATAACTTGACATTAACTGGCACCTCATTTCCTTTTGAATGCCAGATTACAAAGGTTTTACTGTGTGTACCCCATGTCTATAGGGTAATGATATGGAATTTTTATGTGGTTTATGGAAAGTAGTTCTCACAATTTTACAGCCATTTCCCACCCTTTTCCCTATCCTTAGCAGTAAATTCCCTTTCTTTTAATGTTCTATATCTTCACCTTTATTTCTAATCTCTCTTAGGTCAACAATGTTCTAAAGGTTCAATAAAATCAACTTCAACATTTTCTCACTTTTTTTTTTTTAATCTCTGATCCCTCTTAACTTACACTCAGTAGGAGAAATAGAGACAGAGAGAGTCAGAGACAGAGAAAGAGAAAATAAATTATTCTTGTTGAGAGGTTTATATTCAGCTTTTTACAATTTCTATTGCATGGAACAAGAAAATTAAATAAAAAAGAAACTAAGATGATTATTCTAGGTAACTAAGCAGTTCATTGATGGGGAAAGCAAAACAAAACAAAACAAAACAAAAAAAAGAAACCAACCTATGTTTAAAGTATTTTAAGAAAATAAGGGTTTTTTGTTAGTTTGTTTTAACTTAATTTTTGCCAACAAATTATCAGGTTAAGTAGATCTGGGGAGGAATTGTGAGATTCTCAGACCATCAAGAATAGAGTAACCTACAACCAGCAGGTTAGGAGTAAGACTTATTTGTGGCGGAAAAAATGAAAGTATGTTATCAATTAGAACCACAGCATAGCCTTTTTCTGTTGGGAAGTGAGATTATTTTTGGACTGTAACATGTAGTTTTACGGTGTTTCTCCCCTCAGTTTTGGAGTTTGAATAATATCAGAAGAAAAGCTTTCTTGTTTCCCACAATCCACAGGAGGCTTGTGTTTCTGCACTCTTGCTCACACTCCGAAATTCTGTTATATTAGTCTCTCTCCTTCCCTGGAGAGCAGATGATGCCTCTTCATCCCTTGCAGAGCTGGCCTCTGAGTTGTAATGAACCCACTAAGGAATGTAAGAAGCACCATGAAAAAAGAAAGATCCAGGCTAAATGAGACTCCAACTGGTAAATCTTGATGATGTCAGCTCCTGAGAAACATGTGCATATGCATTTTCCCCAAAAAATCCTGCCTAAAGTTCCTATCCTCCTACTCTGAAGTATTTTCGTATTTCCTCAAACAAAAGCACACCAACAAGGCTGACTGTTTATACACACATAATTCATCCTGTAAGTACCATTTGGCATTTAGTCAAAGGATTTTAAAGACAAGAAAGGTCTGTTTGGACATGAAGAGAAAATAGCCATTGTGAAACTTCTTGGCCAAATCAGTTTACTGGGAGTGACTTGGAAGGTCAGGAGAGATTCTTTTTTTCTGTTGCTGCTACTTAAACACTAGCTAGAAATAAAGATATTGGAACAGCTTCTTTGCTTTATGGCCATGATGCAACTCAGTGGTTTCAAATTTTTTACCAAGGACAAGCCAATCCTGAAAATAGGTTTGTTTTCCACTAGTTCCTTAGAAAAGAAGATGTTTAGCTTTCCTCAGTCTGTCAATCTTGTGGTAAGAAAATGCCACCAGGGCATCTTTTATAAGAATCTGGGCTCAGAAACAGCTGCACAAATCATAAAATAAGATTTGCCCCCTTTCGTCCGACTGGCATTCAAGTCAATGGGCATTTTAAGAGACAAATTATAAAGCAGACTCACTATGAAACCTAACCTGGAAGAGAAGCACACACAACCATGGCAACCTGTTTAGAACTGGGTGCTCTGAAGATTGACACCAGCATTTTTGAGGAAAATCATTTATGGTACAAAGCAAAGCTCTCCTGGAGCTGTTAACTTGCCTGCAGATAGAAAAGCAAATAGATGCAAAAGTCCAGTGTTTCTGGAAAAGGAAGGGAAAAAAAAAAAGTCCTTGAGAGATGATATGGAGGATATTATTCTTTCATGAACTAATATTCTCTCCTTGTCAGTTTTAAATGAAAAAAGGACTTAAATCCCCAAATGGGAAGCTAAATAAAGGTTTCCTAGTGCACAGCAATAACAAGTGAATTGCTGAAACCAATTTCAACCCCAGAGTGACAGAGGGCAGTAAATCATTTCCTTCCCCTTGCACCTTCTCCTCCCAGCCAAAAAAAATTTGCCGTTAGACCTCACCCCATTAAAATGTAATTGTATCTTACTCTGTGTCTGCCTTTATTGCTGCTCGGGTCTGTCTACTTTCTTCCCACACTGGTCAGAGTGAGAGCACTATTTACAGAGGCTAGAATGACAGCTGTCCTGGTAACAACCCTGGATAGGCACCCATGATTAAATTGTGCAATGCAATGTGTCCCCCAAATGGATTCTGAAAGCTCTGTTTTAGTGGTATCTGATATAGTAGAGTATGCTTAATGTGGATCGCCTTTCCTGACTTTCTCCCTTCCCCTGTGAGAAAGAGTATGGGTCACGGGAGGAGAGAAACACTCAGGTCTAGGGCAAGCTTTCCCACTTAGATTGTTTCAATACGTTCTGAGCATCTCACTTTGTTCCTCACTCAGCGCGTTCACAAAGATAACTGATCTCTGCTTCCTTAGCAGAGCTGATTTCAGAAAAGCAAATGGCAGAATTCTGTTACAAATTATTATGAAACCATCTTCCCTAAGGTGTCAGTTTGTAAAGTGTTCTGTATGACTCTGTAGAGCAGGAGGTCTGGAGGAAAGGGTGCTTGGTAATAACCAAGGACATGACCCAGGGGTTTGAAGAAATAATACAGGATTTGGCTAGTAAAGGGCAAGGGGGAAAGGTTCAGCTTGCTAAACTTGTAGCTATTGGGAAATTAACAAGTGCTGGTGGGAGAATATTCAAGTCTTAAGCTGAACAGACTCAGCAAACTCTTTGATACAAAGGTAAATAAGGACCCCTCTTCCTTTCCCTCTCTGGCTATTCCCTCCATATTTATTTTGGACTGCTCAGTATCGTTCAATAATGATCAATATTTAATGAGCACTAATTATGAAGAGGCACAGAGCAAGATCCGATACAAAGTCAAGCAAGTCATGGTTTCTAACTTCAGTATGTAAAAACACTTCAACATAGTGCTGCTTGTTTGGCTTTGAATCTGTCATTGGTGGCATAACGTGTGGTGTGATCTATCAATACCTAGATTTACTGAATGCTGAATATATGTCAAGGACTGTGCTAGGCACTTTAAGTTTGCTTCTTAATTGTAATCCTCCCCATTAGCACTGTGAATTAAATATTATTTACCATCCTTTTACTGATGATGAACCAGACACTGAACAAAGAAGTAACTTGTCCAAGACCACTTAATAAAAGGCAGAGCTTAGGTTTAGATAATATTTATGACTCAAAGCCTTTAATGTGTAGATGCTTGTGTTTTCCATTTGGGTAGTTTATGTAAGTAATATGTTTAAACCTATGGTTAATAACCTCTTTCTACCCCCACTGGAGAAGTATGGGATAAAAATTAGAAACAGGCAAGTCTTTTATGTTGGCTAAGGGTAGACAGATAAGACAGAGAGGAAAATCAAGTGACAAACTGCAAGTGTGAAGTCACAGTATTGTGGTGGGGGTAGAGGTTTGGGAGAGGGAATAAAGCCATGAATCTAAGAAAAAAGATGATTCTGGACCCAACAACACCAAATATTGCCAGTAGCTTCGTGGAGTCCAAATGACTTTCTCTAGATCACCTCCTGCCACTACAAGTAACGTCTTCTACGTGAAGGGAGCTAGCAATTTTGCTAAAATTCTGGCAAATAAGAAAATAATTCCTTCTGTTTAATAACACCTTAGAGTATCATCTACTTTAATTTTATCTCATCTTCAAGAATTCTGTGATTTCTCAGTTGAGGAAACTGAATTTAGAGAATTGAAGCAAAAAAAAAAAAAAAAAGATAAAAGAAAAAAAAATGCAATATATAAGTGATCAGTTCTCAAACCCAAATATTTTGACTATCAATCCGGGGTGAGCTTTTCACTTTAAACTTTCTAAAAATATGCCACTTGCATAATTTTAGAACATTTTAATTGGAGGTTTAACACAGTATTTTTGTATTATTTTAGGAGTCACCAAAAGAAAACATTAATTCATACCCTAAATACATGTTTTTCTTATTCATATTTGATAATAATTAGACAGAAGGTATCTGCTGACAGTGGATTCTTTCGGTAATGTATCTGTCACTTGGCTGAGTTATGAGACAAAGCTTGGTCCTCTTTGCTGGGCTTCATTTTTTATATAGAAAAAGTAGTTTAAAGTTAAATCTATGAAATAATTGGATAATTCAGGTTATAATCAAAATCAAAGTATTACTGTAAAATCGTAGGCTTGTGTTCTTGTGCTATTTACAAATTTTAAATAAAGTAATTCAAATATAAGTATCAAAATTTCTGTTTAATCTCCAGCATGGCGTATGTATATTAAAACAAAACAAAACGCATCACTACATAAAGAGTTTGTAAGGAGTGTATCACTGAAAAGTGCCTTGGCAGAGAAGCCAAGGTTCTCTTCCTTGATGGTGATACAAAAAATTGAATCAAGCAAATAGAGGTGGAATACTTGTCAATAAATGAGTAAAATTCTAGAATTGACCTCTTAGAACAGCAACAACGAACAAGTGGCCAGGATATAATGCTACTGAGTTACAGACTGTAAGGGACAGTTAAGGATATGTAAGATTTAACAACAACTCAGCCAAACCCACTGCCACTCAGTTGATTCAGACTCATAGCTACTCCATAGGGTTTTCAAGGTTGTAAATCACTACAGAAGCAGACCGCCCCATCTTTCTCCCACAGAGCCACTGATGGTTTCCACTACCAACCTTTCTGTTAGCAGTTGATCACTTTAACCACTGTGCCACCAGGGTTCCTTAGATTTAACAAAAGTAGCGCCTAAATAAAGACTTAGAAAATCTACATGGGTAGTTCTCAACAATGGGTGATTTTACCCCCAGGATACATTTGGAAATGTCTGGAGACATTTTTTGTTATCACAACCTGGCAGGGGCGGGGTGGAGTACAGTCATCTCTTGGGTAGAGGCCAGGGATGCTGCTATATAGCCTGCAATGCAGAGGAGAACCTCACAACAAAGATTCATCCTGTCCAAAGTAGAGAAATGTTGAACTAAATGAAGATTTTACTATCAAACCACTTGGAGAAGAATTTTTTTCTTCTAAAATCTATTACAATGAAGAAATCAGTGATGGATGGTGGCATAAGCCAGAACTAAATGATGTAGGAGTAGAGGGTCATCGAAAAAGAGGAAGACCCTCAACAAGTTGGCTTGGCACAGTAGCTGCAACAATGGGCTCAAACATAGCAAGGATTGTGAGGATGGTGCTGGACTCGGCAGTGTTTCCTTTTGTTAAAGATGGAGTCACTATGAGTCCGAATTGACTCAAGGCCACATAAAAACAACAAATGGTGTTGGAAAACTGGAGGCAGTTTGAATCATCATTACTAGGAGAAAGGACAGGAAGAAAGCAGTGGAGGCCCTCCATAAAGAGGTTGGTTTTAGAAGTTAGGAGTTATACAGGAGTTGGAGGCAACAGGTTTAGATATACACTTGTTGTTGTTATTAGTTGCTGTCCAGTCAATTCCAACTCATGGCCACCTCATAAGTGCAGAGTAGAACTGCTCCATAGGATTTCTACAGCTTACTTTCAGAAGCAAATAGACAGGGCTGTCTTCCTTGGCACTCTGTATGGGTATGAACCACCAATCTTTCTGCTCGTAGTTGAGCGCTTAACATATTTTTACACAAATTGCTTGAGCATTTTTTTTTTTTTTTTGCATACTGCCCAATACTTTGTGTGTTGTTTCCATAGGTGCGCTATACCAATATTTTTTTACACATTGCTGACCTCTATTTCAATTTTTTTAAAAACGTTTTTCTGTCCAATGGATTTAATGTTAACTGTTCATCTTAGTGCCTGTTGACAGGGAGATGTGGTTCCCAGCAGCAGACCCTCACCAGCCTAACATCTAGTTTCTAAAGCAGGCCCTCTCCCAACAGGATTCCTTCCTTCCTCTGCAAATCACTTTCTCCAGTGCAGGAAGAAATTACATTTTCTGCCCTCGCAAACAGACCCTGCCAGGGTGGCTGTCCCCAGCCAGGAGATGCGTGGGTCTGCGCACCCCTGGAAGAAGAGGCAGGCTAGGCTAGCGCGCGGCACACGCACATTCTGCCTTGCCACCTGGCTGGCCGCTGTGCTGAGGCTATTTGAATCTCCCGCCTGCGTGGACGCTTTCGGGGCGGGGCAGGAGAGAGGGGTTGCTCAGAAGCATCAAGCCTACCTCGCTCCAACAAAGCGGGTCCGACTGGCTGTTCCAGTCCGGTGGGGTCAAGGCAGTGCGCACCTGCACTGTACTGCCTCCTGGCTTCACGTGGGGTCGGCACAGCGAGACCCGGCGGGCGGGCAACGCTCCTGCCAGCTGCAGTACCAGCCCGGTCTCAGGTTGTGGCAGCCTCTCCCTCCTCCCCCAACCCTGGGCCAGGCCCTCCGCCCATCTCCAGCACTTCGTGCCTGGGCACAGATCAGCTACAAGAACTCCACCGCTCTCAGGCCCACCGCAGACTGCCCTAGAGCAAAACGCAGTTTCAATTGTTTATGATTACCTGGGTACTACCGAATTCGATCCAAGACTTCTTCACCATGGCTTATACCTTTGTTATACAAATATGGTCAAAAGTAACATTATCTGACTATTGAATGAGAGTGAATGAGGCCAAAATTCACTGCTGGAAATGTCACGAGACAGGTGCGATATAAGCTGGGGTGTACTATACCAGAACTTTTTTACATAGTTTGTGACTTCTGTGTGTTATATATGTGTGCGCATTACTTACGTGGGCACAGTATTGCAAAAAATAACAATAATCGTTTGCACCAACCGGAGACACCTAGATGTACACTTAGTACTATCCAAAAACAGCACTGATTAAAAAGTAGGGAGCAGAGTGAAATATCTATCAAAATCTTTTACAGAAATAAAAATTACAAGAAACAACAAAGTCCTTTCAAAACAATGCACATTTTACAAGAGCACAAATAAATAAGAAAGATATGTTCAACTCAGAATCATTGCCAGTCTAAAGGGAGAAGGTAGAGGGCTATAGAAGGAAGAGCAATCTGTGATGATTCTGTCAATCAAGAGAGGGGCCATTGAAGAGAATGTGCCATGAACGGAGATTTATGAATACTTCAGTCCCTTCATCTGATGTCCAAATACAGATAGTGCTAAAAATATTAACCCTAAGTGTGAATACTCAAAATCAAGACAGATGGTAATCAAATGGAATTTTAATTAGTCACATCTGGATTCACGGGCCTTCTCATTGAGGACAGATATGAAGAAAACATTTTTGGGGGGATAAATAACTGCTTCTTAGATCAAGTAATTTTAGAATCCATCTGGAAAGGAAATACACTGACTGAGTTCTGCATAAAAGACAGGAAGTGAATCAGAAATTATCCAAACCACTATATATTAGTGATCGGTATATGATTAAGTTTCACTTTCTGCTGAGAGTGAGAAAGCCAAGAAACATCTAACACATGCTAACTCAATTTTAGAAAAGAGACCTACATCAAAATGTGGATATTAGAAAAAAATGCAAGGGAATAGGTAAAAAAAAAAAGCAAATAATCTAACAGAAGCTTGGAGACTGTTTAAAACACCTTATTTGAAGCTTAGGCAAAATGTGTGCCAAGGATCAAGAAACCCAGGTGCTCACACAAAAACTTTGTATGGCTAACTGGCAAAGCAAAAGAGGTCATTGTGGGTGAGGGGAGGGGGATGGCTTTTTTTTAATGGTACAATCGGCCAAGTGAGCAAAACAAGAAAATCCACAGAGTAAGGCAGATCAGATGAACAAACATAAGACCAGCTAAAAAAGGCTTTAAGGAACACTGTGTGCAATATTCCAAGGAAAATAATAAAAGCTTTTTTAAAAATAAATCAACAGTAGGATGCCAGCTCGAGAATCACTGGGACCATACAATGATGGTGGTAGAAAAGCTGACTTTTAGAATAAAAATGATCTGGCAAAGGAAATAAATAGATTCTTTATTTGGATTCTTATTATGAAAAAAAAAGTTAGCTGAATGTTTAGTCCTTAGTAATCTTGAAAATAAAAATGACCAAGGAATTAAAAAAAATAAAGTAAATCCAAGTATTATCCGTATAAATGGATGATCAACAGAATTAAGTAACTTTTAAAAATTATGTATTTGGGGGCCTCATTCTTGGAAATTCCGTACAGACATCCACAGGTGGAGCCCGTGACTCTGTATTTTTAATAAGTTCACTATGGTTTTGATGATCAGTATTGTTTCGCAATCCTGTTCTAGACCTAATTAACAAGCTATCCATCTAAATATAAGCAATTATCATGGCTAAAGTAGCTCATTATTCAAATCATCTGTCAAGCAAGATACTTTGGTCACATATGTACTCTGCCAGAGGACTGCTAAGAGTTGCTGTGACTCTTACCCAGAGAAGACCCTGAAAAGTACAATTTCATCTCCATATCTGATTATCTGGAACTACAATAAAAGGCAAGCTCACTCTACACTTAACTAAGCATAGCAATTTAATACAAATGCAATATGGCATACTTTAAAGAGTCATTATTTCTATTAATTATTAGAATTATTTGACAAAGTTATTTATATGAGAAAGAGTTGATATAATTTATTTAGAATTTACATTATATAAAGCTATATAGTTAAGGCTATTAAAAATGATGGCTCAATATGGAACGAGAAGATGAATTTTTTAGAAGAGGAAGTGACTTGACGGCGAAAAAAACAATGGTTGGAGAGAGAGAGGTTATTCCCAAAGCTGAAAAAAAATCTACTAAGGTAATTACCAATTTGGTGATCTGCCAAGACCTACCTGAAGATTTTTACTATGATTTATAAGAAAGTCAGGGAAAATTCAAGACTTCCAAATAGAAATTTCAAGACTATCTAAATACTTACAGAAAATGAAATGCTTAGTGGAGAAGTATAAACTACAACAGCATCTTATGTATGAGTGGGCAGAATAATGTATATGTGTGAACTAATATAATGTAATACATTTACCAAAAAGGAATTACAAACACACACATACACAATACTGTGAGGATATCAGAGTCCTTTTGCAGAATGATTTCCAAAAACATTGTCTTGAGAACATGAGACCAGTAGAGCTATGAGAATTATTGGTAAGGCAGTTAAAAGAAAAATTAAACAGTAAACATGTTTTTATCATCACATAAAATATAATTTATCTAAATTAGGACACTGAATGCAGTTCCGTATGTCATATCTTAAGAAAAAAATAATAAGGTTGACACAAATTAAGAGAAAAACAGCAACTAGACAGAGATGTGTGGGTTTTCTAAGAAGATAGGCAATTTAAAGAAATGAAAAAGCTTAGGGTTAAGAGTGGATATGGGGTTGGAGGAATCAAAGTTTATAAAATGATGAAAGATGTGAATATGTTTAATATTTAGTTGTTTATCTAGTTTTAGAATATTAGAATTAGAGGACATCTCTTGAAGTCTAGAAGAGATAATCCCAAAATCAATAAATAAAAGCAGATTGTAGAACTTGGTCCAAATTATTTGGCCATAATGCCCATCATTTATGGATTTTATGTAGTGAGTAAATACTATGTATGTCTTGTAGATTATAGATCTGGAGAAAATATCCAGATATTGCTTCATCAAGATCCCTGCTTCGAAGCTGGCAAACTATTGCTATTTACACTGTAATATTAAGGCAATTGATACACAGAGTGGTTGAGTAATTTTTCTAAGAAGTTTTTTCCAAATGACAAAATAGGATTAGGAATCAGGTATTTTGCCCTTGAGAAAGTGTTCTTTCCAATGAATAACATGTATGTGTACATATATGTGCAAAGCATTCAGCTATATGATGATATAGTCCATGTAAGTTCCACTGCTATCATAGAGCCCAGATTTATAAATCACATAAGGTGAAAATGATGCTATGATTCTATCATAAAGTCAACCTACCTTAAAAAGGTGTTAATCTATAACAGTGGTTCTCAGAGTATGGTTCCTGAATAAATAGCGTCAACAACATCTGGGAACTCATTAGAAATGCAAATTTTGGGGCCTCACTTCAGACCTACTGACTTAGGAGCCCTGGAGACCAAGCAATTTGAGTTTTATCAAGCCTTTCTGGTGTTTCTGATGCATGCTACAGTTTAAGAATTACTGCTTTAAAAATATCAATCCTTGGAAATGACTGGAAGAAAGAACAATTTCATTGTCATTTTTTCCTTTAAAGGTTTTGCAGATCCTGAAAGAACTTAACTTTTTAAAAAGATGCTAATTGTATAAGACACGTTGTTGTTGTTGTTAGTTGCCATTGAGTCGATTCTGACTCCTGGTGAACCCATGTGTGCAGACTAGAATTGCTCCATAGGGTTTCCAAGCCTGTGACCTTTCAAAAGCAAATTGCCATTTCTGTCTTCCAAGGTGCTTCTGAGTGGGTTCAAATCTCCAACTTTTTAGTTAGTAGTCAAGCACTAATCTGTTTGTGCCACCCAGAAACTCCTATGTAAGATACACTGTCAAAAAAAAGTCATCTTTCATACAAAAGATGTGAGCTCCTCTGTTTGACACCTTACGTGTAAATAATACTGTAGGTAGATTAAGTGCCCAGGATAATGAGCAAATAAAACAAAAGACCTCAGACCAGAACTTTCCTAGCAGAGCATTCAATTACTCACCTCACTCTCTTCAAGAACTTGTTTACTTTAAGTGATACCATGACACAGAGGATTCACTTGAAAACGTTGGTAGAGGGCAGATTAATGTTTGCCAAGGATCAAGAAACTCAAGGTTCTAGTCACTTAGTATAACTCACGTATACCTTTCTAAGAATGATACTTTCCATCATTCCTAGCTGGAATTATGCAGTTCTATCACTTCATCTTCAGTAGGACATACAGGTTATTCCATCATATCCCAATAAAAACAAAAACAAACCCACAAAAAAACCAAACCCATTGCTGTCAAGTTGATTCCGACTCAGAGTGACCCAACAGGACAGAGAACTTCTCCATAGGGTTTCCAAGGAGCAGCTGGTGGATTGGAACTGCCTACCTTTTGGGTAGCAGCTGAGCTGTTCATCATCTTGAAATTAAAGTTCATAGCAGAAATAAATGAATACATAAAGATTTATTCCATTTATCATGTGCCACATAGTTCTGTTCAAAAAGAACAGAACAGTTGTGAAGAGTTCTGTTCAAAAAGTACATGCTACATGCCTAAAGTGACTTTGACCTTGAAATTAAACCAATGACTCTGGACATTGGGCATTCACGTTCCTTCTAGAACACATTTATAATTGCAGCTCCAGCTGCAGCATCAGGTTACTTACAATTTGAAACCCCTCCTGCACAGCAGTTTGAGACCTATTTACAATGCAACTTGCGCTTTAAAATTGGAATAATCAATATTCAAAGTTCTTATGCCTCCATTCCCTTATCCATAAATAATATTGTTCAAAATGAAAGTTCACAGTCATAAAGCTACAAATGTTGGACTGGCTTATAAATTTCAGGAAGAAAGAAGTTAAAAGAATAGAAATATACAAAATTATATTTTTTAGTTGGTAGGAGAAAAACATGTAGCGCTTGATTGCCTTGGGGGAGAGGAAATGGACTGTATCCATTAGAATGTATTTGAATTTTATCCAACCATCTTATGCCTAGATATTGAAAGAGGGAAAAAGTACCTTAAATTTGAAAAAATCAAAGTCAAACTGAATCATCCTTTCTCATATGTATATTAAAGTAACAGTCTTACATTAACTTCTTTATTTAAATTTCAACTTTTGGTATAGTAGGAAAATTCACTCTGGTGATGTTAAAGAAGAAGAAAAATAACTTTTCTGTGTTTTTTTTTTTTTTTTTTTAACAAGTAACCACTATTGCAATAATTTTTTAAAGCAGGACGTTTGTTTGGGCTGAGATAGAGGATACAAGAAATGTCTCTTTCTTCCCCTGTCCTAATTCATGGGCGCTACCTATGGGTCTTCACAAAGAGAAATATTTTCTTAGGTTATTGAAAATATTAAGTCTGTGATGCTCTGAGTTTTATATGACATCATCCACATTTCATTTTAAACTTCTACTATTTTATCTTAATACTTTTTAGTCTTTTTAAATCTATTTCTTCTTCTATCCCTGATGGTTAGCAGCTGAGGTATTTATCTATTGCACCACTAAACCAAACTAAAACCAAATCCATTGTCATAGAGTAGATTCCAACTCATAATGACCCTATAGAACTGAGTAAAACTGCCCTACAGTGTTTCCAAGGAGGGGCTAGTGGATTCAAACTGCTGAACTTTTGGTTAGCAGCTGTAGCTCTTTACCACTACGCCACCAGGGTTCCATGTTGCGCCACTAGAACTCCTTAATCCTAGAATAACAGATAAATAAAATAAAGAATTCCTGATCAGTTCCTTTTTAGCAGTCCACACAGGTCTATTTACCTCACCGTTAATCAAATATTTAAGTAAAGATGAAACTTTAGATGAAGCTAGTCTACAGAGGCTTCATCTAGAAATGCTGGTACAGTGGAAACCACTATCACATAAAGAAACACACATACCTTTCCCCAAATATGATACTGTGGTTTACTTTCGCTCACAGCCCAGCAGAGACTGTGCAGCGTTAGAACTGTCTTCAGTAAGACATATTGATTATATCATATCCCAAGAGACACATATACACATATACAAATCACTCCACACCTTAAAATAAGTTTCACTGCAGGGAAACATCAATGAGTGTGCATTTATTCCTCTTATCTGGTGTTTCACACTCAATTCTGCTCGGAAAATATTGATCAGTATTCTTGGATTTGGTCAAGAATGTGAATACAGTTAGTCAATTTATCAGTTGGAAACGCCATGAAAAATATCCAGATGAAATAAGAGTCCATTGGTTAAATGATGAATTCATAACATACTCATAAAACAGAAAGTGACAGGGGAACGTTCAGAGAAAAATAAGCAGACAAACTAAAACTGACTTTTCTTGCAAATATGTATATAAAATATATTTGGGTCAGTACCATTTCTCAAGGTTATCTTTCATAAAATGTATGTGATAAAGACCCCCTTCAAATAACTTCCAAATTTTTAAACAATAGCTATTTTTTAAATACCAACCAACAAACTTTCTATATGAATATCAGCTGAGGCCATAGATGAAGAATGAATCTTGTTTTTCTTAGTGACATATTTACACACTCTAGCAAGAGCATAGGAAACCCTGGTGGCGTAGTGCTTAAGAGCTATGGCTGCTAACCAAAAAAGGTTGGCAGCTCAAATCCACCAGGTGATCCTTGGAAAGCGTATGGGGCAGTTCTACTCTGTCCTATAGGGTCGCTATAAGTTGGAATCAACTCGATGGCAATGGGTATGGTGGTATGGTAGCAAGAGCATATTTGAATGATAATAGGACTGTAGATTATTTGAATGAGACTAGGACTGTATATATATAGAAATAATTCAATATAAAATATAAAACTTTTTATGATGAGTAAAAATCTGGCTCAAAATATATACTGTACAGTTATTTATCTCTCTGTGCTACTGTCTCTAACCCTCTTCTTTTATAACACGTGGCTTCCACCTATACTTGTTATTTTTATAACACTTTTCACTTGTATGTGTTATCCCTGGTATGATACATGATATGACATGATCTTATCTGGATTTTTCTATGTATAGCTATTCTTAGCCTCTGTAGACAGTTCCACAGAGAGGCTGAACCATTCATCAACGTGAACAGTTTTTCATGAAGGCTTCTAAGAGATTCCAATTTGGCTGAGTGCATTTCCATAGATGTGTGCACTGTATGTCTCAGGTAATCTCATGCTGGATTATATCATCTGAACCTGCAAAAAAGATAAATATAGTCTTTCAAACAATAAAAATTTTGGAACAATAAACAGTATATCTTTTCAATAAAATATTTTCTTGGTAATCTCACTATCTTCCAGATGAAAACATTTAACTTTTATGACAATAAAATTCATTGCAGAACTGTGAGATGAGTATCCTTTAAGCCAAGGGAAAAGGAAACTCATGTCAAAATTACCTGGAGAGAGGCCTTACACAGATATGGAGAGAGAAGGGCTCTTGTTCTGAAATTATTAAGGAGAATCCAAAAAGTTCTTCTGGTCAAAATAATCTTCAGAAACAAATCTGACATCTGAAATAATCAATTTAACTTCTTTGTGGAAGAAACATCAAATGATTTGTCTTTCTTCAAGTGTATGGTGCTCTTTCTTGCTTCTACAAACTCACACATGCAACACTCCGATTGGATTGCCCTTTAACCTTTTGTCCCCATTATTCAAAATACTCCTCCTCAAAACCATTCTAGACAAATAAATGTCCCTTCCCTCCTTCCTGGTCTCCCTTGAGCCTTACCTGTAAGATTTTTATCACTCATCATAAAGTTGTAATTATTTTTATGTTAATCTCTCCTGCTAGACTGGATTTATCTGAAGAGAAGGATTAAGCAACTATTAAGCATTATATCCTTATTTGAGAATTATTTATCAGAGAAGTGGTGAGCTAGTTGCACATAGTCCAAATACTGCCTACAGATGTGTTTTGTTTTACACCTACACAATATTTTAAAGATTAAAATATTCACACTGTGGAGTTTTAAAAGCCTGTGAGAAGCCCTCTAAGATACTCCACTGGTTTCACTCAGGAGCAAGGGAGAATGAAGAAAACAAGATACAAGGAAAGGTTAGTGCAAAGGACTAATGGACCACAGCTACCACAGCCTCCACCAGATTGAGTCCAGTACAACTAGATGGTGCCCAGCTACCACCACTGACTGCTCTGACCAGAATCACAACAAAATACTAACTCACAAAAAAGGACCAGACTCACTGGCCTGACAGAGACTGGAGAAACCCTGAGAGTATGGCCCCCCGGAAACCCTTTTAGCTCAGTAATGAAGTCATTCCTGAGGTTCAACATACAGCCAAAGATTAGACAGCCATACAAAACAAAACAAGACTAATGGGGCATAACAGTCCAGGGACAAGGACTAGAAGGCAGGAGGGGACAGGAAAGCTGGTAATAGGGAACACAAGGCTGAGAAGGGACAGTGTTGACATGTTGTGCAGTTGTTAACCATTGTCATAAAACAATATGTGTCCTAACTTTTTAATGAGAAACTATTTGTTCTGTAAACCTTCATCTAAAGCATAATTTAAAAAACTAAAATATATATATACATATATTCACACTGAAAACCCACATGTCTGGGTTCTCTTGAAAAATCTAAAGACTGTACAATACTAGACCTTTATTTCCACGTGATAACATTAGGCTAGAGTTGAACAATGACTTTCCATTTTACACATGGTCAGTGTCTCCAGTTTGGCTCAGTTCTCACCATTCAAATTTATCTTATACCTTGTTTACTTTACTTAATACAGCATGGCTTCTCATGGAATATACTTGTGCCAGAGTGCCCTACCCTATTCAGATTAAACCTTACTACTACTGTGGCAAAATGGCACTCTAGGCAGAAGCACCACATTGTCCCTCCACAGCAAAGATCCAAAAAACTAAGCCGAACAGAGAATACAACAATCCTGAAACCCTAAAACATCAGATGAAGAGATAAAGAACTCAGCCAAGCACCAAATGGAGTGAGAAAACTGACAGAGAACAGGAGAGATTCATGCAGAGGTCCCCTACCAGCTAACGCAGTGTGGATCCGCCATCTTGGACTCTTATCAGAGACCAGCAAATGGGGTACGAGAAAGCAGCCTCATGGAGTGTCCAGCGGGAGACAAATTTGCGATATAAGCTTTCCCACCCCTCACCCTTCTTCACCCCCACTCGGCCTTCTCTGCTTCCCGTGGCCACAATCTTTTGACCAGGAAACACTGGCTGCTTGGATTCCACACACTAAAACGGGCCGGCTCTCTGAGTGTCATTTGTTGGCTGCTGGTGTTGCTTTTTTTTCTGCTTCTTTTGATTTCTTTCTTACCTCTCACCACCTCCCCCTCCTTTCGCTCAAATACCTGGCTCCGTGTGCCATCTTTGCTTCTTCCTGAGGGGCTGCAGAGTTCCAGTAATTTGTGATGTACGCTTTCCCACTCCCTACCCTTCTTCACCCACACTCAGCCCCCGCTGCTTCCCACGGACACAGTCACTTGTCTGAGAAACACAAGCCCGTACTAGCTGGCTCTCTGAGTGCCATTTGTTGGCTGCTAGTGTTGCTTTTTTTTCTGCTTCTTTTCATTTCTTCCTAACCTCTCACCACCTCCCTCTCCTTTAACTCAAATATCTGGCCCTCTGCACCATCTTTGCTTCTTCCTGAGGGGCTGTGGAGCTCCGTTCGAGTGTGGAGCTGCTTCTTGGTCTGGGCTGCAGCACTGGTGGGATCCCGGGGCTTTTGTTCATTTGTTTGTTTTGAAATGTTTGTCTGTTTTCTTTTCCTTTTCTTCAGTTGGAAGCCCTTTCGGGCTAGGCAGTGCTGCGTGGCAAGGAGACTTCCCCTTCGGCTTGCACAGACGTGCAGAGGGATCCCTGAGAGCATTTCTTTTCTCGTTGCTTTTTTTTTTCCAGTATTTTGGGGGGCCTTTCTCGTTCCTTTTTTTTTAAATTTGTTTTGTTTTCTTTTCCCTCTTTTTCCCTTTTTCTTTCTTCATTGCTCAGTTTCTCATCTCTCTGTATATTCCTTCCCTTTCTGTTCCCTGAATACCTGGCATTGTATACCACTACGCCTTCTAGCCAGGGTGTACAGAAACACCTGAGAGCGACTTCCCCAGACCTCATAACTGCACCAGTGGGATCCCTGGGAACTTTGCGGTTCTTTAACCTTTTGGATTTTTATTTATTCAATCTTTTCTTTTCTTTTATTCCTCTTCCCATTTCTGTTTTTCTCCATTTCATAGTATCTCAACTCTCCACTCCAATGGCAAACTCCCCTAGCACTCTTTTTCATTTGTACGTTTTTGGCTATTGTTCCTCTCTCCTCTCTCCCATATCAATCTGATCTCCATACATAACAATCTCCCCGCTGCATCCTGACTACCTGCACCGTGCACTTGACATCACACCACCAAGCAGCACAGGAATGGCCTACTGGAACCTGCCCTGCACTGATTACCAACCCGCTCTAGTGGCTGTAGTAAGTGCCACAAACAACCTGTCCTAGTAACTCCTCTTCAGCTAGACCTGCCCTGCCGTACCATATCTGAGTGACTGACCCTGCCAATTGGTGAAGTGGAGAAAACTATTGTGCCCACGGACAAGCAAACACCAAAAACACATAGTCCGCCTGCTCAGACATAGTCAAATTTAAAAAAAAAAGGGACAAAACCAACAAACAAAGAAACAAAAAAATAACTACTGAATGCCCCGAAGGCAGCAGACAATATAAAAACATTTACAAAAACAGGACAGGATGGTTCCAGTAGGCGTCCAAAATAAAACACCAGACGACACTTCAGATGAAGAAAATGCACTATAACTAGCTGATAGGGAATTCAAGTCTCTAATACTCAGAATTCTCCAAGAGCTGAGGCAAAAAGCTGACAAACATGAGGAAAAAATAGACAAATTCATGGAAAATACAGAAAAAAATTGCAAGAATTCAGGAAAATAATGCAAGAAAAAAAGCCAAAATAAATTCACAACTAGAAATTATACAAAGACAACAATTAGAAATCCAAAAGATAAACAATAAGATTTCAGAAATGGACAGTGTCATAGAAGGGCTGAGAAGCAGATTTGAAACGGTGGAAGACAGGATCAGTGAAATTGAACATAAACACTTGAATACAACTCTGCTTCAGGAAAACTCAGAAAAAAAGAACAAACAAAAATGAAGAGACACAGAGATATGTGGGAAACAATCAAAAGCAAAAATTTTCGAGTGATTGGAATTCCAGAACAGGGAAGAAAACAGAAAACACGGAGAGGATCATTGAAGAACTGCTGACAGAAAACTTCCCCAATATAATGAAAGATGAAAAGCTGGCCATCCAAGAAGCTCAATGAACCCCATATAGGAGAGACCCCAAAAGAAAATCACCAAGGCATACCATAATCACACTCACCAAAACCAAAGAGACACAAAGAATCCTGAGAGCAGCTTGTGAAAAACAACAAGTCACATACAGAGGAGAAACAACAAGACTAAGCTCAGGTTATTCGGCAGAAACCATGCAGGCAAGAAGGCAATGGGATGACACATATAAAATCTTGAAAGAAAAAAATCGCCAGACAAGAATAATATATCCTGCAAAACACTCGTTCAAATTTGACAGTGAAATTAGGTCATTTCCAGAGAAACAGAAATTAAGGGAATACGTAAAAATCAAACCAAACTTACAAGAATTATTAAACGGAGTTCTTCGATCAGAGGACAAACCGCTTCAGCTAACAGGCAGAATCTAGGACACAGGATTGTACCACACAGATACCAATCTAGGAAATGAACTCTCGAGGACTATCCAAAACCAAAAGAAATACAACAGGGAATCAGAGCACTTAATCAGTAAATAACAACAACATCAAAACACTAAAAGAGGGAATAAACGGCATACGTATAGAACCTTGTAATGGAGAGGACGGCAAGGTGATAGCAAGTAATGGTAGACTGCTTCAAACTTAGAAAGATAAGGATAAATTCATGGTAACCACAAAGAAAGTTAACAAACATACTCATAAAAAAAAAAAGAAGAGAAACAAAGTCTCAGCAAAAACAAAACCTACAAAAACAAAAGAAATGAAAAAAAAAAATCCACAAACAAAAGTAACTCAGCACAAGAGAGTAAGAGGAAGAGAGAAAATGTCAACACCACAAAAAAAAGCACTAAAAAATGACAGCAATAAACTCATGTCTATCAATAATTACACTGAATGTAAATGGACTCAATGCACCCATAAAGAGATGGAGAGTGACAGAATGGATAATAAAACAGGATCCATCAATATGCTGTCTACAAGAAACACACCTTAGAAACAAAGATGTGAACTTATTAAAAGTCAAAGGTTGGAAAAAAATATATCAAGCCAACAACTACGAAAAAAGAGCAGGAGTGGCAATTCTAATCTCAGATAAAATAGACTTTAAAACAAAATCTACCATAAAAGACAAAGAAGGACACTATGTAATGATTAAGGGGACGATCCATCATGAAGGCATAACCATAATAAACATCTACGCACCCAATGACAGGGCTCCAAAATACATAAAACAAACTCTAACAACACTGAAGAGAAATTGACAGTTCCACAATAATAGTAGGAGACTTCAATACACCACTCTCAGTAAAGGACAGAACAACTAAGAAGAAACTCAGCAAAGATACAGAAGACCTAAAGGGCACAATCAACTAACTTGACCTCATAGACATATATAGAACACTCCATCCAACTGCTGCAGAGTACACATTCTTTTCCAATGCACATGGAACGTTCTCCAGAATAGACCACATCTTAGGCCATAGAGCAATCCTCAACAAGATCCAAAACGCTGAGATAATTCGAAGTATCTTCTCTGACCACAATGCCATCAAGGTAGAAATTAAGAATAGAAAGAGAGAGGAAAAAAAAATCAATTACATGGAAACTTAATAATATCCTGCTTACACATCACTGGGTAATAGAAGAAATCAGAGATGGAATAAAAAACTCCTAGAATCCAAAGAGAATGAAAACACATCATACCAAAACCTTTGGGACACAACAAAGGCAGTCCTCAGAGGACAATTTATACCAATAGACGCGCATATCAAAAAGGAAGAAAGGAACAAACTCAAACCATTAACTACAGAACTCAAACAAATAGAAACAGAACAGCAAAAAAAAAAAAAAAAAGCCCACAACCACGGGAAGAAAGGAAATAGTAAAGATCAGAGCAGAAATAAATGAAATAGAGAACAGAAAACCAATAGGAAGAATCAACAAAACCAAAAGTTGGTTCTTTGAAAGAATCAACAGAATCGACAAACCACTGGCCAGACTGACAAAAGAAAAACAGGAGAGGACACAAATAACCCAAATAAGAAATGAAATGGAGGAAATTACAACGGACCCAACTGAAATAAAAAGGATTATAACAGAATATTATGAAAACCTATACTCCAACAAATTTGAAAACCTAGAAGAAATGGAGAAATTTCTAGAAACACACGGCCTACCCAAACTACAACAAAGTGATGTTGAAAATCTGAACAGACCCATAACAAGAGAAGAGATTGAAAAGGTAATAAAGAAAACTCCTAACCAAAAAAAGCCCTGGCCCAGATGGCTTCACTGGAGAATTCTACAAAACATTTAGAGAAGAGCTTGTACAGGTATTACTCAAGCTATTTCAGAGCATAGAGGAGGAAGCAACACTTCCAAATTCATTCTATGAAGCCAGCATAACGCTCATACCAAAACCAGGCAAAAAGTCACAAAAAAAGAAAATTACAGACCAATATCTCTCATGAATATAGATGCAAAAATTCTCAACAAAATTCTAGCCAATAGAATTCAGCATCATATCAAAAAAATAATACACCATGACCAAGTTGGATTCATACCAGGTATGCAAGGATGGTTCAACATTAGAAAATCAATCAACGTAATCCACCATATAAATAAAAGGAAAGAAAAGAATCACATGATCATCTCAATTGATGCAGAAAAGGCATTTGACAAAGTCCAACACCCATTCCTGATAAAAACTCTCAATAAAATAGGTATAGAAGGGAAATTTCTCAACATAATAAAGGGCATCTATGAAAAACCAATGGCCAACATCATTCTTAATGGAGAGAGGCTGAAAACATTCCCTTTGAAAACAGGAACAAGACAAGGATGCCCTTATCACCACTCCTATTTAATATTGTGCTGGAAGTTCTAGCTAGAGCAATAAGGCAAGAAAAAGAAATAAAGGGCATCCAAATTGGTAATGAAGAAGTTAAACTGTCCCTGTTTGCAGACAAAATGATACTATACATAGAAAACCCTAAAGACTCCACGAGAAATCTACTGGAACTAATAGAAAGATTCAGCAGAGTAGCAGGATACAAGATAAACATTCAAAAATCAGTTGGATTCCTATACACCAGGAAGGAGAACGAAGAAAAGGAAATCAGGAAAACAATACTATTTTCAATAGCCCCTAAAAAGATAAAATACTTAGGAATAAATCTGACCAGGGATGTAAAAGACCTATACAAAGAAAAGTACAAAACACTGCTGCATGAATCTACATGGATCTACATAAATAGAAAAACATACCATGCTCATGGATACGCAGACTCAACATTGAGAAAATGACATTTCTACCCAAAGCCATTTACAAATGCAACGCAATCCCGATCCAAATACCAACAACATTCTTCAAAGAGATGGAAAAACTAATCAGTAACTTTATATGGAAAGGGAAGAAGCCCCGAATAAGTAAAGCACTACTGAAGAAGAAGAATAAAGTTGGAGGACTCACAATATCTGACTTCAGAACCTACTATACAGCTACAGTAGTCAAAACAGCCTGGTACTGGTACGACAGATACATTGACCAATGGAACAGAACTGAGAACCCAGATGTAATTCCATCCACCTACGGTCACCTGATCTTCGACAAGGGCCCAAAGTCCATCAAATGGGGAAAAGACAGTCTTTTTAACAAATGGTGCTGGCAAAACTGGATATCCATCTGCAAAAAAATCAAACAGGACCCATACCTCACACCGTATACAAAAACTACTTCAAAATGGATCAAAGACCTGAATATAAAGCCTAAAACTGTAAAGTTCATAGAAGAAAAAATAGGATCAACACTTCAGGCCTTAATACACGGAATTAACAGGATACAAACCATAACCATCAATGCACAAACCCCAAAAGATAAGCTAGATAACTGGGATCTTCTAAAAATCAAACACCTATGCTCTTCAAAAGACTTCACCAAAAGAGTTAAAAGAAAACCTACAGACTGTGAAAAAATTTTTGGATAGTACAAGTCAGACAAAGGTCTAATCTCCATAATCTACAAGAAAATCCAACACCTCTACAACAAAAAGACAAATAATCCTATTAAAAAATGGGCAAAGGAAATGAACAGACACTTCACCAAAGAAGACATTCAAATGGCCAACAGACACATGAGGAAATGCTCGCGATCACTAGCGATTAGAGAAATGCAAATTAAAACCACAATGAGATACCATCTCACCCCAGCATTACTGGCACGAATCAAAAACACTGGAATAACAAATGTTGGAGGGGCTGCGGGGAGATCGGAACTCTTAGGCACTGTTGGTGGGAATGCAAAATGATACAACCATTTTGGAAAATGATATGCGCTTCCTCAGAAAGCTAGAAATAGACATACCATTCAATCCAGCAGTTCCACTCCTAAGAATATATCCTAGAGAAATAAGGGTCGTCACTTGAGCAGATATATGCACACCTATGTTCATGGCAGCATTGTTCACAATAGCAAAACAATGGAAGCAACCTAGATGCCCATCAACAGATGAATGGATAAACAAACTATGGAACATACACACAATGGAGTGCTATGCAACGAGAAAGAACAACAATGAATCTGTGAAGCATCTCATAACATGGATGAAACTGGAGGACATTATGCTGAGTGAACTAAGTCAATCAGAAAAGGACAAATATTGTATGAGACCTCTATTGTAAAAACCCATGAAAAAGTTCACACACAAAATGTAACAATCTTTGTTGGTTACGAGGGATGGGAGAGGTGGGTGGGGGGAAATACTAAATAGACAATATATAAGTGGTATCTTGGGTGAAGGGTGAGACATTACACAGTACAGTGGAAACTAGCACAACTTGTACAAGGAAAGTTCATGGAAGCCCCATAGACACAACCATACTCCCTGAGGGACTGAATTGCTGGGCAAAGGGCTCTGGGGACCATGGTCTCGGGGAACATCTAGCTCAGTTGGCCTAACACAGCTTCTAAAGACAATGCTCTACATTCACCCTTGGTGAGTAGTGCCTGGGGTCTTAAAAACCTGTGAGTGGACATCTAAGCTACTCCACTGGTCTCATCTCTTTGGGAGCAAGGGAGAATGAAGAGAACAGGATACAAGGAAAAGATTAGTCTGAAGGACTAATTGTCCACAGCTACCAAGGCCTCCACCAGACTGAGTCCAGTACAGCTAGATTGCGCCCGGCTCCCACCACTGACTGCTCTGACCAGGATCACAACAGAGGGTTCTGGACAGAGCTGGAGAAGGATGTAGAACATAATTCTAACTCACAAAAAAAAAGACCACATTTACTGGCCTAAAGGAGACTGGAGAAACCCTGAAAGTATGGCCCCAGACACCCTTTTAGCTCAGTGCTGAAGGTATCTCCAAGGTTCACTGTTCAGCCTAGGACGGGACAGCCCCATAAAACCAAATGATACTAACGAGGACAGTAGTCCAGTGACAAGGGCCAGAAGGCAGAAGGGGACAAGGAAGCCAGTGATAGGGATTCCGAGGTTGAGTAAGGATATTGTTGATGTGTTGTGAGATTGTTAACCATTGTCATAGGGCAACATTTGTAGTAACTGTTAAATGAAAAACTATTTGTTCTGTAAGCCTTCATCTTAAGTGAGAATAACAGCACAATTGGAAGAGCGTAGTCAATGTCACTGAACAGTGCATGTAGAAATTTTTGAAATTGTGTATCTTTGGCTATGTGTATTTTCACCAAAAAAAGGAGGTTGAGAAGTTAGAGGGTTGACATGTTGTGGGGTTGTTAACCAATGTCATAAAACAGTATGTGTACTACTGTTTCATGAGAAACTATTTGTTCTGTAAGCCTTCACCTGAAGTACAATAAAAAAAAAAAAATTACTACTACTAACAGGTAAAGGGAAGAACGAAACACGCTGATAAAAGCAGAAGCTTAATTTAGTAGCATTTAGAGCACCGTGGAAAGCCAGCCCTGGTCCGGGTGCAAAAGGTGAAAATCTAGGCATTGGTGGGCCCAACATCTGAATTGATAGAAGGCTGTTAAACCATCAAAAGAACATGAAAGTCACAAAATGCAGAATAGAAAATGCCAAATATGAATTTCACTGTCCTCACAACCTTGTGGAAAGGCAGTACAAGCCACAATCATTAGAATTGCATCAGTAAAACATAGGTTAAAACATTCAATGTTGTAAAAAGAAAAAAGCAAAATGCTATATGCATTTTTTCTGGTAGATCTTTTCTAAAAAGTATTACACCTCTAGCAGTATTTTTTTTTCTTTTCTTTTTTTTCTTTGTACTTTATATGAAGGTTTACAGAGCAATTTAGTTTCTCACTAAACAATTAATACACATTGTTCTGTGTGATTGATGCCAACCCCACGACATGCCAACACTCTCTCCTTCTTGACCTTGGGTTCCCTGTTATCAGCTTTCCTGTCCCCTCCTGCCTTCTTGTCCTTGCCTCTGGGCTAGTGTGCCCATTTAGTCTCGTTTTTTTTTTTTTTTAATGGGTCTGTCATAACTTTGGCTGAAGGGTGAACCTTGGGAGTGACTTCAGTACTGAGTTAAAAGGGTGTGCGGGAGCCATACCCTTGGCGTTTTTCCAGTCTAGGTCACAGCAGTAAGTCTTGTCTGTTTTTGTGAGTTTAAATTTTGTTCCACATTTTTTTCCAGCTGTGTCCAGGATCCTCTATTGTGATCTCTGTCAGAGAAGTTGGTGGTGGTAGCAGGGCACCATCTACTTGTGCCAGACTCAGTCAGGTGGAGGCCATGGTAGCTGTGGTCCATTAGTCCTTTGGACTAATCTTTCCCTTGTGTCTTTGGTTTTGTTCACTCTCTCTTGCTCCAGATGGGGTGGGACCAGTAGAGTATCTTAGATGACCACTCACAAGCTTTTAAGACTCCAGACGCTACTCACCAAAGTAGAATGTAGAACACTTTCTTTATAAACTATGTTTTAAAAACATAGTTTTTGAGCTAGATGTCCTCAAGACCACGGTCCCTAGCCCTCAGCCCAATAATTTGGTCCCTCAGGGAGTTTGGATGTCTCTATGAAGCTTCCATGACCTTGCCTTGGTCAGTGTGCTGACTTTCCCAGTATTGTGTACTCTTACCCTTCACCAAAGTTATCACTTATCTATTGTCTAGTTAGTGTTTTTCATTCTCCATCGCTCCTCTCCCTAGTGACTATCAAAGAGTGTTTCATTCTGCATGTAAACCTTTTCATGAATATATTATAAAAGTGGGCTCATACAGTATTTATCCTTTTGTGATTGACTTATTTCACTCAGCCTAATGCCCTCCAGACTCATCCATGTTGTGAGATGCTTTGCAGATTCATCATGGTTCTTTATTGGTGTGTAGTATTCCATTGGTGTATGTACCATAGTTGGTTTATCCATTCATCTGTTGATGGGCACTGTCTTCATCATCTAGAGCTGGTGTAATAGAAATACTACAAGTGGATGGCTTTAACAAAGAGAAATTTATTTTCTTACAGTCTAGTAGGCTAAAAGTCCAAATTCAGGGCATCAGCTCCAGGGGAGGGCTTTCTCTTTCTGTTGGCTCTGGAGGAAGGTCCTTGTCATTAATCTACACCTGGACTAGGAGCTTCTCCATGCAGGAACGCCAGGTACAAAGGACACTCTCTGCTCCTGGCACTGCTTTCTTGGTGGTATGAGGTCCCCCATCTCTCAGCTTGATTCCTTTTCATTTTATCTCTTGTAAGATAAAAGGTGATGCAGTCCACACCCCGGGGAAACTGCCTTTACATTGGATCAGTGATGTGACCTGAGTAACAGTGTTACATCCCACCCTAATCCTCTTTAATATAATCTAAACCTGCCTCATTAACCACAGGCAGAGATTAGGATTTTGAACACATAGGAAAATTACAATCACAAAATGGAGGACAACCACAATACTGGAAATCACGGTCTAACCAAGTTGACACATATTTTTTGGGGGCACAATTCAATCCATGACAGACACCTAAGTTTCCGTCTTTCTGCTGTTGTGAATAATGTTGAAAAGAGCATGAGTTTGCAAGTTACTGTTCATGTGATGTCTATTATTTCTCTAGGATATATTCC
This sequence comes from Dugong dugon, assembly GCA_030035585.1. Lineage (NCBI taxonomy): Eukaryota > Metazoa > Chordata > Mammalia > Sirenia > Dugongidae > Dugong > Dugong dugon. Next base: position 105,575,522 of record CM057460.1, on the reverse strand, counting down.
TAGGAGTGGGATTGCTGGATCATATGCTATTTCTATTTCTTGCTTTTTAAGCACCATATTGTTTTCCAAAATGGTTGTACCATTTTACATTCCCAACAGCAGTGCATAAGAGTTCCAATCTCCCCTCAGCCTCTCCAACATTTGTTATTTTCTGTTTTTTTTTTTGATTCATGCCAGTAATGTTGGGGTGAGATGATATCTCATTGTAGTTTTGATTTGTATTGCTCTAATGGCTAGTGATGGTGAGCATTTTCTCATGTGTTTGTTAGCTGCCTAAAAGTCTTCTTTGATGAAGTGTCTGTTCACATTGTTTGCCCATTTTTTAATTGGATTATTTTTCTTTTTGTTGTAGAGGTGTCTGATTTTCCTATAGATTTTAGAGATTAGAACTTTATCAGATGTGTAATAGCCAAAAATTTATTCCCAGTCTGTAAGTTATCTTTTTACTCTTTTGGTGAAGTCTTTTGATGAGCCTAAGTGTTTAATTTTTAGAAGATCCCAGTTATCTAGCTTACTTTTTGGTGTTTGTGTTTTGTTAGTTATGGTTTGTGTCCTATTTTTTCTGGTATGATCTTTATAGTTTTTGGTTTTATATGTAGGTCTCTGGTACATTTTGAATTAGTTTTTGCATATGGTGTGAGGTATGTGTCCTGTTTCATTTTTTCACAGATGGACATCCAGTTTTGCCAGCACCATTTGTCAAAAAGACTGTCTTTTCACCATTTAGTGGACTTTAGGCCTTAGTTGAAATTCAGGTCACTGTAGGTGGTTGGATTTACATCTGTGTTCTCGATTCTGTTCCATTGGTAAATGTGTCTGTCATACCAGTACCAGGCCATTTTGACTACTGTAGATGTAGAGTAGGTTCTGAGGTCAGGTAGTGACAGTCCTACTACTTTATTCTTTATCTTCAATAGTGCTTTACTTACCTGGTACTTCTTTCCTTTCCATATAAAGTTAATGACTAGTTTTCCCATTTTGTTGAAGAATGCTGTTTGCATTTGGATCAGGATTGCATTGTATTTGTAGATTGCTTTGGGTAGAATTGACGTTTTCACAATGTTGAGTCTACCTATCCATGAGCATGGTATGTTTTTTCATTTCTGTATGTCTTGTTTGGTTTCTTGCAGTAGGATTTCCTAGTTATCTTTGTATAGGTCTTTTACATCCCTGGTTAGATTTATTCCTAAGTATTTTATTTGTTTAGGGGCTATTAGTAATGGTGTTGCTTTCCTGATTTCATTTTTCGTAGTTCTCTTTATTAGTTTATAGGAATTCAATTGAATTTTATATGTTTATCTTGTATCTTGCTACTCCTCTAAATCTTTCTATTAGTTCCACTATTTTTCTCTGTGGAGTATTTTGGGCTGTCTATATATAGTATCATATCATCTGCAGTTAGGGATAGTTTTGCTTCTTTCCTACCAAATTGGATACGCTTTATTTCTTTTCCTTGCCTTATTGCTCTAGCTAGGACTTTCAGCATGATGTTAAACAAGAGTGTGGTGATAAACAGCATCCTGTCTTGTTCCTGTTCTCAGGGAGAATGTTTTCAGCCTCTCTCCGAGAAGAATAATGTTGGCTGTTGTTTTTGTATAAAACTCAAAACCTGACCCATTGCCATTAATTCAATTCTGACTCATTGCAACCCTGTAGGACAGAGTAGAACTGGCCCATAAGGTTTCCTAGAAGCAGCTGGTGGATTCGAACTGCCAACATTTTAGTTATCAGCCAAACTCTTAACCACTCAGTCTTGCCTTTTATTATGTTGAGGAATTCCCCATCTATACCTGTGTTATTGAGAGGTTTTATCAGGAATTGTTATTGGACTTCATCGAATGCCTTTCCTACGTTGATTGAGATGATCATGTGATTCTTTTGTTTTATTTATTGGTGGATTATGTTGATCTTCTAATATCAAACCATCCTTGCATACCTGGTATGAGTCCCACTTGGTCATGGTGTATTATTTTTTTTTATATGATGCTGTATTCTATTAGCTAGAATTTGTATAGCTTGTATCTATACTCATGAGCAATACTGGTCTGTAATTTTTGTAGTGTCTTTACCTGGTTTTGGTATCAGGATTATACTGGTTTCATAGAATGAATTTTGAAGTATCCCTTCCTTTTCTATCTTCTGAAATAATTTGAGTAGTACTGGTGTAAGCTCTCTCTGGATGTTTGGTAGAATTCTCCAGTGAAGCCATCTGGGCCAGGGCTACTTTTTTGTTGGGAATTTTTTTAGTACCTTTTCAATCTCTTCTCTTGTTATGGGTCTGTTCAGATATTTAGCATCACTTTGTGTTAGTTTAGATAAGTAGTGTGTTTCTAGAAATTTCTTCATTTCCTCTATGTTTTCAAATTTTGTTGGAATATAGTTTTTCATAGTACTTAGTTATAATCCTTTTTATTTCAGTTGGATCTGTTGTAATGTCTCCCATTTCATTTATTATTTGGTTTATTTGCATTCTCTGCTATTTTTATTTTGTCAGTGGGCCAGTGGTTTGTCGATTTTGTTGATCCTTTCAAAGAACCAACTTCTGGTTTTGTTGATACTTTATATTATTTTTCTATTTTCTATTTTATTTATTTCTGCTCTGATCTTCATTATTTTCTTTCCTCTGATGGATGTGAGCTTCTTTTACTGTCTCTTTCTATTTGTTTGACTTGTATAGCTAATGGTTTGATTTCGTTCCTTTCATCTTTTTTGATATGTGCTTCTCTTGCTATAAATTGACCTCTGAGCACTGTCTTTGCTGTGTTCCAGACGTTTTGGTATGACTTGTTTTCATTCGCACTTGTTTCTGGGAATTTTTTTATTCCATCTTTAATTTCTTCTATTACCCAGTGGTTTTTAAGTAAGGTGTTACTAAGTTTCCATGTGTTTAATTTTTTTTTTTTATTGTACTTCAAGTGAAGGCTTACAGAAAAAATAGTTTCTCACGAAACAGTAGTACACATATTGTTTTATGACATTGATTAACAACCCCACAACATGTCAATCCTCTAACTTCTCAACCTCTTTTTTGGTGAAAATACACATAGCCAAAGATACACCATTTCAAAAATTTCTACATGCACAGTTCAGTGACATTGACTACGCTCTTCCAAATGTGCTGCTATTCTCACTTAAGATGAAAGCTTACAGAACAAAATACTTTCTCATTTAACAGTTACTACAGATGTTGCCCTATGACAATGGTTAACAATCTCACAACACATCAACAATATCTTTACTCAACTTTGGGTTCCCTATCACCAGCTTCCTTGTCCCCTTCTGCCTTCTGGCCCTTGTCACTGGACTATTGTCCTCATTAGTCTCATTTAGTTTTACAGGGTTGTCCACTCCCAGGCTGAATGGTGAACCTCGGAGATAACTTCACCACTGAGCTAAAAGGGTGTCTGGGAGCCATACTCTAAGGGTTTCTCCAGTCTCCTTTAGGCAAGTAAATCTGGTATTTTTTTTTTTTTTTTTTGAGAGTTAGAATTATGTTCTACATCCTTCTCCAGCTCTGTCCAGAACCCTCTGTTGTGATCTTGGTCAAAGAAGTCAGTGGTGGGAGCCAGGCACCATCTAGCTATACTGGACTCAGTCTGGTGGAGGCCTTGGTAGCTGTGGACAATTAGTCCTTCAGACTAATCTTTTCCTTGTATCCTGTTCTCTTCATTCTCCCTTGCTCCCAAAGAGATGAGAACAGTGGAGTAGCTTAGATGTCCACTCACAGGCTTTTAAGACCCCAGGCACTACTCACCAAGGGTGAATGTAGAGCATTGTCTTTAGAAGCTGTGTTAGGCCAATAGAGCTAGATGTTCCCCAAGACCATGGTCCCCAGAGCCCTCTGCCCAGCAGTTCAGTCCCTCAGGGAGTTTGGATGTGTCTATGGGGCTTCCATGACATTTCCTTGTACAAGTTGTGCTAGTTTCCCCTGTATTGTGTACTGTCTCACCCTTCACCCATTATACCACTTATCTATTGCCTATTTAGTATTTCCCCCCACCCACCTCTCCCATCCCTCGTAACCAACAAAGATTATTACATTTTGTGTGTGAACTTTTTCATGGGTTTTTAAAATAGAGTTCTCATACAATATTTGTCCTTTTCTGATTGACTTAGTTCACTCAGCATAATGTCCTCCAGTTTCATCCATGTTATGAGATGCTTCACAGATTCATTGTTGTTCTTTCTCATTGCATACTCCTCCATTGTGTGTATGTACCATAGTTTGTTTACCATTCATCTATTGATGGGCATCTAGGTTGCTTCCATTGTTTTGCTATTGTGAACAATGCTGTCATGAACATAGGTGTGCATATGTCTATTCGAGTGATGACTCTTCTTTCTCTAGGATATATTCCTAGGAGTGGGATTGCTGGATTGATTGGTATGTCTATATCTAGCTTTCTGAGGAAGCGCCATATCATTTTCCAAAATGGTTGTATCATTTTGAGTTCCCACCAACAGTGCCTAAGAGTTCCGATCTCCCCGCAGCCCCTCCAACATTTGTTATTTCCAGTGTTTTTGATTCGTGCCAGTAATGCTGGGGTGAGATGGTATCTCATTGTGGTTTTAATTTGCATTTCTCTAATCGCTAGTGATCGCGAGCATTTCCTCATGTGTCTGTTGGCCATTTGAATGTCTTCTTTGGTGACGTGTCTCTTCATTTCCTTTGCCCATTTTTTAATAAGATTATTTGTCTTTTTGTTGTAGAGGTGTTGGATTTTCTTGTAGATTATGGAGATTAGACCTTTGTCTGACTTGTACTGTCCAAAAATTTTTTCCCAGTCTGTAGGTTCTCTTTTGACTCTTTTGGTGAAGTCTTTTGAAGAGCATAGGTGTTTGATTTTTAGAAGATCCCAGTTATCTAGCTTATCTTTTCGGGTTTGTGCATTGATGGTTATGGTTTGTATCCTGTTAATGCCGTGTATTAAGGCCTGAAGTGTTGATCCTATTTTTTCTTCTATGAACTTTATAGTTTTAGGCTTTATATTCAGGTCTTTGATCCATTTTGAAGTAGTTTTTGTATATAGCGTGAGGTACCAGTCCTGTTTCACTTTTTTGCCGATGGATATCCAGTTTTGCCAGCACCATTTGTTAAAAAGATTGTCTTTTCCCCCATTTGATGGACTTTGGGCCCTTGTTGAAGATCAGGTGACCGTAGGTGGATGGATTTACATCTGGGTTCTCAGTTCTGTTCCATTGGTCAATGTATGTGTCGTTGTACCAGTACCAGGCTGTTTTGACTACAGTAGCTGTATAGTAGGTTCTGAAGTCAGGTAGTGTGAGTCCTCCAACTTTATTCTTCTTCTTCAGTAGTGCTTTACTTATTCGGGGCTTCTTCTCTTTCCATATAAAGTTACTGATTAGTTTTTCCATCTCTTTGAAGAATGTTGTTGGTATTTGGATCAGGATTGCGTTGCATTTGTAAATGGCTTTGGGTAGAATCGTCATTTTCTCAATGTTGAGTCTGCGTATCCATGAGCATGGTATGTTTTTCTATTTATGTAGATCCATGTAGATTCATGCAGCAGTGTTTTGTACTTTTCTTTGTATAGGTCTTTTACATCCCTGGTCAGATTTATTCCTAAGTATTTTATCTTTTTAGGGGCTATTGAAAATGGTTTTGTTTTCCTGATTTCCTATTTTTCGTTCTCCTTCCTGGTGTATAGGAATCCAACTGATTTTTGAATGTTTATCTTGTATCCTGCTACTTTGCTGAATCTTTCTATTAGTTCCAGTAGATTTCTCGTGGAGTCTTTAGGGTTTTCTATGTATAGTATCATTTTGTCTGCAAACAGGGACAGTTTAACTTCTTCATTACCAATTTGGATGCCCTTTATTTCTTTTTCTTGCCTTATTGCTCTAGCTAGAACTTCCAGCACAATATTAAATAGGAGTGGTGATAAGGGCATCCTTGTCTTGTTCCTGTTTTCAAAGGGAATGTTTTCAGCCTCTCTCCATTAAGAATGATGTTGGCCATTGGTTTTTCATAGATGCCCTTTATTATGTTGAGAAATTTCCCTTCTATACCTATTTTATTGAGAGTTTTTATCAGGAATGGGTGTTGGACTTTGTCAAATGCCTTTTCTGCATCAATTGAGATGATCATGTGATTCTTTTCTTTCCTTTTATTTATATGGTGGATTACGTTGATTGATTTTCTAATGTTGAACCATCCTTGCATACCTGGTATGAATCCAACTTGGTCATGGTGTATTATTTTTTTGATATGATGCTGAATTCTATTGGCTAGAATTTTGTTGAGAATTTTTGCATCTATATTCATGAGAGATATTGGTCTGTAATTTTCTTTTTTTGTGACTTTTTGCCTGGTTTTGGTATGAGCGTTATGCTGGCTTCATAGAATGAATTTGGAAGTGTTGCTTCCTCCTCTATGCTCTGAAATAGCTTGAGTAATACCTGTACAAGCTCTTCTCTAAATGTTTTGTAGAATTCTCCAGTGAAGCCATCTGGGCCAGGGCTTTTTTTGGTTAGGAGTTTTCTTTATTACCTTTTCAATCTCTTCTCTTGTTATGGGTCTGTTCAGATTTTCAACATCACTTTGTTGTAGTTTGGGTAGGCCGTGTGTTTCTAGAAATTTCTCCATTTCTTCTAGGTTTTCAAATTTGTTGGAGTATAGGTTTTCATAATATTCTGTTATAATCCTTTTTATTTCAGTTGGGTCCGTTGTAATTTCCTCCATTTCATTTCTTATTTGGGTTATTTGTGTCCTCTCCTGTTTTTCTTTTGTCAGTCTGGCCAGTGGTTTGTCGATTCTGTTGATTCTTTCAAAGAACCAACTTTTGGTTTTGTTGATTCTTCCTATTGGTTTTCTGTTCTCTATTTCATTTATTTCTGCTCTGATCTTTACTATTTCCTTTCTTCCCGTGGTTGTGGGCTTTTTTTTTTTTTTTTTTGCTGTTCTGTTTCTATTTGTTTGAGTTCTGTAGTTAATGGTTTGAGTTTGTTCCTTTCTTCCTTTTTGATATGCGCGTCTATTGGTATAAATTGTCCTCTGAGGACTGCCTTTGTTGTGTCCCAAAGGTTTTGGTATGATGTGTTTTCATTCTCTTTGGATTCTAGGAGTTTTTTATTCCATCTCTGATTTCTTCTATTACCCAGTGATGTGTAAGCAGGATATTATTAAGTTTCCATGTAATTGATTTTTTTTTCCTCTCTCTTTCTATTCTTAATTTCTACCTTGATGGCATTGTGGTCAGAGAAGATACTTCGAATTATCTCAGCGTTTTGGATCTTGTTGAGGATTGCTCTATGGCCTAAGATGTGGTCTATTCTGGAGAACGTTCCATGTGCATTGGAAAAGAATGTGTACTCTGCAGCAGTTGGATGGAGTGTTCTATATATGTCTATGAGGTCAAGTTAGTTGATTGTGCCCTTTAGGTCTTCTGTATCTTTGCTGAGTTTCTTCTTAGTTGTTCTGTCCTTTACTGAGAGTGGTGTATTGAAGTCTCCTACTATTATTGTGGAACTGTCAATTTCTCTTCAGTGTTGTTAGAGTTTGTTTTATGTATTTTGGAGCCCTGTCATTGGGTGCGTAGATGTTTATTATGGTTATGCCTTCATGATGGATCGTCCCCTTAATCATTACATAGTGTCCTTCTTTGTCTTTTATGGTAGATTTTGTTTTAAAGTCTATTTTATCTGAGATTAGAATTGCCACTCCTGCTCTTTTTTCGTAGTTGTTGGCTTGATATATTTTTTTCCAACCTTTGACTTTTAATAAGTTCACATCTTTGTTTCTAAGGTGTGTTTCTTGTAGACAGCATATTGATGGATCCTGTTTTCTTATCCATTCTGTCACTCTCCATCTCTTTATGGGTGCATTGAGTCCATTTACATTCAGTGTAATTATTGATAGACATGAGTTTATTGCTGTCATTTTTTAGTGCTTTTTTTTGTGGTGTTGACATTTTCTCTCTTCCTCTTACTCTCTTTTGCTGAGTTACTTTTGTTTGTGGATTTTTTTTTTTTCATTTCTTTTGTTTTTGTAGGTTTTGTTTTTGCTGAGACTTTGTTTCTCTTCTTTTTTTTTTATGAGTATGTTTGTTAACTTTCTTTGTGGTTACCATGAATTTATCCTTATCTTTCTAAGTTTGAAGCAGTCTACCATTACTTGCTATCACCTTGCCGTCCTCTCCATTACAAGGTTCTATACGTATGCCGTTTATTCCCTCTTTTAGTGTTTTGATGTTGTTGTTATTTACTGATTAAGTGCTCTGATTCCCTGTTGTATTTCTTTTGGTTTTGGATAGTCCTCGAGAGTTCATTTCCTAGATTGGTATCTGTGTGGTACAATCCTGTGTCCTAGATTCTGCCTGTTAGCTGAAGCGGTTTGTCCTCTGATCGAAGAACTCCGTTTAATAATTCTTGTAAGTTTGGTTTGATTTTTACGTATTCCCTTAATTTCTGTTTCTCTGGAAATGACCTAATTTCACTGTCAAATTTGAACGAGTGTTTTGCAGGATATATTATTCTTGTCTGGCGATTTTTTTCTTTCAAGATTTTATATGTGTCATCCCATTGCCTTCTTGCCTGCATGGTTTCTGCCGAATAACCTGAGCTTAGTCTTGTTGTTTCTCCTCTGTATGTGACTTGTTGTTTTTCACAAGCTGCTCTCAGGATTCTTTGTGTCTCTTTGGTTTTGGTGAGTGTGATTATGGTATGCCTTGGTGATTTTCTTTTGGGGTCTCTCCTATATGGGGTTCATTGAGCTTCTTGGATGGCCAGCTTTTCATCTTTCATTATATTGGGGAAGTTTTCTGTCAGCAGTTCTTCAATGATCCTCTCCGTGTTTTCTGTTTTCTTCCCTGTTCTGGAATTCCAATCACTCGAAAATTTTTGCTTTTGATTGTTTCCCACATATCTCTGTGTCTCTTCATTTTTGTTTGTTCTTTTTTTCTGAGTTTTCCTGAAGCAGAGTTGTATTCAAGTGTTTATGTTCAATTTCACTGATCCTGTCTTCCACCGTTTCAAATCTGCTTCTCAGCCCTTCTATGACACTGTCCATTTCTGAAATCTTATTGTTTATCTTTTGGATTTCTAATTGTTGTCTTTGTATAATTTCTAGTTGTGAATTTATTTTGGCTTTTTTCCCTGCATTATTTTCCTGAATTCTTGCAATTTTTTTCTGTATTTTCCATGAATTTGTCTATTTTTTCCTCATGTTTGTCAGCTTTTTGCCTCAGCTCTTGGAGAATTCTGAGTATTAGAGACTTGAATTCCCTATCAGCTAGTTATAGTGCATTTTCTTCATCTGAAGTGTCGTCTGGTGTTTTATTTTGGACGCCTACTGGAACCATCCTGTCCTGTTTTTGTAAATGTTTTTATATTGTCTGCTGCCTTCGGGGCATTCAGTAGTTATTTTTTTGTTTCTTTGTTTGTTGGTTTTGTCCCTTTTTTTTTAAAATTTGACTATGTCTGAGCAGGCAGACTGTGAGTTCTTTGTTGTGTGCTCATCATACTTTTTTCCTCCTTCTCCAACTGGCAGGGTCAGTCACTCACATATGGTATGGCAGGGCAGGTCTAGCTGAAGAGGAGTTACTGGGATGGGTTGTTTGTGACACTTACTACAGCCACCAGAGTGGGTCGTTAATCAGTGCAGGGCAGGTTTCAGTAGGCCATGCCTGTGCTGCTTGGTGGTGTGATGTCAAGCGCACAGTGCAGGGAGGTAGGATGCAGCAGAGAGATTATTATGTGTGGATCGGTTGTTTTGTCTCCCACTGGACGCTCCGTGAGGCTGCTTTCTCGTACCCCATTTGCTGGTCTCCGATCGGAGTCCAAGATGATGGATCCATGCTGTGTTAGCTGGTAGGGGATCTCTGCATGAATCTTTCCTCGCTCTCTTTTCTCTGTCAGTTTTCTCACTCCATTTGGTGCTTGGCTGAGTTCTTTATCACTTCATGTGATGTTTTAGGGTTTCAGGATTGTTGTATTCTCTGTTCGGCTTAGTTTTTCAGATCTTTGCTGTGAAGGGATGGCGTGGTGCTTCTGCCTAGAGCACCGTTTTCCTGGACCTACTCAATGTGTTTGATTTTTTTCCTTGCCCTTCCTTTTGTTAACTTCTAGTTTGATGGCATAGTGATTATAGAAGATGCTTTGCATTATCTCCATGTTTTGGATGTTGTTGAGGGTTTCTTTGTGGCTGAAGATGTGATCTATTCTGGAAAAAGTTCCTTGTGCATTGGAATAGAAAGTGTACTTTGCTGCTGTTGGGTGGTGTGTTCTATATATGAGGTTCTATGAGGTCAAGTTCATTGATTGCAGCCTTTAGATCTTCTGTATCTTTGTCAGGTTTCTTTATAGATGTTCTGTTCTTTACTGACTGTGATGTGTTGAAATCTCCTACTACTATTGTGGAACTATCAGTTTCTCTTCAGTGCTGTTAGAGTTTGTTTTATGTATTTTGGAGCCCTCTTATTAGGTGAGTAGATATTTATTATGGTTATCTCCTCATGGTAGATTGTCCCTTTAATCATTATATAATGTCCTTACTTGTCTTTAATAGTGGATTTTGTTTTAAAGTCTATTTTATCTGAGATTAGTATTACCACTCCTGCTCTTTTTGGTTGCTGTTTACTTGACATGTTTTTTTTCCATCCTTTGATTTTTAATAAATTTATGCCTTTTTTTTTAAGATGTGTCTTTTATAGACAGCATATTGATGGGTCCTGTTTTTTTTTTTATCCATTCTGTCATTCTCTGTCTCTTTATGGGTGCATTTAAGCCATTTACTTTCAGTGTGATTATTGATAATCAAAAAACAAACCCATTGCCATCTTGTCAATTCCAACTCATAGTGACACTATAAGACAGAGTAGAACTGCTCCATAAGGTTTCCAAGGAGCAGATGATGGATTTGAACTGTTGACCTTTTGGTTAACAGCCTTAGTTATTAACCACTGTGCAACCAGGGACCTGATTATTGATAGGTTTGAGTTCATTGCTGTTATTTTGTAGTTTTTTTTGTTTTTTAATTTTTTTGTGGTGCTGACATTTTCTTTGTTCCTCTTACTCTTCTGTGCTGAATTTCCTCTTTTTCTTGTGGATTTTTTTTTTAGTTTCCTTTGTTTTGGTAGATTTTGTGTTTACTGAGACTTTATGTTTTTCTGCTTTATTTTGATGAGTAGGTGTGTTAATTTTCTTCGTGTTTACCTTGAAATGTAACCCTATCTTCCTAAGTTTAAATGAGTCTTTTATTAGTTGATATTGTCTTGACTTCCTCTCCATTTGGAAGTTCTATACCTACATCTTTTATTCCCTCTTTTATTGTTCTGATGTTGTCATTAGTAAATTTTTTTAGCTTTGTTTTACCCTTGAGAGTTCATTATCTAGGTTGTATCTGACTGATGCTGTCTTGTGTCCTAGATTCAGGTTGTTGTCTGAGGTTGTTTGTTCTCTAACTGAAGGACTCCCTTTAATAATACTTGTAAGTTTGGTTTGGTTTTCACATATTCCATTAATTTCTGTTTATCTGGAAATGTCTTAACTTTGCCATCATAATTGAGCGAGAGTTTTGCAGGATATATTATTTTTGGTTGGCAGTTCTTTTTTCTTTCAAGATTTTATATATGTCATCCCGTTGACGTCTTTCCTGCATGGTTTCTGCTAAGTAATGAGATCTTAGTCTTATTGTTTTTCCTTTGTATATGACTTTTTGTTTTTTCTCGAGCTGCTCTTAGGATTCTTTTTTGTCTTTGGTTTTAGCTGGTGTTATGGATTGAATATGTTCCCCCCCTCCAAAAAAAAAAAAAAAGAGTGTCGTCTTGACTAGTCCATGATTCCCAGAGTTCTGTGATTATCGACCATTTTGTCATCTGATGTGATTTTCCTATGTGTTGTAAATCCTACCTTTATGATATTAATGAGTGAAGTTAGTGGCAGTTATGTTAATGAAGCAGAATTCAATTTACAAGATTACAAGATTAGGTTGTGTCTTTTGAGTTATAAAAGAGAGAAGCAAGCAGAGACATGGGGAACTCATTATCACAAAGCAAGAAAAACCAGGAGCACACATCCTTTGGACCAGGGATCTCTGCACTGAGAAGCTCCTTGACCTGAGGAAGATTGATGGCAAGGACCTTTCCACAGAGCTGACAGAAAGACAAAAACTTTCCTTAGAGCTGACACCCTGAATTTGTAGATCTAGCCTCCTAAACTGTGAGAGAATAAATTTCTGTTTGTTAAAGCAATCCACTTGTGATATTTCTGTTATAGCAGCACTAGATAACTAAGACAGCTCGTGTGATTATGATATGTCTTGGCGATTTTCTTTTGGGATCTATCTCATATGGGATTTGTTGAGCCTCTTGGAAGGTCAACTTTTTGTCTTCCATGATATTAGGGAAGTTTTCTTTCAGCAAATTGTCAATGACCCTCCCTGTGTTTTTCATTTTTCTCTCCCTGTTCTGGAACTCTGATCACACATAAATTTTTGCTTTTGATTGGATTACATATTGTTCTCAGGGTTTCTTCATTTTTCTTCATTCTTTTCTCTGATTTTTCCTCAAAGTGGTATCCAAGGATTTGTCTTCAGTTTTGCTGATCCTCTCTTCCTTTGTTTCAAATTTTCTCCTAAAAACTTCTATGGCATTGTCCCTTTCTGAAATCTTGTTTATCTTTTGAATTTCGAATTGCTGTTTTTGTATGACTTCTATTTATTTATTTTGACATTCTGTTACTGTATTTTCCTGACTTCATCCACTGCTTTGTCTGTGTTTTCCCTCATTTTGTCTGTATTTTCCATGATTTTGTCTATTTTTTCCATATTTTTGTCTGCATTTTCCTTCGTTTATTGGAGAATCCTGAATACTAAAGTTTTGAATTTGCTATCTGGTAGTTCCAATGACTTTTCTTCTACCAGAAGGTCATATGGTGTTTTATTTTGATCACTTTCTGGAGCCACCCTTTCTTGTTTTTTTAAATGCTTGATATTTTCTGCTGTCTGTGGGGCATTAAGGAATTATTTTCTTTATTGCAGATTTGTTTGTTTCATCCTGCTTTTTTGTTTTATTTGTTTATGTTTGGGCAGGTGGGCTAGGTATGTTTTGTTGCTTGCTCACCTGTGGGCATGATAAGTCTCACCACCTTGTCCAGGTGGCAGGACTGGTCACTCAGCTATGGGGTAGCAGGGTGGGTCCAGTGATGGTGGGGGGAGATGGGTACTTTGAGGCAATAACTGGGGCTAATGGGGCTGGGCCAGGGAGCAGTGCATAGCAGGGTCTGGGAGATCATATTGGTGTTACTCAGTGGTGTGGTGGCCAGCGCACCATGAAGATAGGCAGGAGGGGAGGGATAGGATGTGATGTGCAGAGCTAAGTGAGTGAGTGAAAGAAGAGAAAGAAGAAAGAAACAAAAGCAAAAAAAAAAAAGCCAAAGACAAAAATGAAAGAAAAAGAAAAAAAAAAAGCAAATAAAACTGTGGTGCCATAGGATTCAGTGAGTAGGGGTGAGGCAAACCTGGTCAGGTCTTGGGCTGATGGCTCTCTAGCTGAGTGGTGTGGCTTGACCTGTTGAGAAGGGGCATGGGCTGCACAAGGGGCTAGCTGGGTGAGAGAAAGGAAAGAGGGGAAAGAGAAAAGAAACCAGCAAACAAAACAAATAAATAAAAGAAAAATAAATAAATATGGTGGTGGGGGAGCCGACCATTGGGTGTGGGGTGAAATTGGCATAGTGGTGAACTGATGCCTCTCTTGCCAGGTGGTGTGACTTGGTCTGTCAGGAAGGGTCAGAGGCAGTGTATCGCCTAGGTGGGAGGGAGAAGGAAAATGGAGGCGAAAGATAAATAAAAAAATATGGTGCTGAGAGAGCTGGCCTGTGGGGATGGCACCCACTGTGGGAGGCAGTGTGCCAATGGCTCTCCAGTAGAGTGGTACAGTACCTCCTACCAAGAAGGGAGGACAGTGCACAGGGCTAAGTTGGTGGGAGTAAGGAAAGGAAGGAAGGGAGAGAGAGAGAGAGAGAAGAAACCGCCACAATAACAACAACAACAAATCCAAAACAAGCAAACAAAAAATAAATAAATAAAATGGCACTGAGAGAGCTGGTCTGTGACCGTGGTGCAGACCCAGGGAGGTCAAGTGCAGTGACTCTTCAGCTGAATGATGCAGCACAGCCCCTTATTTTAGTAAGCACAGGGCTGAGTGGGAGGGAGAAAAGAAAGGAAGGAAAGGGGAGAGAGAGAAGAAACAGAAAAAAAGAAAAAAGTAAACAAACTAAAAATCACAGCCCATCAAGAAGGGGAGGGGACAGCACATGTGGCTAGCTGGGTGGGAGAAAGGAAAAGAAGGAAGGGAGAGAGACAGAAGAAACAGAAAAAAGCGAAAATAAAGTAAAATAAAAACCAAACAAACAAAAAAATGGCACTGAAGGGGCCAGCCAGTGGGGCCGGAGTGGACCTGGGTGGTAGTGAGCTGGTGTCTCTCTGGCTGAGCTACCATTGCCCATTGAAAAGTGACAGAGGCCATATAAAAGGAAGAAGAGTCGGGGTTAGGAAAGGGTGTATCCCTGGTTACCAGGTGCTCTGTCTCCTGTTGGGAGCTCCTTGAAGTTGCCTTCCTGTACTCCCTGTCCATCGTCCTTGGTGGCTGAGGTCCAAGATGGTGAACCTGGGCAGCAGTGAGCTGGTGTATCTCCAGCTGAGCAACAATGACCCGTTGAAAAGCAGCAGAGACCACGTACAGTGAAGAAGAGTAGGGGGTGGGAAAGCATGTATCACTGGTTATCAGGTGCTCTGTCTCCTATTGGGAGCTTCCTGTTGAAGTTGCCTTTCTGTACTCCCTGTCTGCATTCCTTGGTGGCTATAGACCAAGATGGCAAATCTGTACCATGTTAGCTGATAGAGGATCTCCACTCCGTAGCTCTCCTAGTTCTGTGTTCTCTGTCAGTTTCTTTTTCCCTTTGGTGCTTGATCAAGTTCTTTATTCCTTCATTTGGTGCTTAGGGTTCCAGGATTGATGTTTGTATCTGTTTCACTTAGTTTTTCAGGTCTTTGCTGCAAAGGGGTGGCATGGTGCTTCTGTCTAAAGTGCCACGTTGGCTCTGCCTCCCCTCTTGCAGTATTTTGCCTTCTTCTCATCTCAGTTCATTTGTTTTCTGCACCTGATAGTTCCCAAATTATTAATTCATAATTTTTATATGACATTTGCTGCTGAATGTTTTTAGGCACTGTTCAGACATGAAGAGAGTGGAGAGATGGTCTTTTGGATAGTGCATGTGTGTTTCTGTGTGTGTTTATATATGCACGTATGTATACATACAAATATATGCATGCACACATCAACATGCGTGTGTGTATGTGCATGTGTGTGTGTGAATTTTGTAGAAAAGATAAAGTTTAGAGAGTATAGGTAGAAAGAAAGAGATAGAAATAGATATAAAGCTAGAACTCACACCAGCTTTCAAATCTAAAAAGCATGTATTTTAAATATTGACTAGTGGTTGCTTTATACTATTGTTATCTTTATCTCCCAGTAAATCAGGCAAACAAAACAGATTGTCTTGAAATCTTGAATTGTAAATGTCCGTGCTGTTCATTTTTCTCCAGGCAATGCTTTAAAAGGTGGTAGGATGTAAGGAAAGGGTCGCACAATGGTAAGAGATAGACAGCAGTCACGTATTTTTAGTGAGCAATAAAGATGATTATAAGTAGCTATGCACTATGAATGCTGTAACAGAAAGCAAAGGGAAGAATTCATCTCAGTATCTAAGAGAGAACTTTCTTGACTGTGCTTCCACAAAATTTGTATAAAATTTTAATATACAACCAATACTTTTGTATTTACCTTTCTTACCACTGTACCAAACATTTGGAAGACTTGAGGACAGAATTCCTGTTGTTGACTAGCCTATTTGTCAAATAAAATTATAGGTTTTAAGGATATATAGCTGATTAGATCATTGCTATTACCTAACCCTACTACTAAAGCATTATGCTTGCTACTGTAATTTAAAACAATATTATGCACAGAGTACAGTGTCATGCATTTTGCTCCATGCATCAATTGTTGCTGTCATCCTATGCCATTTGGAGATATCCTATTTATTATTTATTATTATCCTAGATATTTGAAATTAAATCAGGACATTAGATGAAATTTTTAAATTCTGAATGAAACTCACAGAGATGATAATCTAATCACAGATTAGGAATTGTACTTCTGCGTATTCTCTAGTTTTGAAGTTAATTGTTTTATTATAGATCTGTATATCCATTAGTTTTTTGCATGTGAGCTGTATAAACATAGATATATAGATCTCTCTCTTTCTCTGTCTTTTTCTCTACCTCATACTCTCTTTCTCCAATTATTATACTTCATTCTGAGATGTCAGCTCCAGCAAATTACGGAGCTTTTCTTATGTAGATATCCCAAGTGAAGCTACAAGACTATGATAAAAAGCAATTAGACTTGTGTTTGAATAATCAAAGAGTTATTGCCTTTTGTGTTTAATCTTCTCTTATTGCAGTCCTTGTTCAATTCCTACACTTAGTGGTGCACATCTTCTGAGTCTATGCTGGCTGTTTAATCTTATTGAGCATTTGCATAATACTTCCTTCCTCAGTATTCTCAAGAACTGTATAAATACTACAATAAAGCAACAAGGTTATAATGCAAATGATTTCTATTAACAAGCTTCAAGTATGTTTGAACAATCATATGAACAATGATGAATTATAATGATTTCATAACAATGTGTTAAACCAAAAAGTCTAACTTAAGCAGCCAAAGGATAAAATATTAGAAGACAGAAAAAAGAAAGCCAAAATAGATAAGTGGCTTTTAGTTTCTCTGAATCGTTGTACCTAATAATATGAGTCTGCTTTCTAACCCTTGCTTCCCTCATCTCCTGCACCTACCCATCCCTAACAGGGATCAACTGATCAAATATAAAGGCTCAACTTTAACTCCAATTCCTAGGATTAATCCTATTATTATTTATTAGGTGCCAAGGAATTGTTTTGTACAACAGAACAAAACACTGCCCAGTCCTGCACCATTCTCACAATCATTGCTATGTTTGAGTCCATTGTTGTAGTCACTGTGTCAATCCACCCCACTGAGGGACTTCCTCTTTTTCTTTGACTCTCTTATTTACCAAGCATGATGTCTTTCTCCAGGAATGGGTCCCTCCTGATAACATGTCCAAAAAATGCATGAGATAAAGTCTCACCATCCTCGCTTCTAAGGTGCATTATAACTGTACTTCTTCCAAGACGAGTTTGGTCTTTCTTCTGGTAGTTCATTGTATATTCAGTATTCTTTGTTAACACCACAGTTCAAATACATCTATTGTTCTTCGGTCTTCCTTATTCATTGTCCAGCTTTCACGTGCAGATGAGGCAATTGAAAATACCATGGCTTGGGTCAGGTGCATCTTAGTCCTCAAAGTGAAATCCTTGCTTTTTAACACCTTAAAAAAGTCTTTTGCAGCAGATTTGCCCAAAGCAATATGTCATTAGGTTTCTTGACTGCTGCTTCCATGGGTATTGATTGTGGGTCCAAGTGAAACAAAATCCTTGACAACTTCAATATTGTCACTGTTTTTCATGTTGATGCTTGGCCCAGTTTTGATGATTTTTGTTTTCTTTATGTTGAAGTGTAATCCATATTGAAGGCCATAGTCTTTGATCTTCATCAGTAAGTGCTTCAAGTCCTCTTCACTTTCAGCACCTAAGGTTGGGTCATCTGCATATTGCAGGTCGTTAATGAGTTTTCCTCCAATACTGATGCCACATTCTTCTGCATATAGTACAACTTCTTAGATTATTTGCTCAGCATACAGACTGAATAACTATGGTGAAAGAATAAAGCCCTGATGCACACCTTTCCTAATTTTAAACCACACGGTATTCCCTTGTTCTGTTCCAAAGACTGCCTCTTGCTCTATGTACAGGTTCCTCATGAGCATGATTAAGTGTTCTTCAATTCCCATTCTTGCACTGTTATCCATAATTTGTTATGAGCCACACAGTTGAATACCTTTGTATAGTCAATAAAACTCAGGTAAACATCTTTCTGGTATTATCTGCTTTCTGCCAAGATCGGTCTGACATCAGAAATGATATCCCTCATTCTATGTCCTCTTCTGAATCGGGCTTGAAATTTCTGACCGTTCCCTGTCAACGTACTGCTGCAAATGTTTTTGAATAATCTTCAGTAAAATTTTAATTGCATGTGATTTTAATGATATTGTTCAATAATTTCCTCATTCCATTGGATCACCTTTCTTTGGAATGGGGACATATATGATGTCTTCCTGTCAGTTGGCCACGTAGCTCTCTTCCAATTTTCTTGACATAGATAAATGAGTGCTTCCAGTGTTGTATCTATTTGCTGAAACATCTCAATTGATATTCTGTCAATTCCTGGAGCCTTGTTTTTCTCCAATGCCTTCAGTGCAGCTTGGACTTCTTCCTTTAATACCTTCAGTCTTTGATCATAGGCTACCTCCTGAAATGATTGAATGTCGACCAATTCTTTTTGGGACAGTGACTCGGTGTATTCCTTTCATTTTCTTTTGATGCTTCCTGCTTTGTTCAATATTTTGCCCATAGAATCCTTCAAAACTTCAACTCGACTCTTGAATTTTTTCTTCAGTTCTTTCAGCTTGAGAAATGCCAAGCATGTTCCTCCCTTTTGGTTTTCTAACACCAGGTGTTTGCACATTTCACTATAATACTTTGCTTTATCTTTTTGAGCCACCCTTTGGAATTTTCTGTTCAGCTCTTTTACTTCATCATTTCTTCCATTCATTTTAGCTACTCTACATTCAAGAGCAAGCTTTAGCATCTCTTCTGACATCCGTTTTGGTCTTTTCTTTCTTTCATGTCTTTTAATGACCTTTTGCTTTCTTCATGTATGTTGTCACTGATATCATGACATAACTCTTCTGATCTTAGGTCATTATTGGTCAGTGCATCAAATCTAATCTTGAGACAGTCTTTACATTCAAGAGGGATATACTCAAAGTAGTACTTTTGCTCTCGTGGACTTCTTTGAATTTTATTCAGCTTCAACTTGAACTTGCATATAAGCAATTAGTGGTCCGTTCTACAATCAGCCCCTAGCTTTGTTCTGACATAATATTGAGCTTCTCCATCATCTCTTTACACAGATGTAGTTGGGACTAATCTTAGTTTGAACCAAAAGTGGAGTAAAGATGCTTAGCACCTCACGTGATAGCCCGTTATTAGGTTCATTCATCCAACAGCCAGGTATTGGGAAAGCAATGATGACTTAAAAATGATCCTTGTACTTAAGAAGCTCACCACCCGGTAGGAGGAGGGGTAGTTATAGCATATAATCACAATGCTGTATGAATTGTGTTATCATAGTAGTTCATACAATGTGATGTGATAGAGCAAACAAGTTGAAGAGTCATCCTAATCATGTTGGGCTTCTTGTATGATTGTAGGAGTTCTCCAGAAGAAGATAAAAGATCTTTGCCAGGAACAATCTTGTGCATGGGCAAAGAAAGATGCAATAATATTTGTTTTAGAAAGATGCAAGTGGAGGTAGTTTTTAAGATAAATTAAAAATATGATGAGATTAGAGACAGAGAGATGGATATGAGAGTTACCAATAGTCTGAGCAAAAGATATTGATGGTTAAAACTCAGACAATGGGTTGCAGATGGAGAAGGAAGACGGTTAGAAAGGGAGTTTGTTCAGGAGTCAGAAAAGAAGTACCTGATGATACATTGAATGTCAAGTATATGGGAGAAGTAGAAGTCAGAGTTTATTTTTGACTGATAACTTGTTAGTCTGGATGAATTATGATGTTCTTTCTACTGAAAAAGAATATAGGGAGATAAACATGCCTGATGGAGAAGACCTTGGTTTTGAATATACTAGGTTAAGATGTCTGCAAATATAGAGACTATCAGGTGAAGATATTCATTGGGAAACTGGAAATGTGAATCTTAAGAGAGATGAAGGCCGAAGTGTGCTGAAGGGTCATTAGTGTAATCATTCAAATACAAATTCCAGATTCCATTGTTCACAACCAGAAAAAAGTATTATCCTTTTTTTCTCACTGTCTCCTAAAATTATTTTTCCTACCCTTTGGAAGAATTCTCCAACAGATCGCGCTATCATTCATTGATAAGAAAAAAACCCTCTGGTCATTTTTTTTACTCTCAAGAATAGTCTCCGTCCCCTAAATACAATGACTAGTCTAGAAAATTCTCAAACTCTGACTTTCTCGGAGTATGTTCCAAGCTGACTGCCATGAGCACTTCCATGGTGTCCTTGGAGATTGTCCACCCAAGAACATTTGACTATAACTTCCTTGATGCAACAATACTCTCTTTTGGCTGGCTGCTTCCTATACCTACTTCAGATTCTGAAAATGATTGTACATCTCTATTATTTGCTACCATCTCAGCTCTTCTGCTGAGGTAGCCTTACTCCCTGGGCTTTGGGAGCTATTCCCTATCACCTGAATAATCACTGATGGCTTCCAATATTGCCACTTCTTTATGCTCTCATACTAGGTGGGCAGTTCCAGTCTTTAAATATCTCAGGCATTCCTTATACCTTTATATTCCTGCAAACTTCAGGAGACAAATGTTAAGCTCTTAGATACTTTGGTAAGAGGAACACTGTCCTCTCCTCTCCTCCATAAGGTGGAGGGATAAAAAATGTAATAGCATTCCAAAAGGTCTTTCCAAAGAAACTCTCCTTTTTTTCTCTCTTCCTCTTCAACCAGAACACTTTTCTATCCTCTAGACAGTTGTTATATTAGTAGTTTCAAATAAAGTTTTTGACCACAAAATTGCATGTCCTAAACAAGTGATTTAGAACAAAGTTTTGAAATAAGGGAGTACTTCAAACTACTGCTTAGTTCTTGGCTTTTTAAGGTCTAAATTAATTAAGACAGGAGAGATCCCAAGTAAAATATTGTTAATCCATAAAATAAGAACAAATAAAATGACCAGTGAGATCCTATAGGGAAAGAAGACAACTGTTGAAGTCAAAACTCTGGAAAGAGCCTTAGACCTCTAGGAAGGAAACCAATGAAATGCACTGAGAAAAGGTGATGACAGTGAAAAAGAGAACCAGAAAACATTGTATGTGGATGCTGAGAGGCAAGTTATTTCAAGCAAGAGGGAGTATTCTACAAGGGCATATGCTGTAGCATGAAGACTGACATATGGATATAAGAATTAGGAGGGCATTGGTTATGTCGTCTTTGTTGTCATTGTTAGGTGCCGTCAAGTCAGTTCTGACTCATTGCAACTCTACTTACAACAGAATGAAACCCTGCTTGGTCCTACACCATCCTCATAATCATTGTTGGTGACTACAAATTAGAGTAAAAATTAGATTTCAATGAATTGAGGTGTTTGAAAGGGAAAGGAAGAAGAGATATGACAGTAGTTCAAGAGACCAAGGAAAAAGGATTATTTGTTTGCTTGATATAGGGTAGAGCGGTAAGGGTAGGTTTGAAGGTTTCATCCTCTTTATGATTAGTTAGATCAATCACATTTCTTCCTGGTTTCAGAGATGAGCCCACATCTGGTGCCTCAGACCAGATAACTGTATTTGATCTATGGTTTCTTTCCCAAGTTGTCATTCTGGTAACTTTCTTTGCACCTATTATCTCAGTTAGGTCTGGGATGAACTTGATAGAGAATGGGATCATGGCCCAGTGGTTAAGACCTTGACTGACATGGATGTCTAATATCACCAGATACATATTTGCCCTCACAATTCTCTGCCTCCTGTTGGGATACTCTCCTACTTTATCAAAGGACTCCACCTCTTTGGTGACTCATTATGCAGACGATTCTATGTATTGTCATGTATTGCGACATTGCACTTTGGCTCATAAGGTAGGCCAGTTTACCCCATCTTACCCCATTTCTATCATAGTATTTGCTTGCCTTCCTACCCTGCAAAAAGTAGAAGCTAAGTTTAAAGACAATGGGTGATGCCCTACTTAGAAGATACTCCGAGGCCACATCTAAATGAATATAGAGGACTCTTCATTTATTAATATTTCTCTTCCCCTCCAGGAGCTAAACAAAACCCAATGTGTTCTGGGAAATGCTTCTCTCTTCCATTTTCTTAGTTGTTTATACAGTAGGGTGTTGGAAAAAATAATTTTTATATTTAAAACCTTTTTTTAACCCAGCTCTGATAGTGAAATTATACAGTTGAAGTAAATTTTCAAACAAACCTATCCTTGAGTAAGATAAACAAAAATATTTAGGTGTCATTTGCACAACAAGCAAAAAGACGTAAATAACACATTTAACACCGTTAGTGTGTGTTTTAATTAGTTGTTTTGAAAAAGCCAGTTGGATGGAAAACAGATCTTCCTTTTCATTAATATTTACCAAAGGGAGAAAAGTTGACATTTAACACCATCTAAAGATCTGTTTTCCATCTAATTAGCCTTTTCAAAATCCCCACCACTCGTCTGTCAGTTTGTCATACAGTGGTGGCTTGTGTGTTTTTGTGATGTTGGAAGCTATGCCACTGGTATTTCAAATACCAGCCAGGTCACCCATTGTAGACAAGTTTCAGCGGAGCTTCCAGACTAAGACCAAGAAGAAGGACCTGGGGACCTACTTTTAAAAACATTGGTCTGTGAAAGTCTTAGGAATAGCAGTGCAACATTGTCTGATACAGTGCTGGAAGATGAGCCCCTCAGGTTGGAAGGCACTCAAAATAAAACTGGGGAACAGCTGCCTCCTAAAAGTAGAGTCAGTCTTAATGAGGTAGGTGGAATAAAGCTTTCAGGATCTTTATTTGGTAATGTGGCACAACTCAAATGAGAAGAAACAGCTGTAAATATCCGTTAATAATCAGAACATGGAATGCATGAAGTATGAATCTAGGAAAATTGGAAGTTGTAAAAATGAAATGAAACGCTTTAATATCAATATCCTAGGCATTAATGAGCGGAAATGGACTGGTATTAGCAATTTTGTTTTGTTTTGTTTTGTTTCCGAGAGAAAGGAAGACATTTATTTATATCCATATATCATCAATGCTGTGTGCTGTTTTGTTGATTCTGACTCATAGTGATCCTATAGGACAGACTAGAACCACCCTATAGGGTTTCCTAGGCTGTAATTCTTTTTTTTTTTTTTTCCAATTTTATTTTATTGTACTTTAAGTGAAAGTTTACAATTCAAGTTAGTCTCTCATACAAAAATTTATACAAACATTGTTATGTGACCCTAATTTCTCTCCCTATGCTGTGACAGCGCATTCCTCCTTTCCACCCCTGATATCCCGTGTCCATTCAACCAGCTCCTGACCTTCTCTGCCTTCTCATCTCACCTCCGGACAGGAGCTGCCCATTTCATCTCTAGTATCTACTTGAGCTAAGAAGCACACTCTTCATGAGTATATCCTTTTATGTCTCATAGTCCAGTGTAATCTTTTACTGAAGAGTTGGCCTCAGGAATGGTTTTAGTACTGGGTTGACAGAGAATCCAGGGGCCATGATCTCTGGGGTTCCTCCAGTCTCAGTTAGACCATTAAGTCTGGTCTTTTCACTAGAATTTGAGTTCTGCACTCCATTTTTCTCCTGCTCCGACAGGGACTCTCTGCTGTGTTCCCTTTCAGAGCGGTCATTGGTGGTAGCTGGGCACCATCTAGTTCTTCTGGTCTCAGGCTGTTGCAGTCTCCAGTTTATGTGGCCCTTTCTGTCTCTTAGGCTAATGCTTTCCTTGAGAGTTTGGTGTTCTTCATTCTCCTTTACTCCAGGTGGGTTGGGACCAATTGATGCATCTTAGATGGCTGTTTGCAAGCTTTTAAGACCCCAGACGCCACTCACCAAAGTAGGATGCAGAACATTTTTTTAATAAACTCTGTTATGCTAGACCTCTGCCCCTGCTACTCTGTTTGTTGAGGTGTTTGGTTGTATTCAGGAAACTTCTTAGCTTTGGTTTAGTCGAGGTGTGCTCACTTACCCTGTAGTGTATGCTGTCCTTCCCTTCACCTAAGATAATTCTTGTCTACTAACTAGCTAGTGAATACCCCTTGCCTTCCTCTCCACTCTTGTAACTATAAAAGAATGCTTTCCTCTGTGTTTAAACATTTTTTTTGAGTTCTTATAAGAGTAGTCTAATGCAATATTTGTCCTTTTATGACTGACTAAATTCATTATGCCTTTCAGATTCCTCCATGTTATATTTCATGGATTCATCGTTGTTCTTTATCATTGCATAGTATTCCATTGCGTGAATATACCATAATTTGTTTATCCATTCATCTGTTGATGGGCGCCTAGGTTGTTTCCATCTTTTTGCTATTGTGAACAGTGCTGCAGTGAACATGGGTGTGAATATATCTATTCGTGTGATGGTTCTTATGGCTCTAGGATATATTCCAAGGAGCGGGATTGCTGGATCGTATGGTACTTCTATTTCTAGCTTTTAAAGGAAGCATCAAATCAATTTCCAAAGTGGTTGTACCATTTTACATTCCCACCAACAGTGTATAAGTGTTCCAGTCTCTCCACCACCTCTCCAGTATTTATTATTTGGTGTCTTTGGATGAATGCTAGCCTTGCTGGGGTGAGATAGTATCTCATTGTAGTTTTGATTTGAATTTCTCTAATGGCTAATGATTGTGAGCATTTGTTCGTGTGTCTGTTAGCTGCCTGAATGTATTCTTTGGTGAAGTGCCTGTTCATATACTTTGCCCATTTTTTTAAATTAGGTTATTTGTCTTTTTGTTGTTGAGGTTTTGCAGTATCTTGTAGATTTTAGAGATTAAATGCTGGTTGGATTTGTGGTAGCCAAAAATGTTTTCCCAGTCTGTAGGTTGTCTTTTGACTCTATTGGTGAAGTCTTTTGATGAGCATGAGTGTTTGATTTTGAGGAACTCCCAGTTATCTAGTTTCTTTTCTGGTGTTTGTCCATTGTTACTTATGGTATTGTGTTTATGCCATGTATTAGGGCTCCTAGCATTGTCCTTATTTTTTCTTCCATGATCTTTGTTGTTTGGTATTAGCAATTTTGAATTGGACAGTCTACTATGCTGGTAATGACAAATTGAAAAGGAACAGCTTCACATCCATTGTCAAAAAAACTTTTCAAGTTTTTTCCTGAAGTACAATGCTGTCAGTGATAGGATAATATCCATTCGCCTACAAAGAAGACCAGTTAATACAACTCTTATGGATTGAATTGTGTCCCCAAAAAAGTTGTGTCAACTTAGCTAGGCTGTAATTCCCAGTATTGTGTGATTGTCCAACATTTTGTCATCTGATGTGATTTTTCTATGTGTTGTAAATCCTAAGTTTATGATGTTAATGAGCAGGATTAGAGGCAATTATGTTACTGAGGCAGGATTCTAGCTACAAGATTAGGTTGTATCTTGAGTCAATCTCTTTCAAGATATAAAAAAGAGAAGTGAGCAGACAGATCAAAGAACTTCATACCACCAAGAAAGTAGTGTCAGGAGCAGAGCATGCCCTTTGGACCCACGATCCCTGTACTGAAAGGCTCCTATACCAAGGGAAGACTGATGACAAGACCTTCCTCCAGAGCCAATGTAGATAGAAAGCCTTCCCCTGGAGCTCGCACCCTGAATTCAGACTTCTAGCTACTAAACAGTGAAGGAATAAATTTCTGTTTGTTGAAGCCATTCACTTGTCATATTTCTGTTATAGCAGCACTATATAACAAATACAACTATTATTCAAACTTATGCACCAACCACTAATGCCAAAGATGAAGAAATTGAAGATTTATACCAATTTATGCAATCTGAAATTGATCAAACAGGCAATCCAGATGCATTGATAATTACTGGTGATTGGAATGCGAAAATTGGAAACAAAGAAGAAGGATTGATAGTTGGAAAATATGGCCTTGGTGATAGAAATTACACCATAGATCACATGATAGAATTTTGCAAGACCAACGACTTATTCATTGCAAATACCTTTTTTTCAACAACATAAGCAGAGACCATACACATGGACTATGACAGATGGAATATTCAGTAATCAAATCCACTTCTTCTGTGGAAAGAGATGCTGAAGCTCATTATCATCAGTTAGAACAAGGCCAGGGGTCAACTGCTGAGCAGACCATCAACTGTTCACATGCAAGTTCAAGTTGAAATTGAAGAAAATTAAAACAAGTCCATTAGAGCCAAAGCATAACCTTGAGTATATCCCACCTGAATTTAGAGACCATCTCAAGAATAGATTTGACACATTGAACACTAATGACCAAAGACCAGATAAGTTGTGGGATGACATCAAAGGCATCATACACGAAGAAAGCAAAAAGTCATTAAAAGGACAGGAAAGAAAGAAAATACAAAAATGATGTTAGAAGAGACTCTGAATCTTCCTCTTGAATGAAGAGTAGCTAAAGTAAAGGGAAGAAATGATGAAGTAAAATAGCTGAACAGAAGATTTCAAAGTGCAACTCCAGAAAACAAAGTATTATAATGAAATGTGCAAAGACCTGGAGTTAGAAACCCAAAAGGGAAGAACATGCTCTGCATTTCTCAAGTTGAAAGAACTAGAGAAAAAATTCAAGCCTTGAGTTGCAATTTTAAGGATACTATGGGCAAAATATTGAACAATACAGGAAACATCAAAAGAAGTTGGATAGAATACATAGTCATTGCACCAAAAAGAATTGGTCGATGTTCAACCATTTCAGGAGGTAGCATATGATCAAGAATAGATGGTAATAAAGGAAGAAGTCCAAGCTGCACTGAAAGCATTGGCAAAAAATAAGCCTCCAGGAATTGACAGAATACCAATTGAGATGTTCCAATAAATGGATGCAATGCCAGAAGTGCTCACTTGTCTATGCCAAGAAATTTGGAAGACAGTCACTTCACCAACCAACTGGAAGAGATCTATATTTGTGTTCATTCCAAAGAAAGATGATCCAACAGAATGGGGAAATTATCTAACAATATCATTAATATGACATATAAGTGAAATTTTGTTGAAGATAATTCAAAAATCGTTGCAGCAGTACATTGACAGGGAACTACCAAAAATTCAAGCTCAATTCATAAGAGGATGTGGAATGAGGGATATCATTGCTGATGTCAGATGGATCCTGGCTGAAAGCAGAGAATATCAGAAAGATGTTTATCTGTGTTTTATTGACTATGCAAAGACATTTGACTTTGTGGATCATAACAAACTATGGATAACACTGTAATTGTGCTCATGAGGAAGCTGTACGTAGAACAAGGGTCAGTCATCTGAACAGAACAAGTGGATACCGCATGGTTTAAAATCAGGAAAGGTGTGCACTGAGGTTGTTTCCTTTCACTATACTTATTCAACCTGTATGCTGACTAAATAATCCGGGAAGCTGGACTATATGCAGAAGAATGTAGCATCAGTGTTGGAGGGAGACTCATTAACAACCTGTGTTATGCAGAAGACACAATCTTGTTTGCTGAAAACGAAAAGGACTTGAAGCACTTACTGATGAAGATCAAAGACCATAGCCTTCAGTATAGATTACACCTCAACATAAAGAAAACAAAAATCCTCACAACTGGACCAATAAACATCATGATAAACGAGAAAATAGTGAAGTTGTTAAGGATTTCATTTTACTTGGATCCACAATCAATGCCCATGGAAGCCGCAGTCAAGAAATCAAATGATGTATCACATTGGGCAAATACACTGCAGAAGATCTCTTTAAAGCATCTAAAAGCAAAGGTGTCACTCTGGGGACTAAGGTGTGCCTGGCCCAGGGCATGGTATTTTCAGTTGCCTCATATGCCTCATATGTTGGACAATGAATAAGGAAGACCAAAGAAGAATTCATGCATTTGAATTATGCTGTTGATGAAGCCTGTAGTACATACCAAGGACTGCAAGAAGTACGAACAAATCTGTCTTGTCAGAAGTACAGCTAGAATTCTTTTTAGAAGTGAGGATGGTGGGACTTTGCCTTACATACATTGGATATCTTATCAGGAGGGAACAGTCCCTGGAGAAAGACATCATGCTTGGTAAAATAGAGGCTCAGTGAAAAAGAGGAACATCCTGAACAAGACGGATTGACACAGTGGTTCCAACAATGGGCTCAAACATAGCAATGATTGTGAGAACGTCACGGGACTGAGCAGTGTTTCCTTCTGTTGTACATAGGGTCACTATGAGCTGGAACCAACTAGAGAGCACCTAACAACAACAGCAATGAAATTCTGTGTCACTTATAACTCTGTCATCTGTGAGTACTGGGCAGGGCTATTATCTTTATAAGTCTCCTTCAGCTCTATGACTTTCCCTTTTTATAATCTCAAAAGGGATAGATATATGATACTTCCCAATTTACTGTGATTTTATATTTAATTATGAAAAAAAATCCATAGAGAAGGAAGCTGCATGGACATTTGGGTAAAATTATCTTTGTCTTATTTGCTGGCACTATAAAAGTCCAAAGACATGTCATATTGAGAAAGAAAGAATTTTCTAATTAATTGTGGGCATGTCTTATTTGCTGGCACTATAAAAGTCCAATGACATGTCATATTGAGAAAGAAAGAATTTTCTAATTAATTGTGGGCATAATTACAGGTAATGGTGGGCTGCAAAGAAGCCTACAGTTGAGATTTCTAGGTAAATTATAATACCTTGCTGTTTTATTTTTCTGTCTTCTCATGCACTGGGATAGTTTATCTGTGAAAGTGCCATTTAAAATGTATAGGCTCACCTATATGTATTGTCAATATACCCAAAATCTACACATTTTGACATTAGGTTTGTATATATATTCTTATTCCTAAATATTGCTGGTCTCACTTTTGACTTCTTAAACTTATTTATTCTTATTCTTTGCACATTGAAATATCTTAATTACTTCTTCTTATTGCTTACAATAGGTTACTTACTTAGGATTTTATAAAAATGGTTATTCAGTGCAATTTTACATTGAATAAGTAGTTATATTCCAATATTTATGGCTGGTTTTGTTGTATTTTGCTGTCCCCCTCTAAAGTTAAATCATATACACCAAGTAAGGTAGAATAAACCAATTTTTTTTTTCCTAACACAGATTTTTAGTTTCTTTTCTCTTGATTTTTTAGAATTTTATTTTGTATTACTTTACAAAGTCAGCTTTTAATAATGAGAGAGAAAAAAAAAGAAGCATATGAAATTGACAGAATCTGCATTTTTAAACCTACTAACATTTTCTGAACACTTGCTATATTATAGTCATTAAGTCACAGTTCAGGAGAGAGACAAGTACAACTAATTACAATACAGTGAACATACTACGTTCAGCATACCCAGTTAGCATCTTGCTTAATATCCATTCCCTCCTTTCTTGCCAACAGAATCCTGATTTTGTTGCTTGAAATGATGAGTGCACCTAAATATCACTATCGCAGTTTCCCTGTGGTCAAGTAATAAAATCCTGAAGAAAAAAAGGAGAGAATGAGAGTCAGAAGTGAAAGTCAGCTGGGAAGTTCTACCCTGTCATGGGAATTGGGAATGACCTAACATCATTGGTGGGCATGCTGGGTTGAATGATATCTCTCCAAAATTCATATCCACCTGGAATCTGTGAATGTGAGCTTATTTGGGAATAGGGTCTTTGCAGATGGAATCAAGTTAAGATGTGGTCATACTAGATTAGAGTGAGCCCTGTTTCCAATATGACTGGTGTCTTTATATGAATAGGGCAATTTGGGCACAGAGAAACACATAAGGGAAAAGACCATGTGAAGATGGAGGCAGTGATTGGAGTATTGCATCTACAAGTCTAGGAACACCAAGGACTAGTAGAATCAGAATCTAAAGAGGCAAAGAAAGATTTTTACCCAGAGCCTTCAGAGGGACCATAGTCCTGCTGATACCTTGATTTCAGATATCTAGACTCCAGAACTTGAGAGCATAAATTTCTGTTGTTTTAAGTCAGCAAGTTTGTGGTACTTTGCTACAACAGCTCTAAAAAGTAATACAGTGAGAATCATGCTCAAGATTTTATTATTTTGTTATTCATGTTGTTAAATAAAAGTAATTGGTACAATAGAAAAAGTGACTTTATCATATACGATTGGGCTGTCCCATCAAACTTTGGTAAAATATCTTAGTCTTAAAGGTGATTAAAAAAACCCCTAGTTGCCGTAGAGTCAATTCCGACTCACAGCCACCCAACAGGACAGAGTAGAACTGCTCCATAGGGTTTCTGAGGAGCAGCTGGTGGATTCGAACTGCCAACCTTTTGGATAGTAGCCAAGTTCTTAACCACTACCCACCAGGGCTCTAAGTGACAGCTATATTAATAGTCGGAAATAATGCCAGCCTACTTCTAAATATTTGGCAGGGGTATGAAAGAATGACAGAGCTCTACACAAAGCCAGGCAGAAGACGGGTGTGAAGAGAAGGGAAGATTGCTGTGACCATATCCCATCATCATTCTATACCCCAATTTCATTTTACCAGGATTCTGTTTGAGGGGAGATTTTTAGTTCAAGAAAAATACCGAGAACAGAAAAGCTCAGAAAACCATGGGTAGCCTGAGAAGTTACAGAGTGAATAGGGCTGTGAAAAATTATTGCCAATTCAGTGTTAAGTGTGAGTGTAAAGTGGAGTTATTAGCTTTTTTAAAAATAACATTTTCAGATTTCTTTATCCAAATAGATGTCTTCTCCTTCAAAGCGGCCATTTTTTGAGGATTCATTCCATCAGCACTTGCACTGTTCAAAATATTTTTGGAATACATCTTTAGAAATATATTTTAGAACATATTATACACTTTTAAATAGCCTCAGGATTGGTATCTACTTGCCTTTTGAGTTGGATTTGACTTATGGAAATGGCCAAATGTATGGCCAAACCTTTTGAGTAGGTTTGGTGGTCAAGCATGTAGAACATGTTTGCTTGCTTGTTCAAATGAAGGTATGAGTATAACATAATATCATGAGAGTTTTGAGTGTCTTGACTCTGAAGAAAAATCTCTTATATAAAGCAAGAATTCACTCAAGTGCAGTAGAATATATTTATTAGCAAGTCAATGTTCTCCTAAATAATTAATACGTTGTGACACATGACAAGAATAAGATCTTCTATAAAGGCTGATTATTTCTACTCTAAATATTAAAAGTATGATGGCTAAAAATACTTTATAAATTCTGTATTCTTCAATTAATTACTTCCAAGTTCTTCAAGAGGAAACAGTTGTTTAAATACTGTGTACAATGATTTTAGCTTATGGATTATCTGTGACATTCAAAAAAGGCTAAAAGTTAATTTTATTTCCTTGGCAATTTTTAAAACGGTTCAACTCTCGAGTAAACAATGTGCCAGGAAAAGCTTTCTTGGATTGTCTAGAGTCTGAAACACAGGTCGTTCCACACTTGAACACATTAAAACTTTCAATCTCAATGTATGGATATCAAGAATTCTCTCTATTAAATTTCTCCTGAGAGACCATGAAATTCCTCCATCCCTCTTAACACTAACTTTAGTTGATTCCCTTGCAGAACCAGAATCTGCCACCCAGTATTCTCCAACCCTTTCCCTTTTCCAAGTCTGAGAGATGTAAAATGAATTAAGTACCAATAACTAAAATGAATTGAAATTAAATGCCATGTTACAGTTATTAACCTTCACAAGCAACTTGAAAGATAAAAGATATTAATTGTTCCCATTTTTCAGATGAGAGATAGGCACAAAACATAGAGTTATTAGAGAGAGCCCAGATTTGAACTTAATCTGAAGTCTGTGGTTGAGTGATTGAAAAGGCAGTGTAAGGGTTTACTTTGTCAGTTATAATCTGAAGACGTTGTCCTCAACTTAACGTCAAAATAATGATCAGATGGGATTCTTCCAGGTCTTACCTAAACACGCAATTAAAAATGCAAAAGAAGGTGAGGACATAAAATTGACAGAGTGGAGTAGAAAAACTATGGCCAGCTAATATCTCACCACCCCTGCCTTCGTCTACTGATCCTACAGGCCCAATGGAAGATTTTCACCACTCCTTTTCTTAGCCTTCTGTTCTAGTAGGACCTAGGAGTTAAGAAACCAATATTACCTCAAGTTATGTGATATATTATTTTGGCACTCCCAAGGCAACAAAGAAGATGGCAACAGAGCTCTTGCAGGATTCACAAAACAAGGAAGGCCATGCAGCCAGGCTTTATAGCATAACTATGTGCAAAAGAGCCTCAAGATCCTCAGTTTTACTTTGCCATTATCCCTACTCAGCTATTCTCTGTATCTTGCACAGATTCCCTCTCCTACCCTTTTGAAAGTTTTTTCTTTTTACACTATATGTCTGTAACTCAAATTTTAGTTTAATAATAGGTTCTCCTTCCAAATATGAGTTATCTGGGGCCCATCTGTCTTAGTTATCTAGTGTTGCTATAACAGAAATATCACAAGTGAATGGCTTTAACAAACAGAAGTTTATTGTCTCACAGTCTAGTAGGCTAGAAGTTAGAATTCAAGGTGCCAGCTCCAGGAGAAAGTTTTCTCTCTCTGTAGGCTCTGGAGGAAGATCCTTCCCATTAATCTTCCCCTGGACTAGGAGCTTCTCTGAGCAGGAACCCAAGTCCAAAGGACGCACTCTGCTCCTGGCGCTGCTTTCTTGGTGGTATGAGATCCCCCTGTCTCTCTGCCTGCTTCTCTCTTTTATATCTCGAAAGAGATTGACTTAAGACACAGTCTAATCTTGTAGATTGAGTCCTGCCTCATTAACATAACTGCATCTAATTCTGCCTCATTAACATTATACAGGTAGGATTAACAACACAGTAAAATCATATCAGATGACAAAATGGTGGACAATCACACAATACTAGGAATCATCGCTTAGCCAACTTGACACACATTTTGGAGGGACACAATTCAATCCATAACACCATCCTTCCCTTGAACCCTTCCACTTTCTGACTCCAACATCTTTGAATTTTTCTAATCTTTTCATCTTTCAAACTCAAATTTTCTAGTTAGATAATCCAGTTGGTCAATTTTTAGTTCTATGTAATGCCAAGACATACATGCTGCCCAGCCTGTGTAGGTTAGTTCTCTTTGTGTGAGGTGTTCATGCCTGCTCCAAACGGCTTGGTCAAGGTGGGTGTAAGGTCACTTAGTATCAAACATGGCCTCCTAGGCTGCCCATGACATAAAACTCTTTTCCTTATTAGGAGATATTGGCCCAATGAATATTTCAAATGTTGTGTAGTACACTCTTATCCTTTCCTTCCTCTTTTGTATTCCTGTCCTTATCAACACTCCCTGGACCCCCTGAAACCGTTTCCCTGACTCCTCCCTGCCCACCTCTCACTTCCTTCAGATATTTTTATTAAAAAAGTTGTTACATCATAGACTTGAGGTATGATACAATAGATCATATTTTCATTCTTTAAATACATACTGTCTTGCTTCTCATTTTTTTCCTACATATTTAGCCACTTCTTTTCAATTCGCTTCAATCTTTTTCTATTATTGACCTCAAAAATTTGTGTCTATACAAATAACCTAAATAAGAAATGAAATGGGGGACATTACAACAGACCCAACCGAAATAAAAAGGATTATAACAGAATATTATGAAAAACTATACAGAAAAAATTTGAAACCTAGAGGAAATGGATAAACTTCTAGAAACACACCGCCTACACAAACTACAACAAAGTGATGTTGAAAATCTGAACAGACCCATAACAAGAGAAGAAATTGAAAAGGTAATAAAAAAACTCCCAACCAAAAAAAGCCCTGGCCCAGATGGCTTCACTGGAGAATTCTACAAAACATTTACAGAAGAGCTTGTACCAGTATTACTCAAGCTATTTCAGAGCATAGAAGAGGAAGCAACACTTCCAAATTCATTCTATGAAGCCAGCATAACGCTCATACCAAAACCAGGCAAAAAGTCACAAAAAAAGAAAATTACAGACCAATATCTCTCATGAATATAGATGCAAAAATTCTCAACAAAATTCTAGCCAATAGAATTCAGCATCATATCAAAAAAATAATACACCACGACCGAGTAGGATTCATACCAGGTATGCAAGGATGGTTCAACATCAGAAAATCAATCAACGTAATCCACCATATAAATAAAAGGAAAGAAAAGAATCACATGATCATCTCAATTGATGCAGAACAGGCATTTAACAAAGTCCAACACCCGTTCCTGATAAAAACTCTCAATAAAATAGGTATAGAAGGGAAATTTCTCAACATAATAAAGGGCATCTATGCAAAACCAATGGCCAACATCATTCTTAATGGAGAGAGGCTGAAAACATTCCCCTTGAAAACAGGAACAAGACAAGGATGCCCTTTATCACCACTCCTATTTAATATTGTGCTGGAAGTTCTAGCTAGAGCATAAGGCAAGAAAAAGAAATCAAGGGCATCCAAACTGGTAATGAAGAAGTTAAACTGTCCCTGTTTGCAGATGATATGATACTATACATAGAAAACCCTAAAGACTCCACGAGAAATCTACTGGAACTAATAGAAAGATTCAGCAGAGTAGCAGGATACAAGATAAACATTCAAAAATCAGTTGGATTCCTATACACCAGTAAGGAGAATGAAAAAAAGGAAATCAGGAAAACAAAACCATTTTCAATAGCCCCTAAAAAGATAAAATACTTAGGAATAAATCTGACCAAGGATGTAAAAGATCTATACAAAGAAAAGTTCAAAACACTACTGCATGAAACCCAAAGGGATCTACATAAATGGAAAAACATACCATGCTCATGGATACGCAGACTCAACATTGTGAAAATGTCAATTCTACCCAAAGCAATTTACAAATACAACGCAATCCTGATCCAAATACCAACAACATTCTTCAAAGAGATGGAAAAGCTAATCAGTAACTTTATATAGAAAGGGAAGAATCCCCGAATAAGTAAAGCACTACTGAAGAAGAAGAATAAAGTTGGAGGACTCACACTACCTGACTTCAGAACCTACTATACAGCTACAGTAGTCAAAACAGCCTGGTACTGGTACAACGACAGATACATTGACCAATGGAACAGAATTGAGAACCCAGATGTAAATCTATCCACCTGCGGTCACCTGATCTTTGACAAGGGCCCAAAGTCCATCAAATGGGGAAAAGACAGTCTTTTTAACAAATGGTGCTGGCAAAACTTGATATCCATCTGCAAAAAAATGAAACAAGTCCCATACCTCACACCATATACAAAAACTACTTCAAAATGGATCAAAGACCTGAATATAAAGCCAAAAACTATAAAGTTCATAGAAGAAAAAATAGGACCAACAATTCAGGCCTTAATACATGGCATTAACAGGATACAAACCATAACCATCAATGCACAAACCCCAACAGATAAGCTAGATAACTTGGATCTTCTAAAAATCAAACACCTATGCTCTTCAAAAGACTTCACCAAAAGAGTAAAAAGAGAACCTACAGACTGGGAAAAAATTTTTGGACAGTACAAGTCAGGCAAAGGTCTAATCTCCATAATCTACAAGAAAATCCAACACCTCTACAACAAAAAGACAAATAATCCCATTAAAAAATGGGCAAAGGAAATGAACAGACACTTCACCAAAGAAGACATTCAAGCGGCCAACAGACACATGGGGAAACGCTTACTATCACTAGCCATTAGAGAAATGCAAATTAAAACCACAATGAGATACCATCTCACCCTGGCATTACTGGCACGAATCAAAAACACTGTAAATAACAAATGTTGGATGGGCTGCAGGGAGATGGGAACTCTTATGCACTGCTGGTGGGAATGCAAAATGATACAACCATTTTGGAAAATGATATGGCACTTCCTCAGAAAGCTAGAAATAGACATACCATACAATCCAGCAATCCCACTCCTAGGAATATATCCTAGAGAAATAAGAGTCATCACTCGAATAGACATATGTACACTTATGTTCATGGCAGCATTGTTTACAATAGCAAAATGATGGAAACAACCTAGATGCCCATCAACAGATGAATGGATAAACAAACTATGGTACATACACACAATGGAGTACTATGCAACAATAAAGAACAATGATGAATCTGTGAAGCGTCTCATAACATGGATGAAACTGGAGGACATTATGCTGAGTGAAATAAGTCAATCACAAAAGGACAAATATTGTATGAGACCTCTATTGTAAAAACCCATGAAAAAGTTCACACACAAAATGTAACAATCTTTGTTGGTTATCAGGGATGGGATGGGTGGGGGGGAAATACCAAAGAGGCAATAGATAAGTGGTATCTTGGGTGAAGGGTGAGACAGTACACAATACAGGAAACTAGCACAACTTGCATAAGGAAAGGTCATGGAAGCCCCATAGACACATCCAAACTCCCTGAGGGACTGAATAGCTTGATGGAGGGCTGTG
This sequence comes from Dugong dugon, assembly GCA_030035585.1. Classification (NCBI taxonomy): domain Eukaryota; kingdom Metazoa; phylum Chordata; class Mammalia; order Sirenia; family Dugongidae; genus Dugong; species Dugong dugon. Next base: position 105,539,172 of record CM057460.1, on the reverse strand, counting down.
GGGACCATGGTCTCAGGGAACATCTAGCTCAATTGGCATGACACAGCTTATAAAGACAATGCTCTACATTCTACCTTGGTGAGTAGTGTCTGGCGTCTTAAAAGCCTGTGAGCGGCCATCTAAGATACTCCACTGGTCTCATCCCTTCGGGAGCAAGGGAGAATGAAGAGAACAGGATACAAGGAAAAGATTAGTCCAAAGGACTAATTGTCCACAGCTACCAAGGCCTCCACCAGACTGAGTCCAGTACAGCTAGATGGTGCCCGGCTACCACCACTGACTGCTCTGACCAGGATCACAACAGAGGGTTCTGTACAGAGCTGGAGAAGGATGTAGAACATAATTCTAACTCACAAAAAAAAGACCAGATTTACTGGTCTAAAGGAGACTTGAGAAACCCCGAGAATATGGCCCCCAAACACCCTTTTAGCTCAGTGGTGAAGCTACCTCCGAGGTTCACTGTTCAGCCTGGGAGTGGACAGCCCCGTAAAACCAAATGAGACTAATGAGGTACAGGAGTCCAGTGACAAGAGCCAGAAGGCAGAAGGGGACAAGGAAGCTGGTGATAGGGAACCCAAGGTTGAGTAAGGATATTGTTGATGTGTTGTGAGATTGTTAACGATTGTCATAGGGCAACATTTGTAGTAACTGTTAAATGAGAAACTATTTTGTTCTGTAAACCTTCATCTTAAGTGAGAATAACAGCACAATTGGAAGCGTAGTCAATGTCACTGAACTGTGCATGTAGAAATTTTTGAAATGGTGTATCTTTGGCTATGCGTATTTTCACCAAAAAAAAAAAAAAAGAAGTTGAGAAGTTAGAGGGTTAATATGTTGTGGGATTGTTAACCAATGTCATAAAACAACACGTGTACTACTGTTTTATGAGAAAGTATTTGTTCTGTAAGCCTTCACCTGAAGTACAATAAAATATAAAAAAAAAATGTTTGTGTCTATAGAGTCATTAGTATTATTCATAAATAGTCTTTCTTTTCCTCAGGGCACATGATAAGATTGCACTTTCCCACCCACTTACAATTAGACATGGCCAGGTGACTTGTTTTAGGGGGTAGAAATATGAGTGTAGGCAGTATGTGTCACTTACAGGCAGAAGCTTTCGGGATCTGTGCATACTTTATCACGTTCTCTTTCCTCCTGCTATGGTGATCAATACAGTTTCACAGTAGTGGCTCTTCTTTTTTTTTTTTAATTTTTTTTGGTTGTACTTTAGATGAAGGTTTACAGAAAAAATAGTTTCTCATTAAACAGTCAGTACACATTTTTTTTTTAACTTTTTTTTATTGTACTTCAGGTGAAGGTTTACAGAACAAATAGTTTCTTATTGAACAGTAGTACACATATTGTTTCATGACATTGGTTAACAACCCCACGACACGTCAACCCTCTCCCTTCTCAACCTTGGAGGAACTTTCTTTTGGTGAAAATATGCATAGTCAAAATTACACACCATTTCAAAAGTTTCTACACGTACAATTCAGTGACATCGATTACATTCTTCCAGCTGTGCTGCTATTCTCACTATCTTTTTCCAAATTATTCCATCACCATTGTATTCAACTCACTGCCCCCTAGGCTTCCCATCAAACATTTGCAGTTGCTGTTGTCAATTTGATCTCACATAGATAATTCTTTTTTTTTTTTTTTTTACCTTAAATGAAGGTTTGCAGAACAAATAGTTTCTGATTAAACAGTTAGTGCACATATTGCCCTATGGCAATGGTTAACAACCCCAATGTCCCTTCTCAACCTTGGGTTCCTTATCACCAGCTTTCCTGTCCCCTCCTGCCTGCTAGTTCTTGTCCCTGGACTGCTGTGCCTCATTAGTCCCGTTTTGTTTTACAAGGCTGTCCAATCCCCGGCTGAATGATGAACTTCAGGAGTGACTTCACCACTGAGCCGAAAGGGTGTCTGGCTACTATACTCTCAGGGTTTCTCCAGTCTGTCAGGCCAGTAAATCTAGTCTTTTTTTTGTGAGTTAGAATTTTGTTCTACACCCTTTTCCAGCTCTGTCCAGGACCCTATATTGTGATCCCAGTCAGAGCAGTCAGTGGTGGTAGCTGGGCACCATCTAGCTGTACTGGACTCAGCCTGGTGGAGGCCTTGGTAGCTGTGGTCCATTAGTTCTTTGGACTAATCTTTTCCTCTATCTTGTTTTCTTCATTCTCCCTTGCTCCCAAAGGGGTGAAACAAGTGGTGTATCTTAGATGGGTGCTCACAGGCTTTTAAGATGCCAGACGCTACTCACCAAGGTAGAATGTAGAACATTTTCTTTATAAACTGTGTTATGCCAATTGAGCTAGATGTTCCCCAAGACAATAGTCCCCACGGCCCTCCACCTAACAATTCAGTCCCTCAAGGACTTTGGAAGTGTCTATGGAGCATCCCTGACCTTCCTTGTACTAGTTGTGCTGCCTTCCCCAGTATTGTGTACTGTCTTACCCTTCACCAAAGTTACAACTTATCTATTGTCTATTTAGTTCCCCCCAACCTCTCCCATCCCTTATAACCAACAAAGATTGTTTCTTTTTGTGTGTAAACTTTTACATGAGTTTTTACAGTAGTGGTCTCATACAATATTTGTCCTTTTGTGGTTGACTTATTTCACTCAACATAATGTCTTCCAGTTTCATCCATGTTATGAGATGCTTCACAGGTTCATCATTGTTCTTTCTTGTTGCATAATACTCCATTGTGTGTATGTACCATAGTTTGTTTATCCATTCATCTGTTGATGGGTATCTAGGTTGTTTCCATCTTTTTGCTATTGTGAACAGTGCTACAATGAATATGGGTGTGCATATGTCTACTTGTATGACAGCTCTTATTTCTCTAGGATATATTCCTAGGAGTGGGATTGCATTTTGTAGTGCTTTTTTTTTTTGTGGTGCTGACATTTTCTTTGTTCCTCTTACTCTCCTGGGCTGAGTTCCTTTCGTTTGTGGATTTTTTTTTTTCATTTCTTTTGTTTTTGTAGGTTTTGTTTTTACTGAGACTTTATGTTATTCTTCTTTATTTTGATGAGTAAGTTTGTTAACTTTCTTTGTGGTTACCATGAAATTTACTCTTACCTTCCTAGATTTGAACCAGTCTATTACTGCTTGGTATTGCCTTGCTTTCCTCTGCATTAGAAGGTTCTATACCAACACCATTTATTCCCTCTTTTGTTGTTCTGGTGCTGTTGTCATTTATAGATTAACATCTCTGGTTCCCTGTTGTAATTCTTATGGTTTTGCATCGTCCTTAAGAGTTCATTTCCTAGGTTGGTATCTGTCTAGTACAATCCTGTATCTCATATTCAGCCTGTGGTCAGATGTTGTCTGTTCTCAGACTGAAGGACTCCCTTTGATAAGTCTTGTAAGCTTTGTTTGGTTTTTACATAGTCCCTTAATTTCTGTTTATCTGGAAATGACCTAATTTCACAATCATATTTGAACGAGAGTTTTGCAGTATATGTTAATCTTGGCTGGCAATTTTTTTTCTTTCAAGGTTTTATGGATATATGTCATCCTATTGCCTTCTTGCCTGAATGGCTTCTGCCAAATAATTTGAGCTTAGTCTTATTGTTTCTCCTCTGTATGTGACTTTTTGTTTTTCTCGAGCTGCTTTCAGGATTCTTTGTTTTGGTTTTAGCAAGTGTCATTATGATATGCCTTGGTGATTTTCTTTCGGAGTCTATCCTATTTGGGGTTCGTTGAGCTTCTTGGATGGTCAGCTTTTCATCTTTCATGATACTGGGGAAGTTTACTGTCAGCAATTCTTCAGTGATCCTCTCTGAGTTTTCTGTTTTCTCCCCCTGTTCTGGAACTGCAATCACTTGCAGATTTTTGCTTTTGATTGTATCCCACACAATTCTCAGGATTTCTTCATTTTTCTTCATTCTTTTTTCTGATTTTTCCTCAGAGCTGTATCCAAGTGTTTGTCTTCAATTTTGCTGATCTTATATTCCGTCATTTCAAACCTGCTCCTCAGCCCTTCTATGACACTGTCCATTTCTGAAATCTTGTTGTTTATCTTTTGGATTTTTAATTGTTGTTTTTGTATGGTTTCTAGTTGTGAATTTATTTTAGCATTTTGTTCCTGTATTATTTTCTTGAGTTCTTCCATTTTTTTGCCTGTATTTTCCATGAATTTGTCTGCCTTTTCCATGAATTTGTCTATTTTTCCTCATTTTTGTCTGCTTTTTTCTTCAGTTCTTGGATTATTCTGAACACTGGAGATGTGAATTCCATATCAGTTAGGTCTAGTGCCTTTTCTTCTACTGGAAAGTCATCTGTTTTGTTTGGACACCTACTGGAACAATTCTGTCCTGTTTTTATAAATGTTTTGATATTGTATGCTGTTTTTAGGGCATTCAGTGGTTATTTTCCTCATTTATTGATTGTAGATTTCTTTGTTTTGTCCTGTTTTTTGTTTTATTTGGTTATGTCTGAGCAGGCTGGCTGTGTGTTCTTTGTTGTTTGCTTGTCTGTGGGCATGATACTTTTCACCTCCTTCTCCAATGGGCAGGGTCAGTCATTCAGGTATGGTACAGCAGGGCAGGTCCAGCTGAAGAGGAGTTGCTGGGATGGGTTGTTTGTGGCAATTACCAGGACTAACAGTGTGGACAGGGAATCAGTGCAAGGAAGGTTCCAGTAGGCTGTGCCTGTGGTGCTTGGGAGTGTGATTTTCAGTGCACAGTGCAGGTAGGCAGGAAGGAGGGAGTAGATTGTGATGTGTGGAGCTAAGATGGTATGGGAAAGAGGAGAGAAAGGAGAGAAGAACAGGAGCCAAAAACAAACAAACAAAAAGGAGTGCTAAGGGAGCTTGCTATTGGAGTGGGGAGATGAAAGACTGAAAAATGGGGAAAAACAAAGATGAAAAATAAAAGAAAAAGGGTAAAAATAAAAATATGAATAAATCAAGAAACTGGAAATGAAGGAAGACAAAAAGGGAATAAGAGAGAGAAGAAAACAAAACAAAGAAACAACAACAACAACAAAACCCAAAAAACAAGAAAAAAGAAATGCCCCCAGGGATGTCCCTGTGCCTCTGCCCAGAGTAAGGGAGTAGTTTCCAAGCCACGCAGTACTGCCAGGCTAAAGGGGCTCCCAAGCTGAGAAAAGAAAAAGAAAACAAACAAACAAATCAAAACAGAACAAATCAGCGCAAACAAACAAACAGAAGCCTTGGGTGTCCCACCAGCATGGCGGCGTGGGCTGGTAATCAGTTTCACAGTTGAGCAATGTTTCACAGCCTTCCAGGAAGAAGCAAAAAACGGCACACAGAGCCATGTATTTGAGAGAAAAGAGGGAGAAGTTGTGAGAGGTAGGTGAGAAATCTAAAGAAGTGTAAAAAAGAAACACCAGCAGCCAACAAAAGGCACTCAAGGAGCTGACCACTGAGGGTGGGTGGAATCCAAGTGACACCGGGGTGAAGCTGGTACTTCCCGGCCAAGAGACTGTGACTACAGGAAGCAGAGGAGGCTATGTGGAGGTGAAGAAGTGTGGGAGGTGGGGAAGCATATATGGCTGTTTACCAGTTGTTCTGTCTCCTGCTGGAAGCTCTGTGAAGCTGCTTTCTCCTACCCTGTGTACGCTGACCTCCAATAGGAGTCCAAGATGGTGGATCCGTGCTGCAGTAGCTGATAAGGGACCTCCGCATGTATCTCTCATCGCTCTCTGTTCTCAGTCAGTTTCTTATTCCATTCAGTGCTTGGCTGAGTTCTTTATCTCTTCATTTGATGCTTAGGGTTTCAGGATTGATGTGTGACTCTGTTTGACTTAGTTTTTCTGAACTTTGCTGCTGAGGGACAGCACAGTGCTTCTGACTATAGCACCATGTTGCCCAGAAGTTCAGTAGTGGCTTTTGTTTAACTGGGGTCCTGGAGTAAAGACAAGGTGAAAAAACACTCCAGCCAACCTATTCTGAAAATGTAGTTGTTGTGATTCCAACTCATTACAACCCTGTAGGACAAAGTAGAACTGCTCCATAAGGTTTGCTAGGCTAAAATCTTTACAGGAACAGATCTCCTGGTCTTTTATCCCACGGAGCTGCTGGTGAGTTCAAACCACAGACCTTTAGGTTAGTGGCTGAGCCCTAAACCATTGTCCTTCTGAGCATGTAGTATGAGTGAGAAATTAGAGGGTTGTTTGTTACTGAATTATAACTCAGCTGATCTTGACTGATGCAGAGCCACAAGGGTCAGTCGTGGATGTCCTTCTTTTTACTATTAACATTCCCTCTTTTTTTGCTCTCGTCTGGTTCTTGTCTCATGGATTTAAATGTCATTTGTATGGTGATAATGCAAAAATTTTTATGTTTACTTATGACTTTTCCCCTGAACTCTTTATTTGAATATTTATTATCCCAGGGCCTTAGCAGTTGCTTTTCCTCCACCTATAATATACTTTTCTTTCTTTTTTTTTTTTTAAGTTAGCAAAGTCCAGTTCTTTATTTCATTCAGGTTTCTCTTCAGAAAATTCTTCCCTGATTATCCTATTGTGGTAGACATGAACATGCACCACTCAGTTCTTGTTTCAAGGAAGAACACACTGTTCAGCTGCTGGCAGTATAATCAGCAGACAGCTTCTAGCTGTCAGGTCCTTCAGGGTCTGCCTCCTTTGCAGGAAATGACTCACTTGTGGTCATGCTCTTCCTGTGACCATCTATATTTGTTGAATGAATAATGCAAGTATAAAAAGACTTGGTGATTTTCAACCTACAGGGGATATTTTATGGGCAATACTCACTTCAGGACTCCTCAGTGACTTGTCTGAGGCTTTCTTTCTGCCACATCACAATTTGACTCCATCCTCTGTTTTAAGAATTCAAAACACTTCTACTATTAGAGATTTATTATAAACTGTGAAAAAAGTAAGATGTTCTTTCCTTTCATTCTGTGAAAGATAAGTGCATCAGCTCTTTGGCCTTCCTGTTCATCTTTGCATCATTAGTCATGACGGATAGTCTACTTACAAAGGCAATTATATTATGTGTGATTTTGGATCTTGATAGAAAAAGATAAATTAACTGTGGGTTTATGCAACATAACATCTAGAACTGCATTTGGAAAAGAGTTCCACGTTGAATAGCATCTGGACCAGTCAAATCACCATCAGCCTGGCTTCTTTTATAACACACTTTTGGTAGTTAATGCTGCTTTTATGTTTCCTATCTGTCTGCCCTAGGTGCATATGATAGCAGTGGGTCACTCAGTCTTTTGCCTTTAGTCACAATGGACTCATTTACATCTTATTTGCATAAAGATCATCTTGTATACACTTAGACCAATACAAAGACATGGCGACAAATAACTTATGGTGCAGAGTCAGGGTGTTCAAGTGATGCTATTAAAATCCTCCTTAACATCAAAATCTGGTAGATAAAATAGCCACATAAGCGCAGTTAAAAACAAAACAAAATAAAACCTTAAAACTGCATGAGTTTTCTTATTTTCAAGATTTTCATTTATTGAGGGCATACAGTGTCTCATAAGTCAGTACTACTGATTGTCACTCCATTCATTTTTGTATTTTTTCTTATTTTTTATTTTGTCAGATTCTCTTTCCTTTTTCTTTGTCTTCTTTCCTGTCTCTTTTCCACCTATAGCTAACTTCACTTCTCTCTGCAGTCCCTTTCTCCTCTTACTTTTCATTTCTCCTTCCCAAACATGAATCACAAAGAGTGAAGAAGAGAATCAGGTAAAAGTGAACATAAAGAGACTCACAGTAGAATGACCATGTAGGTCTTTATTCCATAATTCATATTTCATGGAGTATATGTTTCTTTAATTTTATTTTGATATGCTCTTCGAAAAAGTTAGGTTTTACTTAAAATAACTAGACAATCCATTTTTGTAGATTTTTTTGTAGCAAAAAAAACACTTCAAAAGAGATTGTTGTTGTTGTCTTGTGCCGTCAAGTCAATTCTGACTTACGGTGACCCCTTAAGACAGAGTGGACGACTCCACAGGGTTTTCCTGACTATAACCTTTATGAAAGCGGATTGCCAAGCTGTTTCTTCCGCAGTGTCTTCGGGTTGGTTCAGACTGCCAATTTTGCAGTTACAAACCAAGTGCAAAAACAGTTTTCATCACCTAGGGACTTATTCAACATAGATTACTAGTGGCCATATTTTATTCTGCTGTAAAAATTCTTTCAAGAGGTGGCAGGATGTCATGAGAGAAATAGCCAAGGAAAAAGGAGAAAACCAGAAAGAGAGAAAGACAAAGTTACCCCAACCTTGGCCTGCAAATGTGTTATCATACTCTGAACAAAACAAACATGAAACAATTTTTTAAAAAATGCCACACCCTTAATATGGGAAAATCATCGTATTCAAAATCTTCCAATTTAGACTGAAGCCCTGGTGGCAGTGATTAAGACCTCAGCTGCTAACCAAAAGTTGGCAGTTCTAAGCCACCAGCCATTCCTTGGAAACCCTATGAGGCAGTTCTACTCTGACTTATAGAGTCACTATGAGTCAGAACCGACTCAACAGCAATGAATTTGTTTCTTTTTTTATCAACTGCATGTCACTGGGCTGTCTCTTCATCATTATTAACTTAAGTTTGAGTTAACAGAATCTTATAAATTATAAACTATCTTCTCCTATAATCACAATTGACAGATAAGAAAACTGAGATCCATACATAATATTTCGGTATAAAGACTCAGAACATTGCCTTATCTGATCTACATGTTTCATACTATGTTCATAAGTTTTGAAGACAGCTACTTGGCAAACCGACTGGAAGAGATCCATATTTATGCCTATTCCAAAGAAATGTGATCTAACAATGTGGAAATTATCAAACTATATCATTAATATCACATGCAAGTAAAATTTTGTTGAAGATCATTCAAAAGTAGTTGCAGCAGTACATCAACAGGGAACTGTCAGAAATTCAAGTCAGATTCTGAAGAGAACATGGAACGAGGGATATCATTGCTCATGTCAGATGAATCCTGGCTGAAAGCAGAGAATACCAGAAAGATGTTTACCTGTGTTTTACTGACTATGCAAAGGCATTTGACTGTGTGGATCATGACAAATTATGGTTAACTTTGTGAAGAATTGGAATTCCAGAACACTTAATTATGCTCTTGAGGAACCTGTACATAGACCAAGAGGCAGTTGTTCAAACAGAACAAAGATACTGTGTGGTTTAAAGTCAGGAAAGGTGTGTTTCAGGGTTGTATCCTTTCACCAGAGTTATTCAGTCTGTATGCTGAGCAAACAATCTGAGAAGCTGGACTATATGAAGAACACAGTGTCAGAATTGAAGGAAGACACATTAACAATTTGTGTCATGCAGATGACACAACCTTGCTTGCTGAAAGTGAAGAGGACTTGAAGCACTCACTGATGAAGATCAAAGACCACAGCCTTCAGTATGGATTACACCTCAACATAAAGAAAACAAAAATCTGCACAACTGGACCAATAAGCAACATCACGATAAATGGAGAAAAGATTTCAAGGATTCATTTTACTGGTCAAGGATTTAATTTTACCTGAATACACAATCAACACCCATGCAAGCAGCAGTCAAGAAATCAAAGGATGAATTGCACTGGGTAAATCTGTGCAAAAGACCTCTTTTAGTTAAAAGCGAAGATGCCACTTTAAGGACTAAGGTGTGCCTGTCCCAAGCCATGGTGTTTTCAGTTGTCTCATATGCATGTGAATGCTAGACAATGAATAAGGAAGATGGAAGAAGAATTGATGTGTTTGAGTTACGGTGTTTGCAAAGAGTATTGAATGCACATACCATGGACTGCCAGAAGAACGAACAAATCTGCCTTGGAAGAAGTACAGCCAGAATGCTCCTTAGAGGTGAGGATGGTGAGGCTTTGTCTCACATACTTTGAACATGTTGTCAGGAAGGATCTTTGAGTTATGGTGTTTGCAAAGAATATCAGAAGAACCAGTCCCTGGAGAAGGGCATCATGCTGGGTAAAGTAGAGAGTCAGCAAAAACAAGGAAGACCTTCAATGAGATGGACTGACACAGTGGCTGCAACAATGGGGGCTCAAGCGTAAGAACAATCATTAAGGATGGAGCAGGACCCGGCAGTGTTTTGTTCTGTTGTACATAGGGTTGCTATGAGTTGGAACTGACTCAACGGCACCTAACAACAACAACATTCATCAGGGACATAGTCCACGAAGAGCAAGAAGACTATATGCTTATAAAACAGAAACAGGATTTTTAAAAGACAGAGAAATAATACTATAATGTGTACCAATGAAAAGATCAGAATAGTGAAAAAGTCCAAGTTCATGTTGTATAGGAATAATTGTTCAAGGAAGGTTAAGGTTTTTACTCAGTAGGAGAAAACAGTGGTGATTAGAGAGTGATTTCCAAATATTTGAACAAATGCCTCTTGGAAGTTGGGATGTATTTTTGGGGGGTTCTTCAGATGTATAACTAGGTCCTTGTGAGTAGAATTTATAGAAATATCTGTTTTTCTTGACTCAAAAATAGTAAGACTTTCATCTTTCTGCCTTCGTACTGTGAGAGTCAATTAAAGAGTACCTCTGGACTTGAATTGGGTGGAGGTGGGCAGTGGGATTGCCATTATTTAAAAACTCTTAGCTGGCAATCGATAAATGTGAAGGATGCCAGCACATGAAACTTGTTTTCAAGTCTCTTAAAGGATCTTTACAGAGCTTAGCAACCAACTGTCTTTCATCTGTGCAACAGAGAACACAACGATTTGGGCCTAAAGTGAAACAAAAGTGTTTTTTGTTAGATATGAGAATTCTCTGACAGTGATGTGTCTTAGGTTGTGGAATGTGTAACCCATGAAACTATAATATCTTCATTGAAGTCTTCACATACAGGCCACCTTCTCCTTTTCTGCCATGGTTTAAATTTTCTCGTAAGCATGAAATAGATTTCATGACTTATTCCAAACACATGTTTCTTTGAAAATATAGCAACATTTCACTTATCCAGCCTCATTCAGGAATGAATTGCTCTGTAAAGCAAACGTTCCAAATAAATAGTTTATTTTCAATGTCAATGTAAATACTTTTGCTATAAATCTTTCCAAAGTTTATTGAACTATTTAAAAGTGTATGAAAAAACCCATTGCCGTCAAGTCCATTCCAACTCATAGCAGCCCTATAGGACTGGGTAGACCGTCCCCATAGGGTTTCCAAGGAGCAGCTGGTGGATTTGAACTGCTGACCTCTTGATTAGCAGTGGAACACTTTAACCACTGCCCCACTGGGTTTAAAAGTATAGTACATTGAATTTATTTTAAATTATAATTTAAACTTTCACTTATTTGACAATGTTATCATTAAAACCTTAATTATTTTAATGTGTTAATTAATTTTTGCAAAGAATTTTAAACTTTGTTTTTGCATAGAGTAAATAATCTTCCTTGAAAAGTGAGCCTCAAAATCTTTGCTTCTCCTTCTTTAATTTTGGACATCCAGAAGTCATATCTAATTGATGTAGATGTAGGTGTACTTGAAATGTCTGCCTTTGGTTTTTTTTGTTGTTGTTGTTTTTGGCATGTGTTGTTTGCTGGGAAATCTGATAATTTGGCTTTTAGAATTGTCTCTGAATTGAGAATAAACAAGAATTGAATGAGGATCTGAAAATATTGTTAAAGAATAAAATGTAGGATCATTATCTGTTCAAGAAAGTTTTTGCTTAGTTCTAAGGTGTTAGATATCTATCATTGTTTAACAAATTACCCCAAAATTTAGCAGCTTAAATTGACACACATTTATTACCTCACAGTTTCATCAGGAACCTGGACACAATTTAGTTGATCCCTTAGCTTCACAGTGTCTTACAAGGCTACAATCAAGGTTGGCAATCTCATCTGAAGGCTCTGCTGAGGCTCCACTTCCAAACACCCTTACATGGTTATTGAGGGAATACAGTTCTTTGTAGCTGTTGCAATAATTCTGAGTTCCTCACAGGCAGTTGGATGGAGGTTGCCCTCAGTTCCTGGCCTCTCCAGTATAGCAGTTTACCTCTTCAAAGCCAGTAAGAGAAAGCCTGCTAGCAACACACAAGTCACAGTCTTTTATAACATAATCATAGCTGTAATACTTCATCACTTTTGCCATATTCTGTTCATTATAAGCAAATCATTAGATTCAGCCACACTTGAGGGGAGGAGATTACACAAAGGCGTGAATATCAAGAGATGGAAACCAGAGGGAGTCATGTTGCTGCCTACAATGGTTACTGTACCAAATAACTCAGTCAGGCTGGTATAAAAATACACTTGTGTGGGTCTAAAATGAGTTTTACATTGGTTTATGGTATTATTAGGCATCTTTATGTGATGTAATAAAATATGTGAGATCCAACTTACTGTAAATGATTAAATCAAATTTTAAAACTGAAAAAGATTAAACATCTATTTGAACTTTATTGTTCAGCATAAACAGTAATATTTTGGAGTTTACAGGTATTATGGAGTGTGTGTGATTTGGAGCGCAATACCAAAGATACAATCTTCTGCAAGGCAAAAACTTCCAAAGTGCTTGTCCTGCAGACAAAGCTACTTAAGGAAGATTAATACAAATTTTGAGAACAGAACAGAAAGATAGAGTGCTATGGTCAGCATTACTCTTGATCAACAGGCAATAGATTTATTCTGAACTTTGGTCATTTCTTAGATGAAATATAACCTTGCACCTGCCATTTACAGTACCCATTCTCAGAAGTAATAGGAAATAAAAGTGACTTCATTCTTGAAAGTCTGAGTCAAATAACAGTATAAGATCTACTTCAATTCTCAGAGCCACAATTTTACTACCAGCGCAGAGCACGTCAAAGACTTTGCCACGGCTAGGCATTAAGACTTCTCCATGCATCAGGCTTACGTTGACTCAAATCGGAAACTGATTGGGGGGGAAAAAAAAAAAGGCTAAAGCAGACAAATACATTCAGTATGACCAGGTGTCTATACTCATTAGCATACAGCTAACATGAGATTTTAGAATCTAAGTCCAATTCACACTCAAAATATTTAGAAGATTTAAATACAAATTCAAATAGAAAAAGAAACCTATTTCATGTTAAAGGTGACAGATGTAGCCGGAATAAAGAGACACCACAGGGCTTTGATCTTACATATGAGCCATCTCTCTTCCCATTTCAGTTTCATCTGTAATTTCAGGGAAAAACATAACTGATTCTCAAAGGAGTTAGAAGGCAATTATGGCATAGCTCGCAGACATTATTTCTGTTGTTTCTCAGTAATTAAATGATATAGCCAGCTAGTGGGGAGAAAGGAAAGACAAAGCGAAGGTCTTTCCAGGATAAAACCATACCCTGTTGATTTCATATTACAACTGTGACAAAGATGCTAACGATTGTGGATAAGCATTGTTGACAGCCTACTTCCCAGTACAACTGTCTCAAACACATAATTAAGTGGAGTTGTCATGGACAGTGTACAATTTCAATGCTAAAATATTAAATATCAGCTGACCTGCAGGTATTACTTCCTTTGATACTTTTCATTTCCATTAGCAGATGAGAGATCTAAAGGGAGACTAATACAACTGGTGAAATTAGAAACACATAATAACGTTGAAATTGAGATTTTTGTCTCAAGGTTGGCGTTTCCCTTTGTGTTATGAGGTATACTTCCGTACTCACAATGATATCTAGGGAATTTCTGTGACTGTTCCCACCACCTTTGCCCTCTCCTTTTGTCTATACTTCCAGTCTTCTTGGCATAGTGATCAACCCTCTAGCTCACTGCATTCTAGTTTCTGTCTCCAGCACTTGAACAGAAAAAGTATACTAAAGTCCCTAGACACCTCCTTTTACCTATACCCAGGAAATCAAATTTTTTTTTCAGTTTAATCATAATTACCTTATTGATAGGATTTCTCTCAACTCTTAGTTTTGGAAAAACAAACAACTAAAACTTACTCATTCCAGCTGTGCTCTTGGGGCCTCTATAGCCTCTTTTAGTTAGTTATTTGGGTGAACTCCGTAAGTGTAGCATGCAGTATACCACCAGCTGCCATTGAGTGAATTCCAACTCATGGTGAGCTCATGTGTTTCAGAGTAGAACTGTGCTCCATAGGGTTTTTACAGTGGTTGATTTTTTGGAATTAGATCACCGGACCTTCTTTAGAGGTACCTCTGGGTAAGCTTGAACCTCCATCCCTTCGGTTAACAGCCAGCATGTTAATTATTTGCACCACCCAGGGAATCCTAGTTTGCACTCTAAGTCTTCCCTTTTCATTTGATATCCTCTTTCTGGAAAACCTCATCCTCCCTCAGAGAATAAACCCTCATCTTTATAGCTATCCCTTCAGTGTCTATATCTCTGGCTCTAATCTTCTTCCTGAGCTCTGGATCAATATTTTCATCAGTCCACTGAACAACTCCATCTGGAGGTTCCATAGATATTGTAGATTCAGCATGTCTAAAATTAAACTCCCCTTCTCTTTAATTGTACTTTTCTTTCTGTATTTCCTACCTAGCATGAAATCTTTGACACCCAACCAATTGCCTTAACCATCTTTGACTCCTTTTTTACCAAAACTATCCCATATAATTAATTCAACAGAGACTGTTCACTTTCCAAATGTCCTCTGTGTCTGTATCCCAGCTTAACCCCGACTATATGTCTTTATCCAAATGCATGTAATTTCCCCTGAAATTGCCCACCCTTTTTTTCCCAATCTTCCTGCTTCATAGCTTTCTCTTCCTTTGTGGCAGAAAAATATTTTAAAGTGTGCAACTGATCTCCGTCATATACTGCTTAAAATTTTACCTTGTTGCTTGTAGAATTAGTTCAAGGTCCTTGGATTATATAAGGTTCTTCACATTTTGGTCCTGAATACAGGAGCAGATGACTCAGTAATCAAGGTACACAAGGGCTTACTTGTGCTTCCTTACTAATCTATAGTGAACAATTAGTAAGTAAGTAAGCACAAGTAAGCCCTTGCATACCTTGCTTACTGGGTCATCTGTCCCTGTCAGGGATTGTAAATTTGAGAAGAGGCTTTGATTCTGTAGGAATATGCTGTGGGGTTGGGAGAGAGAGACAGATGCCAGCCATTATCTAGAAGCAAAAATGTAAATGTGGTGAAAAAAAAAAATGAAACTTTTCACTGCAGATGATCTTGTAGGCAAGGTATGCACTGTGCTTACCTTGCCTGTTGGATAATCTGCCCCAGCCTGAGTATCTTTTCAGAATCATCTTCTGGCAATTTTCTTCAAGTGATCTTTCTTTGTCTACATCCCACCCACTGCCGTTGAGTCAATTCTGACTCATAGTGACCCTATAGACAGAGCAGAACTACCCCCAGAGTTCCCGACGCTGCAAATCTTTATGGAAGCAGACTGCCGCATCTTTCACCCTCAGAATAGCTCCTGGGTTCGAACTGCCAACCTTTCAGTTAGCAGCTGTGTGCTTAACCACTGTGCAACCAGGGCTCCTTCTGTATACATAAATGTACTTTATTTCCTAAATACATCATGTGTGCCTTTACACGTTCACAAATCCCTTAAGAATTTTCTTCCTTGCACCTACATCTGTCAGACTCATACAACCCTCAAGTCCCATATAAAAATATTTCCTATTCTGTGAAACTTTCTCCAGCTCTAAAAGTCAGGTCAGTTATTAAAATTCATTCTCACTCTGTGTGCTTCTATCATATAATATATACAATAGAAGCGCACAGAGTAGGAATATATATGTGATATACATACATATATATGTACATATATATGTATGTGAGTGTGTGTATATATATATATATATATATCACATTGTGTATTTAATATTTTCTAGTGGCTGCTACCCCCAGCAAATAATAAGGAATACCAAAGAATAAGGAAGACTGAAGAAGAACTGACGCCTTTGAATTGTGGTGTTGGCGAAGAATATTGACTATATCACAGACTGCCAAAAGAAGCAACAAATCTGTCTTGGAAGAAGTACAACCAGAATGCTCCTTAGAAGGAAGGATGGTGAGACTGTGTCTTACATATTTTGGACAAGTTGTCAGGAGGGATCAGTCCCTGGAGAAGGACATCATGCTTGGTAAAGTAGAGCGTCAGCAAAAAAGAGGAAGACCCTCAACGAGATGGATTGACACCATGGCTGCAACAATGGGCTCAAGCATAACAACGATCTTGAGTATGGCACAGGATGGGACAGTGTTTCGTTCTGTGGTGCATAGGGTTGCTATGAGTCGGAGCCAACTTGACGGCACCAAACAACAACAACAATAACAAGCTACCCCCACCACGTCATGGCCTACTTCTGGACAGAGATCTTAAATGTCTGGAACATTGTAATTGGTCAATAAATATTTGTTGAATAAATAAATCGATGTGTGTTTTTATAAATAAATAAGCACAGGGTTTTGTAAGTAATGAGCACCTTTTCAGTCTTCCCTCTTTCCACTATTAAAGGCCAAGCGACTTGCATTATTCTACTCAAACCTATTTTATACATATTTTTACATCACCTTTTTTATTTTTTCCAGTGATCCATATTTTAATCATTATGTCTGTGAGGATGAAACTGTAACTAGTGTTATATAATTTGTTGATAAAATAAAAAATATTTTTTCTTAGAGTTTTTTTTTAACATATTTTAAGAAGCGGGGGGGTGTGTATGTTTGTGTGTGTGTGTGTGTGTGTGTGTAAGCAGCAGACCCCATTTATAAATTATTAAATGACTATCTTAAACTTCTCTCTCAGAAACCAAGAACAGATGCCTACAGATTTCCAGTGCAGTTCCTCTCTCTATGAGCTTCCAGAGGAGGAAGAACAAATTTGTTACACAACTACTTTTCTCTGTAAAGAAAACTCTGTACAGAGTTTGGTTAACTCTGTAGACAAATATACACCTTCTTGGTTATATTCATAGATGCTTAGCTGTGATCTACCATTCATCTCCAACATATTTCCTATTGGAATAAAGATACTAAAATAATCTAAGATTACAGTGACATGTACATAGGAGGATGGGGAATACCTGTTCCTACTTCTGTATTTAAGAAAGGAATTTTCCCTCTGCAGAGGAAGGGCTTTGAGAGTTCTAGTTTTCTTCAGCTGGGAATGCTTCATATTACTCTATATATCCCAGCAGATCACATGATGAGCGACAACAACAAGGCAAGGCTTGTTTTGTTGAATTGTGTCTCAACCACTTAAAGCTTTTAACTAATGTTGCAAAGAGAGAAGGACTAAGGACTGGATTTTTGCAGTTAGAACAAAGCAAACCATGATGAAAAGCATGCTCATATTGGATAAAAAAAAGATAAGTGTCACTCTAGAATTTTTGCATCTGGTCATTCAGGGGGAGCACTGGTGGTGCGGTGGTTAAGCACTTGGCTGCCAACCAAACGGTCAGTGGTTCAAACCCACCAGCCACTCTACGGGAGAAAGATGTGGAGGTCTGTTTCCACAAAGATTATAGCCTTGGAACTCTATGGGGCAGTTCTATTCTATCCTATAGGGTCACGATGAATCAGAATTGATTCGAAAGCAGTAGGTTTTGGTTCTTTTGGTCATTCAAGGCCTGCTTCAATAGCTTGTCTACTTCTCAGAGAGTTCCAACCTTACACAGGTGTTATGGATTGAATTGTGTCCCCCTAAAATATCTGTCAGCTTGGCTAGGCCATGATTCCCAGTATTGTGTGATTGTCCACCATTGTGTCATCTGATGTGATTTTCTTATGTGTTGTAAATCCTACTCTATGATCTTAATGAGGCAGGATTAGAGGCAGTTATGTTAATGAGGAAGGACTCAATCTATAAGATTAGGTTGTGTTTTAAATCAATCTCTTTTGAGATATAAAAGAGAAAAGCTAGCAGAGAGACTTGAGGACTTCATAACACCAAGAAACAAGAGCCAGGAGAATAGTGCATCCTTTGGTCCTGGGCTCCCTGCTCTGAGAAGCTCCTCTACCGGGGAAGATTGATGACAAGGACTTTCCCCCAGAGCCAACACAGAGAGAAAGCCTTCCCCTGGAGCTGGCACCCTGAATTCGGACTTCTAGCTTCCTAGACTGTGAGAGGATAAACTTCTCTTTGCTAAAGCCAAGAATATTTCTGTGGTATTTCTGTTACAGCAGTACTAGATAGCTAGGACAACATGTGATAAGCTATCTAGAAAGAAATATTCATGCTAGTGTTGCATACAGATCCTGAAAATAAAATTCTTTAGAGTGTCCGAAGATCAAAGCCCCATAAACCTTCTAAACTTAGAGCCTTACCAATGTGTGTAAACCAAAATCTGGCAATGAAGCTGGCAAGGCATCTTTCATTTAGAAAATAATTTTCAGAATTTGGTGACTATTAAAAGATAGCTATTTGAAACTTTCTATATATGAGTGAATGTATATATGTATGAAATTTTTGGATTAGAAATACGTGTATTATATAAGATGATGGCTGTAGGGCTGCTCACCTGTTCAGATACTAAGCAATTTATTTATTCACTATATGTCATTCATTAATTCAAGATAGTTATTGATTGTCTGCTAAATGCCTGTGATAGATGTTTGTTGTTAGGTGCCGTCGAGTCAGTTCCGACTCATAACAACCTTAGGTACAACAGAACGAAACACTACGTGGTCTCGCACCACCCTCACAGTCGTTGTTATGCTTGAGCTCATTGTTGCAGCCACTGTGTCAGTCCACCTCATTGAGGGTCTTCCTCTTTTTCACTGACCCTCTACTCTACTAAACATGATATCCTTCACCAGGGACTGGTCCCTCCTGATAACATGTCTAAAGTATGTGAGACAAAATCTTGCCATCCTCGCTTCTAATGAGCATTCTGGCTTACTTCTAAGACAGATTTGTTCATTCTTCTAGCAGTCCATGGTATATTCAATATTCTTCACCCACACCATAATTCAAAGGCATCAATTCTTCTTCGACCTTCCTTATTCATTGTCCATGCCTTTGAGACCATTGAAAATAGCAAGGCTTGAGTCAGGTGCACCTTAGCCCTTAAAGTGACATCTTTGCTTTTTAACACTTTCAAGAGATCTTTTGCAGCAGATTTGCCCAATGCAATGTGTCCTTTGATTTCTTGACTGCTGCTTCCATGGGCTTTGATTGTGGATCCAAGTAAAATGAAATAGATGTTAGGGATGCTCAAGCGAACAAGATCATCTCCCTCCCCATGCAGACTTTTCAGTCTGATAGAAAGAAAAGTAAATACAGAAAACAACAAAGAATGGAAGGACTAAGCTATTGGAAAAGTGAAACACTGTAGGAGCACAAAACTGGGTACATAACCAAGACGTGGGTGAGTCCAGGAAGACTTACGGAAGAGATGTCTAAGTTGTGACCAGGAGGATGGCAAGGAGTTGCATGTAGAGAACCTCATGAACTTGGAACATTCAAGCTGAGAGAGAGTACGGGGGAAGAGTGCAAGAAGCTTAGTATGGCCACATCCAAACAGAACAGAAGGACCTATATAAGACCATGATGAGAGTTTAGCAGTTTTTGTGAATGCAGTCCAAGATATTTTGTTTTTGACTGCTAGGGTGGAGAGTTGGACATAGGAGGATGATCAAGGGCAGCTTGCTGTGACTATTAGTGATCCTACAAAGCATGGGGGCTGAAAGCTTGTAAGGACAATGTTTCCTCAGCAACTTCTGACAGCAGTGGCAGAATAAGGATGTTAGACATGAGGCAGAGGCAGAAAGCAGAACACAGACACTTGCACTGTTCTGACTAGCTGATATAAACAGCAGTTAAAAGAATGAGGGAGGATATGGCTAGCTGTCTCCTCAACATCCAATCCCCTTTTCCTCCTCTATGCAAATACCAGTACTGTTCAAGTGTCATCCTACCCAGCCTACGAGCCCCAGAGTAAGCCAACTCTGCACCTGTAACAGGAATGAGACAGAAAGGACTAATGATTTCATCATCTTTCAGCAGGAAATGATTAATGATTTCATCATCACTGCAGGAATGGGTGATTTTTGGCCAAAGACAGGTAAAAAAGATATTTACTCTTCTGAGTGAGCTCTCAGAATTATTGCTTGGTTTTATCTGAATGTTTTCATGTCTGATTACATGCAGCCAACACACCGTAAGCCTGTGAGCGATGCTTTCACACAACGTGTAGGGGGGCATAGTCTAGAGATGCCCTGTCCTATACAGTAGCTACTATTCATATGTGACTGTTTAAATTTAAACTTAACTTAATTAAAATTAAATAAAATAAAAAGTTAATATCTTCAATTACAGTGCTACGTTTCGAGTGCTCAATAGTCACAGGTGGCTAGTGGTTACATAGGACAGTGCTGTTATAGAATATTTCCATTATTATAGAAAGTTCCATTGGACGAGGTTGGTCTAGAGAATCACAAAGAAACAGAGGAGAAAATTTTAGATTAAATCAACTCTGAAACTTACTTTCCCTCTGGACTTTCAGACTGTGAACCGATAAATATCACTGTTGTTCCAATCAGTTTCAGCTCAGCTTTCAGTTCCTTCCAGCTGGAAGCATTCCAGCTGATTATGATACTCATTTTTTGTTTGTTTCTTTAAACACTCCAAGTTCAAATATTTTGTGTAGCAAATAGCTGTGAATCCCACAGGTGACAGTGCCCATCGTTACATCTTGTCCTTCAATAGGCAGTAACACTGTTGGACAATTAATAAAAGAATGATTGAATAAATTGCAAAGCTCGTTCCACTTAATATTGTATTTTTTTCTAAAAAACAGCTTTTTGGCTTACTGTTTTTCTGAGATGAAATTATTTGGTCCATTTGAAATACAATGCAACATTCTTCAAGATTTGTGTTACTCAAAAGTCCTACTGAAGCAACCAAGAAAAGATTCTTTGATTTGACAAGACAAAGGACAGCTTCCCTTCAAAGTCGTGTAGCCTCATATGGTTTAACATCAGATGTTAACTGTCAACTCTCCTACACAACATCACTTCCTATTTGTCATCTTTAGGTGCTAGATGGGATTCATTAATGGACAATGCAACAACAGGGGGCAATTATATTTTTATCAGGAAGCAATCACATTTCTCAGAGAAGCACAGGCACCCATCTGAGGCTCCTGCCCTAGGGGTGCAGTTTTCTTTTGATAATCTCATCTATTGAACTGTCATGTTCCATTGCTCAATTAATTTGCCCCAGTAGATGGTTCAATAAAACTGTTCCCTCTGTTTAGGCAATTTAATGACTCTCTCTGCTCTTTCAGACCAAACACAATGAAGGCATGGGCATGAGTTCCTGCTGCGGCACACAAAAGCACTCAGACCCCAGCTGCCTCGTGGTGCCCTTCTGGTGGCCCCCCGCTCTTAACACAGATGGAGAGGGAGTGTCCCTGATCTTCCCTCATTCCTGAGAGAAACAGCCGGGCACCTTTTCCTGCAGCTAGGATCTTCAGGCTAAAAAAATAACTAAAATGCCAGCTCGAGGTCTGTACCTTACATCTGGTCCCAACAACTCAAAAATAAACCCCTGTAACTGGGACAAAGTGAGTGATGTTACCTGCTTCATTCAATGACAGAAACACTTGTTTATTCTTCTGTAAAAGAGGTCTGCAATTAACCCACTTTTTAAACTGTTTAAAAATTAAATTAAATGTAGTGAATACTTGAAGTTCAAAAAAATTCGAAAGGCTGTACAAATGAAAAGTAAAAGTCCTCCCCCATCGTACACACATACCCCATCACCACCATCTTAATCTCACGCTCTTCCCTTTTATATAACCACCATCAGACAGAGTGCATTTGCTTCTAGAAATGTTTCCGGATAGTCAACCACATATGTGTACAGACACACACGTCCACGCACACACAAACATCATGTTTTGTGCACATTTTATGTAAATGGGATCCTACCATATACATTGTTTTGCAACTTAATTACACATTTCAAAAAATCTTAAAATAATCCCATAGTATACATACAATACCGTTTCATTTAAAAACAGAAAAGTTTCATAGTAGTCCATACCACAGAATCACATAAATTACAAAACTTTGTGTTACGGATGGCAATACAGATTGTTTCTAGTTTTTCCCAGTGTTAGGAACAATGATGTGAAGAACATCCATGTGCTTGTGCACACATGTGCACGTGTGATTATTTCTAGCCCCTAAAAGTTTGTGGACTTTCTATAGTCATGCAGAATTGTACATAATACATTTTGATAAAGGCAATTTGCACTCCAGAACAGATAAGATGTTCTTCTTTCCCTATATATTAACAACTCTCCACGTTATCAACTTGTACAGTTTTTCTTTGCAAATGTGATGGTCAACATATAAATTTATATTTACTTGATTACTAGTAATATTGAGCATTTACTATTTTTTTGTAACTTTTAAGTTATTGCCTTTTATATATTTTCTCATTTTTTCTATTAGCTTGTTTTGTTTTGTTATTTATTTATGAGATCTATGAGTCGGAATTGACTCGAAGGCAATGGGTTTGGTTTTTTGGGGGGTTTATGATGCCATGTATGAGATTTATGATAAACACTAAGCCTTTGTTTTATCTGTAATAAACATTTGTCCCTGTCTATTTTTGTCTTTCTGTTTCTTTTTCTTTTTTTTGCAAATATCTTTTGCCTTTATAAATATTTAAAAATTTTGAAGGCATCTGTTTTTAACTTTTATATTATATGTCTCCTGATTTTTTCATTTTGACCAGGTAAACTTTCACCATCTGAAAATAATTAATTATTATTCTGTAGCTTTTTCTAGTAAATTCATTCTTTAAACAATATCTATCTTTAACCATTTGAAATTATCTTTGTGTATGATGAGAGAGATTAAATTAATAAATTATTTTATGTATTTTTTCTAGATTAATATCAAGTTTTCCTAGGTGTCTTCTTTTTCCATTGATTTTTAAGTACCATCTACGTCATACTAAATTTCCATATGCACACAAATATTTTTCTAGAAACTCTTTTTGATATGTAGATTTATACGTGTATTTCCTCACTAACGTGTTGTCACTTCAATTACTCTAGCTTTACGTTATAGCTGTTGTATTTGAATTCTGTTAACATAAGTCACACCTCATTATTCTACTTTTTCAGTAAGTTTTTTTTATTATAATTAGGCATTTTCCCTTCAAGGTGAATTTTATAATTAACTTCACAAGTTCCATAAAATATTTTGTATTTGTTGCTGGATTTGTAGTATAACTCCGGAGACAATGATATCGTCAAAACACTGACTCTTCTCATCCAGAACCATGTTATGACTCTCCATTTATTCCAGTCATCTTTTATGTTCTTCAATAAATTTTTATGGGTTTCTGCATATTGGTCTTGCATGTTTTTTTCTTAAAATTTATTCCAGAATATTTATTATGAAAGACTTTTGGGAATTCCTTTTTATGGGTTTTAACACCCACAGAAACCATCATACAATTCTCCTTCTTATAAGAAGCATGTGAAATTAAAAGACTGTGAATATTTTATATTGTTTTAACATGTATTCTAGGACATTGGTGTACCCTTTGCAGAGATCGACTATATATTTGAAATATATGTATATTTTCTCTTTATTGAGAAATACATATTTTTTAATATTCTATGTATCCAAAGACATTTTCTGACAAGTCCATAGGAAATCAGAATGAGAATGTTCATTACAACATGTTTTGTAATGATATACAGTTAGACATAATATAGGTGTCTATTCCTGAGAGGATAGATAAGCAACTGATAAAATATACACACAACAAAATAGACTAAAACAAAGTGGGGAGTGGAGAAAGTAACAAATTGAATAAGCTATAAAGTACAACATTATATGTGTAAATTTAAGATTCTTCTATGCATGCAAACACTAAATATTTTACAAAGAAAAGTGTGTGCATAAACACACTTGAAGGGTGGCCTGTGGAGGATAGAAGGGGAGGAAATGGGACTAGGAAATAAGATTTCTGGATAAAGAGAGGAGCTTTGCTTAGACTAATGACATCAGTGAGCCAACAAATACACAAATTAATCGTATGGTTTAAAAAATAGCCTGAGACTACTCTACATTTTGGAGTTTGCATTTTGTACAGTATTATATGCAGTCACATTTAATTATAACCCTCGTTCAGCTATGCACAAAATTAAGAAAGCTTTTTGTGCTTTTCATGTGTTTTGTGATTGAAGGGCTTAATATTGCCCATTATGAGATGAATTTCCCTATATCCATATGGAGTAACGGAAGTATACGAAACAAAATGTATTTCTTTTGATCACATTCGATTCCTAACATGCACAATTGAGCCACATTGCTTCTTCAATCAGCAATTCTTATGTGTATTATTGTATACACAAAGCACTTGGGAATCTGAAGATTTATAGAATCCAGTGCAACTTAATCCTTGTTTTTGACATACATAACACCCAATACGAGTTCTTTGTAAAGGATCTCAGATTAAGGAAAAAAAAATTGTGAGATCAAATACATTCGTTTAATAGAATCACTGGGGTATAAGGTTAGTATGTAATGTGTTGGGACGTGAGTGACATATGTCTTCAACGATAAGCTGAGGTTTTGTTTTTATTTTGTTTTATTATCATCCTAATATTCTTTTTTTTATCTTTTAAGGGAAAATGTTTATATCTTTTTAGAAGATTGATCTGTAGTTGATAAGCAGACTTCCTAATTTTACTAAGTAGGAGAAAAAATTAATGAGGGTGTTAAATGAGAAGTAAACCCCCTATGTGGTGCAAACAAATAACTCACTCAAGTGCTAACCAAAATGTTAGAGGTTTGAGTCCACCCAGAGGTGCCTTGGAAGAAAGGCCTGGCAATCTACTTACAAAAAATTAGCCATTGAAAACCCTATGGAGCACAGTTCTACACTGACACGCATGGGGTCGCCATGAATTGGAATTGACCCAACTACAGATAGGTTTTCTTTTTTTAGGGTAAGTGTGAAAATGTGAACTGACGGGGCGGGGGAAGATCAGCCAAGAATGAAGATGGTGAGAAATCACCTGACCACCCTTTAGAAAACAGTTCATTTTCAAATGTTGTATGTGAGTTATTGCCAAGTGGCTTTGTTTCCTAGAGCATACATGAGGAATTTTCAAAGCTATGGTAAAAGTTATACTAACTGTGAAAATAAAAAATGTGTCCTGGTAAAAATCTAAGATGATTTTTTGTTTTTGTTGAAGTCAAATTGCTTTCTCAAACACACCTAGATTCTAAGTTCTTGATAGATGGATCAGGATTATAGAACTTTAGAGCTAAAAGAGTCTTAGAGATCTTTTTTTCAGGTTCCTAACTCTTATCAAAAAAGAAAAAAAAAAAACAAAACAGAAGTCATATTTAGTATTCATTGAGTGTGTTCACTGAGTATAAACATGACAAAATCCTAAAAGGGAAACAATTTTGTCACATCTGCTTTAGAACTACCAGAGACATAAAGATCAAAAGGGGTGAAAGATGTATTTTGTGAACACATGAACTGAAGTTTGTATGCTTTGGTTGAAATTACACTTGGCGTAGGATATCAAAATGAAGGCAAGATATCTTGAAGGGGGAATTGGAGAAGAGCTATTGCCTCAAAGCAATAATGGATGCTTTGGGAAGAATTAATATACTAAGCTGCCATATAAGGTTTCAATAATTAAAAACTACAATAAAAGTGGTAGCAGCATTAATTCCATATTAAATCTGAATCTAAGCCAATTTAAATGCTGACGAATAACACCTTAGATCCTTGGGGACTTAATCCAAGAACGTCAGTCTATATTGTCATCCATCTATTTTATTTGGCAAGTGTATGATTAGACTACGATTACCTGTGTGCCTACATCAAATCCTAAAGAATATGCTTTAATTAATCAAACTTATTTATAGATTGTATCCTGACTTTCTAAAGGTGAGTTTTCACAGGTCCTTTTAGTCCTATTCATATTCTGAATCTTGATGAACACAATCTGGAATCCCTCTGAGGTGACTGGAAGTTACAGCACATCTTGAATCATTAACATGATATTTGACATTCTTATACGACATATTTTATAAATTGATTGGGGATGTAGAGGACAGTAATTAGTAGAAACCATAGCACATTTTACTTATTATTTATATTACTTTGCAAAGTTGTTAATATTTCCAAATATTTATCTCCTGCTATAACAAAATATGGATGAGAACACTTGTCCAATGCATGATAATATGGGAATCCAGTTAATTAATAAATGTGATGGAAATGTATAAAGGACTTTAAAATTATAATTATTACTTTCCTATATCCAAAGGTACTTGAAATAAAATATAGAAAAGCACAGATATGAGAACTGAGAAAACACAGGGACAAAACGCAGAACAGTTACTTGGGAAAAAGTAAGCCTACAAATAGTGACTGTAATGAGAACAAAACTTAACATTGTGCCTCTTAGTTAAAAAGGCAAAAAGAAGGACAGAAGGGGGCATCCATGACGAGTTATCAAAGGAAAAAAGAGAAGTCAGCAATTTCATTCTCAATGATAACTGATTTTCAGCATAAAATTTAATTATTTCTTAAAGAAAAATAAATGTAAATTCTATCTATCATAAACCCAAAAACCAAACCCACTGCCGTCAAGAATCATAGAATCACCAAATCACTATGAGTTGGAAATCGACTCAATGGCAATGGGTATCTGTTATAAATTTGTTAATTAAGTGAAGAAGTCATTGGAACGAGACAGTGAGACTGTATCACAATTTCCCGATTTCACAAGAAGGAAGATTAATTAGTTTAACTGTTGTTAGTTAGTTGCTGTTGGGTTGATTCTGGCTCATGGCAACCACATGTGTGCAAAGTAGAACTGCTCCAAAGGATTTTCAAGGCTGTGACCTTTCAGAAGCAGATCACAAGGCCTGTCTTCCAAGGTGCATCTGGGTGGGTCCAACCCGCCTACCTTTGGGCTAGCAGTACTTATAATACTTTGAGTAACCCAGGGACTCCAGTTTAACTATGTACATAATTTTAAATTTTCTGCATGCCAAAAAAAAAAAATAAAAAAATCTGAAAGACTATCTAAAACCAGGGAAACAGTATCTGCAAAGGATATGATAAGAGAAGTCATAAAAAATGAGAAAAATGTCCTTTAAGCTTAAGATAAGGTACTCAATGGCATTCAAGATGAAACAAACACAAATTAAAAATAGGAGAGACCATACTTTATTTGTTAGTTTGGGAAAGATAAAACAGTTTGATATCACTCTATGCTGGCCTCTGGATGGTAATCGAAACACTTACACATTTATTACAGGAGTAGAAATTGTTAAAACCTCTTAGGAGGAAAATTTGACAATATCTATGAAAATTAAAACTACACATACACTTTGACTTTGCAGTTTTGCTTCTAATACATTTGAACATTGACCTGTATACCCATGGAAGCATAGTTTATAGTATCAAGACACTGGAACCAAATTTGGATAAATTATGTTATTTATTTCCTTGCAATGGGATATTATATACCATTAAAAGAATGAATATACTAGTTGGAACAATCTTTAAAAATAGTATGTATAGTATTGCTATTTTGAACAATTTACATCCTCCATTTTACATTTTTGTAAAATGAATGTAAGATCGTAAATTCTTTATGCACTGAATGCCTAGAATGATACAGAAGCAAGTGAAACAATATTTACCTCTAAGGAGGGAAACTGAGAGACAGGCGGTCAAGGCAAGCAGGTAAACCTCATTTTATACTTTTTCTGTATTGTTTGTTTGTTTTTTGCTATACTCATTTTTCTTATAATAAAAATAGTTAATTTCTGTTCCCTGTATCTGGATTCATCTTAGTTTACGGTGATAACAGTCTCAACTAAACAGTACCCACCTCGGGGCTGTCTAACATATTAACAGAAGTATCATCTGACTGCAGATCTCTAGCCCTTCTGGCATTTCTAGTAACTTCGGAAATTCTAGAATCATGCTCTCAGCTTTTTTAAGAAAATTTTTTATTAACTCCTGGGCCAAGACATCCTGAGAAGGTTTAAGTTAATTTGGAGCTATCTGGTAAAACAATCAAACAAAACAACACAGAGATTTTATCCTCATCTCAAATTCACCTAAACTTTTCTGGCCTCGATTCTGGGAATCTTCTGTAAAAGGTGAAATCTAGACCACTTTTCTAAGCTTGAAATATATGCATAATCTTAAAGTTTTAAAATGAAGAGAATATATGAATTTCATTTAATCCCAGAAAATCCAGGCTGTATGGCCATAATTCATTGTAATATCCCTAATAGCCCAAGGAACAAACAGAAGCACTCTGAATATTGAATGCACAGCCAGTTTATTCATGTAAACACGGTAGGTTTTGTATGCTGCCTCCCTCAACTTATCTAGTGAGAACAACTGGTCAATATATGGCAAAATGTCATTGTTGTTGTTAGGTACCATCAAGTCAATTTCAACTCACAGTGACCCCTTATGACAGAGTAGAACTGACCCATAGGGTTTTATTGGCTGCAATGTCTCCAGAAGTGGATTGCCAGGTCTTTCTCCTGTGGAGCTTCTGGGTGTGTTTGAAACACCAGCCTTTGGTTAACAGAGGAGGGCTTAACAGTTTTGCACCACCTGGGCTCCTTATACAAAATAATATAAGTAAAATTCTCGGAACAGTGTCTAGCACAAAATAAGCACTCAATAAATAACAGCTATTACTATTATTTTTTTAGAAGTAGGGTAATTTATACAGCTTTTAAAGTTGCCGTTTCTAAAGTTCTAATAATAAGCCAAAAAAAAGAAGTTTTTAATATCTCAAAATAAAAATTGAATATTCATGTAAGGAAAGGAACAGCTCATTTAAAAACTAAAAACATTTCTAAACCTTCCAATGTTTCTTTTTTTCCACATTCCAACAAAATTTCTTACCATGTAGGGAAGATTAGAGGATTATGAATCTTTAAGAACCAATATGAGTGATGCAAACTTATGTTTACAATTTCAGCCTATGAACCTCAACAGCTGTAATTTTAAAATTATACCAGTGTTTACTTCTCTGAAATACAAGGAACAGCCCTTCCACAGAACTGCTTTTATAAACAGTGCTGCTTGTAGGTAGTGGGATAAATTATGGCCTAGAATTTTAAAGAACAGTCCCCATGAATCTGAATATGAACTGTTCAAGCACGAAGACAGAATTTGGACCAATTCCCAACACACTTGATGACAGAAGCTCACAGAAGCTAATCCTGCCCTATTTTTAAACATATGTGTATATTGCTGTTTAATTTTGGCAACAACTCTTCATAGGTATGTTGTCTTAATAATAAATCCACCCCTTTTTTTTCTTACTCAATATTGGGGGCTATATTTTAGATACCACATTGGTGGTTACTAACAAAATAAGAAGTGATGGAAATACGTATGAAATAATTTCACAGCTTTGGTAAACCTTAACTTATTCTATATTGTCACAAATCAGTACTAGGGTTTTCTGTAAATGAAACATATTCTTAGTATTATTGAACTAAATATAGGTGAGAAATTAATTCTTCTATAGATTGCATGGTAACTGAAATTTCATATAAAACCTTTCTAAGAACTTAAAAACAAAGTCACCAAGTCAGTTTTTAATCAAGAAACACAAAACAAAACATTGCTATCAACAATATTTGCAGTTTTTATATTTAACTTTAAAAATAATAGATCTTAAAACTCTAAATGCGGATCCTAGTGGTTTCTGAAAAATAGGCTAATGTAAACTCACTAAGTGTGGGTACCAAAAGAAAATAACTTATCGTCTAATGGTTTTTGTTGTTGATTTTGTTTCTGTAGTTGATTTGTGACTTAGGAGACCCCATGTGTTACTGAGTAGAACTGTTCCGTAGGGTTTTCTTGGCTGTAATCTTTACGGAAGCAGATTGCCAGGACTGTTTCTTCCACGGTGCCGCTGGGTGGTTTCTAACCGCCAACCTTTTGGTTACCAGCGGAGCTCAAGCTATTTATGCCACCCAGGGACTTTCCTCTAATGGTTTTGATTACTGTGACAGGATCTTCTATGAGAGGCTGAGAACCAACTTCCTGCAAAAGTCTCAATATGAAAGCACGCATGAGCAGGATGAAGGATCCGCTCTTTCATTGGGGCTTTTTGCGAGATGCCAAAGTAAATAGCTGTAGATAATACATGCAAACACACGCTAAGACCACATTAAAAAAAGAGCTAAAGGAAATTCAGCCACCAAAGCCACAAGATAGCAAAGCTTTTTTGAAATATTCCACCACTTCCTGGAGATTAAACTTGGAGAAAAACACCCTGGTGTTAAGATTCCAAGGCTAAAACGTGCAGGTGTACTTTCTTTTCTTAGCGTGCTTTCTCTTTTTTAAAATGCTCTTAGGAGAAAACCACAAACAATTATATTGGCCACAGTACATCTTTAATAACCTTTCTAAGTTTGCTGTATAAACACATCTCCAGGATCACTTTGGGTTATCTGCTCAGAGTACGGGTGCAAATTCCACAAATAACCAATTCCCAAGAGATTCCATTTATTAGTATGTTTATGGGTCACCTTTTGACATTCACAAAGATACCACAGATACCCTAAGATATGTTTACAGATTCATCTTTCTGACAGTACCAAAATTTTCAAGTTTAAGGGCAGGATTATACTAAGCGATTTTGCTATAAATGTTTATTATGGAGGTGTTGTTTTAAAAAGTGAAAAAAAATCATCCAAAATTTTCCCACCATAGCCCATCAACTCTTTGCATTTTCTGTATATTCATCTAGCCTTTGTATATTGTACTTTCTAAATGCTGCACTCTTTATCCATTCGGCTACTTCCAGAATCCTTTCAAGGAAAGATATTCCCCAACTTCACATTTAAAAGTATTTCCTGAGACCATTTCTTTACTTTATATTTCTTTCCAATCATTTGCTTATGAAGGCAGTTTTCTATAATTTGGATAAAGGATTGCTTTTTCTGTCTTGAAAAAGAAAAAAAAATTATTAATGCAAGTCACTTGAGTCCTATTCCTCTCAGATCCAAAATAGAAAAGAAAAATGCTGCATTGTTTAACAAAAAAGGCTGAAGATATTCACAAGCTCCTTCTGTTTTTTGTAGGCAGTGACTTCAGCAACAATTAATGTAAACATGTTAGTGAATATGAATAACTGTCTTTGGTAAGTTTAATTCTTAATTGTCATTATGTATGTAAGAGTCCATATTTTGGGAATGCTTTCATAGCTCTTAAGGGACTTACTTGGGTAGTCTAAGAGAATATATGTATATATGTATATACATGTGTATATATGTATATATGTGTGTATATGTGTATATATGTGTGTATATATATATCAGATTCAAACACATATATCACCCATTTCATTGTGTCTTTTTGGTTGCCCAGTGCATAACAGTGAATGAAGAAGAAACACAGTTGAGTGGATGAAACCGATTATGTGATTCCATGTGACACAAGTAATGCACATTTCAGTTATATATAAGAAATGTCTTCCAGGGATTTCTATGTACTCTGAGTACATTGTTTTCTTCATCCTTATATTATCACCATGATAATGGTCAAAGGCAGTTAGCAAACGTCTTTCTTCCATATTCCTTACACTTTCACAGACTTCTCCTCCTATTCCAATGCCATCACAAGTCTGTGACTAACAAGGCAATGGCACAGTCTATTTCCCTGCATCTTGCAGGTAAGCAGTAACATGTGGGCATGATTCAGATCTGACTTACGCTCACACTGGCATGCAGGCTCATTCTATCATTCCAATTTTACTACCCTGCAGTAAGAGACAGATGGGAAGTGTCCCCCATGTCTGGGCACTGTAGCTGTTTATTAGCATAAAAGAAGACCTAAGAAATAGATCAAAAGGGTTTTCTAAGAAATGGTAACTTGAGTTGTGTTCTAAGAAATATTGCACTGTGCTCTGAAGTGTTGAGATTACAATTTACTTCTGCATGGACAGGATTAAAATCAGTATCCTTGCATTCTTGTGTGTAGAACACTGTTATTGTCCCGTTCCTAACAGATAGGTCAATGAACAGTCACTGTTGTTCTTAGGCTGGTAGGTGCCGTCAAGTCAGTTCTGACTCATAGTGACACTATGTACAACAGAATGAAGCACTGCAGGTCCTGCCCCATCCTCACAATCATTGTTATACTTGAGCCCATTTTTGTGGCCACTGTGTCAATCCATCTCATTGAGGGTCTTCCTCTTTTTCACTGACCTTCCACTTTACCAAGCACAATGTCCTTCTCCAGGGGCTGGTCCCTCCTGATAACATGTCCAAAAGTATGTGAGACGTAGTCTCGCCATCCTTGCTTCTAAGGAGCATTCTGGTTGTACTTCTTCCAAGACAGATTTGTTTGTTCTTTTCTTAGCCCTTGGTATATTCAATATTCTTCACCAACACCACAATTCAAAGGCATCAATTCTTCTTCAGTCTTCCTTGTTCATTGTCTAGCTTTCACATGCATATGAGGCAATTGAAACTATCAAGCCTTGGATCAGGTGCACCTTGGTCTTCAAGGTGATATCTTTGCTTTTTAACTCTTTACAGAGGTCTTTTGCAGTAGATTTGCCCAATGCAATGGATCTTTTGATTTCTTGACTGCTGCTTCCATGAGTGTTGATTGTGGAACCAAGTAAAATGAAATCCTTGACAACTTCAATCTTGTCTCCATTTATCATGATGTTGCTTATTGGTCCAGTTGTGAGGAATTTTGTTTTCTTTATATTGAGGTGTACAGTCAGTAGTGGGCAGAAATTACAAGAAGGCACAACCATTTGCCCTTACCTAAAATAGTTTTACTAATGACATATTAACTTACCAAACACAGAGAAAGCATACTGCATATGTAACCTCTCTTACCAGACGAATGTGCAAACGAATTTAAACAGAAGTATAGAAAGGAGAATAATATTAACAAAAATCAATTGAGAAAACATCTTTTTCATCAGTTTCAAAAGAGATTCTTCAGCAGGCCTAAGAAGCCAAGCGTGTGAGTTTTTATCTCAGTCTAAAGACTGTTGGTTGTTTTTAGGTGCCGTTGAGTCAGTTCCATCTCATAGTGACACTATGTACAACAGAATGAAACAGTTCAGGTCCTACGCCATTCTCATGATCGCTGTTATGCTTGAGTCAATTGTTGCAGCCACTGTACCAATCCATCTCATTGAAGGTCTTCCTCTTTTTCACTGATCTGCCTCTTTACCAAGTATGATGGTCTTCTCCAGGGACTGGTCCCTCCTGATAACATGAATGAAGCATGTGAGACAAAGTCTCGTCATCCTCCCTTCTTTTGGTTTTTTAATTTTTTTATTGTACTTTAGATGAAGGTTTACAGAACAACCTAGTTTCTCATTCAACAGTGAGTACATATATTGTTTTATGACAATGGTTAACAACCCCATGACATGTCAACACTGTCCCTTCTCAACCTTCGGTTCCCTATTACCAGCTTTCCTGTCCCCTCCTGCCTTCTAGTCCTTGTCCCTGGACTGTTGTGCCCCATTAGTCTCGTTTTGATATGGGGCTGTCTAATCTTTGGCTGAACGGTGAACCTCGGAAGTGACTTCATTACTGAGCAAAAAGGGTGTCCAGGGGCCATACTTTTGGGGGTTTCTCCAGTCTCTGTCAGGCCAGTAAGTCTGGTCTCTTTTTGTGAGTTAGAATTTTGTTCTACATCCTTCTCCAGCTCTGTCCGGGACCCTCTGTTGTGATCCCAGTCAGAGCAGTCAGTGGTGGGAGCCGGGCACCATCTAGCTGTACTGGACTCAGTCTGGTGGAGGCCATGGTAGTTGTGGTCCATTAGTCCTTTGGACTAGTCTTTTCCTTGTATCCTGTTCTCTTCATTCTCCCTTGCTCCTGAAGGGATGAAACCAGTGGAGTATCTTAGATGGCTGCTCACAGGCTTTTAAGACCCCAGACACTACTCACCAAGGTAGAATGTAGAGCATTGTCTTTATAAGCTGTGCTATGCCGGTTGAGCTAGATGTTCCCCGAGACCACGGTCCCCACAGCCCTCCGCCCAGCAATTCAGTCCCTCAGGGAGTTTGGATGTGTCTATGGGGCTTCCATGACCTTTCCTTGTACAAGTTGTGCTGGTTTCCCCTGTATTGTGTACTGTCTCACTATAAGGGGAAGATTTTGAAAATACTTCTGACTGTATTGAAACTGTCTTTTATAAAAATAAATTAATTTCTACTCATTTGCCACTGAGTGAGGAAAAATGGAGATCTAAATTAAGCACCTTTATATTGGATCAGTGAAGTTTGGAAGTGGCAAAAACTAAACCCTTTCTTCACAGTTCTAACTGTAGACTTCTCATACATGAATTCAGTTTTAGACTTCTATTGTTTTTGATGTGTAAACTCAAAACAAGCTCTTTCTGAGACAAATGGACTAAAAAGTTTAAGACACAATAAAATGTTTTCTTTTTATACACATCCAAAGCATTTATCTAGTGGCACTGAAGATTAACCATCATCGAGTTATATATAGCAAGTAACTATGACGAGCAAAAACCATCACCGCAATCGAGTATTAGGGCAGAAAAGCTGTTTTCTAAACCATCTTTAAAATTGTGCTCTCCTTTAGGTTATATACTGACAATTTGAAGAGAGGAAGAAGAGGAAATACCTTCTGATAGTCAATATACTTTTTAGCAACATCAGTGAAAATAAGAATTTGCAGAAAATTACCCAAATCTTAAGGAAGTCTAGTTTAAAAGGAAAGTCTTATATTTCTATGTTTATATGTAATGACACAATTTATGATTTATTTGTACCAAAGAATCCATATTTATTTTCAGTGGGTGGTTTAGAATATTACAATCATCAATTTGTGCTGTCCATATTTTTAAAAAGGTTTTTCTATTATTTCATACTTTTTTAAATTCTTTATTTTGTGGCATTCACTTTTTCACCCTTCTCACCTCTCAGATTGTTGTTGTTGTCGTTATTTGCTGTCAAGTCAATTGCAACTCGTTATGACCCCGTGTGTGCAGAGTAGAACCGCTCCATAGGGATTTGAAGGCTTTGACCTTTTGGGAGCATATCGGCAGGTCTTATTTCCGAGGTGCCTCTGGGTGTGTTTGAATCACTGACCATTCGTTAAGTAGTCCAAAGCTTTACCATTTGCAATACCCAGGGACTACTCTTCAGATTAGATACTAGTTTCAAAAAATAAAAAATTAAATTAAATCAAACGCTCTTTTAAATATAGTTTCCACTTTTCTTCTCCAGAATAGAACACATAACCTATCCACAGGAAGTATGACTTTCAAAAATCTACTCATGTTCAACAAGCCAACAACAACTTATGGTAAATACAAGTTAGACCTGAACTTTTTAATATGGTTATTGAGCACTTGGAATGTGCCTAGTGTGAACCGAGATGTGTGGTGAGTGTAAAATAAGCACAGAACTTTAAAGAACTAGTCTGAAAGAAAATAATACAATATCTCATTAATAATTTTTGCTTACATGTTGATATGATCATTTTTAATATATCATGTTAAATATATATACTTTTTTTATCAAACAGAAGCAAAATATTTATAATAAACACTGGTTTAACTGGAACCCTCAAGTAACCACAATTTCTTCCCCTAAACTCTAATATTATAAGGAAAAAGAAAATCACATGACAATAAACACAAACTAGGAATATGACTAAAACAAAAAGAAAATGACGAGTCACTTGCTTTGTTTGTTTGTACGTATTAGTCCTGGTGGGTTAGTTGAGACGCTTTAGCTGCAGGTTACAGATCTAATTAGAGCTAGGTTGAGCCAAAGAGAATTCTGCGGATAATGGGATATATTGTGGAACCCAAGGGCAGGAATGCTAACAGGTCTCAGGGAGGAAGAGAATCAGGAACTGGAAGGCAGTTGAGACTCGTCTTTGTCCCTACTTTCTCTGTGATTCTACTTCATCCTCATTTTCCCAGAAGCCTAGATTTCTCTGTTTCTCTGGTTCATGAGATGGAATATATGTTCACTGTCTCCCCCTCTCCATGGCTCCCAAGTTTGCTTGACATGTTATACTCTCATGTTGAGAATAAATTGTAGTCTCTCACTCCCAGTTCCATATTCCCCCAAAAGGGAAGCTGACTGGCACATCTTGGATCAGGTGCCCTCTTCTGGTCCAATCAGCCATGGCCAAGGGGTAGTGCAAACACGGCCAATACTGAGAGAGGAGTGGCTGAGAGTGTTCACACAGTAAACCAGATAATGCTCTCCCCTTAAACTCTTGTCACAGAGTTATATTAAGCTTAGTGAATGTAAGAAAATACACAGCAATATGAATCACGGGGCTTGCAGATGAGTCAGGCACCCTTCCTCTCCTCCTGCACAACCCAGTTCTCGGTCTTGGGAGAGCCTGGTACCTAACTCACAATGGCTGAAGATGTGGGCATTCTTCGTGTAGTGTCTGTTTCCAATACAGTCCTTCTGCATCAATTGAGATGATCATTTGTCATGGTTTGACTTGTGTCCCCTCAAAAGATGTGTATATCAGTTTGGCTGGGCCATGCTTCCTGGTACTGTGTGATTTTCCTATATGTTGTAAATCCTGCCTCTATGATGTTAATGAGGGAGGATGGGTGGCAGCTGTGTTAGTAAGGCAGGACTGGATCTACAAGACTGGATTGTGTCCTGAGACAATCTCTTGAGGTATAAAGGACAGAAGTGAGCAGTGAGATGGGGGGGACCTCATACCATCAAGAAAGCAGTGCCAGGAGTAGAGTGAGTCCTTTGGACTGGGGTCCCTGTGCTGAGAAGCTCCTACTCTGGGAGAACACTGATGAGAAGGCCAAGAGAGAGAGAAAGTCTTTCCCTCAGAGCTGACACCTTGAATTTAGACTTTTAGCCTACATTACTGTGAGGAAATAAACTTCTGTTCATTAAAACCATCCACTTGTGGTGTTTCTCTTATAGCAGCACTAGATGACTAAGACATCATGTGATTATTTTCTTTCCTTTTACTTATGTGGTGGATTATGTTCATTGATTTTCTAATGTTGAACCATCCTTGCATAGCCGGTATGAATCCTAATTGGTTGCAGTGTATTATTTTTTTGATATGAAGCTGAATTCTACTGGCTAGAATTTTGTTAAGAATTTGTGCATCTATATTCTTGAGAGACATTGGTTGGTAATTTTCTTTTCTTGTGGCTTCTTTGCCTGGTTTTGGTATCAGGGTTATGCTGGCTTCATAAAATGAATTTTGAAGTATCCCTCCCTTTTCTATGTTCTGAAATAGTTTGAGTACTACTGGTATAAACTCGTCTCTGAATGTTTGGTAGACTTCTCCAGTGAAGCCATCTGGGCCAGGGCTTTTTTTGGTTGGGAGTTTTTTTTTATTACCTTTTCAATCTCTTCTCTTGTTATGAGTATGTTCAGATTTTCAACATCACTTTGTGGTAGTTTGGGTGGGTACTGTGTTTCTAGAAATTTATCCATTTCCTCTAGGTTTTCAAATTTGTTGGACTATAGTTTTTCATAATACTCTGTTATGATCCTTTTTATTTCAGTTGGGTCTGTTGTAATGTCCCCCCATTTCATTTCTTATTTGGGTTATTTGCATCCTCTCCTATCCTTCTTTGGTCAGTCTGGCCACTGGTTTATTGATTTTGTTGATACTTTCAAAGAACCAACTGTTGGTTTTGTTGATTCTTTCTATTATTTTTCTATTCTCTGTTTCATTTATTTCTGCTCTGATCTTTATTATTTCCTTTCTTCTAGTGGCTGTGGGTTTCTTTTGCTGTTCTCCTTCTATTTGTTTGAGTTGTGTAGTTAATGTTTTGATTTTGTCCCTTTCTTTTCTTTTCATGTGTGCATCCATTGCTATAAATTGTCCTCTGAGGATTGCCTTTGCTGTGTCCCAAAGGTTTTGGTATGATGTATTTTCATTCTCATTTGATTCTAGGAATTTTTTGATTCCATCTCTGGTTTCTTCTATTACCTGGTGGTTTGTAGGCAGGCTGTTATTCAGTTTCCACGTAATTGATTTTTTTTCCTTGCTCCTCCTTTTGTTAATTTCTACCTTGATGGTGTTTTGGTCAGAGAAGATACTTTGTATTATCTCAACATTTTGAATCTTGTTGAGGACTGCTCTGTGGCCTAAGATATGGTCCCCTCTGGAGAATGTTCCACATGCATTGGAAAAGAATGTGTATGTTACAGCTGTTGGGTGTAATGTTCTATATATGTCTATGAGGTCAAGTTGGCTGATTGTGCCCTTTAGGTCTTCTGTATCTTTGTTGAGTTTCTTTCTAGATATTCTGTCCTTTACCAACAATGGTGAGTTGAAGTCTCCTACTATTATTGTGGAACTGTCAATTTCAGTTTTCAGTGCTGTTAGAGTTTGTTTTATGTATTTTGGAGCTCTGTCATTGGGTGCATAGATGTTTATTATGGTTATATCTTCATGATGAATTGTCCCCTTAATCATTATATAGTGTCCTGCTTTGTCTTTTAGGGTAGATTTTGTTTTAAAGTCTATTTTATCTGAGATTAGTATTGCCACTCCTCCTCTTCTTTGGTAGCTGTTTGCTTGATATATTTTTTCCATCCTTTGATTTTTAATACATTTACGTCTTTGTTTCTAAGGTGTGTCTCTTGTAGACAGCATATTGATGGATCTTGTTTTTTTATCCATTCTGTCACTCTCCGTCTCTTTTTGGGTGCATTTAGGCCATTTACATTCAGTGTAATTATTGATAGGTGTGAGTTTTTTGCTGTCATTTTGTAGTGCTTTTTTTTTTGTGGTGCTGACATTTTCTTTGTTCCTCTTACCTGCCTGTGCTGAGTTCCTTTTGTTTGTGGATTTTTCTTTTCATTCCTTTTGTTTTTGTAGATTTTGTTTTTACTGAGACTTTATGTTTTTCTTCTTTATTTTGATGAGTAGGTTTGTTAACTTTCTTTGTGGCTACCTTGAAATTTACCCTTATCTTCCTAGGTTTGAAGCAGTCTATTTTTACTTGGTATCACCTTGCCTTCCTCTCCATTAGAAGGTTCTATACCTACACCGTTTATTCCCTCTTTTATTGTTCTGACACTGTTGTCATTTACAGATTAACTTCTATTGTTCTCTGTTGCAATTATTTTGGTTTTGGATAGTCCTCGAGAGTTCATTTCCTAGGTTGGTATCTGGCTGGTATGATCCTGCATCCTAGATGCAGCCTGTGATCTGATGTTGTTTGCTCTCAGATCAAAGAACTCCCTTTAAGAATTCTTGTAAGTTTGGTTTGGTTTTTAGATAGCCCCTTAATTTCTGTTTATCTAGAAATGTCCTAAGTTCACCATCATATTTGAATGAGACTTTTGCAGGATATATTATTCTTAGCTGGCAATTTTTTTCTTTCAAGGTCTTATATATGTTATCCCATTGCCTTCTTGCCTGCATGGTTTCTACCGAATAATCTGAGCTTAGTCTTATTGTTTCTCCTCCATATGTGACTTCTTGTTTTTCTTGAGCTGCTCTCAGGATTCTTTGTATATCTTTAGTTTTAGCGAGTGTGATTATGACGTGCCTTGGTGATTTTCTTTTGGTGTCTATCCTATATGGGATTTGTTGAGCTTCTTGGATAGTCAGGTTTTCATCTTTCACGATATTGCGGAAGTTTTCCATCAGCAGTTCTTCAATGATCCTCTCTGTGTTTTCTGTTTTCTCTCCCTGTTCTGGAACTCTGATCACTCACAAAGTTTTGTTTGTGATTGTATCCCACATAATTCTCACGGTTTCTTCATTCTTTTTTTCTGAGTTTTCCTCTAACAGAGTTGTATCCAAGTATTTGTCTTCAATTCTGCTGATCCTGTCTTCCTTCATTTCAAATCTGCTTCTCAACCCTTCTATGACACTGACCATCTCTGAAATCTTGTTGTTTATCTTTTGTATTCCTAATTGTTGTTTTTGTATGATTTCTAGTTGTGAATTTATTTTAGCATTTTGTTCCTCTATTATTTTTCTGAATTCTTCCATTTTTCTGTCTGTATTTTCCATGAATTTGTCTACGTTTTCCATGAATTTGTCTATTTTTTTCTCAGTTTTGTCTGCTTTTTGCTTCAACTCTTGGATAGCTCTGACTATTAGAGATTTGAATTCCCTATCAGGTAGTTCTAGTGTCTTTTCTTCTACTGGAAAGTCCTTTGGTGTTTTAAATGGGATGCCTACTAGAACCATCCTC
Organism: Dugong dugon; assembly: GCA_030035585.1. Lineage (NCBI taxonomy): Eukaryota > Metazoa > Chordata > Mammalia > Sirenia > Dugongidae > Dugong > Dugong dugon. The sequence goes on along the minus strand of CM057460.1, from coordinate 105,499,041 downwards.
TCCTGTTTTTCTATATGTTTTGATATTGTCTGCTGTCTTTGGGACATTCAGTAGTCATTTCCCTCATTTATTGATTGTAGATTTATTTGTTTCATCTGGCTTTTTTGTTTTATTTGGTTATATCTGAGCAGGCGGACTGTGCATTGTTTGTTGTCTGCTCACCTGTAGGTAGGATGATTTTCACTTCCTTTTCCACAGGGCAGGGACATTCACTTAGGTATGGTACAACAAGGCAGACCCAGCTGAAGAGAAGTTGCTGGGATGGGTTGTTTGTGGCACATACTAGGGCCAACAGGGTGGGATGGGATTCAGTGCAGGGCAGATTCCAGTAGGCCATGCCTGTGCTGCTTGGTGGTGTGATGTTCAGTACACGGTGCAGGAAGGCAGGAAGGAGTAGAGAGATTGTGATGTGTGGTGCTAAGATGGATATGGGAAAGAGGAGAGAGAGGAAAGAGGAACAGGAACCAAAAACTTACAAACAAACAAAAAAGAGTGCTAAGGGAGCTTGCCATTGGAGTGGAGAGATAAGAGACTGAGAAATTGAGAAAAACAAAAAGAAAAAGTGTAAAAGAAAACAATGAATAAATAAAAATTATTTAAAAAAAAAGAAAAGCCCTAGGGATCCCACTGGTACAGCTGCAAGGGCTGGGGAATTTTCTCCCAGGCAGTGAAGTACAGCCTGGCTAAAAGGGATAGAGGTTTCACACAGCACCAGGTATTCAGGAGACAGGAAGAGAAGGTAAGTACAGAGAGACGAGAAACTGAGAAATGAAGAAAAATAAAAAGGGAAAAAGAGAGAGGAGAAAACAAAACAGAAACAAGGAAAAAGAAATGCAAATCACAGGTTGTTAATGCTCTTCCTCCAATCCTGGTGCCATGTTCTTCTTTATATAGTCTAACTGCTCAGATTATTTACTCAGCATTTTTAATGACCTCTTGCTTTCTTCAGGTATGATGTCCTTGAAGTCATTCCATAACTCATCTAGTCTTCAGTCTTTAGTGTTCAATATGTCAAATCTATTCTTGAGATGGTCTCTAAATTCAGGCGGGATATCTCAATGGTGTACTTTGGCTCTCAGGGACTTGTTCTAATTTTCTTCAGCTTCAACTTGAACTTTCGTAGGAGCAATTGATGGTCTGTTCCACAGTTAGATCCTGCCCTTGTTCTGACTGATGATATTGAGCTTTCCCATCATCTCTTTCCACAGATGTAGTTGATTTGATTCTTGTGTATTCTAGCCAGTGAGGTCTACGTGTATAGTTGCTGTTTATGTTGTTGAAAAGGTATTTGCAATGAAGAAGTCATTGGTCTTGCAAAATTCTACCATGCAATCTTTGCCATTGTTTCTATCACCAAGGCCATGTTTCCCAACTACCGATCCTTCTTCTTTGTTTCCAACTCTCAAATTCCAATCACCAGTTATTATCAATGTATCCTGAATGCATAGTCAATCAATTTCAGACCCGCAGAATTTGGTAAACATCTTCAATTTCTTCATCCTTGGTGTTAGTGGTTGGTGTGTAAATTTGAATAATAGTTGTATTAATTGGTTTTCCTTTTATGTGTATGGATATTATCCTGTTACTGACAGCATTGTACTTTAGGACAGATCCTGAAATGTTCTTTTTGAGGATGAATTCCATGCCATTTCTCTTCAATTTGTCATTTCCGGCATAGTAGACCAAATGACTGTCCAATTCAAAATGGCCAGTACCAGTCCATTTCCACTCACTAATGCCTAGGATATTGATGTTTATGTTTCATTTCATTTTTTATAATTTCCAATTTTCTTAGATTCATACTTAGTACATTCCATGTTCTGATTATTAAAGGATATTTGCAGCTGTTTCTTCTCATTTTGAGTCATACCATATCAGCAAATGAAGGTCCAGAAAACTTGACTCCATCCCTGTCATTAAGGCTGACTCTACTCTGAGAAGTCAGTTCTTCCCCAGCCGTCTTTTGAGTGCCTTCCTACCTGGGAGGCTCATCTTCTGGCACTATATCCCCTAGGGTTTCCAAGGAGTGGCTGGTGGATTCAAACTACCAGTCTTTTGGTTAGCAGCCAAGCTCTTAACTGCTGCGCTAGCAGGGCTCTAGTACATAGTATAAGCTTAATAAATCATTATTCAGGAATAAATAAATGACATTCAATACCTGATATAGATTCTAGAGTTTATGTTATGTACTTTCACTCTAAGGGTGAAACTGTGGTAGTCATCTCAATTCTTTTAAGAAAAAGGCAGGGCATAAATATGAAAATATAATTTGGTAATATATTATTGCTAAATAATGTTAAAACAGATAGGTCATTAAAACAAACAAGCAAAAGAAGAGTAAATAAAATCAAGAAAAAGAAAACAACTTTACCCTATTCTTGATTTTAGCTCATTTCAGGAGAAAATGAGCCCAATTCATTTTTATAAATCTATCTGAACTTCTTTTACTTTCAAGAAGAAAAAGAAAAGAAAGAAAGAAAATTCCCACAGGGTTCACAAAATGTGAATCCAATCTATTGTTGCTGTGAAAATAAGACACCACATTTTGACTTTTGAGGATTACTATTATTTTTAGGAATATTATACAAATTGATAATGTTCATTAAACTCAAATATTTTCTCATGAATTGTTTTACTATAATTTATCTAGGGTAGGGATGGATTGTTTGGTTGACGAAGATAGGGAAAGATAAAGAATATAGACAAAGCAATTAAGAAAGCATCGTAAGGACTAGTACAGAAAAGATTTAGACATTACTTTAAGTTGTAATATTTAAAATGTGAATAACATAATGAAGTTAGATTAAATTAAATGCTACCATTAATAAATAAAGAATATGTAAATAAAATGGTAATTAAGTTAAACATACAGCCGAAAACCAAACAAACAAAAAAATGGAGTCAAACTAATGAAAAGGAAAGAACCTTTCTAAGTGGGATTTAAATACATGCAATGTAGGTGAAAAAGAAAGAGGATTTAATTATTTTAATAAATGTAATTAGAGGCAGCATACATAGGCAATTTGTGGAAATACAGAAATAGTTAATGAATATTCCATGTGATTAATGTAAAATATTAAGCCTACAAATTACATATATATACTTTAGTTTAATTATCTTTAGGCAATTAATTTTTTAGGTAATATAACAAATCTGGGTACATTTCATAATCATTATTGATATTAGCATCTTTTTACATAATTATTATGCTATCTTCTATACCCCAAACATTATTGATAATAATTGCTTCTACTCGTATGAATTTTAAGGAATTAAGACTGATTTTACCTTAAAAAAATTGAAAATCCACAGCAAGGGGTAGAGCATCATCACTTACAGTCAGTCAGTGCTGTGCTCTGAAAATAACCCTGGAATGTAAATCAACACCCATCATTCCAGTCCCAACTCACTGTGCACTCAGTGTTGATGCTCAGCATGTACTGTCTTCGGCCTCAGTTTCCTCATCTAAGAATTAAGGGGATAAATCAGGAGATCCTATATTTCCCCTTGGCTCTCCCAAGGGCCTAATGTTAGAGTAACCTAGAAAAATGTATCTGCCAGGTTTATCCATGAAGGTAGACTTGAAAATGATAGTGGGATGGAGGGAGTTGTAACTTTTCACTGCATCTTTCAGGATATCAAAATGTCATCATCACAATTTTTAAGAAGTAAAATATATGTAGAAGTTTTAGAACTGGAAGAGACTTAGGAGCTCCATCTAGTCCAGTCTTTTAATTTATCATTGAGAGAACTGAGACAGAGGTGAAATCTTCTTGCCCCAAATCACAGAGTCATGGAAAGTAGCACTAGCATGAGAGCCCAGTTCTATAGACTGAGGCCCAAGACTTCTCCCTCATCACCATCCCCGTTATTTCTTCCTGAATAACTGTGAGGACAGTATTGCTGTACTTGTCTCTATTTGTCTTTACTGATGAGCCACTGCCTAGAGACATTCTAAATTAAGTGGTCTATAGCATCAGTTTCCAGAAGTATGTTTTAGATCATAAGCTTTAGTTGAAGATATAATCTTTTCATGCATAAAATAAAAAATCAGAAGCTAAATTTCAAGACTATTGTCAAAAATTAGTTTGTTTTGAATTTAATACTAATTTTATAAAAGCAGAGATGGAATGGCTAACAATAGATCTTAGAACATCTGTTACAGCAACCTAAAAGTAACTAATTTTATTTTCAAACACATAGAGAAAGGATAGAATATCTTCTGCTTAAGCTGTATGTGTGAATATCATCTCATTGGTGAAATCTTTGGGGGAATAATTTTCAAAAGCAGAACAATAATATATATGCATAAACTAAGTACAACTCCCAAATGTTTGCGGATTTGCCAACCGTTTTTTTGGAGTCACTAAGTTTTATTTGAAATTATAATAATTATCTCATTATGTAAATGTTCCATATGTTTTGAAATGTTTTTTCTATGTAAACACCTGTGGGTACATTAAAGCTAAAATTTTTCTTTATTTTTTTCTATATTCAAATGCAAATATATAACTTATTTTATAATTTCTTGTATGGTGATATACAGAGAATTCCATCTGTCTCCCCCTCCCTTCCTTCCTTAAATATTCATTGAACATCTTTTTTGTGAGAAAAATTGTGCCAGGAACTGAGGATATGGGGATAAACAAAATACACGTTTCCTGCTCTTGAGGATTTTACTTGATAGAGCAGAGATATTATACAGGTCACAAAATTAGCATATAACTGTAACTATGTTATTCTATGCAAACATACAGATAAAGATAACCAGTTGCCATTAAGTCTATTCCAACTCCTGATAACCCCATGTGTCAGAGTACAACTATGCTCCATAGCATTTTCAATGGCTGATTTTTCAGAAATAGATTGCCAAGCTTTCCTTTTGAGGTGCCTCTGGGTAGACTCAAACCTCCAATCTTTGGGTTGACAGCCAAGCACATTAACCATTTGCACCAACCAGGGAGTCTGACAGATACATATAGGATGCTGTAAATACAGAGAGGAACTAATTTAGATTGGGTTGAAGCAAAGGGAAGGACCAATAATTGCCTTTTTTGAAGAAACGATATTTAAATTGAGGCTTGCACAAATGTGTATGTGTCAGGTAAGGAATGAGAAAAACATCATTTAGGCAGGTGTCCAAAATAGGGGAAGACCTGGAATCAGGCAAAAGCAGGACAGTTTGAATAACTCAATGGACAGTAGGAGCTGAGGCATACCGAATGGGGGAATATGTCTAAGGTGAGGCTAACAAGGCAGGCATTGCTGCTATTTTCACTATGAAACTTTATGGTACTGTAAAGCTAATTCTCAGACTCTGCTGATTTCCCTGCAAAGTCTAATTAGTTTTTGTATACTTCCAGTAGGTCTTATGGTGTTTTATCAGCCATACCAAAGGGAAACAACAGCAACAGTGCTGTCAAGTCGATTCTGACTCATAGTGACTCTATAGGACACAGTAAGATTGTCCATAGGCTTCCAAGGTTGACGGTTCAAAACCACTAGCAACTCCGCAGGAGAAAGATGAGGCAGTCTGCTTCTGTAGAGATTTACAGTCTTGGAAACCCTATAGGGTCACCATGAGTCAGAATCAATTTGACGGTAGTGAGTTTGGTTTTTTGATTTTGGGTAATCTTTACGGAAGCAGACTACCACATCTTTCTCCCACTGAGTGGCTGATGGGTTCTAACCACTGACCGTTTGGTTATAACTGAGCGCTTTACCTTTTGGGCCACCAGGGCTCCTTTCGTCAGCCATAGTGGTTCAATGGTTTTGTTCTCATGCTCATATACTTCATTGACGCCGCCATAATATTTGTCCTACTTGGAAGAACAACTTCATTTTCTTTGCAACTTCGGACAGTCTTACAAATCTCTGCCACAGTTCAGACTTGTGAGATAGAAGGATTTTGGAAAAGTTAAAAAGAAAATCAGAGAGAATATTGCCCTTGGAAATTAGTGGATGATTTCTAAGGCTTTCTGGTGTACTCATTAAACAGGAGCTGGAGAGATCTTCATCACTCACTGTTACGAAGGATTCCAAGTACTGACTGATTCAGGTAATTTGTTCTTTCATTGAACAGATACTGGACCTCTGCTATGTTCAAAGAGCTCCCTTTTATGGATGGGAAACAGGTGTTTGTAGGTGGTCATAAAGCTAGTAACTATGTTTTCTGTCTCCAATCGGTAAGTACTCTGGCATAATAGTAAATTGCCTCGGAAGACTGAAACTATTGAGAACAAGATGAATTATCCTCGGGATTATCTTCAATTAAAAAAAAAATGCCATCTAGTCAATTCAGACTAATAGCAACCCTATAGGACAGAGTAGAACTCCCCCACAGGGTTTGCAAGGAGCAGCTGGTGGATTCGAACTGCTGACCTTTTGGTTAGCAGCTGGGCTCTAAATACGTTTTAAAAAGTTGATTTTTCCCCCTACAACATGAGGAGCTAGGGAAATCCGTGGTTTGACTCATTGCTCCTACTGATTCTTTTTACATGATTTACTCAGCCTTTATATTTCACCATATGTCCAAGAACCTGATAAACTTTGGAGGTGCTTACTTCTCAGGACACTGTAGGGATCAAATTATTATATTCCTCTTAAGGGTTAAGACATAAAACCTCAAGTTATGTGCCAATACGCAGGTATGGTCTCACAGCAAACTGACAGAAGAATAGATAGTCTCTTGACTCCAATTACAATGCCCTTTTTATTAGAGTACAACATGGCAAACCGGATAATCTGCAGGAAAGGTAGTGATAATTAAAAAGATAGTGTTTATGGCCTGACATTCACCTCATCGTCAGAACTATTCATCACCTTTACTTTCCAATTAGCCTCTATATTCCGTCAACTAAGACTTGCCATTAAGAAATAAAATGCAAAATCATACCACTGCAATGATAGAAAAACAGCAATTTGTGTTCAAAAATAAACAAGATAAAGGTTTGCAAGCTGCTCTGTTGTCCATTTTACTTTTTATTGGAGTCCTTTTGCCTAAATGTGAAAGATAACCATAGCAAATGCATCACTCTTCAGAAAGAGCATTTTCAAATAGTGTAATAATTATAGAAAAAATAAATAAATTCACTGGCCTAAAAAATAGCATAAATTTAGCATAATTGTGGAAAGAATGGAGCTGATTTGTGTGAATTCCCATTGAAGCTTTGTCTGAGACAAGAGTAATTCTTTTCACTATATTCAAATAGCAGATAAAAAGTAGATGCAGGAAATAGAGAACTCCCTGTAATGAAAGCAGGAGGATTGTTTTTTCATCAGAATGCCCTAACATTTAATGTAACAAAATGACAAAAAAAGTCACTTAGAGTTTACATGAAAATTACCGGAACTAGCTATTCTGTAAAATTTCAAAAGTTATTATATCCAAATAAAATGTATAATCAATAGCCTGCAGTTCAAAATCTTTCTTAAATCTATTATATCTCCTGTTTTTCAAGACAGTGATTTCAAAGTAGTCTGGAAGTGGGATATTGCTCTGACCTGCAGCTAACAATATAAATATCGTTGCTACTTATTCAGCACGTGCTTATATGTTACACAGAATAAAAACTGTCTCATTGAAAACATTCTTTTTAAAACATGACTCTATAAAGAAGATACTATTTTACTTCAGTTTAAAGATTTGAAAACTGAGTCTCAGAAATGTTAAATAGCTTGCCTAAAGTCATACTGTTAGTAAATTTTATGAATTCATTCATCCATCTCTGTATTCATTGACACATACTCTGAGCCAGGAGATGGAGTAATACAGGAAATATGATGACTAAATACACAACAAGGTTCCTGCTATCATTGTAACGGGTAGAGACTGACAATAAATATGTTAAAAAAATAATTTGAGTAAATGAAAGAACAAATGAATAATAATCTTAGTTCATTGCTGATAGTGCTGTAAAGAAAATAAAATGTGGAAACAGGATAAGAATGACTAGACGTGAGTAAAGATGAGTTATCAAGGAAGGCATCTCTCAGGTGAAAACACATGAGCTGAAATATGAAGGGTGACAAGGTTGTGAGCAGGTGAAATCTGTTGCTCTAAGGTGCCCTCGAGTTGTTTCCAACTCATAGTGACACTATGCACAACAGATCGAAACACTGCTTGGCCCTGCGCCATCCTCACAATTGTTGCTATGCTTGAGCCCATTGTTGCAGCCACTGTGTCAATCCATCTCATTGAGGGTCTTCCTCTCTTTCACTGACCCTCTAGTTTACTAAGCATGATGTCCTTCTCCAGGGACTGGTCCCTCCTGATAACATGTCCAAAGTATTTGAGATGAAGTCTTGCCATTCTCACTTTTAAGGAGCATTCTGGCTATACTTTTTCCAAGACAGATTTGTTCATTCTTCTGACAGTCCATGGTATATTCTTCACCAGCACCATAATTCAGAGGTATCAATTCTTTGGTCTTCCTTATTCATTGTCCAGGTTTCACATGAATACGAGGCAATTGAAAATACCATGGTTTAGGTCAGGTGCACCTTAGTCCTCAAAGTGACATCTATGCTTTTTAACACTTTAAAGAGTTCTTTTCCAGCAGATTTGCCAAATGCAATATGTCACTGGATTTCTTGATTGCTGCTTCTGTGGACATTGACTATGGATTCAAGTAAAATGAAATCCTTGACAACTTCAATTTTTTCTCCATTTATCATGATGTTGCTTATTGGTCCAGTTGTGAGGATTTTTGTTTTCTTTATGTTGAGGTGTAGTCCATACTGAAGGCTGTAGTCTTTGATCTTCATCAGTAAGTGCTAATGTCCTCTTTGCTTTCAACAAGCAAAGTTGTGTCATCTGCATATCACCTGTCGTTAACAAGTTTTCCTCCAATCCTGATGCTGCATTCTTCTTCATATATTCCAGTTTCCTGGATATTTGCTCAGCATACAGATTGAATAAATATCGTGAAAAGATACAACCCTGACACAAACCTTTCCTGATTTTAAACCCCCGCAGTACCCCCTTGTTCTGTTCTAACAACTGCCTCTTGGCCTATGGATAGGTTCTGCATGAGCACAGTTAAGGGTTCTGGAATTTCAGTTCTTTGACATGTTATCCATAATTTGTTATGATCCACATAGTTGAATGGCTTTACATAGTCAATAAAACACAGGTAAACCTCTTTCTGGTATTCTCTGTTTTCAGCCAAGATTCATCTGACATCAACAATGATATCCCTTACTCCACATCCTTTTCTGAATCTGGCTTGAATTTTTGACAGTTCCCTGTCAATGTACCGCTGCAACTGTTTTTGGATTATCTTCAGCAAAATTTTCTTGCATGTTAAATTGATATTGTTCAATATTTTCCACATTTTGTTGGATAAACTTTCTTTGGAATGGACAGAAATATAGATCTCTTCCAGTCAGTTGGCCAGGCAGCTGTTTTCCAAATCTCTTGGCATAAACAAGTGAGAGCTTACAGTGCTGCATCTTTTTGTTGAAACATCAATTGGTATTCTGTCAATTGCTGGAGCTTGTTTTTCTCCAATGCCTTCAGTGCAGCTTGGACTTCTTCCTTTGAGACCATCAGCTCTTTATCCTATGCTACCTCTAAATGTTTGAGTGTTGACCAATTCTTATTGCTACAGTGATGGTATGTATTCCTCCCATCTTCTTTTGATGCTTCCTGCATCATTCAGTATTTGTCCCATAAAATCCTTCAATATTGAAAATCATGGCTTGAACTTTTTCTTCAGTTCTTTCAGCATGAGATATGCCGAGCATGTTTTTCCCTTCTGGTTTTCTAACTCCAGGTCTTTGCACATTTCATTGTAATACTTTACTTTGTCTTCTCGAGCCACCCTTTGAAATCTGCTGTTCAGCTCTTTTACTTCATCATTTCTTCCATTCACTTTAGTTTCTGTACATTCAAGAGCAAGTTTCAGAGTTTCTTCTGACATCCATTTTGGTCTTGTCTTTCTTTCCTGTCTTTTTAAGGACCTTTTGCTTTATTCATATATGATGTCCTTGATGTCATCCCACAACTCATCTGGTCATCGGTCATTAGTGTGCAATGCATCAAATCATCAATTGCTCATATGGAAGTTCAAGTTGAGGGTGAAGAAAATTAAAACCAGTTGACAAGAGCCAAAATACGACCTTGAATATATTCCATCTGAATTTAGAGACCATCTCAGAAATAGATTTGGCTGTGAAATTCTAGAGAAGAGTTATTTATGCAGAGGAAAAGTCTGAGTAGTTTCTGAGATAGAAATGAGCTTTAACTGTCTGAAGGGTAGCAAAAAGGCAAATATGGAGCTTAGTGAACCAGGGTGGAACATGAGATAAGAGATGTAAAGAGAGTTAATATGTTTGTACATGATCCGCCAAATAAAAAACCTTCTAGTATTATTGCTTTAACCAACAAACATGCTGGCAGTTGTATGTAAATTTGCTGATGCTGAGTGGGATAGGCATTCCAATTACTTCTGCAGTAGTGGGTAATTTATGTTACAATTTTTCTAGAATAAATACCCAAAAGAGAAGTTTCTGTTCTGGATCTTCAACTTTACTAAAAACTATAAGAAATCGTTCTCCATTAAGATTGTAGCTATTAAAACTTCAACAAGAACCATATGTGTGTAGTTCCCCACATACTGCCAATATTACTATTGCTGGACTTTAAATTTTTGCAAATGTGCTGAGTCTAAAATTGTATCTCACATTAGAATCACCTGGAAGTTATTAAGAAACATCGAAGCACGGCTGCACTACCAGAGATTCTGCTGTAAATGGTGGGGCCATAGTGTGGGTGGTTATAATAGCTTTCTAAGAGCTTCAGCTCTTCTCTTGCACACCTGTAGGTGTTACGTCCTCTGTAATTTTCTTCATAAAACTGAGAGAAATTAGATTAAAATATTGAGATTTTATATGCGTGCCTGCTATCCAATAAGTTTGAGTGAATTAATTATGTTATTGAAAGGGCATAATTTTCTTTTAAATAGGAAGAAAATGATTTCAAGTTCGAAGGAAAAAATGCATTGTTAGCATTTATGTGCAGCTAATGGTCATTGAAATTTGCAAGATAGATCTTTAATGTAAAAATTTGTTCCCCGTCTTTTACTTTTTTTCCCTCCCTTTTCCTGGGATGTTGATTTAGAAGTCCCCATACTCTACATACTCTCTATGTAGCATCTCTGAATGGCATGTACTATAGCTTTCCAAGGGTTTATTAGTAATCATAGGATCTCATGTGTGACTTAGATCCATATGGCTGCACTCAGTTCTGATTGGCTCATTTCATCTTGTTGGAAGTAAACATTTTGGAAATCAGAATAGTTCAGCAAGTTGGGATGAGAAAAGTGTAAGTTAAGTTTGGTTTCTTTCTCTGTGTAACTACATAATCACACACTATCTTTGTCTCACCAGGGCTTAGTTTCTTAATCTAGTAAATTGCTGTAGTAACCCCTCAGGGATGTTGTTCATATTAACGAATGAAGATGGCAAATTTCCTTGCCCATGCAAAATGATATATGAATGTTATGTAGTGGAACTGCCACTACAGCTTTTCTCTCTGAGAATTGACCTCTATAATGAACATTTAACAGAATTATTTTAAAAATTGCCCAGCTTAATCAAATTATCAGTAAAAACAGCCAAGACTATTGGTGTATATAAGTATACCCATAAACTATATAGCGTATAAGCTCCCTGTCCTCACTAGTCTCTAATATGATTTAAGAAACAAGAACATATAAGTGGTAAATAACTAAAGGTCAAATACACTCTATGTAATTAGTAATATGAATGCAATGGAAGGTTATTATTTTTCTATTGCTACTGTAACAAATGACTACAAACTTAGTGGCTTACAGCAGCACACATTTATTATCTTACAGTTCTGAAAGTCAGAAGTCCAAATTGGGTTTTATTGTGCTAAAATCAAGGTGTTGGCAGGGATGCATTCCTTTCCAGAGGCTCTAGAGCAAAATCTGTTTCCTTGTCTGTTTCTCCTTCTAGAGGCTGCTTGCTTTTTCTGCTCATGCCCCTCTTCCTTCATTTTCAAAGCCAGCAACATAAGGCTGAGTTCTTCTTATGCTGCCATTTCTCTGTCTTTCTCTTCTGCCTTCCTTTTCCTCTTATAAGGGCCCTTGTGATTACTTTGGGCCCACTGTGAAGTTCAGCTGATTAGCAACCTTAGTTCCATCTTCAATTTTAATTTCCCCTTTCCAGGGAACCTAATGTATTCACAGCTTCCAGGATTTAGGATATGGGCATCTTTATGGGCAAAGGGTGTGGATATTATTCCTCCTGCCACAGAAGGTATGTGAATAGAAGCATTTGGCTGCAAAGGAAGGTTCATTTAGAGAAAGAGAGGAAAACACGTCTGATAAAGTATTTTAGAATCAAATTGTAGAGGTCGCTGAAAGACAAATAGAGGAATTTAAATTTTATTAGAAAGGTAATAGAAGGTTATCAGAAATGCTTGGCTGAAGAGAGAAATGATCAAAGCTGGCAGAGTAAGAAAACAACAACATGAAGGTGACAACAACAACAACAAAAAACCTGTGCAATGAAAAAAGAAGCAAAGGACACTAACTGTAAGGGGACCACAGGACCCCACTGTGGTCCAGGTATGAGATGATAATGACTTAGGACATTGTGATGGAAGCAAGAAAAATCAATAGAGTCTGGCAAATAAACATGTAAAGGCACATGTCTCTGACGTTTTAACTGTGAGAAACTAGGAAAATTGGTAGCACCATTAATGGAAATAAAAATATATATTTTGTGTTAAGGAAAACCACTAGAATCAAGAATTCTTTGCAGAAAATGTGAAATGTAAGCAAAAATGTTTTACATCCCATTACAAAGTGCTCTACCATCAGTTAAGAATTTCTTAAATACACACACATTCCTATGGTGCTTATACCCATTACTTCCATTTTGCTAATACCACAATTATTTCTACAAGATATGTAATTGCCGTGTGATAATGCCCAAGATTTATCCTTATAAGTCAGTTTCTCTCATTATCAGAAGATGGAACCCAGTCCTTGGCAGCCTGTTGATGCACACTCTTCTGGAGGAGTACCCAGAAGGCCTAAGTCATCTTTATTTTGTATACCTAGCTTGTAGACAGGAGAAAGATGTGGCAGTCTGTTTCCCGAAAGATTTGCAGCCTTGGAAACCCTATGGGGCAGTTCTACTCTGTCCTAAACGGTTACTATAAGCCTGAATCGACTCCTCGTCAATGAGTTGGGTTTTTTGTTGTTGTTGTTTGTTTGTTTGTTTTGGCTTGTAGAAGTAGCTCTAGGAAACACTTTCACTTTAGGATAACTATACCCATTAACCGACCAGTTGATTTTGACTCATAGCAACCCTATAGGGTAGAGTAAAACTGCCCCAGGGTTTCCAAGGAGCAGCTGGTGGATTCAAACAGCCGACGTTTTGGTTAGCAGCCATAGCTCTTAACCACTGCAATAGGATAATACTAACAGTATTTCAAACTGTAGAGAAGCAACCTCCTAGGGCTTTGCTAATCAAAGTATAGTCTATGGATCATCAACATCAATATCGGCATTACCTGGAAATTTGTTAGAAATGCACAAACTTGGGCCCCATCGCTAATCTTCCAAGTTAACTTGCATTTTAATAAGATCCCCAGATAATCATTTGTACGTTAAAGTTTCAGAAGCACTGGTCTAGTGCTAAAAACTGAAAACTCATTTAGACTAAACAAACTGTCATCTGAAATCCAGCTAGGGTCTGTATGGCTGTTGAGAACTGGGAGAGAACTAACTAATAGCTACTCAGAAGAATCCTCCCTTGTTAAGATACCCTGATTGCTTAGATTGAGCCCACTGTACTATTTTAATGGCATGAATTAAGAATTTTACATCTTTAAAACAAATATTAAGAACAACTCTTAAAAAACATTAAACGCTAATCAAATGAAAGTACTTCATTTTAGCTTTTGATAGTGCTGTTAATAGAATAAAAAATATTTTTGTCCCTTTAAAATTATTAAGATATTTTTCAATGACTACAGAAGAAACTCGAAGCAGAGTTTTTATTTGAGTGAATCATCACATAAACCAATATGTAATAACATAATTACTTAAATTTAGGAAAATGAAAATAAGTTATTAAAAATCTAAAACTGTTTGACTTAGTTCATCTTGGGTCCCTCTCTTGCCTCTCCATTAGATAGAGCCTAACAATCTGTTCGTCATGTCTGACATGTAAGGACTTATTTCACAGAACATGCAATTTCCATTTAGAAATGTTTTACTACCAAGATTCATCCTTTTCATTCATTTACTAGATATCATTGAAAATGAACTATTTTTAATATACTAACTAGAGAATGCCTTTTTCATTTAAAATAAATAGTCATATTTAAAAAAAAAAACTGCCATTGAGTTGATTCCAACTCATAGCAGCTCCATAGGGTTTCCAAGGTTGTATATCTTTATGAAAGCAGACTGCCATGTCTTTCTCCCTCAGAGCCACTGGTGGTTGCGAACTGCTGAACTTTCAGTTAGCAGTAGAGCGCTTTAACCACTGGGCCACCAGAGCTCTATAGTCATGTAGTAATTACCAGCTTAGTACATATACAAAATAAAAAAATAATTGTTTAAAATATTGTTTATTTCCCGTTGGCAACTCATGACACTTCAACACAAATACACTAGAAACTCAGTATATTCTCTGAGCAAAGTTTAATGTGTACTGACAGAAGAAAGAGTGGTCAAATGAGGTTTTATGATGTGATCGTCATGCCTTATTTGCAAAATCCTGGGGCATTCTTTAATTTTGTAAAAGACATTAGAGATACTACCCTGAAGGGAACATTTTGCTGAAAGTCTTATCACCACTCCCCCTGCAAAGATTCAAGTTGAGAAATGCTTTTGATTAATGAGAAAGTGATACAACTAACCAGTATGGTATGAGATTTGTGTGTGCATAATGGGGGATAAAGGAGGTGAGTACGCGACAGAGAATATGCAACTAATACAGACGATAAAGATGGGGTTAGGGCTAGATAATAATTCTTCCACTACTTCAATGAACCCTTCCTTCCATTCCACCCTTATATTCCTCATGTGTCTCCCTTCTCTTGTATTTAACATGAACTTAACAATTGACCCTATCCCATTTATCAGTGGTTTGGTGACAGCAGATCACATATCTGTAACAAACTGTTGGAACATCAATCTAAAAACTACAATGTTAGGAGAGAATATGAGATGAAATATGAGATGAAAGATTAGAGATGGAGATAGCTGCGTGTTCAAAACAGAGTCTAACTAAGCCACTGAATATTTCAAAGCCACGTTTCAGCATTCAAGAGAAGCCTCTGAGTTCTTACACAGGCACATTCTGAGCTGTGACTCCTTTAGGAAGTGCTGACTCTAAGGCTCTAGCTTAGAGAATTTTGTTTTGATATAATCAGTTCTGGTTGATGTGTCATTAGATGCCATGCCATGAGCCAGCTGCACACAATGCTATTCATTCCAGCTGATTTGTCCCAACTCTGAATGCTTGATTTTCACAAAGAATAGGATCAGTGCACTAAATGCTGCTGGCTCTCAGCTTCCTAGAGCTGCTATCCTCAGCTCTGGGAAAAATAAAAAAGCGTTTGGTCAGTGCAACTAAAATCTGGAAAACTGTCAAAGTGATTCCTTTCATACAAATGTAACCTAGTTGGGGTCAGGAATCAGTGAATCTTACCTTTCATTCCTATTTTATTTAAAAAACCAAACCAAACCTGTTGCCATCGAGTCAATTCCAACTCATAGCAACCCTACAGGACAGAATAGAACTGCCCCGTGGGGTTTCCAAGGAGCGCCCGGTGGATTCGAACTGCTGATCTTTTGGTTAGCAGCAGAACTCTTAGCACTAAGCCACATTATATTTAAAAGGCTTTAAAAATATGCAATATAAGTCAAGGATGCAAGACAAATAAGTATGCTCAAAGCCTAAGGTTGGCTTAGCTGTGCCTTTATCCTCCCCAAATTCTTTCCACAGCTCTGTTTTTAACTATTTTATTTCTCTACCGTTTAATTAAAGAAATGCTTTGCTCAAATTCTAGTTCGGAGCAATTCCTCCTGCTCTCATTGTTTGGAAATTTGGCAAATGAGTGTTACATGTAAGTGATGTAATTAGCTATACTGTGTCCAGTTCAGATTATAAGAGTTATATTCAGACTGAATATTATCAAATTTTATAGCCAAATTTTATCATGAAATTTTTAGAATAGATGCATGTATATAACATATACCTCAAAATATCATAAAAACATAAACATACTGACAGGTTTGTTGTGTGCTTATGTACAAAAATCTGTATTACATACTAACCAGTTGCTGTTGAGTCAATTTCAACTCATTGAAACTAGATGTGTGTCAGAGTAGAACTGTGCTCCACAGGGTTTTTAGTGGCTAATTTTTCAGAAGTGGATTGCCAGGACTTTCTTCTGAGGCACCTCTGGGTGAATTTGAACCTGCAAACTTTTGGTTAGCAGCTGAGAGCGTTAACCATTTGCACCACCCAGGAACTTCTATATACCAACAAAGATATAGAAATAAGTGCAATTATAGCACCTCCCCTCCAAGGACATACACACTAGTATCATAAATCCTGATCCAAGATCCCTTAAACCTAATTTTAATTTTCAAAAGGTCCAATAGTTATAAAAAATAAAACTTTATAGCAGTCATACATTTACCTATAGTAAGTTTTCATCGGCTGGTTAAAAAATCAAGAGCACCAAGCACTTACATTGTGATAACTATGAGCCAGGAACCATTCTAAGTAGTTTACACGTTTGAACACATATAATCCCCACAATGACATTATGTAGGTACTATTATTTTCCAATTTTTTAACAAATGAGGAAAGAGAAGCATAGAAAGATTAAATAAACTGGGGTTACATGGCTAGTAAAACCCATGGGGTTATATGGCTAGTAAATCACAGATCAAATAGAAAACCAGTCTTCAGCTTGCATACTCTTCAGCAAGGTGCTAGACCACCTCTTGAGTTTCTCTGCCCCTTAATGTACTTAAGATTAGCAGAATCTTCAACTGGCTGTTACTTAGGGGGGAAAATAATAGGAACTGACTTGTCGTCTAATTTTTTTTGCATAGATTTTTTTTTTTTTTCAAATCTTGAGGTTCATGGTATGGGGAGTAAATAACAGAAGATGTTCTTGGTGGTAAAAGTATTGTGAATCTCTGGTTACCAGACTCGTGTACTTTGGAGAGGCTCTTGTATTATTTTACTATTGATATTCACTTTGGATAGAAAGACAATGTGTGTCAGGAAAAAAATAATAAAGTGGAGATCATAGCTCTCTTCATCTCAGAGAAGAACAGATGAAATTGTCATTTCAGAGACCCTTGAAAATCACCCTGGGATTAGTCCCCCTAACCACATAATATCCAGAGTTTGTGAGATTCTGTGGTATAACACAGGGGATGGAAAGTGCATCCTTATTCTAAAACTAGTTTGAAATGGGGTAAAAATGCAATTAGTTGATGATGAAGCTCGTAGGGAACAGAAGATTAGATTCCCATCTCCTCATTTTCTCAAATTCTCCTTTAAATTGTTCCCCAAAAGCCATTTAATTTAAGCTAAGAAACCCGGATAACTGTGCTATCTTGTCTCACAACTGACTTATGCAAGTAAAATCACCAGTTATGAATTTAAAACACTAAGCTTCTAGGTCTGAATTATGAGAAGGGCTGACTCCATTTAAATTGGTGATTTTCTTTGAAATGTTTCCTTTGATAATTTAACATTCACCATCCTTGAGCCTCTTCTAAACACAGAGTCGTGCAGGCATAATTTTATTAGCTGTTCCCCATCTCATGTTTTGTAAAACTCCTGTATACTTTACTTGCCTTCTGTTGCCCCCCTTTAAATTTGAACAATGTTATTTCCTTATATAGACTCGTTTCCACATGGAGTTTCACTACAACCTCCTGGAATGAGAAAATAACCTTAACTGATGTGTGTGCTTAGACTTTTTATACTGTCAGGCAATTATCCAGATGGAACCAGTGATAACAGTTTCCTAAACTATAACTTTTAACAATCCCCAGTTTGAGATGCGGAAGCATCATCTTCTGCTTGCACAAATTATGAAAGATCCTTGCTTAACGAATATACAATTATATTTAAAATTGATACACTTCTTCACATACCAAACAAATGCATTTTCCATGGAAAATACAAGAATGTATCCAAAGCAACAAACAAATCAAACACATAAAAAAATTACAAGACCTGTTTATTTAAATGGAAAGAGGGAAAAGGGGAGAGAAGGAGGGATGGAGGAAGGGAAGAAAGTGGGGTGGGGGGGCGGGTGGAGAGAGGGAAAGGGAGAGAGAGAGGTAGGTAAGGAGAGAGGAAGGAATGAAGGAAGGAAGTAGGCAGGCAGGCAGGCAGGTTATCTGTGTTAAAAAGATAATTATTTGTGATGACTAGCCAACAACTAGATGCATACCTAATTGATAGAATGTTCACACCATATCAGATACGTGTTATAGAGCTGTAGGAATATAGTACAGGGTACAAAGATAGTTATTATTTGATTTACTTATAGATGTTTGACTATGTATTTAATGACATGTTTTTACGGCTTGCCTAAGAATTTGTGAAGATAAACATTTATCTTTCCTTCTTCATCTGCACTTACTACAGGTTTACCATAAATATCCACATTCTCTAAGGGAAAAAAAAAATCAGAAAAGCACTCAGCTGCCAATCAAAAGGTCAGTTTGAATCCACCAGCTACTCTGTAAAGATTCACAGCCTTGGAAACCCTATGGGACAGATCTACTCTGTCCTAAAGGGTCGCTGTAAGTCAGAATTAACTCTACAGCAATGAGTTTGATTTTTTGTTGTTGTTGTTTGGTTGGTTGGTTTACCATCAAAATATAGTAATAATTCAAATTATTTGGAAGAATTTGGTTCATGTCATGTTGGAAATACAGCAGACTCTACAAACATTGACATCTCTTTATCTCTGATGAATATTCCCTTCTTTATTCCCTCAATCTGTTCAGGCAGTTGCAAAGCATCAGGGAAAATGGAAGCAATAAGTAATATGACCCAGCTTGAGAAATTCTTACTCAAGGTTCAATATCTTTCACTGTATAGATGGGTCCCCATGGTATGAGGCCAGGAATAGCTGTAAAAGTGCCTTATACAGGCGTATATTCATTTATACATGTGTGTGTGTGCACACACACCCACACATGAACATTTGATCAATAATATTTGTATATAAGATAAAAACACACACTCATAATGTTTAAAAAGATGGTCAAGCAGTGTTAAATGCTTGGAATTGACTATCTTAATACCCCAACAAGGCATATGTAATGAAATAATATGAATTTAAACTGCATGTTATGAGAATAAATACTGTTTTAATCTTTACTGAAAGTATCCCAAAACCTTAAACAGAACTCATACAAATAGAATCTTATAATAACATTATTAAACTTCAGGTTATTTTAGTTTTGGCAAATACTTTCCATGCCAGCTGCAGAATATACTATACCAATCACCTCTTTTCCATGTAGATTTTCCTATTACATCTGGTAAAAAGATCTCAGAAACTCTAAACCCAATAGCATCCCCCATGCCTAGTCTAATCCTCATTTGGTTGCTTCGTCTTGGTGATGCATGCTAACCTTTTAGACATCAGTTGAATTGTAAATTTCTAGAGTTCAATGACCAGTGTTATTATGGGGAGTTTTATAATTTGGAAACCCTTGGAAAAGTATTTGGCCATAAAATACAAGACTGAGACCTTCACCCCAACATACTGGTACTAAATGGAAGACTCAGTTGAGGGAAATCAGGATTTCAAAGTAAAAATCAAGTTTCTATAACTATCAATCACCTTAGTGTATACATGAGCAAGAAAAAAGAAATTTAGGGACAAATCTTGTACCACATGGATAGTTTTCTTTCCAATATACTTCTAAGGAAAGTGTTAGAGAGAAGAATAGTATAATCAGATATATATTTTTCCTCCTACTTAAACTAACATGAGCCTTTTAGAATCTTCTTAGTTTTTCATAGAAATTCAGTTTCTATCAAAAAATTTTTTAACTGAGACCATGCAAACCTTGTGAATTTCCTTAAAAGTAAAAGACGATCAGAAGACATAGTAACAATGCAAAGTGAAACAATGAAAGAAAGAAATTTGAAAAAGAGAAAATCGGAGGAGAAAAACAACAGTAACACTATTTTTAAAATCTATACTTGGCTTTATATTTCAAATATCAGTGTTGTATGGCTACCTTGGTCTGGATCTGGTGAATGAAGTTTGACCATTTTAATGGGGCATTAGCTCTGTGTTAAGCACTGCTCTGCTTCTGTCAGTTTGTTGTACTGTGGTGGCTTGCATGTTGCTGTGATGCTGGAAGTTATGCCACCGGTATTTCAAATACTAGCAGGCTCACCCATGATAAACAGATTCCAGATTTCAGCAGAGTTTCCAGACTAAGACAGACTAGAAAGAAGGACCTGGCAGTCAACTTCTGAAAAAAATGGCCAGTGAAAACCTTATGAATGGCAGTGGAATATTGTTTGATATAATGCCTGAAGATAAGCCCCTCAGGTTGGAAGGCACTCAACATACAACTTGGGAAGAGCTGCCTCCTCAAAGTAGAGTTGAGCTTAATGATGTGGATCGAGAAGAAAAAATTCAAGCCTCGAGTCGCAACTTTGAAGGATTCTATGGGCAAAATATTGAAGTTGTCAAGGATTTCATTTTATCTGGATCCACAATCAACATCCATAGAAGCATCAGTTAAGAAATCAAAAGACACATTGCACTGGGCAAATCTGCTGCAAAAGACCTCTTTAAAGTGTTGAAAAGTAAAGATGTCACCCTGAAGACTAAGGTGCGCCTGACCCAAACCATGATATTTTCATTAGCCTCATATGCATGTGAAAGCTGGACAATGAATAAGGAAGACCAAAGAAGAATTGACACATTGGAATTATGGAGTTGGAGAAGAACACTGAATGTATCATGAACTGCCAGAAGAAAGAACAAGTCTGTCTTGGAAGAAGTGCAGCCAGAGTGCTCCTTGGAAGCAAGGATGGTGAGACTTAGTCTCATGTATTTTGGACATGCTGTCAGGAGAGACCAGTCCCTGGAGAAGGACATCACGCTTGGTAAATTACGGTTCAGGGAAAAAAGAGGAAGACTGTCAATGGGATGGATTGACACAGTGGCTACAACAACAGACTCAAACATAATAATGACTGTGAGGATGGTACAGGACTGGCAGCATTTCATTCGGTTGTACATACGGTTGCTCTGAGTTGTAACTGACTCAACCACAGCTAACCACAACGACAACAACAAGCACTGATTAAATTCTCTTCATTGGCCATTTCGCAGCCCAAACTCTCCATTAGATGGATAACTTTGGCATTTAAAGATCACAAAATTGAGTTCAGAAAGGGCGTCTCTTAATTTCTTTTCATTATACCACTTTAATTCATTGCCCCTAAAAATCAGTGTTACTTAAAAAAAAAAAAATACGGCTTTATGCCAATTCAACATTGTTCAAGTGTACAATTTAGTGATATCATGTTATACAACCATCACCAACAGTGGCTGCCAAATTTTCCATCACTATAAACAGAAACTCACTGGCAAATGTTGTACTACATATATTTTTACAATAATAAAAATACATATGGTTTTATGGGATTCCCAGTCATTTGCCACTATCTCAATGTCTTTATTCTTTAATAATTGTTTTTTTTTAATTTTTAAAAATATTTTATTGTACTTCAGGTGAAGGCTTACAGAACAAACAGTTTCTCATGTAACAGTAGTACACATGCTGTTTTATGACTTTGGTTAACAATCCCACAACATTTTAACCCTCTAAATTCTCAGGTTTTATTATTATTATTTATTTATTTATTTTGGTGAAAATACACATAGCCAAAGATACACCATTTCAAAACTTTTTATGTACACATTTAAGTTACATTGACTACGCTCTTGTAATTGTGCTGTTATTCTCATTTAAGATGAAGGCTTACAGGACAAAATAGCCTCCCATTTAACAGTTACTACAAATGTTGCCCTATAAAAATGGTTAACAATGTCACAACACATCAACAGTATCCTTACTCAACCTTGTGTTCCCTATCATCAGCTTCTTACTCCCCTTCTCCCTTCTGGCCCTTGTCACTGGACTCCTGTACCTCGTTAGTCTCATTTGGTTTTACTGGGCTGTCCACTCCCAGGCTGAACAGTGAACCTCGAAGGTAACTTCACCACTGAGCTCAAAGGGTGTCCGGGGGACATACTCTTGAGGTTTCTCCAGTCTCCTTTAGGCCAGTAAATCTGGTCTTTTTTTGTGTGTGTGAGTTAGAATTATGCTCTACATCCTTCTCCAGCTCTGTCCAGAACCCTCTGTTGTGATCCTGGTCAGAGCAGTCAGCGGTGGTAGCCGGGTACCATCTAGCTGTACTGGACTCAGTCCGGTGGAGGTCTTGGTAGCTGTGGACAATTAGTCCTTCAGACTAATCTTTTCCTTGTATCCTGTTCTCTTCATTCTCCCTTGCTCCCGAAGGGATGAGACCAGTGGAGTATCTTAGATGGCCGCTCACAGGCTTTTAAGACCCCAGAGACTACTCACCAAGGTAGAATGTAGAGCATTATCTTTATAAGTAGTGTCAGACCAATTGAGCTAGATGTTCCCCGAGACCATGGTCCCCAGAGCCCTCTGTCCAGCAACTCAGTCCCTCGGGGAGTTTGGATGTGTCCATGGGGCCTCCATGACCTTTCCTTGTGCAGGTTGTGTTAGTTTCCCTTGTACTGTGTACTGTCTCACCTTTCACCCAAGATACCACTTATCTATTGCCTATTTAATATTTCCCCCCCTCCCCTCCCATCCCTGGTAACCAACAAGGATTGTTACATTGTGCATGTGAACTTTTTCATGGGTTTTTACAATAGAGGTCTCATACAATATTTGTCCTTTTGTGATTGACTTATTTCACTCAGCATAATGTCCTCCAGTTTCATCCACATTCTGAGATGGTTCACAGATTCATTGTTGTTCTATCTCGTTGCATAGTACTCCATTGTGTGTATGTACCATAGTTTGTTTATCCATTCATCTGTTGATGGGCACCTACATTGTTTCCATCGTTTTGTTACTGTGAACAATGCTGCCATGAACATAGGTGTGCATATGTCTATTCGAGTGACGACTCTTATTTCTCTAGGATATATTCCTAGGAGTGGGATTGCTGGATTGTATGGTATGTCTATTTCTAGCTTTCTGAGGAAACGCCATATCATTTTCCAAAATGGTTGTAGCATTTTGCATTCCCACCAGCAGTGTACAAGAGTTCCCATCTCCCCACAACCCCTCCAACATTTGTTATTTCCAGTATTTTTGATTCATGCCAGTAATGCCGGGGTGAGATGGTATCTCATTGTGGTTTTAATTTGCATTTCTCTAATGGCTAGTGAATGCGAGCATTTCCTCATGTGTCTGTGGCCATTTGAATGTCTTCTTTGGTGAATTGTCTGTTCATTTCCTTTGCCCATTTTTTGATAGGATTGTTTGTCTTTTTGTTGTAGAGGTGTTGGCTTTTCTTGTAGATTATGGAGATTAGACTTTTGTCTGACTTGTACTGTCAAAAATTGTTTCCGAGTCTGTAGGTTCTCTTTTGACTCTTTTGGTGAAGTCCTTTGAAGGGCATAAGTGTTTGATTTTTAGAAGATCCCAGTTATCTAGTTTATCTGTTGGGTTTTTTGTGTTAATGGTTATGGTTTTTATCCTGTTAATGCCATGTATTAAGGCCTGAAGTGTGGGTCCTATTTTTTCTTCTATGAACTTTATAGTTTTAGGCTTTATATTCAGGTCTTTGATCTATTTTGAAGTAGTATTTGTATATGGCGTGAGGTATGGGTCCTGTTTCATTTTTCTGCAAATGGATATCCAGTTTTGCCAGCACCATTTGTTAAAAAGACTGTCTTTACCCCCATTTGATGGACTTTGGGCCCTTGTCGAAGATCAGGTTACCGTAGGTGGATGGATTTACATCTGGGTTCTCAATTCTGTTCCATTGGTCAATGTATCTGTTGTTGTACCAGTACCAGGCTGTTTTGACTACTGTACCTGTATAGTAGGTTCTGAAGTCAGGTAGTGTGAGTTCTCCAACTTTATTCTTCTTCTTCAATAGTTCTTTACTTATTTGGGGCTTCTTCCCTTTCCATATAAAGTTAATAATTAGTTTTTCCATCTCTTTGAAGAATGTTGCTGGTATTTGGATCGGGGTTGCATTGTATTTGTAAATTGCTTTGGATAGAATTGCCATTTTCACAATGTTGAGTCTGCCTATCCATGAGCATGGTATGTTTTTCCATTTATGTAGATCCCTTTGGGTTTCATGCAGCAGTGTTTTGTAGTTTTATTTCTATAGGTCTTTTACATTCCTGGTCAGATTTATTCCTAAGTATATTATCTTTTTAGGGGCTACTGAAAATGGTATTGATTTCCTGATTTCCTTTTCATCGTTCTCCTTACTGGTGTATAGGAATCCAACTGATTTTTGAATGTCTATCTTGTATCCTGCTACTCTGCTGAATCTTTCTATTAGTTCCAGTAGATTTCTCGTGGAGTCTTTAGGGTTTTCTATGTATAGTATCATATCGTCTGCAAACAGGGACAGTTTAACTTCTTCATTACCAATTTGGATGCCCTTTATTTCTTTCTCTTGCCTTATTGCTCTAGCTAGAACTTCCAGCACAATGTTAAATAGGAGTGGTGATAAAGGGCATCCTTTTCTTGTTCTTGATTTCAAGGGGAATGTTTTCAGCCTCTCTCCATTAAGAATGATGTTGGCTGTTGGTTTTGCATAGATGCCCTTTATGATGTTGAGAAATTTCCCTTCTATACCTATTTTATTGAGAGTTTTTATCAGGAATGGGTGTTGGACTTTGTCAAATGCCTTTTCTGAGTCAATTGAGATGATCATGTGATTTTTTTCTTTCCTTCTATTTATGTGGTGAATTACATTGATGGATTTTCTAATGTTGAACCATCCTTGCATACCTGGTATGAATCCTACTTGGTCGTGGTGTATTATTTTTTGGATATGATACTGGATTCTATTGGCTAGAATTTTGTTGAGAATTTTTGCATCTATATTCATGAGAGATATTGGTCTGTAATTTTCTTTTTTTGTGATGTCTTTGCCTGGTTTTGGTATCAGCGTTATGCTGGCTTCATAGAATGAATTTGGAAGTGTTGCTTCCTCTTTTATGCTCTGAAATAGCTTGAGTAGAACTGGTACAAGCTCTTCTGTAAATGTTTTGTAGAATTCTCCAGTGAAGCCATCTGGGCCAGGGCTTTTTTTGGTTGGCAGTTTTTTTTATTACCTTTTCAATCTCTTCTCCTGTTATGGGTCTGTTCAGATTTTCAATATCACTTTGTTGTAGTTTGGGTAGGCCGTGTGTTTCTAGAAATTTATCCATTTCCTCTAGGTTTTCAAATTTGTTGGAATATCGTTTTTCATAATATTCTGTTATAATCCTTTTTATTTCAGTTGGGTCTGTTGTAATGTCCCCCATTTCATTTCTGATTTGGGTTATTTGTGTCCTCTTCTGTTTTTCTTTTGTCAGTCTGTCCAGTGGTTTGTCGATTTTGTTGATTCTTTCGAAGAACCAACTTTTGGTTTTGTTGATACTTTCTATTGTTTTTCTGTTCTCTATTTCATTGATTTCTGCTCTGATCTTTACTATTTCCTTTCTTCTGGTGGTTGTAGGCTTTTTTTGCTGTTCTCTTTCTATTTGTTTGAGTTCTGTAGTTAATGGTTTGATTTTGTCCCTTTCTTCTTTTTTGATATGTGCATCTATTGCTATAAATTGTCCTCTGAGGACTGCCTTTGTTGTGTCCCAAAGGTTTTGGTATGATGTGTTTTCATTTTCATTTGATTCTAGGAATTTTTTAATTCCATCTCTGATTTCTTCTATTACCTATTGATGTGTAAGCAGAGTATTATTCAGTTTCCACGTAGTTGATTTTTTTTCCTTGCTCTTTCTAGTGTTAATTTCTACCTTGATGGCATTGTCGTCAGAGAAGATACTGTGAATTATCTCAACATTTTGGATCTTGTTGAGGATTGCTCTGTGGCCTAAGATGTGGTCTATTCTGGAGAACGTTCAATGTGCATTGGAAAAGAATGTGTACTTTGCAGCGGTTGGACAGATTGTTCTATATATGTCTATGAGGTCCAGTTGGCTGATTGTGTCCTTTAGGTCTTCTGTATCTTTGCTGAGTTTCTTTTTAGTTGTTCTGTCCTTTACTGAGAGTGGTATGTTGAAGTCTCCTACTATTATTGTGGAACTGTCAGTTTCTCTTTTCAGTGCTGTTAGAGTTTTTTTATGTATTTTGGAGCCCTGTCATTGGGTGCGTAGATGTTTATTATGGTTATGTCTTCATGATGGATCATCCCCTTAATCATTATATAGTGTCCTTCTTTGTCTTTTATGGTAGATTTTGTTTTAAAGTCTATTTTATCTGCGATTAGAATTGCCACTCCTCCTCTTTTTTGGTAGCTGTTAGCCTGATATATTTTTTTCCAACCTTTGATTTTTAATAAATTCACATCTTTGTTTCTAAGGTGTGTCTCTTGTAGACAGCATATTGATGGATCCTGTTTTCTTTTCCATTCTGCCACTCTCCGTCTCTTTATGGGTGCATTGAGTCCATTTACATTCAGTGTAATTATTGATAGATGGAAGTTTGTTGCTGTCATTTTGTAGTGGTTTTTTTTTTGGTGCTGTAGTTTTCTTTGTTCTTCTTACTCTCTTGGGCTGAGTTACTTTTGTTTGTGGATTTTGTGTTCATTTCTTTAGTTTTTGTAGGTTTTGTTTTTGCTGAGACTTTATGTTTTTCATCTTTATTTTTATTATTTGGTTTGTTAACTTTCTTTGTGGTTACCATGAATTTTACCCTTATCTTTATAAGTCTGAAGCAGTCTACCCTTACTTGGTATTGCCTTGCCTTCCTCTCCATTAGAAGGTTCTATACCTATGCCGTTTATTCCCTTTCATTTGTTTGATGTTGTTGTCATCCTTTGATTGATTGCTCTGATTCCCTGTTGTATTTCTTTTGGTTTTGGATGTCCTCAAGAGTTCATTTCCTAGAATGGTATCTGGCTCGTATGATCCTGCATCCTAGGTTCTGCTTGAGGGCTGAAGCTGTTTGTCCTCAGATCAAAGAACTCCCTTTAATAATTCTTGTAAGTTTGGTTTGACTTTTGCATATTCCCTTAGTTTCTGTTTATCTGGAAATGACCTAATTTCACCATCATATTTGAATGAGAGTTTTGCAGGATATATTATTCTTGGCTGACAATTTTTTTCTTTCAAGATTTTATATATGTCATCCCACTGCCTTCTTGCCTGCATGGTTTCTGCTGAATAATCTGAGCTTAGTCTTATTGTTTCTCCTCTGTATGTGACTTCTTGTTTTTCATGAGCTGCTCTCAGGATTCTTTGTTTGTCTTTGTTTTTGGTGAGTGTGAATATGATATGCCTTGGTGATTTTCTTTTGGGGTCTCTTCTATATGGGGTTCCTTGAGCTTCTTGGATGGCCATTTTTTCATCTTTCATGATATTGGGAAAGTTTTCTGTCAGCAGTTCCTCAATGATCCTCTTTGTATTTTCTGTTTTCTCCCCCTGTTCTGGGATGCCAATCACTCATAAATTTTTACTTTTAATTGTGTCCCACATAACTCTCAAGGTCTCTTCATTTTTCTTTGTTCTTTTTTCTGAGTTTTCCTGAAACAGAGTTGTATCCAAGTGTTTGTCTTCAGTTCCACTGATCCTGTCTTCCACGGTTTCAAATGTACTTCTCAGCCCTTCTATGACATCACCCATTTCTGAAATCTTGTTGTTTATCTTTTGGATTTCTAATTGTTGTTTTTGTATAATTTCGAGTTGTGAATTTATTTTGGCATTTTGTTCTTGCATCATCTTCCTGAATTCTTCCAATTTTTTGTCTGTATTTTCCATAAATTTGTCTATCTTTTCCTCATGTTTGTCAGCTTTTTGCCTCAGTTCTTAGAAAATTCCGAGTATTAGTGATTTGAGTTCCCTGTTAGGTACTTCTAGTGCATTTTCTTCCACAGGAGAGTTATCTGGTGTTTTAATTTGGATGCCTATTGGAGCCATCTTGTCTTGTTTTTGTAAATGTTTTGATATTGTTTGCTGTTTTTTGGGCATTCAGTAGATATTTCTCTCGTTTATTGATTGTAGATTTTTTTGTTTCATCCTTATGGTACAGCTGGGCAGGTCTAGCTGAAGAGGAGCCACTGGGATGGGTTGTTTGTGGCACTCACCGCAGCCACCAGGACGGTCGGTAGTCAGTGCTGGACAGGTTCCAATAGGGCATGCCTACACAGCTTGGTGGTGTGATGTCAAGTGTACGGTGCAGGTAGGCAGGATGCAGCGGGGAGATGGTTATGTGTGA
This sequence comes from Dugong dugon, assembly GCA_030035585.1. Taxonomy (NCBI): domain Eukaryota; kingdom Metazoa; phylum Chordata; class Mammalia; order Sirenia; family Dugongidae; genus Dugong; species Dugong dugon. Next base: position 105,470,530 of record CM057460.1, on the reverse strand, counting down.
AGCTAAGCTGGATATGGGAGAGAGGAGAGAGGAGCAGGAGTGAAAAAACATACAAACATAAAAAAATGCTATGGGAGCTTGCCATTGGAATGGACAGATGAGAGACTATGGGATGGGGAAAACCAGAAGGGGGAAGAGAAGGAAAAGGAAAGAATGAACAAATAAAAATCAGAAAAGTTAAAGAACTGCAAAGTTCCCAGGGATCCCACCGATGCAGCTATGACGTCTGGGGAAGTCGGTCTCAGGTTTCACAGCACAGCCTGGCCAGAAGGCGCAGAGGCATACAATGCGTGGTATTCAGGGATCAGAAAGGGAAGGAAGAGATAGAGAGATGAGAAATTGAGCAATGAAGAAAGAGAAAAGGAAAAAAGAGGGAAAAGAAAACAAAACTAATCAAAAAAGTAAAAAATAAAATAAAATAAAATAAAAAAACGCCAACACCAGCAGTCAACGAATGGCACTCAGAGAGCCAGCCAGTGCGGGCTTGTGTTTCTGGACAAGAGACTGTGTCCGTGGGAAACAGAGGAGGCCGAGTGTGAGTGAAGAATTGTGGAGAGTGGGAAAGCGTATATCACAAATTGCCTGCACTCTGGGGACCCTCATAAAGGAGCAAAGAGGGTGCAAGGAGCCAGGCACCTGAGTGAAAGGAGGGGGAGGCAGTGAGAGGCAAGTGAGAAACCAAAAGAAGCAGGAGAGAAAAAAAAAAAAAGAAGGAAAAAAAAAAAAGCAGCACCAGCAGCCAACAAACAGCTCCCAGAGAGCTGCCCGTCCGGGCACGCGGAATCCAAGCAGCCGGCGGACTCTGGTGAAGAGATTGCGGCCGTGGGGAGCAGAGGGGCAAAGGAACAAAGGCCCCGGGATCTCACCAGCGCAGCAGCCCAGACCTGGAAGCAGCCGCACTCCCAAACATAGCCCTACAGCCCCGCAGGAAAGGGCAAAGACGGCACTCGGAACCAGGCACCCGAGCAAAAGGAGGGGGAGGCAGCGAGAGGCAAGCGAGAAACCAAAAGAAGCAGAAAAAGCAACACCAGCAGCCAACAAATGGCATTCAGAGAGCCGCCCACACAGGCGCGTGAAATCCAAGCAGCCGGCGGTCCCGGGTCAAGAGACTGTGGCCACAGGAAGCAGAGGGGCAAAGGAACAAAGGCCCCAGGATCTCACCAGCACGGCAGCCCAGACCTGGAAGCAGCCACACACCTGAACGCAGCCCCACAGCCCCGCAGGAAAGAGCAAAGATGGCGCTCGGAACCAGGCACCCAAGCAAAAGGAGGGGGAGGTGGCAGAAAAAGCAACACCAGCAGCTAACAGACGGTACCCAGAGAGCCGCCGGCCCAGGTGCGCGGAATCCAAGCAACCAGCGCCCCCGGGCCCAGGGACCTTGGCCACGGGAAGCAGGGGAGCCCCAGCCTGGGTGAAGAGGAGTGGGGGGTGGGAAAGCGCACACCGCAAATTACCGGTTGTTTTGTCTCCCACTGGATGCTCCGCGAGGCTGCTCTCCCGTTCTCCCGTTTGCTGGTCTCCGATAGGAGTCCAAGATGGTGGATCCATGCTGCGTTAGCTGGTAGGGGACCTCTGCATGAATCTCTCCTCGCTCTCCGTTCTCTTTCAGTATTCTCACTCTGTTTGGTGTTTGGTGAGTTCTTTATCTCTTCATTTGATGTTCTAGGGTTTCAGGATTGTTGATTCTCTGGCTTAGTTTTTCGGATCTTTGCTGTGGAGCGACGGCGTGGTGCTTCTGCCTAGAGCGCCATCTTGCCAGACTCCCCCCCTAATAATTGTTTTAATTATTTTCAATTTACCATTTCAAAAGAAACACAAGTTATACAAAATTACATTTTGTTCCTACAAACAGCAAAATTTTAGAGGCATTAATTACAATTTAGAAACATTTTAGAATAAATTGATATAAATTCAGAAGCAGTGCCTTTATAATCTTTTTATTTTCAATTATACTATCTTGTATTTTATTTTATTTTATAAAAAATGTTAAGGGATAGAAAACCTCTGTTTTGTAAGGAATCTTGTCATGCTAAGTAACCAGTTTTACAATATTTTATTTCTCCATTGACTGATTAGTTACTTGAATTAACTTAGTCTCATGAATTTTAAGATTAGGCAAGATTGAGAGTGGGATACAATTTAATAGAGCAAAGACATACCAAGAAGAAAATAATAACCCTTCTTTACAGCCTGCTTTTGATCTATTTCAAGGAGTATGAGTCAGGAGGATAACAGTAGAGTTAAGCATAGATTCTAGAGAAATATTTAGTGTGTCATGCACCTAAACCTAAGAGACAGGGGATCTAGTAGAGAGGTTAAGGACATGTCTTTTAGAGTCTGACATCTGACTTTGATTCTTAATTTTACAACTTTTTGTTTGTCCAAGTTGATTTACCTCTCTGAGACTCAACTAGAAAATGAAAAATAATATTTATCTCTGTTGTGGATATGGAATGAAATTATGTATATAAAAACTTTTAGAGTGTCTAGCACAAATTACACCCATTGCTGTAGAGATGATTCCTACGTTATAGGACTTAGTAAACTTCCTCATAGGGTTTCCAAGGATCAGCTGGTGGATTCAAACTGCCGACCTTTCAGTTAACACACATAGCTCTTAACCACTGTGCCACTGGGATTCCAAATTAGCACAAATTAGGCAGGATTATTAAAATTTTTTACCTGAAAAAAAAATTCCATTGTTAAGAACAAGGAAAGGGTAGAGAGGTTGTATCTGGCTTCTGATCAACATATTTGGCCATTTCTCTCTTTAGATTCCTTACAGTATCCATGTTTTAGCAGTAGAGGCCACTGTCATGGTACTAGGAAGAATTCTAAAGTTTCATCTAGTATCAACTAGAACAATTGCCTGAATCATTTAGTTATGTCTGCCTTGGTCACAGAAGGAGCTGAGAAGTTGCTGCCCACTCTGCAAGCTCAGCACTTCCTCCATCTAAGTTACTCTCTAGTTTTCTTCCTATTCTAGATCCCCTGCCTCAGCAGTACCTTCTGATCCATCATCCACTTCCCTCTTCTCTTCATTTTTATCACAGAAATGAGAAGCTAAAAATATTCTTGAAAACTGACAGATTATCTTATTATTCCTTTAACAGCTGAAAAAATATAGTATTAAGGAAAAAAAGAACCTCTTCTGCCACTGATACTTGAGGGGACTTTACTGGAAAAGAAGCACTTGTCTTTTTTCATGTGGCAAGCCTATTTTAAATTTTTTTTTAACTACTGGTATTTATTATGAGTATATAGCAATGATGGGAGACATTGGCAACAGCCGCTAGAGCAGGCAGGGATGAAATACTTAGCCCAGATTTCAGGAAGGGTAAATTATACAAACTCTGCAGTGAGCGGACAGTGATCCTAGGGAAACGATCTTCGGTAAGTTGTTGGTTCTCAGGAAGTGTTAGAGCAACGGGGCTTCATTCTGTTTACGTGGTCCTGAAAGTCCAGAGAATAAGACAGATAGTACAGAAAATCTTAATTCGGTATCAATCCTGTTAATACTACAAAGTTTCTCCCCCAATGGAAACAACACTCTCACATGTTCATTATCAAGTAGTGGCATTTAAATACAGAATCACTTAAAGAACATTGCTGTTGTCAATGGCAGCCATTTAGGAAGATTTATGTACAAAATGCTTTCTCTTTTTTTTCACAGATAAACTTTGCAAAATAAACTGCTTTTGAAATTAAGAGTTTTAACCTCTTACACTTTATACCACATATATACATATATACATATATATACACATATATATATTTGGTTAAAATTTAAGATTTGCAAATAGATGCTTGGTGAAATGCTAATGAATATGACTTTACACAGAGTATTATCATTTTATTTTTTGTTTATCTCCAAAATGTGGTTTAAAATCCAAGAAACTGGTTCCTGGATAAAACCTTCAGTTGTTAGCTAGTCAAAAACTGGCTATTTTAAAAACCCACATTCTTAGCTTAAAAGAGCAAAAGATTAATGCCAAGTTGGCAGTTCTAATGGTGTGAGGGGATCTATGGTCTGAACTTTCCTGTCTACACTGTTACTATTGGAAACAGCAACAAGGGAACGAACACTACATAGGATGCTCACAGTACTGCATAAGAAACAGTCGAAGTTTGATAGAACTTCTCAGAGGGATTCAGGACACTGAACAGGCAGGCAGAAGGGATCATCCTTTCCCAAATTCATGCATTTCAAAACCTTAATCAAAGCACTCTGAAACAGCTTTACCAATCACTGAAGACAACTAATTTTTTCGTGTTGTTGTTAACATCAGTGGTCATAGGTCAAAAAAAGATATTTTCACATTCATAGATAGTGTAATATAACAGATAGAAGACTGTAGGAGGTGTTACCTGTTTCTATGTGTCACATTCCTAGTTTCTTTTCAGCTTTGTGTGACTAGACTTAATTAATATGCTCAGACTCATTTAGCGTGTTAACATCTCACAGAGGAGGTAGCAGATATCAAACAGATAAGAAGTGATAGTATAGTCGATCTTAGCTAAGAATTCATTTCCTCTCCTGTAAGTAAGAGAATTGCAAATAAATTTATCACCTGAGTCAAGATGTGAAGAGTAACAAAATAGATGGTGGAGTATGTAAAAACATGGAAGACGAATTTGCAAATACAAAATGCAACTAAAGTTTCAAATGATGTTGGATTCTATAAATTTTAATAGTGTTTATGCTTCTAGGAATTCAAGTGCTTTTAAGTATTCATATCAAAGTAGAGTGTTTGCAAATAGTGAATTACTCTAACACTCACTATTTCACTAGGCTATAAATGCTATTAAAGCCGGGTATGAATCTGATTTTCTCAATCACAGTAATTGATACATAAACCCCATTGCCATCGAGTAGATTCCAATTCATGGTGACCACATGTATTACAGAATAGAACTGCTCTATAGGGTTTTCTTGGCTGTAATCTTTACAAAAGTAGATCACCAGGCCTTTCTTCCATGGAGTCACTGTGTAGGTTTGAATCACCAACTTTAGGTTAGCAGCCGATCACAAACCACTTGCGACACCAGGGACTTAACTGGTATATAAACCAATACCAAACCCATTACCATCGAGTTGACTCTGACTCATAGCTACCTTATAAGAAAGAGTAGAGCCGCCCCATAGGGTTTTCAAGGCTGTAAATCTTTACTGAAGCAGACTGCCACATCTTTCTCCCCCAGAACGACTGATAAGTTCAAACCACTGACCCTTCAGTTAGCAGCCGATCACTTAACCACTGTACCACGAGGGCTTCTAATTGCTATATAGTAGGTGCTCAAAAAATATTGATTAGATAAATAAATTTCTGCTTATTTTTTTCAATAATGAAATTAAGATACACTGTGAACTTGTTTCAAAATTTGTTACACGTTTGACTGAGTTTAACGTTAATAGAAATTGGAAAGGGGAACTAATAGGAAAACAAAAATAAATTTCTGAGGTGAAAGTTTTTGGCGGGCATGAGGAAATACATAGTAAATAACCTCCCAAACACACACACACACACACACACACACACACACACACACACACAGTATTTACAAAGTGTTGGGTCTTGTTCTAAGTGCTATATAAATATTAACTTTTTAAATACAGTCATGCATCACGTAATGCTCATGATACCTTCTGTGAAATAGGACATTATGCGATTTATTGTGTGAACACCATATTACAGTCACATACAACATAACATCCATCCAGGCTACGTCTTATTGCTTATATATCTGCAGTCACATAAGTTCCCATAAGTTCAGAAATCCCAATCAGAGAACAGACGTAGCAGACATAACTGGACATAAAGAATGCAACAACTTCTTGCACACAAAACATGTATCTCACGTCTCCTTTACAAAAAGCGATTGCACTGCCGGGAACCCATATGTAATGACAAACTATTGTATGTAAGTCAAATTTTATATTTTATTTTATTGTGTTTTGGTGAAAGTTTACAGCACAAATTAGTTTTTCATTGACAAATTTATCCACAAATCGTTTTGTGGCATGATTTGCAATCCCCATAATATGTCAGCACTCTTCCCTTTTCCCTTTCCACCCTGGGTTCTCCGTGTCCATTCATCCACTTTCCTGTCCCTTCCTGCCTTCTCGTCTTTGTTTCAGGGCAGACATTGCCCACTTGATCTCGTATGCTTGATTACTAAGAAGCACATTCTTCACGTGTGTTATTGTTTGTTTATCTTGTTGTTGTTGTTAGATGTCGTCAAGTCAGTTCCTACTCATAGTGACCCTATGTACAACAGAAAGAAACACTGCCTGGTTGTGAGCCAGCCTCACAATCTTTATTATGCTTGGGCCCATTGTTACAGCCACTGTGTCAATCCATCTCGTTGAGGGTCTTTCTCTTTTTCACTGACCCTGTACTTTACCAAGCATGACGTCCTTCTCCAGGGACTGATCTCTCCTGATAGTATGTCCAAAGTATGTGAGTTGTAGGAGCATTCTGGTTGTACTTCTTCCAAGACAGATTTGTTCGTTTTTTTTGGCAGTCCATAGCATATTCAATATTCTTCACCAGCACCATGATTTTTTGTTTATAGGCCTGTCTAATCTTTGGCTGAAAGGTGGACTTCAGGAGTGGCTTGAGTTCTGAGTTAGCAGGGTATCAGGGGGCCATAGTCTTGGGTGTTCCTCCAGTCTCTGTCAGACCAACAAATTTTTAGTATAAAAGGTTTTACAGGGCTTGGTTCCTAACTACAGGTTGTATTTAAATCAGACGTTCATAATCCAGGGACAGCCTGTATATGATATGGTATTCCCACAAGTCCAAATCTCATAACATCGTATTTCACAGAACGTATCACAGGCGTTAAGCAGTGTATGACTGTATGTACAGATATGGGTGACCAAGCTGGTACGTGAAATACCAGTGGCATAGCTTCTAGCATCACAGCAACATGCAAGCCACTGTAGTATGACAAACTTCAGCAGAGCTTCCAGACTAACACAGGCTAAGAAGAAGGACCTGATGGTCTACTTCTGAAAAAATTGGCCTGTGAAAACCTTATGAACAGTAGTGGAACTTTCATTGTCTGATGTAGTGCCAGAAGATGAGCCCTTCAGGTTGAAAGTCACTCAAAATACAACTGGGGAAGAGCTCCCTCCTCAAAGTAGAGTCGACTTTAGTGACATGGATGGAGTAAAGCTTTTAGGACTTTATTTTGCTAATGTGGCATGACACAAAATGAGAAGAAAAAAAAAAAACAGCTGAAAACATCCATTAATAATCAGAACATGGAATGTATGAGGTATGAATTTAGGAAAACTGGAAGTTGTCAAAAATGAAATGGAACACATAAAGATCAATTTCTTAGGCATTAGTGAGCTGAAATGGACTAGTATTGGACACTTTGAGTCAGACAATAATATGAGCTACTCCACCAGGAATTATATATTGAAGAAGAATGTCCTCACATTCATCATTAAAAATAGTATTTCAAGATCTATCTCAAAGTACAACACTGTCAGTGATAATATAATATCCATACGCCTACAAGGAAGACCAGTTAATATGACTATTATTCAAATTTATGCACCAGCCAATAAGTCCAAAGTTGAAGAAACTGAAGATTTATACCAACTTCTACAGTCTGAAATTGAGTAAACATTCAATCAAGACACATTGATAATCACTGTCTATTGAAATGCCAGAGTTGGAAACAAAGAAGGAGGATTGGTAGTTGGAAAATATGGCCTCGGTGATAGACACAAAGCTGGAGGTCTCATAACAGAATTCTGCAAGACCAACAACTTCTTCACTGAAAATATCTTTTTTCAACAACATAAATGATGACTGTACACATAGGACCTCACCAGATGGAAAACACAGTAATCAAATCAATTACATCTGTGGAAAGAGACAATGGAAAATCTAAACATTATTAGTTAGAACAAGGCCCGGGATCACCTGCAGAATAGACCATCAATTACTCCTATGCAAGTTCAACTTAAAGCTGAAGAAAATTAAAACAAGTCCATGAGAGCCAAAATACGACCTTGAGTATATCCCAACCGAATTTACAGACCATGTCAAGAATAGATTGGATGCACTGAAAACTTATGACTGAAGAACAAGTTGTGGTACGACATCAAGGACATCATACATAAAGGAAGCAAAAGACCATTAAAAATATAGGAAAGAAAAGACAAAAATGGATGTAAGAAGAGACTCTGAAACGTGCTCTTGAATATAGAGTAGCTAAAGTGAATGGAAGAAATGATGAAATAAAAGAGCTGAACAGAATGTTTCAAAGGTGAAGAAGGAAAAGTAAAGCATTATAATGAAATGTACAAAGACCTGGTGTTAGAAAACCAAAAATTATTAACATGCTTGAAATTTCTTAAGCTGAAAAACTGAAGAAAAAATTCAAGCCTCAAGTTGCAATTCCAATGAATTCTATGGGGTAAATATTGAAAGATTCAGGAAGAATCAAATGAAGATGGAAGTAATATTCAGAGTCACTGTACCAAGAAGAATGGGTCGTCATTCAACCATTTAAGGAGGTAGTGATGATCAAGAACCAATGGTATTGAAGGAAGAAGTCCAAGCCGCTCTGAAGGTGTTGGCGCAAAACAAGTCTCCAGGAATTGATAGAATATCAATTGAGATGTTTCAGCAAATGGATGCAGTGCTGCAGGTGCTCACTCATCTATGCCAAGAAATTTGGAAGACAGTAACTTGGCCAACTGACTGATGTGACCATTTCAAGGAGAAGTGATCCAACAAAATGTGGAAATTATTGAATAATATTATTAATGTCACACACAAGCAAAATTTTGCTGAAGATATTTCAAAAATAGTTGTAGCAGTACATCCACAGGGAACTGCCAGAAATTCAAACCAGATTCAGAAGAGGACCTGGAATGAGGGATATCATTTCTGAAGTCAGATGGATCTTAGCTGAAAGCAGATAATACCAGAAAGATGTTTATCTATGTTTTATTGATTATGCAAAGGCATTTGACTGTGTGAATCATAACAAATTATGGATAACATTGTGAAGAATGAGAATTCCAGAACACTACATTGTGTTCATGAAGAATCTCTTGGTCTTGTACATAGACCAAGAGGCAGTAGTTCAAACAGAACAAGGATATATTTCATGATTTACATCACTAAAAAGTGTGTGTCAGGGTTGTATCTTTTCACCACACTTATTCAATCTGTATGCTGAACAAATAATCTGAAAAGCTAGACTTTATGAAGAAGAACACGGCATCAGGATTGGAGGAAGACTCATTAACAACCTGCGTTATGCAGATGACACAACCTTGCTTGCTGAAAGCAAAGAGGACTTGAGGCACTTACCGACGAAGATCAAAGACTATAGCCTTCAGTATGGATTGCGCCTCAACATAAAGTAAACAAAAATCCTCACAACTGGAGTATTAAGCAATATCATGATAAATGGAGAAAAGATTGAAGTTGTCAAGGGTTTCATTTTACTGAATCCACAATCAACACCCATGGAAGCAGCAGTCAAGAAATCAAAGGACATATAACATTGGACAAATCTGCTGCACAAGACTTCTTTCCAAACCAAAAACCAAATCCATTGCCGTTGAGTCAATTCTGAATCATAACAACCCTTCAGGACAGAGTAGAACTACCCTATAGGACTTCCAAAGAGCTGTTGGTAAATTCGAACTGCCGACCTTTTGGTTACCAGCTAAACACTTAACCACTGCTCCACCTCTTTAAAAGACTGCGAAAGACCTCTTTAAAGTGTTGAAAAGCAAAGATGTCACTTTGAGGACTAAGGTGCCCCTGACCCAAGCCATATTATTTTCATTCACCTTGTAGACATGAGAAATCTGGGAATGAATAAGGAAGAAAGAAGAACTGACACATTGTATTATGGTATTGGTGAAAAATATTGAGTATAACATGGGCTGTCAGAAGAACGATTAAATCTGTCTTGGAAGAAGTACAGCCAGAGCTCTCCTTGGAAGGCAGGAACTTTGTCTCATGTACTTTGGACAAGTTATCAGGAGGGATATGTCCCAGGAGAAGGATATCATGCTTAGTACAGTAGAGGGTCAGCAAAAAAGAGGAAGACCCTCAACAAGATGGACTGACACAATCCCTGCAACAATTGGCTCAAACATAGCAATGATTGTCAGGATGGCGCAAGACTGGGCAGTGTTTTGTTCTGTTGTATGTAGGGTGGCTATGGGTGAGAACAGACTCCAAGTCACCAAAGAACAACAACAACATATACAGGCATTCCCCGGGCTAGGAATGTCACACTTATGTGCAGCCTGTAGTTAGGACCCAGCCTATTATATTAAAGCCTGTGATGGTTAAGATTGTGTGTCAACTTGGCTGGGCCATGATTCTCCGTGTTTTAATGTAATCACTCCCATGATTGAATATACTGTGAGTAGCCAATCAGATGAAAGGGAGTCTCTTGGGGGTGCGGCCCACATCTGTACATAAACAGACGTTCTGTCTTTTTGCTCTCTCTGGATCCTGCGGCTGCTTCCTGTCATCTCATCTCCCATTCTTGGGACTTGAGCTGTCAGCTTATCTGCCGAACCTAGGATTGGTTGATCTGCACAGCCTGTGAGTGGGAGCCCTGCTCTTCGACCTTCCGATCTTGAGCTTGCCAGCTTCTGCAGCTGTGTGACTTGGGAGAGGCCTCTACCCTGATCCACAGACTTGGGACATTCTAGCTTCTACAATAGCGTGAGCTGTTTCCCTGATATAATCTCTCTCTATATATATATTTATACACTTTACTGGTTTTGCTTCTCTAGAGAACCCAGCCTAAGACAAAGCCTAAAGCATATTATATGAAAAATTTGAGGTACATACAATGGTTCATAATAACAAATGGGCAACTGGAAGTGCAATCTCTTCGTATACAAGAGACATGAGATACAAGTGTTTGGTGCGGGCATCTGTTGCATTTGCTAAATTCGGTTACATCTGCTGTGTCCCATTCTCTGATTGGCATTTCTGAACTTATGGGACCATGGATGTATATGTGATTGGATGTTACCCAAATGAACGTTATGTAGTGCATGACTGTACTCATAACTACTCTATAATATATTCACTACTATTATTCTCTATTTAAAGATACAGTGAGTGAGAAAGAGAAAGGTTAATCTGCCTACATTCACATAATTAGTAACTTATGCTGTTAATTGATAACTTAGAGACATTCTTTAAACATAGAAGTTCTGTCTTCAAAGTCTGTGCTCTTAACTACTATATATTTCACTTGTGCAAAAAGAAAAGAAAAAATGATTTTAGGGAAAAATACCATATTTTTCACACGTCAAACTCCATTTCCATTAATCTTGGGGATAAAAAATAAATGTTTATCATGAAAGCCCAAATACAGTGAATTTAGATTGAATTTAAATTCCTTCATCATGTTTATTTAAAGTTGTCTTATAAAGTAATGTCAGAATTTTAAATGGCTTCTAAATTTTGCACTCTAAGTTATTTTTTGTGATGCTTTATAGCAAATGAAAGGCCAGCTCTCGAAGAGTTATTAAACCAGACCACCATACATCTCACTCTGTAATCTCTCCAGGAGGTTTCCTGGCAGGGGAGACATAGTTCACTGAATGTTGGCATTGCCACCTCAAGACTATTTTTCTCAACACTCTCCATAAGTCAGATTGGTTCTCTGTCTTTCACTTTAGACCACTAAGACTAATAACCCCTAATAGGAAAAGCAGCATCCTCACTGCCTCTGGTGTCTCCAGCACCTCATGTTTCACATCCTGATGAGGAAACTGCTATTCTACCTGCCTCCCTCTAAAACAAATCTGTAAGAGTCTTTGAAGTATATTCTTGGCATTTAATAAACATCAAATTGAGGTTAGCTGTAAGATAAAAAAAAAAAAAAAAAAGATAGGATTTGTAAATGTCATCCATCTTCCTTAAAATAAATTCTGTTTGATCATACAAATTATCTCCTGTATTAGCAGGATAGGGCAACCTACCCAGAGTGGAAGAGAGGCCGGGGGAGAGGGATGGTGTATAAAGAAGCAGAAACATGCCATTCATAGAAATGCCTGGAAAAGCTCCCAAGACAGCAGGATTCATAAAGGTCATATAAGGCCATTCCTAGGAGGACATAATTCAGTAAGGTAATGCATGAGACACATTGCTTCTTATGGCCTCTGTGTTAGAAGAATAATTGCCACAGAAAAAGAAAAACATCTTGCCAAAGAAAAAGAAAAGGCATCTTGCTTGTCAAAGAGGCTGTTGACAACTTCACCAATGTGCAAGAGAAATTTAACTTTTATGCATATTAAGTTTCAGAATTATATAAAGACTTAGGGCTTCTTGCTATGAAAGTTAAATGTGGGAAATTTCGTAATTATTTCTTATTTTTAATGCTTAGATCAATGTGGAAGATTATATTTTCCAAAGTCATGGCAGTAGAACAGGTAGGATGAGAGGTATTTTTGCAGAAATCTCAGGAAAATACAATCTGATTTAATTAAATACTTAATTTCTTTCTTGTAATTTAAGTACTTTGGACATGTTATCAGGAAGGATCAGTCCCTGGAGAAGGACATCACGCTTAGTAAACTAGAGGGTCAGTGAAAAAGAAGACCCTCAATGAGGTGGTTTGACACAGTGGCTGCAACAATGGGCTTAAGCCTAACAAGCATTGTGAGGACGGCACAGGACCAGGCAGTGTTTTGTTCTGTTGGACACAGGGTTGCTATGAGTCCAACTCGATGGAACCTAACAACAACAACAATGTAAGTACAAGTTATTGTAGCTGTTCAAGATCCCCATCCTCTCTTTCTGTGTATTGGTATCTTTACTTTTCATTACCCTTGGTTTTCTATTGTCATTTCACGGCCCTTGAAATCACAAATTTGATCTTTATAACTGTTTGGTTTTCTACCAAAAGCATTTGTTCTTTATGGTTTCAGAGGCTAGTTATGTAAAAGTGAATCAACACCTGCAAAAGTCCAATGTAAGCTACTCCAAATAAAAAGATTGACAAGTGGTACATATGAAGCTTTTTAGGTGTGTTACCAGCTTGACTGTTCACCCAGAATGGAAAAGCATGCTTCCTTTAAAGACAGTGTAGAGTAAGGTGGAAAGGAGTAGGGCTTTGGAGACCGACTGCCTGTGTCCAATCCTGGATCTACACAACCTGTAGAAGCTGTTTAACTTCCATGTGCCTCTGATGCAACATCTTTAAATGAGAACAATAGTGGTAGCTATAATACTAGGTTATTGTAATAATTACATGAGTTAATATATGTAAAGGACTTAGAACAGGTTGTCACAAAAGCAACACCCAAGAGATATTAGGTATTATTATTCAGAGTACTTTACAACTGAAGAATTCACCTGAGGCTAAAAAACCAAAGAAAACCAAACCTGCTGCCAATGAGTTAATTCTGACTCATAAGGACCCTATAGGACAGAATAGAATGGCCCCATAGGATTTCTAAGGAACGGCTGGTGGATTTGAACTAACCTTTTGGTTAGTAGTGGAGCTCTTAACCACTATGCCACCAGGGCCCCCACCTGAGGCTACAGGGGGATGAATTTTCAATTCAGAAAGTTAAGACATAAACAAGGAGCCTTGGTGGCACCAAAGGTTTAAAATTCAGCTGCTAACCAAGGGGTTGGTGGTTCGAAGTGACTTTTCCTGCCAAAAGTAGATGAAAACAAACTTCCCACCAAGCCCTCCTCCCCGAGCCCCCAAAAATTCAGAGATGAGTTCTATCAAATCTTTTTCAAAATGCCGAGGGAGTTAGGGCATTGAACTGCCATTCGTTTTTTCCTATCTGACGTCTCCCCTCTCTGTTAACTTTTGATACTCATATCAGATTCTACTGTATAATTTGTTAAAATTGGTTGCAAAAAAAGTTTCACATTAAAAGGTGTGGATGAGCTCCCAATAAATCATTTGAGGTTTGAGTTAAAAAAACATTTTATGTAACCGGTTTCTTGAGCTGGACATTGAATGTCAACAGGAGAAAACTGTATTTTCTTTCTCAGCGTTTCCCTCTGTTGCATCTTCCATCACCAACACTGAGTCATAGCGCAGACAGGTCCCAACATATTTCTGGTAACCTTAATTATTAATAAAGTCTCATTTTTAGGTATTAAAAATCCAATCAAGTCTAATGTTATAATCTCTTTCTCTAACCCAGTCAAGATTTCTCTTACAGCTCTGCCTTCTTTGTGCTAAAAAATATGTAATAGAGAAATGGGGAGTGGTTGATCTCTTCAGTCTCCTTACTTCAACCCTCCCACATTTGCTCTGTTGCTTCTGAATCCTAGATTTTTAGAGGGTAGAAGTAGGTTGGTAAGCAGAAGATGAGGTAAAGGAATGGAAAGGTCTTACCTGACTATTTTCATCTGAAAATTGTAGCCCTCTAGATGGCCAATGTCTAAAGATCAGCTCTTGAGAGAGAGAGTTTCTTCTTAACGTCTCCCACATTCCTCCACCTCAGCTGTCTTCATCTTGCAAATGTCCCATACAGCCTATTGCTCTTGGAGTCATGCCGTTCTGGCTCAAGTTTAGCTATTTTCCTCAGCAGACTTTTAATCTAAGAGAAACCTCATATACTTATTCTACCAAACACTGGAAATAAGAGCATCCACTATGAAGCCCTCTCTTTATTCTGCTTCCCAGGGAACACTAGTAAGCCTTTAGTTATTTTTTTCCAGTGATATTCAGACATGAATTCCTATATCTGCAAGCTCTTTAAGTGGTTCCCTTGAAGTCCTATTCACTTGATTTAAGTTGAAGAGGAGCTTATACCTCCTCCAAGTAGTAAGAGAGGAAAATCACAGCACTCCAAAATTCTACTGAAGGAAAACTTCATTCACCAGTTTCACCCACTGATTTACTAGCCTCCTCTTATATATAGGCTAGTAAATCAGCTAGAGCTGCAAAACCAATCTGTTCAACTTTCCAACAAGTTCTGTATAGTTGGTCTAACACCTTTCTAGAATGTGTAGGCAGTCAGCACGCATTGTGCTCTGCTTTGGAGCCTCAGCCAAATATCTAAAAGAGCAGAAAAATTCTTACTTGCCATACAACTACAGTTATATAAAGGCAGCTGAACTGGGTTGACCCTTCTCCTTAGAGCAAAGACTCTGACTCCCTTAGAAGGAACTAGCAGATGAGCAGCAACGGAACAATTTCAAATTAAGTTGCTATGCATTGTATTTACTCTTTATAACTTTCTCTTAATCTGTCCATAAGCACTTATTATCTACATATATTTGGAAAGCACCAGGAGTTATTATGAACAATTTAATTAAATAGAAGAAGCTATTCCTGTGCTTGAAGAGGGATTATGTTTTAAAGACCCTTTGCTCTAATGCAGTGCTTCTTAAATTTAAGTATGCCATTAAGAAGAGAGCAAAAGTATAGTCCACAGTGTCTGAGAATGTATCTTGAAGAGTGAATAACTGTGGTCTTCATATTCAATGGGGTATGTACACCCTGTGGGTACATGAAGACTTCACAAGAAATACACAGAAAGGGATATTTTAAAGGGATCAGTTTTCAGGTCTTCAACTGTCTTATGTACAATTAACCAAAATCAATCCACCTGAGAAGAAACATGTAATTGAGTTTTATTCCTTTTCCTAATTTCCCTTCATAATTCTCTTCTACTTAGATCATATCTTACCTCTTAGATTTTGTTATCTTTCATTGCTCAAGGGTGTAAAAACTCCATAACAGCAAATCAAAGCAATGATTTTCAAAATGTTGCTATTTATTTTGAAAAAGGGAATGACTCTGATGCATGGACAATAAATAAATCTGTTGCAGCCCACTGGTTTTGAACTATTTTGCATTTAACAAAAGTTAAAGAAGGGTAAAACTGAGTTGTCATCTTTCCCAAAGAATTAACAAATTCTAGATCCTCTGTAGAAAATATAGTAAAAATGGAAATGAGAAATATTTAAAAAAATATTTTCAAAGAATCTCTTTTCTCTGGTTAGAGATAAGCATATAGTAAATGATTGAGGAATGGTGCAGTCAGGTTAATTCTGTAGACAATTGTATCAAAAGTCACTACCAATTAACAAAATTAGATGTCAGTTACATCGAATGAAGATACTCTGAGATCTAACCCCAAAATCACTTTCTTAACTATTTTAGATCAGGCTTAAACGGATTCCAGGTTTAAGATTTAGCAATCCAGAAGGCAATTAGAGCCATGGAATCGGAGGATGTTCCTGATGAGGATTGGTTTTCAAAATGCAGTCCTATGGATATTGTCAGAAGGCAGCTGTGGTACAGGGGAAAGAACACTGTACCTGAAATCAGAAAATCTGGACTTGTGCCATTTTGCCACTGACTACTGTGAAATTCAGGTTAAATTATTTGAACACAGCACAGCACGCCACATTGTGGGCCCATTCTATACCAATAGAGTGAGCATTGAAGGCACACAGAGCTGAGTTTAATTTCATGTCCATCACTTAGCTAAATGACTTTGCATAAAGCTCTCAGAACCACATTTTTACAATCTGTTTAATGAGGATAACCACAAAACCCCTTAACAGGGCTGCCATGAGACTAAAATAAGGTATTGTAGCACATATAGCACATACTCAGTGCTTATAGCTCATAGTAAGTTATAATTATACCACATCTCCATATTGTGTGATTATACAAATTAAATTAGTGCCTAGATAAAAGGAACTTACATAATATCTAACATGCCATAGGTACTCAAAAAAATTATTCATTCATTTAAAATGCTAGAAAGTCACTGATTATCCACTGAATTCATATACTGTAGGTGTTAGAACTTCCAAGATGACAAGTTACAGTCTCCTTCCTTCTGTCACATGATAAAAATTTTATTGTCCCTATTTTACGGAGTAATACTAAACCAAAAGAAATAGTTCACATTGTCTTACAAATACAAGTGGGTTCATGGGGACAGTGGGATATATTTTAAATTGGGACCGTTTCATCATTGTTTTAGACTTCTCAAGTCCATTTATTACATCAATTTTAGAATACTCTATTTTAAGCACAAAGATAACCCAGCTTAAGACATTTCAATAGTTCTCCTAATCACATACCAAATGAATTATTACAAACCACTTAACATGGTGCACACTCTCTCCATTATCTTAATTACTTTCTTAATCCATTGTCATCAAGTCGATTTAGACTTACAGTGACCCTGTAAGACAGAGTAGAACTGCCCCATAGGGTTGCCAAGGCTGTAATCTTTACAGAAGCAGTCTGCCATATCTTTCTCCTGTGGAGTGTCTGGTGGGTTTGAACCTACCACTCTATTCTCATCTTCTTCAATTCTCTGCTTCACATCTTTTGATCTGATAATTCCTCACTGCTTATATTTCCCTAGATATATGACACTCTTTCTTCCACTCATGCCTGTGGTTAAGCTTTCCCCTCTGCATGGACTGCCCCTGCCTGTCCCCAGCCCCATGCCCTTTTCACTCATCCTTTAAAACTCAGCCCAGATGTTCTTTTCTCTGAATTGTCTCAACCCGCTGCCCTCACATTTTCCTCACCCCATCTCTCACTAGACTGTAAGCACCGAGGGATGGTCATGATTATTTATCTTTAAGTTCTCAGTCTCCAACAGTGCATGGGAAAGGGGATCAACAAATCATTATTTAATCAATTTATAAATGAGAAAAATGAAGCTCAAAGGATTTATGTAATTTCTCTAATAACACATGAATAGATGTTTACCTTGGGAATAAATTCACCTGTATTATTTTATTCTTGGAAACTTCAGAAAAAAATTATTAATTATATATAAAACATATACAAAATGCTGATTAGATATAAATAACAATCAATAATACATTTTTGTTTTAAATGTTTTGAAATATGCAGAAAAGGCATTCACCCTTTAAGAAGCAGGGGACTCTTAAAAAGGGCTAAACTGTAGAAGAATATCCATCCTATCTGGATGGTGTTTTGGTGGGAAAATATTTCAGAATGTAATAGACATGAATTACTGAAGTTTTTATTTATTTTTTCCTAATAGAAAGGAAAAAACATTATAACATATGAGGAACGGTAAGTAACTCAACTTAAATTTTCTTTTTATTTCTTTATTGGTTAATGCTCTTATTTGGCATGGGAAGGATGTAGGAAACCCAGGCTGAATAATGCAGGAAAATAAATTAAATGAACACCGGAATATTTAGAAGCCAGATGGAAAGAAAGTAACTCCTGCCTGTGCAAAGAATGAGATTAGCAGCAAAACATTACAGACCAGATTCCCTGAGAGGGGAATTAAAGTCAGCAGCAAAACAGTTGATATCGCTGATCATTTGCAAGCTGCCTAAAGAAATCCTAGCAGGCTAAAGCAGCATTTGGTCAGTCACATTGAACTCTTCAAGTATGAGGACGAGTGAGTCAGAATGGTGAATATATAGGTTAAGTTAAGTAAGTAGTGATTCATCAGAAGCATATTTCTTGTTGCTGTAGATTGAATTGTAAATATGTGTTGTAAATTCTAACCCCCATACCTGTGGATGTGATCCCATTTGAGAATAGGATGTTCTTTGTTATGTTAATGAACCATATCTGGGTAGAGTGTTTTTTTAAACCACAGAGCAGAGATTAGCCACAGAGAATGGAGCCCTGGTGGCACAATGGTTAAGTGTTGGGCTGCTAACCAAAAGGTTGGAGGTCGGAACCCACCCAGCAACTTTCAGTTTCCCATAGAGATTACAGCCTAGAAAACCCTACGGAGCAGCTCTATTCTGTTACGTGGGGTTGCTATGAGTCAAAATTGACTGCATCTAACAACAACAACAACAGGTACAGAGAAGCAAGCACAAATGGAGGGGAAGATACACACCACATGAAGATCACCAAGGAGTGTAGGAACAGAAGCTGAAAAGAGATAAGGACTTTCCCCCAGAGTGACAGAGAGAAAGCCTTCTCCTGGAGCCGGCACTCTGAATTCAGACTTCTATCCTCCTAAATTCTGAAAAAATAAATTTCTCTTCATTAAAGCCACCTACCTGTGGTATTTCTGTTATAGCAGCATTAAGAAACTAAGACACTTGTGTATGTGTAACTCACAATTATTACATCCAAAGTGGGCCCCTTGGAAATCTAAAGCTGAATTTTTAGGCATCATAGTTTGGATTGCCACCCAGAAGAAAAGTTATGAAAAAAGGAGGACTAGATTCAGACTCAAAGAATGACACTCACCTCTACCGATTAGCAGACTGATATCCACCTTACTTTCCTCCTATCACAAGGCTGAAACAATATGAGGGTCTCAGGGAGCTATAATGTTGTCTCTTGGAATTTAGAGCTGGTTCCTGATTATAAAATAATAGTTAAGCATATCTGAAAATATTTTGGTGGTGGTGTTAGTTTTTGTTTTGTTTTAAAGTTTTATTCAGCCCCAATATTTATGTGTTTAATTGCTGTTATTTTAAAGAATATCAGTCCTCATATAATATCTAGAGGGTGCAGGTTCACCACTTGGGTCAATTATAAAATGTTGATGCATGACAAAGAAGGAGCAAAATTCCTCAAATCACATTTTCTTGCTGTTGTTTCTGTCAAAAAAAATTTTTTAGATGAAATGAATATGACTAAGAGGAAGGTACAGTCTAAGATAGGTGAGCAAATTCAGAAATCAACTAATTCTTCTTAGGCTACTCCTAATATTGGTGAATTATGCCCAAGTGATGATCATAATGCCTAGGTACAAATGATATCAGAATCACATTATTATTATTATTATTAAGAATCATGAAAGAGGGAGAGGCCAAGTAACTAGAGTTAAAAAGAGGAAACAGTTCATTTCCTACTCCAGTTTCTGAATCTCCTTCTTCCTCTGCTCTTCTAGGCAAATAGAGACCAATTGTGCCTTGGGTAGCCACTTGCAAGTTTTTAAGACCCTAAACTGTACTCATCAAACTAGGAGAAACTCTAAAAACATTAGGCCAACTGACTAGAAAGACTCATAAAGCCATGTCCCTAAACCTTTGAAGCAAGAAAACTAATCCCATGAAGTGTATACCTTATTTTTATGCAAATAATGCATGCCTTCTGTGTTTGCTCGCTGGCCAAGCCCTCCCCTCAAAAGGTCATGCCACCATGCCAGTCCTCTTCCACATGTTGCTGTAAAGGCAGAAGGCCTACATTATTTGCATAAAAATACAGTAGTTGTACCTAAGTAGTATCAACAGGCATAGGCTTTTTTGTGGCTACTGTTGTAAAATTACATGAAATGCTTTATTTGCCATTTTTCCCTTCCAGTCCCCCCAGTGTATAGCTTAATGGTAACAGCTACTTTAGTCTGGTTGTATAACCATTACCTTTAGTAAATGCTGATTTTCCCATCACCATAGAGAAAAAAATTCCCCTCCCACTAGAAACCACTATAACCTCTGGCCTCTATACAATTACCTATTTCTGTTATTTCATGTAAGTGAGAGCGTACAATATTTGTCCTTCTATGATTGACTTAATTTCACTTAGCTTAATGTGTTTGGGGTTCATCCATGTTGTAGCATGTATCAGAACCCCATTCTTCTTTAAGGCTGAATAATTTTCCATTGTATGTATTACTGTATTTTTACCCAAATAATGTGTGAGTTATACTTACGTGCAAATTGCACAATCCCCCATGTGTTATTTTCATATCAATATTTGTTTACATGTTGCTAACTTCAATTTCAATTTTTTTTTTCTCACAATGGATTTAATGTTACCAGGATAAAACTGATCTCATGGAAACATCATCTACAAAAAAAAAAAAGCTGTCAGGTCAGTTCCTACTCATAGCATCCTATAGGTCAGAGTAGAACTGCCCTATAGGGTTTCCAAGGAGCAGCTGGTGGATTCAAACTGCCGACCTTTTGGTTAGCAGCTGAGCTCTTAACCACTGTGCCACCACGGCTCCAAACTGTCATTTAAGATAGGTATTTTTCTAAATTAAGTGAAACCAGTGGTGAACTGAACAGGCTCGTGATGGAAATAAGATGCCATGTTGAAAACAAAGAGTATAAATGCACGAAGAGCTAGAAGTTAGTAAGAAATGATCTTAGGCCTAAAAATACAAGAACAAGATACTGTTTGTATTTATTGCTTTCATAACCTTAAACTGAAACATAATTTTTGATAATCAATATCTTTGAAATCAACCAATAAAAGCCACCAGAAGAAATTGTGTTTTCATCTTAAAATAGTCCATTTTAGTTTATTAATTCATTATTGTCATCATCATCATCTGACTCTTGGGAACGCTTCAACGTCCAATCCCTTGTCATTATCATCATTGATATATCTCAGAGCTGTCTGCAGATGCTCTTCTGTGACTTCTTAACTGATATCATCATCATCACTGCCTTAGGTTGTTCATCTTCATCACCAGTATTCTGCTGGTACACAATACTAGCCTTTCTGAAGCCGTTGCAAATGGATTCAGGGGTTATCTTCCCCCAGGCAGAAGCCACTCACTGCAATGTGGCCCACTTCAGTTGTCCTGATGGTATAAACTCATGAATTTCAGACCGCATCCCTTCATCCTACTCTCTTTTCACAAAAGTCTTGAACAGGTGGTTGACAGCTATATCTATCGGCTGCTGCTTGCAGGTAAGTACACCAGGTATGACTGCTATATGGGCACCAGTTGAGTTAATATAATTTTGAATTACTTTTTTCTTTGTGAGCAGCCTGGTAAATTAGTATAGATTAGTACAGATTTCTTCAAAAAGAATCCCCTTTCTGGACACTATAACATTTATCTGCGTATACTTTCATAACGTCACAGTCTATCCATCCTTTCTTATTACAGTGAACCACCACACTGGTGGGTAATTTTTGTGGGGCATGATAACTCTCTTGAAAATCAACATTGGCTTTAATTTCATCCCACTTACAATGTAACCAAGGACTACAGTGAAGCAAGACCTCTCGTGCCAGAGGTTGTAATGGCTATAGTTTTGTACCTGAAGTAGCTACAGTCCTGGTGGTTGGAATGTCAAAAGACATAGGAACCTCATCCATATTAATTATGTCCATTGTACAGATACTGAGTTCAGAAATTTCACTGGTGACGAATTTGAGGAAGTTGACCATCTTTTGCTCCCAGCCATCTGCAAGTTGCTGGCCTACAGAGGTTTTCATTCTCACAGAAAAATTACTCCTTCTCATGAATTTAGAAACCCAGGTGAAACCCACCTTGAAATCTGGGATTCCTCTTTCATCTGCCAGAAGCTTCACTTTGATCTGAATTGCAACACTAGAGACAGCTAGATTTTGTTCCCTTTCCGAAATAATCCACTCTTTCAAGTCTTTCTCCAACTCAGGCCATTTCTCTTTGGGCCCATAACATGCGTGTTTTCCGAGATTCTTTTTCTCCAGCTCCTTTTTCTCCTTTCTGCATTCACAAATGGATGACTCTCCAATCAAGAACTCTTTCACCACTGCTCTGTTGCTTGTTTCTTCCACCCTCAAAACGACTTTCAGTTTGAAGTCAGTGTAAGACTTGTGTTTAACTCCTGCCATGATCCTAAAGGGTTTTAAGATTTAGATTTATAAACTGAAAAAAATTGCACAAAATAATGATAACTGGCTGGTTCTAGTAAAGAGATTGAAAAATTCAAATGTGAGGTGTACAAAAGTAAGGGTCTTTTTATATGCTTAAAAGCATATAGCTAAGGTGACTTCTGATCATTGATCAAAGACATTGGCACTAACAAGACATAATTAGACTATGAAATAAGCAGACCTATGAAATAAGCAGACCTAACATAGCTTAATGATTTCACTTAAAATAATCTGATAAGGTTGTTACATTCAACTGTTGAGCCAAGAACGACTGTGTATCAGTTTTGCTTTGTTTACTCCTCCAATTAAAAGCCAAAGTAGGAAAATGACTGTGATAATTACGTTAATGCAGATTGAATTGAGATTCCTATTGATAGATACTTGATGTCATTTATGCCAGTGCAAGCTTTGCTTTATTTACTCTTCCAGTTGGTAGCATGTGATTTATGGACAGGCTTCAGTAGGTTCAAGGTTCCAATTGATGACTCAAAAGCTATGGGGATATAATGACCAACTTAATAGAAGCAAGCACAGAGTTTCAATTGTTTATTTTCCGATTACTGGAGTACCACTAAACTCGATCCGTGACTTCTTTGCCATGTCTTATGACTTCCTTACACAAATATGATCAAAAATAGCATTTTTGGACTATTGAATGAGAGTGAATGAAGTCAAAATTCACTTCTGGAAATGTCACTAGACATGCTTGGTATGTGGTATATACATGGGCTTGCTATACCAGAAATTTTTTACATAATTTTGTCATTTCCACACATTATATGTGTGTACACCTTATTTACGTGGACACACTATTTGTGAAAAAATATGGTAATTGCCTCCATAAACTACTACCTCCATTACCAAGAGACCAGAAGAAATGGATGGTTCCCAGCTATCATTACTGACCACGTTGATCAAGAACCCAACAGATGGATCCTGATCAAAAGCATCAAAGTCATATGGAAACCAGACCTACTAGATGTACTGAAAGTGGGGAAACCCCCAAATCTAATGCCTGAACATTATCTTTACACCTTGAACCAAAGCTATCCCATGAAGCCATCATTAAACTAGCAACAGTTTACCCCAATTAATAAAGTTTGCCTTGAGCATTGCATTCTTATAAAGAAGTATCAAATGGGTTTAAACTGACAGCAATTAACCTAAAGCAGATAAGAACTTTAAGGGACAGAGAGCCTAAATTAATGGTGATGAAACAATAGTGACAATGGTGACACAAGAAAAAGTATGTAACCAATGTCATTGAAAGGTTCATGTAGAAATTATGAATGGATATATGTTTGGTTGCATATCTTGCCACCAAAAGTAAATAAAATATGTTTAAAATAATAAAAAAAGGTAAAAAAAAAAAAAAAAGAGGAAGCATTTGTTACTAGGATTAAAGCTGGAAACAAGACAGCAATGAGAGGAAGAGATGACAGGCTGGTTGCCTTCAGGAATCTTACTTAGGCAAGTCATAAATTATATGTTATGTGGCCTCAAACGATAAAACTAGTACCAAGGTGCTCAAGTTCCAAGAAAAGGAGATTTTTTTGATACTTTTTGAGCTTACTGAAATGGATTGAGATAGCAGATGGGGTGTTCTCTACACTGATGGTTATGTGTTGCAAATTTTGTTATTGCCTGGTAGGAATGGCATAGAAAAACCTGAAGTATTATAAATTTGTTGGATTAAATTCTTTGTTACCTCCTACCTCTGAGGGTAAAGTTTTCATAAAATGAGAAAATAGTCCTTGAGATCCTCTCATTTGTATATGTGTATGTATTAAATGAAACAATCGAAGTAAAAGCACTTTGGAAACTATGAAGTCACAAAAATACTGAATTCTATAAATTTTACTCCATATAATCTTAAATTGTGATACAAACAGCAGAAAAAAAAAGAAAAAAACCATTGCAACTGAGTGGATTCTGACTCATAGCAACCATATAGGACAAAGTAGAACTACTCCATAGGGTTTCCAAGACTGTAATCTTACAAAAGCAGACTGCCACATCTTTCTTCCATGGAGAGGGCCGATGGGCTCAAATCTCTGAATTTTTGGTTAGCAGACAAGTGTGCCACCGGGGCTCCTTTTGATACAAACATGGACATTGTAAATTGTTATGTTATAAAGGGAATAAACAATTGGCTTGTGGTAAAATATAGGAAACTCTTGATTATTGATTCAAATAGCAGGAAGCTAGGACACACTCATTCACCTGTTATTAGCATATTACTTATATTAGTCCCCTATTGCTGCTGTGACAAACTACCATGAATTTAGTGTCTGTGTTTCTCCTGGAGGCTCTAGGAGAGAATCTGTTTCCTTGTCTTTTCCAGCTTCTAGAGGCTGCCTGTATTCCTTATCTCATGGCTCCCTTCCATCTCAAAGCCAACAATTGCGTCAATTGAAATTCTCTTTTTATTATCACATTTCCTTCTCTAACAATGACACCCCTGCCTCTCTCTTTCGCTTATAAGAACTCTTTTGATTATACAGGTCCACATGGACAACCCAGGATAATCTCTCCATCTCAAGATCCTTAACACATCTGTCCCTTTTGCTGTGTAAGGTAAATATTCACAGATTCAAGGGATTAAGATGTGGACATTTTTGGAGGACCATTATTCAACCCACTGCATTGCTCTATAGGCATTACGCTGCCTCTAACGTATCCTGAGAACAAACATTTGGACAGAGCAGTGATTAGAGCCTCGAGGTTAGTGAGAGATGACGCTGGTGTTGCCCAGGGACACAGTGGGAAGTCAAGCAGGGCCATTTATTCGGCTTCTGCTTATGGTTTTATTTTTTAAAAATAGGGTTTCATTACTAATAATTTATTATTTAAAGCAGTAGTAATTATACTGTCTTTTGAGGTTTGGGGTTATTTGAATGCCAGACCACAGGATATCTTGTATTATTAAGACTCAAACTTATATCTGTCCTGGTCTATTAAAGTTCCAAAGCCTAATCAACTTTCTTGTCCTGTCGCAGTAAAGAGAACAAGTAATAACATATAAAAAAAAGAATTTTTTAAAAATCTTTATTGCTAAAGTCTTTTTTTCTAATCACTTATAATGTGGAATTCCTTATTTGCTGAATACACTTGTCTTCTCTAAAAACAAGTAGTGCCTTCTTTATTTCTTTAACTTTACTTTTAATTACTACTAATGAAATAAGTAAAATACCAGGCTACATGGAAGACTATATTGTAAATGCCCAGAGAAATTAAAATTAATAATTATTTATTAGGCATTATATATAAGGCATTGTACCTAGTGACATATAATGTGCAATTATGGATAAGGTAAAGCCCTTAATCTCAAGTAGGACAAATTAAAGGCTACATGCACAATTAATTACTCAGGTAATAAAGCAAAAGAATTAATAAGTTACCCAATGCAAAGTATACTTTTTAAAATATTTCCTGAAATGGCAGTGATTTTTAGTCATGATGATGGACATATTAGATGCAGACATTTCCCTTCTTACCCTCATAGATACATAAACACACACTCTCCAACAATGTGAAAATGTTGGTTATATATATAAAAATAAATTTAAATACATAGTCAAGCTTGAAAGAGAAGTAACTGAGGGAAAAAACAAAGAAAGATCTCACAGGACTGAGTGGGAGTTTAAGGGATATGACTCATACAGGCCTGATAGGGCTTGGTATTAGTTAATTTGTTTGTTTGATTGTTATTTTGATTTGATTTAAGCATAGCTTATGGGAAGTGAAAATAGAAAATAAGCTGGGAAAGTTAAATTTGTATCACATTTTGTATTACACCTAAAATGGTTGGTTTCTATCCATTATCATTCAGTGAGCTGTTAGACTAAGGATTATAAATACCTCATAGATTTGCCTCCATTCTTCCCTGCTATAACTATGATAGATAGATGTATGAAGCCAGAATTCTTTCCCAATGAACCAGAATTTAATCATGGAAGCTCTTTAATGCAGGAATCTAGACAGCCTATAGCATCTGATCATTCTGAGCACATGATGTAACATCCATCTGCCATCAGTGCATAGATGACTTTTAGTATGGAATGAAAAGAGTACCTTAGGACAGGAAGAAATGCGTGTTTCAGGGATGAAAAACAAGATTGAGAATACAAATTGAAACTATAACTTGTTATAGTCAAGTCAATTCGGACTCATAGAGACCCTATAGGACAGGGTAGAACTGCTCCATAGGGTTTCCAAAGAGCAGCTGGTGTATTCGAACTGCCAATCTTTTGGTTAGCAGCTGAGTTCTTAACCACTGTGTCAACAGGGATCCATTAAAATTATAGCATATCCAAAAATAACTAAAATAATACATCAGATGAAAAGTTATAAGGGCATAAATTTTATTTTAGTGAAGGGAATTTCTAATTGGATGGGCCAATGACAGCTTCAATAAGTAAATTTATTTTGGGGTGTATGGTAGTAAGTCTAGTTGTAATTATTTCTTTTTCTTTGCTAGTTATCACTAAATGAATTATTTATTAGATGATTGACATGTCCAGATATATTTGTTTTCTACATTATTTTAAATATTAATACCCAGTTTTAAAATTTATCTTATCTTTCCATAAGTATTTATAACCTTTTATAGCTTAGTTTAATGGGTTATGGACACATCATTTGTTATATCAAAACAAATGTATAGTATGTAGAAAAGACTAGGAAACTTGTAAACAAATTCTTCAAGAAATCCTGTTTGAAAAAGAGTCTATTTAATTTTTTATTATTATTATGCTTTAGGTGAAAGTTTATAGCTCAAGTTAACTTCTCATACAAGGGCAGGGCCAAGATGACAGAGTAGTCAGATGCTTCCAGTGAGCCCTGTTACAACAAAGACCCAAAAAAAAAAAGTGAATTGATTATATATGACAATTTAGGAGCCCTGAACACCTAACGCAAAGTTGAGGAACCGGACTGAGTGCTAGGGGCAGGGAGAGACGGTTGATAGGCAGCAAGGAGTTGCCAAACCTGACTCGGCGAGAGCCTGAGCCCTTCAGTCCTGATCAGCTCGGGGGTGAGCAGTGAGGTAGGCAAGCAGCCATGCTTGGGAAGTGTATTCTGCATCGGGAGAGACCCAGAGGCAGAGAGTCTACTTGGCCACCCAGAACCAGTGAGAAGCAGCCCTCGACTGGCAAAAGATAAGTAATTGCATCCATCCTACCACACGAATGAAAAGCACCCCCCTTAGGTATAAACCTCTCTCCCATTTACCTCCCAGCTCCCTGCTCTGCACTGGGTCCCAGACTGGCTTCAGCAATTTCTGAGTCCCTTGGGCCAGAAGTAGGATCCATTACACACCCTGAGCCATTCTCCCAGCCTTGGAGAGTGAACAAATTAACAAACGGGAAAAAAACAACTGCCAGCTCCCCTAAGCCAGGAACTCAGGGTAGGCACAGCTCCTTTGCCTAGGCACAGGCATAAGGGATCCACGGACTTTGAGTGCCTTTCCCCCGCATAGACTTGTGTGGGCCCATTTCAACAGCGTAGGGCCTCATTACTGCAGTACAACAGGGTATATACCTTAAGTCTAACTTCAACTGTTTCACCTGTGAAGTGGCAGGTTCCTCACATTTGACATTGCTCTGCCCATTATACAGGGTGTTCACTTACCCACATCAGGAGCCTGAGGACTGGTGGCTCCACCCATGCTACACAGCCACCTGTGATAGGTGACAATGAATAAGAGGTGTCCCCCAGTCTTTACAGCCACCAGCATTGGGTGCTCATAGTCCAGCTGCAAAACCCACCCACCTATGCACTCTAAGGAACAGGGACATGCTTTCTTGGACACTCAGGGGGTGGCTGTCAGCCTCCTACCTTGCTCAGAGTGTGTCCCCCTGCTGCAGCCAGATGCCTGTGCCTACACCAATCACCCATGCCTGTCTAGGACTGTAGGTGAGAGCCTGCATCACACACTTATTGGCTATCTACCTGGGCAGCTGAGCTGAATCCATACAGGAGGAGTGGGTGGACTCCACAGCTCACGTACCTAGTAACAAATCTAACCACCTGGTGACAGGACGTTAGAGATTCAAAGGTGCCAATAATCAAACTAGCTCACAGGAGCAGCCTATTTGGCCATATCAAAACAAAACAAGAAGCTAGGACACAGTAAGCAAACATAAAATAAATAAATATAATAACTTATTGATGGCTCGGAGACAACAGTCAATATCAAATCACATAAAGAGGCAGTCCATGATGGCTTCAGCAAGCTCCCAAAATAAAGAATCTAGAAATTTTCCAGAGGAGGAAAATTTCTTGGAATTACCAGAGGCCAAATACAAAAGATTAATATACAGAACTCTTCAACAGATTAGAAAGGACATTAATCAAAATGCAGAACACGCAATAGAGGAAATTAAAAAGATTAGAGAAGAGCATAATGACAGATTCAACAGGCTGCAAGAATCCATAGACAGACAACAATCAGAAATCCAGCATATTAACAATAATTTCTCATACAAACATTTATATGCATATTGTTATGCGATATTAGTTGCAATCTCCATAATGTGACAGCACACTTTCCACCCCAAGTTTCTTGTGTCCATTCCACCAGTTCCTGTCCCTTCCTGCCATCTCATCCGGCCTCCGAACGGGAGCTGTGCCCATTTGCTCTCGTGTATCTGATTGAACTAAGAAGCACACTCTTCAAGAGTGTCACTTTACGTTTTATAGTCCAGTCTAATCTTTGTCTGAAGAGTGGGCTTCAGGAGTGGCTTTAGTTCTGGGTAAACAGAGTGTCTGGGGCCATGGCTTTGGCGGTTCCTCCAGTCTCAGTCAGACCATTAAGTCTGGTCTTTTTACATGACTTTGAGTTCTTCACCCCACTTTTCTCCTGCTCCCTCAGGGACTCTCTATTGTGTTCGCTGTCAAGGTGGTCATTGATGGTAACCAGGCAGCATCTAGTTCTTCTGGTCTCAAGCTGTTGGAGTCTCTGGTTTATGAGGCCCTTTTGTCTCTTGGGCTAATATTTTCCTTGTGTCTTTAGTAGTCTTTATTTTCCTTTGTTCCATGTTGGTTGGGACAAATTGATGCACTTAGATGGCCGCTTGAAAGATTTTAAGACCCCAGACACCACTCACCAAAGTGGGATGCAGAACATTTTCTTAATAAACTCATTTATGATATTTAACCTAGATGTCCCCCTAAACTATGGTCCCCATGCCCCAGCCCCAGCTACTCTCTCCTTCCAAGTGTTTGGTTGTGTTCAGGAAACTTGACTTTTGCTTTAGTCTGGTTGTGCTGACTTCCCCTGTATTGTATATTGTCCTTCCCTTCACCTAAGATGATTCTTGTCTATCTAGTTAGTGAATTCCCCTCTCCCTCCCTCCCCACCCTCGTAACCATCAAAGAATGTTTTCTTCTATGTTTAAACCTTTTCTTGAGTTCCTAAAATAGTAGTCTCATACAATATTTGTCCTTTTGTGACTGACTAATTTCACTCAGCATAATGCCCTCCAGATTCATCCATGTTGTGAGATGTTTCATGGATTCATCATTGTTATTTATCAATGTGTAGTATTCCATTGTGTGTATGTACCATGATTTGTTTATCCATTTGTCTGTTGATGGGCACATAGGATGTTTCTATCTTTTTTGCTATTGTGAACAATGCTGAAATGAACATACCTGTTTCTGTAGAGTAGATTCTGAGTCATAGCAACCCTATAAGATAGAGTAGAACTGCCCCAGAGAGTTTCCAAGGAGCACCTGATGGATTCAAACTGCCAACACTTTGGTTAGTTAGCAGCCATAGCACTTAACCACTATGCCACCAAGGTTTCCACAATGAACATGGGTGTGCATATATCTATTCATGTGACAGCTCTTATTTCTCAAGCATATATTTCAAGGAGTGGGATTGCTGGATTGTATGTTACTTCTATTTCTAGGTTTTTAAGGAAGTGCCAAAAAATATGGAAGGCTTTGTGAATTTGCGTGTCATCCTTGCACAGGGGCAAAGCTAATCTTCTCTGTATCATTCCAATTTTAGTATATGTGCTGCCAAAGTGAGCACTCTATTTAATTTTAATGATCATTTCCAGATAAAGACCTTATTACATTCCCTCCCCCTTTTTTTTCCCTGGAGAATCGATGCCAGTATCTAAAACTGCTGGGCTTATCTCTATACACAGTCTAGCTTATCAAGTTTATCTGAACATATTTCATTTACCAACTTAGAAATAACGAGTCCAAATATAGATTATCATGTTTGGGTCCTCTGTACAGTATTTTATTTTAGAGAGAATTGTTTTAAGGACACTGATAAATGAAAATGTGTATGGTATTGCATCCAACATTGTGAAAGGTCTAGAGATTTCTGATAGTTTATGGGGAAAATGGAAGAAATCTAGATAGCTATATAGTGGGAGAATTAGTAAACTTATTCTATAATTCTTGAAAATGCAGAATAATACTAACAGATGGAAAATTCAGAGAGAGAAATTTTAGCTCACAAAAGAAGATTCTCTCTAAATATTGACTAACAACAAAATATTTGGTAGGTAGATCCAAATTTAAATCTTGGTTTTATCACTCCCTAGGTGTAGGATTTGGATACTGGACATATGTATTTGAGCTTCATTTTCTTTATAAGAGGCGGAGAGAACTTAGGTTGATGTGAAGACTAATTGCTATACTATATAAAATAGATTTAGCATAGTGTCTTGTTCATGACACTTAAAAAATTACTACTGCAGCTAAAAATTGTAGACTATAAGGGAATATTGATTGGATGGTTCCTTGTTGGCAAATCAAGAACAGAGTACCTTGTTTTTGATGAAAAGGTTGGAAGAGACAACATCTAAGTTTCCATGAAACTCTAAGATCCTTAGATAATATTGACTATAACAAGGTCTTCTGGCATACAGGTTAATCTCTGAACACCATGGGCCATATAGACTTATAATTGATGATACTATCAAAAGGCCAAATGCTAGAATACTTTTACACTTCTCACAACCATGCATTTTTGAAAGGTAAGTACACACACACAGAGACACACAAGAAAATATTTTCTTAACAGAGAACAATGATAATAGAGAAAAATCATAGAGAAATTCGCACACATATACAAGAAGACTTGTGTAAGAAGGCTCATTATAACTTTTTTTTAATGAGAGAGAAAGCGACAAAAGGTGTTAAGAAAATGACTATATGAATTTGTGATTTTTTTCACATGATGAAATACATTATTAAATTATTAAAACACTATATTTATAAAAATGAATAAGCTGCTGTGACACATCTGTATATATTTGTACGTTGTACATCTTTAGATCAACAGAAACTAACAACATATATACATCTATATAAAATCCACTATATGCAATCTCACTATACTAAATCTCAAAGACTAAAGATTAAATAGGAAAAAAACCCAAAAATTGCAAAGTTATATATATATATATATAGGAAGTACTTCTGGAATGGCCAAGTAGGGATCTCTAAAAATGCACCAAACAACAACCTGTTACCATCGAGTAGACTCTGACTCATAGTGATTCTATAGGACCCTATAGAACTGCCTCCGTAGGGTTTCCAAGGAGTGGCTGGTGGATTCAAACTGCCGACCTTTTGGTTAGCAGCTGCAGCGCTTAACCACTATGCCACCAGGGCTCCAAAAAATGCACTACTACCTAAAATAAATGAGAACCCTGGGAAAAATAGTCAAAATCAACTTTTTATGACCTCTTGAAATTAATCTAAGATATGGAACAATTCTAGAAGTGTTTATTCAAGAAAAATGGCTGAATCTCAGTCAGAACAGCAAGTTTTATGACATTTTTGCTTGTCCTATTCCCATCACCTCCCCCGGGCTCTGATGTAGCCTTGAAAAGCAATAGTCTTTCAACTAAGGTACCTATAAAAACCAGTAGGCTAACACTGGATGCGGCAGAACAGGCTTGGAGATACCCAAAAGCCATATCTCCAGAGAACTATCACTATTTAACCTGTCTATTAGCTCCCTGGAAACCCTGGTGGCTTAGTGATTAAGAGTTACAGCTGTTAACCAAAAGGCTGGCAGTTCAAATCCACCAGCCACTCCTTGGAAAACCTATGGGGCAGTCCTACTCTGTCCTATAGGGTCACTATAAGTTGGAATCAACTCAACAGCAGTGGGTTTTATTAGCTCCCTGAACAGTTCTATTGTCAGGTTTGTCTTTATTTAATCTGACTCAGAGCTGTCTCTGTGAACTGTTGCAATCCTTGGGCATTTGATGAAACAGTCAGTGGGATTTGTTTAACACTGTAGCTGCCTACAGAAGCAATACCAGCTGGAACTAACAAGAGGCTGACCGAAAACTTAAAAGGAAAAATTGGAGAATGAGATGTACTTAGGGGTCACTGAAAAGCCCCAACATATTCTAGAAATTGAGAAGTCCACAGACTGTGCAAATACCCAGGAAAGCCTGAGAAGACCATAATGTCTTGACTGACTTAGAAGCTACCCACAAACAGGAAATGAAGATTAAGGCAAAGGTATGAACTGCCTGCCAGAGCATTGAAAATATAACCCAACACACACAGAGAGGTCCTCAGCAAATGCTGATCCTAAAATTCATACAGAATATCAAGAAATTCATAATAGTCAAAACAATCTAAAAAAATAATAATGTGTTAGGACACACTGCCTGGTTTCAAAAATTGCTACAAATCTGCAGTAATCAAGATAATGTGGGACTGGCATAAGGATAGATCTATAGCTCAGTGGATAAAATTGAGAGTGCAGCAATGAATCCTTATATTTACAGTTGATTGATTTTTGATGACAGTGCTCAGATCGTTCAATAGGGAAAGAATAGTCTCTTCAAAAAATTGTGCTGGGACAACTCGATAGCCACATGCAAAATAATGAAATTAGACTCATACATCATACCATGTACATAAATTAATTCAAAATAGGCAATAGATCTAAAGTTAAGAGGTAAAAGTATAACACTCTAGAAGAAAATATGGTAATAGTTTCCATGACCTTGGATTAGGTAGTGGTTTCTTATGATTGGCACCAAAAGCTTGTGGCAAAAGAAAACAATAAATAAACAAATCGGACTTCATCAGAATGAAAATTTTTCTGCTTCAAAGAACAGCATCAACAAAAAAGACAAACCACCAAATGGAAGAAAATATTTTTAAGTCATATATCTGATAAAGGACTTTTATCCAGAACATATAAATAACTCTTAAAAGTCAACAATAAAAAGACACATAACTCAATTTTAAAATTAAGATACTCAAAGAATTTGAATACATTTTTCTGGAAAGAAGATAAGCTAATAGGTAACAAACACATGAAAAGATGCTCAAAATCATTAGTCATTAGGGAAATGTAAATCAAAACCACAGTAGCTACTAGTCTACACCTACTAGGATGGTGTCTTAGTAATCTAGTGTTGCTATAACAGAAATATCATACGTGGATGGCTTTAACAAAGAGAAAATTATTCCCTCAAGGTCTAGTAAGCTACAAGTCTGAATTCAGGGTGCCAGCTCCAGGGGAAGGCTTTCTCTCACTGTCAGCTCTTGGGGAAGATCCTTGTCATCTTATCAATCTTTCCCTGATCCAGGAGATTCTCAGTGCAGGGACATCAGGTCCAAAGGACACGGTCCGCTCCCAGTGCTTCTTTCTTGGTGGTATGAGGTCCCTGTCCTCTTTGCTCAATTCTCTTTTATATCTCAAAAGAGATTGACTCAAGATAGAGTCTAATCCTGTAGACCAAGTCCTGCTTCATTAACATAACTGTCTCTAATTCTGCCTCATTAACATCATAGAGGTAGGATTTACAACACATAGGATAATCACATCAGATCACAAAATGGTGGACAACCACACAATACCAGGAATTATGGTCTAGCCAAGCTGATATACATTTTTGGTAGGCACAATTCAGTCCATAATAGATAGCTAACAATGAAATAAAAACACAAATAATTCAAGTGTTGGCTGTGGAAAAACTGAAACTTCACACATCTGTAGGATAGTCAAATGGTGCAGCCACTTTGGAAAATAGTTTGATAGGTTCAAAATATTACATATAGAGTTCCTCTACAACACTATAATTCAATTCCTAGATATATACCCAAGGGAAAAAACAAACTTTTACAAGAATGTTCACAACAGCATTATTCATTATAGACAAAAGGTGGAAACAACACAAAAGCCCAGTAACTGGTAAGTGGGTAAGTAAAATGTGCTATATCCAAACAATGGAATATTCCTCAGCAACAGAAAAAAGTATAGGTCTATAATATTAATGAACCTTGAAAGCATCATGCTAAGTGAAAGAACCTAGACACGAAAGAACATATACTGTGTGATTCCATTTACATGAAATGTCCACAATTGGCAAATCCTAGAGATAGAAAGGAAACTAGTATTACCAGGTGTCTTAGTTATCTAGTGCTGCTGTAATAGAAATACCACAAGTGGGTGGCTTTAACATAGAGAAATTTATTTTCTCACATTCTAGTAGGCTAGAAGTCAGAATTTAGGGTGTCAGCTCCAGGGATAGGCTTTCTCTCTCTGTCAGTGCTAGAGGAAGGTCCTTCTCATCAATCTTCCCCTGGACTAGGAGTTTCTCAGTGCAGGAACCTCGGGTCTAAAGGACATGCTCTGCTCCCAGTGCTGCTTTCTTGGTGGTATGAGGTCTCCCTGTCTCTCTGCTTGCTTCTCTCTTTTATATCTCAAAAGAGATTGGCTTAAGACACAATCTAATCTTGTAGATCTTATCAATGTAACTGGTGTAAATCCATCTCATTAACATCACAGTGATAGGGTTTACAACACATAGGAAAATAAGATCAGATGACCAAATGGTGGACAATCACACAGTACCAGGAATCGTGGCCAAGCCAAATTGATACACATATTTTTGGGAGACACAATTCAATCGATGACACTAGGGGACAGGAGAAGAGAGAAATGGGAGTAACTTCTAATTGCTATTAGATTTCTTTTAGGGATGATGAAAATATTCTATAATTAGATACTTGTGATGCTTTCACAACTCTGTGGATATACTAAACACCACTTAATTGTACATGTTAGAGGGTGGATTTTATGGAATGTGAATTATCTCAATAAAGCTGGAATAAAAAAATGAAAAGTGATGCATGCAGTATAATACCACTTGTGTAATATGGTAAAATATGACATTATTTATTGTCCGTGGATACAGATGCATATATTTGTACAAAAACAAAACTGGGATATATACATATACATAGAGTATTGTGAATTATTCAGAATTCTAGCCAGGGACAGCCAAAAAAAATATGTCTCCTTAAAGAATAAAGTTTCCTACAGTGTACATAATTCTTTCTTTTCAATAAAATTTAATTTTTCTAAAGCAGAATCATTTTTATTCCACCACCTTAGATTGCGATTCAGGTATAAGGACCACAGTCTGAGAAGTACACGTCTCTAATTACAAATAGAGATACTCTCCTTACCAGCTGCTCTTCTTGTACCCCATTACCTAATTTAAAACTTCAGTGCTCACTGTGTGAGAGGTGTGGAACAAAAGTGTAGTTTCAGATAAAAACATCTGACTCTCTGAATACTATCTGACTTCTTCCCCACTTAGAGTTCCTTCTCTAAGCCTTTTCCTACTGCCTCTCTTTTTCAGAAAGAGATTCAGACCTATTCTGGAAATATATAAAGAATGAGAGAGAAAAAGCAAAGTGAGAAAGGGAGGTTCTATTTCAAATTATATAGCTGTAAGAGCTGGGAAATAAAAATAGTGGACATTTGTCCAAAATTTCTGTATCGAGCATTCATATGTAACGCAGCTTACCCGGCTCCTCACAGTACAGCTGCTATAGGAATTCGGACAACTAGAAGCTTGACGTATCTTCCTCACCAAATAGGTCCTCATGAATAAAGATGAGATGTGGGTGAAATCTTTTGAACAAGTTTCAGTTGCCCGAAGGCTCATCACACAAAAGTAAGTCTATAAGAAACTCCCTAGGCCTCCCATTCCCTGCGAAGCAGCGGTGGTGGTGGAGGTGGGGTGGGGGACTTAATGGAGGAGGATGTTGGGTGGGTAGTGGGTCCACTATATCAACAACAACAGTAGTTCATCACCACCTGATAATCCTTGTTGTTGTTGTTAGGTGCCTTTGAGTCGGTTCTGACTCATAGCAAACTGTGTACAACAGAACAAAACATTGCCTGGTCCTGCACCATCCTCATGATTATTGTTATGCCCATTATTGCAGCCACTCTGTCAATCCATCTTATTGAGGATGTTCCTCTTTTTCGCTGACCTTCTACTTTACCAATCATGATGTCCTTCTCCAAGGACGAATCCCTCCTGATAACATGTCCAAAGCATGTGAGACGAAGTCTCGCCATCCTCACTTCCAAGGAGCATTCTGGCTGTACTTCTTCCAAGACAGATTTGTTCATTCTTTTGATAGTCAATGTTATATTCAATATTCTTCTCCAACACCATAATTCAAAGGCATCAATTCTTCTTCAGTCTTCCTCACTCATTGTCCAGCTTTCACTTGCTTATGAGGCAACTAAAAACACCATGGCTTGGGTCAGACACACCTTAGTACTTAAAGTGAAATCTTTGCCTTTTAACACTTTAAAGAGGTGATCTGCCCAATGCAATACATTGTTTGATTTCTTGACTGCTGCTTCTGTGGGTGTTGATTGTGAATCCAAGTAAAATTAAATCCTTGACAACTTCAAACTTTTCTCTGTCTATCACGATGTTGCTTATTGGTCCAGTTGTGAGGATTTTTGTTTTCTCTACCTTGAGGTGTAATCCATACTGAAGGCTGTAGTCTTTGATCTTCATCAGTAAGTACTTCAAGTCCTCTTTACTTTCAGCAGGTAAGGTTGTGTCATTTGCATATTGAGTCTTTCCCCAGTCCTGATGCCCCATTCTTTTTCATATAGTCCAGCTTCTCGGATTATTTGCTCAGCATACAGATTGAATTAGTATGGTGAAAGGATACAACCCTGACACACACCTTTCCTGACTTTAAACTACGTGATATCCCTTTGTTCTGTTTGAAGGACTGCCACTTGATCTATGTACAGGTTCCTCGTGAGTACAATGAAGTGTTCTAGAATTCCTATTCTTCGAAAAGTTATCCATAATTTGTCACAATCCACACAGTCGAATGTCTTTGCATAGGCAATAAAACACAGATATACATATTTCTGGCATTCTCTGCTTTCATCCAGGATCTGATATCAGTAATGATGTCCCTTATTCCACATCCTCTTCTGAATCCAGCTAGAATTTTTGGCAGTCCTCTATCAATGTACTGCTACAACTGCTTTTGAATGATCTCCAACAAAATTTTACTTTTGTGTGACATTAATGATATTGTTTAGTAATTTCTGCATTCTGTTGGATCACCTTTCTTTGGAATAGGCATAAATATAGATCTCTTCAAGTCGGTTGACCAGGTATCTGTCTTTCAAATTTCTTGGCGTAGATGAGTGAGTGCTTGCAGCGTTGCATTCATTTGTTGGAACATCTGAATTGGTATTTTGTCGATGTCTTTTGTGCAGCTTCAAGCTCTTCCTTAAGTACCATCTGTTCTTGATCATATGCTACCTACTGAAATGAGTAAACAATGACCGATTCTTTTTGGTACAGTGACTGTGTGTATTCCTTCCATCTTCTTTTGATGTTTCCTGAGTCATTCAGTATTTTGCCCATAGAATCCTTCACTATTGCAACTCAAGTCTTGTATTTTTTATTCAGTTCTTTCAGCTTGAGAAATGCCGAACATGTTCTTCCCTTTTGGTTTTCTAACTCCAGGTCTTTGCACATATCATTATAATGCTATACTTTGTCTTTTCGAACTGCCCTTTGAAATCTTCTGTTCAGCGCTTTTACTCTACAAGAGCCAAAGTACGAACCTGAGAATATCCCACCTGAATTTACAGACCATCTCAAGAACAGATTTGATGCATTGAACACTAATGACTGAAGACCAGATGAGTTGTAGAATGACATCAAGAACATCACACATGAAGAAAGCAGAAGGTCATTAAAAAGACAAGAAAGAAAAAAAAGACCAAACTAGATGTCAGAAAAGACTCTGAAACTTGTTGATGACCCTTAGGTGACAACTAAGCTGACTACAATATTTTTACACGAATAATGTGCACCTTCTACGTTTGTTTGCCAAGCGCACTCCCTCCTGTGGTATTTTACCAAGGGCTGCTATGCTGATTTTTTTTTCACGTTGCTCAGCATGCTTATGAAAATATCTCAAGGAGGGAGGGCACGGTTGGCAAACAAACATAGGAAGTGTGTGTTACTTGTGTAAAAATAAGGTAGTTCTCAGTAAAGTGTTATTCCCTGTCCAATGTCATTCAGCTGGTAAAGGCACCGCAAGTATTTGAACACTTGTGGTTCACTATATCAATAACATGTGTACCTATGTATTTTCTGTGGTCTCATAGTACCATAAACCACCCTTATACTGAAACCAGCTGCTGTCAAGTTGATTCTGACTTACGGCAACCTCATTTGTGTCAGAGGAGATCCGTGCTCTACAGGGTTTTCAATGTCTGATTTTTTGGAAGTAGGTTGTCAGTCCTTTCTTCAGAGGTGCCTCTGAGTGGACTGGAACCTCCAACTTTTTGATTAGCAATTGAACGTGTTAACCATTTTTACCACCCAGGGACCCCCATTCTTATAGTAGGACTTTTTAATTTTTATATTTTTCTCTTAACTGTGTTATGGATTGAATTATGTCCTTCAAAATATGTGTTGTAAATCCTAACCTCTATGTCTGTGGTTACAATCCCATTTGGGAATGGGTTGTCTTTGTTACGTTAATGAGGCAGGATTAGTGTAAAGTGTATTTTGAGTTAATCTCTTTTGAGATATAAAACAGATTAAACACAAACTAGCAAGCAGAGATGGAGGAAGATAGATGCCAAGCCACATGAAGATCATTCAGGAGCACAAGCGCAAAGAGACAAGGACCTTCCCCTAGAGTCGACAGAGATAGAAAACCTTTCTTTAGAGCCAGAACCCTGAATTCAGATCTATAGGGTCGCTATGAGTCGGAATTGATTCGACGGCACATCACAGCAATAACAGCCTCCTAAACTGTGAGAAAAAAAATTTGTTTTATTTTCTGTTATATAGTTGTGGTATTTCTGTTATAGCCAAAAGAAACCAAACCAAACCCATTGCAGATGAGTCAATTCTGACTCATAGCGACCCTATAGGGCAGACTAGAACTGCCCCATAGGGTTTCCAAGGAGCGGCTGGTGGATTCAAACTGCTGATCTTTTGGTTAGCAGCTATATCTCTTAACCACTGTGCCACCAAGGCTCCTCTATTATAATAGCACTAGATAAATAAGACAAACTGTAAAGACAGAGCTTTCCAATAAGATAAAAGGGGAAAAGTGGAAAATTACTGATCACTTCATTATAATTGATTAAAATCCAAAAGAGGCAGGAGAAGAATAGAACTTGAAGAAGGCAGGAAATCCAAAGAATGTGATGGATATCAGACAGTCAAATCAATGCTAATGAATTCACAGGATGTTTGAATTAAGTTCCTGCTTAGGATATTAAAAGGGACCAGAGTTTAATATGTAAACTAGAGGAATAGGAAATTATTATTCAATCCGTCGTTTTACCAGAAATTCACTGCTGTTATGTTCTTTTTTTTCCCCCAAGAAAAATGAAACAAAGACCGGAAGGGAGGCAGGAGAATGGTGATATGAGTAACCTCTTGCATAGGATTTAGCAAAAGCCGGCCACTGTAATTTGCAAACAAATAGGCAAATATTTCTGAAATTGTCAGGAAAATTATTCTTGATATAAAGACTGCTTTCTTTCATATCAAGACATCTAAGATCAGAAATGCATACTTTACAGATATTAATTTGGGTCAGATACCATTGTGAAAATAATTTGATCATTAAATTTAAAGGTAAATAAGATATACTGCATTAGAGTTGGAAAAGTCCAATCTTTCCTAATGCTAACATGTGCATCCAATAGGTGTCAGGGCTTATTTCCTAATATTTCCTAAATATTTGCCATATGCCTTCATATTCTAGCATTGTATACGTATATCCATACATATGTATACAATGCTAGAATAGATAGATATACAGATATAGATATAAATATATCCACTTGTAGGTGTTGCATGTATGCCAATGACAAATACAGTTCCTTATATACACATAGTGCATTTTTAGGCTTTTTATTCCCAGGGTGGGGCATGGTGAGAGATCGTAACTGAAACACTATATCTGAGCAATTTTAACAACATATGAGACGAGCATTAATATCTTACACTTGACAAAGAGAGTGGAAGAGCAGTCACGTGGAGCTGAGTTTGAAAACCTTTTCCTGGGCTAATGGGAATCTTTATCTGCTCTTCCACACGGCCTGTCTGAATCAGTTGCTCTGTGGGCTGCAAAGCCCCTCGGATGAAATGGAAACCTTAATTCACAGGTGGGGTTCTACATGCACTATCAGTTCAGTTTTTGGAGATGGAGTAACAATTCACATCATGTCTAATGTTGCTAATAATTAAGATGTTCTTGCTAGTTTGTTTTGTTTTCTCATTTCTAAACCATATTTACTATCAGGGGAATTTGATCCATGTATCTTATATTTTCTTTTGCCTAATTCACTGAATTGATTAGGATAGCCCAGTTTACACTGCAGTAACAGAATAATCCTGATATCTCAGTGGTTTCTCATAGCAAATAGTTTCTTCCTTACTCACAGGCCGTATCCAGTGTCAATTGGTGAGCGAGTCCCTGTTCTATACAACCCCTCAGTGACTTAGTTGTTGGAAACTCCAGCATCTTGTAGATCCTCCATGGCCTCATTAGTTGCAATGAAAAAGAAAAAGAAATTAGAGAGTCACACACTAGCTCTTAACTGCTTCATCCTGAAAGTAACACTTGTTGCTTCCACTCCCCTCTCATTGGCCAGAATTAGTTCCAAGGCCCTGCAATATCCAAGGACTTGGAAAATATGGGGTTGCATATGCATAGTCAAGAAGTCATCATCTTTCCCATAATCACCAAACTTAATTAATAGCCAGGAAATAGTCTGTGATTTTTTTTTTTTTTAAAGAAATGCTTTTTGTAAGGCTTTCCTCTAGAAAAGAGAAGAATAATATTGAAAATCAGGTGTCATTATAGGCATTCATTTTAAGCAACATCATGATAAACGGAGAAAAGATTAAAGTTAAGTATTTCATTTTACTTGTATCCACAATCAATGCCCATGGAAGCAGCAGTCAAGAAATCAAACAACATATTGCATTGGGAAAATCTGCTGTAAAAGACCTCTTTAACATGTTAAAAAACAAAGATGTTACTTTAAGGACTAAGGTGCACCTGACCCATGCCATGGTATTTTCAATAATCTCATATGCATATGAAAGCTGGACAATGAATAAGAAAGACCAAAAAAAGAATTAATGCCTTTGATGGTGAAGAATATTGAATATACCATGGACTGTCAGTAGAACGAACAAATCTATCTTGGAAGAAGTACAGCCAGAATGCTCCTTAGAAGCAAGAATGGCAAGACTTTGTCTCAAAAGTAGTTTGGACATGTTATCAGGAGGGACCAGTCCTTGGAGAGGGACATCATGCTTGGTAAAGTAGAGGGTCAGCAAAGAAGAGGAAGACCCTCAAGAAGATAGATTGACACAGTGTCTGCCACAATGAGCTCAAACATAGCAACAATTATGAGGATGGCACAGGACCAGGCAGTGTTTTTTTCTGTTGTACATAGGGTCGCTATGAGTCAGAACTGACTAGATGACACCTAACAACAAGTTCTAGAAAAAAACTAAAATAAATCCAGTCATCTTTGAATGAATTTCTGCATTAGGAAAGCAAATGATAATCTTAGTTTAGTCCATAAAAGTGCCTTCATCACAATGAATTCTAAGATTCTTGCTGATTTGAATAACTGGTAGCGTTGTTAATTTCTGCTGAGTAGATTCCAACTCAAAGTGACCTTATGTGTGTTGAGTAGGACAGCTTCATAGAGTATTCTTTTGGAAGCAGATTGCCAGGCCTGTCTCCCGAGGAGTCTCTGGGTGGGTTTGAACCACCACACTTTTGGCTGGTAGTAAAGTGCTTAACCATTTGCACCACCTAAGGAATCCTGAATAAATGGTGCTGTTGTAAATGTAGGTCGCTATGAGGCGGAATCAACTCAACAGCAATGGGTTTGGTTTTTTGGTTTTATCACATCGTTGGAAACCCTAGTGGTGTAGTGGTTAAGAGCTACTGCTGTTAACCAAAAGGTCGGCAGTTCGAATCCACCAGGCTCTCCTTGGAAACCCTATGAGGTAGTTCTACTCTGTCCTATAGGGTCGCTATGAGTTGGAATCAATTCGACTGCAACGGGTTTGCTTTTTTTTTTTTTTTTTTTTTGGTACTACCAAAGTGAAAGGACTGGCAATATGCTTCTGAAAGTGAAAGGTCACAGCCTTGAAAATCCTACAGAGTGCAGTACGCATAGGGTAGACATGAGTTGGAATTGACTGTGGCATTTGACCGCAAAATTAAAACTCGTCAATTTTCTGTTACCAAAGAGTCTTCCCATAATTATCCTAGCTTTGATTGGCTTATGATCATTGGCTTTGGAATACCAAAAAACTAATTCTATACCCTTTCTATAGCTATCTATCTATCATTTATCCATCTGTAAAAAATATATGTAACTATATGTATAACTGTATATATTTTAGTGACATCTGTAAAGTATATTATATTGTTTATAATATAATTGCATCTGATTTTGTTTTCACTACTAATATAATCAAAACAAAACTAAATCCAAAATGTAGGAGAATCCATGCTGTTTTTTGTTTCACATTTCCTTAATAATACAAAATAGACTTGAGGAACAGAACAACATGATTTGACTTTAGAGTTTGTCATTTGAGGGTTGATATTTTAGAAAAAGAATGCTTCAGTGCCCTCTTAGCAGTGTTATGTCATCCCAGGAGGAAATCAGATTCTGTGAGATGGTTTTTATCAGGTGGCAGAAGAGAAGTGATAATTGTCTAACCTACTTTGAGGAGGCTGTCCAACTAGGTCCCTTGCTGAGTTATAGAGCTTCTACCTATAATCTTTGCCAACTATTCCACTGTAATTTTTATTCTATCCAAAATAACTTTACCCAAAGGAGGAAAATACATGGAATAGTAAATTGGTATTACGTGACAATTAAGTAGGAAATTAATGC
The DNA here is from genome assembly GCA_030035585.1 of Dugong dugon. Classification (NCBI taxonomy): domain Eukaryota; kingdom Metazoa; phylum Chordata; class Mammalia; order Sirenia; family Dugongidae; genus Dugong; species Dugong dugon. The sequence continues at coordinate 105,426,699 of CM057460.1, read as the reverse complement.
CTCATCCAGGCTTTTAATCACTCATCACTCATTCAGTATAATCAGGGTTATTTAGCACTGCTGATGCCTCTGTTTAATGTAATTACTCAAATATCAGGTCCTAGAATGAATCAAGAATTGATTGCCCTAATCAGCATTCAGCTCAGGGTTTGTAACAGGAAATCCTGAAATCAAAACAAAAGCCAGTTTAGTAAGTAATATAAATAAGGAAAAAAGAAAAAAACAGGGATTTTTCTGACCAGTAAACTCATTAATTATTTTAAAATGTATATTAATCTAATATCCACAGGTGGACAATATTGTTTACCACTACGGAGTGTTTTAAAACTTATATAGTATTTAGAACTATTTCAAATTTTGAACAAACTTAAAGAAACACTCAGAATAACGATTACTGTCATATTAAGTTGTTGACAATACATTGTAATGTAAAGAGGCTGGTGTATGATACCATTTTTATCAATATATATTTGCATATGAAAAATATGAAAATATATAATAAAGTATTTAAAGAGGTACTCTTGATGTTGGCCTAATTGGTTTCATATTTATTTATCTGTCATTTGTATATGATGTATGAGTTTAACATAGAAATTATTAAGCCCCTATTTTGTACCAAGCACGGTGATACGCAGTTTATAAAAAAAACCTCATTTGATCTTTGTTATTACTTTATGCATTAGATAATATTGTTATCCACTCTTATGTATAAAACAAATAAGCAGCCTAAGAACTTATAGTCAATCTGTGAATAAGCAGAGATTTGAACCTTGGTAGTCTCCATATTTAGAGGTTGCATGCTTAGGACCATGCTGCCTCCTGTGGATGGACATAAACAGTTAATTCTTTTTTTTTGAGCACTTTATTGTGTTTTACATGAAAGTTTACACAGTAAATTAGTTTTCCATTCAACAATTAATACACAAATTGTTCCCTGACATTAGTTGCTCTCCCCACAATGTGTCAGCACTCTCTCCATATTCACCCTGCCTTATCCCTTTCCATCCCTCCACTTTCCCTGCCCCTCCTTGCCTCCTCATCTTTGCTTTTGGGCGAATGTTGCCTTTTTAGTCTCTTATAGTTGATTGTTCTAAGGAGCACATTCCTCACGGGTGTTACTGTTTATTTTATAGGTCAACCCATTAATTGACTGAAGGGTGACCTCTGGGAGTGTCTTCAGTTCCAGGTTAAAAGGGTGTCTTAGGGGGATAGTTTCGTTAGTTCCTCCAGTCTCTAACAGTCCCCTAAGTCCGGTCTTTTTAATTAATTTTTCTTCTGTTTTACATTTTTCTCCATTCTTACCGGGACCTCATATTGTGACCCTGGTCAGAGCAGTCAGCAGTATATGAGTTCCAATCTCCCCAGAAACTCACCGGCATTTGTTGTATCCTGTTTTTTTTGATCAATGCCATTTTTACAGGGGTGAGACTATATCTCACTGTAGTTTTGATTTGCATCTCTCTAATGGCTGATCTCTTAATGTGTTTGTTAGCAGGCTGAACATCTTGTTTGGTGAAGTGTCTGTTCATGTCCATTGCCCATTTTTTTTATTGGATTTGTCTTTTTGTTACTGAGCTGTTAGAGTTTTCTGCATATTTGGAGATTAGACCCTTGTCAGATATGTCATTGCCAAAAAATTTTTCCCAGTCTGTAGGGTTCTCTTTTTATTCTTTTGAAAAGAATAAAGTCTTTTGATGAGCATAAATATTTAATTTTTAGGAGGTCCCACTTATCTAGTTTATCTTCTGTTATTTGTGCATTGTTAGTTATGTTTGATAGTGTATTTATGCCATAAAATAAGACCCCTAGCTTTGTCCCCATGTTATCTTCCAGTAACTTTATAGTTTTAGGTTTAACATTTAGATCTTTGATACATTTTGAATTAGTTTTTGTGTGTGGTGTGAGGTATGGATCCTGTTTCATTTTTCTGAAAATGGATATCCAGTTTTGCCAGCACCATTTGTTAAAAAGAGACTATATCTTCCCCACTGAATGGGCTTCTACAATTTGTCGAAGATCAGCTGTCCATAGCTGGATGGATTTACTTCTGGGTTCTCAATTCTGTGTGTCCATTGTTGTACCAGTACCAGGCTATTTTGACTACTATGACTGTATAGTATGTTCTGAGATTGGGAAGTGTGAGGCCTACTACTTTTTTCTTCTTCAATAATACTTTAGCTATTCAGGGCCTTTTCTTTCCATATAAAGTTGGACATTAGTTTTTCCATTTCATTAAAGAACATTGTTGGGATTTGGATCAGGATTGCATTACATCTATAGATCGCTTTGGGTAGTATTGAAATTTTCACAATGTTAAGTCTTCCAATCCATGAGCATGGTATGTTTTGCTATCATGTAGGTCTTTTTTGATTTCTTATAGTAGTTTTTTGTAGTTTTCCTTCTATAAGTCTTTTATGTACCTGGTTAAATTTACTCCTATGTATTTTATCCTTTGAAGGTTATTGTAAACAGTACTGATTTCTTTTTTTCCTTTTCAGAGTTCACTTTGTTAGTGTAGAGAAATCCAACTGACTTATGTATATTGATCTTGTACCCTGCTACTTTGCTGAACTCTTCTGTTAATTAGTTTCAGTCACTTTCTTGTGGAATCTCTGGGATTTCCTATGTATAGGATCATGTCATAGGGATAGTTTTACTTCTTCATTACCAATTTGGATGCCCTTTATTTCCCTTTCTTGCCTTATTGCTCTGGCTAGGACTTCCAGTACAATATTGAATAAGAGTGGTGATAATGAGCATCCTTGTCTTGTTCCTGTTCTCAAGGGGAGTACTTTCAATATCTCTCCATTGAGAATATTGTTGGCTGTTGGTTTTGTATGTGTGTCCTTAAATATGTTGAGGAATTTTCCTTCTATTCTTATTTTGCTGATAGTCTTTATTAGGGAAGTATGTTGGATTTTGTCAAATGCTTTTTACGCATCTATTGAGGTGATGATGTGATTCTTTTCCTTGTTTTATTTTTGTGGTGAAATAAGTTGATTGATTTTCTAATGTTGAACCACCTGTGCATGCTTGGTATGAATCCTGCCTGATCATGTATTATTTTTTTTGATATGGTTTTGTAGTCTATTGGCTAGAATTTTGTTGAGAATTTTTGCATCTGTATTCATGAGGGATATTGGTCTGTAATTTTCTTTTTTTGTGGCGTCTTTGCCTGTCTTTGTTATCAGGGTTAAACTGGCTTCATAGAATGAATTAGAGAGTATTCCTTTCTTTTTTACCTTTTGGAATAGTTTGAGTAGAATTGGTGTCAACTCTTCTCTGAATGTTTGGTAGAAGTCTCCAGTGAAGTCACTTGGGCAGGGTTTTTTTTTTTATTGTTGGGAATTTTTTAATGACATCTTCAATATCTTCTTTTGTTGTGGGTCTATTTAGGTTTTCTACCTCTGTTTGTGTTAGTTTAGGTAGATAGTGTGTTTCTAGAAATTTGTCCGTTTCTTCTAGGTTTTCAAATTTTTTAGAGTACAATTTTTCATAACATTCTGTAATAATCCTCTTTATCTCTGTAGGTTCTCTTTTGTTTATATTGTAATGATTCTGTTGTAATGTCACCTATTTCATTTATTATTTTGGTTATTTGTGTCTTCTCATTTTTTTCTTTGTCAATTTGTCAAGTGGTTTGTCAATTTTATTGATCTTCTCAAATAACTAATTTCTAGTTTTATTGATTCTTTCTGTTGTTTTTCTATTTTCTATTTCATTTATTTCTGCTCTGATCTTTATTATTTTCGTTTTGCTGGTGACTGTGGGCTTCTTTTGCTGTTCCTTTTCTACTTGTTCAATTTATCAGATTAAGTTATTGACTTTGAATTTTTCTTCTTTTTTGATGTGTTCATTTACTGCTATAAATTTTCCTCTGAGCACTGCTTTTGCTGTGTCCCAGAGGTTGTGGTATGCAGTGTCTTCGTTCTCATTTGATGCTAATAACTTTTTAATTTCATTTCTAATTTCTTCTATGACCTAGTAGTTTTTAAGTAAGGTGTTATTTAGTTTCCATGTATTTAATTTTTTTCCTTGCTCTTTCTGTTATCAATTTCTAGTTTTCTAGTGTAATAGTCAGAGAAGATGCTTAGTATTATGTCAATGTTTTTTAATTTATCGATACTGGCTTTGCAGCCTACAATATGGTCATTTCAGAAAATGATCCATGTGTGTTGGAGAAGAATGTGTACTGTGCTGCTGTTGGGTGGTGTGTTCTGTACATGTTTATGAGGTCAGGTTGGTTGATTGTGTTATTTAGATCTTCTGTATCTTTACTGAGTTTCTTTCTAGTTGTTCTGTCCATCATAGAAAATGATGTGTTAAAGTCTCCTACTATTATTGTAGAATTGTCTACTTGTTTTTTCAATTCTGTTAGAGTTTGTTTTATGTATTTTGGAACTCTGTCACTGAGTGCATAAATATTTATTAATTTTATGTCTTCTTGGCTAATTGACCCTTTAATCTTATGTCAAATAAGACATTATACCAAATGTCTTAGGCTGGAATCTCTAGAGAAGCAAAACCAGTAAAGCATACATACATATGTATACACACACACACACACACACACACACACACACAGAGAGATTGATTTATCTCAAAGAATTGCCTCACATTGTTGTGGAGGCTGGCAAGTCCCAAAGTTCATGGATCAGGCATTATCTTGAGGCTTCTCCTGACTCATGTGGCTGCAGGGGCTGAGGAGCCCAGAATTGACAGGTCAAACAGTAGGCTGCTGGCTCACAGGGTTGTAGAAGCCAGCAAATCCCAAAGTCTGTAGATTAGAAGACAGGCTGCTGGCTCACAGGTCTGTGGAGCTAGTGAATCCCCAAGTCAGCAGATCAGGCAATAGGCTGCTGGCTCAAGTCCCAAGAATCAGAGGTCAGATGATGATGAGCCAGAAACAGGATCCAGATCTTTGTCTCTTATAAGGAATTTTGATTTAAAAGCTATTTTATCCAGAATTATTATTACTATTCCTGAACTCCTTTGAATACTGTTTGTGCGATAGTTTTTCCATTCTTTGATTCTTAACTTTGGGTCTAAGGTGTGTCTCTTCTAGGCAACATATTGATGGTTTTTTTTTGTTTGTTTGTTTGTTTTTTAATCCATTCTGCCACTCTCTGTCTCTTGACTAGTGCATTTAACCCATTAACATTCAGCGTGATTAATGATAGGTATGACTTCATTTCTGCCATTTCGTTATACTTTTTCATAGTGTTAAGGGTTTCTTAGTTCCTCTTAATTTTCTGTGCTGAGTTCTTTTGTTTATGGATTTTCTTTTCTTATCAGTCGTTGTTGGTTTTGTGTTTACTGAATATTTTTGGTTTTCTTCTTTATTTTGGTAAGCAGATTTATTACTTTTCTTTGTGGCTACCCTGAAGTCTACCTTAATCTTGTTCAGTCTGTTATATCTTGAAATTGCCTTGACTTCCTCCCCATATGGAAGTTCTATAACATCTTTTATTCCTCCTTTTTGTTTTGAAGTTGCCATCGTTTGCATCTTAACTCCTCTAGTTCCCTGTAGTCAGTTTCCTCTAAGCTTTATTTCATTTATTTACTTTGTTTTTTGTGAAATCTTTTTCTAGGTTAGTATCTAGGTGATGTTGGCATGTGTCTTTATCTCAAGTTGTTGTCTGATGTTACTGGTTTTCTATCCAAAGGACTCCTTTTAATTTTTCTTGTTTTTATAAATTCCCTTAGTTTCTGGTTATCTGAGAATGTCTTAGTTTCATCATCATTTTTGAAAGGCAGTTTTGCTGGATATATGATTCTTGGTTGTCAATTCTTTTTCTTCAGTGTTTTATACATATCATCCCATTACTTTCTTGCCTGCGTGGTTTCTGATGAGAAATCAGCACTTAGTCTAATTGGTTCTTCTTTGTAAGTGATAATTTGTTTTCCACGAGCTGCTTTCAGAATTATTTGACTTCGCTTTTGGAGAATTTGATTATAATATCTCTTGGTGTTTTTAAGGGGGGATCTATTCCATATGGGGTTCTTTGAGCTTCTTGGATGGCAACTTTCCCATCTTTCATCATATTTGGGAAGTTTTCAGTCAAAATATCTTCAAAATTTTTCTCCGTATTTTTCTATTTTTTTCTCCTCTTCTGGAATTCCTTTTATATGTAAATTATTTCTCTTGATGGTGTCCCACATAACTCTTAGTCTTTTGTCTTTTTTTTTGTTTTATTATTGTTCCTAAAAAAAATTAGTATCAAGGGATTTGTCCTCTATTTCACTGATTCTTTCTATTTAATCAATTCTACTTCTATGTCCTTCCATTGAGTTATCTTTTTCTGATTTTATTTTTAATCTTCTGAATTTCTAATTGTTGTTTTTGTATGGTTTCTAATTGTCTTTTGAGTCTGTCGTTTTGTTCTTGTATTGTTTTTCTGAATTCTTCTACTGTTTTTTTGTGTTTTCCTTGATATCTTTCAGGGTCCTAAATATAAGTCTTTCGAATTCACTCTCAGATAATTCTAGTACCACTTCCTCCTTTGGAAGGTTTTTTTCCCTTTATTTTGCTGACTTTCTTGAGCCATGTTATCCTGTTTTTTTAATATGCTTTACTATTGTCTGCTGTTTCTGAAGCATTAAGATGTTGTTTTATTTATTTATATATTTATTTACTGATTGTATGCTTGTTTTGTCCTGATTTTTTGTTTTGATTTATTTTGGTATGTCAGGGCAGGAGGGGAAGACATGCTGTGCTCATTGCTCGTCTGGCTGCATGGGAGCCCTTACCACCTGTCATCAGGTGGGCAGGGCAACTGTGGGCAGGGTGAGTGCATGTCGCTGTTCACTGGCTAGGCAACTCCTATTGGGAATTCCATGACGTAGCCTGTGCTCCTCACCCATGATTGCTGCTGGCTTTGTCTCAAGATGGCCATGCTGTGCTGTGCTGGTTGGCAGGGAGCCTCTGTTCCCTATGTCTCTTCGTTTGCTGTTTTCATTCAGTTTCTTCTTCCAATCAGTGTTTGATGTAACTCTTTATCTCTCTATTTGTTACTCAGGATTCCAGGATTGTCGTCTGTATCTGTTTCACTTGGTTTCTCAGGTCTGTGCTGTAGAGGGACGACATGCTGTGTTGGACTAAGTTGCCATCTTGGGCTGTCTCAACAGTTGATTCTTAAGAAAAAATTTGATACCTGAAAATTCTTTCCTACATTAAATAATTTGTTCAAAAGTATATTTAAAGTACTATGTAAAATGATGAATATTGGGATGAAGAGCTAAAATTGCAAAAATTTATACCTAAATTATTCAATGTTGATGTAGTGCTAGGAAGTTATGAAGTTATACAAATAAATTGTTTTATTTCTCTTTAATGTATTTATTATCTTGACTTCTAAATGAACAGTTTTTCTATTTTGAAATAAGTCATTGTAGAGAGGAAAGATATATAGTCATTTAAGTGCTCTATGTGGATAAGTTTGATATTAGTATTTTTCATTATTGTATCTGATTAAGTTAAGAAGAAAATAAAACAATATTGTTTATATGAATGAAGGCAGTTTTAAAGTCTTCATGAAGTTAGCTTTGCTGTTAAAAAGAAGGAGAAAATGAGGAGGAAGAAGAAGAAGAAAAAGACGGAAGGGGAGAGAGAGGGGAAGGGAGAGCAGGAAAAGCAGCAGCTCACTATTGAAATTGAAGTATTGGCATAGGATGTTTTACCATAAATGATACAATTAATATAGAAAATAGGAAAAATGCACTAAAAGGGACTTAAACATTCAATACAAATCACTTTGGAATGGAACTGTAGTCAGCCTAATGGAATAAAGTTTTATAATATTTGAAATAATAATTGGTCAAGAAAAACAAATTAAAGGTTTTACTTAGTAATAGGAAAAAAATTAACCTGGATTTGAAGACAATTAACATAGTCAAAAGTTATTGGCTTGTTTTTAATTTTTTGATTTTAAGAATAGTGATAATTTTTGTCTTACAACAGCATTATTTAAAAGACTTTACACTCTCACTGTGGTAGAGTTAAATTTTCCCAGAAAAAGTAAAACTGATGAGATTGTGACCTCTTATTTTACCTACGTCAACCTTGAAAAATAGAATTTAACAGAAAGTAAGAGTAAAATTATGTAAGAGAATGTGAAAGGAAAATACATTTGCATAGGATGAGGGAGAAATATCTTAAATGTACTAACTGTAAAAATATATATATAAATATAGCATAGGAGTTTTATTGGATAAACAGTGAATATATGTCAAGAGATTGTCCTGTGATACACAAAATGAGTGACCTATTGGTTTAGGAATAAAAAAAAAAAAGATTATGTTAACTTGGTGTCTTATCAGGGTTCTCTAGAGACATAGAACCATTGAGATTATATATATACACACACAGAGAGAATGAGATTTATTTCAAGGTATTAGTTCATGCGATTGGGGGTTGAGTACTGGCAAGTCCAAAATCTACAGGTCAGGCTGTAGTCTGGGGACATCTGCAGGCCTTCATCTCATGATCCATAGATCGGGCAATGGAAAGAATTCAAAGTAAAGAGAATGAGTACTGCCAAGAAAACTGATTTATACTCTGAAGCATGACACATCCTAAGGAAACTCCTTTTTCCACTATTTGATTGATTATCTTACATCATATTACATTATGGAAGGTGACTACCTTAGATTACATTGTGAAACTGCAATTAGTCTGGTATTTTCCAAATCACTGAACCCAAATCTAGCCAAGTTGACACACAAAATTAACCATTACACCTGGTAAGTAACCATAAAAATCTAGATATGGACTGGGTAGTACTATGCTGATAGACTAGATATCATCAGTTTAAAAAGGGCATCTGCAAGCAAATCTATAGTTAATATCACATTTACTGGTGAAATGCTAGATGATCTCTCCCTAAGATCAGAAACAAAACAAGGATGTTCACTCTCACTACATAGGGTCAGTATTGTACTGGAGATCTTAGATAATGCTGCAAGTCTAGGAAGAGAAATAACTACATATATATCTGGAAAGGGAGAAAAGAAATGATTCTCAGATGACATGATATGTATGTAAAAATCCTAAGGACTATAGAGAAGAAAAAAAGCTACTGTAACTAATAAGTGTGTTCATTATTAGCAAGGTCATAGGACTCAAAGTCAATATCAATTGTATTTCTACTTACTAGCATTGAACAATATGAAATATTAAATATCACTTATTATAGTATATAAAAACATAAAATAGGGATGAATGTAATAAAATATGCTTAAAACCTGTGCACTGAAAGCAACAAATCACTGCGAGAAATTAAAGGAGAACTTGTCTTAGTTATCTAGTGCTGCTATAACAGAAATACCACAAGCAGATGGCTGTAACAAAGAGGAGTTTATTCTCTTACAGTTCAGTAGGCTAGAAGTCTGAATTCGGGGCATCAGCTCTAGGGGAAGGCTTTCTCTCCCTGTTGGCTCTGGAGCAAGGTCCCTGTCATCAATTTTCCCCTGGTTGAGGAGCTTCTCAGTGCAGGGACCCTGGGTCCAAAGGACGTGCTATGCTCCTGGTGCTTCTTTCTTGGTGGTATGAGGTCCCCATGTCTCTCAGCTTGCTTCTTTCCTTTATATATCAAAAGAGATTGGTTCAAGACACAGTTTAATCTTATAGATCTCATCAACATAACTGTCACTAATCCATCTCATTAAAATCATAGTTTAGGATTTACAACACGTAGAAAAATCACATCAGATGACCAAATGTTGGACAATCACACAATACTGGGAATAGTGGCCAAGCCAAATGGATACACATATTTTTGTGGGACACAATTCAATCCATGACAAACCTAAATATGTGGAGAATGATATACCATATTCATGAATATAAACACTCAATTTTGTAAAGTCATCATTTTTTCCCAAGTCCAGTTATAGGTTAAAAGCAATGAAGATCAAATCTAGCAAGATTTTTGTAGAAAATTATAAGCTGATTCTAACAGATATGTGGAAATGCAAAAGACCTAAAATAGCCAAAAAAATTTTTGAAAAACAAAGTTAGAAGTTTTATTCTACCCTGAAAATAACCATAATAAAGACAGAAAGATATTGATGTAAGGATAGACGTATATATCTATGGAACAGAATAGAGAGTCTAGCAATAGACTCACACTAATATGCAGAATTCATTTTTAACAAAGATTCAAGGATAATCCAATAGCAACTGTATAATTTTTACAATTAATTATAACTGGATAACTGGACATGCATGGTCAAAACAAAATGAGCATAGACCCCTACTTACACCATATGCAAATATTAAAGTGGATCACTGACTAAATTTAAAAGCTAAAACTTTTCGAAGAAAACAGTAGAAAATTTTTGTGACTTTGGAGAAGATGAGTAATTTATATTTCATCAAAATTAAAAACTGCTCTTGAAAAGATACTGTTAAGAAAATGAAAAGGTAAGCCACAGATTGGAAAAATGCATATTTCTAAAAAAGGACTTGTATTCAAAGTATGCAAATAAATCAACTCACTACTAATAAAAAATAAACTCAATTTAAAAATCATCAAAATATTTGAACATACACTTCACAAGAGAAGATAAATTAATGACTAATAAGTACATCAATAAACCCAAAAACCCACTGATGACCAATTGATTCCAACTCATAGTGTGGTGGATTAATTACTTTTGTGTGTGGCCTTTCTAGCCATGTTCTTGTAACTCCCACCTAGGTGATTGGGCAGGACTGTGTGATAGGATAATTGTGGCCAACCAAGGGGCTTGGTCAGTTTTGCCTTTAAAGAGAGCCAATTCCAGAGCAGAGAGGAGAATCCCACTACCACCAAGGAAGAACAGCCAGGAGTGAAGAGCTTGTCCTTTGGGCCCAGGATCCCTGTGCTGGGAAGCTCCTGGAAGCAGGAAACTGAAAGAGAGAAAGAGTGTGTCTTAGTCATCTAGTGCTGCTATAACAGAAATACCACAAGTGGATGGTTTTAATGAAGAGAAGTTTATTTCCTCACAGTTAAAGTAGGCTAAAAGTCCAAATTCAGGGCATCAACTCCGGGAAAGGCTCTCTCTCGGCCTTCTCATCAGTGTTCCCCTGGACTAGGAGCTTCTCCACGCAGGGACCCCAGGTCCAAAGGACATGCTCTGCTCCTGGCACTGCTTTCTTGGTGGTATGAGTTCCCCAGCTCTTTGCTTGCTTCCCTTTCCTTTTATCTCTTGAGAGATAAAAGGCAGTGCAGGCCACACCCCAGGGAAACTCCCTTTACATTGGATCAGGGATGTGACCTGGGTAAAGGTGGTGTTACAATCCCACCCAAATCCTCTTTAACATAAAATTACAATCACAAAATGGAGGCCAACCACACAATTCTGGGAATCATGGCCCAGCCAAATTAATACACACATTCTTGGGGGGACATAATTCAAACCATGACAGAGAGAGAGGAGAAAGAGCAAGCTATATCGCTGAAGCCAGTGAGAAGCAGTAGCAGGAGATACTCAGCAACAGAGACCTGGCAGCAGAAGATGGCACAGTGGGCTTTCTGGCCCACAAAGACAGAAAGCTGAGTGCCTTTGGGGAGAGACCTAGGGACAGGGAGAGGCATACCTGCAAGCATGGTTGGGAAGAGTCTGTACGAATGGAAGAACTGTACCCTGAGTGTTCCTGAGCCTGAATTTTAACTGTTACTTCCCTAATAAACCTCATAATTGTGAGTATGGTCTGTTAGTTCTGTGTGGCCATTGAAATGAATTATTGAATCCAGCAGAGAAGTAGGGAGTGCTGTGTGAGAGACGGTTAGTGTCAGAATTAGTAAAGATGGCAGAGAGAGAAGGCTTGTCTGGCCTCCACCTCATGGAACTCAGTCTTGTACTGTTGATCGTGGTTCTCCTTTCCCTTTTTGGGGTTGGAGGAGGTCAAATACTGCCCCCAAGTCATTTTTACAGCTGGTGTCAGAAGTGGGATTCTTTGCAAAGGCTCCAGACTCATGAAAGCATGTGACTTTGTAAGAGAAAGAATGAAGGGGCTTAGAAAGTGAAATTTTTGATTCTTAAATGGTTGCTTTGGTTGTTGTTACCTGTAATAGCTGGAAGTAGCCATACTTGGAGTAGCCTGGGGCAAAAGCCAGGCCAGATAAGCAGGTTGATTGATAGGGGGCCAGGGTCTTCTGGTTCAACCCATAGGCCCAAGGCTGTATGCATATGAATGGGAAGATAGTTAAGGTGTACAGAAGACTAAACTGGGATGTTTGAAAAGGGTTATGTGTTTAGGATTATGCTTTTATCTAATGTACTATGGATATTGAATGTTTCTCCTACCTAATGTTGAAAAGCAGACTTAAATGTATGCTAGAAATGAATATTCGGTATTATAGACTATAGAGACTGTGTAATTCCTCCTTCAACCAATACTTGATTGGATATGCTTAAAGGGGAAGTCAGATTTGCCCAGGAGAAACACAAGCTTTTTTGTCAAGCCAGCAGCCCTGTGTATAGAGTGGGGGCTTAGGTCGAAAATCTGAGCCCCACTCAGATTTGCATTTGAAAAGACATGCACAAAGCAACCCTGTAGGACTGGGTAGAGCTATTCCATAGAGTTTCCGAGTCTGGAAATCTTTACAGAAGCAGACTGCTACATCTTTCTCCTGCAGAGTGGCTGGTGAGTTGAACTGCTAACCTTTGGGTTAACAACCAGGTTCCTAACCACTGTGCAACCAGGGCTCCAAAGTACATGCCATGAATAGATGCTCATTAGTTACCAGGAAAATGAAATTAAAAGCAATAACGAGATACCACCATATAACCATTAAAATGGATGAAAGTTTTAAAATAACAGATAGTACTAAGTATTGGCCTTTATGTGGAGCAAGTAGAACTCCTCCTATATTGCTGGTGGGCATGTAATTCATATTGGATTTTAAAAAGTCCTGCAGTAAAGAAACCAGTTTAAGTGTACCCTGGTATTCCAAATTTGTTTCACATCTATATCCAAGATTAGAGTAACAAATGGTAACTTTTTATGATATTAGTCCATATTTTAAAATGTTGGAAGGGCTAGTTTATAGTATTTAAGTTTAATATTTCTAACAGTAGTCTTCATATCGTGATAGCTATTTATTGAGTATATTTATTGTCTTCAAAGCGAATTATGTTAATTGATTTCAAGGCAATGGTGAGTACACTGCATAAAGCTCTAGGCTAGAGATGGAGCTACTTGATTGTTAACCCTGGCTGTACTAACATGGAAAAGTAAAACAAACAATCAGAGCTCCTGTCCTTTCTATTGTAGAGTAAGGAACCAAAGAATAGCCTCAGCTTTCTTCCAATTCTAAAATAATATTTTTCTGTTTATTTTTGCATCTTGTTTAGTAGTAAACACACAATATCAGCTTATTAAATTATTTTTCAATATTTTACTGAAAAAGGAAAGAATTAATTCAAAAAGACAGAGGGAGAAAGAACACTGTCAGTTCCTTCCAAGAAAACCATTTTATCTCTTCAGATTGTTGTAGGAATCATAGGAATCTGCCATTTTCCCATGCCACAAAATTACATTAAAAGTTCCAGTATCTTCTTGGAACCAGTAGAAGCAGAGAAAAACTGGTGGGAAGGTAATTTCACATCGGTGTTTCTCCTTATTGGTTTAAGCAAAAGCAATGCATGGATTAAGGCAGGGGACAAATAATGTTGGTAATGAGTTAATGCTGACCCTTGTGGTTTGAAGGCCCACCCACAGATCACCATTCTTCCACATTTGTTACCTATATGTTGGTTTTAGAATTTTTCTAAAAAAAAAAAAAACCACAAGGTTTATTTTTAAACATAAAGGGACCTACAGTTATGGTTAGAAAAGTTAGAAAATATTCCTTTTATGTAGCTTATAACCTGAATACTTCCCCACGGCACTAGCAGTTTTCAGAGCTGAGAATTCTTGCCTGTCCCTGAAGTCCATTAACAAAATAGTATTCCGTAAATAAATCACAAAAGTCCTTAAATCAAACCATAAAATACATCAGTTAATAATGTGGCTATAAAAAATAAGCGCATCTTTTCAAGTCCTTGTGTTTTGTATTTTATAGATCATAAAGTTAGTTCTTTCTCCTGAGATGAGATAAAAAATTAATGTCATAAAGTACCTAACTATACTGAATTTTATCCTGTGGGAGAAAACAGGAATTCCCTACTTCATTTTTTATTTTGTTCTAAAATGAAACTTGGCCTTGAAAATATTTCTACAACTATAAATGAAGCACTGAACTCATATAACTGTAAGTGCCAGCCAGTTAACAGTCAGTTAAAATTAACGTAGTCAAGTACCTCTTCAGGAAAAAAGAAGCCATTCCTGAGATGATATATTTAAAAATGAAACTTTAAAAATGTAAACAAAATTAAGCTTCTTCGGCTTATAAACTCCCTCTGGCATATGTTTACATTTTTCTTCAATGGGTAATTTGAGGTCTATTTTATACTATTGTGTCAAAAAGGCAAGTTTGATAGGAATAATTATGCATACCACATTGGGGACTTTATATTCAAATAAAAATAGTAAACTTTGACAGAAAATTCAAGAAATATAAAGTAATTGACACTGTAAAAGAGCTAATATAAATTGATAAGCAATCTCAGCACATGCTTAACTCCTTTTCCTACATAAACTCTCACCTACCTTGAACAGATATCTTTTAAGGAGGCAATTTATCTCCAAAAAGATCAATACAATATATGCTTCATTTAAGCATTTTATGATAATCAATTTGTCATTATTTTAGAGTATATCTAGAGAGCATTTTGTTCAAATAGATGGGAAGACCCAGCTGACTGACAGCAGTGCATGTCTTATAACTGCAATCCATACTATTTGGGTATGGATAGGAGGTGAGGATGGGACAAGAAGCTCCAGGAAAGAGGAGAATGGGTCATCTATACAGCTGACTAATCAGCATTCCACCATGACTTGCTATAAGTAGACTTCATTCAAAACTATTGCAGCCTTCAATTTCACATGAAATCCAACTCAGGAAGTACTTTTCCTTCAAATAAAAGACTCTGTTCCAGATAAGTTCAAAAATGACTTGAAAGTAAAAAAGTGATCTCTATCTATTCATGCTTTGAAAAAGAATCTGTATTGTTGGTGGTTGAAACAACAAACTGGAAAAGTGTGATAGTAAACTGAGGTTTAGATGGCCTTTCAGGCTGGCTAGCATTCTGTGTTCATCTGTCACTGTGCCAAACAGAGTTTTATTTAACAACTACAAGGTAAAAAACTAAATCTCTGGGAATGGGTGTACTTCAAAGACCCCAAAATTTATTTGCATCCACTAAAAATTTAAATGAACGTTCTTCAGTAATATAGGTTTCTGATCTATATTTCATTTCTCCTTCTCTGTCCCTTTATCTCCTTAACACTCTTTGACCTTAGTATCTTATGGTTCATTTGTACCTCTTGCCATTCTTTCCACTGTGTTGTTAGGTGCCATCAGGTCAGTTCTGACTCATAGTGACTCCATGTACAACAGAAGGAAACACTGGCCTGTCCAGTTCTGCACCATCCTCACAACAATTGCTATGTTTGAGCCCAGAATTGCAGAGTCAATCCATCTCATTGAGGGTCTTCCTCTCTTTTAATTACCCTTTACTTTATCAAGCATGATGTCTTTCTCCAGAGACTGCTCCCTACTAAGGGAACATGAGACAAAGTCACAAAGTGAATACAAGAGACAAAGTCTCGCCATCTTAGCTTCTAAGGAGCATTCTGGCTGGGCTTCTTCGAAGACAAATTTGTTCATTCTTCTGGGAGTCCATGGTATATTTAATATTCTTCCCCAACACCATAATTCAAAGGCATTAATACTTCTTTGTTACTTCTTTGGCCTTCCTTATTCATTTTCCTGCTTTCCCATGCATATGAGACAATAGAAAATACCCAGGTTGGATCAGGTGCACCTTAGTGCTCAACGTGATATTTTTGCTTTTCAAAACTTTAAAGAGGTCTTTTGTGGCAGATTTGGCCATTGCAATATGTTGTTTGATTTCTTGACTGCTGCTTCCATGAGCATTGATTGATGATCCGAGTAAAATGAAATCCTTGACAACTTCAATATTTTCTCCGTTTATAACGGTGTTGCTTATTGGTTGCTTAGTGTAAGGATTTTTGTCTTCTTTATGTTGGAGTGTAATCCATACTGAAGGCTGCAGTCTTTGATCTTCATCATTTAGTGCTTCAAGTACTCTGCTTTCAGCAAGCAAGGATGTGTCATCTGCATATTGCAGGTTGTTAATGAGTCTTCCTTCAATCATGATATTGTATTCTTCTTCATGTAGTCCAGCTTCTCAGATTATTTATTCAGCATATGGATTGAATAAAATATGGTGAAAGGATACAACCCTGACACACATCTTTCCATAATTTTAAACTATGCAGTATCCCCTTGTTCTATTTGAGGACTGCCTCTAGGTTTATGTACAGATTCCGCAAGAGCACAATTAAGTGTTCTGGAATTCCCATTCTTTCCAGTGTTATTCATAATTTGTTAAGATCCACACAGTTGAATGCCTTTGCATAGTCAATAAAACACAGGTAAATACCTTTCTGTTATTCTCTGCTTTTAGCCAAGATCCATTTGATATCAGCAATGATATCCTTCATTCAACATCTTCTTCTGAATCCGATTTGAATTTCTGGCAATTCCCTGTCTATGTACTGCTGCAACCACAGCAGTTTGTTGAAACAACTCAATTGACATTCTGTCAGTTCCTGAGACTTGTTTTTCACCAATGCCTACAGCGAGGCTTGGATATCTTCCTTCAATACCATCAGTTCTTGATCATATGCTGCATCATAAAATCATTGCATGTTCAGCCAATTCTTTTTGGTACAGTGACTCTGTATATTCTTCCCATCTTCTTTTGATACTTCCTGGATTCTTCAATCTTTTGTTCATAGAATCCTTCAATAATGCAACTTGAGGCTTGATTTTTTTCTTCAGTTCTTTCAGCTTGAGAAATGTTGACATGTTCTTCCCCTTTGGTTTTCTACCTCCAGGTCTTTGCACATTTCCTTATAATACTTTACTGTGTCTTCTTGAGCTGCTCTTTGAAATCTTCTGTTCAGCTCTTTTACTTCATCATGTCTTCCATTCACTTTAGCTACTCTGTGTTCAAGAGCATATTTCAGAGTTTCTTCTGACATTCATTTTGGTCTTTTCTTTCTTTCCTGTCTTTTTAATCATCTTTTGCTTTCTTCATGTATAATCTCCTCGTTGTCATCCCACAACTCATCTGGACTTCGGTCATTAGTGTTCAGTGCTTCAGATCTATTCTTGAGATGGTCTGTAAATTCAGGTGGGATATACTCAAGGTCTTATTTTGGCTCTTATAGACTTGCTCTAATTTTCTTCACCTTCAACTTGAATTTGCATATGAGAAGTTAAGGGTGTGTTCTGCAATTGTCTTCTGGTCTTGTTCTAACTAATAATGAATTTCCCCATCTTCTCTTTCCACAGAAGTAGTTGATTTGATTTTTGTGCATTCCATCTGATGAAGTCCACTTGTATAGTCTCTGTTTATGTTGTTGAAAAATAGTATTTTTAATGAATAATTTGTTGGTCTTGCAAAAGTCTATCATTCGCTGTCTGGTATTGTTTCTATCAACAAAGTCGTATTTTTCAACTTCTTTGTTTCCAACTCTCACATTCCAATCACCAGTAGTTATCAATGCATCTTGTTTGCATATTTGATCAATTTCAGACTACAGAAGTCAGTAAAAGTCTTCAATTATTCATCTTTGGCATTAGTGCCTGTTGTGTCCATTTGAATAATAGTCATATTAACTTGCTTTCCTTGCAGGGGTATTGGTATTATCCTATCACTGACAGCGTTGTACTTCAGGTTAGATCTTGAAATGTTCTCTTTAAGGATGAATGCGGCACCATTTCTCTTCAATGTGTCATTCCCGGCATAGTAGACCATATGATTGCTGATTCAAAATGGCCAGTACCAGTCCATTTCAGCTCACTAACGCCTAGGATATTGATCTTTATGTGTTCCATTTCATTTTTGACAACTTCAAATATTCTTAGATTCACACTTCATACATTCCATGTTCTCATTATTAATGGATGTTTGTAACTGTTTCTTCTCATTTTGAGTCATGCCACATCAGCAGATGAAGGTCCCTAAAACTTCACTCCATCCAAGTCATTAAGGTCAACTCTAGTTTGAGGAGGCAGCTCTTCCCCAATCGTATTTTGAGTGCCTTCCAACCTGAGGGCCTCATCTTCCAGCACTATATCAGACAATGTTCCACTGCTATTCATAAGGTTTTCACTGGCCAATTTTTTCAGAAGTAGACCATTAGGTCCTTCTTCCTAGTCTGTTTTGGTCTGGAAGCTCCCTTGACACCTGTCCACCAGTGTTATAGCTTCAAGCATCATAGCAACACTCAAGCCACCATAGTGCAACAATTCTTTTATATTATTCCTCATATGGCGTCATTCAAATATAGGTAGACCTTAGACATAATTTTTTTTTAAATCAGTATTTTAGTATGCATATAATAACTTTAGGAACAAGTCAGTAAAAATAAGAAGAAAGACTTGGATAACCACAGTGAAATGCCACTACACATCCACTAGAGTTGCTTAAAATTAAAAGACTGACAATACCAAGTGTGAATAAAGAGATGAAATAGCTGAAACTCTCATACATTTTTGGTTTTCCACTTTGGAAAAAGTTGCCAATTGCTGATAAAGTTGAACAAGGACCTATCTAATGTTTTTGCAATTCTGCTGCCAGATATTTTACTCAAGATAAAAAAAAAAAATATGTTAAAAATCAAGGCTTGTCTGTGAGCAGCCATCTAAGATACTCCACTGGTCTCATCCTTTTGGGAGCAAGGGAGAATGAAGAGAACAGGATACAAGGAAAAGATTAGTCTGAAGGACTAATGGTCCACAGCTACCAAGGCCTCCACCAGACTGAGTCCAGTACAGCTAGAGGGTACCCGGCTACCACCACTGACTGCTCTGACCAGGATCACAACAGAGGGTTCTGGACAGAGATGGAGAAGGATGTAGAACATAATTCTAACTCACAAAAAAAGACCAGATCTACTGGCCTAAAGGAGACTGGAGAAACCCCGAGAGTATGGCCCCCAGACACCATTTTAGCTCAGTGGTGAAGTTATCTCCGAAGTTCACCGTTCAGCCTGGGAGTGGACAGCCCCATAAAACAAAATGGGACTAATAAGGTACAGTAGTCCAGTGACAAGGGCCAGAAGGCAGAAGGAGACAAGGAAGCTGGTGATAGGGAACCCAACATTGAGTAAGGATATTGTTGCTGTATTGTGAGATTGTTAACCATTGTCATAGGGCAACATTAGTAGTAACTGTTAAATGAGAAACTATTTTGTTCTGTAAGCCTTCATCTACAGTGAGAATAGCAGCACAATTGGAAGAGTGTAGTCAATGTCACTGAACTGTGCATGTAGAAATTTTTGAAATGGTGTATCTTTGGCTACGTGTATTTTCACCAAAAGAAAAGGTTGAGAAGTTAGATGGTTGACATGTTGTGGGGTTGTTAACCAATGTCATAAAACTATATGTGTACTACTGTTTCAAGAGAAACTATTTGTTCTGTAAGCCTTCACCTGAAGTACAATAAAAAAAAAAAATCAAGGCTTGTACAAGACAATAATTTGAAATATGTCCCTTCCTGCAAGGATTATTAATTCTACAAATGGAATCCTTCATTAATTCTACAAATATTTACTGAGTACTTCCTGTGGTCATATGACTTTGCTGGCAAAAATGAAGAAATATAAGGCATTTTATAGATATACAGGGACTCACAATCTAATCAGAAAGAAGGGGTGTACAAATATGAAAATACTAACAATATGATGCAACATGTGATCTTATACAAAAAAAAGAAAGATCCAATAAAAATAAAATGCCAAGAATCAAAATGAGTATCTGTTATTTCTAAGAGTGTCACTGGCCTGGTGGATTTCTTTCTTTCTTTTCTCCTCTACAGAGAAACCTCAAACAATAATCTTTAAGACCACCTCATTTTTACTGAAGTCCACAGAATTGTTAAGGTGGCATAGACCTTGAAAATAATTTAGAGTTGTTTTTCTTTTTCAATTAGGAAAATAAAGTTTCCGTGAGATCATTAAATTATAATGGAATTTTACATTCCTTTTATAGTTTGACATACTGTATTCATGAAAAAGTATAAGCAAGATTTGACAGATTGCTCCGCTAGTTTACTAGTGTTTTACCTAATGTGCACATAGAAGGCAACCCATGAAGATAAGTAGGTTGGGGATGAGGGAGTGGATAATAAATTTGGTTTTGAATAGGTTAAATCTGAGGTAGCTTCATGCCATCTGAGAGGCATCATCTTATCAGCAGCCATACTTATGACTCAATCGCAGACATGTTTATCGAGAGCTTTTGTGTTAGATACTGTGCTAAGCACTTTACAAGGTAGTGTCTCATTTAGCCCTCAGGAGTGATAACTATTATCCTTCTTTTCCCACAAGAAAACTGAGGTTCAAGGAATTAAATAATTTCCCAAATTCACAGAAATATTCAATGTCTGAGTCAGGATTTGAACCCAGTTCTCTCTAATACCAGGCCATTATTATTCCTACCATAAGTTTTCCCTTTAGAAATCTGAGGGTGCCAACTGCCAGTTTAAAGTGGTTGGCATCCTATGGTGCAGTTTTCTGAAATAAAGACATGGAGGAAGGCAAAAGAAACCATACCATCATAATAAGATAATCACCATTTTTAAAATATGAACAGACTTTCTGTTACAAAAGATGACACTAATGAAATAAAAATTACAGTTGGTCCCCCACCATTTTATTATGTTAGAAAACTGAGTAGGCTGCCTTTTGCTCTATCAAAAAGCCCATAAGTTCACCTGAAGCAGCACTGATTCAGAAATTTCACCTTTTAAGAACAAAGAAAGGAAGGAAGGAGGGAACAAAAGAAAGGAAGGAAGGAAAACAAGATAGGAGGAAAGAAGAAAAGGAAACAAAAAGATAAACTGCATAGAAGAAGGAGTCTGCAGGAGCACATTTTGTACTGAAAGATCTGGTACCTGGTTAAAATACTATAAATATAGCTGGAGACAGAAACAGACCTGTTACAGTGTATAATTGAGATTGGATTGACTTAAATCATTTTTTAAATAAGACAGGAAATAGATACATTCGTACATACCTATGAGCATTATGTTCAGGTCTTCTGTATGTTCTGAATATCAGAGAGCCAGATAGTAGAGTTCAGTTACTTTTCCATCTCAAGCCAGGTGAGTCATAGCAGATAAAATACACCCTCTGGAAATGAAAGTAGGAGTTGTACCTGGTTACAAGTCTTTTGACTGTAGAACTGAGGAGAGATTTCTCTAGCGTCTAGGTGGACAGAGGGAGAAAATGACAATGAACAAACAAGTGTGTGGCAAGCTGCATAGTGAGGATAGATTTCCCTGTAATTTCCAAAAAAATGCTGCATGAGATGCTGGAAAATATAGTACAGGCCAAGGGAGTTTCTGACACAACTCATAAAAATGATTCATAAAAGGATCCAAACATTTTTTGAGAAAAACAACTTTTCATCTTAGTAAAATGCTGAATGTTACGATCTCTAGGTAACAAGAGCAAAGATACCTAATTAATAGGTTGAAATAAAACACTTTGATTTGATTTGAAAAAAGTGATGCTGGAAAAAAATTGCAGGGAAAGTAAATTCAAAATTCTGCATGTGAAATAGCGGAAATAACAAAAGTGATATTAGAAAATCAAGTCAATTACGAGGTTATGAGGGACTGGAGGGGTGGGGGGAAAATAAATAGATAAGTGGTAACTTTGGTGAAAGGTAAGACAGTACACAGTACTGGGGAGGCCAGCACAACTTGTACAAGGAAAGGTCATGGAAGCTCCATAGACCCATCCAAACTCCCTGAGGGACTGAATTGCTGGGCAGAGGGCGGCAGGGACCATGGTCTCAAGGAACATCTAGCTCAACTGGCATAACATGGTTTAGAAAGGAAATGTTCTACATTCTATCTTGGTGAGTAACATCTGGGGTCTTAAAAGCCTGTGAGCAGCCATCTTAGATACTCCACTCATCTCACCCCTTCAGGAGCAAGGGAGAATAAAGAAAACAAAATACAAGGAAAAGATTAGTCCAAAGGACTAATGAACCACAACTACCACGGCCTCCACCAGACTGAGTCCAGTACAACTAGATGATGCCTGGCTACCACCACTGACTGCTCTGACCGGGATCATAACAGAGGGTCCCGGACAGAGCTGGAGAAAAATGTAGAACAAAATTCTAACTCACAAAACCAGATCAGACTTACTGTCCTGACAGAGACTGGAGAAATCCCAAGAGTATGGACCCTGGACACAATTTTAGCTCAGTAATGAAGTCACTCTTGAGATTCACCCTTCAGCCAAAGATTAGATGGCCCCATAAAACAAAATGAGACTAATGGGGCACAACAGTCCAGGGACAAGGACTAGAAGGCAGGATGGGACAGGAAAGCTAGTAATAGGGAACCCAAGGTTGAGAAGGGACAGTGCTGACATGTCATGGGGTTGTTAACCATTGTCATAAAACAATACGTGTACTAACTGTTTAATGAGAAACTATTTGTCTGTAAACCTTCATCTAAAGTACAATAGAAAAAGAAAAAATGATGGTCTTAGTTTGGGTCCTTCTATATGGGAACTCTGAGAAAAGGATTCAAGTGCAAGTAGTTTATTTGGGAGATGATCCCAGGAGACACCAGGAGGGGAGTGGAGTAGTGAGACAGGAGAGAAATGCATTATCAAGCAAGTCATCCCCATGGGCTTAATCCTTCCAGAGAACTCTGGGAAATGGTATAAAACATGCATATCACACCTATCCCACCCAAGGGGAAAAGGAGCTAAGGTTTTTAGTTATCAGCTTCTGGGCAGTGTTAATTTCCAGGTACATCCTACTTGCTGCATAGGCAGGCATAGTGAGTAGGGTGGGTTCCAGTAGCCTGAAAAGGATTCAAGGCAAAAAGATGCAAATTATGGTAGACAGATGGCTGACCCACTGAAATGTAAGTGTTCAGGGAATATGGGCAGGCACCAATACCATATACTACAAAGTTATTCCCAAGAATTTTACAGTCACTATAATAGTCTCTCGTATGTCAAGGCAGCAAAAAGATATAGACAAATAGTAAGAAGTTTGGAAAATGCACCTCCTTCAATATAATTACTTGAAGAAATGTTACAGCTGAACACATGACAAATCAGAATTTAGCAGTCAAAATCTTGTTTTTGTAGCATAAAAGAATTGGAGGATGGCTCTGGGGGAATTCCAATAAGTACCTCCTCTGCCTCTATTGCCAGAATCTTGAAGAGAAACATTTGCAAAGCATTCCTGTTTCTATAAGTAATACTAATGAATTTTTAATTAAAAAAATGAATAATACCTAACATTCATTGAGTTTTTAGCATGTTCCAGGCACTCTTCTAAGCACTGGACATGCGTTATTTCATGTAATTCTCTGAATAAACTTTTGAGGCAAGTAGTATTATTATCCATACATCAGAAATGAGGAAAATGAAGCAAGTATTGTTTGCTCAGGTTCACTAATCAGTACATGGTAAAGAAAGGATATTCTGTCCGATAATCTCGAAATGTGCTCTCTTCAAAGTGGTGTCTCATTAATGCCTCAAAACAAATGTCTCATCTGTAAACAAGCACCATGCTGGTTATACTCACTATTATTTCCTCAGGATCTGGCAAAGGGCCAGGTATAAAATAGGAACTCAATAAATATTTGTCAAATGTTGAATTTCATTATAAATCATGTTTCCTCCCAATTCAAGAAATCCAACCGGAAATAAATTCTCCCAGAAAAGCATTTTCCTTGAGCATAGTACAAGACGATATTGAGAATTCCAATTCAATTCTAAAAGCCTACACTAAAAGGAAAAATGAAACAATACTGTGCCAAGAAAACAAGTATATAAATAAACAGCTAAGTATTAGTGGTGGTGACTTTGTTGGTGAACTATGAATAACTTCACCTTTTTCATTGCATTGTTTTCAGTAGGGTCACTCAGAAAAGATTCAAGGTACCATCAGGTTGAGTTATTCAGAGGTTCTCTACAGAGCAATAAGTAAATAAGTATTTCAATTACCTTTGACTTGGACAAAAGTAATTTACAGTTAGATGCACCTGTTGTAATTTTGGATCCTAGAGACCTGCTTTACTATTGTTTCAGTTCGTAACAATAGACCCAGCAAACTAAAGCAAAGTACAGCTAGATATCTTCATGTGCACCTGCAATGGCAAACCAAATCCAAATTCATTGGGTTTCCAGGACAATTGTTTTTAAAATAATCTTATTTGACTTTCGTTAGAGTTTGTTCTTTCTAGAATTTGAAATGGTGCCCATTCTAAATCTTATTATAAGGATATATATAAGACTGTCAAAAGATCTCTCTTCCTTATGTACCAATTCTTAGCTGGTCTGAAAACCATTTTTTTTTTTTTTGGTTGAATTGGACTGAAGAGAGTTATCACCTGGTCTCCAACTGGAAGAAAGCCAGTCATATAAATCTTTTTCTATTATTCAGTAAATCAAAAATAAATCTGGCAGTGGGCTCAATAATCAGCCCACGATGTTAGAGCTAGGTGATAATTCCTCACCTTCCTGCCTTAGATAGTTCTAACCTAGACCCATCCTAGGAAAAGTACAGAAATTAAAATTGTAAACAATTGTACACAATTCTTTTTTTAATTTTTATCTTAACTGAATCATGGTAGTTATAAAATTAGCAACCTTATTTTTATGTTTTTATTATTTTTTCCCATACCAAAATTTATACGTACATTATTATATGATTCTAATTGTTCTCCCCATACTGTGACAGGACACTCCTCCTCTCCACCCCTGATTCCTCGTGTCCATTCAACCAGCTCTTAACCTTCTCTGCCTTCCCATCTGTCTTAGTCATCTAGTACTGCTCTAACAGAAATACCACAAGTGGATGGCCTTCACAAAGAGAAATTTATTTTCTCCCAGTCTAGTAGGCTGGAAGTCTAAATTCAAGGCATCAGCTCCAGGGGAAGGCTTTCTCTCTCTGTCAAGGTCCTTGTCATCATCAGTCTTCCCCCAAGACTAGGAGCTTCTCTGAGCAGGAATCTTGGGTCCAAAGGACACGCTCTGCTCTTGGCACTGCTGTCTTGGTGGTATGAGGTCCCCAATTTTCTGCCTGCTTCCCTTTCCTTTTATCTGTTGTAAGGCAATAAGTGGTGTAGGCCACACCCTGGGGAAACTCCCTTTACATTGAATCAGGGATGTGATCTGGGTAAGGGTGGTGTTACAATCTCACACTAATCCTCTTTAACATAAAATTACAATCACAAAATGGAGGCTAACCACACAGTTCTGGGAATCATGGTCCAGCCAAATTGATACACACATTTTTGGGGGGACATAATTCAAACCATGACACCATCTCACCTCCAGACAGAAGCTGCCCGTTTAGTCTCTTGTATCTACATGAACTAAGAGGCACGCTCCTCACGAGTATCACTTTATGTCCCATAGTCCAGTCCAATCGTTGTCTGAAGAGTTGTCCTTGAAAATTGTTTCAGTTCTGGGATGATAGAGAATCCAGCGGCCGTGCTTTGCGGGGTTCCTCTAGTCTCAGTCAGACCATTAAGTCTGGTCTTCTTACTAGAATTTGGCTTCTGCACTCCACCTTTCTCCTGCTCTATCCCGGACTCTCTGTTGTGTTCCCTGTCAGGGTGGTCATTGGTGGTAGCCAGGCACCATCTAGTTCTTCTGGTCTCAGGCTGATGAGGTCTCTGGTTTATGTGGCCTTTTCTGTCTCTTGGGCTAATACTTTCCTTGTGTCTTTGGTGTTCTTCATTCTCTTTTACTCCAGGTGGTTGGGACCAATTGATGCATCTTAGATGGCCGCTTGCAAGCTTTTATGACCCCAGCCACCACTCAACAAAGTAGGATGAAGAACATTTTCTTACTAAGCTTTGTTATGCCAGTTGACCAAGATGTCCCCTGAAAGCATGGTCTCCAGACCCCTACCCCTGCTACTTTGTCCCTCAAAGTGTTTGATTGTATTCAGGAAACTTCTTAGCTTTGATTTAGTCCCGCTGTGCTGACTTTCCCTGTAGTGTGTGCCGTCCTTCCCTTCACGTAAGATAATTCTTATCTACTATCTAGTTAGCAAAAAACCCTCCCCCTCCCCACCCTCGTAACCATCAAAGAATGTTTTCTTCTGTGTTTAAACCTTTTCTTGAGTTCTTTTAACAGTGGTCTTATACAATACTTGTCTTTCCAATTCTTGATAACTGTATGCAAATAACTCAATTACAAAATGTAAAATGATTAAATACAGGCAATATATTTTCTTTAGTTCGTGTAGGTTTTCTTTGTCATTCCTAATATTGCTTCTAATTTTCAGATTTATTCTTGAATTGTGTAATAAGCTTACTGGAGGCAACCTAAAGAACCCATGCATGTTACTAAAATTGCAAGATAATGCCTTTAATAGCTCTACTTAAAATAACGTGTGAAAAATAAGTCACTTCACATTTGGTATTTATATGAGTTATATAAATATTATTTTTAATAATGGTATAGGGCATAAAGAAAAGGTTATCAACCTAAATTTGACTGACAAGAGATAGTCACTCTTAATAAATTGGTCACAATCTTTCTAGATATCAATTTTGCATATGAATGTACATATACAAACACATAGATAAATCTAGATATAGGTAGTACTCTACATTCCAGAGAACTACGAGGCTTATTAATCTAATGTATGTCATAAATATCCTTCCTTGGAATTCATTGTAACTCTATATAATCTTTCTAATAGCTGCATGGTATTTCATTGTATGGATTTATTTATTTAACCACTTTTCTATTGATGGATATGCATTTCCAATTTTTTTTAACTTATGACTAACATTTTGAAATATTCTTTTAGATATACTTTGTGCCTTTGTCAAATACTGTATTAGGAATAAATTACTGGAAGCTTAATTAACAAGCCAAAGTGTGTAACCTTTTATATTCCAGAAAGTAGTAACAATTTGAGAAAATTCAAATGCAACTTTCCCTGTATCCTTAATAATGCTAGAAACTATAATTTTAGCACTGTTGCCTAGTGACCAACACCGATGTAACTATTTTTATGCTGGAATCAACATTTTGGTTGGCATCAGAGAGATGATAATTAGACAACTGAATTGCATTCCCATTACCAGCTTACTCAGGAATCCTACTTTTCTGTCTCATAGCAATGGGTCCTTACAAATCTTTGGAGTCTTCAAGTTGTTCAGTGTGTTTCTACACGGATCGTTGGGTAGGGGAACTTCTTACCAAATTTAGATACAAATTTTAGCATAACCCATGTTGTTTGAGGCTGTTCTAGTAACAATGTTCATAAATTGTAAGTGTGATAATTGTATGAAATTCACATCACCAAAAAAGTATAAAAGAATTGGGAAAAGCAAAAATAAGAGGTTGAATTGCTGACTGGAAACTGAACTTAATCCATGCAAAATGCTGCAATGCAATATCAGTCTGAGACTGGATGTGGGCATCATTTCCAGAAGAAAAAATTCACAGAAAAGTAAGACAATTCTAACATTGAAGTAGTGATAGGAGTAAAGGTAGACCAATGGAATAGGAAATAACTGTACATGTTAGTTTAAGAAAGCTCACAGCTCTACTTCCTGCTCACTGGTTCCATTTTTAAGGTGGCAATGAGTCTTGCAATGGTTCAGTCCTTGCTTTTTTTTTCGGACCTCTTACTGATCACTCTCCACCACTTGTTAGTCAGTTTCTCATACTGTGGTGCATGCATGTTGCTGTGATGCTGGAAGCTATGCCTTCAGTATTTCAAATACTAGGAGGGTCACCCACGGTGGAAAGGTTTCAGTGGAGCCAGACTAAGACAGACTAGGAAGAAGGAACTGACAGTCTACTTCTGAAAAAACTGGCCACTGACAACCTAATGAATAGTAGCAGAACATTGATACAGTGCCAGAAGATGCTCTTCTACAGTTGCAGGAATTGAGGAAGAGCTGCTTCCTCCAAGTAGAGTCGAACTCAATGACATGGTGGAGTAAAGCTTTCCAGAACTTGATATGCTGATGTGGCATGGCTCAAAATGAGAAGAAACAGCTGCAAACATCCATTAATAATAGGAATGTGCAATGTAGGAAGTATGAATCTAGGAAAACTGGAAGTTATCAAAAATGAAACAGAATGCATAAAGATGAATGTCCGAGGCATTAGTGAGCTGAAATGGATGGGTGTTGGCCATTTTGAATGGGACAATCATAGGGTCTACTATGCTGGGAATGACAAATTGAAGAGGAATGGTACTGCATTCATTGTCAAAGACAGCATTTCAAGATCTATCTTGAAATACAACCCTGTCAGTGATAATATAATATACATACACCCATAAGGAAGTGCAATAAATATGACTATTATTCAAATTTATGCACCAACCTCTAATGCCAAAGATGAAGAAATTGAAGTTAGAGACATCCAGCAAAATAGTGCTCTAGGCAGAAGCACCGTGCTGTCACTCCACAGCAAAGATCAGAAAAACTAAGCCAAACAGAGAAAACAGCAATCCTGAAACCCAAAAACATCAGATGAAGAGATAAAGAACTCAGCCAAGCACTAAATGGAGTGATAAAACTGACAGAGAACAGAGAGCGAGGAGACATTCATGCAGAGGTCCCCTATCAGCTACCGCAGCACAGATCTGCCATCTTGGACTCCTATCAGAGACCAGCAAATAGCGGGTACGAGAAAGCAGCAATACATGCTTTCCCACCCCCCACCCTTCTTCACCCCCACTCTGCCTCCTCTGCTTCCCACGGCCACAGTCTCTTGGCCGGGAAGCGCCGGCTGCTCAGATTCCACCCATCCACACTGGCCGACTCCCTGCGTGCCATTTGTTGGCTGCTGGTGTTGCTTTTTCCTGCTTCTTTTGATTTCTTCCTTACCTCTCACCACCTCCCCCTCCTTTCGCTCAAATACCTGGCTCCGTGAGACATCTTTGCTTCTTCCTGAGGGGCTGTGGAGCTCTGTTTGAGTATGGAACTGCTTTCTGGTCTTGGCTGCCATGCAGGTGAGATCCAGGGGATTTTGTTTGTTTGTTTTGAATTGTTTGTTTGTTTTATTTTCCTTTTCTCAACTTGGGAGCCCGTTCTGGCTGGGCAGTGCTACACGGCTTGTGACCTACCCCTTCGGCTTGTGCAGACACGCAGACGGATCCCTGAGTGCATTTCTTTTTTTGTTTTTTGTTTTTTGTTGTTTTTTTTTCTGTTTCTGGGTGGGGGTGGCATTTCCTGTTCTTTTTTTTTTTTTTAATTTGTTTTGTTTTCTTTTCCCTATTTTTGCCGTTTTGTCTTTCCTCATTACTCAGTTTCTCATCTCTCTATACCTTCCTTCTCTTCCTGTTCCCTGAATACCTGGCACTGAATACCTCTATGCCTTCTAGCCAGGCAGTACTGCAACACCTGGGAACAACTTCCCCAGACCTCGCAGCTGCACCGGTGGGATCCCTGGGAGCTTTGCTTTCTTTTTTCTGTCTAATTTTTATTTATTCATTCTTTTGTTTTCTTCTTCTTCACCTTTTTGTTTTTCTCCATTTCATAGTCTCTCATCTCTCCACTCCAATGGCAAGCTCCCCTAGCATTCTTTTTTGTTTCTTTGTATGTTTTCAACTCCTGTTCCTCTCTCCTCTCTCTCCATC
The DNA here is from genome assembly GCA_030035585.1 of Dugong dugon. Classification (NCBI taxonomy): domain Eukaryota; kingdom Metazoa; phylum Chordata; class Mammalia; order Sirenia; family Dugongidae; genus Dugong; species Dugong dugon. Next base: position 105,396,910 of record CM057460.1, on the reverse strand, counting down.
TTAGCTCCATACATAACAATCTCCCCCCTCCATCATGCCTACCTGCACCGTGAGCTTAACATCACACCACCAAACAGCACAGGCACAACCTACAAGAACCTGCCCTGCAAGTATTACCGACCCACCCTGGTGATTGTAGTAAGTGCCACAAACAACCCATCCCAGCAACTCCTCTTCAGCTAGGCTTGCCCTGCTGTACCATATCTGAGTGACTGACCCTGCCAATTGGAGAAGGAGGTGAAAAGCATCATGCCCACAGATGAACAAACAACAAAGAACACACTGCCCACCTGCTCAGACATGGCCAAATTTTTAAAAAAAGGACAAAACAAACAAATCTTCAATCAATAAATGAGAAAAATAACTACTGAATGCCCTAAAGACAGCAGACAATATCAAAACATTTACTAAAACAGGACACGATGGTTCCAGTAGGCAGCCCAATTAAAACACCAAAGGACTTTCCAGTGGAAGGAAAGGCACTAGAACTACCTGATAGGGAATTCAAATCTCTAATACTCAGAATTATCCAAGAGTTGAAGAAAAAGAAGACAAAAATGAGGAAAAAATAGACAAATTCATGGAAAATGTAGACAAATTCGTGGAAAACACAAACAAAAAAAGGGAAGAATTCAGGAAAATAATGCAGGAACCAAATGCCAAAATAAATTCACAACTAGAAATTATACAAAAACCACAATAAGAAATTCAAAAGATAAACAAAAAGATTTCAGAAATGGACAGTGTCATAGAAGGGCTGAGAAGCAGATTTGAAACGGTGGAAGACAGGATCAGTGGAATTGAAGACAAACGCTTGGCTACATCCCTGTTTGAGGAAAACTCAGAAAAAAGAACAAAGAAAAATGAAGAGACCCTGAGAGTTATGTGGGATACAATCAAAAGCAAAAATTTACAGGTGATCGGAGTTCCAGAAAAGGGCAGAAAACAGAAAACACAGAGAGGATCATTGAAGAACTGCTGACAGAAAACTTCCCCAATATGATTGAAGATGAAAAGCTGACCATCCAAGAAGCTCCACAAACCCGATATAGGCTACACCCCAAAAGAAAATCACCAAGGCATAACATAATCACACTCGATAAAACCAAAGACAAACAAAGACTCCTGAGAGCAGCTTGTGAAAAACAAGAAGTCACATACAGAAGAGAAACAATCAGACTAAGCTAAGATTATTCAGCAGAAACCATACAGGAAATAAGGCAATGGGGTGACATATATAAAACTTTGAAAGAAAAAAATTGCCAGCCAAGAATAATATATCCTGCAAAACTTTCATTCAAATATGATGGTGAAATTAGGTCATTTCCAGATAAACAAAAATTAAGGGAATATGTAAAAACCAAAACAAACTTAAAAGAATTATTAAAGAGAGTTCTTCAATCTGAGGACAAACAACTCCAGCTCAAAGGCTGCATCTAGGATGCAGGATCGTACCAGCCACATACCAATCCAGGAAATGAACTCTCAAGGACTATCCGAAACCAAAAGAAATACAACAGGGAATCAGAACAGTTAATCTGCAAATGACAACAACATCAGAACAATAAAAGAGGGAATAAATGGTGTAGGTATAGAAACTTCTAATGCAGATGAAGGCAAGTTGATACCAAGTAATAATAGACTGCTTCAAACTTAGAAAGATAAGGGAAAATTTCACAGTAAACACAAAGAAAGTTAACAAACATAATCATAAAAATAAAGACAAAAAACATAAAGTCTCAGCAAAAACAAAACTTACAAAAACAAAAGAAATGAAAAAAAAATCCACAAACAAAAGTAATTCAGCACAGGAGAGTAAGAAGAACAAAGAAGACGTCAGCACCACAAAAAAAGCACTACAAAATGACAGCAACAAACTCACATCTATCAATAATTACACTGAATGTAAATGAACTCAACACACCCATAAAGAGACGGAGGGTGACAGAATGGATAAAAAAAAGGATCCATCAAGATGATATCTACAAGAGACACACCTTAGAAACAAAGATGTGAATTTATTAAAAGCCAAAAGTTGGAAAAAAATATATCAAGCTAACAACTACCAAAAAAGAGCAGGAGGGGCAATACTTATCTCAGATAAAATAGACTTTAAAACAAAATCCACCATAAAAGACAAAGAAGGACACTATATAATATTAAGGCGATGATCCATCTTGAAGACATAACCATAATAAACATCTACACACCCAATGACAGAGCTCCAAAATACATAAAACAAACAATAACAATACCAAAAAGAGAAATTGACAGTTCCAGAATAATACTAGGAGACTTTAACACACCACCCTCAGTAAAGGACAGAACAACTAAAAAGAAACTCAGCAAAGATACAGAGGACCTAAAATGCACAATCAGCCAACTTGACCTCATAGACATATACAGAACACTCCACCCAACAGCTTCAAACTACGCATTCTTTTCCAATGCACATGGAATGTTCTCCAGAATAGACCCCATCTTAGGCCACAGAGCAATCCTCAACAAGATCCAAAATGCTGAGATAATTCAAAGTATCTTCTCTGAACACAATGCCATCAAGGTAGAAATTAACAACAGAAAGAGCAGGGGAAAAAAATCAGTTACATGGAAACTGAATAATACTCTGCTTACACATCACTGGGAAATAGAAGAAATCAGAGAAGGAATAAAAAAATTCCTAAAACCAAACCAGAATGAAAAGACATCGTACCAAAACCTTTGGGACACAGCAAAAGCAGTCATCAGAGGACAATTTATAGCAATAGATGCACACATCAAAAAAGAAGAAAGGAACAAAATCAAAACATTAACTACAGAACTCAAACAAATAGAAAGAGAACAGCAAAAGAGGCCCACAGCCACCAGAAGAAAGGAAATAGTAAAGATCAGAGCAGAAATAAATGAAATAGAGAATAGAAAAACAATAGAAAAAAATCAACAAAAAGAAAAGTTGGTTCTTTGAAAGAATCAGCATATCACCAGACTGACAAAAGAAAAACAGGAGAGGACACAAATAACCCAAATAAGAAATGAAATGGGGGACATTACAACAGACCCAACCGAAATAAAAAGGATTATAACAATATTATGAAAAACTATACTCCTACAAATTTGAAAACCTAGAGGAACTGGATAAATTTCCAGAAACACGCTGCCTACACAAACTACAACAAAGTGATATTGAAAATCTGAACAGACTCATAACAAGAGAAGAGATTGAAAAGGTAATTAAAAAAAACTCCCAACCAAAAAAAGCCCTGGCCCAGATGGCTTCACTGGAGAATTCCACAAAACATTTACAGAAGAGCTTCTACCAGTACTACTCAAGCTATTTCAGAGCATAGAAGAGGAAGCAACACTTCCAAATTCATTCTATGAAACCAGCATAACGTTGATACCAAAACCAGGCAAAGGCACCACAAAAAAGAAAATTACAGACCAATATCTCTCATGAATATAGATGCAAAAATTATCAACAAAATTCTAGCCAATAGTATTCAGCATCATATTAAAAAAAAAAAAATACACCACAACCAAGTAGGATTCATACCAGGTATGCAAGGATGGTTCAACATTAGAAAATCAATCAACGTAATCCACCACATAAATAAAAGGAAAGAAAAGAATCACATGATCATCTCAACTGACGCAGAAATGGCATTCAACTAAGTCCAACACCCATTCCTGATAAAAACTCTCAATAAAACATGGATAGAAGGGAAATTTTTCAACATAATAAAGGGTATCTATACAAAACCAATGACTAACATCATTCTTAATGGAGATAAGCTGAAAACATTCCCCCTGAGAACAGGAACAAGACAAGGATGCCCTTTATATCCACTCCTATTTAACACTGTGCTGGAAGTTCTAGCTAGAGCAATAAGGCAAGAAAAAGAAATAAAGGGCATCCAAATTGTTAACGAAGAAGTTAAACTGTCCCTGTTTGCGGACGATATGATACTATATCTAAAAAATCCTAAACACTCCACGAGAAATCTACTGGAACGAATAAAAAGATTCAGCAGAGTAGCAGGATACAAGATAAACATACAAAAATCAGTTAGACTCCTATATGCCAATAAAGAGAACGATGAAAAGGAAATCCAAAAAACAATGCCATTTATATTAGCCCCTAAAAATATAAAATGCTTAGGAATAAATCTAACCAGGGATGTAAAAGACCTATACAAAGAAAACTACAAAACACTACTGCAAGAAACCCAAAGGGATCTACATAAATGGAAAAACATACCATGCTCATGGATAGGCAGACTCAACATTGTGAAAATGACAATTCTACCCAAAGCAATTTACAAATACAACGCAATCCCAATCCAAATACCAACAACATTCTTCAAAGAGATGGAAAAACTAATACTTAACGTTATATGGAAAGGGAAGAAGTCCCGAATAAGTAAAGCACAACTGAAGAAGAAGAATAAAGTTGGAGGACTCACACTACCTGACCTCAGAACCTACTATACAGCTACAGTAGTCAAAACAGCCTGGTACTGGTACAACGACAGATACATTGACCAATGGAACAGAATTGAGAACCCAGATGTAAATCCATCCACCTATGGTCACTAGATCTTCGGCAAGGGCCCAAAGTCCATCAGATGTGGAAAGGACAGTCTTTTTAACAAATGGTGCTGGCAAAACTGTATATTCATCTGCAAAAAATGAAACAGGACCCATACCTCATGCCATTTACAAAAACTAATTCAAAATGGATCAAAGACCTAAGTATAAAGCCAAAAACTATAAAGTTCATAGAAGAAAAAATAGGACCAATGCTACAGGCCCTAATACACAGCATTAATAGGATAGAAACCATAAACATCAACACACAAACCCCAGAAGAAAAGCTAGATAACTGGGATCTTCTTAAAATCAAACACCATGCTCTTCAAAAGACTTCACCAAAAGAGTCAAAAGAGAACCTACAGACTAGGAAAAACTTTTTGGACAGTACAAATCAGTCAAAGGTCTAATCTCTATAATCTACAAGAAAATCTAACACCTCTACAACAAAAAGACAAATAATCCTATTAAAAAATGGGCAAAGGAAATGAACAGACACTTCATCAAAGAAGACATTCAAGCAGCCAACATACACATGAGGATATGGTCACGATCACTAGCCATTAGAGAAATGCAAATTAAAACCACAATGAGATACCATCTCACTCCAGCATTACTGGCACGAATCAAAAACACTGGAAATAATAAATGTTGGAGGGTCTGTGGGGAGATCGGAACGCTTATGCACTGCTGGTGGGAATGCAAAACGATACGACCATTTTGGAAAATGATACAGGGCTTCCTTAGAAAGCTAGAAATAGAAATGCCATACGATCCAGCAATCCCACTCCTAGGAATATATCCTAGAGAAATAAGAGTCATCACTCCAATAGACATATGTACACCTATGTTCATGGCAGCATTGTTCACAATAGCAAAAAGATGGAAACAACCTAGATGCCCATCAACAGATGAATGGATAAACAAAGCATGGTACATACACACAATGGAGTACTGTGCAATGAGAAAGAACAATGATGAATCTGTGAACCATCTCATAACATGGATGAAACTGGAGGACATTATGTTAAGTGAAATAATTCAATCACAAAAGGACAAATATTGTATGAGACCTCTATTGTAAAAACCCATGAAAAAGTTTACACACAAAAAGTAACAATCTTGTTGGTTATCAGGGTTGGGAGGGATGGGAGGGAAATACTAAACAGGCAATGGGTAAATGATCTCTTTGGTGAAGGGTGAGACAATACACATTACTGGGGAAATCAGCACAACTTGTACAAGGAAAGGTCATGGAAGCTCCACAGACATACGAACTCCCTAAAGGACTGAATTGCTGGTCAGAGGGCTGTGGGGACCGTAGTCTTGGGGAATATCTAGTTCAATTGGCATAACACAGTTTATAAAGACAATGTTCTACATTCTACCTTGGTGAGTAGCATCTGGGGTCTTAAAAGCTTGTGAGTACCCATCTAAGATACTCCACTGGTCTCATCCCTTCAGGAGCAAGGGAGAATGAAGAGAACAGGATGCAAGGAAAAGATTAGTCCAAAGGACTAATGGACGACAGCTACCAAGGCCTCCACCAGACTGAGTCCAGTACAGCTAGATGGTGCCCGGCTACCACCACTGACTGCTCTGACCAGGATCACAACAGAGGGTTCTGGACAGAGCTGGAGAAGGATGTAGAACAAAATTCTAACACACACAAAAAGACCAGATTTACTGGCCCTAAATGAGACTGGAGAAACCCTGAGAGTATGGCCCCCAGACACCCTTTTCACTCAGTGATGAAGTCACTTCTGATGTTCACCGTTCAGCCAGGGATTGGACAGCCCCATAAAACAAAACGGGACTAATGAGGTACAGCAGCCCAGGGACAAGGGCTAGAAGGCAGAAGAGGACAGGAAAGCTGGTGATAGGGCACTGAAGTTTGAGTAAGGATATTGTTGATGTGTTGTGAGGTTGTTAACCATTGTCATAGGGTAACATGTGTACTGTTTAATGAGAAACTATTTTGTTTAGTAAACCTTCATCTACAGTGAAAATAGCAGCACAATTGGAAGAGCGTAATCGATGTCACTATACTGTGGATGTAGAAATTTTTGAAATGTTGTATCTTTGGCTATGCATATTTTCACCAAAAAAAAAAAAGATTGAGAAGGGAGAGGCTTGATATGCTTGCTGTGGGGTTGTTAACCAGTGTCATAAAACAATATGTGTACTACTGTTTAGTGAGAAACTATTTGTTCTGTAAACCTTCACCTGAAGTACAATTAAAAAAGAAAAAAAGAAATTGAAGTTATACACCAAATGGTGCAGTCTGAAACTGATCAAATATGCAATCAAGATGCATTGATAATTACTGGTGTTTGGAATGTGAAAGTTAGAAATAAAGGAGAAGAAGTGTTAGTTGGAAAACATGGACTTGGTGACTGAAATAACCCCAGAGATCCCATGCTAGAATTTTGCAAGATCAACAATTTATTCTTTGCAAATACATTTTTCAACAACATAAATTGCAACTACACACTATACGTATGCATGGCAACTATACATACATGAAGAAACCAAGAGGTCACTAAAAAGCCAGGAAAGAAAGAAAAGACCAAAATGGATTTCAGAAAAGACTCTGAAACTTGCTCTTGAATGTCAAGTAGCTAAAGCAAAAGGAAGAAATGATGAAGTAAAAGAGCTGAATAAAATATTTCAAAGAGCAGCTTGAGAAGAAAAAGTAAAGTATTATAATGTCATGCACAAAGACCTGGAGTTAGAAAACCAAAAAGGAAGAACATGCTTGACATTTCTCAAGCTGAAAAACTAAAGACAAAATTCAAACCTGTAGTTTCAATCTTCAAGGATCTCTACGGGGAAAATATTAAAAGATGCAGGAAGCATCAAAAAAAAATGGAAAGAATACACAGACTCACTATACCAAAAAGAACTGATCGACAGTCAATCATTTCAGGAGGTAGCGTATGATCAGGAACCGATGGTACTGAAGGAAGAAGTCTAAGCTGCACTGAAGGTATTGGAAAAAACAAGGCTCCAGGAATTGACGGAATACCAATTGAGATGTTTCAACAAAGGATGCACCTCTGGAAGTGCTCACTTGTCTATGCCAAGAAATTTGGAAGACAACTACCTTGCCAACCAACTGGAAGAGATCCATATTTATGCCTATTCCAAAGAAAAATGATCCAATAGAATGCAGAAATTATCAAACAATATCATTAGGATCACACACAAGTAAAATTTTGCTGAAGATCTTTCAAAAGTGGTAACAGCAGTATATTGACAGGAAACTGCCAGAAATTCAAGCTGGATTCAGAAGAGGACTTGGAACCAGGGATATCAATGCTGATGTCAAATGGATCCTGGCTGCCACGGATGGAATTATGTCCCACCAAAATATCTGTCAACTTGACTAGATCATGATTTCCAATATTGTATGATTGTCTACCATTTTGTCATCTGACGTGATTTCCCTACGTGTTATAAATCCTGTCACGATGATGTAATAAGATGGATTAGTGGCAGTTATATTGATGTGATCTAGAAATTAGATAGGGTCTTAAGCCAATTTCTTTTGAGCTATAAAAGACAGAAGTGAGCAGAGAGACATGGGGACCTCATACCACAAAGAAAGCAGTACCAGGAGCAGGGTGCATCCTTTGGAACTGAAGTTCCTGCGTTGAGATGATCCCAGACCAAGGAAAGATTGATGACAAGGACCTTCCTCCAGAGCCGACAGAGAAAGAAAGCCTTCTCCTGGAGCGGATGTCCTGAAATTCGACTTCTAGCCTACTAGACTGTGAGAAAATAAATTTCTCTTGGTTAAAGTCATCCACTTGTGGTATTTCTATTATAGAGCACTTGATGACTTAGACACTGGCAGAAAACAGAGAACACCATAAAGATGTTTACCTGTGTTTTTTTGACTATGCTAAGCCATTTGACTGTGTGGACAATAATAAATTATGAATAGAATTGTGAAGAATGGGAATTACAGAACACTTTATTATGCTCGTGAGGAACCTGTACATAGATCAAGAGGCAGTTGTTTGAACAAAACAAGGGGATACTGTGTTATTTAAAGTAAGAAAAGGTGTGTGTCAAGGTTGTATCCTTTCACCATACCTATTCAATCTGTATGCTGAGCAAATCCGAGAAGCTGGACTATATGAAGAAGAATGGGTCATCAGCATTGAAGAAAGACTCATTCACAACCTGCATTATGCAGATAACACAACCTTGCTTGCTGAAAGTGAAGAAGACTTGAAGCACTTACTGATGAAGATCAAAGACCACAGCCTTCGATATGGATTACACCTGAACATAAAGAAAGCAAAAATCCTCTCAACTGGGTCAATAAGCCACATCACGATAAATAGAGAAAAGATTGAAGTTGTCAAGGATTTCATTTTACTTTTATCCACAACCAACACCCATGGAAGCAGCAATCAAGAAACCAAACGATGCATTGCATTGGGCTAATCTGCTGCAAAAGATCTCTTTAAAGTGTTAAAAAGCTAAGATGCCACCTTGAAGACTAAGGTGTGTCTGACACAAGCCGTGGTGTTTTCAACTGCCTCACATGCATGTGAAAGCTGGACAATGAATAAGGAAGACAGAAGAATTGACGCCTTTGAATTGTGGTGTTGGCAAAGAATATTGAATATACAATGGACTGCCAAAAGAATGAACAAATCTTCTTGGAAGAAGTACAACCAGAATGCTCCTTGGAAACAAAGATGGTGAGACTACATCTCACATACTTCGGACTGGTTATCAAAGGTATCAGTCCCTGGAGAAGGACATCATGCTTGTTAAAGTAGAGGGCCAGCGAAAAATAGGAAGACTCTCAACAAGATGGATTGACACAGTGGCTGCAACAATGGCCTCAAGCATAACAATGATGGTGACGGTGGCACAGGACCAGGCAGTGTTTCGTTCTGTTGTACATAGGGTCACTATGAGTCAGAATCAACTTGACAGCACCTAACAGCAACAACATACAAGTGGACCTAGCCAGACAGAATACACAGGAATAAAGTTGACTATATCTGTGGAAAGAGAAGCTGGAAAAGCTCAATATTATTAGTTAGAACAAGGCCAGGGGTGGACTTCGAAACAGACCATTAATTGCTCATATACAAGTTCAAGATGAAGCTGAAGAAAATTAAAACAAGTCCATGACTGCGAAAATACAACCTTGAGTATATCCCACCTGAATTTAGAGACTATCTAGAGAATTGATTTGAAGCTTTGAACACTAATGAACGAATTCCAGACAAGCTGTGGGAAGATACCGAGGACATCATACATGAAGAAAACAAAAGGTTATTAAAAAGACAGGTAAGACAGAAAAGACCAAAATGGATGTCAGAGGAGACTCTGAAATGTGCTCTTGAATGTAGAGTAGTTAAAATGAACAGAAGAAATGATGAAGTCAAAGAGATTTCAAAGGGTGGCTCTAGAAGACAAAGTAAAATATTATAGTGATATGTGCAAAGACCTGGAGTTAGAAAACCAAAGGGAGGGACACACTTAGCATTTCTCAAGCTTAAAGAACTGAACAAAAAAATTCAGACCTCCATTTGCAATTTTGAAGGATTTTAGGACAACAATGAACCCTAGTGGCAAAGTGGTGAAGTAATACTGCTACTAACCAAAAAGCTGGCAGTTCAAATCCACCAGCTGCTTCTTGGAAACCCTATGGGGTAGTTCTACTCTGTCCTCTAGGCTTGCTATGGGTCAGAATCAACTCAACGGCAATGATTTTTGGCTTATGGCAACAATGGGCTCAAGTATAACAATAATTGTGAGGATGACACAGGACTGGGCAGTGTTTCCCTCTGTTGTACATAGGGGCATTATGACTTGGAACCTACTCGACAGCACTTGGCAACAAAAGTGAGTAAAAGATTGAATGAGACAGGAAGCATCACAAGAAGATTGAAGGAATACACAGAGTCACTGTACCAAAAACAATTGCTCAATGTTCAACCATTTCAGGAGGTAGTACATGATCAAGAACCAATGGTATGGAAGCAAGAAGTCCAAGTTGCACTGAAGGCACTGGTGAAAAACAAGGCTCCAGGAAATGACAGAGTACCAACTGAGATGTTTCAACAAACTCATGCAACACTGGAAGCATTCACTCCTCTATGCCAAGAAATTTGGAAGAGAGCTATCTGGCCAACCAACTGGAAGAGATCCATATTTGCATATTTGTGCCCATTCAAAAAAAAAAGTGATTCAACCAAATGTAGAAATTATTGATCAATATCATTTATATCACACCCAAGTAGAATTTTGCTGAAGATTGTTCAAAAACAGTTGTAGCAGTACATTGACAGGAAACTTCCAGAAATTCAAGCCCAATTCAGAAGAGGATGTGGAATGAGGAATATCATTGCTGATGTCAGATGGATCTTGGCTGAAAGCAGAGACTACCAGAAAGATGTTTACCTGTGTTTTATTGACCATGCAAAGGCATTCGACTGTGTGGATCATAACAAATTACTGATAACATTGCAAAGAATGGGAATTCCAGAACACTTAATTGTGCTCATGAGGAATCTGTACATAGACCAAGGGGCAGTTATTCAAACAGAACAAGGGCATATTTCAGGGTTTAAAATCAAGAACGTATGCATAAGCGTTATATCCTTTCACCGTACTTATTCAATCTATATTCTGAGCAAATAACCTGAGAGGCTGGACTATATAAAGAAGAATGCGGCATCAGGATTGGAGGAAAACTCATTAACAACCTGTGTTATGCAAATGACACAATCTCGCTTACTGAAAGTGAAGAGGACTTGAAGCATTCATTAAAGAAGATCGAAGACTCTAGTCTTCATTATGGATTACACCTTAACATAAAGAAAACAAAAATCCTCACAGCTAGACCAATAAGCAACGTCATGATAAATGGAGAAAATGTTGAAGTTGTCTAGGATTTCATTTTAGTTTGATCCACCATCAATGTCCATCGAAGCAGCAATCAAGAAATCAAAGGACACATTGCATTGGACAAATCTGCTGCAAAAGACCTCTTTAAAGTGTTAAAAAGCAATCATGTCGCTTTGATGACTAACGTGCACCTGACCCAAGTCATGTTGTTTTCAGTTGTCTCATATGCATGTGAAAACTGGCCAATAAATAAAGAAGACCGAAGAAGAATTGATGTCTTTGAATTACGGTGCTGGTGAAGAATATTGAGTAAACCATGGAATGCCAGAAGAAAGAACAATTCTGTCTTGGAAGAAGTACAACCAGAGTTCTCCTTGGAAGTGAGGATGGTGAGACTTTTTCTCATGAACTTTGGACTTGTTATCAGGAGAGACCAGTCCCTGGAGAAGGACATTATGCTTGGAAAGGTAGAAAGTCATGAAAAAACAGGAAGACTGTCAATGCGATGGATTGACACAGTGGCTGCAACAATTGGCTCAAACATAGTCATGACTGGGAGGATGGCACAGGACAGGGCAGTGTTTCATTCTGTTGTACATAGGGTTGCTATGAGTAGGAACTGACTGAACAGTACCTAACCACAATAATTGATCACTCTGTTACAGGGTAAAGGTTTTCACTATTCTTATCAAAGAGGTTAAGGATCAGTGTCCACAATGGAGTGGCCATTTTCTTTCTAAAGATACTTCCCCTTCCACCATCCTGTAGAGCTAAAACAGTAGAGGGCCACCCTCAGCTATTAGAGGATCCTGCTTGTTTCTGGAGCCCTGGTGGCTCAGTGGTTAATAGCTCAGCTGCTAACTGAAAGGTCAGCAGTTGGAATCCACCAGCGGCTTTGTATAGAAAAACGTGGCAACCTGCTTCTGCAAAGATTTACAGCCTGGGAAACCTACGGGGGTAGTTTCTGCTCTGTCCTATAGGGTCACTAAGAGTCAGAATCGACTTGACGGCAATGGCTTTGTTTTTTTTTTTTTTTTTGGCTTGTCTCTCCCCAGGCTTCCTTATACATTAGAGATTTTCTTTTTCCAAATTAATGGTGATATCAAATGGTTTGGGGCATGTCCAAGCTTTGTAATTTATCTTAATTTTTTGAGATTCTAACTCACTAACATTCAATTTTTTTCTTCCTCTTTGGTTACTTTCTGTCATACAGTAGGAATAATGGGCATGCAGTCTGTTTCTGTGAGAACTATTTTCCATACTTGACAAATCTGGAGAGGGTAGGCTAGACCAGTTCTGACCTAGGTATTGAAGTAGTTCCCTCTTTTCTCCTATTCTTGTTGGATGATGTGATAAGATCAAAGGCTTAGCTGTTTCTACACTGCAAAAGACAGAAGCCATTTGGTCTGCGCTTATACTAGATTGTGGTTGCTCTTAGCAAAGTAAAAGATTTCCTACCTGAGGTCAGGCCTCTCTCACCAAGATCTACATTAAGTTTGGGGACCAATCCATTGTTCCCTGTACATCTTTTGTTCCCTTGAGTATCTTGCAGAATGAGCAGGTAAGATTTAGGTATTTCTTAGTCTTTTATTCAATAGCATCTTAAAGTCACCCTTTTATTTTCTGGCATCACTTCAGCAAGTTAAGCAAGAAAAATGCATGGGAAACATTCAAAGACAAAATCCCGAGTGGACAGTGAGGTCCTGATTTCGGAAGAAGTCCTTAGGGCTTTTGTTAACCAACCCCATGACAGGCCTAGTGCTTGCTACACTACTTACAAGTTTATGGGAACAAATTGTTATTACCTAGGATAAGGTTTTGTTTGGGAGGCGTGGTCACAAGGAAGTTTCAAACAGCAAGAAGGCTGCATTCAAATCAAGCAGATATTCAAAGGGTTAATATTCTTTTACCTTATTGTCAGGCGTTGGGAGATGGTGTCAAATTGGCGGCTCTGATTCTCTTCATTATTATCTTACTCTGGGCAACCCCTTTCAGGGTCAAGAAAGTCTACGGTAACATCAATATCTGGGGAGTGATGTGCCTTGTTCAGAATCTCTCTGTGGTGCCCCTCCAGGTGCCCTAGAGTTGGCTCTGATTACTTCACTAACTCTCGATTTCTAAAAATGTGTCTAAGATTTTCTTTTACTGCTTCAGTCTGTACCTTGAAACGTCTGATTCAATGTCCTGAGTTTCCTTGGATTTGCTAATCAGAAGGGGAGAGAGAGCAGGGACTGGGTAATGCATGAGAAATAAGGGTTAAAACATTCAACCTTGTCTCTGAGACAGGAAACCTTGATTCCCCAGGGAGTGAAAGAAATGTGTGGACAAGACAGCAATATTGCCCTATGTGTAAAGTCTCCACTGGGAAGAATTTTGGACTTTACTCTCAGAGTCTCTGAGAGACATAGAAACCTGTAAAATGTAAGGCCTCCCTGAGATGTGCTCAGGGGATGCTGGCAGTATTCTCTGAGGTGACCAGTCTTCCTTTTTTCTACTAATTCTGATCTCTGTTCACGTAGGCAGGCAAAGTAGGAAATGAAAAATCAAAAATCCCTGGATCCACTTTAAGGGAACTGGGATCCTATCTCGACTGCCAGTGGATAGCTGTTCGAACTTGGAGCAATTGTGATCTCCATAAACTGCAGTTTGCTCATCCATAAAACAAGACCACGAGTGTTTTTGTGGTGGAAATCGGACTCAGAGACTTAATAATTCAAGCATTTGTAGAATATCTGCATATGAAGGGTGATAAGGGAGTCACACAGTTCTTGCTGGGAAAGAAATTTCCATCAAGTTGTTTTGGTGGCATATTTGTGCCTGGCTATAAAATATTAATATCTTTATTGGTTTGGTTTATGGGGATAGAGAAAGTGTGGTCATATCTGGGAGAATAAATGTGTTGACATATTACAATCTACTTTATCTTGAGGTAGCATATTCAAGGTCAGCCAACAGCTGTGTGCAGAAAATTTTTATACTTATATAAATAAATAGCTCTTTCTATGGAAAAGTATTATCAATATCAATAATTATGGAAGTTAAATAATCTGCAGGTAAGATACTCAACATTGTGAAAGAAGGCTATAAAGACAGAACAATGTGAAGGCCAATTATTTTTGGCGGACACAAAGGATTGGAGTGGTGAAAGCAATGCCTATAACAAAAGCCCAAAATATCCATTCAGTCACTTCAGAAGGAATATGCCCATATTGGAACAACAAAAGATTTAATCCATTCGTATAATAAACCACGAGACTATGACACAAGAATTAAATATATAAAGCAATCAGAAACTTTACGGTGCTACAATGAAAAGTACGTTAAAGATGTAAGATTAACCACATATTTATGTCTGCATTCTAAAATTTCACAAAATTGATACTAAATTATTATTTTAAAAGACTAGTTAATAAAAAGAGAAGGAGAAAGAACAGGAGAGAATGTGACAGCAAGAAAATTTTGGAACCTGGAAAGCAGAAGAACAAGTGGCAACTGAATTGATGAACTGGTGAAAACAGAAACCTAAGCTTACAGGGTTAAACTGTTGATGGGAATCAGCACAGTGACGACCTCTGTGCAAGGGACAAGAGTGAGCTTTCTAGGGTGATGGATACGTTCTATATTTTGGAGTAGTGGTTACATGCATGTTTACTGTGATCAAAAGTCATTGAACTGTAAACTTAAAATCTATGCATTTTTTTTAATATAAATTTTATCTCCATAAAGAAAGAACATCTACATATTGTAATGTGTGTCTTTTGGTTCCCTTCCTTCTCTTCCCTAAGAAACATGGTAGCCAAGCTTATACTTCCAAGGTATGAGATTGGCAATTACTTTTCTTAGAAAAAATGGACCAATCTGAAAGGAAATAATAAAGACACAGTTTAAAGAGGTGTATCAATGAAACGACCCTTCAGTGGCTTGTTGATTGCTGAATTCTACTGAAGGGCCCTTTCATTGATACACCTCTTTAAATCGTATCTTTATTATTTCAAGCCCTGTCTTCCAATCTGCTTTGAAGTGTCTTACACTTTAATATGCATGAATAGGTCAGGAGCACCAGACATTTGAAAAAGCCTATCATTGGAACAATAGAGGAGAAAACAAAACCAAAAGCACACAACTTGAAAAACAAAGCTGGGAGGAACTGTATAAAACAAAGTTCCAAAGAATTTTTTTTTCAAAACCTATAAATAGTAGCCTATGAGAAGCTACTGTACATTCTACGTCTACAAAACAAAAGAATGCTATGAAGCTATGAAAAGGAACATGCAAGGAACAGAAGCTACTCTTCAAAATTAAAAATATTAATTGCCTACTACTTTAGAACTCTCCCAGAGAGTAGAAAAAATAGGAACAATACCCGACTCTTTTCATAATGCCAAAATAGCCTTGACGTTGACAAAGATATTAAAAAAGAGAAAACTTACAGGCAAATCCCTTTCATGAACACAGATGCAAAACTCTTAAAATATTAGTAAATAAAATTCAGCTATATATAAAAAAGGTATATATGAGGACAAAGATGAGTCTATTCAGAAGGTAATATTGGATTATTACTTTTGTTATGAGTCAGAACAGACTTGATGGCAATGGGTTTATTTTTAAATCGAGTAATTTAATTCATCATACTAATAGAAAAAAAATCACCTTATAAAATCCAATATGCATTCATGAAAAGAAGAAGTAACTCTTAGCAAAGTTGGGATAAAAGAGGACTTACCTAATAAAGAATATTCACAAGAAACTTAGCAAACATAACACTTAATGGTGATAGATTAAATACTTTCACTTTCATTTTGGGAACAAGATATGCTTCTATTATGGCTAATATTGAATGTTGTATACACTAACATTGCCAATCAAATAAGGCAAATAAAGAAGTAAAAAGTATAAGGATACAAAAGGAAGAAATAAAACTATTATTTAGAAACAATATGTTGGTGTATGTAGCAAATCCAAACCCATCTAAAAATAAACCATTAGCATTGATTTAGCAATGTGATTGGATTAAGCAACACCACTAGATACAATGTCAATATTCAAATATCTGTTGTCTTTCTTTATACATTTGCAATTAGAAAGTGAAATATAAGATATAAAACACACAATTCAAAAAAGAATCTAAACCACATTGTATATGTAAGAATAAATCTAACAAAATATGTGAGACACTTATTCAAAAAACATACTGAGATAAATTAAAGAAAATCTAAATAAATTATAAGATGTGTCATTGTTCATAGATGGATGACATCATGTTATAAAGATGTCAAGGCTCTCAGAATTGATCTAATTCTCAATGCAAGTCCAATAAAAATGCCAGCAGACTTTTATTTTGTGGATGTTGACAACATGCTTCTAAAACATGTACGTGAAAATGCAAAGGGTCAAGAACAGTCAAGACATCTTGAAAAACAAAATTTATAGACTTATACTATCAGATATCAAGACTTACTACAAAATAATAGTATTAAAATATTGTGCTATTGACACAAATATAAATGTATCATAATCAAATCCAGTAGCAAATTGTACATATATGGTCATCTAATTGATGACTGTCATTGCAATATAGGTGGAAAACGTTGTCTTTCTGATAAATAATGCTCTGTCAATCAGATATCCATTCAGCGCAAAAGAGAAATCTCTTCCTCAACTTCACACCATACAAGAAAATGATTGCAGATAAAGTGCTTACCTAACTATAAAAAGTAAAACAATAGTTTCTATAAGATAAAAGGAGCTTATTGTCAGAGCCTCAGGGTAGCTAAAGATTTTAGAAGACACAAACATTTCTAACCATAAAGGGTGATAAATAGGGGTTTTATTGAAATTAAGAACTTCTGTTCATCAACAACACCTTTCAGAGAGTGAGCAGCCAGAACAGGCAAAAGGAAGAAGACTTATGTAATACAAATATCTGACAAAGGACTCGTACCTTGAATACATAAATAAATCCTAAAGATCATCAAGAAAAATATAGACACCAAAGGACAAAAGACTTGTATATAATGACTGGCAGCAGTCATAATACAGGGCCTTGGGGTGCTGGTAGTATTCTCTGTCTTTATGTGGTGGTTATATTTTAAAAGAAACGTTCACTTTGTAAAACAAAAATTATTATTTTGTTCTCTTAATATTTGTGCAGTTTCTAGTATGTATGTCATATGCTAATAAAAAATGTAATTTTATGAGTCCATCCGGGAGATACAGAAGGGTCACCCAGAGGAGGGCAAAAAAGGGAAAAAATAATCGATAAGAGAGAAAATAGCTATTTTTTTATATAAATTTTTTTTATTGTACTTTAGATGAAGGTTTACAGAACAAATAGTTTCTCATTAAACGGTCAGTACACATATTGTTCTATGACATTGGTTAACAACCCCATGACATGATAACAATCTCCCTTCTTGACCTTGGAGGACTTTTTGTTTTTTGGTGAAAATATACATAGTCAAAGTTACACCATTTCGAAAGTTTCTACATGTACAATTCTGTGACATCAATTACATTCTTCCAGTTGTGCTGCTAGTCTCACTATCCTTTTCCAAATTATTCCATCACCGTTGTCTTCAATTCACTGCCCGCTAGGCTTCCCATTAAACCTTTTGAGTTGCTGTTGTCAATTTGATCTCACATAGATAATTTTTTTTTTTTTTTGTACCTTAGATGAATGTTTACAGAACAATAGTTTCTCATTAAACGGTTAGTACACATATTGCCCTATGACAATGGTTAACAACCCCATGACATGTCAACACTGTCCCTTCTCAAACTTGGGTTCACTATCAGCTATTTTTGTTTATTCTTTTCTTTCATTAAGATGATGAGTATGAGGGACAAATTTCAAATAATCCAGACCACAATTGGCCCTATATCTAGCAATAGTTCTATGATTTCAGGAAACTTCTCCAAACGAAGTGGACAAGAATCTGTACCAGAGGCCAGGGAAGAAGAGGAACCAAGGTAGTCTTCACACACTACGGGTGAACTGAAAGCTAGTCAGAGATAGGGATTTTCTTGGCACAGAGAGCTGCAATTTCCACATCCAATTCAGTAACTTAATATTTTGCACACTTCTATTCACTTAGTGAATAATCTAGCAAGAAATTTTGGTTGTAAACCATTTACATATTTTACATATTTCCAGGGTTGCTCAAGTCAGGAGAAGTAGGTAATGGGATAGCATATATTGCAAATGGAATAGTTCACCAAACTAATGACATAGGTTACCTATGGAGAGGCACGCTGGCATTTGTGGAGACATAAAAGAAGGATGTGCACTGAGAAACATCCCAGAGTTTCTGATTTGAAGTCATTCATACTTACTTTTCTCTAGGGTCTTTAAAGAAGTAGACATTATTTCACTTATTTAATCAAAACTCTTCCCACTCCTCCAACTAACAATTGGTCTGTTTTCATCTTCTAATTCAAGCTTCTCAAAAGAAGACTGTGGTCAGTCATTCTCAAACGCTGGTTTGTGGATCTGTGCAAATGGAATATTTAAAAAATGAAGACAGCATAATAAGATTTTACTAAAGATAAATATTTTCAATTTAGAAGACTGTCCTTTAAGCTGAAATGATGCACGTCTTACTTGTTTTGGCATAAAAATATCCTTTGTTTTATGCAATGATTGTGAGTTTTTCAGAGTTCTTTTAGTTTGTTAAATTTACGTAACAAAATTAAAAAGTAGACTAATAGATGTTGGTCTCTAGCATTTTTTTTTTTTTTTTTTTTTGAATTCCACTGGTGAGTTAGGGTCAAAATTTAGAAGCCATTGAATGACTATAAGCACTTCTTTGCTTTTTATTCAGGTTGTTCTGAAATGACATAAAATGTCTTACCGAATGGGGGATTTTATTGGTTTGCTTGTTTATTTAGTTCCACTCAAAATGTGATGTTTGCTAAACTCTCTTAAAAATGTATAGTTCTCTTGCCATAGTCATTCTTTAAACTGAGAATGCTATGAATTTTGGATTTCTTGTAAAAATCTGTATTCTATAAAGCTCACATGGTGCTTCAGGAGTTCAATTAAATGCAAACAAATATTCTTACCGTGTATGTTGTTGTTGTTAGCTGCTTTCTTAGTCACCTAGTGCTGTTCTAACAGAAATACCACAAGTGGATGGCTTTAAGCAAGAGAAATGTATTCTCTCACAGTCTAGGAGGCTAGAAGTCCGAATTCAGGGCGCAAGATCCAGGGGAAGGCATTCTCTTTCTGTAGGCTCTGGGGGAAGGCCCTCATCGTCAATCTTCCCCTGGTTGAGGAGCTTCTCAGTGCAGGAAACCTGGGTCCAAGGGACACGCTATGCTCCCAGTGCTTCTTTCTTGGTGTTTTGAGGTCCCCTGTCTCTCCACTTGCCTCTATCTCCTATTTCTCAAAAGAGATTGGCTCAAGACGTAATCCGAGCTTGTAGATTGAGTCCTGCCTTATTAACATAACTGCCAATAATCCCATCTCATCAACACCTTAGAGATAGGATTTACTACCCTTAGGAAAATCACATCAAATGACAAAATGATGGACAATCACACAATACCGGGAACCATGGCCTAGCCAAAATGATACACATATTTTTGAGGACACAATTGAATCCATGACATGTGCCCTTGAATCAATTCCAACCCATAGTTACCCTATATACAACAGAAGGAAGCACTGCCGGGGCCTGTGCCATCTTCACAATTGTTGCTATGCTTGAGCCCACAGCTGCAGCCACTGTGTCAGTCCATCTTGTTGAGGGTCTTCCTCTTCTTTGCTGACCTTCTACTTTACTAAGCATGATGTCCTTCTTCAGGAACTGGTCCCTCCTGATAACATGTCCAAAATACATAAAATGAACTCTGGCCATCCTTCCTTCTAAGGAGCATTCTAGTTGTACTTCTTCCAAGACAGATTTGTTCATTCTTATGGCAGTCCATGGTATATTCAATATTCTTCACAAACACCATAATTTAAATGCATCAATTCTTCTTCAGTCTTCCTTATTCATTGTCCAGCTTTTGCATGCATATAAGCCTATTGAAAATACCATGGCCTGGGTCAGGCCCACCTTAGTCCTCAAGGTGACATCTTCATTGTTTAACTCTTGAAAGAGGTCTTTTGCAACATATTTTTTCAATGCAATATATTGTCTAATTTCTTGACTGCTGCTTCCATGGACGTTGATTGTGGATCCAAGTAAATGTTGCTTATTGGTCCAAGTGTGAGAAGTTTTGTCTTCTATATGTTGAGGCGTAGTCCATACTGAAGGCTGCAATCTTTGATCTTCATTATTAAATGCTTCAAGTCCTCTTCACTTTCAGCAAGAAAGGTTGTGTTATCTGCATATCACAGGTTGTTAATGAGTCTTCCTCCAATCCTGATCTCACCTTCTTCTTCATATAGTCCAGTTTCTTGGATTATTTGATCAGTATACAGATTGAATGAGTATGGTGAAAGGATACAACCCCGACACACACCTTTCCTGATTTTAAACCACACAGTACCCCATTGTGAACGCCTGCCTCTTTGTCTATGTACAGGATCTGCATAAGCACAATAAAGAGTTCTGGAATTCCCATTCTTGGCAATGTTATCCGAAATTTGTTATGATACACAGTCGAATGCCTTTCCATAGTCAATAAAATACAGGTAAACATTTTTCTGATATTCTCTCCTTTCAACCAAGATTCATCTGACATTAGCAATGCTATCTCTCATTCCGTGTCTCTTTCTGAATCCAGCTTTAGTTTCTGGCACTTACCTGTCGATGTATTGCTGCAACTGCTTTTGAATGATCTTCAGTAAAATTTTACTTGTGTATGATATTAATGATAATGTTTGATAATTTTCACATTCTGTTGGATCACCTTTCTCTGGAATGGGCACAACTATGAATCTCTTCCAGTTGATTGGCCGGGTAGCTGTCTTTCAAATTTTTTGGCATAGACAGGTGTATATAATAAGTGTATATACCGTGTATATATGAGGTGATTTCCCAACACCTTTCAAGTTGTAGATTATACTGTGAGCAATTTCCTATCCAATGTGTGCAGAGCTTTAAAAAAATTAACAAAGATATTCTTTAAAACGCAGTGACAGGGCAAACTTTTACAAGCAAAGACTCATAATCTGAAATTCATTAAATAGCATGGATGTTAGTTTAGATCACATATTGCTGGAAACAGTTTTCCTGTTTAGCCCGTAAAGTGTATGCATCCACACACATTTTACTTGTATAAAGTTTCATCAAATGAATTGCACATTCATTCAAAATAATCGGGCACCAACAGTATATATATTTTATATGATATATTTTGGGTATACATAGTCTGTGCAAATATTTTTAGAAGCTTATACTATACCAGTTCTGGAAAGGTTACTATTTTGAAAGAAAATTCATTGCTCTTAACAAATCCTGTAATTCACATGCCTGTTGAATAAACTAGTGCTGGGGTACCCATATCTAAGAAATCATATATATTTTATGTATTTACTAAAAAATCATAAAGTCTAAAAATAAATCCATATGAGAAGAGTAAGGGTAACACCTCTCCCCAGCCCAACTGCAAGCTGTGAGCCTCAGGGAAAAAAGTCAATAAGGGTCTCACGTAAGTAAAAAGTTACTTTAGTTGGTGAATGATTTTTATGTCAGCTCTCCCACTTTTGGTAAAAATAGCCTAAACTATTCACTTTTCAAATTATTGACAATGAACCACAAACAAACAAACAAAACACGTTATTTAAAAGAGATAAAACAGGCTGAAAATCTTATTACTAAGTGAGAATTTAATTCAAATAAAAGGAAATAATGGGATGCCTTTGCTCTCATATTCAATTGACAATAATTTAAAAAGAACACAGAGGCCCAGTCTAGAACACAGTCATGGGAACTTTAACACATTTCTGGTAGGAATGTGAGCTGGTACCATTTTCCCAAAAGGGATTTTGCCAATCTGTATTAATTTCTTAAAACGTGTATTCTCAGGACCAGAACGCCTGGCAGTTTTGGATCTGAGAACTTTTCCTAAAGGTATAGAATAGATTTAACTATCAGGATGTTTGTCATAGGTTATAAATAATAAAACAAATAAAGACATTCTATGTAGATGTTTAACAACAGGAAATTGGTTATGTAAGCTATGAAACACTATGTAGCCCCTAAATAATGGGGCAGAATGCTGAACACTATTGTTATGTGCCATTGACTCGGTTCCAACTCATAGCCACCCTATGATGCTAAACACTATAGAAAGCTTTAATACACCATTAAGAGAAAAAGAGGTTACAGAAGGAATATGTACACTGTAATACTACGTTAAAAAAATATATATATATAATTATTAATTTAATTCACAATTACTGAGTGACAGACTAGTATGTGTCTATATGATTTTATTTACCTACCACCTGGAGATGATAGCATAGGAGAGATGTGAGTATAGGGGATTTTATTTTCATTTTTAATTTTTGCTTATTCTAATGTTTCTTTTACAAATATAAGTATTTTATAATAAAGTGTTATATTTCAGAAGGAATTAACCCAAGAGTCCTCGATTTTCCTTTCATATACAGGATCTGTCTGTCTACAACACAGCATCTTGAAGATGTAAATTTATGTATTATTATACTAAAGTGGAAGTATTTCTGCACACATAGAAATAAGAATGCTCTCTATAATAGTTCATTATTGTTGGTTTTTAATACTTCTCCTGTTCTGCACTCAGAATGTTTTATACATGTTCCCATTAATCATCTTATTATTTTTTCCTGGTAAGTAGATGGTAAAGCTATTTAAAATCACTCATTGCAGAATAGGATAATTAGGACAAGTATGAACAAGGACTACAGATTAGGATAGGGAGATAGAAATAAGTGCTACAAAAGACTGTGACAATTTTTAAATCTATTAACAAAATGTTGTAGGTAACAAATACAAGACATTTTATTACTTTTACACCAACATAGGTACCTTGGGGGTGCATTAGCAGTTGCCTGCAGTGTGCAGAAAGGAGGAGAACTCCAGCCAATTTCTTCATAAAAGAATCGTGCTTCCAAGGACTATAATATAATGCTGGCTCATTATGAACTAGGAAAATATTCAAACACGCACCCTGGGTCTCTTGACTTTCAGATCATCCAAATAAGGCTAAAAGCTTTAAATTAAAGAAAGAGGAAACAGAACACTCAAATGTACTGAGAAAATTTTACATGTGATTTGTGATTAATGGTCATTATTTCTCAGGGTGATTTATTTTGACAAATAATACTTTCTCGCATACTTTCTTTTGTTCAAAAGGAGAAAGTAACATGTATTGGGGATAAACTATGAAGTATTATTATTTTCTGGGGGAGAGTTGGAGTGTTTCAGTGCGCCCAGGAAGAGAGCTTAACCCTTCATTACAAGCTGCTGCTTCAATCAAGATCTAGGAAAGTGACTTTTTTAAAGTGGCTATGTTTAGTTTCATTTGTCAGTAATGCTTTCCTCAATAAAAAATGCGTAGGGTAAATAAAATCTATCTTAAGAATTTAAAATCATTAAAATTAAATTTAAAGAAACAAATTCTTGAAAAAACTCAGTCTACTAAGAATGACATATGGATTTTTTTCTTTTTCCCATACAAAAATTTATATGTACATTGTTATGTGACTCTAATTGCTTTCCCCATACTGTGACAACACTCTCCTCCTTTCCACCCCTGATTCCCCACGTCCATTCAACCAGCTCCTAACTCTCTCTGCCTTCCCATCTCACTTCCGGACAGAAGCTGCCTGTTTAGTCTCTTGTATCTACTTGAACTAAGAGGTACGTTCCTCACGAGCATCAGTTTATGTCCCACAGTCCAGTCCAATCCCTGTCTGAAGAGTTGGTCTCAGAAACTGTTTTAGTTCCGGGCTGATAGAGAATCCAGGGACCATGCTTTCCAGGGCTCCTCCAGTCTCAGTCAGACCATTAAGTCTGGTCTTCTTACTAGAATTTGAGTTCTGCACCCCACCTTTCTCTTGCTCCATCAGGGACTGTCTGTTGTGTTCCCTGTCAGGGTGGTCATTGGTGGTAGCCGGTCACCATCTAGTTCTTCTGGTCTCTGGTTTATGTGGCCCTTTCTGTCTCTTGGGCTAATACTTTTCTTGTGTCTTTGGTATTCTTTGAGAATGACACATGGATATTTTGCATAAAATCTCTTTATAGAAAGGGTCGTTGCAGACTTTGGATTTCATGTATTAAGTGATTAAGTTTGTTTAAGTTAGAATAATTACTTTGAAATATTTTTGCCTCAGATTGTATGTACTTGTGTTGTTTTTTTTTTAATAGAATAGATTTTCCTTTACAAATTCTTCCAAAAATCTTAAGAGACAGTAATACTTCTCAATTCATCTATGTAGCCAGTCTTACAGGGATATCAAAACCAGACAAAGGTGTAACAAGGAAAGAAAACTACTTGGGGGACATTTAGGTCAATTGGTATAACATAATTCCTAAAGAAAATGTTCTACACACTACTTTGGTGAGTAGCATCTGGGTCTTAAACGCTTGTGAGCATCCAAGATACATCTATTGGTCTTGTCCTGTTTGGAGCAAAGGAGAATGAAGAAAATCAAAGAAACAAGGAAAATATTAGTCCAAAGGACTAATGGACCACATGAACCATAGCCTTCACCAGTCTGACCCTAGAAGAATTAGATGGTGCCCAGCTACCACCACTGAGCTCTCTGACAGGGATTGCAATAGAGGGTCCCAGACAGAGTGGGAGAAAAATGTAGAACAAAATTCAAATTCACACACACACACAAAAACAGACTTACTGGTCTTAAAAAGACTGGAGGAACCCTAGCCTGGACAGCCTGCTAACTCAGAACTGAAGCCACTCCAGAAGTCTACCTTTCAGCCAAAGACAGACAGGCCTGTAAAACAAACAGTAACACGTGAGGAATGTGCTTCTTAGTTCAATCAAATATACCAGACAAAATGAGCAACACCTGCCCAAAACCAGCGATGAGAAGGGAGGAAGGGACAGAAAAACTTGATGAATGGACACAGGGAACCCAGGATGTAAAGGGAAAAGAAGAGAGTGCTAACACATTGTAAGTATTGCAACCAATGTCAAAAAACAATTTGCGTATAAATTTTTGAATAAGAAACTAATTTGCACTGTAAATTTTCACCTAAAGCACAATAAAATTTTAAAAATTAACAATAACAGTGCAATCACATACTAAATATTAAAAACTCTATATCCTCATGCTATATCTACCCTATTTATAGTAAGATTTTAAGACACATTACAAATTCTTAGCTCCTGAAATCAGTTTGCAGTAGATATACTGGTCATCAGTTAAATGGAACATGAAAATAAAAAAATCCAGCTGATTACACTTGTTTAAAGGAAATACAAGCATCTTATGAGAAGTATTTATGATTTTAAAAACTTCTAGAAAAAATAAGGATGCACATCCAAAAAATAAAACAAAACAGTCAGATCAGAAGCCACGTAACTTTACAAGTAATTGTAAAGGACAAAATTGTGAAGGACAAAAATTTGAACACAAATCACTGTCATTATATAGAAAAAAGATCATTTTCTGTAAAAAGGTGAACTAGCCAAAGTTGTGTGACTTTACAACAATAATAATAATAATAATAAAAAAGAAGTAGCTGCTGAGGCTGCTTATGTACAACCAAAAACCTCGAGATTTGCTTCCTTGATCTGGAAGTTTAGAGTCATGGTTTCACAGAACATCCCAGTTAATTAGACTAATAGTGTATTCAGTGCTTCTGTTGTACCTCCTAGTTTGTTGTGTAGCGCTTGGGGTTTTAAAAGCTTGCAGGAGGTCATTCAAGTCACTACAATTGGTCTCTATTACCTGGAGCAACAGAGGAAGAAGCAGAGTCAGGAATAGGAGGCTAACTGCCTCCATGAACAACTACCTCCTTTGCCATGAGACCAGAAGAACCGGATGGTGCCAGGCTACCATGACTGAACATTTTGATCAAAGATTCTATAGAAGAGTCTTGATCAAAAGGAGGAAAATGCAGAACAGAATTTCAAATTCTCATAGACTTCAGGCTTTCTGGAGCCACAGGGCCTGGATGAACCCCTGAAACTATTGCTCTGAGTTCATCTTTAAAATTTAAATCAAAAGTATACCCTGAAGTCTTCTTAAAACCGAACAATAGTTTAGCTCAACTAGTAAAAAAAAGTCTGCCTTAAGCATTATGTTCTTTCAAGGACTATCTGTATGGGATCAAAGTGACAATAGCAACTCAAAAGATTAGATAGGAACCTTAGGAAGAAGTGAGTTTATGTTAATAGAGAAGAAACAACTCAGAAAAGGAGGGTGAGAATGGTTGTACAACTTGAAGAATGTAATCAATGTCACTGAATAGTACATGTAGAAATGGTTGAATTGGAGTATGTTTTGCTGGGTATATTCTCAACAGCAACAATAAAATAAAATTAAAAAAAAGAAAATTCTGAGACATGTCCATAGAGTAGACACTGAATGTAGAGGAAATAGGACACATCAAAAAAAAAAAAAAAAGAAAGAAAGAAAAGAAAACTGAAGATTAATATCTTTTATGAATATATATGCAAAATTCTCAGAAAACACTAGCAAATCAAATCCAACAACATACAAATAAGGATTATACAATAGAATCAAGCAGGATTTATTCTAGGAATGTATGGTTGGTTTAACATCTGAAAATCAATCACTATAATAATCATTTTAGTAGAATAAAAGATAAAATCATATCATCACCTCAATGGAGGCAGAACAAAATCCAACACCCCTTCATGATAAAAACACTCCACTAGGAATGTAAGGAACTTTTTCAATCTGATAAATGGCATCTATGAAAAACCCACATCTAACATCATACTTAATGAAGAAAGACTGAAAACTGTACCCTAAGATTAGAAACAGAACGTCTGCTCTCATCACTTCTATGCAGCTTTACAGAAATTTCTAGCCAGGACAATTATACAAGAAAACACAAACAAACAAAATTAGAAGACATCATGAATGGAGAGGGAGAAATAAAACTACCAAATTTTAGATGATATGGTCTTGCATATAGAAAATCCTAAGGTACCATTAAAAAAAAAAAAAAAAAACTAATAGAAGTTCAACAAGTTTGTAAGATACAAAAGCAACATATAAAAGCAGTTGGATTTCTATGTCCTAGCAATAAACAATACAAAAATGAAATTAAGAAAATAATTTTACTTCCAATAGCATCAAAAAGAATAAAATAGTAATGAATTTAAGAAAAGAAGCTCAAGACTTGCACTCTGAACACTACAAAACATTGTTGAAAGAAATTAAAGATGACCTAAATAAATGGAAAGAAATCCCATGTTCATGGATTGGAACATTCAGTATTACAATGGTAGTATTTCTCAAATTAATCTACTGATAAAATGTAATTCCTGTCAAAGTCTTAGTTGGCTCTTTTTGCAGAAATTTACAAGCTGATCCTGAAATCCATATGCAAGTACAAGACACCTAGAAAAGCCAAAATAACCCCATAAAGAAGAGCAAAGGAGAAGGACTCACATTTTCTGATTTTAGAATTTACCACAAAATTACAGTAAACAAGACAGTGTGGTATTGGCATAAGGATAAACATACAGATCAATGGTATAGAACTGAGAGTCCAGACACATACTCTTAAATTTATAGTCCATTGTATTTTACAAGGGTGCCAAGACAGTTCAATAGGAAAAAAGTAGTCTTTCAAGACATGGTGCTCTGACAACTGAATATTCACATGCAAAATAATTAACTTAGACTCCCTACTTCATATCATATACAAAAACTAACTCAAGGTGTGTCAAAGATCTAAACATAAGAGCTAAAACTATAAACCTCTTAGAAGAAAATGTAAGAATAAATCTTTATTATCCTGGATTTGGTGATGGATTCTTAGATATAATACCAAAAGCACAAGCAACAAAAGAAAAACAAATTATCAAAATTAAAAAATTTTTCTTCAAAGTATATAATCAAGAAAAAAGGCAAACCACTAAATGAAATAAAACATTTGCAAATCATATATTTGATAAGGGGCTTGTATCCAGAAGACTTAAAGAACTCTTACAACTAACAATAAAAAGATAACTAAAATGGGCAAAGATTTTAAATAGACATTTCTCCAAATAAGATATACAAGTGGATAATAAATACATGAGATGTAATAAATATGTATGATGTAATAAATACATCAATAGTCATTAGGAAACTGCAAGACCCTGGTGAGATAACATTTCACGTTAACTAGGATGTCTAAAATAAAGAAAACACAGTTAGTGTTGACTAGAATGTGGAGAATTTGAATGCTTATACATTGCTGATGAATTATAAAATGGTGCAGACACTTTGAAAAACAGTTTGACAATTCCTCAAAAATGTAAAAAATAGAGTTATTATATTAGCCTATAATTGC
Source organism: Dugong dugon (assembly GCA_030035585.1). Lineage (NCBI taxonomy): Eukaryota > Metazoa > Chordata > Mammalia > Sirenia > Dugongidae > Dugong > Dugong dugon. The sequence continues at coordinate 105,368,003 of CM057460.1, read as the reverse complement.
ACTCCTAGTTATATAACCAAGACAATTTAAAACATATGACCACACAAAACTTATACATGAAGGTTCACAGCAGTATTAATCATAATAGCCAAAATGGAATCAACCTAAATGCCCATCCCCTAATGAATGGATAAACAAAAAGTGGTATACTAACACAATAACTTATTATTTTACAATAAAACATAATGAAGCATTGATACATGCCACAACACGGATGAACCTTGAAAACATTGTGTAAGTTAAAGAAGCCAGTCACAAAAGGGAATATATTTTATGATTTCACTCATTTGAAATGCCCACAATGGGCAAATCCATGGAGATGGAAAACAGGTTACCAGGATTAGGGGAGAATGGGCAATGACTGCTAATACTTATGGGGTTTCTTTTGGGGGTGACAACTTTCTCAAATTAGACACTATAATTGTTGTACAACTCTGAATAGTAAACATCATTGAATTGGACACTTTGTAACGTGTGTGTTAGATAATACTGGTGTGTTGTTGTTAGGTGCCATCCAGATGGTGCTGACTCACAGTGAAGCCATGTACAACAGAACGAAATACTTCCAGGTCCTGTACCATCTTCACAATCATTGCTATGTTTGAGCTCATTGTTGCAGCCACTGTGTCAATCCATCTCATTGACAGTCTTCCTCGTTTTGCGGATCCTCTACTTTACCAAGCATGATGTCCTTCAGGGACTGGTCTCTCCTGATAACTTGTCCAAAGTCTCACCATCCTCCCTTCTAAGCAGCATTCTGACTGTGCTTCTTCCAAGACAGATTTGTTCAGTCTTCTGGCAGTACATGGTATATTCAATATTCTTCACCAACACCAGGATTTAAATGCATCAATTCTTCTTCATACTTCCTTACTCATTGTCCAGCTTTCCCATACATATGAGGTGATTGAAAATATCATGGCTTGGGTCAGGTGCACCTTAGTCCTCAAGGTGATATCTTTGCTTTTTAGCACTTTAAAGAGGTCTTTCGCGTAAGATTTGCCCAATGCAATACGTCATTTGATTTCTTGACTGCTGCTTACATGGGTGTTGATTGTGGATACAAGTAACATGAAATCCTTGACAACTTCAGTGTTTTCTCTGTTTATCATGATGTTGCTTATTGGTCCAATTGTGAGGATTTTTGTCTTCCTTATGTTGAGATGTAATCCATACTGAAGGCTGTAGTCTTTGATCTTCATCAGTAACTGTTTCAAGTCTTCTTCCCTTTCAGCAAGCAAAGTTGTGTCATCTGCAAATCACAGGTTGTTCATGAGTCTTCCTTCAATCTTCATGCTTCATTCTTCTTCATATAATCCAGCTTCTCAGATTATTTGCTCAACATAGAGATTGAATAAGTATGCTGAAAGTATACAGCCCTGATGCATACCTTTCCTGAATTTAAACCATGCTGTCTGTATTCCCTTTTTCTTTTCGAATGACTGTCACTTGGTCTACATACAGGTTCCACATGAGCACAATTAAGTGTTCTGGAATTCCCATTCTTCACAATATTATCCATAATTTGTTATGATTCACAGTCAAATGACTTGCATAGTCAACAAAACACAAGTAGTATTCAGCATAGTCTCTGCTTTCAGCCAAAATCCATCTGACATCAGAAATGGTATCCCTTTTTCCACATCATTTTCTGAGTCCAGCTTGAATTTCAGGCAGTTCTAGAAATTGGTGAATTCCAGATTGGTGTATTAGAGATTAATTTCAAGGTTTTTATTTTAGAGACATAGACATCATCTTGAAATGGTTTGCTTGTGACTCTCAGCATTCCAGGACAAAGTAGTAAGCATTTGCCAAGGAATCATGAATCCTGGCAGAGAGTCCAAAACTTGGAGCCTCTAAAATATTCTTATTCTCATGGATCATGTACTCATAATTTTATGGTATGTGAATTATATCTCAATAAAGTTATTTAACAAAAGAATTAGTTTTTCTAGCCCTTTAAACTGATCCTTATTTTTTGCCTACTTTTCAGGATTAATTTGATGTGGAAGAACAGGTAATGTTGTCTCTACACAATCAAATGAATAAGGGTATCTAAGAGTTTCTTTTTAAATTATTATCTTATGCAAAGGTAAGATTCTGCAAATTATAGTCTACTCAACTATCATATAAAATCCAAATTCTAAGAATGTCACTGAAGGTACTTCTAATATGGTCACTCATTTTCTTGTTACTATGTTGCTTATTCATTTGCTTGATTGAGTTGCTTATGTGCTCCAGTGAAGTCAAAGTATTCAGTTCTCTCAAATGTACCCACTGTATTTCTATTCAAATTATTTTATTCAGTTTGTTTCTCATGAAGAATGCCTTTTTTCCTCCGTATCTCTGCTCTTATAATTATCTCCATTATTCAAGATTCAGGTGAAATGCCACCTTCTCTATATAGCTTTCTTTATTTCACAAAATGTAAATAATTGTCACAAATTCTTGCTACTATAAGGACTTAGTACCTCTCATCACATTCATCAAATTCTGACTTTGTTGTCATGAGGTGCTCAGTAAATTTTTAATTCAATGGACACATTTTTCATCAATACTTACTGAAGAAGAAATTTAAGCAGTCTTTAATTCTCTCACCTAAAAATTGAAACAATATTTAAAAGAGCAGTGTTGACTTCTCCTCTTCAGTTCCCCGATCCCATCATGTTCTCACAGTTCCCAACTGCTTAAGGAAGAAAGACAGGACATTTTTATTGCCGTATTGATTCAACAATCATATTTTTCTTCTGTGATAGCCAAGGCAAAGTTTAAGTATAATTGTTCAGGGGCCCTTAGTGACTGTTGTATTGGGTCAGTCATCTGTCTAAAAAATGAACCGGAAAACCTTCAAATGGCAATGAATTCAGTTCCTCTGAGGTTTGAATTGGCCATAAAACTAACAATAAATTGTGGTATACGTAGTGCTTTTCTGTTGGCAGTTTCCATGTATTTTACAAATATATCTCAACTTAGATGGAAAAGATCATTATTACCATTCAAAGACTGAGAAACTGTAACACAAAGCCATTAAATATATTGAACAAGTTCAGAGAGTATATGATCAATGAAAATGAGAATATCCTGGAGGTTTCAAGTTTTGGACTATCTGTCAGAGACATGATTCCTTGGTAAATGTTTACTGCTTTCCCCTGTAGTTCTAAGAGTCACAAGGAAATTCTTTCAAAATGATGTTTATGTCCCAAAAGTAAAAACATTAAAATTGATTTCTAATACACCAATGAAGGAGCCCTGATGGTGCAGTAGTTAAATGCTTGGCTGCTAACCAAAAAGTTGGCAATTTGAGCCCACTAGCCACTCTGCAGGAGAAAGATGTGGCGGTCTGCTTCCGTAAAGATTTACAACCTTGGAAACTCTATGGGGCAGTTCTACTTTCTCCTACAGGGTTGCTATGATGGAGTCGACCCAACATCAAAGGTTTTTTATTTTTATTTTTTTAATACACCAATATCACAGTTTTGTGGGATTAGTCTTCAACAACCTCAACATATTGGAGAGCCTCTGAAGACCTATGAAACAGCATAAAAACACAAGAACAACACGCTAATGTTCAAGTTCTTTATTTAAAAGAAACCCCTCAAACTATCACTCGTATCTATTTTAGGCAATCCTAACACACTTAATAATCTGAATGTAATAATCTACAGGAAACAAGTAAGAGCAAAATTGAAAGGGGAAGACTATACTATCATTAGCAGGTATTGTCAATTTTGCCTTTAAAATATATATTTAATTCATGTACTCTTTTTCCTTTCCATTGCTACATTTCTAATTTGGATTAATGCAATGCCTTGCTAACTAGTATCCTTCCTTCCACTTTAATTTCCCTATATTCCATTCTCCACAGAGTGGCCAAGATTGTCTTTTTAAGGTATAAAGTGAATAGGTATAAAGTGAATATGTTATCCTCATGTTTAAAACACTTCAATGCTCTCTGATTGTAAATAAAATAATATCCATCACCTTAAGACAGTCTACGAGTTCAGTATGATGTGTGCATGCCCACCTCTCTGACCTCAACTCCTACCAAGCTCTACTCCTTGATCACTCAGCTTCACTTACTTCCTTCTCGAGGTCTTTCCTCTGACGGTTTCTGGCTCTGAAATGCTCATCCACCAAAAGTTACATGGCGAGCTCCTTTTCAATCATTTAGGCTTCCCTTAAAAATTTCCTCTTGAAAGTTGATTTACCTCACTATCTTATTCCCTGTTTGCCCAGCTCCTTGCCATTTCTATTTCATGTTCTTCAAAACACTTATTATTATGTGGAATTATCTTGATATTACATCTTTGATTTTTTATTATCTTCCTTTCCTCACTACAATGTAAGGTCCATGAGAAGAGGAACTGAGTGTGCCTTGCTAAGCATTATATTCCCCACACCTAGAAAATGTCCAACACACTGTTAGCTGAATATATGATTGAAGGAATAAATGAAGTGATAAGTCATAGCCTGATAAGGGAGGATAAACAGTAACCATGAAAACCACATAGAAGATTTTTTTTAAATCGCACAGAATTACCTGTGTTGGAATGTGTCTTTCCACTTCCAGCCCTTAAGAGTATGAATATTTTACAGCTCCAAATAGTAAATGTTCACAATTAAGGCCATGAGTCGTAAAAAAAAATTGAATTATATTCTGTATGTATAGGCAGTCCCCAGTTGACGAACAATATCCATTCCTAAGTGTGTCTATCAGACGAATTTGTTAAGTCGCAACGGTGCATACGGTTCTTATTTAGCCTTACTTTAGTGCAAAAACAGACTCAAAGCCTTTACAATGATTTAAAAGCTGCACATGCAGCAAGCGAAGGTGATTGTGGTGAAGAATTTGTTGTGAGTAGGGGTTGGTTCAATCCTTTCAAAGTAAGGGCAAATTGACATAACATTAAAGGGCAAGGACAAGTTGTAACATTCAGAACCCACAGACTTACTGTACTGTAGTAGGGACATGTGCTTTGCAAACCTTCCCATCAAAATTATTAAAAGAAAAATTTAGGTATTAGGAATTTGGAAATTAACTTGTCAAAATTTAATTATGTGAAATAATTTGTTTCTGTTGATACTAGATTAATAAAGCATGATGTAATGTTAAAAGTATAAAAGACTACCTGAAGAGTAAAAATAAAAAATAATTATCTGTCAATTATATGTTGTTGTTAGGTGCCCTTGAGTCGGGTCAGACTCATAGCGACCTTATGTTAAAAAGAATGAAACACTGCCTGTTTCCTGAGCCATCTTCACAATCGTTGGCTGTATCTGAGTCCATTGTTGCAGTCACTGTGTCAACCCATCTGGTTAAGGGTCTTCCTCTTTTGTGCTGACCCTCTACTTTACCGGGCATGATGTCCTTCTCCAGGAACTGACCCCTGCTGACAACATCCCAAAGTACATAAGACCAAGTCTTGCCTTCCTCAGTTCTAAGGAGTATTCTAGCAGTATTTCTTTCAAGACAGATTTTTTCATTCTTCTGCCAGTCCAATGTATATTCAATATTTTTTGCCAGCACCATAATTCAAAGGCATCAATTCTTCTTAGGTCTTCCTTATTGATTGTCTGGTTTTCTTATGCATATGAGACGATTGAAAATACCACATACCACGGCTTGGGTCAGGCACACCTTAGTCCTTAAAGTGACATTTTTGCTTTTCAACACTTTAAAGAGGTCTTTTGCGGCAGATTTGCCCAATGCAATACCTTGTTTGATTTCTTGACTGCTGCTTCCATGGGTGTTGATTGTGGATCCAAGTAAAATGAAATCCTTGACAACTTCAATCTTTTCTCTGTTTATCATGATGTTGCTTACTGATGCAGTTGTGAGGATTTTTGTTTTTTTTATGTTGAGATGTAGTCCATACTGAAGGCTGAAGTCTTCGACCTTCATCAGTAACTACTTCAAGTCTGCTTTGCTTTCAGTAAGCAAGGCTGTATGTATCATCTGCATGTTGCAGGTTCTTAATGAGTCTTCCTCCAATCTTGATGCTACATTCTTCTTCATATAGTCCAGCTTCTCAGATTATTTCCTCAACATACAGATTAAATAAGTATGGTGAAAGGATCTAACCCTGATGCACATCTTTCCTGATTTTAAACCACACAGTATCCCTTTGTTCTGCCTGAATGACTGTCACTTGGTCTACGTACAGGTTCCACATGAGCACAATTAAGTGTTCTGGAATTCCCATTCTTCACAATGTTATCCATAATTTGTTATGATACAAATAGTAAAATGCTTTTGCATAGTCTATTCAACACAAGTGTCTTAGGCTGGGTACTCTAGAGAAGCAAAACCAGTAAAGTGTATAAATATATATATAGAGAGAGAAATTTATATCAAGGAAACAGTTAACTTGATTGTAGAAGCTGGAACGTTCCAGGTCTGTGGATCAGGATAGAGGTTTCTACTGAATCACGTAGCTGCAGGGGCTGGTGAACCTAAGATCAGCAGGCTGGAGAGCAGGAATCTTGTTCACAGGCTGTGAAGATCCATGAATCCCAAGATTTGCCGGATAGCAGTTAGCTCCAGTCCCAAGAACCAGAGGTCAGTCAAACAAGAGGCAGCTACAGGATACAGAACAAGACAAAAACCTTGGCAAGGCAAGCAGGAAGGAAATAGGCTGTGGTGGGCAGAGAGATGAGGGCTGGGGGGCATAAGCCACCAAAGGCCCCACCCCCGCCAGTACCATTCAACAGATTCCATCATGGGGGTGATCGCATATCAAATTTCAACAGGGAAGTCATCGCATTATACAACTGCCAAAACACTGAAAATCGTGGTCCAGCCAAGTTGACACATAATCTTAACCACTACAACAGGTAAACATTGTTCTGGTATTCTCTGCTTTCAGTCAAAATCAATCTGACATTAGCAATGATATCCCTCATTCCATATCCACTTCTGAATCAGGCTTGAATTTCTGGCAGTTCCCTGTCAATGTACTATTGCAACTGTTCTTAACTTATCTTCAGCAAAATTTTACTTGCCTGTAATGTTAATAATAGTGTTTGATAATTTCCCCATTCTGTTGAAACAAGTTTCTTTGGAATGGGCACAAATGTGGATCTTTTCCAGGTCCATTGGCCAAATTTCTTGGCATAGATGAGTGAGCACTTCCTCTGCTGCATCAGTTTGTTGAAACATCTTAGTTGGTATATCGTCAGTCCCTGGGGACTTGTTTTTCATCAGAGCATTCAGGGAAGCTTGGACTTCTTCCTTCAATAGCATCGGTTCTTAAGCATATGCTGCCTGCTAAAATGGCTGAACGTCCACCAGTTCTTCTTGGTGCCCTGAATCTGTGTGTTTACATCTTCTTTTGATGCTTCCTACCATCATTCAGTGTTTTGCCCAGAGAATCCTTCGACGAGGCTTGAATTTTTTCTTCAGTTCTTTTAGCTTGAGAAATGCAGAGTTTGTTCTTCCTTGTTGGTTTTCTATCTCCAGGTCTTGTCACATTTCATTATAATATTTTACTTTGTCTTCTTGAGCCACCTTTTGAACTCTTCTGTTCAACTCTTTACTTCATAATTTCTTCCTTTTTCTTTAGCTACTCTACTTTCCAGAGCAAGTTTCGGAGTCACTTCTGACAACCATTTTTGTCTTTTCTCTCTTTCTTGTCTTTTTAATGACTTGTTTTTTTCATGTATAATGTCCTGGATGTCATCTCACAACTCATCTGGTCTTCAGTCATTAGTGTTCAATGAGTCAAATCTATTCTTGAAAGGGTCTCTAAATTCAGATGGGATATACTCAGGGTCATTGAAAAAGAGGAAGACTCTCAATGAGATGGATTGACACAGTGGCTGCAACAATGGGCTCAAGCATAATAATTGCAAGGATGGTGCAGGACCGGGTAGAGTTTCATTCTGTAGTATATAGTGTCACTATGAGTCGGAACCGACTCGATGGCACCTAACAACAACATACTCAAGGTCATACTTTGGCTCCCATGGTTGTTTTAATTTTCCTCAGCTTCAACTTGAACTTGCATAGGAGCAATTGATGGTCTATTCTACAGTTGGTCCCTGGCCTTGTTCTGACTGATGCTATTGAGCTTTTCCATCGTGTCTTTCCACAGGTGTAGTCAATTTGATTCCTGTGTATACCGTCTGGCGAGGAGCATGTGTATAGTCACCATTCATGTTGTTGAAAAAAGGTATTTGCAATGAATAAGTCGTTGGTCTTACAAAATTCTGTCATGCAATCTCCAGTGTTGTTTCCATCACCGAGACCATATTTTACAACTACTGATCCCTCTTCTTTGTTTCCACATTTTGCATTCCAATTACCAGTAATTATCAATGCATCTTGATTGCACATTTGATCAATTTCAGACTGCAGATGTTGGTAAAAATCTTCAATTTCTTCATCTTTAGCGTTAGTGGTTGGCTTGTAAATTTGAATAATAGTCATCTTAACTAGTCTTCCTTGTAAATATATATGAAATTACCTGTATTTCAATGACTTCAAAATCTTTTCTGCAGAGTGGATTTCTCCCTGGGTTTTACTTATATATCTAACTCTTAAACAGCATCCTCTAGGATGTGCCACAAGCCTCTAAGCACATGTCCAGGACAGTATTCATCATCATCATCTCCTAAAAAAAGCAACCATTTCTATCCAACATATTCTCAAACCAGAAACCTGAGAACCATCCCAAGTTCCTTTATCTCCACATGCAATAAATTATGTCCTTCCAATTTTACTTCCTAACTACTTCTTGAAAATATTCCTTCCTTACTATCCTTATTACTCATTATGATTTATGTCCTCATCATCCCTTGCCTGGCCTATTATAGAAAGATTGTTAATATTACTCTAGTCTCATAACTTATGAATTTAAAGTACTCAATGCAAATAAAATTATCTAACTATAATTTAATTCAGTTCAGAATACTCCTTTGCTTAAAATGCTCCGATGAATTCCCACTATCTAAAGAATAAATCTCAATATCTTTAATAGGGCATACAAAAGTTTCCATGACTTGAACCTCTCCAATCGAATCAACTTCTACATTTTATATAATAGCAATGTCAAAATATTTCTTGCTCTCCACCAAGCTCTTTTACAGCTTTTTGCCTTTATCATCTATTATTCTTTTCCTGCAAGGATATGCTCATCTTTCTTGATTCAGGTAACTTGTACACATTCATTCATCTTTACTGAAGCAATACTTGAATCTTGAGTTTGGATCAAGAGCTACTATTCTTTGCTTCTGTGACGCCTTTTGTATAGTTCAATGTATTCATTAGAGTAGTCGATCTCCAATTATCAAATAATCTAACTAAAGTTGGATAATACAATAGAGTTTATTATCCCCCTTGTGAGAAGTTTGATAGGAGAAGGTTTCAGAGTTGGTTGAGCACTTAATAATATCAGGCTTCTGAGTCAACTTTATGAAATCCTCTTATTCTTACCTTACAATGGCTACCTAGCTTCCAAACCTCATACGCTTCAAGCATCACATGCTCGTTCAAAAATATTGAAAGGCAGAAAAGAGTAGTGAATGACTGATGGATAGGTAACCAATAGTACCTGCCACAGGTGACATTGAAATTTCTGTTTATGTGTATATCTTTCCCATTATTTTTTAAAGTTTTCAAAGACATGTTCCTAATGCTTATCGTTTTGTCCATCATACATATGCAATAAATATTAATCAAACTGATAAAACGCTTTCTTATCAGTAAGTGCAGGCTATCTCTGGATATAGTTAAAGCACTTGATTGTTGTTTAGCTTAGAGCTGCTCTGTGGATCTACGTAGACTTCCATGCTGAAACAAATAGGAAGCCTCAGAAATATACGAAGCCATTTTCTTGATTCAATGTGGAGTTGTCTGTGTAAGTTAAAATGATTTTGAATTTGATCAAAGTCATGATTTGATCCTCCAAACAAGACCCTCTAGGAGAAGAAGACTTTAAATGGGTTTCAGAATTCAGGTCATATGGTTAAGTAAACATGATTTATTATTAGACAGATTAGTCATTTTTAATTTAGTTATGTTAGCATTTATTGAACACCTGTTAGATGCCAGACACTATGCTGGGTGATTATTAAATGAAGAGGATTGAGATAAAAGTCTATCTCTAATTACTTTATAGCCCAGCTGAGGGGAGGTGGGGGACAGGGAAGGATGAGAGACAAGAGAGGGTATATAATTTCAACCCATCCTCATAAGTGTTATGAAACATTTATAAGAATATACTGGAAGCTGAGAGAAGGTATCACATAAAAAGATTTTATTTAGTGAAAGTGAATGAGAACAGACAGGATGTAGACAGTGTCTGTATGCACTGGAGGGAAGGAGAAGCATGTGAGTGTGATGAGAGAGAAGGGTGTGAAGAAGAACAGTATGGTAGGGTATGGTACCCAAAAGACAGGATGGAACCACATACAGCCATATTTCTAAAAAGTTACCACATGTCCAAGACCGAAAATGTTTGTCATAAAAAGAGAATGCCTATTTTTCTTGTGTTGGTATAAATCATCAAGAAAATGAAAGCTTTCTAGAGATGGCCTCCAAAGTTTAGGGAGAAAAAAATAGTATTGCTACCAATTTAATGACAATAATAATTATGATCTTGGGTTTTAACTCTTTTATCAGATATAATTTCACTTTATTTTTGCAGTGTTCTTTCTTCAAAAACTGTTGTCTTAAAGTTATCTAGTGCTGCTATAATGGAAATACCACAAGTGGATGGCTTTAGCAAACAGAAATTTATTTTCTCACAGTTTAGGAAACTAAAAGTCTGAATTCAGAGCACTGGCTCTAGGGGGAGGCTTTCTCTCTCTGTTGGCTCTGGAGGAAGGTCCTTGTCTCTTCAGCTTCTGCTTCCTGGTTTCTTGGAGATCTCCATGTGTTTTGGTATCTGTCTTACTCTTCTGCTCACTTGTTTAATCTTTTTTTATATTTCAAAAGAGATTAACTCAAGACATACCCTACGCTAATCCTGCCGCATTAACATAACAAAGAAAATGCATTCCCAAATGGAATTATAACCGCAGTCATAGATGCTAGGATCGATAACACATATTTTGGGGGAACATAATTCAGTCCAAAAGAACTGACTAATGACAATTTATTTGTAATACAAGTACAATGACAGCAAAATAATAAATTTGATAATGTCAAATTGCAGGATACTATATTTGATTTCCAATTCAAACTGCACTAGAAACATCTACCTGTTTATTTTGTTTGATACCAAAGTTATTTAACTACATCTATTTTCAGTATTCTTATCAAAATATGTAGATCTGAAGTATTAATGTCATAACAAATCAAACAATCCTTGAATAAGGAATATGGAATTTATATTCTTTTGGTGAAGTAAATAAGCCCTAACATTTCAGATTTTTGTTTTCATATTCTGCTTCACGACACAACAAAACTTTATAATTGTATTTTAATTTATTACAAAGTAAGAATAATACTTTCCCTAAATCTTGAATTAAATAAGCTCCATAGTGTACCTACTGTTATGAAAAGGATAAAAGTGTACAGAATACTCTATAAGTCTTCCCACAGTAACACTCAGTGAAGCTATCAAATTGAAACAAAAATGCTCCGTGCATATCAGGACAAAATAATAAAATGTATTTCATATGGCTGCTGGCAAGTTGGGAGATGATAGAAAAATATAGAGAATCAAATAATTAAATGACTTTTCTTTTGAACAATAATATTTTCTCTACCTCATGGAAACAACAACAAAATACCTCTGGTTAAAAAACTAGAGAGTGAGGTGAGCTAATCATTAAATTTAAATCTCTGCATGGACTAACACCAAATATATAAAGCAAAGTGTACCTAGACAGTTTGAAGGTGGTAATATAAATTCACAATTCCTACTTTAAAATAGGGTCACTATGAGTCGGAACCGACTCGACAGCACATAACAACAACAACTCTAAAATTAAATCATTTTAAAGAAGAACTTGCAATGAACAGTTTGCCCATAAACTGATTTGCTAATCTGTGCTACTCAAAAGATTTAGCCCTTCCTCTATAGTACTCTCTCTGGTCTGAATTTACATTGAATCTCTCTCCTTTGTAGCAATTCAGATTGCTGGTTGAGTTGCAAGTGTGGGAGGCTGTACTGGTTTGATCCTAATTTACTATAAAAATATGCTGGGAATCATTATTCAAGAGAGCATTAATATGACGAATAAACTTGGCATAGAAGAAACTGGCAATGAACAATCAATGAGCTCCTCCCAACACAATACAAAGCAATCTTTTTTTTAATAAAAGCTTCAGTTCTTCTTTTAACACACTGACTTACCTAAATGTCATGGGGATTAGAATTTCTCATTTACGGTGGATGAATCAGATGCAACTGTCTCATTGGTGTGTTAATGCAGGAAGAAGCCCGGAAAGCACAAGATATATCCCAGTGAACAGCAATCCCTAACTGAACCTTGGGACAGCTGATTGAATTTTTTAAATAATATATCTGGGGCCCGTTGCACCTCTATACCACGCATTGTTATTCTATTTTGAAAAAACTATTTTGCATAATTGTGTTCTTGTTTCATTTAGAAACTAATATTTGATTTAAAAAAAATAAATTAATGATTGCTCTGTCGGTGTGTAACTGATCATTAGCTGATAGAAAGGAAATATTCTATACAGATCGACTCTTACACAATTTTAACTATTTTTATTAGAAATACATTTTTCTTTTCTTTTTGCTTCCAGAAAATAGTTTGAAATGGGACAGTAAATGAAAACAAAACAAAATAAAAACAATACACACACACAAAATAGTACATTCAGAAAGAGAGAGGGAAAAGATGCTTGTAAAGCAAATGCCCATAAACATAATAATTTTCTGCATTTCCAGCATAGCATGAAGCCTAGAAAATGTTTTTTGATTTGCTACGTCCTAGTATAAGGTAACATAACTTTCTTTAATGAAACAATTATTTTCTGCTGGAAACACACAAGGAAATAAAATAAAATTTACTTCTACTCTAGAAACTCTAGAACTAAAATAGCAATCATTTTTAAAATGTCAATAGGCACTCAAAAATTTGCCCTCAAATACTGCACAGTATACAAAATAATAATAAATAACAAAAAATAAAAATGTACTAAACATGTTTATAAGGTTGTCAGTTAAATAATGTAGTTGGTTCATTAGCTACCTATATGTCACCTTCAGTAATTCTTAGTTCTAAGAATCCATGTTTCACAGTTGATAGACTGTAAGGCCTAGTGCTTATGTCTTCTACCTAAGCCAAAGAACCCTATAACTATGCTAAAGAAAACCATGGGGTCAGATTATTTGTGTTTTCCAGGTGTCTGTGCTTCTGCTTTATTCCAGTCTCAATTTTGGTTCTCATAACAGCAAGCTACTCCACTTTTTAAGGTGTAATTAACAGATGCATCTGATTCCTTCATTCTTTCATTCAGACATTGGACCTTTATTTCAGACTCCTTGGAACAAAATTCTAGTCCTTCTGCTTACAAACTAGATAATCTTAGGCAAAATATGTAACCTCTCTGGGCCTCAGTTTCTTCTTCTATAAAATGAGAATAAACCTGTTGTTGTCAAAGAAATTCTGACTCGTAGCCACCCTATAGGACAGAGAAAAACTGCCCAACGGGGTTTCTAAGGAGCAGCTGGTGGAACCGAACTGCTGACCTTTTGGTTAGCAGACTGAGATCTTAACCACTGCACCACCACAGCTCCATGATTCATTTAGTAGATATAAAATAGAAGTCTCTGGGTGGTGTAAATGGTTGAGTGCTTGACTGCTAGCCACAAGGTTCATGGTTTCAACTTACCCAGAGGTGCCTCAGAAAACAGGCCTGATGATCTGCTTTTGAAAAGTCACTGCCTTGAAACCCCTATGGAGCAGTTCTACTCTACAGGGAATTTAGGGGCTCAGTGTCTCCAGCTTCCTGATTATCTGCCCATATGTCCCCATCCCAAGTTTCAGGATCCCATTTCTTCCAAATCAATGACCTTACTTTAACTTCAGACATCTCTCGAGGTTGGCAATTGAGCTGGCACTGTAATTCAGCCACTCTTACAATAAGACTCTGGGTTTGGTTTTCTGCAATATCAGCTTAAGCTTTGATTCTGAAGCCCTGAGTGCATTTCTGTCTTTCACCAGTTTGTCCAGTAAAAGTAGGACCAACCAGCTAGCTTTCTTATACTTCTCATTCTGACAAAACTCTAGAAAGATATCGCACAAGTGTTCACCCAGAGCCTTGCTTTTCACCAATACCTGATCTATCGGTGGTGATACTTTTGGTATTTGTATTGCCATTTCACACCATGGATTAGTAGTGCCCTCTTTACTTCTGGAAGCAGAGTCATCAACATCTTTAAGACTAACAAGACCTGAGAATCCGTTTAGAAAACTCATCCTTACAATTTTGTTTCTCTACAACCACTCTCGGTACCAAATGTCTTAGGCTGGGTTCTCTAGAGAAGCAAAACCAGTAAAGCATATAAATATATATAGACAGAGAGATATATATCAAGGAAACCATCAGGTTTCATGGTGGACAGATTTCAGCTGAGCTTCCAGACTAAGACAGACTAGGAAGACAGACCTGGTGGTCTACTTATGAAAAAATATTAGGAAAATCTGACGCAAAAGACCTCTTTAAAGTGTTAAAAAGCAAAGATGTTGCTTTAAGGACTAAGGTGTGCCTGGCCCAAGCCATGGTGTTTTTGATCGCCTCATATGCATGTAAAAGCTGGACAACGAATAAGGAAGACCAAAGAATTTACGCCTTTGAATTATGGTGTTGGCAAAGAATATTGAATATACCAAGGATTGCCAGAAGAAAGAACAAATCTGTCTTGGAAGAATTACAGCCAGAATGCTCATTAGAAGTGAGGATGGCGAGACTTCGTCTCACATACTCTGGACATATTATCAGGATGGACCAGTTTCTGGAGAAGGACATCATGTTGGGTAGAGAAGAGTGTCAGCAAAAGAGGAAGACCCTCAATGTGATGGATTGACACAGTGGCTGTAACAATGGGCTCAAACATCTAACAATGATTGTGAGGATGGTACAGGACTGGGCAGTGTTTGCTCTATTGTACATAGGATTTCTATGAGTTGGAACCAACTCGACACCACCTAAAAACAACAGACATTTTACAAATGAGTCAATGAAAACTCAAATATAAAGTACTTTGTGTAAGAGTAGTAAGTACCGGAGCATGGATTTGAACTTGGGCCTTTTAAGTCAGTCTCAAGTAATCACTGCATTCTATTTACAGCTACTGTGTGCTTTATCTGGAATTTGAGACTCAGTTTGGGTTCAAAGTCAATTATACTACACCATCAACCTAAGACATTGGTGATATAGTATAATCAGTTCAGTAATCAGGTTTTGATGTTGAACCATCATGAGCTGCTAAGAGTCATACCCAAGAACTATATCTTCTATTGTATTATTCTTCATTTGTTGTTTCTAGCATGAAAATCTGCTATGCTTCCATGGCATTCAGGCTCAAGTGTTATCACTGAAATTTTAGAAAATTTTATCTTTCTAAAGTCCCAAAGATTTTAAAATATTCCAGAACAGTCAAAATTTCAATATCGAAAATCATCATCTATTTCATTGTATTTAATATTTTCTATGAGATGGCTAGGAGCCCTGATGGTGCTTGGCTGCTAATAGAAAGTTCAGCAGTTTGAACCCACCAGCAGCTCTGTTGGAGGAAGTTGTGGCAGTCTGCTTCTGCAAAGACTGTAGTCTAGGAAGCCCTATGGGGCAGTTCTACTCTGTCCTAAAAGGTTGCTATGAGTCAGATTCGACCCAAGTGCACTCAACAACAACATGCTATGGCTTAAGCAACATACAGTTGTAGAAATAGGCCAAAATGCATTTTATATAAATAATTTCTAGAGAATGTATGTAGCTTATAGAATATGAGTCCTAATATAATTAAATAGAAACATCTCTAAGGGCTGCACCCAAGATGGGTGTTTTGTGATATTACCTGGGAAGTGTCATGGCATCCATATTTCCACTTGCTGGGAGATCCAGTTTAGCTCATACAACAATTAGAAAGTTTCTCATCCTACCAAAGATATTGACATACTCCGTCTCTTTGTTTAACAGTGATAGAGAACATAGTCATATGACACTGAGCTCTTAAATTAGAGAGAAAACTGCAGAGCCTTCTACACAGAGAGGAAGCCATTCCTAGCTAATACACACTTAACTGTGAACCTTTTCAAGAATTTCTGGATGAAATCAAAGCCCCCTTAGCTATATCATTGTTAAAGCTTATTCTGAAAGTTAAAGTATTAAATAAGCCACATAGAGAGTGTGAGAATTAGTTCCGGAATTATTAAAAAGAAAACTGATACAAGAAAGCAGCATCAAACAGAGCCAGGAAGGTGATGAGACCATCACAAGGGTTACAACAGAGGAGTAGCTGAGCATGGATGATGCAACAAGAGAAACACACTTGTCTAACTAGGAGAGACAGTTCTCCTGGCCATGCCCTAGTGAAACATTTCACTATCCCTTCAAAATAATTGTCTAGGTACATACTTCAGCTAACTATGTTGTTGTGTGCCATTGAGTCAATCCCAACTCACGGTGACCCTATATAACAGAGTAGAACTGTCCCCATAGTGTTTTCTAGGCTGTAATCTTCACTGGAGCAAATCACCAGATCTTTTCTCCCACAGAGTTGCTGGTGGGTTGGAACCACCGACCTTTCTATTAGCAGCTGAGAGCTTAACCATTTTTACATTGAGAAATGCATATAGATCCCCTTTGATAGTGTATTGATAGTATAGTTTACTCACAGGTAATATTCCCCTTGGTGGGGGGAAATACATATATATATATATATAAAGAGAGAGGGGAGAGAGGGAGAGGGAGAGGAAGAGAGAGAGAACCTTAAAATGTAATAAGCATTGCATAAATGATGCCTATCACTATTATTGCTCAAAATTTAAGACATAAAATTAGCTTTTCCTGTATAAGAATACTTAGTAATTGCTAATATTTATTTATTTATTCAACATATATTTTTGAGCCCTTAACATTGTTTTTTGTTTTGTTTTGTTTCTTTTTGTTTTCCTTCACCTTCCCCCTTCTTGTACAACTAGTTTTATGTAGTTGCATTTTGGAAAAGGTGCTGCTTTCCTGTCCTCACTACTGTATCAACTGTTTTATGTGAATTATCTCCTATAAACATTGCACAACTCTAAGATGTAGGTTTCATTCCAGGTGGAAAAACTGAAACACACACTTCAAATGATATGTCAAGTTAGTGGCAGAACTGGAGTATAAAAATAGGTCTACTTGATTTAAAATCCCAAGTTTCTAACCAAGGAATCAGTGCCTATTTCTCCTTTCCAATTCCACCTTAAGCAGATTAACACAGACCTGTAACAGCTTTGGGTTTTTTGACACATCAATTGCAGAGAAGTGTAATAATATATAGAATATATAATATACTGCAAAAGTCTATAGCCCAGTACTAACAGTAATATTTTCAGACATTGTTTAGCTAATTAAACTCCTAAAGGCATAACTAAGGTATATTAACCATAATAAACTAAATAATTTCCTGAACAAGTGAAACCCTGGTTCATATGTTAATAGATTTAGCACAAACAAAAAGTACATATAAGGCAAATCTGTCAAGTTTTGGTGATTTTTTAAATATTTTTACAGAGTTATGTTCGCACATGAAGGAATAGCTCTAGTAATCCAAAGATTGCTCTTGGGAAAACCCTTCAGTGTAAATATCACAGTAATTCAGAAGGCTGATCATCTCTCTGAAGTATGAGAATGGTAAGCTCAGTTTTGAATGAATCAGTAACCAGTTCCTTCCCTACGATCATTAACAATGAGTTAAAAATTTTATACCTGTAAATTTTTTTTAAATGAGTTGATCCATTTAGCTAAACACAGTCAAATTATGACAGTGGAAAGTGTAGCGTGAAGGAGTGCATGATGGAAAAGTAGTTAAACACAGTTCAGTATCATATAGGCCAAAGGAATACTTTTTTAATCAATTGTGTTTCCTTTTTCAACTGGTTTTATTAATCTTGTTTAAAGGAGACCTATATTAAAAGATATTTTGGAGAAAATACAAATCTCAAAAAACAAAATCTGAAAAGTCCAGGCTCTGTGAATGACCAAGTAGAGATCAACTTTCTTAACATCTTTCAAGCCCTTTAAGGCAACCAAAACCACACTTCTGAGACATAACTCGATTTTGATTTTGAATCTTACTATAAGTATTAAAAAAACAAAACTAAACTAAACCCATTGCCATCGAGTCGATTTCGACTCATAGCAACCCTATAGGACAGAGTAGAACCACCCCATAGAGTTTCCAGGGAGCACCTGGTGGATTCAAATTGCCGATCTTTTGGTTAGCAGCCATAGCTAGCTCTTAACCATTACGCCACCAGGGTTTCCACTGTAAGTGTAGATGAGCACAGTACATTAGAAATAGGCCATACAGCGCTGACAATAGTTGTTTTTAGATTCTCCTCGTATTTTTTTTAAGGTTTCTTTTCTTAAATTTATGAAATGAAGATTTAAGATGCTTATGAGAAGCCCCTTAAAATGCAGAAGAGTGCAATGATTGGAATAAGTAAGACTTTGTTTGCTGCTGTAACAAGATAAGGCAAAGTGGATGTGAAAAAGTATACTCTCCCTAGAGAAGCAGCAACAAAATGCTAATAAAACTCATAGGCTTAGAAGAATTTATAGGATTTCTGGGAAACAAGAAGTATTCTGTTGAATGAGGAACAACAACCTAAGATATGGTGGGACATTTGGAAACACAAAAAAATAAACAAAAAAAACCATGATTTGGTGTCAAATTTTATTTTTTGGTGTCCGAATTTAACAGTGGCAAAGTCAAGCCTCTTTTTTCAATCTTCCTCTGTTTATTTTTCAAACCACCTAGGAAAGTGTGTTAATTAATAGAAGTTATTAAATAAATGTCTCCCTTTTCATATGTAAGTTTTTCTTCCTTTAATATGTCAAAAAAATAAGTAACGTTTTGCTATTGTTGCATCAGAATTAAGAATATGTATTAAGTAAGGAGTTTGTCAGTTCTCAAGCAGATTTGTCAATCAATATTTCTCAAGCTAGCACTATAATGAAGAGAAAGAGCAGAACTAGGTTTTCTGAAAAAGGATATTTTCAGGCAACAGTCAGCAGTTATAGGTCATACAGATGAGAGGTCAGGCAAGCCAACGTTTAAAACCAGGTACAGAAAACATCTGAGAAAACTGTAGTCAAAAAATAGAAGAACTAGCTCAAAAGTCCAATACAAGGTAGGAAACACTAGTCAGGGAGCCCAAAACAAAACAATAACTGTTGCTGTCGAGTAGATTCCAAGTCATAGCGACCCTATATAACAGAGTAGAACTTCCCCATAGGATTTCCTAGGCTGTAATCTTTAAGAAAGCAGATTTGCCACATCTTTCTCCCTCAGAGCACTGGTGGGTTCAAACCGCCGACCTTTTGCTTAGCACTCAAAGGCTTTAAACAACTGCATCATCAGCGCTCCTTATTAAATGAGCAGAAGTCCCAAAATATAGGTCACAGAATGAATATCAGCTACAAAAATCAAGGCAAAGTAATAAATTAAGAACATAAAAAGGAGGTGGGAAAGAAGACATGGGTCATCTGGGAGCTAAGAGAGAAACATTCTAGTTAATTTAGTTGGTGTTGTCTTTGGGTAAATAAATTCAGTTGTGGAATTCCAGAAACCGGTAGGTGGATCGGTTAGGTAAATCCTTGAGGACAAAGACTGTGTCATAATCTTGTTTAATCCCCAGGGCATACTTACCACAGTGCCTACCATGTAGCTAGTGCTCAATAAATGCTTGTTGTGTAAGTGGCACAAACCATTGTCTTCTTGATGTCAGAGGCTATCTTATATATCACTGCTTTATTTAAGCCCCAAGTATCAAGTTTGTCACAGCTCAGCGAGTATTTGCTGAAGGGATGACACTGATGGCAGTCTTCAAATGTTGTCATGAAAGATTAATTCTGCAAGGTTTTCTGGGTGTCAGTCTGTCCCTAGTCTGTTCTGAAGATTATTCACAAGACTTACAAACTCAACCCAATTTTGACAGTGAGTTTCAATTCTTAATCTCCTCCAATGAAAACCTGGTTGTCAAAAACATATTTATGCCTCGCTGACTCTTTAATACTTTGAATTATTTGTTATGATGGTTGTTAGATAATAAAACAATATAAATTTTAGAATATTTTCCCCCAGTAAATATTATTTTCTCTTCTAAAGTTATATTTATTGCAAATAATTTATTGGGCTGGAAAGTAATACTACTCATAAAATTAAGCCCAGAGTCATGTAAGACCACTGCTGTGGATTGAATTGGGCCCTCCAAAATGATATGCTGCAGTCCTGGTCCCTGTACCTGTGAACGTGACTTTGTATGGGGAAAGAGAGTTTTTCTTTGCAGATGTTATCAGTTACATTAACAAGGCCATACTGGAGTATGATGAGCCCTAATCCTTTCTCAGTTGTGTCATATAAAGGGGGAGAACGGGCATGGAGACAGAATCAGAGAGGGGGAACACACCACTTAAAAATAAGTCTGCAAGCCAAGAGATGGAAAAGAGACCCCTGGGGCCACCAGAAGCTATAAGAGACAAGGAAGGATCAGAGAGTATGGCCCTGCCTACACCCTGAATCTGGACAGCTAGCCTCCAGACTGTGAGACAATAAATTTCTCCTGTTTAAAGCTACCCACTTTGTGGTATTTTGTTACAGCAGCCCTAGGACATGAAGACAAGCACCTTAGCCCTACAGCCAATTTAGGGCAGTGCTAGAATGTTGAAGTCAAGGGTATTGTGTTCAGCCTCCACCCTGATTGATTAGCTTCACATTACACCTCTCATCTGAGGCATCTATTTAGCATATATATATCATTTTCTTCCATGTTCTAAAGATAGAGAGTATGGATGAAAAGAGCAAAAACCCATTCTCACTAAAGGAAAAACAATTCAAAGTTGATGACCTATGTTGGAGCAATAGCTTCATTTAAGTAAATGAACAGCAACACATAAGATGTGTTAAAAGTACGTTCATTCTGTTTCTACTGAATTTATCAATTCATTGATAGACCTGGGACCATTATGAAATAGACTAAGTCTCAAAAGTGTAGCAAAATAATTTTTTTTCTAAATAGATAAATAATGCTATAGATATTTACTGTAAATTGGAAACATCCTCTCTTTTACATTAAGAAACAAACCTTGGGAAAGTCATCTGATAAAATTTTGTCTAATTTTCTTTTTTGTTTTTTACTCTCTAAAGCAATGGATTTTGCTAGCTGAAGAATCACTAAAACACCAGTGTTCATGGCAGCACTTTTCACAATAGCAAAAATGTGAAACAACTGAATGTCCATCAATTGATAAATGGATAAACAAAATGTGGTATATACATACAATGGAATATTACTCAGCCATAAAGAGAAATAAAATCCTAATGCATGCCGCAACATAGATGAACCTTGAAAACATCATGGTGAGTAAAATGTCAGTTGTAAAAGAACAAATACTGAATGATCTCACTCATATGAAATAAGCTAATATTTAACAAAAAACCTCTTGCCACTGAGTCAATTTCGACTAACAGTGACCCTATAGGAGAGAGTAGAACTACCCTACAGGGTTTCGAAGGCTGTAATCTTTACAGAAGTAGATTGCCACATCTTTCTCCTATGGAGCAGCTAGTGGATTTGAACAGCTGACCTTTGGTTAACAGCTGAGCTACTTAACCACTGTTCTACCAGGACTGCTTAAGCTAACATATAAAAAATCATATCAACTCCTTTACCACTGAGTCAATTCTGACTCATAGCAACCCTAGAGGACAGAGTAGAACTGCCCCGTAAGGTTTCCAAGGTTATAAATCTTTACGGAAGCAGATTGCCACATCTTTCTCCAGTGGAGCGGCTGGTGCATTCCTACTGTTGACCTTTTGGTTAGCAGCCAGGTGCTTAACTACTGCGCCACCAAGGCTTCTTAAGCTAATTTCTAGAAACCAAAAATTATTAATGGTTACCGGGGGGGTGGGGGTAGGAGGAGTTTTTACTTCAGGAGGCATTGAGTTTATGTTAATGGTGGTGGAATAATTTGGAAAGGGATAGCAAGAATGGTTGTACAACTTAAAGAATGTAATTAATGTGACTGAACTATACGTGCAGAAATTGTGGAATTGGCGTATGTTTTGTTGTGTGTGTTTTCACCACAATAAAAAGAAAAGAAAAAAAAGAATCACTAAAGCAACTTTATCCTTCAAATATTCTAATATTCTTCTAGTTACAATATTCAACACAAATTATGATTATATCCTGCCAAAAGTTCCGTAATTAAGATGCTCAAAATTATTCCAGCCCCATTATTCTTTAATTTATATATCATTCTGATTTCTTCCCTGTGTCAAGACATATGAGAAGATCTGACAGTGAGCTGGGAAAGGCACACTGGCTGCATATAAGTTGCTGGGGGCATCCTTTGCCAGTAAGCAGAAGCACGGTTTACTGAGCGTTGGACAATTACATGTCAGGCAACATGTACCCAACCAGCACCCCCAGCCAGTCTACAGCTATTTGACCCTTCCCAGCTGAGACCCCTGACTCTGTGAGGCAGAGGCTAGTCATTCCCACTCTCCAAATTCCTGAGCCTCAGAATCACAAACAAAATAAAATTGTTCTCGTTAAAAGCACTAAGTTTTGGGGTGGTTCCTTATACATGAAGTCCCTGAATTACAGTGGGGTTCCATTCCAAGGACTTCATCATAAGTCAGTTCTGATCTAAGTCGAATATCTCATTCTTTTTTTTTAGTTTTCATTATTGTTGCTTTTTATTATCAGTATCTTCATAAATCCTATTTTTATTTGTTTTTGGGGGCTGGAACATTACATATAAACTGACAGATATATTTTAACATTGTATGAAGTACATAGTACTAACAATAAGATATACAGAAAAAAAAAGACAATAAGTGTGATTTGTCATAACTCAAACACGCCCTAAATTAGGGACTTCCTGTATAACAACTGAAACAGTCCTAAATAAGGTATTGAGGGTTTATGGCTGATGTATTTAGGGACATGGGTTTTATGCCATGTATCCTGAAAAATATACAGTTTTGGATCAGAAAACAGGACACCATGTGCTAAATCTGACAAATATTGGCAGATTATGAACCCCCAGATGAGTGTGGATTTTTATCTTATCTAGTTTTAAATTTAGGTCCTACAGTGTGAAATCTATCAGTAGTGCAGTGTTCCTCTATCAGCATTACCATTTTATCAAATTGGGAACATCTCTAAGGAAAGTTCATTAATGGATCGCTTTGGTCATGACCACACACTTTGGCCCTGGAGGGCAGTTTAGAGATTTGCTGGTTCAACTTTCTTATTTTACATAGTAGAAATTAAGGCTCAGAGAGTTTAAATGACTTACCCAATGTTATAGAATCAATATTTGGCAGTACTTGGGCAAGATCTCAGTTCTTTTTACACCCAGAGCAGTACATTCACTTTGCAATACTATTTTTAATGGAATTTCTAAATTATTAAACATTATCCTTTTAGTAATTTCCATATTTTAAAGATTCCAATAAATTCAACTCTAGCATACACCAAGATCTTCACCTTTTTTTTTTATTATTGTGCTTCAGATGGAGGTTTACAGAGCAATTTAGTTTCTAATTAAACAATTAATACACATATTGTTTGATGACATTGGTTGCCAAGCCCACAACATGTTAAAATTCTCCCCTTCTCGTTTGAACCTTGGATTCCCCATTTCCATTCCTCCAGCTTTCCTGTCCCCTCCTGATTTCTCGTCCTTGCTCCTGGGCTGGTGTGCTCATTTAGTCTCCTATGCATGGTTGAGCTACGTGTACTATTGTTGTTTTATGGGCCTGTCTAATCTTTGCCTGAAGGGTGAACCTCAGGAATGACTTCAGTACTGAGTTAAAAGGGTGTCCGAGGGACATACTCTCGGGGTTTCTCCAATCTCTGTCAGATCAGTAAGTCTGGTCTTTTTTTGTGAGTTAGAATTTTGTTCTACATTTTCCTCCAGCTCTATCTGGGACCCTCTATTGTGATCCCTGTCAGAGCAGTCAGTGGTGGTAGTCGGGCACCA
The DNA here is from genome assembly GCA_030035585.1 of Dugong dugon. Taxonomy (NCBI): domain Eukaryota; kingdom Metazoa; phylum Chordata; class Mammalia; order Sirenia; family Dugongidae; genus Dugong; species Dugong dugon. The sequence continues at coordinate 105,343,828 of CM057460.1, read as the reverse complement.
TCTAGTTGTGCTGGACTCCGTCTCATGGAGGCTGTGGCAGTTGTAGTCTATTAGTCCTTTGGACTAATCTTTCCCTTGTGTCTTTGGTTTTCTTCATTCTCCCTTGCTCCTGGTGGGGTGGGACCAGTGAAGTATCTAAGATGGCTGCTCACAAGCTTTTAAGACACCAGATGCTACTCACCAAAGTAGGATGTAGAACATTTTCTTTATAAACTATGTTATGCCAATTGAGCTAGATGTTCCCCAAGACCACGATCCCCAGCCCTCAGCCCAGTAATTCTGTTCCTCAGGGAGTTTGGATGCATCTGTGAAGCTTCTTTGTACTATAGCACCTTATTGTTATATATAGGCAAGTAGTCCCCAACCTAGGAAGTATTCAAGCTACTGAGAACTGTACTTACAACCGTTTGTTTTCTTTTTTTTTTTTGGTACATCTTATTATTAGTAATAAGTATGTGTGTATTAAAATGTATCTGTAAGTTTATATTAATGTTTCCAAACCCCAAAGACAAATAAAGAATGGATTTATAAAGATAATGATAATAAAGGCAATAATAATAAAAACTAAAAAAAAAAAAGCTATTCGATTTATGTCAGAACGGACTTATGACAGAGTAGTTGGAACGAAATCCATTGTCATTTGGGGACTACCTGTATATACACACACACATATTTAGATATGCATGTATGCTGTTGTTGTTGTTAGTTGTCCTCCAGTCTATTGCAACTCATGGTGACCGTGCATGTGCAGAGTAGAACTGCTCCGTTGCGTTATGAAGACTGTGTGACCTTTCTAATGCAGATCACCAGGCCTGTTTTCCAAGGTGCCTCTGGGTGGGTTCAAATTGCCGATCTTTTTGGAGCAGTGGTTAAATGCTCAGCTGCTAACCGAAAAGCTGGCTGTTCATTGAACCCACCAGATGCTCAACTGGAGAAAGATGTGGCAGTCTGCTTCTGTAAAGATTACAGCCTTGGAAACCCTATAGTGCAGTTCTAACCTGTCGTGTAGTGTCACTATGAGTTGGAATTGACTCCACGGCAACAGGTTAGTTAGTTAGTCCAGAGTTTAGCCATTTGCTCCAGCCAGGGACTCCCCTATGCATAGACACAAATATTTCAATATATGTGTACACACAGTAGAATATATATAGCAAATATAAACAGGTTAACTTAATATGTGTGTATGTGTGTGTATATGTGTGTGTATGTATGTATCTGGAAGACAAACATAATTGTTCTAATAATATGGAAATTGTATCTGTGTATTTTTTATAAGTGTTGTGAAATAGAGTGCAAACCACAGAGTATTTCTGGAAAGGGTTTGGTTTAATGGAGATTAGTAAGCGATTAATATAATAAAACCCAGTTGTGTGAGGCATTATTGGATGGGGAAGAACTACACAGTTGATTTAAACCCAGTCTTCAGAGGCAGCCAGCCATGTGCAATGAGAGCTGATGTGTTACACTGTGTGATACCGTCTGGAGCTCTGCGATAGGTACCTTACTGTGATGTGAGCCAATGGGGACCTCTGTACAGATAGACTGGAATTACTTCCACATTACAATGAACACAAAAGAACAAAAACCTTATTAAACACAGATTAAGTTCATTATTGTATAAATCCCTCCTTGGAAAACGAAGCTAATCTTCTATCCTGAAATATTAAACTTAACACTGATATTACAGTAAAGGGAGAGATAATATCTTTCTCTTCATCTTGGCTCCCCTCTGTCATATAAATGAGGCAAACATGTAATAGTTGTGACTGGTGCTTGTGAATAAGAGGGGCCGCCAGCTAGATCCGGAGTCAGATTGCTCTATCTGGTTAGCTACACTATGTTTCCCACAAAATCTTTTTAGACTGATCTTCACTCAAAAGGCCTTCAGTGCAAGCTAATCTGGGGTTTCATGTTGCAAAAGTCTTGGATGGCAAACATTATGTTTGTGTTCTTCACTAATTATATTTGACTGAAAACACATTTGTAACTGGCTCTGCAGTCAGACAGAGTAGGAACTCCCCAGGGCCAGAGTCAACACCTCAGTAAAGCCATTCAATTCAAATAGGGTTGGAGAGCAGCTTGGATACAAGTGATTATGCATGTCTGCCTTTTTTTTTTTTTTTCAGTTAAATCTATTTTTTTCATGGATACAGCAGGATTATTTGCTATGTATCTTCATTGAGGTTGTATGTTCAGGTTATCACTAGGTGCTATTTCTTTCCCCCTTGCTGGAGAGTTTTGTTTGAATGTTTCGTATAAAGAGTCATCAGTAAAATTTAGGATAAACTCATACCTGGGTCAGTCCCAGAGAAAACTTAAAATGGGTAAAGTATAATTCTAAAAACAATCAGACCTGGTTGTCATCCATTAAAAAGGAAAATAAATCATTTTTGACTGATATTTTGTGTAATTGGAAAAGAGGAAGAGAAAATAAAAGCAATCAGGGGACAGAAAAGAGGAGGGAAAAGCAAATGGAACAAGATAGAGAATTTACAGATTAGAATTTACCAAGATACTCTTCAAATTCAACTATGCTCACTTTCTCTTTGTCAGCTGCTCCTTTACCGCCAAATGTTTTCTCCATCTGATTTTTCCCATAAACTATAATTGGGAAAACAACACAATAGGGGGGCCTGAACAGATGAGGCCAGTTTGTTCTCCCCTTGTCTAAATTCCTACTCTAACAGCTGGGCTCATACAAATTGATCAGACAAATAATGGCCTCCTAATCTTTTATTTATTTTTTTCAGACACGGAATGGAAAGAAGCTTGCTAGAAACCAGTCATGGATATTAAATCAACAAATGTGGGAGTAGGAAAAAATTCTAAATGACTTTACTAATGTGGCCACTTTCATCCACAAACTGATACAGACACTAAACTAAATTCTCTTTCTTAGGTCACTACCATATACAGGAAATTTTGAAGTTTATGTGTCATAATGTCCTTTGCCCTTTGGTGCTTGATTAGAGGAAAGCTGATTTAGGCAAAACCTACAGGTATTTCATTAACAGACCTAGCTGTCTTTTCGGTTACCAGGGAAGAGTGTAGACTTTTTACCCTCTTAGCGCTGTTGTAACAAATACCATAAGTGGGAGGCTTTAAAGAACAGAAATTTATTTTCTCACAGTTCAGGAGGCTAAAGTCTGAATTCAGAGTCTGGCTTTAGGGGAAGGTCCTTCTTTGTCTGTTTCAGCTCCTAGTAGCTGCCAGCAATCCTTGAGTTCCTGGACTTGTAGATTCATCTGTCTCTGTGGTTTTGGCATAGCCTCTGTCACCCATCTGTGTTTGCTTGCCTGTCTCCATGTCTATGCTGCTCTGTATGTCACTCAGAAGTGATTAGGTTTAGGACACACCCTACGCTGATATGATCTCATTAACATAACAAAGAAAACCCTATTGCCAATGAGGATTACATCCACAGATATGTGTGGGGACTTCAACACATATTTTGATGGGAAAACAATTTAATCTATAACATAGATACATTTTTGCAAAGCATTGTTATGCATTACTATACATCTCCCAGTCTCTGGGCTTCTGCATTTCTAGACAAATGAGATCAAGAAAGTGGGCAAGACCAGGGCCTCTGGTATGCATGTTCAGTGACACTGCCCACAAAGAGAGTAGCTGTACCCATTCAACCAGGGAAGTCCTATTCATGCAGACATTCAACCTCAGGCCGATTGCTCTGCCATTTTTCCATCCCTATATGGCCTTTCCCACTTTCTTGCCTCCCTCTTTCAGCCCTTCCCAGTCTGCAAAAATCTTATCAGCCTTCAAAGACTAGCCTAAATACTACCTTTATTTGTAATTATAAAAGTTAGAAATCATGTCTCCTTCTTTGAATTCTTACAGCACTTACTCTGTAAGAATCATTTTCAAACTTCTTAAAAACGCTTAAACATGTTCAAATAAAATAACAAAAACTAATAAAATAAAATGAAATGTCTAAGGTGGACATACAATCCAGAATCTAAAAATGCAAAAGTCAATAAATTTACATTTATAAAGATATAAAAGTTCTATATGCAAAATTTATTGCAACACACGACAAAGTAGCACTTTTGACTTTTTATTACGAACGTATAACCATTATTAAAAAACTTGAGCAATCTAGTATAACACTATGCAAAGAAATAAAAAACAGTTTGCAAGAAAAGAAATGCATGTGGTCAATAAAACATAAAAAATATACTACATTTCAATTATTAAAAAAAAAAAAGAGATAACTCAAATTACCTATCGTTTTCACTTACCATATTGGCAAAATCTAAAAGTTGATAATGTCTACTTGTTCCTGCACTGTTAAGAAATATGTTAGAGTGGGTAAGAGCACAGATCTTGACGCTCAACTGTCTTGAGTTCTTACTTCTCCTTCACTATTTATTAGCTACGTGACCTTGGCTAAGTCACTCAGCCACTCTACCGTGTCTCGGTTCCTTAATGGGCGTAGTGATAGTAGTACCTACCACTAGGGTCAATGTGAGGATTAAATGAATTAATAAACGTTAAGCTCTGGAAATGGTAAGTGCCTTCAAAGAGCATACACCCAGAGGTTAGCTATTGCTGTTCATTTTGGGGAAAAAAATCGGCACAACGCATGTACGGAACAATTTAGCAATATTCATCAAAATTTTAATTGTCAACACCCTTTGACCCAGCAATTAACTTCCTAAAAACTTACTATGTAAATATGATAGAAAAAGAATAATGAAATATATGTGTGAGGATGCTATTGCAGCTATCCTCCTATACACCATAAATCTAGTACCATAGCAAATTAAAGGATAGAAAGGTTTTCATTAATAGAGAGTTGTTTAAATAAGTTAAGAAACTTCTATATAATAAAATATTGTATAGAATGCATCTTTCAAAAAGAATGTGATAGAACAATATGCGATATATGAAAAGAGTTCCAAGAAGGGTTATAAACTAGAAGCACCAATGCACAGGCCAGGGTATATGCATGATCTCTTTTGTGTAAATAAAAAGACACGTGAACACATAGTGGTATATACCTACTTTTATTTGGAAGGATAAACAGTAAATTAACAGTGGTTACATCCCTGGGATGGTGGCTGGGTGGTGCAAATGGTTAAATGCTTGACTACTAGCTGAAAGGTTGACAGTTCAAACCCACCCAGAAGTGCCTTGGAAGACAGGCCTGGTGATCTGTTTCCGAAAGTCATAGTCTTGAAAACACTACAGAGCAGTTCTACTGTGCACACATGGGGTCGTCATGAGTCAGAATTGACTCCTTGGCAACTGGTTTTTTTAGCTTTACCTTTGCAGACAGGGACTGAGTAGGTGAACAAGCTGAGATTTTATTTCACCATTTTATTCTTTTCTTAAATTTTGAATTTTAACCTGGTGCAGTTATTATTTTCATTAAGTTAAAAATCACCAAAGATTGGGCAAGATGGCGCTCTAGGCAGAAACACCACGCCGTCCCTCCACAGCAAAGATCCAAAAAACTAAGCCTAACAGAGAATCAACAATCCTGAAACCCTAGAACACCAAATGAAGAGATAAAGAACTCAGCCAAACACCAAACGGAGTGAGAATACTAAAAGAGAACGGAGAGCGAGGAGAGACTCAGGCAGAGATTCCTTACCAGCTAACGCAGCGCAGATCCACCATCTTGGATTCCTATCGGAGACCAGCAAACGGGAGAGGAGCCTTGCAGAGTATCTGGTCGGAGACAGAACGACCGGTAAACTGCGGTGCGCGCTCTCCCACCACCCACCCCTCTCCGCCTCAGCTGGGGATCCCCTGCTTTCCGTGGCCAGGGTCTCTGGGCTGGGGGGTGCTGGTGCTTGGATTCCGCGCGCCTGGGCTGGCGGCTTTCTGGGAGCCGTTTGCTGGCAGCTAGCGAACCTTTCTCTGCCGCCTCCCCCTCCTTTTGCCTGGGTGCCTGGTTCCGAGTGCCGTCTCTGCTCTCTCCTGCGGGGCTGTAGGGCTGCGTGCGGGCGTGTGGCTGTTTCTAGGTCTGGGCTCCCGCGTGGGTGGGATCCCGGGGCCTTTGTTCGTTCGCCCCTCTGCTTTCCGTGGCCGGAGTCCCTGAGCAGGGGGGCGCCGGTGCTTGGATTCCGCGCGCCCGGGCTGGAGGCTTTCTGGGAGCCGTTTGCTGGCACCTAGCGAAACTTTTTCTTCCGCCTCCCCCTCCTTTTGCCTGGGTGCCTGGTTCCGAGTGCTGTCTCTGCTCTCTCCTGTGGGGCTGTAGGGCTGCGTGCGGGCATGTGGCTGTTTCTAGGTCTGGGCCCCCGCGTGGGTGGGATCCCGGGGCCTTTGTTCGTTCGCCCCTCTGCTTTCCGTGGCCGGAGTCCCTGAGCAGGGGGGCGCCGGTGCTTGGATTCTGCGCGCCCGGGCTGGAGGCTTTCTGGGAGCCATTTGCTGGCACCTAGCGAACCTTTTTCTGCCGCCTCCCCCTCCTTTTGCCTGGGTGCCTGGTTCCGAGTGCCGTCTCTGCTCTCTCCTGCGGGGCTGTAGGGCTCCATGCGGGCGTGTGGCTGTTTCTAGGTCTGGGCTCCCGCGTGGGTGGGATCCCGGGGCCTTTGTTCGTTGGCCCCTCTGCTTCCCGTGGCCACGGTCACTTAACCCCGAGACTACCGGCTTCTTGGAATTCGCGCCCCTGAGTGGGGGCTCTCTGGGTCCCATTTGTAGGCACTGACTGCTGGTGTTGCCCTTTTTTTTTTTTCTCTCAATTTTATTTTTCTTCCTTTTTTCATTAGTTTTGTCATCTTTTACCTCTTTTTCTCTTTTGTCTTTCTTCATTGCTTAATTTCTTGTCTCTCTATCTCTTCCTTCTCTTTCTGATCCCTGAATTCCAGGCGATGTATGCCTCTGTACCTTCTGGCCAGGCTGAGCTGTGAAAATTGAGACCGACTCCCCCAGACCTCATAGCTGCATCGGTGGGATCCCTGGGAACTTTGCAGTTCTTTAACTTTTCTGATTTTTATTTGGTCATTCTTTCCTTTTCTTTCTCTTCCCCCTTCTGGTTTCCTCCATCCCATAGTCTCTCATCTGTACATTCCAACGACAAGCTCCCCTAGCATTCTTTTATGTTTGTACACTTTTTGCTCCTCCTCCTCTCTCCTCTCTCCCATATCCAGCTTAGCTTCACACATAACCATCTTCCCGCTGCACCCTACCTACCTGCACCGTGCACTAGACATCACATCACCAAGCGGTGCAGGCACGCCCTATTGGAACCTGCCCAGCACTGACTACCGACCGTCCTGGTGGCTGCGGTGAGTGCCACAAGCAACCCGTCCCAGTGGCTCCTCCTCAACTAGATCTGCCCAGCTGTACCACAAGAACGAAAAAAAAAAATCTACAATCAATAAACGAGAGAAATATCTACTGAATGCCCCGAAAACAGCAAACCATATCAAAACATTTACAAAAACAAGACAAGATGGCTCCAATAGGCGTCCAAATTAAAACACCAGATAACTCTCCTGTGGAAGAAAATGCACTAGAAGTACCTGATACGGAACTCAAATCACTAATACTCGGAATTTTCCAAGAACTGAGGCAAAAAGCTGAAAAATATGAGGAAAAAATAGACAAATTTATGGAAAATACAGACAAAAAATTTGAAGAATTCAGGAAGATGATGCAAGAACAAAATGCCAAAATAAATTCACAACTCGAAATTATACAAAAACAACAATTAGAAATCCAAAAGATAAACAACAAGATTTCAGAAATGGACGGTGTCATAGAAGGGCTGAGAAGTAGATTTGAAACCATGGAAGACAGGATCAGTGGAACTGAAGACAAACACTTGGATACAACTCTGTTTCAGGAAAACTCAGAAAAAAGAACAAAGAAAAATGAAGAGACCCTGAGAGTTATGTGGGACACAATTAAAAGCAAAAACTTACGAGTGATTGGCATCCCAGAACAGGGGGAGAAAACAGAAAACACAGAGAGGATCATTGAGGAACTCCTGACAGAAAACTTTCCCAATATCATGAAAGATGAAAAGCTGGTCATCCAAGAAGCTCAACGAACCCCATATAGAAGAGACCCCAAAAGAAAATCACCAAGACATATCATATTCACACTCGCTAAAACTAAAGACAAACAAAGAATCCTGAGAGCAGCTCGTGAAAAACAAGAAGTCACATACAGAGGAGAAACAATAAGACTAAGCTCAGATTATTCAGCAGAAACCATGCAGGCAAGAAGGCAATGGGATGACATATATAAAATCTTGAAAGAAAAAAATTGTCAGCCAAGAATAATATATCCTGCAAAACTCTCATTCAGATTTGATGGTGAAATTAGGTCATTTCCAGATAAACAGAAACTAAAGGAATATGCAAAAGTCAAACCAAACTTACAAGAATTATTAAAGGGAGCTCTTCGATCTGAGGACAAACAGCTTAAACCCTCAGGCAGGACCTAGGACCTAGGACGCAGGTTAACATGAACCAGATACCATTCTAGGGACTGAACTACAGACGACTTTCCAAAAACAAAAGATAAACAACAGGGAATCAGAGAAATCAATCAAAGGATGACAACAACATCAAAACAATGAAAGAGGGAACAAACGGCATAGGTATAGAACCTTCTAAAGGAGAAGAAGGCAAGGCGATACCAAGTAACGGTAGACTGCTTCAAAATTATAAAGATAAGGGTAAAATTCATGGTAACCACAAAAAAAGTTAACAAACCAACTCATAAAAATAAAGACGAAAAACATAAAGTCTCAACAAAACCAAAACCTACAAAAACAAAAGAAATGAACACAAAATCCACAAACAAAAGGAACTCAGCACAAGAGAGTAAGAAGAACAAAGAAAACTTCAGCATCACAAAAAAAAGCACTACAAAATGACAGCAACAAATTCACATCTATCAATAATTACACTGAACGTAAATGGACTCAATGCACCCATAAAGCGACGGAGAGTGGCAGAATGGATAAGAAAACAGGATCCATCTATTTGCTGTCTACAAGAGACACATCTTAGAAACAAAGATGTGAATTTATTAAAAATCAAAGGTTGGAAAAAAATATATCAAGCTAACAACTATCAAAAAAGAGCAGGAGTGGCAATTCTAATCTCAGATAAAATAGACTTTAAAACAAAATCTACCATAAAAGACAAAGAAGGACACTATATAATGATTAAGGGGATGATCCATCATGAAGACATAACCATAATAAATATCTATGCACCCAATGACAGGGCTCCAAAATACATAAAAACAACTCTAACAGCACTGAAAAGAGAAATTGACAGTTCCACAATAATAGTAGGAGACTTCAACACACCACTCTCAGTAAAGGACAGAAAAACTAAAAAGAAACTCAGCAAAGATACAGAAGACCTAAAGGACACAATCAGCCAACTGGACCTCATAGACATATATAGAACAATCCATCCAACCGCTGCAAAGTACACATTCTTTTCCAATGCACATGGAACGTTCTCCAGAATAGACCACATCTTAGGCCACAGAGCAATCCTCAACAAGATCCAAAATGCTGAGATAATTCACAGTATCTTCTCTGACCACAATGCCATCAGGTAGAAATTAACACTAGAAAGAGCAAGGAAAAAAAATCAAACACATGGAAACTGAATAATAATCTGCTTACACATCAATGGGTAATAGAAGAAATCAGAGATGGAATTAAAAAATTCCTAGAATCAAATGAAAATGAAAACACATCATACCAAAACCTTTGGGACACAGCAAAGGCAGTCCTCAGAGGACAATTTATAGCAATAGATGCACATATCAAAAAAGAAGAAAGGGACAAAATCAAAACATTAACTACAGAACTCAAACAAATAGAAAGAGAACAACAAAAAAAGCCTACAACCACCGGAAGAAAGGAAATAGTAAAGATCAGAGCAGAAATCAATGAAATAGAGAACAGAAAAACAATAGAAAGAATCAACAAAACCAAAAGTTGGTTCTTTGAAAGAATCAACAAAATCGACAAACCACTGGCCAGACTGACAAAAGAAAAACAGCAGAGGGCACAAATAACCCAAATAAGAAATGAAATGGGGGACATTACAACAGACCCAACTGAAATAAAAAGGATTATAACAGAATATTATGAAAAACTATATTCCAACAAATTTGAAAACCTAGAGGAAATGGATAAATTTCTAGAAACATACGGCCTACCCAAACTACAACAAAGTGATATTGAAAATCTGAACAGACCCATAACAAGAGAAGAGATTGAAAAGGTAATAAAAAAACTCCCAACCAAAAAAAGCCCTGGCCCAGATGGCTTCACTGGAGAATTCTACAAAACATTTACAGAAGAGCTCGTACCAGTTCTACTCAAGTTATTTCAGAGCATAGAAGAGGAAGCAACACTTCCAAATTCATTCTATGAAGCCAGCATAACGCTGATACCAAAACCAGGCAAAGACATCACAAAAAAAGAAAATTACAGACCAATATCTCTCATGAATATAGATGCAAAAATTCTGAACAAAATTCTAGCCAATAGAATTCAGTATCATATCAAAAAAATAATACACCACGACCAAGTAGGATTCATACCAGGTATGCAAGGATGGTTTAACATTAGAAAATCCATCAACGTAATCCACCACATAAATAAAAGGAAAGAAAAAAATCACATGATTATCTCAATTGATGCAGAAAAGGCATTTGACAAAGTCCAACACCCATTCCTGATAAAAGCTCTCAATAAAATAGGTATAGAAGGGAAATTTCTCAACATAATAAAGGGCATCTATGCAAAACCAACAGCCAACATCATTCTTAATGGAGAAAGGCTGAAAACATTCCCCCTGAAAACAGGAACAAGACAAGGATGCCCTTTATCACCACTCCTATTTAACATTGTGCTGGAAGTTCTAGCTAGAGCAGTAAGGCAAGAAAAAGAAATAAAGGGCATCGAAATTGGTAATGAAGAAGTTAAACTCTCCCTGTTTGCAGATGATATGATACTATACATAGAAAACCCTAAAGACTCCACGAGAAATTTACTGGAAGTAATAGAAAGATTCAGCAGAGTAGCAGGATACAAGATAAACATTCAAAAATCAGTTGGATTCCTATACACCGGTAAAGAGAACGATGAAAAGGAGATCAGGAAATCAATACCATTTTCAATAGCCCCTAAAACGATAAAATACTTAGGAATAAATCTGACCAGGAATATAAAAGACCTATACAAAGAAAACTACAAAACACTGCTGCATGAAACCCAAAGGGATCTACATAAATGGAAAAACATACCATGCTCATGGATAGGCAGACTCAACATTGTGAAAATGGCAATTCTACCTAAAGCAATCTACAAATACATGCAATTCCGATACAAATACCAACAACATTCTTCAAAGAGATGGAAAAACTAATTATTAACTTTATATGGAAAGGGAAGAAACCTCGAATAAGTAAAGCACTACTGAAGAAGAAGAATAAAGTTGGAGGCCTCACACTACCTGACTTGAGAACCTACTATACAGCTACAGTACTCAAAACAGCCTGGTACTGGTACAACAACAGAGACATTGACCAATGGAACAGAATTGAAAACTCAGATGTAAATCCATCCACCTACGGTCACCTGATTTTTGACAAGGGCCCAAAATACATCAAATGGGGAAAAGACAGTCTTTTTAACAAATGGTGCTGGCAAAACTGGATATCCATTTGTAGAAAAATGAAACAGGACCCATACCTCACACCATATACAAAAACTACTTCAAAATGGATCAAAGACCTGAATATAAAGCCTCAAACTATAAAATTCATAGAAGAAAAAATAGGACCAACACTTCAGACCTTAATACATGGCATTAACAGGATACAAACCATAAACATCAACACAAAAAACCCAACAGATAAACTAGATAATTGGGATCTTCTAAAAATCAAACATCTATGCTCTTCAAAAGATTTCACCAAAAGAGTTAAAAGAGAACCTACAGACTGGGAAAAAATTTTTGGACAGTACAAGTCAGACAAAGGTCTAATCTCCATAATCTACAAGAAAATCCAACACCTCTACAACAAAAAGACAACCAATCCTATCAAAAAATGGGCAAAGGAAATGAACAGACACTTCACCAAGGAAGACATTCAAATGGCCAACAGACACATGAGGAAATGCTCGCGATCACTAGCCATTAGAGAAATGCAAATTAAAACCACAATGAGATACCATCTCACCCCGGCATTACTGGCACGAATCAAAAACACTGGAAATAACAAATGTTGGAGGGGCTGCGGGGAGACGGGAACTCTTATACACTGCTGGTGGGAATGCAAAATGATACAGCCATTTTGGAAAATGATATGGCATTTCCTCAGAAAGCTAGAAATAGACGTACCATTCGATCCAGTAATCCCACTCCTAGGAATATATCCTAGAGAAATAAGAGTCATCACTCGAATAGACATATGCACACCTATGTTCATGGCAGCATTATTCACAATAGCAAAACGATGGAAACAACCTCGATGTCCATCAACAGACGAATGGATACACAAACTATGGTACATACACACAATGGAGTACTATGCAACGAGAAAGAACAATGAATCGGTGAACCATCTCATAACATGGATGAAACTGGAGGACATCATGCTGAGTGAAATAAGTCAATCACAAAAGGACAAATATTGTATGAGACCTCTATTGTAAAAACCCATGAAAATATTCACATGCAAAATGTAACAATCCTTATTGGTTACCAGGGATGGGGGGGGGGGGGGATACTAAATAGGTAATAGGTAAGTGGTAACTTGGGTGAGAGATGAGATAGTACATAGTACAGGGGAAACTAACACAAGCTGCACAAGGAAAGGTCATGAAGGCCCTATAGACACATCCAAACCCCCCGAGGGACTGAGTTGTTGGACGGAGGGCTCTGGGGACCATGATCTCGGGGAACATCTAGCTCAATTGGCATGACACTACTTATAAAGATAATGCTCTACATTCTACCTTGGTGAGTAGTGTCTGGGGTCTTAAAAGCCTATGAGCGGCCATCTAAGATACTCCACTGATCTCATCCCTTCGGGAACAAGGGAGAATGAAGAGAACAGGATACAAGGAAAAGATTAGTCCGAAGGACTAATGGTCCACAGCTACCAAGGCTTCCACGGGACTGAGCCCAGTACAGCTGGATGGTGCCCGGCTACCACCAATGACTCCTCTGACCAGGATCACAACAGAGGGTTCTGGGCAGAGCTGGAGTAGGATGTAGAGCATAATTTTAACTCCCAAAAAAAAAAAAAAAAAAAGAAGACCAGATATACTGGCCTAAAGAATACTAGAGAAACCTCGAGAGTGTGGCCCCCAGACACCCTTTCAGCTCAGAGGGGAAGTTACCTTCAAGGTTCGATGTTAAGCCTGGGAATGGACACCCCAGTAAAACTAAATGGGACTAACGATGTACAGGAGTCCGGTGACAAGGGCCAGAAGGCAGAGGGAGAGTAGGAAACTGATGATAAGGAACACAAATTGAATAAGGACACTGTCGATGTATTGTGAGATTGTTGACCACTGCTATAGGGCAACATTTGTAGTAACTATTAAATGGGAGGCTGTTTTGTCCTGTAAGCCTTCATCTTGGGCGAGAATGGCAGCACAATTGGAAGAGCATAGTCAATATCACTTAAATGTGTAAGTAAAAAGTTTTGAAATTGTGTTTAAATAAAATAAAAATAAATAAATAAATAAACAAACAAAGGAGACTAAAGAGGTACAATAGTCCACTGACAAGGTCCAGAAGGCAGAAGGGGACAAGGAAGCCCCCTGGTGATAGGGAACACAAGGTGGAGTAAGGATATTCTTGATGTGCTGTGAGATTGTTAACCATTGTCATATGGCAACATGTGTAGTAACTGTTAAATGAAAAACTATTTTGTTCTGTAAGCCTTCATCTTAAGTGAGAATAACAGCACAGTTGGAAGAGCGTAGTCAATGTCACTGAACTGTGAATGTAGAAAATTTTGAAACGGTGTATCTTTGGCCATCTGTAATTTTCATCAAAAAAAAAGGTTGAGAATTTAGAGGCTTAATACGTTGTGGGGTTGTTAACCAATGTCAAAAAAAACAACATGTGTACTACTATTTCATGAGAAACTATTTGCTCTGTAAGCTTTCACCTGAAGTACAATAAAATATATATAAAAAAAAAAAAATCACCAAAGATTATCTGATAGGTAGTATTATAGGCTGCTTTTCTTTTATTCTTTATATTTTTTCTGTATTAAAAATATTTTAGAGCTAAAAGATATCCATGAAAAGATTTTAAATCCTAAATCCTAAAAATGTGTCCTATGAGAGCATCACATTTATTATTCTCTCTTAGAAACATAATCCAGTCTTTTCAGTTTTCATTTTCATAAGTTAAGAATATGTTATATGATGTTAGGTGAAAAAAGCAGTATACAAAATACATGTTTACTCTGTAGCTATAAAGAATATTCATGTTAAAAAAAATCATGAAAATATGTGCAAAGTAAAAATTATTACATTGGAATAGTATGGTTTCTTTTAATAATTTTACCATGAAAATATGAAAATAAAAAAGATAGTTATGTATTCATATAAATTCATTGAATTGTATTGATTATTGTATTGATTATTGTATTGATTATTGTATTGATGAATAGCCAGACCTTTCTTTTTGAGGCTCCTGTGGAAGGATTAGAACAACCAACCTTTCAGCTATCAGTGGAGCATGTTAACTGTTGGCACCATCCGGGGACTCCATAATAACATTGATTGTATTAATAATTATTATTATTATACCTATATTTAAATCAATTCCTAATTAGAAAGTCAATCAGTGAGAACAATGGGGCTGTTCTAATGACCACAAAAATTGGATTCAGGGATTATATGATGACAGATGGGGTTTCATATCTACCTTAGAATTGATGAAATTTAAATCAAACATTTGTGGGGTCTTTGAATCCTCTGAGAATTCTTGTGTTTCATCAAACAGACTTTAAAAGTGATTGGCCTCTACTCTTCATGTGGACTTTTAGTCATTACAGTACTTCTGTGCATTTTTGTGACATGTGCATATTCACTGCTCCCACTAGCCCATACATTCTTTGGAGAAAGCAGCACAAAATTGCTAAAAAAAAGCATGGACTTTGGAGCCATGTCCAGGTTTGAATCCTGGTTCCTCCATTTATTAGAAGTGATGTGACCATGAGCAGGTAGCTTAACCTCTGTTATTCTCTCAACCTCAGGCATAAAAGGGAAGAAAATTAGACTTTTCTCATAGGGCTTTGAAAAAATTAAATGAAATCATATATTTATAAAAAAGTAATTCTCCCAAGAAAACGAATGGATGCAAAAATTTCATAATCTTTTCCCTTTAAATTTGTCTTTGGCACTGTCCCAGGGACTTACTCAAATTATTAAACATAGTAGGTATTTAATTCATATTTTCCAAATTATAGAATTAGAGAATACTATAGAACTTGTATCTCCTCTATATTAAAGAAGCACATAGCAGAAATAGTGAGAATCAAAAAGCAAACAATAAACTAATTCTCTTACAGAATACCTATTCCAAAAATTGTGTGGCAATTTGATAAACTGGCTGAAGTTTGGATGAGAAAGAAAAGATAAACTGTTTGCAATCTTTAAGAGAAATCCAGAAATTATAGCCCAAGGCAACAGCTGTCAATGAATTTACCATTCATACACGAGCTTTATGATCCATGTTGTAAAATGAAAAAAGGATGCTTTTTTTTTCTTGAAAGCAATTGGCTGTAATCCTGTCAATGATGTTGACGTTTGATTCCCCGACTTTGACAAGAGCCATGTGAGGACAGGGAATGTAAAGGATTTTAGGTATGATTAGTGTCAGTAAGGAGCATGAGGTTTTCAGCAGTAATTGGCTCAGTGTCTGGGTTCACTGAAGCCAAAGCAAAGGAGTGTGTGGGGTGGGAAGCATCGGACACAGGAGAAATCACCACTGCCTATGTGCTTTTCCTTCATTGATTGTTTTCTCAGAAAATTCTCAGCTTTTGATAGTTTCCACAGTAATGAAAGAAGTCAAAGAATGCTAGTTAACATATCCAAAAATCTGCGTTTGATTGCATTCTCTTTGGAATACAGAAACGAGAGCTTTCTTTAAATAGTTTTACTCAATTGAAAACACCACATTCATACAGCGATCATTTAAATAGAGATTAATTTCTGTTTCCCAAGATCTAAAAACAAAGGTAACAGTTGTAAATCAGAGGTCTTTTTTTCCTCCTCATTAAAATAAATAAATAAAGTGTCTTGAAATCCAAACACTGAATTATTATCTTTTGTTTTAAAAAATTAAATTTGGCAATGTGTACACAATTCAAGACTGAATAGCAGGAGGTCAAGTTTCTGTATTGAAGATCACTCTCAATCTTTTTATGATTGGATATGTAGGCATGGAAGCCCTCTCCTAATTTATCAAGATAGGTATTATCTTGGCTGTTCAACTTCATCTACTCTTTCCTCTAGTAGATCTTCATGTGTCTTAGTCATCTAGTGCTGCTCTAACAGAAATACCACAAGTGGATGGCTTTAACAAAGAGAAATTTATTCTCTCACAGTCCAGTAGGCTACAAGTCCAAATTCAGGGTATCAGCTCCAGGAGATGGCTTTCTCTGTTGGTTCTGGAGAAAGGTCCTTGTCATGCATCAGTCTTCCCTTCGTCTGGGAGCACCTCAGCACAGGAACCTCAGGTCCAAAGGACACACTCTGCTCTTGGCACTGGTTTCTTGGTGCGTGAGGTTCCCATGCATCTCTGCTCGCCTCTCTCTTTTATATCTCAAAAGAGATTGGCTTAAGACACTATCCAGTCTTGTATACTTCATCAGTATAACTGCTGTTAATCCATCTTATTAGATCATAGTGATTGAATTTACAACACATAAGGAAATCACATCCGATTACAAAATGGCACACAATTATACAATACTGGGAATCATGACCCAGCCAAGTTGACAGGTATTTTGGGGGGACATAATTCAATCCATGACACTATGTATAAGCTATTTTTTTAATTTATTGTTAACCACTGACGTTAAGTATTGGGCAGTAATTTGAAGATCATCTGCTGAAGGACGATGGGTTTAGGAACGAAGAAACTGAGCCCCTGAGATGTTAATCCTACACAACTGAGCAGGGGTGTGGCCAGGATACACACCAGAATCAGCTCTCTCTCAGTCTTACCTTGCATCTCCTCTGCCACATTACTTTTATCAAATGCTTTGAGATAGTCCTGTCAATTTTTCTGCGATACAGACTGCAGTTTGGAAAACTGTATGTGATCTGTATGTGATTCCAGTGCAAGGTAACCCTACAGCTACATAGGCTGAGTGAATAAAAAGCCTGTCATTAATTCTTTGCTTCTTGAATTTAGGAACATAAGACATTTTTCATGAGAGCAAGCCTGAGGAACTTGTGTTCTTGGGGAGAATCAGAACTTGGCAGAGACCAGCTTGACTGAGTAAGAATGTTTAAGTCAGTATCTTCAGCCGACCTTAGAAGTGTTCGGCCATGGTTTTGGATAGAAGCACAAAGAAGAAAAAGAAGGGATTTACTCGTCCCCAAGGATTTACAAAACTTGTTTTCACAGCATGTTGAGTCAGAAAGAATCAAGCAGAATACTTACAGCATCTTTTGAGACCCTTTAAAAAAAAAAAAACCAAATGAATTACTATTTCTTACCTCCTGAATGTCACTAACCAAGTTGCTCCATTCACATTAATGTATCTGGCCGAGGAGTCAGACATTGTTCTATAAGCTAAAATCAGAAAGAACAAAAGGGATAATCAGAAAAGCAACATCTGGCTAAATTACAACAGTGAGAATTTCCCGATATGTTAAGTATCAAACACTAAAAAAGAAGTTGTGTACTGTTGAGTCGATTCCAACGCATATTGACCCTATAGAACAAAGTAGAACTGTCCCATAAGGTTTCCTAGGCTGTAATCTTTACAGGAAGGAGCCCTGGTGGTGCAGTGGTTAAAGTGCTCGGCTGCAAATCAAAAGGGTCAGCAGTTTGAACTCACTAGCCACTCTGCAGGAGAAAGATGTGGCAGTCTGCTTCCCTAAAGATTTACAGTCTTGGAAACCCTATGCAGCAGTTCTACTCTGTTCTGTAGGATTCCTATGAATAGGAATCGACTCATTGGCAATGGGTTTTTTGTAATCTTTATGGGAGCAGATTGCCGGGTCTTCCCTCCTGTAGAGCTGCTAGGTGGGTGAAGTATAGAGAAGAAAATATAAAGACAAAGAATAACAGCATCAGACTGAAGAAAGTTTGAACTTAAGCTTGGTTGCTTTCACACAACGTAAATACATTTTTTTTCTAAATTGTGATTTAGGTGAAAGTTTACAGAGCAAATTAATTTGCATTAAACAGTTAATACACAAATTGTTTTGTGACATTGGTTGCCAACACCATGATGTGTCAACACTCTCGCCTTCTCCACCTCAGTTTCCCTGTTTCCATTTGTCTAGTTTTCCTGTCCCTTCCTGCCTTATCATCTTTGCTTTTGGGCAGGTGTGCCCATTAGTTTCGTATACATGATTGAACTATGAAGCACAACACTTACATGTGTTATTGTTGGCCTTATAGACCTGTCTGGAATCCTGGTGGTGCAGTGGTTAAGTGTTTGGCTGCTAACCAAAAGGCCAGCAGTTTGAATCTACCAGCCACTCCTTGAAAATTCTATGGGACAGTTCTACTATGTCCTATAGGGTCGCTACCAGTCAGAGTCGACCCTACAGCAATGGGTGTGCATGTGTGTGTGTGTGTGTGTGTAACATTCTTAAAGGAGCCCTGGTGGTACAATAATTAAGTGCTAGGCTGCTAACCGAAAGGCTGGCAGTTCAAACCCACCAGCCACTCTTTGGGAGAAAAGACCTGGCTATCTGCTCCTATAAAGATTACAGCCTAGAAAAGCTTATGGGGCAGTTCTACTCTGTCATATGGGGTTGGTGTGAGTCAAAAATCTACTCAAAGGCATCCAACAACAACAACAATATTCTTAAAAAGTGAATTGACAGTTTGGGAGATTAAGTTAGGAAAATTTTAAATGTAAAACAAATATTCAAAAAATTAGAAATTTATAAGAGAAATACAGGAGGCTCAACATCTGAATATTAGTATTTCCAAATAGTCAGATCTGAGAAAAATCAAGACAGGAAATTCTCAAAATATATTATAGGAGAAACCCATAATTGAAGGGTATTACTCTCTAGTCTGAAATGGTCCATCAAGTGTCTGTATAATAAGTAAATAAAGAACCACACTGAGATATGCTCACTGGGCCCATAAACATCATGATAAATGGTGAAGAAATTAAAGTTGTCAAGAATTTCATTTTACTTGAATCAATAATCAACACCCACGGAAGCAGCAGTCAAGAAATCAAATGAAACATTGCATTGGACAAATTTGTGGCAAAAGCCTTCTTTAAAATCTTAAAAACAGATGTCACTTTGGTGACTAAGGTGCACCGACCCAAACCATGGTATTTTTAATTGCCTCATACGCATGTGAAAGCTGACAATGAAAAATGAAGACTGAAGAAAAATGGATGCATTTGAATTGTGGTGTTGTGAATGTCTTGGTCATTTAGTGCTGCTGTGACACGGATACCACAAGTAGATGGCTTTAACAAAGAGAAGTTTATTTCCTCACAGTAAAGTAAGCTAAAAGTCCAAATTCAGGGCATCAGCTCCAGGGGAAGGTTTTCTCTCTCTGTCGGCCTTCTTATTAATCTTCCCCCAGACTAGGAGTTTCTCCAAGCAGGGACGGGATCAAAGGACAGGCTGTGCGCCGGTGCTGCTTTCTTGGTGGTATGATGTCCCCCACTCTCTGCTTGCTTCCCTTTCCTTTTGTCTCTTGTAAAATAAAAGGTGGTACAGGCCACACCCCACGGAAACTCCCTTTACATTGGATCAGGGATGTGACCTTAGTAAGGGTGTTCTACAATCCCACCCTAATCCTATTTAACATAAAATTACAATCACAAAATGGAGGACAACCACACAATACTAAGAATCATGGCCCAGCCAAATTGATACGTATATTTTTTGGGGGACATAATTCAATCTATGACAGTGAAGAATATTGACTATTCTGTTAACTATCAGAGGAATGAACAATCAATTTTGGAGACAGACTGCTGCTTAGAAGTGAGGACGGTGAGACTTGTCTCACTTGCTTTGGACACGTCATCAAGAGGGATCAATTATCGGAGAAAGACATCACGCATGGTAAGTGGAGGATCAGGGAAAAAGAGGGAGACCCTCATGAAATTGTTTGGCACAGTGGCTACAACCATGGGCTTAAACAGCAATGACTGTGCAGGACTGGGAGATGTTCAGTTCTGTTATACATGAGGTTGCTATAAACAGACATAACAACAACTGGGATATGCTAATATTTCTAGATATAAGAGATAAAGAGAAGATCCTTTGAACTTTCAGAAAGGAAAAAAAGTCTCATAAAAAGGAACTTGAATATATTGATATCAGGCTTCTCAACAGAAGTGCTAGAAGATAGTGGAAAAATAGTTAAACTCCCTTAAAATTATAGGAAACAATTATTTCAACATAGAATATTTTATCTAGTAAAATTATTATCAGGTAGTCAATTAAAGATTGTATGAGAAAGAAATGCAAACATAGTGCATTGCTTGCTAACCAGTGGCAATGTATATATAGTATCATAATAAATATATTGATTTAAAAAGAAATTGTGATTTTGGTAAATCTATTGAGAGGATATGGGAATGAAAGCTAAAACTTCAACCAACTTACAGAAAGTCAAATATATTCTTTAAAATTGATTAGTCAAAAATAGCAATATAAGCATATTTTCAAAGCATGGAACAAATATAAAAATCTAAAAGAATTGAAATTTGATCTGTGGAGTGGAACTAAGGCTAAAGAGAGGTAGAATAAGGAACTTCTGTATTTTCATATGCACCTTCAGTACTATTTTAAACTATGTTTTCAAATTTAATACACGTTTATGCACAGAGACATACAATGCCAAATGGAGAAAGAGAGTTGGCTCAAAAAAGATAGGAAAATAAGGAAAAGCTTGTCCTTGAACAAGACATCTCAGAAGATGTCAATTCTAATTTAGGAAAAAAATAAAAGTGATTCCAACATAGATAGATAGGTAGACAGATATTAGATATATATAGTTCTAAAAGACTACATTACTTAAAAAAAGCACTTCAACCTTTAAAGTAATATTTTGCTTCAAATTGTTCCACCTGTAAGAGAGAAAATGACCAGTATAAGCATGTACAATCTTCTGAAAACAATTTCCATAAATGTGTCTACAATTTTCAGTGAAGATAAAAACAAATTCTTATATTGTTGTGTGCCATCAAGTCAATTCTGACTCATAGCAACCCTATATGACAGACTAGAACTGCTCCATAGGGTTTCCTAGGCTGTAATCTTTATGGGGCAGATTGCCAGGTCTTTTCTCCCATGGAGGGGCTGGTGAGTTCCAACCACCAATCTTTTTGTTACTACAGATTCATTCACTAAATCTTGCACCATACCACAGAGGTGGTAAGTAGTAGAACTGAGATGTGAATCCAGGCAGTCTGGCTCAAGAGTCCCTGCTTTTAATCAGTGTACTCTCACCAGGACACAACTGAAAGAGCAAGCAAACAAAAGAGAAGAAACAAAATCTCAACCTTAGGGCTCTTTTTCTAGGGTCCATTGTTTCGATTCTGACTCACAGCGACTCTATAGGACAGAGTAGAGCGGTCTCATAGGTCTTCCAAGGAGCCACTGGTGGATTGAACTGCCGACCTTTTGGTAGCAGCCAAACACTTCAACCACTGAAATCAGCTGCTAACCAAAAGGTCAGCAGTTTGAATCCACCAGGCGCTCCTTGCAAACCCTGTGGGGCAGTTCTACTTTGTTCTATAGGGTCACTATGAGTCAGAATGGACTGGACGGCAGTGGGTTTTTTTGTTGGTATTTTTGTGGGAGGGGGCAGGGGGTTAGGAGCCCTGGTGGTACAGTGGTTAAAGTGATTGTCTGCTAAACGAAAGGTCGGCAGTTCGAAACCACCAGCACCTCCGAGGGAGAAAGATGTAGCTGTCTGTTTCCAGAGAGATTTATAGACTTGGAAACCCTATGCAGTCACATGAATCAGAATTGACTCACGGCAGTGCATTTTGGGGCTTGCATAAGCCCTGGGCTAATGACGGTTAAAGCAGCTGCATGTTCTTGCATTGGAAGTCTATCTCTAATGGAAGACTTCCAAGGGAGTCTATGTTGAAATGAGTTTCTTGAAGTGGTTCTTAGGATTCGAGATTCTTAGGATTTAGGGTATAGTTAATCAAGGCTAAAATAAGCAGAACATTTCATTGCCAGACTGAAAAATGGCAAAACTCTAATGATTATAAATATCAGAGTGAGTTGTCAGCATGAGGCAGATAAAATATGTCACAAAGAATGAACATGCTGTCATCACTTACATCCTCCTTTGGATTACAGCAGGAAGCCATGAGACCCTTGCCAATATCAGCTTTACTTCTTATTCTTTTACTATCAGGAAAGAAGGAAGAATCACTTGACACCAAGAGTGTCTGCCAGCTGGTATTTTTAGAACTGTGAGGCAAAATTTCAGGCCTACATTGATTAACACTCCAGCTCACTACAAATCTGACCCTTGGGTATCCCGTTGGTGTCTATGCCAACTCCTCTGGCCCTTTTTAGTCTCTTGGATCTTCATTCTCTTATCTGGATACTAGTTGAAGTGGAAGCTGGGGGATCCTTTTCAATGGAAGATGAGGTAATCTCTGTGAATAAAACTTTTTTTCCAGCTTACTTGAAGCTATATTAAAATATTTTTTAAAAATTTAAGTAGGAAGCAAAAAGAAACTGAAAACTTCCAAACATAAAAATGACTTTACAATTACGGATTCTAACTTATACCCCCACCAAGTGTCTGTCAGTTTGTCATATTGTGGTGGCTTGATCATTGCTATGATACCGGAAACTTTGCCACCACTATTTCAAATACCAGCAGGGTCACCCTTGGTGGACAGGTTTCAGTGGAATTTCCAGACTAAGACAGATGAGGAAGAAGGACCTGGCAGTCAACTTCTGAAAAAATTGACCAGTGCAAATCTTATGAATAGCAATAGAACATTGTCTGATATAGTTCTGGAAGATGAGCCCCTCAGGTTGGAAGGTGCTCAAAATACAACTGGGGAAAAGCTTCCTCCTCAAAGTAGAGTTGACCTTAATGATGTGGATGGAGTCAAGCTTTCAGGAACTTTATTTGCTGATGTGGCATGACTCAAAGTGAGAAGAAACAACTGCAAACATCCATTAATAGTCAGAACACGGAATCTACAAAGTATGAATCTAGGAAAATTGGAAGTTGTCAAAAATGAAATGCATAAACATCGATATCCTAGGCATTACTGAACCCAAATGGACCGGTATTGGCCATTTTAAATCAGACAGTTATATGGTCTATTTTGCAGAGAATGACGGATTGAAGAGGAATGGCGTCACATTCACTGTCAAAAAGAACATTTCAAGATCTAACATGAAGTACAATGCTGTCAGTGATAAGATAATATCCCTACGCCTAAAGGAAGACCAGTTAATATGACTATTATATGAATTTACACACCAATCACTAAGGCCAAAGATAAAGAAATTGAAGAACAACTCCTGAAGTCAGGAACTGATCAAACATGCAATTAAATGCATTGATAATTACCAGTGACTGGAATGTAAAAGTTGGAAACGAAGAAGAGGGAACGGTAGTTGGAAAATATGGCCTTGGTGATAGAAATGACACCAGAGATTGAACGATAGAATTTTGCAAGATCAATGACTTCTTCACTGTAAACAACTTTTTCAACAACATAAATGGCAACTATACACCTGGACCTTGCCAGATGGAATACACAGGAATCAAATTGACATATCTGTGGAAAGAGATGATGGAAAAGCTCAATATCATCAGTCAGAACAAGGCCAGGGGCTGACTTCGGAACAGACCATCAACTGGTCATATACAAGTTCAAGTTGAAGCAGAAGAAAATTAGAGTAAGTCCACAAGAGCCAATGTACAACCTTAAGTATACCCTACCTGAATTTAGAGACCATCCCAAGAATAGATTTGACACATTGAACACTAATGATCGAAGACCAGATGAGTCTTTGTGGAATGACATCAAAGATATCATCTCACATACTTTGGACATGTTATTATGAGGGACCAGTCCCTAGAGAAGGATATCATGCTTAGTAAATTAGAGGGTCAGCTAAAAAGAGGAAGACTCTCAACAAAATGGATTGACACAGTGGCTGGAACAATAGGCTCAAGCATAACAACAATTGTGAGGAAGGCACAGGAATGGGCAGTGTTTTGTTCTGTTGTACAGAGTTGTTGTACAACCAACTCGATGGCACCTAACAGCAACAAGTTATACCCATTTAATTTTTAAAAACAAACTGTGATCCCATTTTCTATTCAAACATTATCTGTGTTGAATACCAGAAAACGGGTGCTACCCTCTCACAATCATATCTTTGGGTCTGTAATGAGTACAGCCACAATGACATCTTCTACACATCTTAAAACCTGTCATAACTTGTTATTTATCCCTGGCCCCAAATTCCACACTCCCTAGGTTTTGGGATTAAGAAACTGACTGCTACACACGGTGCCAGGTATTACTTTTCTTTAATTTTATTTCACCTGTCACTGATCTTGCACACTCTCCCTTCATCATTCTCAGTGATATTCTAGGGCATCAGTCCTCAGGAAACTGTAACATATTTCCACTCACCTTCACAAGGCAGTTGTTAAGCTGTTTCTACTGATGTTGTTTTTTCACCACCTACTACCTGTATTGTATCTGCTCTCAAAAAAAAAAAAAAAATCAAAATCCATAGACCACATGGCAGGTTGAAAACTTGACATGATATCTATGTTACATTATTGAGGCAGAATTCCTTCTCACAAGGAAACCTCATATTTTGATTTTAAAACCTTCAGCTGATTGGATGAGGCCTACACACATTATTAGGGTAACCTCCTTTGCTTAGAGTCGACTGATTGTAAATGTTAATCGCATCTATAAAATACCTTCACAGCACAATTTAGACTAGTGTTTGAACAAACAACTGGACA
Source organism: Dugong dugon (assembly GCA_030035585.1). Classification (NCBI taxonomy): domain Eukaryota; kingdom Metazoa; phylum Chordata; class Mammalia; order Sirenia; family Dugongidae; genus Dugong; species Dugong dugon. The sequence goes on along the minus strand of CM057460.1, from coordinate 105,318,641 downwards.
CCTTAGCCTAGCCAAGTTGGCAGATAGAATTAATCATCACAATAGATTTCTCAAAAAGGGCTGTCTCTTTATCAAATCGTATCACTTCAGATTTGTACTATCTCAGATATCTTTAACATATAGAAATAATAGTATCAATCTTTTACCCAAGAGAGATATATAGTCTTTCAATTATATCAGTTTAGATGTTTCAAAGTGTAAGAAGATAAATAACTACAGCTCGGTTTTCAATTATTCTGTGGGTAGAATTGTGAACATGACTTGAAAATATGGAGTAGATTTTTTTCCAAAGAGACAATAGGGTTGTCACAGTCCACTCTTGATGTAATTGTTTTAAAAATTACATGAGTATAAATTGTTGTTGTTAGATGCCATCAACCTGGTTCCAACTCATAGCGACCCTATGCACAACAGAAGGAAATATCTCCCTGTCCTGCACTACCCTCATAATCATTGTTACACTTGAGCCCATTGTTGCAGCCACTGCGTCAATCCATCTCGATGACTGTCTTCTTTTTCTCTGACTTTCTACTTTACTAAGCATGATGTTCTTCTCCAAGGACTGGTCACTCCTGATAACATACCCAAAGTATGTGAGACGGAGTCTCTCCATCCTTGCTTCTGAAGAGCATTCTGGCTGTGATTTTTCCAAGACAGATTTATTCATTCCTTTGGCAGTCCATGATATATTCAGTATTCTTCACCAACACCATAATTCAAAGGTGTCAATTCTTCTTTGGTCTTCCTTATTCATTGTCTAGCTTTCGCATGCATATGAGGCAATTGAAAACACCATGGCTTGGGTCAGGTGCACCTTAGTCCTTAAAGTGACATCTTTGTTTTTTGACACTTTAAAGAAGTCTTTTGCAGCAGATAAGCAATACGGGCACATAGGAGGGTCTTAATAAAAGCCTATTTATTAAGGTAATAAACTATTTCTGAATGACTATTTTACCATTCATGCAACTGTCCTGATATTAAATGCACTGCTAGAAAATGACATAGTAAGTACAGCCAATAGTTGTTTGGTTTGCATGAAAAGACATCCTAGCTGATATTTGCATTGAACTCAGTCCTTATTTTGGTTCTGGGAATACTTTAAATAAATAAATATTGAGTTAGAGATACTGCATCAGAACTCTTGTGTTAAGGGCACAGCTGTATCAGTTTTATAATTTGTTTTCCCCACATCCTGACGATGTCCCAGATAGCCCAAAGAGTTAATCCTGACAGTCAAAGCCAAACAAATCAGTATTTGTGTCTGGCAGAAAGGACACTACCAAGTTATTGTTGTTGCCGTTAGCTGCCCTCTAGTCGATTCCGACTCATGGCAAGTCCATGTGTGCAGAGTAGAATTGTTCCACAGTGTTTTCAAGGCTGAGACCTTTCTGAAGCAAATCACCAGACCTGTCTTCTGAAGCTCCTCCAGGTTGGTTCAAATCGCCAACCTCTTGCCTAACAGTCAAGTGCTGTATGTGCCAACCAGGGACCCCCTACTACTAACTGAGACAACAACAAATAAACCCAACAAGTTTTCGCTTCCAGACTTTCCATACAGCTTTTGTTAATCTTCTTAGCATTTTAATAGTTTTTCCCTGACAATCTGCCCTGGATAATTACCATTGATTTTGCTGTCAGTTCCATTTCTACAAATGTCAGTCTCATTTGCCATTCGATTATTTTTTTATTTGATGGAAAGTATATTATTTCCCTTGGGTAGGTATTCCATCATCAAGAAGGACAACAGCATCGAAAAAATAATTATTACAAGGAAAATATGTTAATATTGAGAATATTAATTATATAAAACATGAATCAACCAAAACAATGAACATTTTAGCACAGTCTAGTCACTGTAGCTCTTTCTGTGACCCTTGGAAAGCAATGGCTAAGTGTTTCTGAGAGTAAATGCAAAGCCAGGCAATGGGAGGGAACATGATGATATATGCTTAGATTAAAACAGGGTGTCAACTCCTGAGAGGCAGAGGAGTTGTCAGAGGCCTGTCTACCTAAAACTGCCCTCAGCTCAACACTACTCTTGGGATCCACTAAATGCTTCCTCAGTGCCGGAGAGTGGCTAATTCATCTATGGACTTCCCCTCACAGTCGACACGAAAGTGGAAAAGTCTTTGAAAGTTCACTGGCTAGTGAATACTGACAATACTCACAAATGTACCAGTGATAAAACACGTATAAGACCCAAGCATGTGATAGTCTAAGTCAGCACTGTTCAACTGTAATATATTGTGAGCCACATATTTAATGGTAAATATTCTAATGTAACCAAAAATCAAAATAAAACAAAACAAAACCCACTGCCATCAAGTCAATTCCGGTTCATAGCAACCCTATAGGCATAATGGAACTGCCCCATAGGGTTTCCAAGGCTGTAATTTTTATGGAAGCAGACTGCCACATCTTTCTCCTGCAGAGCAGCTGGTGGGTTTGAGCAGCTTACCTTTCTGTTAACAGCTGAGTGCTGCCATGATTCCTTAAATCTTCTAATAAATCCATTGCCGTCAAGTCGATTCCAACTCATAGTGACCCTATAGGACAGAGTAGAACTGCTCCACAGAATTTCCAAGGACTATCTGGTGGATTCAAACTGCTGACCTTTAGGTTAGCAGCTGTAGCTCGCTGTAGCTCTTAACCAAATTTTCTAATAGACACATTAAAAAAGTAAAAGGAAACAGGCAAAATTAATTTTAATAAACAAAAAAATTTAATACATTATATTAAAAATGTTCATATCAACATGTAAGCAAAAATTATTAATGAGATATTGTACATTTTTTTCCTTTCAGACTAATTGTTTAAAGTTCTGTGCTTATTTTACACTTACCCCACATCTCAGTTCACACTAGGCACATTCCAAGTGCTCAATAACCATATTAAAAAGTTTCAGGTCTAACTTGTATTTACCATAAGTTGTTGTTGGCTTGTTGAACATGAGTAGATTTTTGAAAGTCATACTTCCTGTGGATAGGTTATGTGTTCTATTCTGGAGAAGAAAAGTGGAAACTATATTTAAAAGAGCGTTTGATTTAATTTAATTTTTTATTTTTTGAAACTAGTATCTAATCTGAAGAGTAGTCCCTGGGTATTGCAAATGGTAAAGCTTTGGACTACTAAATGAATGGTCAGTGATGCAAACACACCCAGAGGCATCTCGGAAATAAGACCTGCCGATATGCTCCCAAAAGGTCACAGCCTTCAAATCCCTATGGAGCAGTTCTATTCTGCACATATGGGGTCATACTGAGTTGGAATTGACTCAACAGCACCTAACAATAACAATAACAATCTGAGAGGTGAGAAGGATGAAAAAGTGAATGCCACAAAATGATGAATTAAAAAAAAAGTATGAAATAATAGAAAAATATTTTTTAAAATACAGACAGCACAAATTGATGATTGTAATATTCTAAACCACCCACTGAAAATAAATATGGATTCTCTGGTACAAATAAATAATAAACTGTGTCATTTAAATATAAACATGTAAATATAAGACCTTCTTTTTAAACTAGACTTCCTTAAGGTTTCTGTAATTTTCTGCAAATTCTTACTTTCACTGATGTTGCTAAAAAGTATATTGACTATCAGAAGGTATTTCCTCTTCTTCCACTCTTCAAATTATCAATATATAACTTAAAGGAGAGCACAGTTTTAAAGATGGTTTAGAAAACAGCTTTTCTGCCCTAATACTTGATTGCGGTGATGGTTTTTGCTCGTCATAGTTACTTGCTATATATAACTCGATGATGGTTAATCTTCAGTGCCACTAGATAGATGCTTTGGATGTGAATAAAAAGAAAACATTTTATTGTGTCTTAAACTTTTTAATCCATTTGTCTCAGAAAGATCTTGTTTTGAGTTTACACATCAAAAACAATAGAAGTCTAAAATTGAATTCATGTATGAGAAGTCTACAGCTAGAACTGTGAAGAAAGTGTTTACTTTTTGCCACTTCCAAACTTCACTGATCCAACATACAAAGTTGCTTAATTTAGATCTCCATTTTTCCTCACTGAGTGGCAAATGAGTAGAAATTAATTCATTTTTTATAAAAGACAGTTTCAATACAGTCAGAAGTATTTTCAAAATCTCCCCCTTATAGTGAGACAGTACACAATACTGGGGAAACCAGCACAACTTGTAAAAGGAAAGGTCATGGAAACTCCATAGACACATCCAAACTCCCTGAGGGACTGAATTGCTCGGTGGAGGGTTGTGGGGACCATGGTCTCGGGGAACATCTAGCTCAATTGGCATAACACATATAAAGACAATGTTCTACATTCTACCTTGGTAAGTGGCATCTGGGGTCTTAAAAGCCTGTGAGCAGCCATCTAAGATACTCCGCTGGTCTCATCCCTTCTGGAGCAAGGGAGAATGAAGAGAACAGGATACAAGGAAAAGATTAGTCCAAAGGACTAACAGACGACAGCTACCAAGGCCTCCACCTGACTGAGTCCAGTACAGCTAGATGGTGCCCGGCTCCCACAACTGACTGCTCTGACCGGGATCACAACAGAGGGTCCTGGACAGAGCTGGAGAAGGATGTAGAACAAAATTCTAACACACACAAAAGAGACCAGATTTACAGGCCTAAAGGAGACTGGAGAAACCCCGAGAGTATGGCCCCCAGATACCCTTTTAGCTCAGTGGTGAAGTCACTTCCGAGGTTCACGGTTCAGCCGGGTATTGGACAGCCCCATAAAACAAAACGGGACTAATGAGGCACAGCAGTCCAGGGACAAAGGCTAGAAGGCAGAAGGGGACAGGAAAGCTGATGATAGGGAACCGAAGGTTGAGTAAGGACAGCGTTGATGTGCAGTGAGGTTGTTAACCATTGTCATAGGGCAACATGTGTACTGTTTAATGAGAAACTATTTTGTTCTGTAAACCTTCATCTAAAGTGAGAATAGCAGCACAATTGGAAGAATATAATCGACGCCACTGAATTGTACCTACAGAAATTTTTGAAATGGTGTATCTTTGGCTAGGTATATTTTCACCAAAAAAAAAGGTCGAGAAGGGAGAGGGTTGACATATCGTGGGGTTGTTAACCAGTGTCATAAAACAATATCTGTACTACTGTTTAATGAGAAACTATTTGTTCTGTAAACCTTCACCTGAAATACAATAAAAAAAAAAAAGAAGCAAGAAAAATAAAATCTTCCCCTTATAAATAAAAACACTTGTAAGCAAGAAGACAAAATATCAGTATTATTTGGAGATTTTTTTTTAAAGAAATCTTTTAAAATAGTTCCTAAATTTAAAGGTTTCTAAATTATTATGAATTAAATATTTGATTAATATTTTTACACATGAATTTCTTAAATGTTAGTCAAATTTATAACAGTTGTATTTTATATGTGTTAATATTTAAGGTAACACCCGGAGAAACATCTTAAAATTAATATGTATATGAACTGACACTCAATTTTTAGAAATTAGAAGTAACAATTTCTCCTTTTAAGTTAATATTGGATTCTGTTAATTTTTAGTTGTATCTTTGTTTTATGTACATTGGTCACATTTACCGTTTAATCTGTACTAAGCCTTCTGTCCCAATGATTAATCTGTGACACTAAGCAAATGAGAACCTCTTGAGAATATTCTGCTCTACATGATAGTTTTTAGGAAGCATGGAAAGGAGAGAACACCTCTAGTCACAGAGCTATTATCAGAGTTAGAAACTGAAGTCAACCCCCAATTTTATGAATGGTTTCAGACTGAAGTGACTTTTGACTTTACCTCCAAAAGCTAAAGTATTATTCGTTAATGTCTTAACATCTCTTCCAGGCCCAATTGTTGTTCACAGATGCAGGAGAGAACGGAATACCTTGCCCCACTTAAGAAAGCTCAACAATACCGAATCTTTAAATGCAGGTTCTGAGGAGCCCTGGTGGTGCAGTGATTAAGTGATTGCCAGCTAACCTAAAAGGTGGACGCTTCAAATCCACCAGCCGCTCTGTGGAAGAAAGATGTGGCAGTCTGCTTCTCCTTCCATAAAGATTATAGCATTGGAAACCCTATGGGGCAATTTCAGTCTGTCCTGTAGGGTAGCTCTGAGTGAGTTGGAACCGACTTGACAGCAATGGGTTTGATTTTCTTGTTTTTTTTAAGGCAGGTTCTAGAGAATGTAGCTTTACAGTGCAAAGAACCGGATCTGACAGGATAAATTGGTGAAAGACTACAAGAAAAAAAGATAAAGCATTTCAGGAAGTAGGGCCTTGAAGGAGTTTACTGCTTCCTTCCTTATCAACTCCCAAGAGGAGGATAGGAATACGTGAACAAAGTATTCTACATTCTTGGAGTATTAGTAGGAGGAAAGTAAACATTTAAATAAGTGCCTGCAACGCATTTGATGATTACTGTAATTATATTCACTCATGTACCTCAGCTGTATAAATCCTAAAATAAAATTAAAACTACTCAGAAGCTAAATGTTAATAATTTATTATAGTCATAATCTTTTCCTTCCCTTCCAACAATAACAATAAAAGATCATTGACACAGCAAAAAGACCTAAAATATACTGCTTTGAACATCACACTTTACTTCTCTTCATTTGTTTTTGGGATATTTTATCCATGTTTGCAGATACTGATTTCCCATGAACATGTAGGAATTAAACACAGCCTCCACAAAGTCCACTGTTACCTAGGAACATGTCACAAAACAAGTTAAATGTATGTTTTTGTTTTTGGACTACCATTGAAAGAAATGCATATAAGCAGAAAGTGCTGTTTTTTTCTAGGCATAGAGAGATGAAAAGTGTTTCCCAAAAAAAAAAAATTATACAAGTTATTGCAAGAGGGCAAAAAAAAAAAATTGTTTTCTCACGTGGCATCCCAGTGGTTAGGAGCTCGGCTGTTAACCAAAAGGTTGGCGGTTTGAATCAACCAGCTGCTCCTTGGAAACTCTATGGGGCAGTTCTACTCTGTCCTGTGGGGTCGCTATGAGTCTGAATGGACTCCATGGCAACTTTCTTTGTTTTATTCCAAAACTGTGCCCGACCTCAATGTAGCCTATGACTTTGCAAACTGAAGACTCAATAAATGTTTGTTACATTAAAATGAGGGCAAATTAAGTCTGTAGTGGTCTATTCTCTTCCCTGTATTCATTCAACAGCCATATTTTTGTTATGGTTAAACACTATGAATAAGGAGCCCATGTGGGGCAATTATTAAGCACTCAGCTGCCAACAGAAAAGTCTGCTGTTTGAACCCACCAGCAGCTCCACGGGATAAAAGACCTGGTGATTTGCTCTCGTCGTCTAGGAAACCCTATGGAGCGGTTCTACTCTGTCATCTAATGTTGCTATGAGTCAGAATTGACTTGACAGCACACAACAAGAGGCACTATGAAAGGCACTTAGGATTGTGAATGACTGTATCTACAGTCAAGGAGATTAAAATCTGATCATTCATGAAACAAATATGAAACCAAGGCTTACTAACTCTGAATTTTCATAAAGAGGAAGAGGCAGTCTTTTGCAGCTTAAATCTCTTGGTTAACCTTGTCTTAAGCTGATTAAGGCAATTCTGTATTAGAGTTTCTAAGTATAGTAGTCCCTGCATACAAAATTTACCTTGCATTAATCTATTCTTCTCATGTATATAAATTAAAAAAAAAAAACTTTTTCCAGCATAACCCGTATTTAACCTTACATATCATCACAGTAATATGTAGACTAAAATTTTCTAGTTTCCAGTCATTGAATCTATAAAACATTTCCTTACAAGTAGGAAGTCATGTTAATGTTAAAAGGTAGTTTTAAAACATTATAAATACGATACAAATAAAATAAAAGCATATTTCATTTATCAACAACACTGCCATAAAAATTGAAATTACAATATTGCTGGGCTTAAAAACAATAGAGTATATACCCCAAAGTCTTAAAAGCAGGCATGCAAATGCTTATACACCAGGGTTCATTGAGGCACTCTTCACAATAGGCAAAAGTTGGAAACAACCCAAGTATCCATCAACGGACGAATGGATAAACAAAATGTGGTACACCACACGAGGGAATATTACCCAGCTATAAAGAGAAATGAAGTCCTGATACACGCTGCAGCATAGATGAACCTGGAAGACATTACGTTGACACAAAAGGACAAATATTGTATGATCCCACTTACATGAAATATCCAAAATAGGCAAATGCTTAGAGACCAAAGTTACCAGAGGCAGATGAGCAGGGGTTGGGAGAGTATTGTTTAAGGGGTACTGAGTTTCTACTAAAAAGGATGAAAAAGCTTGGAAATGGATAGTGGTGATGTTTGCACAACATGGTGAATGTCATTGAATTGTACCCATAAAAATGGTTGAAGTGGCTGATGTTTTGCTGTATGTATTCCACCACAATAATTTTTATAAAACATAGATAGCTTGTAGAGCCACAAACTGGGAGAATTAAATGACCCTACTGACTGATAGTCATAGTAACAAATTATGCATATTTATTTGTATTCTGGAGCTTAGAGAAAAATTGTGAAAAGATTGATGAAACAGAGGTAACCATTTTTTAATAAATGATAGTGTCCCCAAGTCTGAATACTTCAAGTCAAAACCTTTCAAAATTTAGTCAAGTCAAAGAAGGAATGTGCTGAAACTTTATCACTGGTTATACAAAATGGTATGTCCAACAACTGTAGAATTTAGGTGGTGTGCATATGAATGTTCACTGCATAAATGTTTATTTTTTCTGAACTTTTGGAAAATTTTATGACAAAACGTTAGGAAAGAATTAACACGTCTTTCTTTTGCTCTGTAGTGTCACTATGAGTCAGAATCAACTCGACGGCAATGGTTTGGTTTTGGTTTTACTCTATGTACCATTTCTGATGATTAAAAAGGTATGTACAGGACATTGCACTAACTACTAGGAGAGAGCAAAAGAATAAAGATAAAATCCATCTCTTAAAGTGTTTACAATCTAATTAGAGAAGTAATTTTCAGGAGACTATATTAAATATGGGGAATCAAGATTGGAGGGAGAGCCATTAGCAAACTGCGTTATGCAGATGACACAACCTTACTTGCTGAAAGTGAAGAGGACTTGAAGCACTTACTGATGAAGATCAAAGAACACAGCCTTCAGTATGATTACACCTCAACACAAAGAAAACAAAAATCATCACAACTGGACCTATAAGCAACATCGTGATAAAAGGAGAAAAGATTGAAGTTGTCAAAGATTTCATTTTACTTGGATCCGCAATCAACACCCATGGAAGCAGCAGTCAAGAAATCAAAAGACACGTTGCATTGGGCAAATGTGCTGCAAAAGACCCCTTTAAAGTGTTGAAAAGCAAAGATGTCACCTTGAAGACTAAGGTGCCCCTGACTCAAGCCATGGTGTTTTCAATCACATCTTATGCATGCAAAACCTGGACAATGAATAAGGAAGACTGAAGACTTGACACCTTTGAATTGTGGTGTTGGAGAAGAATATTGAATATACCATGGACTGCCAAAAGAACGAACAAATCTGTCTTGGAAGACGTACAACCAGAATGCTCCTTAGAACCAAGGATGGTGAGACTACATCTCACATACTTTGGACATGTTATCAGGAGGGATCAATCCCTGGAGGAGGACATCATGCTTGCTAAAGTAGAGGGTCAGTAAAAAAGAGGATGACCCCAAACGAGATGGATTGACACAGTGGCTGCAACAATGGGCTCAAGCATAACGACGATTGTGAGGATGGTGCAGGGCTGGGCAGTGTTTCATTCCGTAGTACCTAGGGTAGCTATGAGTCAGAACCAACTCGATGGCACCTAACAACAACATAATAAATACTGTTGACCTCCAGGAGAAACAACAAATCTGTCTTGGAAGAAGTACAGCCAGAGTGTTCCTTAGAAGTGAGGATGGTGAGACTGCTTTTTTCTTTTCACTTATTTTGGACATTTTATCAGGAGGGACCAATCCCTGGGGAAGAACATCATGCTTAGTAAAGTACAGGGTCAGCAAAAGAGAGGAAAACCCTCAACAAGATGGATTGACATAGTGGCTGTTAATAATGAGCTCAAGCATAGTAACAATTGTGAGGATGGCGCAGGACCGAGCACTGCTTCATTCTGTTATACATAGGGTTACCATGAGTCAGAACTGACTCAAGATAACATAGTAATACAAAAGAATTAATGGCAGATGCTAAATAGTTGATGAAGACAAAGCTTTATTGTTATCAGGTGCCATCAAGTCGGTTCCAACTCACAGAGACCCTGTCAACAACAGAACAAAATGTTGCCTGTTCCTGTCTTGAGGAAATATTACGTAAATAAAAATTATCTTCAAGGAAAGGTTTTAGGGAAATAAGAGCTGAATTACCATTTTAGGGATAGTTAGGATTAGGTAAATGAGTAGGAGCGAACCAGACTAAGTGAGCAAGGTGGTGACAAAAGTTAGAGATAGTGAGTAGACAAGTCAGCTAGAATGGAAGAGTCCTATGGAAAGAGATTGCCTGGGAATGTTGAAGGCTCTTAAAGATCATTTCTTAGTGAACAGGAAACCTTGAGCAAAGAAGTGCTAGCTGAACAATTTTTTTTTCAGGAAAGATATTTTTCAGAATACATAGTTAGGTTTCCTGAAAGATACCACAGAGACCATTGAAGTATGAGAAGAAGGCAGAGCTGAGGCATAAGAACATAGTGACAGTCAGCACCGGATGCAGCTGGCAGTTGACTTTGGCACCAATCTGTAACTAGTCTAATATGAACTTGGATTATATGCCAAGCTGTAGCAAGCTTCATAATTTAATAGCTATATAATTATATCTGCCTAAAGCCTATGTTGTAAATTTGTAAAGATGCCTGCTTTGTGCATAGGGAAACAGAGGCACTGTAAAATCTAGGTAACTTTTCAAGGTCACCTGGCTAACAAGTAACAGAGTTGAGATGAAAATCTAGAAAATCTCATTCCAAAATTTGTTCCCTTAACCATTATGTAGAACAATAACACATCTCTGAAAATGAAAGTGATGGAGAAATTGTATATATTGGAATTTGTCTCAGGAAAAGTGTCATGAGTAGATCAGATTATTTCAATAAAACACATGGTGTCAACAGTGTGAGGCCTCCTTTCAGTCTCAGTAAAACAAGTTGCTATTGAGTTGATTCCAACTCATGAACAACCCATATGTTTCAGAATACAACTGCTCCATGGGGTTTTCAATGACTGATTTTTTGGAAGTAGATCACCAGGCCTTTCTTCTGAGGCACCTTTGGGTGGACTCAAACTTTCAAACTTTTCTTTTTTTAGCTTTATCAGTAATGCTTTATTATTTACTTTAACAAGGGAATTGTATTTATGTATTTTTATTGGGCTTTAGATGAAGATTTACAGAACAAAATAGTTTATCATTAAACAATTAACACACGTATTGTTTTGTGACATTGGTTGCCAACCCCGTGACATATCAGCACTCTTCCTTTCTCAACCTTGGTTTCCCCTCTTCCATTCCTCCAGCTTTCCTGTACCCTCCTGCCTTCCTGTCCTTGCCCCTGGGCTCATGTGCCCCTTTAGTCTTGCATACATGGTTGAGTTATGTGTAGTATTGTTTGTTTTATGGGCCTGTCTAATCTTTGGCTGAAGGGTGAACCTCAGGAGTGACTTCAGTTCTGAGTTAACAGGGTGTCTGGGGGTCATACTCTTGGGGTTTCTGCAGTCTCAGTCTGACCAGTAAGTCTTGTCTTTTTTTTTTTTTGTTCTACATTTTTCCCCAGCTCTGTCCAGGACCCTCTATTTTGTGATCCGTGTCAGAGCAGTCAGTGGTGGTAGCTGGGCACCATCTGGTTGTGCTGGACCCAGTCTAGTGGAGGCTGTGGTAGTTGTGGTCCATTAGTCCTCTGGACTAAACTTCCCGGCTTGTCTTTGATTTTCTTCATTCTCCCTTGCTCCAGTTGGGGTGGGACGAGTGAAGTATCTTGGATGGCTGTTCACAAGCTTTTAAGACCCCAGACGCTACTCACCAAAGTAGGATGTAGAACATATTCTTTATAAACTACGTTATGCCAGTTGAACTAGATGTCCCCTGAGACCATGGTCACCAGCCCTAAGCCCAATAATTTGGTCCCTCAGGGAGTTTGGATGTATCTATGAAGCTTCAATGACTTTGCCTTGTTTAAGTTGTGCTGGCTTCACCAAAGTTACCACTTATTAACTGTGTAGTTAGTGTTTTTCCCTCCTCACCCTTCCCCTACCTCGTAACCATCAAAGATCATTTCTTTCTGTTGTATAAACCTTCTTTTCATGAGTTTTTATAATTGTGGTCTCATACCGTATTTGTCCTTTTGTGATTGACTTATTTCACCCAGCTTAATGCCCTCCATAGTCATCCATGTTGTAAGATGTTTCACAGATTCATCATTGTTCTTTATTCCTTTGTGTGTATGTACCATAGTTTATCTATTTTTCTATTGATGGGCCCTTAGGTTGTTCCCATCTTTTTGTTATTGTAAATAATGCTGTAAGGAATATGGGTGTGCATATGTCTATTCGTGTGACAGCTCTTATTTCTCTAGGATATGTTTCTAGGAGTGGGATTGCTGGATCGTATGGTATTTCTATTTCTAGCTTTTTAAGGAGGTGGCATGTCATTTTCCAAAATGGTTGTACCACGTTGCATTCCCACCAGCAGTGTATAACAGTTCCAATCTCCCCAGAGCCTCTCCAACTCCTCTGTTATTTTCTGTTTTTGTGATTAGTACCAGTAATATTGGGTGAGATGGTATCTCATTGTAGTGTTTATTTGTATTTCTCTAATGGCTAGTGATTGCAAGCATTTCCTCATGGGTCTGCCAGACGCCTGAATGCCTTTGGTGAAGAGTCTGTTTATATCCTTTGCCCTTTTTTAAAAAAATGGATTGTCTTTTCGTTGTAGAGGTGTTAGATTTTCCTATAGATTTTAGAGATTAGACATTTCTTGGATTTGTCATAGACATTTTTTTTTTCCCAGTCTGTACTTTCTCTTTTTTTTACTCTTTCAGTGAAGTCTTTTGATGATCATCAGTGTTTAATTTTTTAGATGACCCCGGTTATCTAGATTATCTTCTGGTGTTTGTGTATTGTTAGTTATGGTTTGTATCCTGTTTATGCCATGTACTAGGGCCTCTAGCATTGACCCTATTTTTTCTTCTATGATCTTTATAGTTTTCAGTTTTATATTTAGGTCTTTGATCCATTTTGAATTAGTTTTTGTGTATGGTGTGAGGTATGGGTCCTGTTTCTTTTTTTTTTTTTTTTTTTTTTTGCAGATGAACATCCAGTTTTGCCAGTACCATTTGTTAAAAAGACTGTCTTTTCCCCCATTTAATGTACTTTGGGCTTTTGTTGAAGATTGGGTGACCGTATGTGGATGGATTTACATCTGGGTTCTCAACTCTGTTCCATTAGTCAATGTGTCTGTCATTGTACCAGTACCAGGCTGTTTTGACTACCATAGCTGTAAAGTAAAACCTCCAAACTTTTGGAAGCAGCTGAGCATGTTAACCATTTGCATCACTCGGGGATTCCCCTTGAAGCACACCCAAGTAAAAACAGTTATTAGCCTGCCTTTCAATGAAGGTTAAACTGGTCGAGTAGGACTTTTGTTTTGATATGTGAGGCATGAAACTTGAAATTATGATCAGTGGTTCTTTCTTTCCATTTCTCCATCTGAAAAGATATTGGGCAAATATTTTAGGAATATTCTTTTGAAGGGACCCCAAGTTATCAGTGTATCTGATAACTCTGATAGGATAAGATGAGCAAAATTCATTGTGAGTCTGTTCACATAAAAGTTAGCCAGTCTCATTCATTACTGTGAACCACTGCTATCATTTAGAAGCCAGAGACAGGAACCCAAAGGATGCCGAGAATCAAGCTTATACTCACAGAGAATTGCTTATATTTTTATCACTACCAACAAAGAGCCAAAGCAAGGACAAATGAGAATCCCTCTCTCTGATCTATGCTAATATCTGCACACCACTGACCATTACTCATTTTATTTATCACGTACACATGATACCATCCTTTCCATCCAAATCTTAATCACAGCATTTTAACAACTAGAGAGTTTTAGGATATAGAGGCATGCTATCTGATTTACCACCTGTCTGAGAACTCGCTATGGCCATCAGAAAAGTTTGAGAATTCCTCAGTAGAATATCTCTCTGAGAGTTCTCATTCATCCTCAGCAGGCACCAGAAGAGTAATGGCAGATACAACCTAAAATCAGAGATCAAACACTCACATGCAATGATTCTTGAAAATCTCATATACCTATCTCGTAGGGTTACTGGTGTGCTGGTAAATAATTAAAAACCAGTGATCTGGAGATTAAAAACAAACAAACCTAATTTGTAGTTTTTGCCAATTTCAAGCTACTCATCATGGCCAATTTTTAGCTACTAGTGTGATGTCACTGCACTCACAGTTGGGAAGCCATGTACACAACTGGCTTTTGCAAGCCTGCTCAGGCACACCACTGGGGTCTTAATACGTTCATCCTAGTGAACCAACGGCCCAAAAAAAGTTTATGCACCTATATGCAAAGGGTAACTCTCCTCTGTGGGGAAGTCCAGGCGCAGCTGCCTGTTCGCCATAATTTCTGACTTACCCAGAAATTTCTGATTTGTGGCTAAGTTTTAATGGTTACTGCCTAAAAATTGGCTATGCACAGCTAAGCATTTGAGGAAATAATAATCCCAGGAGACTTGCTAGGATATATTAATCACACGCTTCTATTTTTAAAAATAAGTCTATATGATACCTTAAATTATACCTAATTTTTAAATATGGGAAATTGAGAACAATTAGTGTAGATTTATAGGCAAAAGTATCCCATGTGAGTGTAAAGTAAGTCAAAGTGTGTTAACCAGATCGTGCTCAGAGGAAAATGGAAATAATTATGAGCCATTCAATCCTCATACCTGAGTCAGGCTTCTCATTGAAAATTGGGGGTAACTGAAACTCCCCATCAAGGATGGAGTTCTAAATAGTATTACCAGAATTGTCTTATAAACAGGGCCTATGCCCTTAATATAATACTCATGAGTCTTAATGGCCCATATGGTGGGATTTATTAATCCAAAATTTACATCTGACAGTAATTAAGAATCTCTAAGCCAAAGAGGTATAAGTAAGAATACAACTGTCATAAAGAGAAGAAAAAGAGGAAGGAAATAGTGCTTATTTGTGAAAAGGAGAAAATTTAAAAGTCTAATTCTCCCAGAAAAATTTAAAATCTCAGAGTTGGAGCAGGATTTTTCATGCAGGGACCACACACTGGCTCCAAATAAACAAGGAAGGCAAGAACTAAAGCTACACAGGTGACTCCTCAGGCTATGGATTGGGTTGGTTCAATAATTCGTTGTACTATGAATGAGAACATACCATGCATTTGGAAAATTAAGAATATAATGTCTAGGAAGAAAATAAGTGCTTCCAATTAGTAAAATAACATCTTTGCTAAGAAAAAAGAGAGAGCGATCCTGTTGTTGAATTTCTACTTTGCATTCAGTATTTCTAGTTCCTTCACAGTTTTGCAAGGTATGTACTTTGCTTGTTTTACTAAGAAGGAAACGGAGGCTCTGAGAGGTTAAGTTAATTTCCCAAAGCTGCACAGCCACTCTGGTGCAAAAGCCTATGAAACACGTTGAATATATTTACTATTTAGAGTGAAACACCTAGGACTTGCTCTGTACAGGGAGAAAATAAATTTTTACCATTTATAGAATAGAGACTGGAACAGGGGGAGTCCTGCTAAAGAATTTGATAGATGAAAGAAATGAATATAAAGCTTCTGCCATTTCTTCATTAATGCTGAAATGTGGGGACCCCAGTAAAAAGTCCTTTCCTTAGCAGCACACCTTAATCAATTTTGGGAAGTGCAAAAATAAGTCCTGAGCTCAAAATATTAGATGGGGTTTCCCACATAGTATACTAATAGGGGATTTAAGGCATCATCTTTGATCACTAAAGCAAAGAGTGACCTTGGAAAGCTGGAAAAAACAGTGGTATTTGGGCTCCACAAAAAAAAGTTCTGACCAAAGATAATTCCCAAACAATGTTGGAAGTAAATTTCTGAAAAATAGGATCAATATTAACTAGTTCTGGGCAACTGTCCAGTTACTACGAGGGCCATGCTGTTTCTGATGGCACCTCATTGGCTAATAATCTGTGGAGCTGAGATCTTGAAAGAACTACCCTTATGTTAAATATCATATCTCATACGTTTAAATTTTTCCCATCAGAAATCCATAGTATTCCATAAAGTTTTCACAGTCCATCATTTCAGAAATGTATACAAAAGTTTTAACATGAATACAAAGGGTAACTCTCCTCTGTGGGAAAGTCCAAGTCTCCTTTGCCAGAAAAAAACAAATCCTTAAAAATATTATGGATGTTCCTGAATACTGCTTATTGAAGCCCTGAGGAAAATGTATTTTAAGGTGTAGAAATCAAAAACTGTTGTACAATATGCTTTTCCAAAGCCTGTGACTGTTAAATAGTTAAGAGAAATTATATTTTAAAAACATAGAAAGATTGTTTAGTAAAAGAGTGGACATTCTTTACTGATGAAGTCCTTGTGGAATAGCCCCACAGCAAACAAAGTTCCTATTGTATTAATGATTGATCCAATAAAATTAATTCACTCTTGTAAGTTGTATGAAGCACAGGTCCACAGAACAGATGGTTGAATGTATCTGTGGAACCACACTGACAAACTATAGATAAAGACCTAATGAAAACAATTAAAATAATTTATATTTGAGTCAAACATCTGCTCTTTTACAGCTAGAGCAATGGAATCAATTTTTACCAAAAAAAAATAAATGATAATCATTTCATTGTTTAAATTTAAACATTGACCAGATGCTTAAATGAGAAGATTAAGGAGGGCTCATAATTTTTTTTAAATGTTTAAGACTCTTACTTCTTAAAAAATTTTAAATGAATTGAATAAGAACTTAAGGCAGTTGTTAATTTTTTTTTACCTGTACATTCCTCAAACATTCACAGCGCTATGTTTGATACACATCACTGACGAAACACTAACACTTTTGTCTTCTTGTCACTTTAAAAGCATTCTACCTTTTACTGTCTACCACTATTGTACCATTGACTTGCAGGCATCGATGTCTATTTGTGGATATCAGGTTTGGTCCATTTGGTCAAAGTTAGACAGTAGGTTGTTTAAAAATCCTAAATGACCTAAGAGAGATTTATTTTAAAGGAAAGATAAAAATATAGGGTAACTATATGTTTCCACTGCCTTACGTCTTTTCATAAGGCCTTTAAAACCCCTGTTGATTTATATGAATTTAGAAGTATGGAGAAAGAATGCCTCATCACAAACATTGATGAGTATAACTGCAATCAAATATGGAATTTTTATCCAAATTTATTATCTCTTCATATGATATTTACACAGATAAATCTGGAAAGGATTAAAGAATTGAGACTATTTAGCACATTATTCATTATTTAGTTATTTAAACTGTTTATATTAGTCATCCTTCACAATACCAGTGATCTCCATTCTATCAGATTTTGAGGGTCATATATTAAACTGTGTATCTACACTTTTTAATTAAAATATCTTCCAGTACAAGGTCGCTATCAGTAGGAATCAGTGCCACAGCACACAACAACAGTATAGTTCAGACGAATTCTCATGATTCTAAGAGTTTATCCCAAGCTTTGCAGCTTCACTACTGACTAAACCTTAGCTAGCTCTTTTTTCCTCACTGCTAGTGAATTCAAACCGGCAAGATAATGTATACATTCTACTTATTAACCCAATGAAATAAAATGTTTATAAATAACTGTTTTCCAGTGTGTTGAATTATGTTTAATTTTTCTCTGATCTATCTCCAGTTCATTAAAATTAGTTTTGTCATGTAATAGTTTAGAAATAAAACTTGGCAAGAGGTCTAAATAATTTAATAACTAAAAATAAATTATTTAGAATAGATAGACTTTTTTTCTTTCCAATTAGTGTTCATTAATGCCATACTACAGGAAGAATGATAACTTCCTAAAACAGCTTCAGCGTATACTCAACAATATGCAGGTCACAAATTCCAAAGATATATTTTGTGATAAATCAAAATCCCTCATTCTATTGCTTAGCCATTTTTTCATAGTACAAATTTAATATATAGACTATGGGATCACCACAATAACAAATAAACAGAACTTTGAGACTGATTTTTTAGCTCACTCAATTCAAATACATTTTCCTCTAGAACGTGAGACAAAAAAGGAAAAAATAAATCTAATTTTTTTCTATTGACTCTTAATATGAACCTCCACTAAAAAAAGGAGAAAAACTAAAAAAAAAAGAAAAATTCTATGTAAAATGAATGTTTAAATAGTCTGAAAATGCAACCAGATTTATGTTAAATTGCTGTATTCTGTTAATTATTTTTCAAGATACTGTAGTTTTTTTTTTCTGAAAAATTTTAAGAAAGAATAAACTATATTTAGGATAATCATAGTTATAATGTGTTATGTTCCTTTTTTAATGAAAATTGGGGATCCATGTATGTTATGAGTAATCTTGCAAAGAAAGAGATCATTTGATTAATAATAATACTATATTCTTCAAAATTCTTGGATAAATATGGGTTTACTATATAATGAGAAACAAAATTCCAAAATACCTTTTTTCTCAGAGTTTTCAATATCTTATTAAAATATTTAGTGGTCCCAGTTTAGAAATAATATCTTGAAAGTGGCTTACAATTTTAACATATGTATTAGTCACTTCCCTGTTCATGACTGTGTGAGCTCTGACTAGAAATAAAGGGCATATATTTAAATAATGGTAATTCCTAAAGAGGCATAAGGCACACTTTTGTTGATCTAACCAAGTGTCTTAGTTATCTAGTGCTACTATAACAGAAATACCACAAGTGGATGGCTTTAACAAACTGAAGTTTATTCTCTCACAATTTAGAAGGTTAGAAGTCCGAATTCAGGGCCCCACCTCTAGAGGAAGGATTTCTCTTTCTGTGGGCTCACAGTTTAGGAGGAAGATCCCTGTCTCTTTTCAGCATCTGTGGGCCTGGCATTCCTTGGAGATCTCCACGTGTTTTGGCATCAATCTTCCCCTGGGTCTAGGAGGTTCTCAGAGCAGGGATCCTGGGTCCAAAGGACACACTCTGCTCCTGGCTCTTCTTTCTTTGTGGTAGGCAGTCCCCCCTCCCTCCCCACCACCCCCGCCCCTGCCCCCGGCTTACTTCTTTCTCCTGTTATCTCTTATAAGATAAAAAGTGATACAGGCCACACCACAGGGAAAGTCCCCTTACATTGGATCAGGGCTGTGACCTGAGTAATGGTACTGAATCCCACCATAATATTCTTTAATACAATGTAATCTTGCCTCATTAACCACAGGCAAAGATTAAGATTTACAACACATAGGACAATTACATCAGATCACAAAATGGAGTAGAACCACACGATACTGGAAATCATGGCCTAGCCAAGTTGGTATGTATTTTGGGGGACACAATTCAATCCATGACACCAAGTAAGAATGAAACTAAGCAATTCAGAATTATAGATAACACTTTAACCCTGATGAACAATTTTCTTTTTTTTGAATTTTTTGGTGATGCCATGCTTTTTCACTAATGGAATAGACGCTGAATTGATGTTTGTTGGTAGTTTTTTTATTATTTGAAAAAATGGGGTGCCAGCTGCAAGTGGGACATATCAGTCCCATGTTCCGTGAAGCACATCACACATGCAGAACATGGCACATCACACTTCCTGGTTACACTTGAGCCATAAAATATCTTACTCAACTTTCCAAAAATGCACAAAAAAAGCTAAATAACAGTGTACTTGCTTCACATAATTGTTATCAATTTGATTTAGAGTAGGCCATATCAGTACCATGTTCCATGAAGCATATCACATGTGCAGGACATATAGGTCCCAGGACCCAGGAAGTGCATCAGAAAATGTTTTCACCCCCAGAATAATTCATTTACTTGAATATTTCTGAATGCCGGTAACCATACCTCCCCAATAACACAAAGAAAATAGCAAACATACTTGCAAGCCTTATCTTGGTATACAGAAGCCAAAAGACACAAAATTTTCACACAATCACTCCTCCAGGTAGCATCCCCTCATATGTATGTCTGTCAACCCACAAATGTGGCACAAACCAACTTCCTTGTTTTTAGGCAGTTGCACCAGTATCCACCAGGATGCCAGAATGTACTGTTGTTGTTATTATTAGGTGCTGTCAAGTCGGTTCTGACTCATAGTAACCCTATGTACAATAGAACGAAACACTGCCTGGTCCAGCACCATCCTCACATGCTTGATAATTCTCGTTGAGGGTCTTCCTCTTTTTTGCTAACCCTCTACTTTACCAAGCATAATGTCCTTCTCTAGGGACCGATCCCTCCTGATAACATGTCTGAAGTATGTGAGATGTAGTCTCCGCATCCTTGCTCCTAAGGAGCATTCTGGCTATACTTCTTCCGAGACAGATTTGTTCCTTCTTCTGGCAGTCCATGGTTCAATAGTCAATATTCTTCACCAAAACCATAATGCAAAGACATCAGTTCTTCAATCTTCCTTATTCATTGTCTAGTTTTCATATACATATGAGCCTATTGAAAACACTAGGGCTTGGGTCAGGTGCACCTTAGTCCTTAAAGTGACATCTTTGCTTTTTAGCACTTTAAAGAGATCTTCTAAAATTTTGCTGAAGATCGTTCAAGAATGAAGTAAAATGGCTCAATCGCCTGCCAATAAACTTCTAGGGGCAGAAAATGTAACTTATAAATATTCCATGGTCCATGAAAGGGTTAACTTCTCTTCCCTTTGTACCTTTCTATTTGTCTAATTAAAGCTTTTCATAGCTTACCAACCATATGAGTAAGCAAAATGTCTATGACCGATGTCAATTTAACAGCCATGAATAAAACAAAGCATTGGTGAGTGTATTCACTGAACTATTATCAGGCTCATGTAAGGTAATATGTGTGAAAGTACTTAAGAAATTGTGAGGCAGTATATAAATGTAAGGTATTGTTATCATTATTATATGCTTCTGACTACACACCAGAAGAATGACAGCTGAATATACTGAAAAGAGGCATTCTTGGAAAACAATGAACATAATATCCTAGAGCTGATTTGCAGGTCCCTTTTGTATTTGAAACACTAAGCAAAATAAGCCATCTGAAAAAAATAACTCTGCTAAATCTATCTCATTGAAAAAACCTTGTGCCTTCATTTTGTAACAGTATAATGAGAATTTTGTATGTCTTTTTCATGGTTTTATACACTTTAAAAAGAACCTAAGACAGGGATTCAGAAATCTAGAATCTGGCCCTCATTTTACTTCCAGCTTACTGCATGACTTCAAGGATACTTAACCTCTCAAACCTCACTTATTACATTACACCAAAAAAAAAAGAAAAAAACCATTTTCATGGATATCAACTCACAGACATCTTATAGGATAGAGCAGAACTACCCCACAGGGTTTCCAAGCAGTGGCTGGTGGATTCGAACTGCCGACCTTTTGGTTAGCAACCAAACTCTTAACTACTGTGCCACCAGGGCTCCTTTCACATTATAAATGTGCCTAAAATGACTATTTTGCAAGACTTTGGTAGAATAAAACCTTTGAGTACCTAGTACTTGATCCTGGTATATAACATGTTTAAATATGAATGTTAAAAATAATCTAAAAACATACATCCCCTATCCTTACCAAGGAGTTCCTGGGTGGTGCAAATGGTTAACACACCCAGCTGCTAACAGAAAGATTGGAGGTTCAATTTCTCCCAGAGGCATCTTGGAAGAAAGGCCCGGCAATTTACTTCTGAAAAATCAACCATTGAAAACCCTGCAGAGCACAGTTCTACTCTGACACACGTGGGGTCACCGTAAGTTGGAGTTGACTCTATGGCAATTGGTAAATATCCTTACCAGCCTTTTTGGAATCAATTTTACTTTAAAATTTATTCACCAGTTTTGTTTGCTATTATCCCCTACTTGCTCACACATGGTATTAGCCCCTGTGAGATTTCTTCTAAGTATTTCTGGGAGTCTACCTGGGCATGACTGGCAGCACTATAAATGCACCGACCTCAACTCCAGGCATATTTTTTATATTCCTCTGGCCAGTGCACTCTCTTGTTCCCCACAGCATCCATTTCCAAGCTCCACTTCCTCAAACCATTGACTCAGCCACATCCACCTCGCTTTCAGCAGATGGCTTGTTGTCCTACTTTGCAGAGAAAATAGATGCCTGTTTCTTGTACTATCCTCACCTCAGTCCCTTGAATTATTTAAGTCTAATCATCCTACCTGTGCTCTATTATCAGTATTTTCCAAACTATCTTTGAAGAACTAGAATTTTTCATTGTCAATACATCATTGTTGCTGTTGTTAGGTACTGTCAAGTCGCTTCCAACTCATAGCAACCCTACGTACAATGGAACGAAACATTGTCTGGTCCTGCACCATCCTCACAATTGTTGCTATGCTTGAGCCCATCCTTGCAGCCACTGTGTTAGTCCATCTTGTTGAGGACCCTCCACTTCACCAAGCATGATGTGCTTCTCCAGGGACTGATCCCTCCTGATAACATGTCCAAAGTATGTGAGACTTGTCTCAAATAAAAATGAATAAATAGAAAAATGAAATAAAAACAGACATAAAATACAAGCCAAAACATATTTATTAGATCTAACTAATATAAAATAACAGTCAAATTCTAAAATGTTTCTAAATGTTCATTCTTCATTTCTGTACATCTGCATCACAAAGAAGCGACAAACACATGATGAACTAGGACCAATTCTCGGACCAGAGTTGAGTAGCCTTTATGAGTATACAGCTACTCCTATCTTTTTAGGAACTTTGATGTATTAATTATCCCCTTTCCTGCATCCTTTTCTCCTTCTACTGACTCATTAGCATTTAAGCATATTCATGCTTCTCCCCAAGCTACCATGTATACCTCAGCTCCACTTTTCAGCAAAACAGTTTAGAAGAGTATCTACGACTACCAGCCTGCACTCTCTTCTACCTCACTCTTCATTTCTTTGTTGTCTGTCTTCCATCTCAGTCACTGCGCTGGAAGCACTCTTGCCAATCTAACAACCAGGAATAATTTTACCTCCCAGGAGACATTTGGCAATGTTTGACAACATTTCAGTTGTCACAACTGAGGGATACTACTGGCATCTAGTGGGTAGAGGGCAGGGATGCTGCCAAACATGCCGTAATGCATAGGATGGCATCCCAAAACAGAATTATTCAGCCCAAAATGTGCTGGGTATACAGGTTGAGAAACTCTGTGCTAAAAGCAATAGCCACATTTCAATTCTTATTAAAGTTGACTTCTTCCAGGATTTGACACTGTCAACTAATCTCTGTTTGCAGAATCAGAGGCCTGGGAGGCAGATCAAATTGGCCGAGTTCATGTCCTACACCTGGGCTGCAGCTGCCAAGGAACTAGGAGAAAGAATATCTGCTTCTCTTTTCTCCTATTCCTTTCCCTTTTGAGGTTTCCCTCTAACAGATATCCAGATGATGGGTAAATAAAAACGATGAAGGTCGACTGTAATGTACCAAACATATAGTTCCCCAAATCTTCTATATCTATCTCACTGAAATAGGCCAGCATTGTGAAACTGTTTGTCAAGCTGAGTCTTTACTTTTGAATTTTTCTCTCCTTCATCCCTAACATCCAGTCACCCAGTGATACTCATTCTACTATCTATATCTCAAATCCGTTCATTTCTCTT
The DNA here is from genome assembly GCA_030035585.1 of Dugong dugon. Taxonomy (NCBI): domain Eukaryota; kingdom Metazoa; phylum Chordata; class Mammalia; order Sirenia; family Dugongidae; genus Dugong; species Dugong dugon. The sequence goes on along the minus strand of CM057460.1, from coordinate 105,294,834 downwards.
CATCCTAATCTCCGACATGCTTGTCAATAAAGAAGCCTAAAGAAGCAGGATGCAAATATTGGCAGAAACCAAAGGTCTCTGAGTCTGTAGAGAGCAGCCAAAAGAAGCAGGAGATGGTTCGGAATTCAGTCAAGCTCTGATGGTAACAGCAGTGGCTCCCAGTGGCTCCTGGCCACGATGCTGGGTTGTCCATGTCACAGGAAGGAGACTTCTCGTGATGTGAGTTTACACTGATTATCATTTTGCTCCTGTACTACTATTAAAACAGCATACATACTACTCTCTTGCCCTTTACACCTTCCCAATGCATTCTCAAACCTGCATTCAGAATTATCTTTGTAAAATGCAAAATTTGACCCAATCTCCCTCTGCATTAAAACCATTTAATGGCTTCTAGTTCCCTTTTAAATAAGGACAACCTCCCTGTCATGGTTTATGCGACTTCATGATCTGACGCCTGACTACTTTTCTGTTCTCATCTTTAACTACTTTTACTCCTCCACCAGCAACGCATCACACTGTGAATTCTATCAGACTCTTAATTTTTTCAACTCTCCACACTCCCTCTTACAAGTAGTCTTTTGAATACTGTTCGCCATCTTTCCTCTTCCTTTTCCCAGACAAAATCCTACTCAACCTTCAGCCATTTGATAAGAAAACATAAAAAACCTTCTTTGACCTCCTAAATCCAGGGTAAGTGCCCTGTAATATAGTTTGTTTGCTTTTTTTTTTTTTAAATAAATGCTGTCTTGACACAATTTTGAGGCTCTGGCTGATGGCTGGTCAGTTCCCATTCTTAAGCAGCTGATTAAGTCCACTCTCCAGCCATTCCCCTTGTCTTGTCAGGTTCTCACACTCCTCAGCCACTAGGCACCCACGTGAATAGGCTCAGGGATAGGTACTCAACAACCAGTGACAGCCTCCATGCATCAGAGCCCACAAAATTATTCAAATTAACCAATCCCCAGGGAGCCCATGAAACCTAGCTAACCCCGCCCTGTTTGCGATACACTGAACCCTCTCCTATAATTCCGGTTTGTTACTGAATCTTCAGGTGCAACCTCCTGTGTGGCCCTGCCTCATGGCATGCTGTGTTCTCCCCAGGGAACTGTGAGCATAATCAATTTCTTTTTTCCATGACATCAATCTCCATGTCCGTTTGCCTTACCGTACCTTATCAAATAAATCTCGGGTACACTTAAAACATGCCCCTTTTAAGTTCTCATAGAACACATTCTACCTCTCTATCATACTATTTACTAGGATACTATTTAATATGGTATTTACATATTTATTCATATTTAGTCCTTCTCCCTTCTGGAAGGATAAATTCTGACACCAGAAATTTAATATCATATTCCTTTCTTTATTTCCTGTCCCTAGCTTACCCTCTGGCACGTAAATAAAAACAAAATGAAATCCTTTGCCGTCAAGTCAATTCCGATTCGTAGCAACCTATGGGACAGAGTAGAACTGCCCCATAGGGTTTCCAGGGAGCAGCTGGTAGATTCAAACTGCCAACCTTTTGGTTAGCAGACTGAGTTCCTAACAACTGTGCCATCAGTGCTCCATCTGGCACATGGTAAGTGTTAAATGACTACTTTGTCAGGGAAGAAAAAAGCAAGCAGTCGGATAGAACACCAACCAGGCATTAAGACTATACGAAGTAGTCATTTAACACTTAACATGTGCCAAATGTGTTAAATGTTAAATGACTGCTTCGTATGGTCTTAATGCCTGGTTGGTGTTCTATTGGACCTCTGTTTTTTTTTTTTTTTCCTGACAGTTCTCATCTGGCCTTGTGCCTTACCGTGGTCTTCCTGCTCGCCTATCCTTCCCAGGTCACTTTCCTCATGTCTACCTAGTGCAAGGCATGCGGGTTAGGGGGTGACAAGATTGTGCTACATTCCCTCCAGTTTTCACAGAACCTGGGCCATACTGCAATTTAGAGGAATGGAGAAAGTGCCTCTCTCCCTGGTACAGTCACAACAGGACTCTGATCCTGGCTGGGACTACATGCTATTCCTTCCATTTCCAGTTCCTCCACCTCTTCTTTTATTTTGCCTCACACAATATCTTCAGAAAACATTCCCCTCATAGGCCCATTCCATATTTTCGTATAACTTTATGTAAATGGCCACCAGTGCCCAAGCTCAATCTTAGTGTAGGCTGACCCAGGATCATCCCCAAGATAGACTATATTTCGTTTTTGCTCATATTTTCCAATTGCTATAAAATGTCCTCAGTGGGAAGAATCAGAAGTATACCCTCAGTTTCAATCAAGGCTAAAATGTAGGTGTAGAGATAAAGGTAAAATCTTTTTTCCCCCCCTATCTTTTGCATATACTAAACTTCCATTTTCATTATCAGAATCACTTATATTGGTCAAATGGACCCTGAGCAGAGTACATAGATCCTTGATTGGGACACAAAATGTAATAGACATATCACTTCCTGGAAAGAGTCTGTGGAAATAATAGTCTTTAATAAAATAAATGGCAAGGCTTCCAGTGTATGACTAGTTAATAAAACAAAGCATATCATTTTTCTGATATCCCAAAGAATCACTCCCCTGCCACCCATCTCAGAATGTTGACTGATTCTACATTCTTTAATAAGAAGCACAAAATCAAACTGGGAGCCAAAAATTGTGATCATTATCTACCATGTGACCTCAGTACTTAATAATTAGAGATCCCTGATTTTTCTCTCTTAAAATTACATTTTTTAAACTTTGAGTACCTAGATTTTCAGGAGAAAGAAATGACACCTTTCAGCTGCTCAAATTTTATTTTTGTTGCTACTTACAAATATTGCTCCCATTCACAAATAATAGAGGGGAAATTATTTCCATGAAATATTGAAATTTTCCATATGTATCTTTACCCATAGTAGCATATGAAAGTATAAAAGACTAGTAAGTAATTTTTCAGGTTAAATACAATGACTGTATTGAGGAAGGACTCTTGGATGCTCATAGTGTAAGCAAATATACTTCCATACCCTATCAATCTCTCACACCTGTTCTACATGCTTACTTGAGTTGCAGGATTGCTATTCATCACCTACCTCTATGCCTCTGTCTCTAATTTTCACATTTATCTAATCATCCTGGAATGTATTGGACTTTTGAGTTCATATTTCTGGCGCATCTGTACAAAATTTGGGAATAATTTCAGTCAGAAACCTATTTTCAGTAAATGTTTTGCCTCTTCACTTTGTGGACCATTTTTGGTTTCCCTTAAACTCATACCAGCTGAACTGTATCTTTCCTAATTCTGATGTTTTCTCCAGCAGCAGAGGGTGTTTTTCAGATATGTTTTATGCTAGCTTTGTGGACAGAGGGACTGGCACTTCTTAACTATTGAAAATTATCTTTGTGTGTATAAACCGGAGCCAGCACTGTTTCCTTCTCCTTTTATCTTCTCTTTTTCAGATACGAATTTTTTCCCTATACATTGCAAACACATGCTTGTTCACTATATAAAATCTTTCCTTCACCTGTGATCAAATAAAACTTTATTGTTTATTTGTGCTATGCAGACCTTTTATTTTCCTACCCTATAAATGATCACTTATTGTCCTTTGGACTAACCTCCAAAACAACAGATTGCTGAATGTATTCTCCTGGGTAGTGGATGTCTGTATGATATCTACCAGATATAGAACAAATCATATTTTGTAAACTAGATTTTCAAGTTGGGAGTTGCTTTCTTTTTTATTCAATTTTCGCTTTACTAAGGTGTTCTTTTATTAGCTTTGAAGCCTCAGCTTTGATTTAACAATTCAGGGTACAAATTATGAGAAAGTTTTATTTGGCTAAAGTGTTTTCCACACGATACAATTAGCATCTTCATTCCTAATCTATTCTCAGAAAAGTTTGCTTGAAAGACTTCAAAGTTGCTTTGTATGATCCTCCCAAGCACCTGAATATTTACAAGTCTTTTCTCTTGCTTGCTCTTTATTGAGGATTTGGCATGACTTCTCAGTTTTTATCATATTGGTAAACTTTTGCATGTATTTATCTTAAGCTATCATTATCTCCCAGGCTTAGCCCAAAAATCTAAGCATCATCCTTGATTCCTCTTTTCTATCACTCCCCTCCTGCAACCCATCTGAAAAAACTGTCTACTCAGACTTTAAAATATACCCCAAGTCTGACAGCTACCATCTACCTCCCACTAACTGATCCCCCAATTCAACCCACTGTCAAATCTCATCTGGATTGCTACAGTGGTCTCCTCATTTCCATTCTGGTTCTTCTATATCGATTCTCAACCCAGCAGTCAGAGAGATCTTTATAAAACCTCATTCCTATGGTAAAATATTCCAGTGGCTCCTCACAACATTTAAGATAAAATGGAAACTCTTTACCAGGAGCAGAGGGTCACATATAATGTGGCTCTTAGTTACCATTCTGTCTCATTCCCCAAAACCCTCCCCTCCGCATACTCTGCTACAACCACACAGGCCTTTTTGCTTTTCCACAAACATGCCAACTCCTGCCTGCCTCAGAGTCTTTCCTTTATTGTTCCCTCTGTCTGGAACATTTCATCTTCAGATTCCCATATGACTTTTTCTTGGCATTATTCAGGCTACCATGAAAGCTATATCTAAATTTTATTTCCTATCCCACATCATTCTCCATTCCTTTACCTTATTTTATTTCCCTAGTAGTCTTTGTTATTATATGAATACACCTTCTCCTCACTTATTGATTATCTCATTGTCTGATGTTTTGCATTTACGACAATAGTAAAAAATATACTATCCAACTATTTTGCGTGTTAACAATGTATGTCTGACAGTAACAAATGCTGAGATAAGAGTAACACTCGCTTTAATAGTTAAGGTTATATGTTAACTTGGCTGGGCCATGATTCTCAGTGGTATGGCAGTTATGTAATAACATAATTGGCAGTTATGTAATGATATAACTTGGCAGTTATGTAATGATGTAACTTGGCCATTAAGTAGTGATGTAGTCATCCTCCATTTTGTGAGCTGATGTGGTTATCCTCCATTTTTGCATAACACTGATTTCATATAATGACATGGTCTTTGGAACCTAACCATGTCGATAGGAGGGCAAGGAGAGGGTTTATATATTGTATGTCTATTTTTCATTTGTTTATTGTCTTGCTTTCTCTTAGACTGTGAGCTTCTTCAGGGTAAGAATTTTGCCTGAAAGCAGAATCAGATCTATTATAGATAATAAATGTGTATTAAATATATCTGTACAAGTGCCACCTAAGATGGATGTAATTATTATTGTCATCTTTCAACTATAGAATCCACATATTAGAAAAGTGAAGGAACACTTACCTGGTGTTAGGTTGCCAGTTAGTCACAGAGCCAAAATTAGAACCTGGGCACTTTGACTGCCAAGACGGTTCTGTTACCCAGTATGGTATACTGCCTTCCAGCCACCTCACAAACATTTCTGCAGGCCCATGTCATTATAAGATGCTTACTAACACCAGCAATATTCAAAAGTAAAGGACTCAATTATAACCTCTATGGCAGCCCATTAGATAGTGTGCATGATGAATATAGTCTTCTTTTTAGTCCCAATACTGTACTGACAATTTTTCATGCACTTGTCATTAAAGAATTACAGAATGTGTTCTACACTTGAATAACTAATTAATCTTCACAAAACCTAGGCATGGTTAGTGAAATCAATTATCCTTATTTTACACCTAAAGAACTGAGATCCACAAAGATTATTAAATATGCTCAAGGTCATGTGGCAAGATTGGAACAAGAACTTACTGAGCTCTTTCTCTTCTCTTCTCATTGCTCCCACATCTTCATTTTAGAAGCTTTTAGTGTGTATGCTGGCATCAAATTTAAACTGGGAGGAACCTCTCCATTTATAAGGAAAAACTATAAATTGTTATTTAAAAAATCTGAATGTGAGCTTAATTTATACTATGCATTTATTTGATTAATCCCTTAAAAGAGATATGGAGTGGGGGCTGCTCTTCCAACTCTATGATTTTTCAGATTTAGTCTAAGCATCTTACCCACGTTGCTAATTGAATGCTTTGTTCATTTTTTATTTCTGAATGTACTTTTATTTTTTTTAATTATACCATATAAAGATATTGATGTAAATTGTTAAGTGACATGGATGAGGCAGTACACTATGAGATTTATAATCACACAGTCCTATCGTGTTTTAACTTTGTGTCCTTGGGTTAGTATTTTAAATCTCCTAATCTGAATTTCTTCATCTGGTCAATATGGACAATAACAGTACCCATCAGAGAATACTTTTGAGCATTACTGACATAACATCTAATCAGGGCCTGACACTCAGTAAGCTCTCAATAATAAATGACACCTACTATTATATTTTTATTATGTTGCTAGTGTTGTTATTATAAAAAGTAAGAAGCTGTGATTGTTCAGTGTAGACTGAATAGAAATTTGTATTTTCACTCTTTGTGAAAAATGGTTTGAAAAGTAACCATATAGTATACAGGCGTGAGGAGTGTTTCACTTTCTGGTAAGCATGCTGTTTTCAATCACTTCATACGCAGCATGAGCTTCCATTTGCTTTGTATGTTTTGCATAAGACTTGTGCCTCTTAATACAGGGAGGCAAGTCTTAGTCTTGGTAGTCATTTTCAGCATATAATTCAAGTAACCACATCCATGTTGAGGTAGGAACTGGATGCAGTAACTGGCTGAGATATAAAAACAAACAAATAAGTCAGATATTTCTTGAAAGGAATGGGTCACTGTTCATGTTTAAACACTGAAAAAGCCATGGATTGCCTAAGTGATTGGTGAAAATCAGTTGCCTTACAGTGAAAATAACCAAATGCAGTGTATGGTCCTCTGATCAATAGTCAATATAATTACTCTGACATACTTCTACAAAAAAAACCATGATGTTTTCAAATTTTAATTGCTGAGATAAAACTCAGATTCAACTATGTGGGCATGGGACTAGAATTACCAAATATTTTCAGGGACTCAGTGTGATCTGTTTTACTTTTTCTCTGTGATTACACCGAATTTGCTGTGTTGACACTGAAGACAACCAACAAAATCAACAGTGGCCCAGATTCTCAAGCTATCAAGTACACCTGACTGATAGGCAGCAGGACTAAGTGGAACAGTCTGAGCTAGATACTACTTACCTAGACTTGCATCATACCACTATGGATAAGGCCTCTGCAAACTTACTATCAATTATTTTATTTTTTAGTACTTGCCCTCCCACAATTTATGTTAACTTCTATCATCCTCTTGGTCTTTTATGTCTTCTAGTGTTTCTGATTTTCACTAGGTTTATCTCAACTTGTTTTACATCAAAACCGTGTGTTCTTAGCCTAACAACTCTAAATATACATTTCAAATTGAATAAAAGTTTGTCTGGGAGATAAATAAAATTAAACAGCAGGACAAAAACCAAAGGCAGCTTTTCTGCCTCTTTTTCATCTTGAGGATATGTATGGAAGGGAACTCTGTTTGAAGATGTCAGGCCCTCATTGAATATAGTGATCTCAGGAACAAGTAAAGGACACAGAAAACTCAGGGCAGAAAGGTGGTGGCACTGATAAATGGAGGTGGTATTAATGACAATCGTTCAAATCAAAGACAATTTTGGAGAAGCTAATGATTTTAAAATCTGTTTGCAAATCTTCATTAGGACCTAGTGTCAATTCTGTATGTTAATATTACAATCACAATATCAGCTTTTTGCTAATAGTTTAGAGATGTTTCTTTATCTCTAAATAATGTGAATTCTGTGAATGGATAGTTGTAAGCCTTATTTTATTGAATCATATTTCAGCAAAAAAATAATAATAATAATAATTTTTTTTTTAAACAAATGCCTCCAGCTCACTCTCTTTAACTGATGTCAAAGGTTAGATTAACTGGTTACAAATAATTGAAGTGAAAACTTACACAGGCTTGCAATTTACATAAGGAATATTGATGAGGTGTCTTAAACTAATTTTCCCTTTCACCTCTGAAGAACCTATCATCCATCTCTTCTATCAGAGTGATGACCTTAAGCAACCAAATTATGATCCAAGAAAGAATAAGGTTTAGAAAGGCCTGCTCTTGTCTCCTTCACAAATTCACTAGAGAAAATAAACATTGGAAGGTGCATTTGAAGGTAAGTATGAAGGAGGGACCAGTCCCTGGAGAAGGATATCACGCATGGTAGAGCAGAGGGTCAGTAAAAAAGAAGAAAACCCTCAATGAGATGGATTGACACAGTTGCTGCAACAATGGGCTCCAACTTAGAAATGATTGTGAGGATGGCACAGGACCGGGTAGTGTTTCATTCTGTTGTACATAAGGTCGCTGTGAGTCACAACTGACTCAGTGGCACCTGTCAACAACAACATGAGATCCTGCTGATACTAAGTAATAGGATAGCCCTTTATTTGTCTGATGAAAAAGTGTGGGCTCCATACTTAGAGGGTTTAATTTCATGGAATGATTTCACTTCAGGGGTTTTCAAAAGAACGTATGACAAATGTAGTTGACTTTAAGAAATTCATGCATAAAATATTAATTATATAAATTGTCTTTGACAATTCTTCATATTCTATTGCACAAATACATCAGTCAAAAATTAGACCAGGAAAACTCAAATCCTACTCCTTTAATAAATTATCTACTTTTATTTTTCTAATTTTTCTCCCAATTCTTGTGCACTTACATTCATTTATATACATAGCTATGATCATTCTTTTTAAGAATGTTTGTAATTGATTACATAATCTTTACAAATAAATTAAGTTATTATAATATTACATATATAACCATTTCTCAACTTTGGACATTTACTTTTATGATACTTTTTTGGACAAGGTTTACATTTTTAGTTTTCTAATCCGCCTTAGCTATAATAATAATAATAGTAATTTAAATACTTATCTACAAAAATCGTGATTAATAGAGAAAAATCCATTGACGTAGTGATATACCCGAGTGTATGTAACTATAGATACACTTCATAATGTATTCTTTAAAAGATTTTAAATTATCTTCTGTATTAAATTATGTATGTTTGTCCCCTTCCAACAGCACTGGTTGTCAACACTTGACTAATCATGTTAAACAATCACATTTTTTTAACTTTATATGAACCAAACTATATTTTAAATACTGAAAGGATTTTATGCCTAAACAGTCTTTGCAAAATCACATCAGAATTTAAGTCTTCAGTTGCAATATTATAAAAGGTCACAGTCTGGCTCCATTTATTTCATGAACAGTTATTCTGCCTATATTTCTCTTATGCTTTCATTCAGTAAGAATTCAATGAGTATGTAATTTCTAATACGCATCAGGCACTGAACTAAAAGTTTGTTCTTTTTTTTTGTCTCTGTGGATTACTCTTTCTTTTCAGTCTCTTTTCCTCTGTATAAAAACATGTGAGTTTTTTTATTTCTCTAATTCCAACTTATTCCAGAATCTCTCAGTCTCTGACTTTTTATATCCTTTCTGTCTACTATTGTCTATTTTCACCACTGTCTCTACGTTCATCTACTATTTCTGTTATATATTCTTTTAATTCAAAAATATGTTTGGTCTTCATATTTATTGAATAGTTTGGTAGTTTCAATGCTAAATTTTAAAATTGAATATTTCACAGTTCTTTTTTAAAGGCAAATTGAGCACATTTATTTAATGCAAATTAATCATATTTTAAGCTAAAATAAGTATATATTTATTCTTCTATAAGAACTCTGATAATAAAGTTTCAACTTACCAATTCTTTAGTTAATTGATGCTGTAAACTTTAACATAAATTTCATTATAAATAAAAAGTCTGTATGATATTGGACTACATAAGTATGCTTACTATCTTGCTTAAAAAGTTTAAGTCATCTGTTTTAAAATACAGGTGTTATCAAATTATGTATATGTTATTTTTTAATCAACTGATATTTCAAGTTGTTTAAAATTGAGAATGTAAAATTTCTTTAAATTACAGGCTATGTTTCCTGTTCTGTTCAGTGTAGATGCACCCCCATCCCTTTTTATATGTATCAATTTTACATATTAGGAATAAAATAGATAACAGTAGTTTTCATAACAGTAATTAAAAACCTAAATTGATATGCAGTTGTCATCCAGGTAAAGAAGCATAGTTTGAAATGCAACATATTAGTACAAAACCACTTCTATAGCTAATGATTATTGTACCATCATATTTTATATTGCTTATAATGAACTGGGAAACCCTGGTGGCATAGTGGTTATGTGCTATGGCTACTAACCACAAGGTTGGCAGTTCGAATCCATGCACTCCTTGGAAACCCTATGGGCCAGTTCTACTCTGTCCTATAGGGTCGCTATGAGTTGCAATCGACTCGACAGCAATGGGTTTGGTTTTTTTGGTTTTATAATCAACTGACATTTTCATTAGAATTTAATGATAAATGGTGTAAATATTAATTTACGGACAATAAATATTTTTTATCAAACACTAAAATTTTCTAAATTAAGTAACTGAAATCTTTTTATCCATCCACGGTAATCACTACACCTTGTATACACACAGTAACCAAAAAAACCAAACCTGTTGCAGTCGACTCAATTCCAACTTTTAGTGACCCTATAGGACAGAGTAGAACTACCCTATAGGGTTTCCAAGGAGCAGCTAGTGGATTTAAACTACTGACCTTTTGGTTAGCAGCCATAGCTCTTAACCACTGCACCACCAGGGTTCCTATAGTACTGAACTTTAATTCAACCCCACAGAGCCCATTTCAAAAGCCAAGCCCTAAAAAATTCGGAGCACGAAGTTAGTGCCATAAACATAAGTTGGGAAGAACAGAAGAGGTCCGTTCATTTGTCCCCTAGAAAAAATAATCATTTCTCAAGAGAAAAAGGGGCAGGGGGGAAGAAAATGTGATAAAGTTGAAGGTTGGTAAAAAACCAAAGCTGATTAGGGAGCTCCAGATGGCCAGGAGAAAGTGCCCTCCTCTATTCAGTTCCACAAAATCCATTGCCTTTTCAGAGTCTCAGGAAAGCTCCAAGGACACCCACAGCTCCACCTACCATTGTGGAGCCATCCTGGCTTGTTTATGGGTGCATCCTGGCTTGTTTATGGGTGCATGTGATGAGGACTGTAGCAGGAATGTCTCCTGTATCTGTCCAGAGACTTGTCTCAGCCCTATTTAAATCATTGTGGGTTACTTGACTTTTAAATGGCTCAGGATACTCATAATCCTTTTAAATGGAGAATGAGGCCCTGAACACTGAAAAAGGTAGCAGAACTGTGGGAGCGGGAAGCCCACCATGCCTTAGTGGGACAGGACAAACCAGATTTCCCCAGATCCAGGGCAGAAATGGAACAGGCACACTCTTATATTAGTATCTAAGCGTAGATGGTATAACAGAGAAAAACAAAGAACAACATGCTTGTTTCTACTTTTAGTGGTCTTAAATCCAATCTCTGGAATTTCCCTTCCTCTTCCCTATCTTTATTTTACACTTCTCAACATCCTTAACTAGTGGCATAATACACTGGCAGAATGGTCAAAGTAACTTTGTTTTTTCCTCTCCCAATAGTTCAAGATCTCAACACAAGGGTAATCAAGATGAAAAATACCATACATTTTAACTTCAGATTTCTCAGGGCCAGATTTATGACATACTTATTGTGATGATTAATGTTACATATCAACTTGGCTAGGCTATGATTCTCAGTGCTATGGCAGACACTACGTAATCACCTTCCATTTTGTGATCTGATGTGAGCAGCCAATCAATTGAAGGGGAATTTCCTTGGGGTGTGGCCTGCCTCTAGTATATAAATGTATGGTTTGGCAATGCTCACTCACTTTCTTGACTCTACACTTCTATTGTTACCTGACCTCTGGTTCTTGGGACCTAAGCCAGCAGAAGTCTCTGACCTCTGACCTCACCTGTAGATTTTGGATTCACCAACCCTCAGAACACTGTGAGCAAGCAGAAGCCTCTATCCTGTTGTCTGACCTGCAGGTTTTGTGTTCATTAGCACCCGCAATCACATGAGCGAGCAGAAGTCTTCAGTCTGTTGTCTGACCCATGGATTTGGGACTTGCCAACCCCCAGGATTGTGTGAGCTATTTCCTCACAATTTCAAGAGCCATTTCACTGAAGTAAATTTACATATATATACGTCGATATATGCTTCTCTGGTTTTGGTCCTTTAGAGAACTCAGATTAAGGCACTTATCAATCAAGTGGGTGAGGATATGAATTTAGTGCATTAATTTTCAAGAGTGCTAGGTGATGGTGGCATTCTTTACCAATTAACACCTTTCACTGATAAAGCTCAAGTACTTCAAATATTCACTAAATAATCGTTATCTCATACTCAATCTCTCCTGATGAAAAAATGAAAAAGATTTCAAGACTAAGCAACTCACTATTTTATTGTATTTGAGGAAGGGAGCAAGAAAAGAGTTTTAGTTCCTGAGATCTTACTGGGAACACCTAGTCACCATCAGGGAGAGACTAATATTAAAAGTACTTACTGTAAGAATTGGTACTTCAATCTCATTACTTACAATTTATATTAATTTTTATATTAATTTAATATTAATTTTTATATTAATCCCTACTGCTTATTATTTAATATTATTTCTGTGAAAAACTTGAACAATTTAAATCTTTATGCAAACAAGTGTATACACAAGAACTGGAACACTTTTTATTCCATACTTTTGTTTTACTCAACAAATTCCTCAACTATGTAATTGTAGAGATTAGTACAGTGAAATCTGTGAGAGCCAAAATTCAACAGGACTCTCTTATTTTTCCAGGTCTTTCAAGTTTTCCACCTTTGACAGGGTGTAGTCTTACCACTTTTCTATCACTCTCTATTAGTGGAAAATATTTTAGTTTTCCTTCCCTGACAGGTTTCTGCCTTACACAGGTTCCAGCTTTTGTAGGTTTTACTGTATGTATCTACTCTAAGGTTCACACAGTTTTTTGTCTTACACACACACACATAGACACACACACATACTCATGCACACATGGTCATTAATCCATTTAAATATATATATATGTATGTATCATACTATGTGCTAAGAACTGTTCTAGGCACTGGGGGTACTAAGAACAAACCAGGAAAAAATCTCTGATTCCAGGGAGCATATATATATTTTAAGCAAATAATTGTCCATGAATATTTGTACATCACTACTCTGAATTTGCCACACTCAAGGTTAAGGGTACATTCCTCCAAACTGCCATGTATGCCTAAGACATCAAACACTAGCCACAATGCAGGGGTCCCCGGTGTTACCTGCACTTAGGACCAGCTGGCTACAAATTCAGGGGTCCCTGTTGGCTCCTTCAAGTTCAATAATTCACTATATTGTCTCACAGAACTCAGAAAAGCATTATACTTATAATTATAGCTGTATTATAATAAAAGGATACAAATCAGAACCAACCAAAGAAAGATATGCATAGAGCAGAATCTGGGACTGGGAGAATTCCAGATGTAAAGCTTCCATGTCCTCAAGGATGCATTACTCTCCCAGTATCAGTGTGTGGTAATACATGCACGGAGTATTGCCAACTTAGGAAGCTCATTCAAACTTTGGTGTCCAGAGTTGGGATTTCATTATTTAGACTTGGTTGATTGATTCCTTTCCCATGTCGTTGGAGTCAATCTCCAGCCCCCTTACCTCCCTAGAGGTGGGACTGATTTCATGTAGCTCAAAGTTCCAATCCTCTAAACAAATGGTTGGTATTTCTAGCATGGCCAGTCCCCACTCTGGAACTATCCAGGTGGCTGGCTGCATCCTGAGTCATTTTTTTAGCATAATCTAATAGGTATGGTCCAAGGGGCCCACCATGAATAACAAAGACACTTCTATTATTCAGGAAATTCCAAAGATTTAGAGGTTATTCCCTAGGAGCCAGGGGATATTTTTGTATTTAATTAGATTTCTATCCAAAGGTCACAGATCTCTTTGGGTAAAGTTAATTCTTCACTACACAAACAACAAAATTTGTTAATAGCAATAAAAGGAGATATTTCTGTTTAAATCAATAATTATAGTTGTATTCATATTTAATGGTATCCATAATCATGGTTCTAATGGGATTTAAGGATAGGCATCTTATTCAAAAGGCTGAGATGAACATTTCCTTTGTGTAGTGAAGTAATGCATTAATTTTTTCTTCTCATTTTGATCATTCAATATTTAAACTTCAGTTTTTATCCTGACCCTATGCATTTGCATACTCTTTAATCTTCACCATAATTCTCTCTCTCTATATATATATGTGTGTGTGTGTGTGTGTGTGTGTGTATACAACACACACACACATATATGGGCTCAAGCATAACAATGTTTGTGAGGATGGCACAGGACTAGGCAGTGTTTCATCCTGTTGTACATGGGGTCACTATGAGTCAGAACCGACTCAATGGCACTTAATAACATATACATATATATACATGTATATCTTTCTCACATACACACAGACACATTGATAGGATCAAAGATTCTTTATCTGATTTCCCACCAACCACAGTTTCTATTTTGGGCCCCTATCCTTCCCTTTGCCATCCCCACCCCATACACTTATTAGAGAGTTTTGGAAGAACCTAATTACCCCCTAAGCTCTAGTGCCATAGTTGTTGTACTGCTTGAAGCCATGGGTCATGGGATTATGGATGGCTTTCATTAAATACCATTAGCACTATGGACAGGTCCTCTGGATCCCTAGCTTTGTGACTTCAGGGGCAGAAGGATGAGAAAGACTAAGATAAAGGGATAGGAAGGAGAAAGGAAGAGAATGAGAACAGTTCAGTTGTCCTAAATGCCTCTTTGATCTAGTTCTTCCAAGAACCAAAATGAATAAATAAAGGTTTATCTTTAGGACTATTCATTTATGTGATTTTGAACACCAAGGGAAGTATCTTTGATTTTGAACACCAAGAGAAAGCTGCACCCACACCCGTTTGACACTCTTTGAAATTTCTTTAATGCAGGATTATAGATACCATTACCCGTGTGGCCAGGCAGGTAATGTAAATAAGAGCAGCAGACTGGGCAACAACAAGTGGTGTTTATCGGAGAAAGATAGAGTGCATGTCCCTGCTAAGGGATGCAGAGATGCAGCTGTTTCACAGGTCTTTCCAACTGCTTTCTTTCCAATAAAGGCGGCCAGCATTGCCACGCCTTCCTATTTTTCCAGGAGTGCTGCAAACGATCCTAATACAATCTGGACAGGCACAACTCTTAGGTTGTTCTAGACAATAGTAGCTGTCAAAGAAATCTGGGGTACTCACCTATGATCTCACTAGCAGATTATAAGGAAAGCAACTTTCAGACCAAAATCTGCCACACAGAGAGACATATTTTTTTACACAAACACACAGTAGTACACAAGAAAAAAAAGGAAAGTAGACAGTACGTGTTCTTTATGGAAGTCTTACTCTGGCCTTTTAGGTCTCTGGCCACACAGTCTTACGGTACTCAAAGCAGAAAGTTTAAATTTTTTTTTGTTTCCTGAGGTTAAATAGCTAGAAAATGCCAATCAGAGAGTTAATAAACTATATGAATGAGTTTAAGACTGAATATAAATGACTACTAGCCCTTTTCTCCTTGAGAAATTGTATTTAAAAAGTGAGAGGGGACAGACAGTAGGATATTCTAACATAAAAGAAAGGAGAAAATAGAAGAATTGGAGGCCACAATAACTAATTGGCATCTTTCACAATTCTTCAGCCAGTCATCCTACTCATCCTCAGCTGTGTAGGAGCAGAGATGAACAGGACCATATAGGGACATATCTTTGTGTAGGTGTACATCTTAGCATCTTAGCAGGAATAGATCCCACTGCATAATGACTTCGTGGCATATTTTGTGTCTCTGAGTCTTCTTGATATTAGAATATTTTACTTTCTGTGTTCCAAAATTTAATTACAGTGGTTTTCAACATTTCAAAAGAGGTCACACCTAACAATAAGTGAATCATGATCTTTGGAGGTTAGTTCTAGTTATACATGTATTTTAAAATGCTCCACAGACAATTGTGAGTCACACTGGAGTTTAAAAATTATTGCTCCATAATTAAATTGTATTAAACAACCAACATGGAGCACAGGTGGTTTAAGACAGTATCCTGCCTTGTGCGAATCATGAAGAAAGAAAGCTAAACAGAGGAGGTGACAGGAGAAAACAAGAAGGGGGATAGAAGTGCCTGGGCATGAGAATGCGCATAATAAGAGAAGTAAAACAATCTCCCCTTCTTCTATCTGCCTCCAGGTCTGCCATATACTTGGCTGCTTTGGCAGAGTCCAGATCCCCAGCCCTCATCAGTCTCACATCATTCTTTCACCTCACCTTTCTTATTCTCTCCTTTCTTTGCTTTTTATTTTCTTTTTCTCTCTTAACCACCTCTTTCTTTTCCCCCGTGTTCTCTCAGACTTATTTTCTCATGGCTTTGTTCATTCTTATTAACTTACTCTATTTTACCACCTCAACCATTCCTTAACTCATCATTTCTTTAAGAGTTTTTCTAAAAGAAAAATGTCATATTAATATTTGATATCTTGACTGGGGCTGTAGCTATACAACTGTATATGTTAGTCAAAACTCAGAATCGTAAATTGAAAAAGATAATTTTACTGTATGTAAATTATGCCTAAATAAACCTGATTTAAAAATATACTATAATTTTTAATTCCACTTTGAGCTCCATTTGCTTTTCTTTGAATCTATAAATAAAAGTGAAGCAAGAAGAGGCAGAAAAAAGTGAGCACAAATTTTGTGAGGCTTATTAAAATAATGTAGTGGGTTTGTGCTGTCATATACCTTTACCGAGTTGAATAGTTAAAAATAAATTTAGACATGAAGTTTTATTTTTCTCTGAAAATAGGACTATTGGCATAACCAGTGGAGTGAGGTCAAAGGAGCATAAATTAGGGGAGAAGTGGTAGAGACACTTGTCTTAATTTCTTGAGGCTGCTGTAACAAAATGCCACAAAGTGGGTGGCTTTAAAGAACAAAAATTTATTGTCTAACAGTCCTGGAGACTAGGAGTCTGAAATCAGGGCATAGGCAGGACCAGTCCCTCTCTGTCTGTTCTAGGGGAAGATCCTTCCTTACATCTTTCGGATTCTGGTAGCCCAGTGTCTCTTGGTGTTCCTTGGCTTATAGATGCTTCTGCGCATGGCTGTTTTCCCCTGCGTAACTCTGTGTGTCTGTTCTCCCCTTTTATAAGACATCGTCCAGAAGTGATTAGGATCCACCCTACTCATTAACTTAACTGATAATATCATCAAAGAAAAACCCTACATCTAAAAAAGGTCACATTCACAGGTACAGGGGTTAGGACTTCAACATATCTTCTTTGGGGACACAATTCAACCCATAGCAATGCCTTTTTACTATTTTACAGTTTGAGGTTCAATTTCCTTCTGGTTTGCAGGAAACAATAATTTTTTTTCTCACTGACAACTTTTCTAAGGGAGAAAAATTACTCTTTTTAAGTAGTGATTAATTTGAGTCTTCCTTTGATAGCAAACACTCTTGCCTTAAGGCTTCATCAGTAAAGCTATTAGACGGTCAGAGGACAATACTTCTCAGAACTGTGTCATCAGGTGCTTTTATCACTAGAATTATAATGAGAACCCTGGAACCATAAGCAAAGCATGCAGTAATGATTCATCAGGTTATGCAGCTCCTACAAAAGTCCAATCCTATAAATTGTTTTTAGTCCCCTATCTTGTCTGAGCTTTAATTACAATACTGCGTGCTAATTTAATCAAGGATTCTAAGTTTATGCGGTATAGAGCAGAGATCTTCTAGAAATATTATTTCTAATCTTATTTGTGTCTATAGACTTATGATAAATTGCTAACGAGATTCTTAATACTAGAATTTTTGTGCTGGACATTTGGCAGATTTAATGGTTGTTGTTAGGTGCCCTCCAGTTGATTCCAACTCGTAGTGATCCTGCGTACAACAGAACTAAACACGACCTGATCCTGCACCGTCCTCACGATTGTTGTTACGCTTGAGCTCACTGTTGCAGCCTCTGTGTCAATCCATCTCTTTTAAGGTCTTCCTCTTTTTCACTGATAATCAACTTTACCAAGCATGTTGCCCTTCTACATCCCTCCTGATAACATGTCCAAAGTATGTGAGATGTAGTCTTGCCATCCTTGCTTCGAAGGAGAGTATTCTGGCTGTACTTCTAGCAAGACAGATTTGTTCATTCTTTTGGCAGTCCATGGTATATTCAATATTCTTCGACAACACCACAACTCAAAGATGTCAATTCTTCAGCTTTCTTCTTCGTTGTCCAGCTTTTGTATGCATATCAGGTGATTGAAAACATCGTGGCTTGGGTCAGGCACTTGTTAGTCTTCAAGATGACGTCTTTGCTTTTTAACACTTTAAAGAGATCTTTTGCAGCAGATTTGGCCAATGCAATGTGTCATTTGATTTCTTGACTGCTGCTTCCGTGGGAGTTGATTATGGATCCAAATAAAATGACATGCTTGACAACTTTATTCTTTTCTCCATTTATCATGATGTTGCTCACTGGTCCAGTTGTGAGGATTTTTGCTTTCTTTACGTTGAGGTGTATGCATACTGAAGACTGTAGTCTTTGATCTTCACCAGTAAGTGCTACAAGTCCTCTTCACTTTCAGCAAGCAAGGTTGTGTCATCTGCATAATGCAGGTTGTTAATGAGTCTTCTTCTAATCCTGATGCCCTGTTCTTCATATAGCCCACCTTCTTGAATAGTTTGCTCAACATACAGATTGAATAGGTATGGTGAAAAGATATAACCCTGACACACACCTTTCCTGACTTTAAGCCAGGAAGTATCCCCTTTTACTGTTCTAATGACTGCCTCTTGATCTATGTACAAGTTCCTCATGAGCACAATTAAGTGTTCTGGAATTCCCATTCTTGGAAATATTATCCATAATTTGTTGTGATCCACATTGTCTAATGCTTTTCTATAGTCAACAAAACACAGGTGAACATCTTTTTTTAGAAGTATCTGCTTTCAGCCAGGATCCATCTGGCATCAGCAATGATATCCTTGGTTCCATGTCCTCTTCTAAATCTGGCTTGAATTTCTGGCAGCTCCCTATTGATGTACTGCTGAAGCCATTTTTGAATGATCTTCAGCAAAATTTTACTTGCGTGTGATATTAATGATTATGTTTGATAATTTCCACATTCTGTTGGATCATCTTTCTTCGGAATGAGCACAAATATGGATCTCTTCCAGTTGGTTGGCCAGGTAGCTGTCTTCCAAATTTATTGGCATAGACAAGTGAGTGCTTCCAGCACTGCATCCATTTGTTGAAACATCTCTATTGGTATTCTAACAATTCTTGGACCCTTCTTTTTTGCCTATTCTTTCAGTGCAGCTTCGACTTCTTCCTTCAGTACCATCAGTTCTTGATTATACGGTACCTCCCAAAACGGTTGAATGTCGACCAATTCTTTTTGGTATAGAGACTCTGTGTATTCCTTCCATCTCCTTTTGGTGCTTCCTGCGTCATTTAATATTCTTCCCATAGAATCCTTCAATATTACAACTCTGAGGCTTGAATTTTCTCTTCAGTTCTTTTAGCTTGAGAAATGCTGAGTGTGTTCTTCCCTTTTGGTTTTCTAATACTAGGTCTCTGCACATTTTGTTATGATACTTTGTCTTCTTGAGTCACCCTTTGAAATCTTCTGTTCAGCTTGTTTACTTCATCATTCTTTCTTTTGCTTTAGCTACTCTACATTCAAGAGCAAGTTTCAGACTCTTCTGATATTCATTTTGGGCTTTTCTTTCTTCCCTGTCTTTGTAATGACTTCTTGATTTCTTCATGTATGATGTCCTTGATGTCATCCCACAACTCGTCTGGTCTTCAGTCATTAGTGTTTATTGAGTCAAATCTATTCTTGAGATGGTCTCTAAATTCAGGTGGCATATACTTCAGGTCATACTTTGGCTGTCCTGGACTTATTCTAATTTTCTTCAGCTTCAACTTGTACTTGCATATGTGCAATTGATGGTCTGTTCCACAATCAGCCCCTGGCCTTGTTATGACTGATATTGAGCTCTTTCATCGTCTCTTTCCACAGATGTAGTTGATTTGATTTCTGTGTATTCCATCTGGCAAGGTCTACATATATAGTCGCCATTTATGTTGGTGAAAAAGGTATTTATAATGAAGAAGTCATTGGTCTTATAAAACTCTATCACGCGATCTCTGGAGTTGTTTCTATCACCAAGGCCATATTTTCCAACTACTGTTCCCTCTTCTTTGTTTCCAACTTTCACATTCTAATCACCAGTAGTTATCTATGAATTTTATTGCATGTTTGATCAATTTTAGACTGCAGAATTTGGTAAAAATCTTCAGTTTCCTCATCTTTGTCATTAGTGGTTTGTGTGTAAATTTGAATAATAGTCATATTATCCGGTCTTCTTTGTAGGCATATGGATATTATCCTATCACTGTCAGTGTTGTACTTCAGGATAGATCTTGAAATGTTCTTTTTCATGATGAATGAATGCAACACCATTCCTCTTCAATTTGTCATTCCTGGCATAGTAGGCTCTATGATTGTCTAATATAAAATGGCCAATACCAGTCCATTTTAGCTCATTAATGCCTAGGATTAGGTGTTTATGCATTCCATTTAGTTTTTGATGACATCCAGTTTTTCTAGTTTTATACTTCATACATTCCACATTCCGATTATTAATGGATGTTTGCAGCTGTTTCTTCTCATTTGAGTCATGCCACATCAGCAAATGAAGGTCCCAAAAGTTTGAACTCCATCCACTCTGTAAAGTATTTGTTGTTAGGTGCCATCAAGTGGTTTCTGATTCATAGCGACACTGTACAACAGAAAAAAACACTGCCCAGTCCTGCACCTTCCTCATAATCTTTGTTTTGCTTGTTATGCTTTGCTGCAGCCACTGTGTCAGTCCATCTCATTGAGAGTCTTCCTCTTTTTCGATGACCCGCTACTTTACCAAGCATGGTGTCCTTCTCCAGGGACTGATCCCTCCTGATAACATGTACAAAGTATGTGAGACATAAAGTAGAAGATCAATGAAAAAGAGGACGACCCTCACAGTGGCTACCGGAATGGACTTAAGCATAGCTACAATTGCCAGGATGGCACAGGACCAGGTAGCGTTTCATTCCATTGTACATAGGGTTGCTGTGAGTCAGGACCAACCCAACAGCACCTAGCAACAACACATTGGCTGCCAAGTTGTGAAGACAGAAGCTGCAGATTTTTTAAGACCCAGACTCAGAAGTTTCATAAGGTCACATCTCCTACATTCTATTGATCAAAACAGGTATCAGTGACAGCCCAGGTTCCAGGAGAGTGGGAATAAGCTCCATAATTAACGAAGTCAAGGAATAGTCACATTGCAAAAGAGCATGTGGGGTGAGAAATATTTTGGTGATCAATTTTGGAAACACCTTTCTAAATTTCTATCCTCTGGCCACAAAAATTCCCTCCCACATGTGAGACATACTTACCCCTTCCCTACAAATCTCTTTCGACTACAGCAGCAGGCCAAGGCTCAAGGGCCAAGATTTCTTTATCTAAATTGGTTCCAGGTAAGGATAAATTTTTTTGGGTGCAGTTCTTTGGATGAACTATCTTAGGCTCATAGATATATGAATAAAAAAAGAAAAGGTGTCTTCCTCCTGCATCCAATGTATAATACAGAAACTGAGACAGAATAACTGCAACAAACTCAATGATTTAAAAAGAAAAAAAAATGGTAGGGGTGGGGAGGACCAGGAGGCACACAGACATCACTTGCCCATAGCCATTCTGAAGTCCACTGAGTACATGTCACCAGTTCCAACTGCTCTGGGGGCAGAGGATGAATACTGATTGCAGCCCAGCTCTGCTCCCAGGGAGTGGTTGTGCTTGGACTTGAGTCTACCCTCTGAGTCATCCTTTATCTTCCATAAGAGATTTCCCTTGTTACCAGCTGACTGGCTTTCTCAGCTTGCCTCCTGCTTGTAAGACTTTGGGGCTTTTGAACTCTCTTGTCTCTTTCAGCCCAAACTGGTGCAACTAAAAAAATAAAATATCTTTCTTATATATCAAATTACAATCCACTCCATGAGACCAAATTCACACCCAAAATATCTTTAAGACATGCCGTCTCTAGGTTGTAAATCATGGTGAGTGGGACAACTCACTTCAGGTTCTTGGAAGCCATTTTGTTAAGCTGAGATGTCAAAGCTTTGCCACCTGAAATCTTCCTGAGATCTTAACACAGAGTTTTTCCAGAAGCACTCTTGACTTAATAGTGACCTGGAGGACACATTTTTCAGGCAGCACCCTGGATTTGATATTGACTGTATATCCATTTCACACTTTGGGGACTTAGTGCCTGATGGAGAAGTTAGAAATGAAAATACAGTTTTATTTTCCAACCTGGCAAAGCCTAGGTTGGAAATTGTTGGTTAAAATTCTGCTTGAAAATGAAACAGCTCCTTTTTTTGCTGATCCTTCTCACTTTATAATGGACATTTAAACAACATCAGTTAATATTTTCAATATTCTGCCTAGAAACTCCCTTAGCCAAATCTACACGTTAGGTACACTCTATCTTCCAGGTTACTGCAATTGACAGTACAGTCGACCCTCGGTATCCACAGGGGATTCATTCCAGGACACCTGCAGATACCAAAATCCACAGATGCTCAAGTCCTTTATATAAAAAATGGCATAGTATTTGTATACAACCTATGCACATCCTCCTGTATATTTTAAATCATCTGTAGATTACTTGCAATACCTAATATAATGCAAATGTTATGTAAATAGTTGCTATGCTGTACCGTTTAGGGAATAACGATAAGAAAAAAAAGTCTGTACATATTCAGTATAGATGCTACCATCGTAGGCCTAACGACATAGTATATGTCAGCAGCAACATACACTTTCTTTTCCCCTCAAATATTTGTGATCCTCAGTTGGTTGAATCCACGGATGCAGAACCCGCAGATACGGAGAGCCAGCTGTGTTACCAAACATTCTACCACCACATGAAACAGACCGTGTTTTGTCCAGATTCCAATAGCAATTTCCTTATCACCTTTATTTTCTCTATAACAGGTTTCTTTCCACCCTGCAGGCCTTCATCTGCATGTGGTTCCTAAGTCAGTGACACATATTTAAGGTTTTTGTTACTGCAGAAGATATGAACTTCTGCTTCAGTTGACTGACTGTGCACAATTGGTTGACAGCCTTAGCTCTCACATTCTGAATCCACCACCACATTTGTACAAAAGTCATGCTTCCTTAGCATCATACTAAATCATGCATGACTGACTGTGACAGGGATATTAAGGCAGATCCATCCATGCTGTAGCAAATGCACCCAATATTTAGTAGCTTAAAACCACAACCATTGTATTTATTCATGATTCTTTGGATCAAGATTTGGGCAGGGCTTGGTCAGGCAATGTTTCTGCTCCATGTGGTGTTGGCTGGGGTCAGTCTCTCAGGCGCATTTGGCTGCTAGCTCCCTAGACCAGATGATCCAAAAAGTCTCTGTTCACATGCCTGGCACTATGTTGTTCCTCCACGTGGTCTTTCTTCATGTGGCTAAAGTGGGCTTCTTCATAGTCAGCTCAGTGCCTGTAGGTTTCTTACATTGCAGCTGATTTCCAAAAGAGCATTCAAAACAGTGAAAGAAGAACTGCAAATCTAAGACTTAGTCTCAGATGGTACACACAATCACTTTCGTTGTATTCTGTTAACCAAATAGGTGACAGGGCCAGCTCAGATTGATGAATGGGAAAATAAACTCCATACTTGATTGGGGCATACGAGGCAACCATGAAAATGTATCACTCAGATCTTCTGAGTAGTGTGATTGATTGACATCCTCAACTATTGTACTCTGAATTCACCACCACGTTTGTGCAAAGACCACACTTCCTGTGGACCGCTCCTAGTCAATGAGTGCATATGGCAAGGACACTAAAGCAGGCCCATTCTGCAAGATACAGGACTTCTCTGGAAGCCTACTCTGGTCTAAGAACTCTGCAGTGGTCTGGCCTAACCTTTCTAGCAACTATACTGCAATTTGAGACTCCACCTAGCCAACTCACCTTCCTTACCTCTGTCTTTCACAAGGTCAAGCCTGCTTCACCATCTGAAACTCTCCTCATCTTCGTTTTCCTTCTCCTCTTTTCCCCTAATAGATGTTTCCCCCAATTAATCTATTGCACTTCTAATCCTACCTTGGTATTTCTCCTCAGTAGCCTGGGATGGACCCAGCTTGGAAAAGTCGTGTTGCAAAAAACTTGTGGGATATGAAATACTGTCTTGGCTTTGGAAACACAATCCACAGCAGAAGGCAACTTGAAATCTCACAATGAACACACCCTGATAACATAAAGACTTTGCTGCCAGAGAAGAACCCAGTAAGAGGAGAGGAAGTCCATGAATCTATGTAGTTCTTTATTCATAAATATAAATCAAGAGCCAAAGACCACTAGACACTTGAAGTAAACCAGAAACAGAACAGGGAATGCCTAGAATGAACAGGAATCCCTGGGTGTCGCAAAAAGGTAAGTGTTAAAACAACAACCAAAAGATTGGCTGTTTGAACCCACCCAGAGACACCTCAGAAGAAAGGCCTAGTGATCTGCTTTTGAATGGTCACAGCGACGAAAACTCTATGAAGAGCAGTTCTACTCTGCAACACATGGGGTCATTATGAGTCAGAACTGACTCCACAGAAACTCATAGGATGAACAAGATGAAATACTGTCTCCAAAAGGAATTGAAGATAATTAAGGGAAGAGTTAAGAATTTTTATCAGAAATTTTACCTCCTAGCTATTGTTTCTGAAAAAAAAAAAAAAAACTATGTAATTCTACAAAATAAAAAATAAATTCCTCTCATATCAGAAAAGGTGAAGTATATATCTTATAGGCTAAATCTCGTCCTTTAATGTCACCTACAAGGCCTTCTGAAGCCAGGGCCGTTCTTCATTCTCCAGTCCTCACTCTCAGGACTGCTTACAGGTCTTGATACATGGCACCCACTAAAGAGCTCGCAGTTTTCTCCAAGGTCAGGCTATTTTGTGCTCCAGCACCTCTTACTGTTCATGTGCTCAATTACATAAGTCTTGAAGTTGTACTTAGATAAATTATATACTCACTAAATTCTGTTTCTTCTTCTCCTTCTTCTGGATGTTGTAAAATGTCTATACAAGCCAGAATTCTGAAGACCAAATTAGTCATTTATATTATGTAACATTTTATCTAAGATTTAATAATTCAGCACTTAATGATTAATGAATTCTCAAGTACAAAAAGCTTGAAGATTCAGTCTATTATCAGTTAGTAATATCAGTTTTATTTTGTGAATATATGTTGTTATTGTTGTCAGGTGCTGTCAAGTCAGTTCTGACTCATAGCGATCCTATGTACAACAGAACGAAACACTACCTGGTCCTGCACCATCCTCACAATCCTTGTTATGCTTGAGTGCATTGTTGCAGCCACTGTGTCAATCAATCTTACTGAGGATCCCACTCCTTTTGCTGACCTCCACCTCACCAGGCATAATGTCCCTCTCCAGGGACTCATCCCTCCTGATATCATGTCCAAAGTATGTGAGACATAGTCTGGCCATCCTCCCTTCCAAGGAGCACTCAGGTTGTACCTCCTCCAAGACAGATCTATTTATTCCCTTGGCAGTACATAGTATACTCAATAATCTTCACTAACACAAAAATTCAAAGGCGTCAATTCTTCTTCAGACCTCCCCACTGATTGCCCAGCTTTCACACGCACAAGAGGGAATTGAAAACACCATGGCTTGGGTCAAGTGCACCCCAGTCCTCTAGGTGACATTTTTGCTTTTCAATATTTTAAAGAGGTCTTTTGCAGCAGATTTTCCCAATGCAATGTGTCTTTTGATTTCTTGACTGCTGCTTTCATGGGTATTGATTGTGAATCCAAGTAAAATGAAATCCTTAACAACTTCAATCTTTTCTCTGTTTATCATAATGTTGCTTATTAGTCCAGTGCTGAGGATTTTGGTTTTCTATAGTTGAAGTGTAATCCATGTGTTGGGCTGTAGTCTTTGTTCTTCATCAGTAAGTGCTTCAAGTTCTCTTCATTTTCAGCAAGCAAGATTGTGTCATCTGCATATCACAGGTATAAGTCTTCCTCCAATCCTGATGACATGTTCGTCTTCATATAGTCCAGCTTTTTGGACTTTTTGCTCAGTTTACAGACTGAATAAGTATGGTGAAAGAATACAACCCTGACACACACTTCTCCTAATTTTAAGCCATGCAGTATCCACTTTTATGTTTGAATGACTGCCTCTTGATCTATGTACAGGTTCCACATGAGCACAATTAAGTGTTCTGGCATTCTCATTTTTCCCAATGTTATCCATAATTTGTTATGATTCATACAGTCGAACGCCTTTGCATAGTCAATAAAACACAGGTAAATATCTTTCTGGTATTCTCTGTTTTCTGTCAGGATCCATCTGATACCAGCAATGATATGCCTGGTTCCACATCCTCTTCTGAATGTGGCTTGAATTTCTGGCAATTCCCTGTTGATGTACTGCTGCAACCGTTTTTTACTTATCTTCAGCAAAAGTTTACTTGCATGTGATATTAATGACATTGTTTGATAATTTCCATATTCCCTTGAATCTCCTTTCTTTGGAATGGGAACAGACATGGATCTCTTCCAATCACTTGGCCAGGTAGCTGTCTTCCAAATTTTTTGGCATAGATGAGTGAGCACTTCCAGCAGTGCTGCATCGTTTGTTGAAACGTCTCTACTGGTATTCCATCACTTCCTGAAGCCTTGTTTTTCACCAATGCCTTCAGTGCAGCTTGGACTTCTTCCGTCAATACCGTCAGTTCTTGATCATAAGCTACCCCCTGAAATGGCTGACTGTCCACAAATTCTTTTTGGTACACTGACTCTGTGTATTCCTTCCATCTTCTTTTTATGCTTCCTGTATCATTCTATATTTCCCATAGAATTCTTCAAAATTGCAACTTGAGGTTAGAATTTTTTCTTCAGTTCTTTCAGCTTGAGAAATGACGAGCGTGTTCTTACCTTTTGGATTTCTAACTTTAGGTCTTTGCACTTTTTTATTATAAATATTTTACTTTGTCTTCTCAAGTTGCCCTTTGAAATCTTCCGTTTAGCTCTTTTACTTCATCATTTCTTCCATTTGCTTTAGCTACTCTTACATTCAAGTTCAAGTTTCATAGTCTCTTCTGACATCCACTTTGGCCCTTTCTCTCTTTTCTATCTTTTTAATTTCCTTTTTCTTTCTTCATGCGTGTTGTCGTTGATGTCATCCTGCAACTCATCTGGTCTTTGGTTATTAGCATTCAATATGTTAAATCTATTCTTGAGATGGTCTCTAAATTCAAGTGGGATGTATACAAGGTTGTACTTTGGCTCTCATGGACTTGTTTTAATTTTCTTCAGCTTCAATTTGAACCTGCATATGAGTAATTGATAGTCTGTTACGCAGTCTGCTCCTGGCCTTGTTCTGACGGATGATATTGAGCTTCTCCATCATCTCTTTCCACAGATGTAGTCGATTCAATTCTTGCGTATTCTATCTGGTGAGGTCCATGTGTTTAGTCACTGTTTACGTTATTGAAAAAAATGTATTTCCAATGAGGTCATTGGTCTTGCAAAATTTTATCATGCAATCTCTGGCTTCATTTCTATCACTGAGGCCAAAATTATACTAAGTCAATAATAGGGCATGGCCTAACATTATCAGTATAGTTTTAAGATCTATCAGATAAAATTCTTTACCAGGCGTACATTATAAAATGATACACATAACATGGAGGAGATTAGTTGGGAAGCTGGAAAGTGCTTGAATTTTATTACCTTCTCCCTAAATGCTGAAAAAGTATCTCATGACAGGCATTTGGAGCAACAGAGTGAGAAAGAAATAGTCTATTGTCCTTATGAAAATGTGCATATTACTTTTATGAATATTTTTTAAATAATTTATTTCATTTTTTTTTTGTTGTTGTCATTAAGAATGTACACAGCAGAACATACATTGTTGTCAATTTGATCCCATATAGATAGATCTTAAAAGAACACAATGCTCAAGGCAGATATTCTTTACTAAATAAGCTAAACTATCCAGGAAAACAATTTTCCCTTCTAGAGAGCCCAAGTCTCTTCCTTGTTATGGAGTTGTTGAAAGTAATGGTCTTAAAGCTTTGCAGACCTGGAGGCTAAGCCCAGCCTCTTCTACTCACTGGAGCAATTTGGACATGAAACTTAACTTTGCTGAGGTCCTACCTGTTCTCCTGTTAAATAGGTACAGTGATATTTCCTTCAGGGATTGCCAAAATAACTTTTTATTTTATTTTTTAAATATTTTTGTTGTGAGAATATACACAGCAAAACATACCAACCCGACCATTTCTACATATACAATTTAGTGACATTGATTACATTCTTCGACTTGTGAAACCATTCTCACCCCCTTTTCTGAGTTCTACCTCCCCTATTAACATAAACTCACTGCCCTCTAAGGTTCCTATCTAATCTTTTGAGTTGCTGTTGTCATTTTGATCCCACACAGATAGTTCTTAATTTGAAGGGAAAGAGTATCAAGGAAAAATGAGGAAAGACCATCTGGACTTCTAAGAAGCCTGGGAATGTTCTTTCCTTCCATCTGAGGTAGAAGTCCCACACTCTAACTAAGTCAACTTCACCCTCCTAGCTCTTAATATCCTCATCTGTCCATATGAGGGTGGGACTAGATGATATCACAGGTTCTTTTCAGTACCATGGTTTAGGAAAGTTATTGAAACTCCAGTTCTACTGAATCATTTCCCTTTTTTTAATTTCAAAGCTATAGTCAGATTTGTATAGAAATCACTCAAGTGCAATCTCTTCGATCAATAGATATGAAATCAGCAGAGCACCCCTAGCAATTACACTACAGTAGCCAGAGTCTCTACAATCTCAATTCAAATTCCTACTTTATACACGGAGAGTGTTATTTCTTTCTGCACTTAAATGTAAGAAGCAAACTGATGGAGAGGGTAAAAAAGCATCTCTAATTTTAAAAATCATCTTACTGTCCTAATTAGCATATATACATAAAGATAAAATCATCTCTATATACAACACCGAATTTATGGGTAGACATGCTATATGCAAATTCCAAATATTTCTTTTTTTAAGTGGGATGTTTTACATATTGTACATTTTATTATTTTTCAATTACTCATTCATAGTTTTTGATGAAAAATGATTTGGAAAACATCCAGCACCTTAATGGAAATAAGTATTAGAGTGCTGCCTAGAGGGATGATTTCATATTAAGAGAAAGAGAGAGAGAAGAAAAGGAAGGGAAGGGGAGGGGAGAGGAAAGGAGGGGAAAAAAGGAGAAGGGAGGGGAAAGGAAGGGGAGACTCTGCAGAGCCTTTAGCAGGACTGCCATTACCTTTATTCCCACATAACTTTGAAAAGCACTAACAGTTGTGCTGTGTTCTTTAATAAAATGATTTCTTTGCAATTACTTAACTTCTAACTTTATCTTGAAAGTGTGTGTAAATAAAAGAAACAAGAGCAACACTGGTGGAAATAAGTCAAATACATGTTTTTTATACTAGATACTTTTGAAAAGAAAAAAGCGGAAATGCTTAGGAACTCTGTTTATGCACCTAAACCTATATGCACAAGAACACATGTGAAAATACGGCTGTGATTCCAAGTTGTGGTTTAACATCCAGGATTTCATAGGGTTATTAAGTGTACCACAGTATCTATTAAGTCCTGACCTTTGCCACCGAAACTTGGCATGAGTTGTTCTCTTCAGGAAACAGACACAGCCAAAGAGCCTCTGGTTTCTGTTAGATTTATACAAAATATTGAGCTGATCAAACTGTGTTTATGGTAGCTGTACAAATATAGACTGCAGAAAAACATGATAAATTATCCTTAAAAGGGAAAGCCTGAGTGATATTAATTAAGTGGTCTGAAAATTTAATTTCAATTAAACTATTCTTAATGAGCTTCCTGGTGATTAAGCAATTCTTCATTCTGTTTACTCAATTACTCCTAGAAAATCAGGACAAATGTCATAATGATAAAGGAAATGCCAAACATATCATAAAGAAAGTCATGCTCTCTGGATGAAATTTTATATATACTGTAATTTTCCTGCTTTATATTCTTCAGTAATAAACTTAGAATCTATCCGGTACTTACTATGCCAGGTACACTGTTCCATGGAATGTATATATAGCTTTATGTACACCATATGTGTCTGTGCATGTGTATACACATAAACCTGTTGCTATTGAGTCCATTCTGACTTGTGATGAACCCATGTGTTACAGAGAAAAACAACTCCATAGGGTTTTCTTAGTTGTGCTCGAAGATCACCAGGCCTTCGTTACATGGTGCCTCTGGGTAGGTTTGAACTGCCAATCTTTAGGTTAACAGTTGAGTGCAAATTGTTTGTGCCATGCAGGGACCTTATATATTATTTATTTATTTCATTATATTTTCACAAGAGCCCTATGAAGTAACTAGCATTATCATCTCCACTTTCATATAAGGAAACCGAGGCACAAAGAGGTAAATAGCATGCCACTAGTCTCACAGCCTCCCAGTGGCTTCACCTGGAATATTTAGATGGACCTACAAGGCCCACCACGATCTGGTCCCTGGCATCTTGGGAACCAGCCGTCCCCTCTCCTCAAACCTTGCATGTCACCATGCTGAATACTTCAGTCCCTTGAATAAGACATTCCCTCTCAAGTTTGTCACTATTTCCTCCTCCCACTTGGCCTTTATCATCCACTAAACTGCAAGGCACATGATGCCTCTTCCCAGAAGTTTTCTTGCTTGACTACTCTTTCTATGTACTTACATAAATGCCTTATGGTTTTCTCTGTCACTGAACCTATCCAGTGAATTCTAAGTTATCTATTTATTTATCTACTTGGAGCTAAAGAGTAGTGTTTTCTCTCTGTACCATATTTTATATTTCACAATTACATACTACCACTGAATACTAAATTTAACCTCAGCTTTAGGATAAAAAAAGAAACTTTAAGTAATAGATACATGTCAGTTCTAATATGGGTGCCTTCAGAAGCTAAAACATATTAAAAATATCCATCCTCCCCCAAAAAGGAAACATCATGATACAATGAAAATACATAGAACCTGTTTGGTAACATTTGTAGAGTGAATAAATGAAAATTAAAGAAAAATAAATTATTTCAGCCGTCATCTTGCAATGGTTATAAAAATCTTGAATAATTGTCTAATAAAAAATAATGTTCAGTGGATTTGTGCTTATATATAGAAGCTTTCAGCTAATAGACCAGTAACAATTACAGTTTTTTTTCTTCTTATCACTTTGAAATACAATATATTGGAATGAATGGCATAACCTTTTGAAAAATTTAGAAAATATTTAAAGAAAAAGAACATCATCATTTCTTTAGTGAAAGGTTAGTGATTTTGCCAAACCATAAGTATGAAAGAAAGCTTGATATCTACCAAGCATCTAGGCATCAAAAGGAATAAGAATTAAAAGACTAACTAGATCTCTGGAAGCAAAGTGTATCTTAAAGATTCCTAGGTATAGTTTATTATTAGGGTTGTATGTAACTTATAAGAATGTTGTTAGAGGAAACTGGTTTTGCAGTAAGATAGAAAGGAACCAGTTCACAGATAGATTCTTCCACTGAGTGTCATGAGAGCAGAAATCCGTTCTTGGTTGTACCAGCAAGTCGACTTACAGAATCAGTCCTGTTTAAATGTTTCAATACCGGTGGTCAATATACATCAACTTCCTAGGAGAAGAAATAATTTCATGTTAATAAGTATTTGTATTAAAGGCCTCCATATACTAGGGAAACATACACACAGGTACAAAAAAGCCAGTACTCAGAGAAAGATAATATTCAATAATATTGTCCATAATGACAAATCCTTCTTCACCAACGTGCCAAATCGATTAGGATGACTTAACTGAGTCATCTTCCTCTAGCTCCTGAAAATGAAGAGATATTGGCAGTAACTAAGGTGAGTCATAACCACAATAACACAATTTACAAACAGCCTCAAGAGCTTGAGCCACGATTCATGAGATAAAAGCTATTACTATGTAAACCAAGAGTTTTTCACAACTGCGAAGTCAGATTTTAAAAGGAAACTGAATTATCCAACACTCTCCTGGTTAATATGTAATTGTTTACAAGTATCACTCTGTTTAAGATAAGTCTTTTACTTTTCAATCTCAAATCAAGAAATTCTTCCAAGTTCTTTTATTCTTTTTTGAATATATCACATTGAAATGTTTTCCCCCACTGGTTTTAAATAAGATATATTTATTTGGGGGGATTTACATGCTTTAAATATCTGAAGGTATTATTCTATACCTAGTATAAACATTATCTACCTAAACATACTTGTTTAAATGATAAAGTGATTATCTAGAATCAAATGACATGATTATGGGTGGCATAAAAATCTCTGTCCAACATATAACATTTATAGCTGCCATATTTTATTCAAACTATCTAAATTGCTGTGTATTTTTTAACACTTGAAGTTAGAGTAAACTTTGATGAAGTGGCTTCTTTTTCCTTGTTTTACTGTGTCTAGAAAACTTTCATTTAAGAGGAGTAAAAAGAGAAGAATATGAATGAAATATTGGCATTTCTATACATTTAACTCATGGCCATGTTCATGGCCATTTTAAATTTTTAAAAATCTATAGTAGAGTTATGTTGCTGTTGTTAGGTGCCATAGAGACAGTTGGACTCATATCAACCCCATTTACAACTGAATGAAGCACCGCATAGTCCTGAGCCACCCTCATAACCATTGCTATGTTAGAGCTCATTGTTGCAGCTACAGTGTCCATCCACTTTCTTGAGGGTCTTGCCTTTTTCACTGACGCTCTACTTTACCAAGCATGGTGTCCTTCTCCAGGGACTGAGCCTTCCTGATAACATGTGCAAAGTATGTGAGATGAAGTTTCATCATTCTCACTTGTAAGGGGCATTCTTTCTGTACTTCTTCCAAGACAGAGTTGTTTGTTCTTCTGGCAGCCCATGGTATATGTCTTAGTCACCTAGTGCTGCTGTAACATAAATTCCACAAGTGGTTGGCTTTTAACAATGAGAAATTTATTCGCTCACCGTCTAGCAGACTGCAAGTCCAGATTCAAGGCATCAGCTCCAGGGGAAGGTTTTCTCTCTGCCAGCTCTGGAGGAAGATCCTTGTGGTGCATCAGTCTTCCCTTGGTTTGGGAGCATCTCAGGGCAGGAACCTCAGGTCCAAAGGACACACTCTGCCCCAGTGCTGCTTTCTTGGTAGTATGAGGTCCCCCACTCTCTGCTTGCTTTCCTTTTCTTTTATCTCTTGTAAGATAAAAGGTGATGCAGGCCACACCACAGGGAAACTCCCTTTATATTGGATCAGGGATATGACCTTAGTAAAGGTGTTACAATCCCACCCTAATTCTCTTTAACATAAAATTACAATGACAAAATGGAAGACAACCACACAATACTGGGAATCATGACCCAGACAAATCAACACACACATTTTTGGGGGGACATAATTCAATCCATGACAGTATACTCCATATTCCTTGCCAACATCATAAATTCAAAGGCATTAATTCTTCTTCTGTCTTCCTTATTCATTGTCCAGCTTTCATATGCATATGAGACAACTGAAAATACGATGACTTGGGTCAGGCGCATCTTAGTCTTGAAGGTGACATCTTTGCTTTTTAACACTTCAAGGAGGTTTTTTGCAGCATTTTTGTCCAATGCAATACGTCATTCGATTTCTTGACTGCTGCTTCCATGGGTGTTGATTGTGGATCCAAGTAAAATGAAATCCTTGACAACTTCAATCTTTTCTCCATTAATCATGTTGTTGCTTATTGGTTCAGTTGTGAGTATTTGTGTTTTCTTTATGTTGAGGTGTAATCCATACCGAAGGCTATAGGCTTTGATTTTCATCAGTAAGTGCTTCAAGTTCTCTTCGTTTTAAGCAAGCAAGATTGCATCATCTGCATATCACAGGTTGTCAATGAGTCTTCCTCCAATTCTGATGCCACATTCTTCTTCACATAGACCAGCTTTTCAGATTGTTTGCTCAGCATACAGATTGAACAAGTATGGTGAAAGGATACAATTTGCACACATTTTCTAATTTTAAACCATACAGTATTGCCTTGCTCTGTTCGAATGATTGCTTCTTGGTCCATGTGCAGGTTTTGCATGGGCACAATTAAGTGTTCTGGAATTCCATTCTTCGTAATGTTATCCATAATTCGTTAGGATTCACACAGTTGAACGCCTTTGAATAGTCAATAAGACACAGGTAAACATCTTTCTGGTATCCTCTGCTTTCAGCCAAGTTCTATCTGACATCAACAATGATATCCCTAGTTCCATGTCCTCTTCTGAATCCAGCTTGAATTTCTTGCAGTTCCCTGTCTGTGTACTGCTGCAACTGCTTTTGAATGATCTTTAGCAAAATTTTACTTGCACGTGATACTAATGATATTGTGCTTTAATTACTGCATTCTGTTGGCACACCTTTCTTTGGAGTGGGCACAAATATGTATGTCTTACAGCAGATTGGCCAGGTAGCTGTCTTCTAAATTTTTTGGCATAGACAAGTGACCACTTCCAGCGTTGCACAGTAGAATCATAAAGCAAAAATAACCTGTTGCCACTGAGGAATTCTAACTCATAGCAACTCTATAGGACAGAGTAGAACTCTCCATTGGGTTTCCAATGAGCCACTGGTGGATTCAAACTGCTGACCTTTTGATTAGCAGCCAAGTTCTTAACCACTGTGCCACCAGAGCTCCAGTGGAGTTATAGTACATATTAAAAGATTCAAAGTTATGAATTAAAGGAACTGATTAGGTTGTGAAATGGATAGGATAGAACCAATAGACAATCTACTGATAATATTAATTCCTATGTATGGTCTTCTCTACATGCAGTCCGTTTGCCCTTACAGATGCATTAGGCACTGTACTCCATGCTGGTGAACTATACAGATAACATCGATGAGATCCTTTTCATTCTGGATTCCAGTTGGGTTAGACCAATAGGAAACACTAGCAGGAGAACAGAGGTTAGATTGTGAATGTGGTAGTCTGAACAATGCCTCCCTCCCAAAAAGATGTTAACATCTTAATTGCCAGAACCTGAGAAAATGCTACCTTACATGGCCAAAGGGACTTTGCAGATGTCATTAGAGTTAGTATATTGAGATGGAGACCCTATTCTGGATTATCCTCGTGGACTCAATGGTGACACAAAGTTCTTTTTAAGAGAGAAGGAGGGTCAAAGTCGAGAGCAAGAGTGAGAGCTAGAGAAAGAAGGCAATGTGAGGAGGGAAGCAGAGTTAGGAGGATCAAAAGGATTTGAAGATCTTATGCAGCTGCTAGGTTTGAAGATAAAGGAAGGGACCATTAACCACGGAATGCAAGTGTACTCTAGAAGCTGGAAATGGCAAGGAAACAGATTCTCCCCTGGTGTCTACAAAGGAACACAGCCCTGCCGACACCTTGATTTTAGCCTGTTGAGACCCATGTCAAACTTCTGACTTATAGAACTATAGTATAATAAAGTTCTATTGTTTTAAGCCACTGAGTGTGAGGGATTTGTTACAGTGGCAATATAAAACTAATACAGAGAGTGAAGTCAGAGTATTCCTTTCCTCAGCAATCTCTTTGCATGGCTGGCACCAGCTAAGAGAGTTCTTCTACTAAAGGCCACAGCTTCTGACAAGTGATCCTTCCCATGGAGCTAGGCTCTCTGGAATCCAATCACCTTAGCCCTTCCCTTTCAGGCCTGGGTACGTTTATGGCATCCTTCACATCCCTTGTTGGTTTCTTTAAACCTTGCCTAAACATGTGTAAGTAAGCAAACTGCCTTTAATTACCCAGTTCAAGAATATAACATGCTTCCTGCTGAGACCTTGACCATCCTGCAGTAAGAAATCTGTTATAACACTGGGTCTTGAACAGAGACTATCCAGATTTGGTCCTGACCATTATTACTTTGTGCATTTTATTTATGTGTCTATGATAGCATTTTTCTTATGGTGTC
Source organism: Dugong dugon (assembly GCA_030035585.1). Classification (NCBI taxonomy): domain Eukaryota; kingdom Metazoa; phylum Chordata; class Mammalia; order Sirenia; family Dugongidae; genus Dugong; species Dugong dugon. Next base: position 105,258,677 of record CM057460.1, on the reverse strand, counting down.
ATATGCATCTGTTTAATTTCATTCATTCAACATACATTTATCAATTGACAGCTATGTGCCAGACTTTTTGCTGGTTACTAGGAATAAAATGTTGAGTAAAAGCAGGCAAGGAATTGACCTAATGGAGCTAACAATTTTATGGGGGAAGGCAGACATTAATCAATAAATTACAAGATAAACATAATATTGCAACTATGATGAGTGTAATGGAGAGTGTGTGCCGTAAGAAATTAGAAGAGAAAGAGTTTCACTAGCCAGGAAGGCCAAGAAAGACTTCCCTATGCAAGTAACACAGAACTGAAGAGATGAAGAAGTGGAGGAGGAAAGGTCATGTCAGGCAAGAAAGAAGCATGAACCAGAACTCCACAGCAGGAAGAAACATGGTGAATATGAGAACCTAAAAGAAGGCTGCAGTAGTTGGAGCAGAAAATGAAACAAAGATGAGGCTAGAAATAAAGAGGGACCAGGTCATGAGGGTTTATGTCAACAAGTTTTGTGTTTTTCCTAAGAGCAAAGGGGGATATTAAGTTTATATGTATTGAGGGTGGGTCAGATGAGCAGCATTTCAATGTATTCAGTATGATCTGATTTGTGTTTTGAAAACATCATTCTGAAAGTAAAACAGAGAACTCTTGGAAGCAAATTGAGTATGTTCATTTACATATTTATTCAGTCATCCAGAAAAATAATTGAGACTTTCATATGTGATAAGCACTCTTCTAGTTATTGGCAGTATAGGGATGAGCTAGACAGTCAAAAGTCCCGCCTCACGGACCTTAAATTCTAATGGAGGAGATTGATAATGCAATAACTATTTACTGAGTAGTTACTATATACCAGAGTATGTTCTTGATATTTGGAGTAAATCAGTGACCAAAACAGACAAAAATTCCTGTCCTCATAGTGTACATTCCAGTAACAATATATGAATAAATAATATATTATGAAATAACATCATAGAATTTCAGAGAGTGAAAGTAGTATAAAGGAAGAAAAGAAGAATGTTACAGAGTATGGTTACAAGGATATATTGTGGAAGATGTGTTGGGGCAGACAAGATATTAAATCATTGCTAAATAAAATAGGGAGTAACTTATACAACGATTTTGGTGATAAACATAAAGGAGTGATATTTTAAAAACATTTAGGAGGAACAGTTGATAAGATTTGGCAGTGGATCTGGCATGGGAGTGGATAGAAAAGGAGGTTTTAAGTATGGTTGTTAGATGTCTGGTGTGATGTCATTCACAAAGATAAGAGAATATTGGAAGAAGGTTAGGGTTGGGTGGGAAGAACATTTGTTCATTTTTTAATAGATTCAATTTGCACTACCTAGTTGATATACAGTTTTGCAGTTTAGAAAAGAGATCTGGCCCAAAGATATAAACCTGTGCATTTCCTCATATAAGTAGTAAATAAAGTAGACATATGGAGATCATCCACAGAGAAACTACTCAGTGAGAAAACCCATTGCCATCGAGTCGATACTGACTTACAGTGGTCCTATAGGACAGAATAGAACTGACTCAAAGGGTTTTAAAAGAGTAGCTGGTGGATTCGAACTTCCGACCTTTTGATTAGCAGCCAAGCTCCCAACCACTGGCCCACCAGGGCTCCAAGAGGGCCTTGAATTGTGCCTAGAATAACTCTAACATTTAATTTCTATGTAAACCCTGTTAACCTGTTGCTGTCAAGTCGATTCCAATTCATAGTCACCCTATAGGATGGAGTAGAACTGCCTCATAGAGTTTCCAAGTCTGTAATCTTTATGGAAGTAGACTGCCACATCTTTCTCCCATGGAGCTGCTGGTGGGTTTGAACCACCAACCTTTTGGCTGGCAGATGACTGCTTTAACCACTGTGCACCAGAGCTCCTGAATTTATAAGTAAAGGACAAATTTCCTAAGGAACAGAGAAAAGATGGACACAAATGAAGGAGGAAAATTAGTAAAGTGCAGTGTCATGAATTCCAGGCAGAGAAAGAACTATAAATCTCCATGTCCTGCTGGAATAGGGGTGCATTAAAGATAAGTTTATGCCATTTATGTTTACAGCCTGCCCAGATACCAGAAAAGAACACAGCAGTAGGCACATAGAAGGAATTCAAAAGTGATTTTTTAAAAATATTTGTGTCAGCAAAATGGCGCTCTAGGCAGAAGCACCACACTGTCCCTCCACAGCAAAGATCAGAAAAACTAAGCCAAGCAGAGAATCAACAATCCTGAAACCCTAGAACATCAAATGAAGAGATAAAGAACTCAGCCAAGCACCAAATGGAGTGAGAAAACCTGACAGAGAACAGAGAGCAAGGAGAGATCCATGCAGAGGTCCCCTATCAGCTAAAAAGCGTGGATCCACCATCTTGGACTCCTATCAGAGACCAGCAAATAGGGGTACAAGAAAGCAGCTTCACGGAGCTTCCAGCGGGACACAAAACAACCGGTAATTTGCAATATACGCTTTCCCACCCCTCACCCTTCTTCACCCCGACTTGGCCTCCTCTGCTTCCCACGGCCACAGTCTCTTGGCCAGGAAGCACCGGCTGCTTGGATTCCAGCCGCCAACAATGGCCAGCTCCCTGCGTGCCATTTGTTGGCTGCTGGTGTTGCTTTTCCTGCTTCTTTTGATTTCTTCCTTACCTCTCACCACCTCCCCCTCCTTTCACTCAAATACCTGGCTCCTTGGATCACCTCTGCTCCTTCCTAAGGAGCTGCAGAGCTCCGTTCAAGGGTGGAACTGCTTCCAGGTCTGGGCTGCCATGCTGGTGGGATCCTGGGGGTTTTGTTAGTTTGTTTTGAATTCTTTGTTTTCTTTTCCTTTTCTTGAGTTGGGAGCCCGTTCTGGCCAGGCAGTACTACACGGCTTGGGACCTACCCCCTCAGCTTGCGCAGATGTTCAGAGGGATCCCTAAGAGCATTTCTTTTTTGGTGGGTTTTTTTTGTTTTTTTGTTTTTTCGGGGGCTTTTCTCATTCTTTATTTTTTTTTATTTGTTTTCTTTTCCCACTTTTTCCCTTTTTGTCTTTCTTCATTACTCATTTCTCATCTCTCTATACCCTCCTTCTCTTCCTGTTACCTGAATACCTAGTGCTGAATACCTCTACGCCTTCTAGCCAGGCTGTACTACAACACCTGGGAACAAGTTCCCAAGACCTCGTAGATGCACCAGTGGGATCCCTGGGAGCTTTGATGTTCTTTTTTCTTTCTAATTTTTATTTATTCATTCTTTTCTTTTCTTTTCTTCTTCTTCTTCCCATTTGTTTTTCTCCATTTCATAGTCTCTCATCTCTCCACTCCAAAGGCAAGCTCCCCTAGCATTCTTTTTTGTTTCTTTGTATGTTTTCAACTCCTGTTCCTCTCTCCTCTCTCCCATATCCATCTTAGCTCCACACATAACAATCTCCCCCCTCCATCCTGCCTACCTGCACCATGGGCTTAACATCACACCACCAAGCAGCACAGGCACAGCCTACCAGAACCTGCCCTGCATGTATTACCGACCCACCCTGGTGGCTGTAGTAAACGCCACAAACAACCCATCCCAGCACCCTTCTTCAGTTAGACCTGCCCGTCTGTACCATATCTGAGCAACTGACCCTATCAGTTGGAGAAGGTGAAAAGTATCATGCCCACAGATGAGCAAACAACAAAGACCACACAGCCCGCCTGCTCAGACATAGCCAAATTTAAAAAAAGGGAAAAACAAACAAATCTACAATCAATAAATGAAAAAAATAACTACCGAATGCCCTGAAGACAACAGACAATATCAAAGAATTTATAGAAACAGGACAAGATGGTTCCAGTAGGTGTCCAAAATAAAACACCAGATGACATTCCAGTGGAAGAAAAGGCACTAGAACTACCTGACAGGGAATTTAAATCTCTAATACTCAGAATTATCCAAGAGGTGAAACAAAAGGCAGACAAAAATGAGGAAAAAAATAGACAAATTCATGGAAAAGGCAGACAAATTCATTGACAATACAGGCAAAAACATGGAAGAATTCAGGAAAATAATGCAAGAACAAAATGCCAAAATAAATTCACAACTAGAAATTATACAAAAACAACAATTAGAAATCCAAAAGATAAACAAAAAGGTTTCAGAAATGGACAGTGCCATAGAAGCGCTGAGGAGCAGATTTGAAACAGTGGAAGACAAGATCAGTGGAATTGAAGCCAAAAACTTGGATACAACTCTGTTCGAGGAAAATGCAGAAAAAAGAACAAGGAAAAATGAAGAGACCCTGAGAGTTATGTGGGATAAAATCAAAAGCAAAAATCTGCACGAGATCAGAGTTCCAGAACAGGGGAAGAAAACAGAAAACACAGAGAGGATCATTGAAGAACTGCTGACAGAAAACTTCCCCAATATCATGAAAGACGAAAAGCTGGCCATCCAAGAAGCCCAATGAACCTCATATAGAATAGACCCCAAAAGAAAATCACCAAGGCATATCATAATCACACTCGCCAAAACTGAAGACAAACAAAGAATCCTGAGAGCAGCTCGTGAAAAACAGAAAGTCACATACAGAGGAGAAACAATCAGACTAAGCTCAGATTATTCAGCAGAAACCATACAGGAAAGAAGGCAATGGGGTGACATATACAAAACCTTGAAAGAAAAAAATTGCCAGCCAAGAGTAATATATCCTGCAAAACTCTCATTCAATTATGATGGTGAAATTAGGTCATTTCCAGATAAACAGAAATTAAGGGAATATGTAAAAATCAAAACAAAGTTACAAGAATTATTAAAGGGAGTTCTTTGATCTGAGAACAAACAACTTCAGCTCACAGGCTGAATCTAGGACATGAGATCGTACCAGCCAGATACCAATCTAGGAAATGAACAATCAAGGTCTATACAACACCAAAAGAAATACAAGAGGGAATCAGAGTAGTTAATCTGTAAATAATAACAACATCATAACAATAAAACAGGGAATAAACAGTGTAGGTATAGAACCTTCTAATGGAGAGGAAGACAAGGTGATACCAAGTAATAATAGACAGCTTCAAACTTAGAAAGATAAGGGTAAATTTCATGGTAACCACAAAGAATGTTAACAAACATACTCATAAAAATAAAGGGGAAAAACAAAGTCTCAGCAAAAACAAAACCTACAAAAACAAAAGAAAAAGTTTTCTGTCAGCAGTTCTTCAATGATCCTCACTGTGTTTTCTGTTTTCTCCCCCTGTTCTGGAATGCCAATCACTCGTAAATTTTTGCTTTTAATTGTGTCCCACATAACTCTCAGGGTCTCTTCATTTTTCTTTGATCTTTTTTCCGAGTTTTCTTCAAACAGTGTTGTATCCAAGTGTTTGTCTTCAGTTCCACTGATCCTGTCTTCCACGGTTTCAAATCTGCTTCTCAGCCCTTCTATGACATCATCCATTTCTGAAATCTTGTTGTTTATCTTTTGGATTTCTAATTGTTGTTTTTGTATAATTTCTAGTTGTGAATTTATTTTGGCATTTTGTTCCTGCATCATCTTCCTGAATTCTTCCTATTTTTTGTCTGTATTTTCCATGAATTTGTCTATTTTTTTCTCATGTTTGTCAGATTTTTGCCTCAGTTCTTGGAAAATTCCAAGTATTAGTGATTTGAATTCCCTATCAGGTACTTCTAGTGCAATTTCTTCCACAGGAGAGTCATCTGGTGTTTTAATTTGGACACCTACTGGAGCCATCCTGTCCTGTTTTTGTGAATGTTTTGATATTGTTTGCTGTTTTCGGGGCATTCAGTAGATATTTCTCTCGTTTATTCATTGTAGATTTGTTTGTTTCATCCCTTTTTAAAAAAAAAAAATTTTTAGTATGTCTGAGCAGGCGGACTGCGTGCTCTTTGTTGTTTGCTTGTCTGTGCACTCAATACTTTTCGCCTCCTTCTCCAACTGGCCGGTTCAGTCAGTCAGATGTGGTACAGCAGGGCAGGTCTAGCTGAAGAGGAGCCACTGGGACGGGTTGTTTGTGGCACTCACTACAGCCACCAGGGTGGGTCGGTAATCAGTGCTGGGCAGGTTCCAGTAGGCCGTGCCCACACAGCTTGGTGGTGTGATGACAAGTGCACAGTGCAGGTAGGCAGGATACAGCGGGAAGATGGTTATGTGTGGAGCTAAGATGGATATGGGAGAGAGGAGAGAGGAACAGGAGCCAAAAAACATATAAACAAACAAAAAAGAATGCTAGGGGAGCTTGCTGTTGGAATGGAGAGATGAGAGACTATGAAGTTGAGAAAAACAGAAGAGGGAAGAGGAAGAAAAGAAAAGAATGAACAAATAAAAATCAGAAAGATTAAAGAACCGCAAAGTTCCCAGGGATCCCATCGATGCAGCTATGAGGTCTGGGGAAGTCGCCATCAGGTTTCACAGCACAGCCTGGCCAGAAGGCACAGAGGCATACAATGCCTGGTATTCAGGGATCAGAAAGAGAAGGAAGAGATAGAGAGACGAGAAATTCAGCAATGAAGAAAGACAAAAGGGAAAAAGAGGGAAAAGAAAACAAAAGAAATAAAAAAAAAGACAAAGAAAGGCCCCCCAGAAAAACAGAAAGAAACAAAAAACCCAACGAAAAAAGAAATGCGTTCAGGGATCCCTCTGCACGTCTGTGGAAGCCAAAGGGGAGTCTCCCTGGCACGCAGCTCCGCCTGGCCAGAAAGGGCTCCCAACTCAAGAAAAGGAAAAGAAAACTGACAAACAATTCAAAATGAACAAACGAACAAACCCCCGGGATCCCACCAGCGTGGTAGCCCAGACCGGGAAGCAGCTCCACACTCCAACGGAGCTCCGCAACCCCTCAGGAAAAAGCAAAGATGGCGCACAGAGCCAGGCACTCAAGCGAAAGGAGGGGGACGCGGCGAGAGGCAAGCAAGAAATCCAAAGAAGCAGAAAAAAAAAAAAAAAAAAGCAACACTAGCAGCCAACAAATGGCATCCAGAGAGCCACCCGCTTGGGTGTGTGGAATCCAAGCAGCCGGCGACTCCCGGTCAAGAGGCTGGCCGTGGGAAGCAGAGGAACAAACGAACAAAACCCCCAGTATCCCACCAGCGCGGCAGCCCAGACTGGGAAGCAGCTGCACACTCGAATGGAGCTCCTTAGCCCTGCAGGAAGAAGCAAAGATGGCACTCGGAGCTAGGCACTCGAGCAAAAGGATGGGGAGGCGGCAAGAGGCAAGTGAGAAATCAAAAGAAGCAGAAAAAAAAAAGCGACACTAGCAGCCAACAAATGGCACCCAGAGAGCCACCAGCTTGGGTGTGTGGAATCCAAGCAGCTGGCACCTCCCGGTCAAGACACCGTGGCCACGGGAAGCAGAGGTGCCCGTGCTGGGGCGAAGAAGGGTGGGGGGTGGGAGGGCGCACACCGCAAATTACCGGCTGTTTTGTCTCCCCCTGGACGCTCCATGAGGCTGCTTTCTCGTATCCCCGTTTGCTGGTCTCCGATAGGAGTCCAAGATGGTGGATCCGCTCTGTGTTAGCTGGTAGGGGACCTCTGCATGAATCTCTCCTTGCTCTCCGTTCTCTTTCAGTATTCTCACTCCATATGGTGCTCGGCTGAGTTCTTTATCTCTTCATTTGATGTTCTAGGGTTTCAGGATTGTTGATTCTCTGTTTGGCTTAGTTTTTCGGATCTTTGCTGTGGAGGGATGGCGTGGTGCTTCTGCCCAGAGCGGCATCTTGCTGGAACCTCCGAAAATGACAATTCTAACCAAAGCAATTTACAAATACAATGCAATCCCGATCCAAATACCAACAATATTCTTCAAAGAGATGGAAAAACTAATCATTAACTATATGGAAAGGGAAGAAGCCCTGAATAAGTAAAGTACTACTGAAGAAGAAGAATAAAGTTGGAGGACTCACACTACCTGACTTCAGAACCTACTATACAGCTACGGTAGTCAAAACAGCCTGATACTGGTACTGTGACAGATACATTGACCAATGGAACAGAATTGAGAACTCAGATGTAAATCCATCCACCTACGGTCACCTGATCTTTGACAAGGGCCCAAAGTCCATCAAATGGGGAAAAGACAGTCGTTTTAACAAATGGTGCAGGCAAAACTGGATACTCATCTGCAAAAAAATGAAACAGGACCCATACCTCACAACATATAACTAATTCAAAATGGATCAAAGACCGAAATATAAAGCCAAAAACATAAAGTTCATAGAAGAAAAAATAGGACCAATGCTACAGGCCCTAATACATGGCATTAACAGGATACAAACCATAACCATCAACACACAAACCCCAGAAGATAAGCTAGATAACTGGGATCTTCTAAAAATCAAACACCTATGCTCTTCAAAAGACTTCACCAAAAGAGTAAAAAGAGAACCTACAGACCGGGAAAAAATTTTTGGACAGTACAAGTCAGACAAAGGTCTAAGCTCTATAATCTACAAGAAAATCCAACACCTCTACAACAAAAAGACAAATAATCCTATTAAAAAATGGGCAAAGGAAATGAACAGACACTTCACCAAAGAAGACATTCAAGTGGCCAACAGAAACAAGAGGAAATGCTTGCGATCACTAGCCATTAGAGAAATGCAAATTAAAACCACAATGAGATACCATCTCACCCGGCATTACTGGCATGAATCAAAAACACTGGAAATAACAGATGTTGGAGGGGCTGCGGGGAGATGGGAACTCTTATGTACTGCTGGTGGGAATGCAAAATGATACAACCATTTTGGAAAATGATACAGCGTTTCCTCGGAAAGCTAGAAATAGAAATACCATACGATCCAGCAATCCCACTCCTAGGAATATATCCTAGAGAAATAAGAGTCGTCACTCGAATAGACATAGGCATACCTATGTTCATGGCAGCATTGTTCACAATAGCAAAATGATGGAAACAACCTAGATGCCCATCAACAGACGAATGGATAAACAAACTATGGTACATACACACAATGGAGTACTATGCAATGAGAAAGAACAATGATGAATCTGTGAAGCATCTCATAACATGGATGAAACTGGAGGACATTATGCTGAGTGAAATAAGGCAATTACAAAAGGACAAATATTGTATGAGACCGCTATTGTAAAAACCCATGAAAAAGTTTACACACAAAAAGTAACAATCTTTGTTGGTTACCCGGGATGGGAGGGGTGGGGGGGAATACTAAATAGGCAATAGATAAGTGGTATCTTTGGTGAAGGGTGAGACAGTGCACAATACTGTGGAAACCAGCACAACTTGTACAAGGAAAGGTCATGGAAGCTCCATAGACACATCCAAACTCCCTGAGGAACTGAATTGCTGGGTGGAGGGCTGTGGGGACCATGGTCTCAGGGAACATCTAGCTCAACTGGCATAACACAGTTTATAAAGACGATGTTCTACATTCTACCTTGGTGAGTAGTATCTGGGGTCTTAAAAGCCTGTGAGCAGCCATCTAAGATACTCCACTGGTCTCATCCCTTCGGGAGCAAGGGAGAATGAAGAGAACAGGATACAAGGAAAAGATTAGTCCGAAGGACTAATGGACCACAGCTACCAAGGCCTCCACCAGACTGAGTCCATTACAGCTAGATGGTGCCTGGCTACCACCACTGACTGCTCTGACTGGAATCACAACAGAGGGTTCTGGACAGAGCTGGAGAAGGATGTAGAACAATATTCTAACACACACACAAAAGACCAGATTTACTGGCCTAAAAGAGACTGGAGAAACCCCGAGAGTATGGCCCCCAGACACCCTTTTAGCTCAGTGGTGAAGTCACTTCCGAGGTTCACCGTTCAGGTGGGGACTGGACAGCCCCATAAAACAAAACGGGACTAATGAGGCACAGCAGTCCAGGGACAAGGGCTAGAAGGCAGAAGGGGACAGGAAAGCTGGCGATTGGGAACCCAAGGTTGAGTATGGACAGTGTTGATGTGTAGTGGGGTTCTTAACCATTGTCATAGGGCAACATGTGTACTAGCTGTTTAATGAGATTTTGTTCTGTAAACCTTCATATAAAGTGAGAACAACAGCACAATTGGAAGAGCGTAGCCAATATCACTGAACTGTGTATGTAGAAATTTTTGAAATTGTGTATCTTTGACTATGTATATTTTCACAAAAAAAAAAAATGGTCGAGAAGTGAGAGGGTTGACATGTCGTAGGGTTGTTAACCAATGTCATGAAACAATATGTGTACTATTTAATGGGAAACTATTCCTTCTGTAAACCGTCATCTAAAGTACCATTAAAAAAACTATTTTAAAAAAAATTGTGTCTCTGTATCTACTTTAACAGATTGGTGCCTCTGCAGGAATGCTTTCATCCTGGAAGTACCACCAGGCACACGCATGACAGACACTCTCTTGCAGTCTCTTTTGGAGCTGTTCCTCTTGCAGACCGAAAAATAAAATATATTTAATCAGCGTTAAATCGGTCTAAAAACTTACATTCAATAAGCCATAAAATGAAATACTCATTTTTGTTTTAAAAAAATTTGCTGTTTTTAGAACTTGCAATATGGAGACACTTGAATAATTGTGAAGAGGGTCCCCCTGATCACCATTATACAGACCTTGGAACAAGCTGAGTGGCAATAAAAGCAGGCTGTCTTTATGGTTCTTAAGTGCATGCTTTAGAATTGCTCTAAATTTCAACTAATTAGATAAGGCCCTACAGTGCAATACTAATGTTATTTATATTAAAATGTTTATCCACCCCCCCCCAAGTCTATTTTCATGAGTTGTTACAATAAAAAATAAACCCATACCTCAGGCCTCTGAATGAAACTCATTTTGTACACATAGGTAAACGAGCACACAACAAAGAGGAAGGCAGCATTCTTACTTTGAAAGAGGGCAGAAAATTGTGAGAGCTTGGACAGTAAATCTTCATTTGGGTGAACTAATTTCTTAATTTACCCAGAGATATGTCAGATAAATAGATTTTTGAAAGAGCAGGAAAAAATTTAGGTATAAGATTAATTCCTGTCAAGTGCAACTTCAACCAATTTCTTGATGTTTCCAAAAGATATTTTGCAATCTGCTTTCTTGTTTTCATTTTACTCTTGCTGTGGAATCCCAGATCAGATTTTTCCAAGACTTTCTTTTGTGCTATTTCTAGAAAGGAAGGGTGAACCAACCTTTATAAACATGCAATAAATAGCCAACTTAAGTTGCCCTAAGGACTGGGAAATATGAGATTCTTTGTATCCATAGGGAGAATTGAATGGTCCTAATCAGGAATGAGTTCATCAGACTAAAACTCGAATTGGCTAGAAGGGAGAGACTGGAATAGTAGTAGGCCAATTTTGTGCATTTCAGCCCACAGATTTCAGACTGCAATAAATTAAGAGATCTCTAAGGTGGCCCTTGCATCAAGTCAAGAGCAAAGTTCTTAGTTGATTTAAAGAAAGCTTACTACTTATAACCAAGAAAAGGAAGGAGAGGAAGGTACTTTTTGCTCCATACCCTAGAAAATATACTTTGGCATAACACCAAGAATTTGGATAAGGCATAGGGACATATCAGAATGCTTGCATTTGAAAAGCATCGTCCGCCGCTCCCTCCTCTCCTGGACCTTCCTCCTCAATTTCCAGCTACTCTGATGTCTTCAAATTCCATCCTTTGTCTCCTCAGTCTAATAAGAATGCAGCTTCCAGCTTAATTAAGCTCTTTTCCCTAGTGCTACCACAAACTGAAAATGCTTTCAAGGGAAATTCCATGATAAACGCGAAGCTTGCCTCATGTGCTTCACTTCCTTCAAGTATCACAGCCCTGCTTTCATAACTGCTGTCATGTACAAGGAGCCCTGGTGGCACAGTGGTTAAGAGCTATGGCTGCTTACCAAAAGGTCGGCAGCTCAAATCCACCAGCAGCTCTTTGGAAACCTTATGGAGCTGTTCTATTCAATTCTATAGGGTCACTATGAGTTGGAATCGACTCGATGGCAAGGAGTTTGATTTTTTTTTTGGGGGGGGGTCATATACAAACTATTCCATTATGACCTTTCACCTTCATTTTTAAAGGATATTTTTCAACTGAAACAAATTAGTTATTTTCTTTCAGCAGTTTGACAATATTTTCCCAGTGTCTTCAGTCTCCATTTTTGTTGTTGTTGTTGAGGAATCAGCTGTTAGGAAAATTGTTACTTCTTTGAAAGTAATCTCTCTCAGGCTTTTTTTTTTTTTTTTTTTTTGATAAATCTTATTTCTTTTTAGCTGCCAGAATTTTTACCATGAGTGCCTATGCATTTCTTTTTTATTTACATTTATCCTGATTCTATAGGTCTTCTTTGTAGCTTAAAATATTTCTGTATCTTTGGAAGATTATTAGACATTATCTTCTCAAATATTGATTCTGTCTTATTCTTTCTCTCCTGTCTTTCTGGGACTCCAATTACATGAATGTTAGACCTTCCCTCTGCGATCCTTATTCTCTCTTCTCTATTTTTCATTCTTTGTCTCTTTGCTTTTCATTCTGGGTATTTTCTTCAGTTTTATCTTCCAGCAGTGTCTAATCTGCTATTTAACATTATCTATTAAATTAATTATTTCAGTTATTTTTTATTCTCTTCTAGAATATCTATTTTGTATTTTTTAGGTTTCTGCTGAAATTCTCAATTTTATCTTTTATTCCCTTCAATATATCAAGCATAGATATCTGATAATTATTGATAATTATATTATCTGTCTCCTCTGTGGAGCTCTCTAGTTTCTTCAGTTTATCTTGATTTTCTAACACATTAGATTGTTTCCTCATGAGCCTTATCTTTTAAGTGCTCTGTATTGTATATAATAAATTTTAAAAGTAATTTGAATCCTAAGTTGATGTTCACTTCCTTCTGAGAAAATTTATATTGGTGTTTGACAGATGGCTGAGGGCACCAGAAATTTGAGATTACACAACTTCAGGAATTAAGATGATTGAAGGGTGAGCTTTAGTGTCCATGAGGACTAGTATATTTTCAGTTTACCACTAATTGACAGACACTCCAAATGGAAAAACTATTATAAATGCCAGCCTCATCTCTCCATATTTCATTCCTGTCCCACATCTTAATCCCATTGCCTTGCTGGATTTCACATGTCTTCAAGTAGATATTTATAAATACTTTTTTTTCCCTTAGTTTTACAGTTGTTCTCCATAGAAGGATTGGCCTGATTTACCCAGTAATAACTGGAATAGTAGACCATGTTCATCTCACAGTGGGTTTATTTAGTCCACAGACCTGGTTCTTAATGTATTTTTGGAATGGACATACTTAGAAGTTGGCCAAATGCTCACGTGAGTTCCTTGACCTGCAAGTAAAACCAAGTAGAAGTCCGTACAACTTCCTCCTTCTTCCAATATAGTAAATCAATAATGCATCCTGGGGGAATGACAGGGATTAGTGCCATCTTCAACTTTGATGCAGCAGTAGTAGTCTCTAGAATTACATAATTATCAAATATCTCTGTAATTATCATATTTATAATTATCATAGACCAATTTAATTCGCAATCTGATCTGACTGATACAAAAACAGAATCAATCATGGTAGATAATATTAGGTTACTGCAGACTTACGCAATTAGTTGCCCCATTTGCAACTGCTGTGCTGAATGTTGTGTCTGTTTTAGAGCAAATTAACACAATTTTGTTTACATTATATATGGCTATTAATCAGGTGAATGTTTTCTTCTCCATACTATTAGAAACAAAATTCAAAATCATTTTTCATGCACATGAAATGGACAACAATATATACACATGGTTTTCTCCAAGGACTTTGCTAACTGTTCAGCTCTTTATCATAATATAGTGTGAAGGAACAAGAACTACCTGGGCATCTTGTGGAATCTTACATTAATCACTATACTGGTAACATTACATAATCAGTCTTGATGAGCAAGAAGTGGCAAGTGCACTGAATGCCTTAATACGACACATGCACTCTAAAGAATGAGAGAGAAGCACAAGGAAGATTCAGGGACCTGCTACATTAATGACATCAAAGTAAAAGAGAAGATTTGCACCTTGCTCTTCATACCACTAAGAAAGAAGCAAACCACTTAGTATATCTCTTCGAGATTTAGAGGCAGCTTATATGGCACTTGACAATACTACCCTAACCCCATTAGGAGGGGTTTCCCAGAACAAGGCACTGCATATAACTACCTGTGGTGGAGAAAGTACACTGTGGAGCCTCTGGCAAATCCTGACAGTAGATAGACACCACAGACTACTTGGGTCTGGGAGAAGGACCATGCCATCTACAGCAGAGAACTATACATCATTTGAAAAACAATTCTTGCTATGCAAATGAGCTCTGGTAGGAACTGAGTAACTGAACACAGAACATTATGAGACCATGCAGCTAGAACTGCTCATCACGAAGTAGGTATTGTTAGACCTACCAAGTCACAACATCAGAAATGGGAAAATGCCTCGCAATAATCCACCAAAATAAGGAAGTGATATATCTGGAGTTATTATTGGACAGGTCCAGAAAGCAGAAGTAAGTTGCAAGCCATATCCTTCTACTTCTAAGACAACGGGAGATAAAACTATTCCACCATTAAAGAAGAAACTAGTTCTCTTGAACTGAAATTTCAGCGGTGAAAAAGTTTTCTCAGAATCTAGATCTATAGGCCTTCCATCACGTGGGTTTACAATTTGAATACATATTATCTGTGCTCAGAAAATCACATGGAAAAGCTCCCAAATAAACTTCAAAAATTTTACTTTTTATAATCCAGGTTGATAATACTCCCATGAGCCTAGATCTTTTCAGCTATAAAAGCAAACTCCCCTAGGGGGATGGATGCTCAGTCAAGGCCTGATAACTTATTCTACATTTAAAACCTGATGAACACAAGTTCATGATCCACAATAACAAAACACATGAAGAAACAAGCTATCATGAGTGAAACTAAACAGAAACAATAAACAGTATAATTAGACCTCCTAAGGAGTTATAGCCACCACCTGTCTGACATTTTTTTGTACTGTGGTAGCTTGTGTGTTTCTATGATGCTGGAAGTTATGCCACCAGTATTTCAAATATCATCAAGGTCACATATGTTGGACACATTTCAGTGGGGCTTCTAGACTGACAGACTAGAAAGAAAGGCCTGGTGACCTACTCCCCATATTAGCCAATGAAAACCTTATGGATCGAACAGAATTATTATCTGATATAGTGCTGGAAGATGAGCACCCTAGGCTAAAAGGCATTCAAAATACACAGTGGTCACTACAATGGACTTTCAAACATACTGGCAATCGTGAGAATGATGCGGACCAGGCAACATTTCATCGTGTTGTGCATGGGGCCTCCATGAGTCCAAGCAAACCCTACAGCAACTAACAAGGTTGTTATATATTTGAATTATTTGATGCTTAGTATAGAGAAATGATATTTAAAATACCTAAATAAATTAGAGGTAATATACATAAACAAAGAATATAAGACTATAAATAAATAATAAAATTTGAAAAAAAATATTGAAAGTAAGCAAACAGGACTTCTAAATATCTCCATACCTGTCCACATATAAAATTATTGGAATTAAAATCTCAATGGGCAATTAAATATCAGATTAGATATCGCTGAAAAGAAAACTAGAGAACTACAAAAACTACCAGAATGCAGCACAAATATGCAAAGCAATTTAAAAATAAACCGAAAGATAAGCTTCCACGGAGCCAACATGGCACTATAGACAGAAGCACCACACTGTCCCTCCACAGCAAAGACCCAAAAAACTATGTAAAACAGAGACAGACTTCAATCCTGGAAACCTAAGCGACAAATGAAGAGATAAAATCTCAACCAAGCACCAAATGGAATAAGAAACTGACAGAGAAAAGAGAGCGAGGAGAAATATAGAGTGGAGGTCCCCTATCAGCTAACTCGGCACAGATTCACCATCTTGGACTCCTCAGCCACTGTGAATGGTAGACAAGGAGTATAGGAAGACAGCTTCAAGGAGCTTCCAGCAGGAGACAGAGCACCAGGTAACCAGCAATACACGCTTTCCCACCTCCTACCCTTCTTCCCCCTGCTTGGCCTCTGCCGATTTCTGGCAGGCCCAGGTCGCTCAGCCAGGGAGACACTGGCTTCTTACTGCTTGGATTCACCCCACCCACACCAGCCAGCTCCTTCAGTGCCATTTTTTTTGTTGCCGTTATTGCTTTTCTCGGGCCTCTTTTGGTTTCTTCTCTCTCTCTCATCCCCTTCCCTTCCTTTCTCTTGAACACTTGGCTCTGTGTGCTATCTCTGCTCCTTCATGACAGGCTGTGACGTGCCAGTCGACTGGGAAACCACCTCCCCCATCCGTGCTGCCACACTGGTGGGATCCCTGGGGGCATTTTTTTTTTCTTTTTTCCTTTTTGTTTTTCTTCATTTCTCAGTTTCTTGTCTCTCTCTACTTTCCTTCTTTTCCTGTCTCCTGAATACTTAGCACTATGTGCCGTCTCCATCCCTTCTAGATGGGCTGTGCAGTGTCGTGCAGCTTGGGAGGCAATTCCCCGGTTCCAGCTGCTAAGCTAGTGGGCTCCCATGGGGATTTTTTTTCCCTCTTTTATCAATTTCTTATCTCTCTCTACCATCCTTCCCTTCTTTTCTCCTGAACACATGGTGCTGTGTGCCATCTCTGCTCCTTCTAGACAGGCTGCACAGTGCCTTGCCAGTGGAGAACCACTTCCCTGGTCCATGCCACCACCACACAAGCGGGCTCCCTCAGGGCATTTCTTTTTCTTTCTCTCTCCTTTTCTTTTCTTGATTTCTTCTTTCTCTCTACCTTCCTTCCTTACCCTTCTCCTGAAAACCTGGCGCTGTGTATCATCTCCGCTGCTTCTGGAGGGGCCATGCAATGCCGCTCAGCTGGGGACCTACTTCCAGTGTGCTCCCTTTGGACATTTTTTTTTTTTTCTTCTGTCTTCTTTTTTTTTCTGGTTTCTTGTCTCTATCTCCCTTCCTTTTCTTCCTCCTAACCACCTAGCATCTTTTCTTTTTCTTTTTTTCCCCTCAGTTTCTTGTCTGTCTCTACTAAAGGGGCATGCCAGCCTGGGGCAAGGATTAGAAGGCAGGAGGGGAGAGGAAAGCTGGTAACAGGGAACCCAAGGTCGAGAAGGGGAGAGTGTTGCCATGTCATGTAGTTGGTAATGAATGTCACAAAACAATATGTGTACTAATTGTTTAATGAGAAGCTAGTTTGTTCTGTAAATCTTCATCTAAAATATGATAAAAAAAAAAGAAAATTACCTTTTAAAACAAAGAAACAAACAAAAAATACACCAAAAGAGAGGATTTAAGAGACAAAGTGGATAGAATTAGAACATCTAACATAGTCATCTTATTTGAGTTTAAGCAAAGGGTAGAGAGAGATTGGATTGATGGCAATATTTTAAAATATGTTCGCTAAGAAATTTCCAGAATTGATTGAATATATGAATCCTAAAATTAAAGTAGTACAAAAAAACTTAAAACAAAGCATATTAATGAAACAATCCATAGCTGAGCACATAGTAGTAAAACTCTAAGACACCAAAGTTAAAGAACGGAACTTAAAAAAAAAAGTCATTCAGACAGAAAAAAGACATTATCTAGAAAGGAATGACAGTTAGATTGAAAGCAGAGTCATAATTATCAACAATGCAAGCCAGAAGGCAATGAAATAAGGTCTTCAAAATCTGAATAAACACAACTATCAATGTATTTAAAATATATTTAAAAACAATATTTATTTACTTGATAGAAAAACTGATTATGATCTTACATGCAAAAAGGATTTTATGTAAAATATATTTTATAATATCACTGACATAAATAAATAAGCAATAGTCCAAAAAAACTAGTAGCTAGTTGGCAAAATACCAAAAACAAACATTATAATGGCTGAAATGATGTCCTTTTCAATACTGAGACATAATAAAATTGTACAATTTAACCAGGCTGCTTTCAATTGGAAAGAAAAATATTTTAACAAAAGAAGATGATTATCTCATGAACATAAATAACTTTTTTTTATTGATGTAATTAAATGAAGTTTGCATTTCAAGTTAGTCTCCCATACAGAAATTTTTTTTTTTTTAAACATACATTGTTATGAGATCCCAACCACTCACCCCATTCTGCGACAGCACACTCCTCTCCTCTGCCCCTGATTCCCCATGAACAGTCAACCAGCTCCTAACTCTCTCTGCCTTCCCCTCTCACCTCTGGACAGAAGCTGCCCCTTTGGTCTTTTATAACTACTTGTCTAAGAGGCACATTCTTCACGAGTATCACTTTATGTCCCACAGTCCAGTCCAATCCCTGTATGAAGAGTTGGCCTCGGAACTTGTTTTAGTTCTGGGGTGATGGAGAGACCAGGGGCCATGCTTTCTGGGGCACCTCCAGTCTTAGTCAGACCATTAAGTCTGGTCTTCTTACTAGTATTTGAGTTCTGCATCCCATCGTTCTACTGCTCCATCAGGGACCCTCTGTTGTGTTCTCTGTCAGGACGTTCGTTGGTGGTAGGTGGGCACCATCTAGTTCTTCTGGTCTCAGGCTGATGAAGTCTCTGGTTTATGTGGCCCTTTCTGTCTCCTGGGCCAATACTTTCCTTGTGACTTCAGTGTTCTTCGTTTTCCTTTACTCCAAGTGGTTGGGACCAATTGATGCATCTTAGATGGCTGCTTGCAAGCTTTTAAGACCCCAGATGCCACTCACCAAAGTAGGATGCAGAACATTTTCTTAATAAGGTTTGCTATGCCAATTGACATAGATTTCCGCTGAAACCATGGTCCCCAGACCCCGCATCCCTGCTACTCTGTCTCTCAAAGTATTTGATTGTATTCAGGAAACTCTTAGCTTTGGTTTAGTCCAGTTGTGCTGGCTTCCCCTGTAGTGTGTGCTGTCCTTCCCTTCACCTAAGATCATTCTTATCTACTATCTAGTTAGGGAATAACCCTCACCCTCCCTCCCCACCCCTGTAACCATCAAAGAATGTTTTCTTCTGTGTTTAAACCTTTTCTTGAGTTCTTATAATAGTGGTCTTATACAGTATTTGTCCTCCTGTGCCTGACTAAATTCACTCAGCATAATAAGTTCTAGCTTCCACCAAGTTATACGATGTTTCACAGCTTCATCATTGTTCTTTATTGTTGTGTAATATTCCATTGGGTGGATATACCATAGTGTGTTTATCCATTCGTCCATTGATGGGCACTTAGGTTGCTTCCATCTTTTGGCTATTGTGAACAGTGCTGCGATGAACATGGGTGTGCATATATCTATTTGTGGGACGGCTCTTGTTTCTCTAGGATATATTCCAAGGAGCGGGATTGCTGGATCGTATGGTACTTCTATTTCTAGCTTTTTAAGGAAGCGCCAGATCGATTTCCAAAGTGATTGTACCATTTTACATTCCCACCAACAGTGTCTAAGTGTTCCAGTCTCTCCACAACCTCTCTAGCATTTGTTATTTTGTGTTTTATGGGTTAATGCTAGCCTTATTGGGGTGAGATGGTATCTCATTGTAGTTTTGATCTGCATTTCTCTGATGGCTAATGATCGTGAGCATTTCTTCATGTGTCTGTTAGCTGCCTGAATATCTTCCTTGGTGAAGTGCCTGTTCATATCCTTTGCCCATTTTTTAATTGGGTTGTTTGTCTTTTTGCTGTTGAGGTTTTGGAGTATCTTGGAGATTTTAGAGATTAAACGCTGATCGGATTTGTCATAGCCAAAAATTTTTTCCCAATCTGTAGGTTGTCTTTTCACTCTTTTGGTGACGTATTTGGATGAGCATAACTGTTTGATTTTTAGGAGCTCCCGTTTATCTAGTCTCTCTTCTGGTGCTTGTGCATTGTTACTTATGGTTCGTATGGTGTTTATGCCATGTATTAGGGCTCCTAACATTGTCACTATTTTTTCTTCCATGATCTTTATCATTTTCGGTTTTATATTTAAGTCTTTGATCCATTTTGAGTTAGTTTTTGTACATGGTGTGAGATATGGGTCCTGTTTCAGTTTTTTGCATATAGTTATCCAATTATGCCAGCACCATTTGTTGAAGAGACTGTCTTTTCCCCAATTAATGGATTTTGGGCCTTTGTCAAATATTAGCTGCTCATAGGTGGATGAGCTTATATCTAGATTCTCAACTCTGTTCCATTGGTCTATGTATCTGTTGTTGTACCAGTACCAGGCTGTCTTGACTACCATGGCAGTATAATAGGTCCTAAAATCAGGTAGTGTAAGGCCTCCCACTTTGTTATTCTTCTTGAGTAGTGTTTTATTTATCCGAGGCCTCTTCCCTTTGCATATGAAGTTGGTGATTTGTTTCTCCATCTCTTAAAAAAACGCTGCTGGAATTTGGATCGGGATTGCATTGTATCTGTAGATTGCTTTGGGTAGAATTGACATTTTCACTATGTTGAGTCTACCTATCCATGAGCAAGGTATATTTTCCCACTTATGCAGGTGTCTTTTAGTTTCTTGCAGTAGTGTCTTGTAGTTTTCTCTGTAAAGATCTTTTACATCTCTGGTTAGATTTATTCCTAAGTATTTTTACTTTTGGGGGACTATTGTAAATGGTATTGATTTGGTGATTTCCTCTTCAAGATTCTCTTTGTTGGTGTAAAGGAATCCAGTTGATTTTTGTGTGTTTACCTTGTCTCCTGAAACTTTGCTGGAATCTTCTATTAGTTCCAGTAGTTTTCTTATAGATTCCTTGGGGTTTTCCATGTATAAGATCGTATCATCTGCGAATAGAGATACTTTGACTTCTTCCCTACCTATTTGGATGCCTTTATTTCTTTTTCTAGACTAACTGCTCTGGCTAGGACCTCGAGCACAATGTTGAATAATAGTGGTGATAAAGGGCATCCTTGTCTGGTTCCTGTTCTCAAGGGGAATGCTTTCAAAGTCTCTCCATTCAGGATGATGTTGGCTATTGGTTTTGTATAAATGCCCTTAATTATACTGAGGAATTTCCCTTCTATTCCTATTTTTTTGAGAGTTTTTATCATGAATGATGTTGGACTTTGTCGGATACCTTTTCTGCATCGATTGATAAGATCATGTAGTTCTTGTCTTTTATTTATGTGATGGATTACATTGATTGTTTTTCTAATGTTGAACCATCCCTGCATACCTGCTATAAATCCCACTTGGTCGTGGTGAATTATTTTTTTGATATGTTGCTGAATTCTATTGGCTAAAATTTTGTTGAGGATTTGTGCATCAATGTTCATGAGGGATATCAGTCTGTAATTTTCTATTTTTGTGGTGTCTTTACCTGGTTTTGGTATCAGGGTTATACTGGCTTCATAGAATGAGTTTGGGAGTATTACATCTGTTTCTATGCTATGAAATACCTTTAGTAGAAGTGGTGTTATCTCTTCTCTGAAAGTTTTGTAGAATTCTCCAGTGAAGCCATCCGGGCAAGGGTTTTATTGTGTTGGCAGTTTTTTAATAACTTTTTCAATCTCTTCTTTTGTTATGGGTTTATTTAGTTGTTCTACCTCTGTCTGTGTTAATTTAGGTAAGTAGTGAGTTTCTAGAAATTTGTCCTTTTCCTGTAGGTTTTCAAATTTGTCAGAGTACAATTTTTCATTGTATTCTGCTATGATTCTTTTAATTTCAGTTGGGTCTGTTGTGATATCACCCATCTCATTTCTCATATGAGTTATCTGCTTCCTCTCCAGTTTTTCTTTTGTCAGTTTGGCCAATGGTTTATCAATTTGTTGATCTTTTCAAAAAACCAGCTTTTGGACTTGTTAACTCTTTCAATTGTTTTTCTGTTCTCTATTTCATTTGATTTCTACTCTAATTCTTATTATTTCCTTCCTTCTGGCACCTGTAGGCTTCTTTTGCTGCTCTCTTTCTACTTGTTCCGGTTTTAGGGTTAGTGCTTTGATTATGAGACTTTCTTGTTTTTGGATGTGTGCATTTATTGCTATAAACTGATCTCTGAGCACTGCTTTTGCTGTGTCCCAAAGGTTCTGGTAGGATGTGTTTTCTTTCTTGTTTGATTCTATGAATTTCTTTATTCCATCCTTAATTTGTTCTATAACCCAGTAGTTTTTCAGCAAGGTGTTGTTCAATTTCCACGTGTTTGATTTTTTTTTTTTTCCTTGCTTTTTGTGTTGTTGATTTCCACTTCTATGGCTTTATGGTCAGAAAAGATGCTTTGTAATATTTTGATGTTTTGGATTTTGTTAAGGCTTGCTGTATGGCTTAATATGTGGTCTATTCTGGAGAAAGTTCCATGTGCATTGGAAAAGAAAGTATACTTGGCTGCAGTTGGGTGCATTGTTCAGTATATGTCTATAAGATCAAGTTGGTTGATTGTAGCATTTAGCTCTTCTGTGTCTTTGTTGAGCTTCTTTCTGGATGTTCTGTCTTTCACTGAAAGTGGCGTGTTGAAGTCTCCTACTACTATTGTGGAGCTGTGTATCTCTCTCTTCAGAGATGTTTGAGCTTGTTTTATGTATTCTGGAGCCCTGTTATTGGGTGTGTAAATATTTATTATAGTTATGTCCTCCTGGTGTATTGACCCTTTAATCATTATATAGTGCCCTTCCTTATCTTTTGTGGTAGATTTCACTTTAAAGTCTATTTTGTCAGAGATCAATATTGCCACTCCTGCTCTTTTTTGAGTGTTGTTTGCTTGATATATTTTTTTCCATCCTTTGAGTTTTAGCCTGTTTGTGTCTTCAAGTCTAAGGTGCATCTCTTGTAGGCAGCATATAGATGGATCATGCTTTTTTATCCAATCTGCCACTCTCCGTCTCTTTTTAAGTCTGTTTATGTTCGGTGTAAGTATTGATAGGTATGCGTTTAGTGCTGTTATCCTGATATCTCTTTTTGTGTGTTGTTCACAGTTTCTTTATTCTCCTCAATTTTCTGTGCTGAGTTGTTTTTCTTTATGTATTTTTTTTCATCTTTTTTCTTTGTTGTAGATTTTGTGTTTGCTGGGTCTTTATGTTTTTCTACATTTTATTTTGATTTGTAGGATTGTTAGATTCCGTTGTGGTTACCTTAATATTTACCCCTAATTTTTTAAGTTTATACCAGTCTTTTATTACTTTATATTGCTTTAACTTCCCCTCCATATAGAAAATCAATGTCTCCATTTTTTAAGTCCCTCTTTTTTTGTTTTAATATTATCCTCTTTTTTTTTTTTTTTTTACATATTGCTATCTGTTTCCCTATTTTCAATGTTTTAGCTTTGATGTAATTTCGATTTCCATATCTGAGTCAATATCTGGTTGTTCTACCCTGTGTTCTAGTCTTGTGTTGTTAGCTGGTGTTATTGATTATCTAACCTTAGGACTCCCTTTAGTATTTCTTGTAATTTTGGTTTGGTTTTTGCAAATTCCCTGAACTTCCTTTTATCTGGAAATGCCCTAATTTTGACATCATATTTGAGAGACAGTTTTGCTGGATATATAACTCTTGGCTGACAGTTATTTCCCCTCAAGTCTTTAAATATGTCATTCCATTGCCTTCTAGCCTACATGGTTTCTGCTGAGTAGTCTGAGCTGATTCTAATTGACTCTCTTTGTAGCTGACTTTTTTTTTAATCCCTAGCCGCTCTTAAAATTCTCTCTTTATCTTTGGTTTTGGTAAGTTTGATTATAATATGTCTTGGTGACTTTCTTTTGGGATCTACCTTATGTGGGGTTCGATGAGTATCTTGGATAGATATCTTCTCATCTTTCATGATATCAGGGAAGTTTTCTATCAACAAATCTTCAGCAATTTTCTCTGTATTTTCTGTTATCCCCCCCTGTTCTGGTACTCCAATCACTCTTAGGTTATTTCTCTTGATAGAATTTCACATGACTTAGAGTTTCTTCATTCTTTTTAATTCTTTTATCTGATTTTTCCTCAAATAAGTTGGCATCAAGAGCTTTATCTTCAATGTCACTAATTCTAACTTCTATTGCCTCAATTCTGCTCCTATGACTTTCTACTGAGTTGTCTAATTCTGAAATTTTATTGTTAATCTTCTGGATTTCTGATTGCTGTCTATCTATGGATTCTTGCAGCCTATTAAATTTGGCATTATGTTCTTGAATAACTTTTTTAAGTTCCATTACTACTGTGTCTGTACGTTGCCTGGCTGTTTCTGCATTCTGTTGAATTTCCTTTATTTCTAGAAGAGTTCTATATGTTAATCTTTTGTGTTCTGTCTCTGGTAATTCCAAGAAGTTCTCTTCCTCCAGAGACTTTATTGATTCTTTAATTTGGGAGCTTGCTGAAGCCATCATGGACTGCCTCTTTATGTGACTTGTTGTCTCCGAGCCATCCATAATTATTATAATTTTATTTTGTGTTTGCTTAGTGAGACCTAGCATCTTATTTTTTTTTTTTATTTGATATGCTCACATAGGCTGCTCGTGTGCACTAGTTTGATTTTTGACACCTTTTGATCTCTAATGTCCTGTCACCAGGTAGTTGGTTCTGTAACTAAGTATGTGCATGCAGGAGTTCGTTAAAATTTCCTATATGGGATCAGCTCGGGTGTGCAGGCAGTCAATCACCAAGTGTGTGATGCAGGCCCTCACCCCCAGTCCTAGCAAGGCATGGGTGATTGGTGCAGGCACTGGACTCTGGCTGTGGTAGGGGATCACGTACTGAGCCAGGCAGGGGGCCGACGGCTGCCCCTGAGAGTCTGAAAGAAAAGTGTGTCTCTATTCTCTAGGGTGAATAGGTAGGTGAGTTTTGCAGCTGGGCTAAGAGCACCCCACTATATTGGCTGCAAAGACTTGAGGGCAGCACTTTTTCTTGAAGTCCTGAAGCAGGTAACTAGGCACTTTAGGAACTATCAGCAGTCCTCAAGACCCTGCTGCAGATTGATAAAAGTGCCTACTTGAGGGGCAGGCAGGGCTGTTTCGAGGATCACAAATCTGCCCGTTCACAGCTGAAGCAGTTGATGTTAAACTTCAGACATATGCCCTGTTGTATTGTGGTAGTGAGGGCTAACGCTGTTGAAATACTCTCCACAAGTCTACACAGGGGTGTATGGCACTCAGGGTCTGCAGACCCTATTTCTATGGCCAGCAAGGGAGTTGTGCCAACCCTGTGTTCCTGGCCTAGGAGAGCCAGCAGCTTATTTGTTCCCTCTCCAAGGCCAGGAGAATGGGTCAGGGCGCCTTTTGGGATCTATTTCCTGCCCAATGGACTCCCAGTGCAGAGCGAGGAGGGAGGCGGTAAAAGGAAGAGAGGTTTTTCTAAAATCCAGTGCAGAGCGCAGAGGTAGGAAGTAAAAGGGAGAGACGTTTTTCCCAAATGGGCTTTTTTTTTTTTTTAACTTGCCACGAAAGGGTGCACGTAAGTACTTATCCTAGCCTCTGGGAGCTGCTCTTTACTGGTTCGGAGTGTCCAAGCAGAATCTCTGCTGCCGGGTCTCTCTTGATGTGGAAACTGCTTCTGGAGCACACACACAGCACAGCTGTTTGCCTGCTTCACTGCGGCCCAGCATGGCTGTGTCTCTGCTGTGTCACTGCCGTGGCTCTAGCACTCCTCACCTCTTCCGAACGGTCTTCCTTTCTGGTATGACTCAGATGGATTTCTTAACCTTGCCTTGTTCAGGGCTGCCAGATGTTCACATAGAATCAAATCACTTGTTTTTCCAGGTCTTTGTTGTAAGAGCGATATAGGAAGCATCTAACTAGTCTGCCATGTTGACCATGCCTTGAACCTAAATAACTTTAAGCAAAAAAAAAAAAAAAAAAAAAAACCACTTACCAAGATTCAGTCTAAAAAAACAGCTAAAAGAAAATAAAATCATTATATGAAAATATAGACTCAAATATGATTAAATTCAAATACTACAGAAAATGAAACTTATTATCACAATAAACTTAAAGCACAGTAAAATTTAAGAAGAACATATATGGAGAAATTTATAAATGAAATAAAACCAAACTTGAGAAAAGACTAATAGAACTGATTAAGCTTTATGCGAAATGTATCTATATCTAAAGCAAAAATGTTGGCTGTGCATTTTATCCTGTCTTATAAATTCTAATGAAAAACTGTGAATATATACACTGTGACTGAAAGGAGTACAAATTTAGCACAGGGAGTGTGATATGCGGAATGAGCAAAGTGTTATATGAAAGTGAGAGACTCTAAAACAGATTATAAAATATAAAAAATCTGTAAGAAAATTGAAATGTGAGTAGAAGGATTTTATTTAGGACTTTGGCACAAGCGGATCCCTTGAGAAAAATCATCCTTCTTTATACTAAAGAAATGAAAATAAATATAAAAATAGATTTTAAACCCATATTTTTGTATCAAAAGGGAAATTCAAATGTATTGTGTTAGGATTATGGAGTTTCTTCATATTTTTTTACATTGGCTTTGTAAAGAAAACTACAGTGATGGAAGAGGAATGCAGAGAAAATGCAGCCTGCCTCTCTAATTCAGAAATGTGAGTTCTGGGTGGGCAAGAAACACAAATCCAATAACTGCAAATAACTCAATAATTCTTAATAGAAAAACCAATCACTATAACTATTGGAAAAGAAAGAATACTGAACTGTGTACCACCATTTGTCATCCTCAGAAAATATTGTAGAAAAGTCAGCAAAAAGAAAACAAAACACATTTCAAACAGATGCTGAAAAGGAAGCCATATTTGACTGAGTGAAACATAGCTTTAAGGAGCTATGAGTTGGAATCAACTTTACATCAACGGGTTTTGGTTGTCTGTTTTTGAGGTGGCACAATGGCTAAGGGCTCGGCTGCTAACCAAAAGGTTGGTGCTTTGAAGGAGAAAAGACCTAGCGATCTGCTCGTGTAAAACCTACAGCCTAGGAAACTATGGGACAGTTTTAAACTCTGACATATAGGGTTGCTGTGAGTCGAAATCGGCTCAAAGACACACAACAACAACAACAGAGATTCTTTATCAAATCATTTATACAATGGGGAGGGGAGAGAAGAGTCTACATTTTAAAAGGTTAGTAAGAATTTCTTAATTAATGCATTATTTTACAAAATATCTTACTTAATTTAATACACATAGCAGAGACTTAAAAATGTAATGTATGCACATGCATATATGTATAAAAAAAATCCATTGTCATCGAGTCGATTCCGACTCATAGCAAACCTATAGCATACATGTATAGCTGGGTTTAAATAGACAGAAAGATCCAATAGAAAAATCTCAAAATTGAAGAGGTTTTATGCTTGAGTAGCGCTTTGCCAGTACCTTGATTATGTTACAAATTCTCACCCAGGGAGCACTCAAAAGGCAGAATATGATATTTGTAAAATATCTATTTTTAAAATGTTTAAATAGAGATATTATGAGCTCAGGCAAAAAAAAAAAATTTTTTTTAATATACATATAAAGAGATGTGAAATACACAATTGTCTATCAGGTCAACATATTCTTCTACGCCTTCCTCCTTTCAGTAATAAAGCATATGAATTTATTTTTTTGAAGTTAGAGAGGATGAGTAGGAAAGAAAAGGAATTAAAGAGGTTTGTTTTATGTTTAAAGAGATAGAACATCATGGGCTGGCTAGGAACCATCAAGTAAGAAAGACAGAGGAGTACACCTTGGGGAACAGAAAGAATGCTTCTTGTGTTAGTCATATAAGGAGGACACCAAGAACAGCCCAAAAAAGGCATATCTAATCCATTGTATAGAAAGAGCCCACAGAGGCATCAGTCCTGAAAAGGGATAAAATCTAAAAAAGAAAAAAAAGTGTTAAGCAACTCAGTGTTGACTGGGAGAAGAGAATAAGGGTGAAAATAAATGTAACTAGCTCAGACCTAAAGCCTATAGAAACTCATGTGTCATGGAAGCTCTTTCCTGTTAAGAGACTCATCCTGTATCAGTGTTTCCCAGGGTTTTTATCATCAGCAAGTGTAGAGGCAATTGATCCTACTTAAAACAAACACTTGCAAAGGAACAACAAATACTGGCTGGAAAAAAAAAAAAAAAGGGAGGGAAGAAATGTATGGATTTAAATCACTTTTTTGTTGATGTTATTTCAATTTGTTGGATCATTGGTTGATGTTTTTATTTTGGGGTGATATTTTTGGGCAGATTGAAGGTAATCTGGATATATGAATAACAACACTGGGGCTTTTAACAATAAATGTTTAAGGATCCCTAAAGAACATAAAGGAGTCCCTGGGTGGCTATTAACCAAAAAATTGGCTTTCTGAATCCATCCAGACGGCCCCTCAAAAGAAAGGCCTGGCTTACAGAAGGTCATAGTCATGCAAACCCCAGAGAATGCAGTTCTACTCTAAAACTCATAGGGTTTCCGTAAGTCATAATCAACTCGACAGCAACTAGTAGGTACTGGTAGGTGGTGGCGGTGTTGTTAGCTGCCATCTAGTTGGCGCCAACTCATGGCAACCCCATGTGTTACAGAGTAAAACTGCTCCGTAGCATTTTCTTGGCTGTAATCTTTTTTTTTGGTTGTACTTTAAATGAAAAGTTACAATTCAAGGTGGGCTCTCATACAAAAATTTATACATACACTGATATGTGACCCTAATTGCTCTCCCTATACTGTGACAGCACACTCCTTTCCACCTGAGATTTCCCATGTGCATTCAACCAGCTCCTGACCCTCTCTGCCTTCTCATCTCACCTCCGGACAGGAGCTGCTCATTTTGTCTCATGTATCTACTTGAGCTAAGAAGCACACCCTTCACAAATATCATTTATGTCCCATAGTCCAGTCTAATCTTTGTCTGAAAAGTTGGGCTCAGGAATGGTTTTAGTTCTGGATTGACAGAGAGTCTGGGGCCTTGCTTTCTGGGGATCCTCCAGTCTCAGTCAGACCATTAAGTCTGGTCTTTTTACTAGAATTTGAATTCTGCACTTTTCTCATGCTCCATCAGGGACTCTCTGTTGTGTTCCCTGTCAGGGCGGTGAGTGGTGGTAGCCAGGCACCATCTAGTTCTTTTGGTCTCAGGCTGATGAAGTTTCTGGTTTGTGTGGCCCTTTCTCTCTCTAGGGCTAATACTTTCCTTGTGATTTTGGTATTTTCCATTCTCCTTTACTCCGGGTGAGTTGGGACCAATTGATGCATCTTAGATGGCCGCTCACTAACTTTTAAGACCCCAGATGGAACTCGCCAAAGTAGGATGCAGAACATTTTCTTAAGAAACTTTATTATGCCAATTGACCTAGATGTCCCCTGAAAGCATGGTCCCCAGACCCCCACCCTTTCTACTCTGTCCCTTAAAGTGTTTGTTTGTATTCAGGAAAATCCTTAGCTTTGGTTTAGTCCATGTGACAGTTAAGATTGTGTACCAACCTGGCTGGGCCATGATTCTCAGTGTTTATATGTGATCACTCCCATGACTGAATTTGCTGTGAGTAGTCAATCAGATGAAAGGGAGTTTCCTTGGGGGTGTGGACTGCATCTGAATGTAAGTAGATGTTCTGACTTTTGCTCACTAGATCCTGCAGCTGCCTCCTGTCATCTCATCTCTGGTTCTTGGGACTTGAGCTGTCAGTTTATCTACCAAACTTGGGATTTGTCGATCTTCACAGCCTGTGAGAGGAGCCCTGCTCTCTGACCAGCCGATCTGGGGTTCACCAGCCCCTGCAGCTACATGAATCAGGAGAAACTTTGCAGTCTTGCCTGCTGATCTTGGAATTCGTCAACCTTTACAGCCTGTGAGCAGGAGCCCTGCTCTCCGAACTGCCAACCTTGGGCTCGCCAGCTTCTGCGGCTGTGCAGCTTGGGAGAGCACTCTACCCTTACACAGACTTGGGACATTCTAGCCTCTACAATCATATGAGCTGTTTCCTTGATATAAATCTCTGTATATACATATTTATACTCTTTACTGGTTTTGTTTCTCTAGAGAACCCAGCGTAAGACAGTCCAGTTGTGCTGACTTCCCCTCAGTGTGTTTTGTCCTTCCCTTCACCTAAGATAATTCTTGCCTACTATCTAGTTAGTGAATAACACTCTATCTCCCTCCCCACCCTCATAACCATCAAAGAATGTTTTCTTCTGTGTTTAAATCTTTTCTTCAGTTCTCATAATAGTGGTCTTATACAATATTTGTCCTTTTGAGTTCTTATAATAGTGATCTTACACAATATTTGTCCCTTTGTGACTGACTAAATTCATTCAGCTTAATGCCTTCCAGATTCCTCCATGTTATAAGATGTTGCATGGATTCGTCATTGTTCTTTATTGTTGCATAGCATTCCATTGCATGAAGATACCATAATTTGTTTATCCATTCATCCGTTGGTTGGCACCTACGTTGTTTCCATCTTTTTGCTATCATGAACAGTGCTGCAATGAACATGGGTGTGCATATATCTATTCATGTGACAGCTCTTATTTCTCTAGGATATATTCCAAGGAGCGGGATTGCTGGATTGTACGGTACTTCTATTTCTAGCTTTTTAAGGAAGCACCAAATCGATTTCCAAAGCAGTTGTACCATTTTATATTCCCAACAGTGTCTAAGTGTTCCAGTCTTTCCACAACCTCTCCAGCATTTATTATTTTGTATTTTTTAGATTAATGCTAGCCTTGTTGGGGTGAGATGGTATCTCATTGTAGTTTTGATTTGCATTTCTCTAATGGCTAATGATCATGTGCATTTCCTCATGTGTCTGTTAGCTGCCTGGATATCTTCTTTGGTGAAGTGCCTGTTCATATCCTTTGCCCATTTTTTAATTGGGTTACTTGTCTCTTTGTTGTTGAAGTTTTGCAGTATCTTGTAGATTTTAGAGATTAGTTGCTGATCGGATTTGTTGTAGCCAAAAATTGTTTCCCAGTCTGTAGGTTGTCTTTTTACTCTTTTGGTGAAGTCTTTTGATGAGCATAAGTGTTTGATTTTTAGGAGCTCCCATTTATCTAGTCTCTCTTCTGGTGCTTATGCATTGTTACTGATGGTTCGTATTGTGTTTATGCCATGTATTAAGGCTCCTAGTGTTGTCCCTATTTTTCTCCCATGATCTTGATTGTTTTTGATTTTATATTTAGGTCTTTGATCCATTTTGAGTTAGTTTTTGTGCATGGTGTGAGGTATGGGTCTTGTTTCAGTTTTTTGCAGACGGATATCCAGTTATGCCAGCACTATTTGTTAAAGAGACTCTCTTTTCTCCAATTAATGGACTTTGGGCCTTTGTGAAGTATCAGATGTTCATAGGTGGATGAATTTATGTCTGGATTATCAATTCTGTTCCATTTGTCTATGTATCAGTTTTTCCAGTACCAGGCTGTTTTGACTACCGTGGCAGTTTAACAGATTCCAAAATCAGGTAGTGTGAGGCCTCCCACTTTGTTTCTTCTTGAGTAATGCTTTACTTATTCGGGGCCTCATCCTTTTCCATATGAAGTTGGTGATTTGTTTCTCCATCTCACTAAAAAAATGGCTTGGCTGTAATCTTTACAGAAGCAAATCACCAGACCTTTCTTCTGTGGCACAACTGGGTAGGTCTGAACCACTAACCTTTAGGTTAGTAGTCGAGCACAAACCATTTGCACCACCCAGAGACTTTGGTTGGTAGGTAATAAACTTAAATCAAACTTGACAAGAAAAATATTCTTAGGATTCATGTATAAAGCAAAGGCAGATAGGGGAAACTCACTCTTAAAATGAAAAAGATACTCAGAGTGTATTACAGAGTACCTATAAAAATAGATGCAATAATGAGAAAAATAAAAATATAGGCGGAGGCATAGAAGGCAATTACAATAAATGAAAGCAAGGGGCTTTAACTTTTCTGTCAGAATAGGTTGAATTCAATGAAAAAGAGCATTAAAAGAGACAAGACAGGGAAGTTTATACTGATAAACAGTACCATCCAAACTGAGCTCTAAAATTTAAAAATACCTCTGCACCAAATAACATGAGATCAATAGTCACAATGCAATAGTGTCAGGAAATAAAAGAACAAAATAATGACAAAGGTATTAGTAGTAGAATTTTAATTCTCCATCCTCAGTACATGAAAAACCACTTGAACAAAAATTAAGCAAGGATATAGATTGCCTAAACAGGATTCTTAATAAATTGAATCTGAAAATATCTTCTTTTCAGCTTCCCAGAGATCGTTCACAAAATAGCCCACAATAAGTCTTCAAAACTCTTCATAAATTCCAAAATAAAAATAATACAAATAATACCCTCTGATCATACTTCAAAATAGAAATGAATTACAATCCAAACACAAACATGCACACAAGAAATTGTTTAAATTCTCTCGTAAATAACTCTTAACCAAGGAGGAAGTCTAAATTATATACGTGTGTGTGTATATATGTATATGGATAAAGTAAGAATTAGCACTGTTTGCAAATATTATTATTGAATCTCTGAGATAAAAAAGAGAATCCATATTATTACTACTACCACTCCTACTACAACTACTAATAATAAATACTATTACAAATAACAATATTCAGTTATGTGACATTGATAATTTGCAAATACATAAAAATCAATAAATTAGAAACAGAATAGAAAAAAATCTAAAGTGACAAAAAATTTTTAGAATAAACAAGAATTTTATTTCAAAACTCTATGACAAAAACTTTAAAATATTGGATTTGAACACGAATATGTATACAAAATAAAAGGCCTACATCATACGTGGATAGGAACACCCAACGTGAAAACATTGTCAATGCTTCCATTTTAATTAAAAATATAATTTAGTACACAAAAATCAGTATTCTTTATGTTCATTTTAAGATGTATATATCTAATTATTTATGATTTTTTTAGCCAGATAAGTCAATTTGAAAGTTCTTCTGGAAAAATATACACACAAGAGGTGCGAGAAACATTCTGAAAATGAAATAAGAGGTCTAGCTTTCCAGATATTAAGAAGCATTGGTAAGCCAGAATAAATAAATGTGGTATTGGCTGATAGAAGGACTAAAATTTGAAAGAACTAAAGTAGAAATCCATAGAAAGACCCCAATACATCTGGGAATGTAGAATATGATAAGATTGGCATTCCAAGTGTATGTAAAATGAATTTTCTACAAGTGGTATTGAGATGCCTGGCCATTTTGGGGGAAAAAAAAACCAGATTTCTATATCACACTTTATTACAAGATAAAATATCAGATGCCTTAAATAATCCAAAAACCAAGCAGAACCTATATATTAAAGGTCAATGAATTTGATTTCATTAAATAAGTGTGACTGAAAAAATATATATAATAAGTAAAGTCAAAAACATATGACACACTTGGAAAAATACATACAGTTTTACACACAGAGCTGATTTACTTAATATATAAAATCTTCATCAACTCAATAAGGAAAACAAAAAGACCAAACAGACCAATAGAAAAGTTGGGAAAGTATAGGAAGAATGTTTAGATAAATGGAAAGGTGAGCGGCTTTAAACATAAAAAGATGCTTAGCCTCACTTACAAAAAAAAGAAATTTTTGGAGGTAACATTTTTTAAAAATCAACTAGTTTGGAAAAGAAGCAAAGATATTTTAGGCAGTATATTAAAAAGGAGGTGGAGAAAAAAGCATCCTATACTTTGCTGACAGAAATGTAAATTTGTTCAACAACTGTGGATAGAAATTTGATAACATCAAAACTATATTTGCAAACTTTTGCTCCCGCAATTCAACTTCAAGCAGTGTATCCTAATATATACTTTTATATATGCTTTGATGTATACTTTAAAACAGCCTTGTCTGTAATAGCCAAATAAATAATTTATAGTATATTTATACCATGAAATAGCACATAGCTGTAAAATATTGTCTTAGGCTGGGTTCTCTAGAAAAGCAAAACCAGTAAAGTGTATAAATATATATATAGAGAGAGAGATTATATCAAGAAAACAGCTCACGCAATTGTAGAGGCTAGAACGTCCCAAGTCCTTGGATCAGGGTAGGGGCCTCTCCCAAGTCACACAGCTGCAGAAGCTGGCAAGCCCAAGATCGGAAGGTCAGAGAGCAGGGCTCCCACTTCACAGGCTGTGCAGATCGACGAATCCCAGGTTCGGCAGATA
This sequence comes from Dugong dugon, assembly GCA_030035585.1. NCBI lineage: Eukaryota > Metazoa > Chordata > Mammalia > Sirenia > Dugongidae > Dugong > Dugong dugon. The sequence continues at coordinate 105,224,728 of CM057460.1, read as the reverse complement.
AGCCGACAGCTCAAGTTCCAAGAACAGGAGATCAGACGACAGGAAAGAGCCGCAGAATCCAGAGAGAGCAAAAAGCCAGAATGTCCGCTTATATACAGATGCAAGCCACATCCCCTAGGAGACTCTCTTTCACCTGATTGGCTACTCACAGTATATTCAGTCATGGGAGTGATTACATTAAAACACGGAGAATCATGGCCCAGCCAAGTTGACACACAATCTTAACCATCACAAATACATACATACGTATTTATATGAAGCAGCTCTATATATGCTGAAATGGAACAATATCCAAGATAATTGTTTTTACATTTTGTTTTTAAAGCACAGATCAGTTTGTATATTATACAACCTTTAGTGTGTACGAGTGTTTGTATGTGTGCATGTGTGCACACGTGTGTGTACATGTGTGTTGGGGGGGTGTTTGTATGTGCTTGTGGAATATCTGGTGTGTCTCTGGAAAGATATCCAAGAAATTGGTCACATGGCTATTGTTAATGAAGGGGATTGTGTAGTTGGAGGCAGGAGTAGTCAGGCTGCTTACTTTAAGCTTTACACTTCTTGTGCTTTTAAGATTTTGGGCATCTATTAAGTATTCAAGTAAATAAAATGAAAACAAAACAAAAAACATGGAGTATATTTTAAATGTAAACATGGAACTATCTCCAAGGTATATGATTAAGTAACCCAAGAAGCAAAACATTGCCTGTATGTGTTTAAATCATGCAGATGCACACATTTGTTCGTTTACATTTGTGTAAAACATCTCAGGAATAATATACTCAAATAACTATCACAAGGAGCACCTCTGGGAGTGAGTGTGGAGAACTGAGATTGTGGGAGGAAGACTTCGGTATTTTTTTATTATTATTATTTTCTTTTGTTACCAGTTGAATTATTTATTATGGACATCTATTACTTTTCCAAAAAAAAAACACAAGTATTCTCCAAAAATGCATCCATTTTATATTTTACATACTTCAATGGGACTAATATATGCTTTCATTTTCTAGTGAAGTTTTACTCATAATACCCCCAAAATACATTTCCTTCTATTCCATTATCCCTTTATTTGGACTTTAACTTTCTGATCTGTGCCCTGTTGCTTCTGGTGGAGATTTAGGTGCTATAGGAGAACTATGACTTCTTTGGAACTGTCTACCAAAGTGCAAAGTTTTTTATGTTTAAATTTAGTTACTTTGCACACAGGAAAAATTTCGGATTATTATTAATAGACTGGCTAACTATCAAGGTTCTTTGTAGAGTGGTTGATATTATATAATAAAACATAGATACCTTCTTGAAGATTAAAAATAAGCTTAATTAAAAATAAAATGTTTCTAAAGCAACCTACCCTCCACCCAAAAAACACACATAGTAAGTAGCTCCTTTTGTTCAAAAGCATCCTATGATCTTTTAAAAGAAAAGGATCGTCAAGGTAAATCCAAAATAATTTTAAATTTGCACAAAATACCATTATTTTGATCTTAATAATTTTGAAGTCTGTTTCTTTACCTCTCGCCTCTCTAAGTCATACAGAATAATAAATTCTAATATCAAAAAACTCAAACTTTGTATCAGAAATGCCGTTGTTCTAAACAGAACCATCTTTCTCATGGAGCAAGGATAAACCCTGTGCCCGGGTGGTTTATGTGTAGATATAAGTAAATTAATCAGTATCAGGCAGGCAGGAAATCACCTCTATGGCTTGTTTTAATAAATCTGGCAAATTTACATCCTCTTTATCCTTGTGATTTACTACCATAAATGAGTTAATCTGATCACATACAACAGCATCATCCACAATGTAAATAAAAAACCAGCCCTAGAAGGTTGTTCACCCATCCAAACAAAAATTCAGGCCAAATGGTAGCATTTGTCTGTGCTGTGTACTTTAATAAAATCATTGCTATTATTTCACAAAATTACTTAATGATTTAGTAATAGTTTTTATGGCAATTTATCATTCCTATTTGGTTAAATTCCTTTGCCAATGAACTTTTCCCACTTTTTACTTCTTAAATGATATTCTAATGAACTTCAGTGCTAAGCGTTTGCAAAAATATTTAAAAAGTGACACACTTACTTCTCTCACCTCAACTATGTTCTCATCTTATCTTTTTTAAAAGGAGGAAGAAGTATTTATTGGCTGCAGTTTGCACAAACTGGCCATATTTGCTGGTTGAAATATCATTCATTGTCTGACCTTGAACCAGTTTATTAGCGATAAATCCTGCCGTAGTTGGAAAAATAAACTTTTAAAGGATGATTCATTTATTCAGAAAAGTCTTAAGATGCAATGGCTTATCAGATCATGTTAAAACTTTGGTGTAACATTTAAGTGTAAAGTGTAAGTTTTAACATCTTACATCAGACTAGATTCTTAGAAATTTCCTATCATTTATCTAAAATATATAAGAATACTAAAATCTGTAACCACAGAAATCGGTAAATAACAAAGTAGGTAAAATATATACTAAAAATAACAAAAAATGCATATAAAAATAAAATGTTCACAGATAGAATACATAACTGTGGGGTACTCAGATCCACAAAAGGAAAACACAGTGGATGTAGGACTTCTTACACATCAGCTCTCAAAAGTGAGGGAACGAGTCAACCCTCTAATAGAGATCAAGGAGTAATGAAGTCGTTCTATAAAACAATGATTTTACTGCAATTCTAGAGAATATAATTAAACAAATATTGTAAACAGACATAAAAATTTCTGGTGTGTGTACATACATGTGTGCAAACGCAGTAGTCGAAATTTGTTGCACAAACTCCTTCTACCCCTTTACTTCCCCTCCCTCCTCCCTTTCAGCAGTCTCACATCCACCATAGAGTTGTCCCAAATTCCTCTCTATGTGAAGGCTCCTCCTCAAATATCCTACAGCTATCTCTCTGTCACTTGCCTCAAGTGTGTGCTCAAATGTCACCTCATCTGAGAGGCCTTTCCTAATCCACCTATCCAAAGCAGCAACATCCATCACTTTTCTTCTTACCACTTATCATCTTCTGCTATCTATTGACTGATCTATAGATCAATCTGTTTATATCCGTATCCTTATCCATATATGTGGACCCCTGGTGGTGAAGTTGTTAAGAGTTCAGGCTGATAAACAAAAGGTTGGCTGTTCGAATCAACCAGCCACTCCTTGGAAACCCTATGGGGCTATGGGGCACTTCTACTCTGCCCCGTAGGGTCACTATGTGTCAGAATTGACTCAAAGGCAAATGGTTTTTCAGGTTATATATATTTTATTGTTCCTATTTGGTTAAATTCCTTTTCCAATTAACTTATATATGTTTATTTATTTATCTATCTCAAATCAGTGGTAAAGGGTATTTATTTATTTATTTAGTCTCCCCCTACTAGAATGTAAGTTCCATGAGAACATGAAAGCTGTTTTTACTCACTGTGCTATCTCCAGTGTCTAAGACAATATCTGGCAAACAAAAGTTGCTCAAAAATTATGTTGATTTAAGGAAGAAGATATTGAGTAGAATTTTTTCAAACTAATTAGCATAAAATTATTAACTATCATGATTTAAACAACCCCAAATAACTAAACTTAATTTCTCACTGAGACTGCAAGGTCTTAACCCAGAAGTGTAACTCAAAATGGGAACTGTGATAGGCACGGAGAAAAAGGCTTATGATTTTTGTTTGAAACTAAAAACCAATTCAGTAAGTAGATTTTTTTCCAATCCACTTGCTGAATGATTTGTCTAGCACAAATCATAATAAAAAAATTTCATAGAGGTTATGCGATGATTAAATTAGTCTCTGTGTTCAAGGATTCTCAAATTGCTCTACCCAAGTATCAATACCAACAGTAGAGCATAAACACCTAAAAGAGATTTTCACAACCTGGGAACGTATCAACCACACCAGGGAGCCTGTAGAATTCAATGCAATATGGTGCTTAAGAGAGAAATTTGGAGTCAAATCGGTCCCTTCAAATTTTAGGTCTGCCATTTAGTAGCTATAGAATTTTAGGACCAACTTACTTAACTTCCCTAAAGCAGTTTCCTCATCTATAATAACAGTACTTTCCTCATAAAGCTGCTGCAAAGATTCAATAAAAAATCACCATAAAGATCCGAGTAGTGCTTGCCACACCAAAAGGACTCAAAAAATATAAGCTTCTATTAGATATTTATTTGTTTCTTTCTTAATAGCAAGGACTCTGTCTTTTGTTGACAAAATAATTGTTTACTGACTTTCAGGTTTCATTCAAAATTGAATATTTCAGTGTCTACCTATAATAGGACCTTTTGTAGACATTAAACACTTAGAGAAATCACAAAAGTGCATTCTTTATTCCTACTCTGTGAACTCTCAAACATCAAGGAAGATCTATCTTTCTATTGCTGAATTCTCAGTATCTGAAACAATATCTGGCACATAGAAACTCAGTAGGTAATTGTTGGATCAATGAATGAATGAATGGGCTCTTAAAATTAACTACTGATAGTTTCATCATCAAATATTCTATTGTCTACTTTCTCCTTTATTAACTCCCTTTTTCTCTTAGATAAGTTCCAATTCCTGCAGAGCTCTGTTCCAGCAACTAAAAAAAAGTTTCCATCAAGGAAACAGTAGTTCGGTCCCTACCTCAAAGAAGGCACTAAAATTATTTTTTTCCCCTTTTACTCAGTTTAGATAATTCTCACCCTCATGAACACCCCTCTCAATTCCTAATTCCTCCCTGACAGCCATATCCCTTCCTAGCATCTCAACTCTCCATAAAAATGCAACAAAATGCATGTTTTTCCCTTGAGCCTGGGAAGGGGTCATTGTTGATTCCCTCTAATAGTCTGTATTTACCTTAAGAAGCACCCATTACTACTAGAGTGTGTCACAAGTCAGTATCATTGTGTGTGTATCTTTGTATGTCATCTAGGGATTGTAACTTCTAATATGGCATCTAAGACAATGTGTAGTTTACTATTACTTGCCTTAAGTATAGGGCTTCTAGCTTGTTAGACTTTGTATCTTTATTACCTGTCTCAATCCTTAAAAATATCAGAAATTCAGTAAGCGATTTTTGAATGTTGAATCACTACTTTAGAATCTCTGAAAAACTTGAGAGGAAAATTCTTTATAAATATAGTAAATCTGTATAGAACACATTTTTAGATGACAATATTAGAATTAAATGCACATAGGAAAAGAATTCTTGATTTCTAAATGAAGTAAATGTTAAAATTATTTTAATTTCCAGAAAATAAAATTTATTAACAGCTTTGAATTCTAATCTAAATCACAAGGAAAATCCATTTTGAGATTCAAGACAAAGCTGATAACTCAAGGCCAAACCTTGTTGCTCAGAATGGCTCTAAAAGATGTGTTTCATTCACTTCTGATGAGGGCTGAAAAAAGATGTATTTGAAGTCTTCGTGTTCTTCATATTCCTCGTTGTTCTCCCCTCCGTTCACCCTTCTCCATCTCCCAAGAAAGTTGTGCTTTTTCCAGCCCATTCTCTCAATTTTTATATAGGACTTCAGAGAATGAGTAAAGAGAAACAAGACTGAAGAGGCAGGAGGAAAATGAAGACACATGAATTATTAAGAGATGACGTTCAGATAGTTTTGTTGGAGAGAAAGGGTGAAGGATTCTGAAAATAATAGGCTTCTCAGAAGCAGTAGGCTGTGAGCAAATTAGAAGGAGACAAGAAAAAGAGAATTTTGCGGAGTATTTTTGTGAGTCATGAATTTAATTGCGATTTAAAGTTATCTGAAAGCTACAAGCTAAATTGGAATCATACTGAAATTACCTCTTTTTATGTTCTGTAGGATTTTGAGGGTTTTTTTTTTCATTTTTTTGTGTGACATGACGCTAAACCTGGGCCACATGAATCACTGAGATGGCAATTAGAAAAATACTTAATGGATTGGAAATGTGAATTGCTGAGGAAAAGGGATTCTAACATTTAGAAAGCATCACTTAATTGCTTTCAAATCACTGTTCTATGTATAGATGAGTAATTTTTGTATTTAATGTTCATGGGCACCCAGTGATTGTTAATGATTAAGCCAAGATTCAGAGAAATAAAGTAATTAGCCAAAACTAGCAGTGATAGATATGAGACTCAAACCCAGATAAGCTTATGAGCATTCTATTACATCCTGTAACCTTCACATAAGCCACAAAAACAATTATGCCAATAAAACAAACCAATTACCAAACCTAATAAAACATAAAAAGCAAAAAATAAAATTATCCTTTATTTAAGTTATTACAAACATTCAGGTAGAAATGCTATTTTTTCAATGTAAGATTGAAAATATTTTGTTTGCTGAGTAGAGGTTAACATATTAGCGGTAAGCAACTTATTTCAGAAAATGCTTGTTTCAGGACTTCTGGCAAAATGGCACTCTAGGCAGAAGCACCACACCGTCCCTCCACAACAAAGATCTGAAAAACTAATCCAAACAGAGAATACAACAATCCTGAAACCCTAAAACATCAAATGAAAGATAAAGAACTCAGCCAAGGACCAAATGGAGTGAGAAAACTGACAGAGAATGGAGAGTGAGGAGAGATTCATGCAGAGGTCCCCTATCAGCTAAGGCAGTGTGGATCCACCATCTTGGACTCCTATTGGAGACCAGCAAACAGGGGGTACGAGAAAGCAGCTTCATGGAGCTTCCAGCAGGAGACAAAACAACCAGTAATTTGAGATATACGCTTTCCCACCCTCCACCCTTCTTCACCCCCACTCGCCCTCATCTGCTTCCCGTGGCCACAATCTCTTGTCCAGGAAGCACCAGCTGCTTGGATTGCACACACCCAAATGGGCCGGCTCTCTGAGTGCCATTTGTTGGCTACTGGAGTTGCTTTTTTCCACTTCTTTTGATTTCTTCCTTACCTCTCACCACCTCCCCCTCCTTTTGCTCAAATACCTGGCTCCATGAGACATCTTTGCTTCTTCCTGAGGGGCTGTGGAGCTCCAATAATTTGTGATGTATGCTTTCTCAACCCCTGCCCTTCTTCACCCACACTCAGCCTCCTCTGCTTCCCATGGACACAGTCTCTTTTCCGAGAAGCACCGGTTGCTTGGATTCCACCAGCCCACACTAGCTGGCTCTCTGAGTGCCATTTGTTGGCTGCTGTTGTTGATTTTTTCCACTTCTTTTGATTTCTTCCTTACCTCTCACCAACTCCCCCTCCTTTCGCTCAAATACCTGGCTCTGTGCACCATCTTTGCTTCTTCCTGAGGGGCTGCAGAGCTCTGTTTGAGTGTGGAGCTGCTTCCTGGTCTGGGTTGCTGTGCTGGTGGGATCCTGGGGCTTCTGTTCATTTGTTTGTTTTCTTTTCCTTTTCTTGACTTGGGAGTCCGTTCTGGCCAGGTGGTGCTCCATGGCTTGGAACTACCCCCTCGGCTTGCACAGACATGCAGAGGGATCCCTGAGGGCATTTCTTTTTTCTTTGGTTTTTTTTTTTTTCTGTTTTTTTGGGGGGCTTTTCTTGTTCTTTTTTTTTTAATTTGTTTTGTTTTCTTTTCCCTCTTTTCCCCTTTTTGTCTTCCTTCATTACTCTGTTTCTCATCTCTCTATATCTTCTTTCTCTTTCTGTTCCTTGCATACCTGGCGTTGTATACCTCTACGCTTTCTAGCCCGACTGTACTGCAACACATGAGAACAACTTCCCCAGACCTCATAGCCGCACTGGTGGTATCTCTGTGAACTTTGCTGTTCTTTTCCGTTCCTGATTTTTATTTATTCATTCATTTCTTTACTTTTCTTTTTTTTATCCTCTCCCCCTTTTTGATCTTCTCCTTTTCATAGTCTCTCATCTCTCTACTCCAACTTTAAGCTCCCGTAGCATTCTTTTTTGTTTGTTTGTATGTTTTTTGTTCCTGTTCCTCTCTCCTCTCTCCCATATTCATTTTAGCTCCACACATAACAATCACCCCACTACATCCTGCCTACCTGCACCATGCACTTAACATCACACCACCAAGCAGCACAGGCACAGTCTACTGGAACCTGCCCTGCACTGATTACCGACGGGCCCTGGTGGCTATAGTAAGTGCCACAAACAACCCTCCCAGTAACTCCTCTTCAGCTAGACCTGTCCTGTCATACCATATCTGAGGGACTTACCCTGTCAATTGGAGAAGGAGGTGAAAAGTATTGTGTCCACAGATTAGCAAACAACAAAGAACACACAGTCCACCTGCTCAGACATAGCCAAATTAAAAAAAAGGGAAGAACCAAACAAATCTACAATCAATAAACGAGAAAAATAACTACTGAATGCCCTGAAGACAGCAGAAAATATCAAAACATTTACAAAAAAAGGACAGGATGGGTCCAGTAGGCATCCAAAATAAAACACCAGATGACTTTCCAGTGGAAAAAAAGGCACTAGAACTAGCTGATAGGGAATTCAAATCTCTAATACTCTGAATTATCCAAGAGCTGAAGCAAAAAACAGACAAACATGAGGGAAAAATAGACAAAGTCACGGAAAATACAGACAAAATATTGGAAGAATTCAGGAAAATAATGCAGGAAAAAAATGCCAAAATAAATTCACAACTAGAAATTATACAAAAACAACAATTAGAAATCTAAAAGATAAACAACAAGATTTCAGAATTGGACGATGTCATAGGAGAGCTGAGAAGCAGATTTGAAACGGTGGAAGACAGGATCAGTGGAATTGAAGACAAGCACTTGGATACAACTCTGTTTGAGGAAAAATCAGAAAAAAGAACAAAGAAAAATGAAGAGACCCTGAGAGTTATGTGGGATACAATCAAAAGCAAAAATTTGCAAGAGATTGGAGTCCCAAAACAGGGGGAGAAAACAGAAAACACAGAGAGGATCACTGAAGAACTGCTGACAGAAAACTTCCCCAATATCATGAAAGATGAAAAGCTGGCCATCCAACAATCTCAACGAACCCCATATAGGATAGACCCCAAAAGAAAATCACCAAGAGTTATCATAATCACACTCACCAAAACCAAAGACAAACAAAGACTCCAGAGAGCAGCTCGTGAAAAACAAGAAGTCACATACAGAGGAGAAACAATAAGACTAAGCTCAGATTATTTGGCAGAAACGATGCAGGCAAGAAGGCAATGGGATGAGATATATAAAATCTTGAAAGAAAAATATTCCCAGCCAAGAATAATATATCCTGCAAAACTCTTGTTCAAATATGATGGTGAAATTAGGTCATTTCTAGATAAACAGAAATTAAGGAAATATGTAAAAGCCAAACCAAACTTACAAGAATTATTAAAGGGAGTTCTTCAATCTGAGGACAAACAACTTCAGCTCACAGGGAGAATCTAGGAAGCAGGATCATACCAGCCAGATACTAATCTAGGAAATGAACTCTCAAGGACTATCCAAAAGCAAAAGAAATAAAACAGGGCATCAGAGCAGTTAATCAGTAAATGACAACAACATCAAAACAATAAAAGAGGGAATAAACAGCACAGGTATAGAATCTTCTAATGGAGAGGAAGGCAAGGCAATACCAAGTAAGGGTAGACTGCTTCAGACTTATAAAGATAAGGGTAAAATTCATGGTAACCACAAAGAAAGTTAATAAACATACTCATAAAAAAAAGAGGAAAAACATAAAATCTCAGCAAAAACAAAACCTACAAAAACAAAAGAAATGAAAAAAAAATCCACAAACAAAAGTAACTCAGCACAAGAGAGTAAGCAGAAAAAAGAAAACGTCACCACCACAAAAAAAAAAAAGCACAAAAAATGACAGCAACAAACTCACATCTATCAATAATTACACTGAATGTAAATGGACTCAATGCACCCATAAAGAGACAGAGAGTCACAGAATGGATAAGAAAACAGGATCCATCAATTTGTTGTTTGCTGTCACACCTTAAAAACAAAGATGTGAATTTATTAAAAGTCAAAGGTTGGAAAAAAAATGTATCAAGCTAACAACTACCAAAAAAGAGCAGGAGTGGCAATACTAATCTCAGATAAAATAGACTTTGAAACAAAATCCACCATAAAAGGCAAAGAAGGACACTATATAATGATTAAGGGGACAATCCATCATGAAGACATAACCGTAATAAATATCTATGCACCCAATGACAGGGCTCCAAAATACATTAAACAAACTCTAATGACACTGAAAAGAGAAATTGACAGTTCCACAATACTAGTACGAGACTTCAACACACCACTCTCAGTAAAGGACAGAACAACTAAGAACAAACTCGGCAAAGATACAGAAGACCTAAAGGGCACAATCAGCCAACTTGACCTCCTAGACATATATAGAACACTCCATCCAACCGCTGCAAAGTACATTTTCTTTTCCAATGCACATGGAACGTTCTCCAGAATAGACAACATCTTAGGCCACAGAGCAATCCTCAACAAGATCCAAAATGCTGAGATAATTCAAAGTATCTTCTCTGACCACAATGCCATCAAGGTAGAAATTAATAACAGAAAGATCAGGGAAAAAAATCAATCACATGGAAACTGAACAATACCCTGCTTACACATCACTGGGTAATATAAGAAAAAAGAGATGGAATCAAAACATTTCTAGAATCAAATGAGAATGAAAACACATCATACCAAAACCTTTGGGACACAGCAAAGGCAGTCCTCAGAGGACAATTTATAGCAATAGATGCACATATCAAAAAAGAAGAAAGAGATAAAATCAAAACATTAACTACAGAACTCAAACAAATAGAAAGAGAACAGCAAAAAAAAGCCCGCAGCCACTGGAAGAGAGGAAATAGTAAAGATAAGAGCAGAAATAAATGAAATAGAGAACAGAAAAACAATAGAAAGAATCAACAAAACCAAAAGTTGGTTCTTTAAAAGAATCAACAAAAACGACAAGCCACTGGCCAGACTAACAAGAGAAAAACAGGAGAGGACAAAAATAACCCAAATAAGAAATGAAATGGGGGACATTACAACAGACCCAAATGAAATAAAAAGGATTGTAACAGAATATTATGAAAAACTATACTCCAACAAATTTGAAAACCTAGAGGAAATGGATAAATTTCTAGAAACACACGGCCTACACAAACTACAACAAAGTGATGTTGAAAATCTGAACAGACCCATAACAAGAAAAGAGATTGAAAAGGTAATAAAAAAAACTCCCAACCACTAAAAGCCCTGCCCAGATGGCTTCACTGGAGAATTCTACAAAACATTTACAGAATAGCTTGTACCAGTACTACTCAAGCTATTTCAGAGCATAGAAGAGGAAACAACACTTTCAAATTCATTCTATGAAGCCAGCATAACACTGATACCAAAACCAGGCAAAGACATCACAAAAAAAAAAAATTACAGACCAATACCTCTCATGAATATAGATGCAAAAATTCTTAACAAAATTCTAGCCAATAGAATTCAGCATCATATCAAAAAAATAATACACCACGACCAAGTAGGATTCATACCAGGTATGCAAGGATGGTTCAACATTAGAAAATCAATCAACGTAATCCACCACATAAATAAAAGGAAAGAAAAGAATCACATGATCATCTCAATTGACACAGAAAAGGCATTTGACAAAGTCCAACACCCATTCCTGATAAAAACTCTCAATCAAATAGGTATAGAAGGGAAATTTCTCAACATAATTAAGGACATCTATGCAAAACCAACGGCCAACATCATTCTTAATGGAGAGAGGCTGAAAACATTCCCCTTGAAAACAGGAACAAGACAAGGATGCCCTTTATCACCACTCCTATTTAATTTTGTGCTGGAAGGTCTAGCAAGAGCAATAAGGCAAGAAAAAGAAATAAAGGGCATGCAAATTGGTAATGGAGAATTTAAACTGTCCCTGTTTGCAGATGATATGATACTATACATAGAAAACCCTAAAGACTCCACAAGAAATCTACTGGAACTAACAGAAAGATTCAGCAGAGTAGCAGGATACAAGATAAACATTCAAAAATCAGTTGGATTCCTATATACCAATAAGGAGAACAATGAAAAGGAAATCAGGAAAACAGTACCATTTTCATTAGTCCCTGCAAAGATAAAATACTTAGGGATAAATCTGACCAGGGATGTAAAAGACCTATACAAAGAAAACTACAAAAGACTATTGCAAGAAACCTAAAGGGATCTACATAAATGGAAAAACATACCATGCTCATGGATAAGTAGACTCAACATTGTGAAAATGAGAATTCTACCCAAAGCAATTTACAAATACAACGCAATCCCGATCCAAATACCAACAACATTCTTCAAAGAGATGGAAAAATTAATCATTAACTCTATATGGAAAGGGAAGAAGCCCCGAATAAGTAAAGCACTACTGAAGACGAAGAATAAAGTTGGAGGACTCACACTACCTGACTTCAGAACCTACTATACAGCTACAGTAGTCAATACAGCCTCATACTGGTACAACGACGGATACGTTGACCAATGGAACAGAATTGAGACCCAGATGTAAATCCATCCACCTACGGTCACCTGATCTTCTACAAGGGCCCGAAGTCCATTAAATGGGGAAAAGCCAGTATTTTTAACAAATGGTGCTGGCAAAACTGGATATCCATCTGCAAAAAATTGAAACAGAACCCATACCTCACGCCGTATACAAAAACTACTTCAAAATGGATCAAAGACCTGAATATAAATCCTAAAACTATAAAGTTCATAGAAGAAAAAATAGGACCAACACTACAGGCCTTAATACACAGCATTAACAGGATACAAACCATAACCATCAACGCACAAACCCTGAAGGATAAGCTAGATAACTGGGATCTTCTAAAAATCAAACACCGATTCTCCTCAAAAGACTTCATCAAAAGAGTAAAAAGAGAACCTACAGACTGGGAAAAAAATTTTGGACAGTACAAGTCAGACAAAGGTCTAATCTCCATAATCTACAAGAAAATCCAACACCTCTACAACAGAAAGACAAATAATCCTATTAAAAAATGGGCAAATGAAATGAACAGACACTTCACCAAAGAAGACATTCAAATGGCCAACAGACACATGAAGAAATGCTCACGATCACTAGCCATTACAGAAATGCAAATTAAAACCACAATGAGATACCATCTCACCCCAGCATTACTGGCACGAATCAAAAACACTGGAAATAACAAATGTTGGAGGGGCTGCGGGGAGATCAGAACTCTTAGGCACTGCTGGTGGGAATGGAAAATGATACAACCATTTTGGAAAATGGTATGGCGCTTCCTCAGAAAGCTAGAAATAGACATACCATTCGATCCAGCAATCCCACTCCTAGGAACATATCCTCGAGAAATAAGAGTCATCACTCGAATAGACATATGCACACCTATGTTCATGGCAGTATTTTTCACAATAGCAAAACGATGGAAACAACCTAGATGCCCATCAACAGACGAATGGATAAACAAACTATGGTACATACACACAATGGAGTACTATGCAACGAGAAAGAACAACAATGAATCTGCCAAGCATCTCATAACATGGATGAAACTGGAGGACATTATGCTGAGTGAAATAAGTCAATCACAAAAGGACAAATATTGTATGAGACCTCTATTGTAAAAACCCATGAAAAAGTTCACACACAAAATGTAACAATGTTTGTTGGTTACCAGGGATGGGAGAGGTAGTCTGGGAAATACTGAATAGGCAATAGATAAGTGGTATCTTGGGTGAAGGGTGAAACAGTATACAATACAGGGGAAACCAGCAGAACTTGTACAAGGAAAGTTCATGGAAGCTCCATAGACACATCCAAAGTCCCTGAGGGACTGAATTGCTGGGTGGAGGGCTGTGTGGACCGTGGTCTTGGGGAACATCTAGCTCAGTTGGCATAACACAGTTTGTAGAGACAATGTTCTGCATTCTGCCTTGGTGAGTGGCTTCTGGGGTCTTAAAAGCCTGTGAGCAGCCATCTAGGATACTCCACTGGTCTCATCCCTTTGGGAGCAAGGGAGAATGGTGAGAGAGGGATACAGGGAAGAGATTGGTCCGAAGGACTAATGGACCACAGCTGCCGGGGCCTCCACCGGACTGAGTCCAGTACAGCTAGATGGTGCCCAGCTACCACCACTGACTGCTCTGATAGTGATCACTGCAGAGGGTTCTGGGCGGAGCTGGAGAAGGATGTAGAACAAAATTCTAACTCACCAAAAAAAGACCAGATTTGCTAGCCTAAAGGAGACTGGAGAAGCCCTGAGAGTGTGGCCCCCAGACACCCTTTTGGCTCAGTGGTGACGTCATTTCTGAGGTTCACCGTTCAGCCTGGGAGTGGACAGCCCCATAAAACCAAATGGGACTAATGGGGTACAGCAGTCCAGGGATAAGGGCCAGAAGGCAGAAGGGGACAGGAAGGCTGGTGATAGGGAATCAAGGGTTGAGTATGGATAGTGTTGATGTGTTGTGAGGTTGTTGACCATTGTTATAGGGCAACATGTGTACTAACTGTTAAATGAGAAACTATTTTGTTCTGTAGGCCTTCATCTAAAGTGAGAATAGCAGCACAACTGGAAGAGCATAGCTGATGTCACTGAACTGTGCATGCAGAAATTTTTGAAGCAGTGTATCTTTGGCTATGTATATTTTCACCAAAAAAAAAGGGTCGAGTAGGGAGAGGGTTGACATGTTGTGGGGTTGTTAACCAATGTCATAAAACAATATGTGTACTGCTGTTTCATGAGAAACTATTTGTTCTGTAGGCCTTCACCTGAAGTACAATAAAAAAAATAAAATTAAATAAACAGGAAAAAAAAAGGAAGAAATGCTTGTTTCAAGATAGCTCCTTTTTATAAATTAGATATTTGGCTGATACAACTCCCACTGTGCTAGTCCACGAGGCAACTCAACACATTGTACCATGATCGAAATGGTCTCTTTTCATTTATTTCCAGACACCTGTAGTTGATCTAGAAGGCAGTCAATGTATTTGAAATGAAGTTGACAAGTGGAAAATAAATGGGCCAGGTATTCTTTTTTTCACCCATTTGCCTCTTGGTCAAATTAGTCTAGTCTGAAAATCTCCGGTAGTAAATGCTCTTGTTATTCTGAAACATTTTCACTGAAATTCTATTCAATTCATCATAATGGAGTCTTTGGGAGGTATCCCCAAAATATAAATAAATAAAAAAGTTATTCTCAGCTCTCAGATCACTGTATACATTATGACATCGTATGATTTGTTTTTTGCTGCGATTTTCAAACATAATTATATCAATTTATACCACATAAACCATTAAATAACAATAAGAACAGATTATGAGGTGAATTCTGTTTTGAGAAGCTTTTATATGCAATAATAGTCAATTTTGTTATCAAATGTGCAAATGATTAAGAAACCAAGACCATAAGAGGAAGAAAATTCAATATAAATAAAAAATGTTGATTTTTGTATGAAATTAATCAGATCTTTTAAAGGAAAATATTTATAGATGTAAATTAATATTAAAATAATAGTGTGATATACCTGTTTATCTTGAGAAGGAATATATAAGGAGAAAAAATGATCAAACCTGAAGAAAGATTATGTGACAATAGAGACAGTTAAGACCTAGGATGCACTACTGTAAAGATTTTAACACAAAAATAGTTTTTTCTGTCTGAAATTGTTTCAGCGTAGTCCATCAACCTACAAATATGTATTCTCCTAACTGTGCAATATAATATCATATGCATATAAGGACAAAGAAAAGACAAAAGGCATACACCCTGCCCTCATAAAACCGTAACCTAATCCAGGTACTTATATAGAATAATTAATAAAACCAAGAACTAAACACAAGGCATATAAGTAAATACATACAGGAGTTAAAAGACAGGAAGAACTACTCATGGAGGAAGAGAGTAGGGCCACATGGAATTTAAAATGGAATTTGTATATGACTTGAACCTATAAAAAGAGAGAAAAGAGAATTCAAAGTAAAGTAAGCATTATGTAAAACAGAATGAAACTAGGAAAACACAGAGCGTAAGACAGTAACGTGCCAGGTATTGCTTGGAGTAGAGCATTAAATGTGAGAATAGTTGGAGATAAAACTGAACAAGTAGTTTGGGACCAAGCAGTAAAAATTCAAGAAAAATACCAGGTCACAAGTATGATTTTTTTTTTTGCAGTGAGAAACTATATGACCAGGGAAAAAGTATATAACCAAAGTAAAGTTTCACAAAGATTAATTTTATATGATTTGGTATTGTATTGGGAAGTGAGTGGGCAGGGAAAGTTATGAGGAAAAGCTATCTGGGAAGAACAAACTGTTGTCAGTTGCTGTGGAGTTGGCTCCGATTGATGGTGACCTTATGTACAACAGAACTAAACTTTGCCCAGTTCTGCACAATTGTTGATATGTGTGTGCCCATTGTTGCACCTATTGTGTTAATCCATCTCATGGAAATATTCCCTCATTTTTGTTGACCCTGTACTTTATCAAATATGATGTCCTTTTCTAGGGATTGGTCTTTCCCAATGATGTATCCAAAGTAAGCAATACATCTTACCACTCTGCCTTCTAATGAACATTCTAGCTATACTACTTAGGAAATTGTGGTAGATACTATATTTTGGCTGTCTCAACACGCATTCCAATCTCCTTTTCACCATCCTTCCTTAACTATAAAGGATGGTAAGCTAAAAATCAATCTTACAGATTCCTTTCCACATGAGAGAAATCACTTGACACTTTTGGCCAATGAGACAGAGACAAATATCTGCAAAGTACTTTGCTCTCCTGATAGAGTTGTCACTTCTTTCATTCTTGCCAGGAATGGAGATATACTGGCAGCTATATTGTGACACTATGTAAAAAAGGACAAGAGTATTAATAGAAATCTTAGCTTGGGCACCATTGAGAAATTGATCTAATTGTAGTACTTATATATAGGCATACAAATTTAACAAAACCAGCAATCATATACCGCTATACGTCTTGTTATTGGATTTAAAAAATTAACTCCTATTTGGTTAAAACACTCTAAAGTTGCAATTACGCCTATTGACACAGAAGTTATTAGAAAAAAGTCTACATGGGACATGAAGAACATCCAAAACCCACATCATTTAAGAGGATATGAAAATATGAGCAGGTTTCCCTATTCTTGGCAAATAAAGAATTAGCATTATACTATGGCTGATTAGATTGGGGAAGTGCTAATAAGAAGGAGTAGTCTAAAATGAATCCAAAATACCTTAACTAGAGGACCAGAAGAAAATAAATATCATTAACAGAAACTACATTTTACTATCTTAAGGAGAGCAATGAAGTCAAACAACATTTCAGGGTCTTGAGAAGTCTATGATTTCATGATTAAACTGAGACAGCTATTAAATTCCTAAATGCAATTATACAGAATATTATAAAAAATTTAAGTTGTATTTTCTGCCCCTGAAGGACTGCAAATGGACAGTATGAACACTAACACATTCACTGGACATATCATTACTTCCCCAGATATATTTTGAATCCTTCTACTTCTTTCCATTTCCTTTGTCTCTACCTGAATCCAAACCACCAATACTCTCACCTGAGCAAAAGCCTGCCAACTGGTCTTCCCACACCCACTTCTACTGCCTGCCAGGCAATGTGTTATCCACATGCAATCAAAGTCATCTTTTTGATATGAAAACCTGATTCTATGACTCAGTTGCTGAGAACATTTTAATGACTTCCCTTTGCTCTGGACTAGCTCTTTGACATGGTTCTTAGAATAGCTTGTGGTCTGAACCCCCCACCCCTACCCTAAATAATGACATTACAGTATGCTCTCTTTTTCTCTGGATTCTAGCCACAATGACTTTTTCTCAGATTTTTAGAATGTTCTGCCTTCATTCCTTTGTACATGCATCTTCTTTCTCTGTAATTTTCTCCCTACCTCACTTTCTTGCCTCTTGTGCTCTTCCTTCAGCTCTCAGCCAACAATTATTTCAACGGAGAAGCCACACCTCACCTCTATATTAAGTAAAATCCCATTATTTACAGTTACAAGTCCCCAGTAAACTTCTTATTCCTGCATAGCATTTATTCCAGCATAAAATACGTAATTATTTATTTGATTTCTGCAGTTATCGTCCTTCTTTCACACTGGAATGTCTACGGTCCCTAAATTGCCTTACAAAAAAGGAGCTATACCAATAGTTATGTAAAATTTGATTACTTCAAATCAATGTCAGGCAAATGAAGCTCCATAAGGCCAAGGACCATGTCTATTTTGGCTCAACATTGCAACTTAAAAATGAATGAATGAGCAAGATAAGAAAGACAAGATATTTTCTCCAATGTGAAAATACTCCAATATTATTCATTAATGTGCTAATTAATACAAGTCACTATGAAACACTTAGTAGATTCTAGGTTCTAGGTTAGGCACTGGAAATTCACTGGTAGACAAAACATAAATTACCTCTACTCCATACACACTGCAGTCTAATGGATTGCTATCTGGTTCAAAAATCAAATATTTATTGATCACCAGAAACTGTGTAAATGTGGGACATAGAGGATTAATCAAACAAGGTCTATGTCATGTTACTAGCAGGCTGATGCAAGACAACAACACAAAAACAGATCATTATTTACTATGTAGCATGGTGGTGAGAAAATTGGGAAAAGGGACACAGTGCAAAAATGAAAATGTGGTGGGGACCAAGATGGCAGAGAAGTCAGATGCTTCCTGTGGTCCCTCTTGCAACAAAGGCTTAAAAAAACAAGCGAGTCGATTATATATGACAATCTAGGAGGCCTGAACATCAAAGGCAAAGTTGAGGAATCAGAGTGAGCTGAAAGGGGAGGGAGAGACAGTTCAGAAGCATCAAGGAGTCATCAGACCTGACATGGTGGGAACCAGTGCCCTGCAGGCCGGATTGGCTGGCGTGTGTGGTGAGGCAAGTAGTGACACTCAGGACGTGTTTTCCACATCAGGAGAGATCAAGTGGTGGAGAGTCTACCCAAGCCTCCAGAACCAGTGAAAAGTGGAGCTCTATCAGCAAAAGATAAGTACGTGCGTCTAACCTACCACATGTATCAAAAAACACCCCCTATAGGAAAAACCTCTCTCCCATTTACCTACCTCCTCCTCATTCTGCACCAAGTCCTGGGCTGGCTTCAGCAATTGCGATGTCCCCTGGGCTGGAGGAGGACCAGTCACATACCCTGAGCCATTCTCCCAGCCTTGGAGAGGGAACAAATTAACAAACAAGAATAAACAATCTGCTAGCATCCCTTAGCTGGGAACTCAGGGTAGGCACAGCTCCTTTGCCTAGGGACAGGCATAAGGGATCCACAGATTTTGGATGCCTTTCACCCCTGGGTAGGCCTATGTGGGCCCATTTCAACAGCGTAGGCCCTCATTAGCACAATACAACAGGGTATGTACCTGAAGCCTAACTTCAACTGTTTCAGTTATATGGTGGAGTGGCAAGTTCATGATATTTGACAACGCCCTGCCCATTAAGCAGGGTCCTCACCTACCAACATCAGGGGCCTGAGGACTGGTGGCTCAACCCACACCACCTAGCCACCCACGACAGGAGTCCAAGAATAAGCGGTGCCTCCCAGTCCTTACAGCCACCAGCACTGGTGCCCATAATCTGGCTGCAAAACCCATCTACCTATGTGCCCCAGAGAACAGGGATACACTTTCCTCCCAGACACTCAGGGGCAGTCACCAGCCCCCTGCCTTGCTCAGGTGTGTGACGCCCTACTGCAGCCAGATACCTGTGACTACACCAATCACTCCTGCCCATCTAGGATTGTAGGTGAGAGCCTGCACCACATACTTGGTGACCATCTACCTGGACACCTGAGCTGAATCCATACAAGAAAAGTAAATGGACTCCTGAGCTCACATACGTAGTAACAGATCTAACCACCTGGTGACAGGACATTAGAGCTTCAAAGGTGCCAATAACTCAAACTAGCTTACACGAGCAGCCTATTTGGGCATATCAAAACAAAACAAAACAAAAAGTTAGGATACAGTCAGCAAACACAAAATAAATAAATATAATAACTTATTGTTGGCTGGGAGACAACAGCCAATACCAAATAACATAAAGAGGCAGACCATGATGGCTTCAGCAAGCTCCCAAAACAAAGAATCAAGAAATCTTCCAGAAGAAGAGAACTTCTTGGAATTACTGGAGGTAGAATACAAAAGAATATACAGAACACTTCAAGAGACCAGGAAGGAGATCAGGTAAAACACAGAACAAGCCAAGGAACACAAAGACAAAGCAATAGAGGAACGTAAGAAGATTATAGAAGAGTATAATGACAAGTTTAACAGGGTGCAAGAATCCATAGAGAGACAGCAATCAGAAATCCAGAAGATTAACAATAAAATTTCAGAAATAGTCAACTCAATAGAAAGTCATAGGAACAGAATTGAGGCAGTAGAAGTTAGAATTAGTGGCAGTGAAGATAAAGCACTTGACACCAACTTATTTGAGGAAAAATCAAATAAAGAACTTTAAAAAATTAAGAAACCCTAAGAATTATGTGGGACTGTATCAAGAGGAATAACCTATGAGTGATTGGAGTACCAGAACTGGGGGGATAACAGAAAATACAGAGAGAATTGTTGAAGATTTGTTGGCAGAAAACTTCCTTGATATCATGAAAGATGAGAAGATACCTATCCAAGAGGCTCATTGAACCCTACACAAGGTAGATCCCAAAAGAAAGTCACTAAGACATATTTTAATCAAACATTATAATCAAACTTGCCAAAACTAAAGATAGAGAATTTTAAGAACAGCTAGGGATGAACAAAAAGTCATCTACAAAGGAAAGTCAAAAAGACTAAGCTCAGAGTAGTCAGCAGAAACCATACAGGCAAGAAGGCAAGGGGATAACATATATGAAACCTTGAAGGGAAAAAATTGCCAGCCAAGAATTATATATTCAGCAAAACTGTTTTCAAATATGATGGTGAAATTAGGGCATTTCTAGATAAACAGAAGTTTAGGGAATTTGCAAAAACCAAATCAAAATTACAAGAAATACTAAAGGGAGTCCTCCAGATAGAAAATCAGTAACATCAGATAACAATCCAAGACTAGAACACAGGACAGTGCAACCAAATGTCAACCCTGACAAGGAAGATACAAAAATAAATAAAAGCTAAAACACTGAAAATAGGGAAACAGAGACATCAATATGTAAAAGATGACAATATTAAAACAAGAAAGAGGGACTAAAAAATGTAGTCATAGATCTTTCATATGGACAGGAAGACAAGCCAATATGAAGAAATAGAAGAGTGGTTTAAACTTAGAAAAATAGGTGTAAATATTAAGATAACCACAAAGCAAACTAACAATCCTACAGATCAAAATAAAAAACAAGAAAAACATGAAGACTCAGCACATACAAAATCAACAACAATGAAAAAGATGAAAAGAAAATAAATAGACAACTCAGCAAAGAAAATTAAGTGGAACAAAGAAACTGTCAATAATACACAAAAAAGAACATCAAAATGACAGCACTCAACTCATACCTATCAATAATTACACTGAATATAAAAAGACTGAATGGACCAATGAAGATACAGAGAGTGGCAGAATGGATAAAAAACACGATCCATCTATAAGCTGTCTACAAAAGACACACCTTAGACTTAAAGACACAAACTCAAACTCAAAGGATGGAAGAATAGATATTAAGCAAACAACCATCAAAAAAGAGCAGGAGTGACAATACTAATCTCTGACAAAATAGACTCTGAAGTAAAATCCACCACAAAGGATAAGGAAGGGCCCTATATAATGATTGAATACACCAGGAGGACATAACCAAAACAAATATCTATGCAGCCAATGACAGGGCTCCAAAATATATAAAACAAACCCTAACAGCATTGAAAAGAGAGACTTCAACACACAACTTTCAGTGAAGGACAGAAATCCAGAAAGAAGCTCAATAAAGACACAGAATCAACCATGCCACAATCAACCAACTTGATCTTATAGACATATACAGAACACTCCACCCAACAGCAGCCAAATATACCTTCTTTTACACATGGAACATTCTCCAGAATAGACCACATATTAGGCCATAAAGCAAGCCTTAACAAAATCCAAAGTGTCGAAATATTAAAAGAATCTTTTCTGACCATAAAGTCATAAAAGTAGAAGTTAATAACAGAAAAAACAAGGAAAACAATTAAACACATGAAAACTGAACATACCTTGCTCAAAAACTATGGGGTTATAGAAGAAATTAAGCATGGAGCAAAGAAATTCAAACAATCAAGTGTGAATGAAAACACATCCTACCAAAACCTTTGGGACACAGCAAAAGTAGTGCCCAGAGGTCAATTTATAATAATTAATGCACACATCCAAAAAAGAAGAAAGGGCCAAAATCAAAACATTAACCCTACAATGCCAACAAATAGAAAGAACGCATCAAAAGAAGGCCTCGAGCACCCAAAGAAAGTAAATTACAAAAATCAGAGCAGAATTAAATGAAATAGAAAAAAACTAAAAGACTTAACAAGACCAAAAGCTAGTTCTTTGAAAAGATCAACAAAAATTGATAAACCACTGGCCAAACTGACAAAAGAAAAACAGGAGAGGAAGCAAATAACCTGAATAAGAAATGAGATAGGTGATATCACAACAGACACAACTTAAAAGAATCATAACAAAATCCTATGAAAAATTGTACTCTAACAAATTTGAAAACCTAGAGGAAATGGACAAACTTCTAGAAACACACTCCCTACCTAAACTAACACAAACAGAGGTAGAACAACTAAATAAACCCATAACAAAAGAAGAGATTGAAAAGGTAATTGAAAAACTCCCAACAAAAAAAAGCCCTGGCATGGACAGTTTCACTGGCGAAGTCTACCAAACTTTCAGGGAAGAGTTAACACCACTACTGCTAAAGGTATTTCAGAGTATAGAACAGGATTGAATACTTCCAAACTCATTCTATGAAGCTACAATAACCCTGATACCAAAACCAGGTAAAGACAGTACAAAAAAAGAAAATTACAGACTGATATCCCTCATAAACATTGACGCAAAAATTCCTCAACAAAATTCTAGCCAATAGAATTCAGCAACATATCAAAAAAATAATTTGTCAGGATCAAGTGGGATTTATACCAACTATGCAGGGATGTTCAACATTAGAAAAACAATCAATATAATCCATCACATAAACAAAACAAAAGACAAGGACCACATGATCTTATCAGTTGATACAGAAAAGGCATTTGACAAAGTTTAACACCCATTCCTGATAAAAACTCTCAGCAAAATAGGATAGAAGGGAAATTCCTCAACATAATTAACAGCACTTATACAAATCCAACAGCCAACATCATCCTAAATGGAGAGAGTCTGAAAGCATTTCCCTTGAGAATGGTAATCAGACAAGGATGCCCTTTATCATCACTCTTATTCGACATTGTGCTGGAGGTCCTAGCCAGAGCAATTAGGCTAGAAAAAGAAATAAAGTGCATACAAATTGGCAAGGAAGAAGTCAAAGTATCTCCATTAGCACATGATATGATCTTATACACAGAAAACCCCAAAGAATACACAAGAAAACTACTGGAACTAATAGAAGATTTCAGCACAGTATCAAGATACAAGATAATCATACAAAAAATCAGTTGAATTCCTCTACACCAACAAAGAGAACTTCAAAGAAGAAATCATCAAATCAATACAATATACAATAGCCCCCAGGAAGATAAAATACTTAGGAATAAATCTAACCAGAGACGTAAAAGACCTATACAAAGAAAACTACAAGACACTACTGCAAAAAACAGGAAGAGACCCACAGAAGTGGAAAAACTTACCTTGCTTATGGATAGGAAGACTCAACATTGTGAAAATGCCAGTTCTACCCAAAGTGATCTACAGATACAGTGCAATCCTGATCCAAATTCCAATGGCATTTTTTAATGAGATAGAGAAACAAATCACCAACTTCACATGGAAAAGGAAGAGGCCCCGAATAAGTAAAGCATTACTCAAGAAGAAACAAAGTGGGAGGCCTCACACTACCTGATTTTAGAATCTATTAAACTGCCACGGTAGTGAAAATAGCCTGGTACTGGAACAACTGATACATGGACCAATGGAACAGAATTGAGAATCCAGACATAAATTCAGCCACCTATGAGCAGCTGATATTTGACAAAGGCCCAAAGTCCATTAACTGGAGAAAAGAGAGTCTCTTTAACAAATAGTGCTGGCATAACTGGATATCCATCTGCAAAAAAAAGAAACAAGACCCATACCTCACACGATGCACAGAAACTAACTCAAAATGGATCAAAGACCCAAATATAAAATCAAAAACGATAAAGATCACGGAAGAAGAAATAGGGGCAATGCTAGGAGCCCTAATTCATGGCATAAACAGAATACAAACCATAAGGTAACAATTCAGAAACACCAGAAGAGAAACTAGATAACTGGAAGTTCCTAAAAATCAAACACTTATGCTCATCAAAATATTTTGCCAAAAGAGTAAAAAGACAACCTACAGGCTGGGAAAAAAAAATTTGGCTATGACAAATCCGATCAGGGTCTAATCTCTAAAATCTACAAGATACTGCAAAACCTCAACAACAAGAAGACAAATAATCCAATTAAAAACGGGCAAAGGATATGAACCAGCACTTCGCCAAAGAAGATATTCAGGTAGCTAACAGATACATGAGGAAATGCTCGGGATCATTAGGCATTAGAGAAATGCAAATCAAAACTACAATGAGATACCATGTCGCCCCAACAAGGCTAGCACTAATCCGAAAAACACAAAATAATAAAGGTTGGAGAGGTTGTGGAAAGACTGGAACACTTATACACTGTTGATGGGAAAGTAAAATGGTACAACCACTTTGGAAATTGATTTGGTACTTCCTTAAAAAGCTACAAATAGAAGCACCATATGATCTAGCAATCTCACTTCTTGGAATATATCCTAGAGAAATAAGAGCTGTCACACAAATAGATTATGCACACCCATGTTCATTGCAGCACTGTTCACAATAGCAAAAAGGTGGAAAGAACCTAGGTGCCCATCAATGGACAAATGGATAAATTATGGTAATATTCACACAATGGAATATTATACAACAATAAAAAAACAATGATGAATCCCTGAAACATCTTATAACATGGATGAATCTGGAAGCATTATGCTGAGTGAAATTAGTCACAAAAGGAGAAATATTGTATAAGACCACTATTATAAGAACTCAAGAAAAGGTTTAAACACAGAAGAAAACATTCTTTGATGGTTACGAGGGTGGGAAAAGAGGGAGAGGGGTATCACTAACTAGATAGTAGACAAGAATCATCTTAGGTGAAGGGAAGACAACACACACTACAGGGGAAGTCAACACAACTGGACTAAACTAAGGAAGTTTCCTGAATACAACCAAACACTTCAAGGGCAAAGTAGCAGGGGCGGGGGTCTGGGGACCATGGTTTCAGGGGACGTCTAGGTCAATTGGCATAACAAGGTTTATTAAGAGGGCATTCTGCATCCCACTTTGGTGAGTGGCGTCTGGGGTCTTAAAGGCTGGCAAGCGGCCATCTAAGATGCGTCAATTGGTCCGAACCACCTGAAGCAAAGGAGAATGAAGAACACCAAAAACACAAGGAAAATATTAGCCCAAGAGACAAAAGGGCCACATAAACCAGAGACTGCTTCATCCTGAGACTAGAAGAACTAGATAGTGCGCGGCTACCACTAATGACCACCCTGACAGGGAACATAACAGAGAGTCCCTGACAGAGCAGGAGAAAAGTAGGGTACAGAACTCATATTATAGTAAAAAGACCAGACTTAATGGTCTGACTGAGACTGGAGGGACCCCAGAAGACATTGCTCCCAGACTCTG
The DNA here is from genome assembly GCA_030035585.1 of Dugong dugon. Taxonomy (NCBI): domain Eukaryota; kingdom Metazoa; phylum Chordata; class Mammalia; order Sirenia; family Dugongidae; genus Dugong; species Dugong dugon. The sequence continues at coordinate 105,198,853 of CM057460.1, read as the reverse complement.
TTAACCCAAAACTAAAACCATTCTCGAAGCCAACTCTTCAGACAAAGATTAGACTGGAATGTAAGATATAAAATGATACTCATGAAGAGTATGCTTCTTAGCTCAAGTAGATACGTGAGCCTAAATGGGCAGCTTCTGTCTGGAGGCGAGATGAGAAGGCAGAAAAGGACAGTAGCTGGTAGAATGGACACACGAAATCCGGGGTGGAAAGGAAGAGTGTGCCATCACAATATAGGTAGAGAAACTAGGGCCTCATAACAATGTGTGTGTAAATGTTTGTATGAGAAACTAACCTGAACTGTAAACTTTCACTTAAAGCACAATTTAAAAAAAAAAAAAAAAAGAAGTGGCCAAACATTCCATGAAAAAAAAGAAAGTGTGGTACATAAGCCAGTCTGACAGGCTCACTTTGGAAAAGGGATAAGACATTTTATCCTCGATGATGTGGCACCTGAAGTTGACCTTAAAGAATACATGGGATTTATCCAGATAAAAGGGAGAATGCCATTCTTCAGAGAGAGAATATTGTAAGCTAACGCCCAAAGTGTAAGGCAGCATGATACATGGAGGAAAATCTGAGGAGTTTGACAAGGAGCCAAGGAGCAGCAGATGAGGCTAGAAGGTAAGCATGGAGCAGACTATGATGAATCTCAGGTGCCATATGAAGATTCTTAGGCTTTATCCTACAGCTCCAGAGAAGCATGAGAGTGAGTGATACGGCCAAGGCTATACATCACTCCAGTTGCAGAGCAGACAAAGAATTGAAGACTGGAAAACAAGTTGGAAGAAAGTCAGCTAAGGAATGCTTGTGAAAAGTCCAAACCAGGAGAAGAAGGGAAAAACTGAAGAAATACTTATCTGGTGCATAGGCAGGACTTGATAATCAATGTGGAAGAAGTAGAAAAGGACGTCTCAAAGGTTTATCTAATGTATTTGACATGTAGGTGACATCTTGGATAGAGAGAGTGGAGCAGGTTTTCCAAAGAGTCTAATAACATTGATTTTCAAAATGTTGACTTTGAAATGCCTATGAGATCTTCTTCCAGTGAAGACCTACCAAAACCTGTTGGATACGTAAGTTTTAAAGGAAAACAACCTGGGCTAGAGATACCATATAGATGCAACTAATACAATGAATAAAGTAGTTGTAATCACAAACTTTATTTTTTCTCCCCACTGCCTTTTAAAATTTCTCTGTGGGCTAGTATGTTTCCTAACCCTGAATGGAAGCAAGGAAAAGTCCTCTTTGGTCACTCTCTGATAATGAAAGACTTTAGGTCACTTCATTTTAGTTGCTTAATATATCCAAGTTGGTGCAATAACAAAACTAAAAACTTGATTTAAAGTTAGAGACTCCTTTCTCACAGCTTGAGTCAGCTTCAGGCCACAGCCTTCAGTAAGGAAAGGAGGCCAGTTCTTCCCTTTGACCCTGTCAGCTTCCTTTTCCTCACACAGGGGCTAGTTGTGATTTCTCAGATCTCCAGGGTTAGAGTAAATGAGGTGAAGAGAAAGTAGCGGTAGAAAGCAGGAGAGTGCTCACTTGACTAATTTAACATTTGTTCCCTGGGGTTTGAAGGGGCAAAAGGACTATTGTTCAAACTTTGTCTGAAAAGACAAATGGTAAAGGTAGAGCTAGAATTGCAAATCTAGCAGCTGAGTGAAGACAGTTAGCCATATCGGGAGCCAGCTAACCGCCCTCTGAGGTCAGCATCAAAGTGAGTGAGTCCTATGGACTACATGTGGGTCACCAAGTGGGGAGCCTGGCAGGAGTTGTGGTCATTTCTAAAGAATCTTCTTCGTAAAGTTTTCCCTTCAGCAGATGCTATCAACAGATCAGCCAGACTATGGGGACCATGGTCTTGGGGAACATCTAGCTCAATTGGCATGACACAGCTTATAAAGACAATGCTCTACATTCTACCTTGGTGAGTAGTGTCTGGGGTCTTAAAAGCCTGTGAGTGGCCATCTAAGATACTCCACTGGTCTCATCCCTTTGGGAGCAAGGGAGAATGAAGAGAACAGGATACAAGGAAAAGATTAGTCCGAAGGACTAATGGTCCATGGCTACCAAGGCCTCCACTGGACTGAGTCCAGTACAGCTAGATGGTGCCTGGCTACCACCACTGACTGCTCTGAACAGGATCACAACAGAGGGTTCTGGACAGAGCTGGAGAAGGATATAGAACGTAATTCTAACTCACAAAAAAAAAAAAGACCAGATTTACTGGCCTAAAGGAGACTGAAGAAACCCTGAGAGTATGGCCGCCAGACACCCTTTTAGCTTAGTGGTGAAGTTATCTCTGAGGTTCACTGTTTGGCCTGGAAGTGGACATCCCCGTAAAACGAAATGGGACTAATGAGGTACAGTAGTCCAGTGACAACGGCCAGAAGGCAGAAGGGGACAAGGAAGCTGGTGATAGGGAACCCAAGGTTGAGTAAGGATATTGTTGATGTGTTGTGAGATTGTTAACTAATGTCATAGGGCAACATGTGTAGTAACTGTTAAATGAGAAACTCTTTTGTTCTGTAAGCCTTCATCTTAAGTGAGAATAGCAGCACAATTGGAAGAGCATAGTCAATGTCACTGAACTGTGCATGTAGAAATTTTTGAAGTGGTGTATCTTTGGCTATGTGTATTTTCTCCAAAAAAAAAGGTTGAGAAGTTAGAGGGTTGACATGTTGTGGAGTTGTTAACCAATGTCATAAAACAATATGTGTACTACTGTTTCATGAGAAACTATTTGTTCTGTAAGCCTTCACCTGAAGTACAATTAAAAAAAAAAAAAGAGAGAGAGAGATCAGCCAGAGCAGAGCAGTGTTATTATGATGGAAGCTGCAGTCAGGTGCTCCCAGTGTAAAAATACCTAAGGATTCTACCAACACACTCCAGGAGAGAAATATGCAGTACTGAACACCTAAACCAAGCCTGGAGAGCACCATGTTGTCCAGAATACTTACTATTATAGGTCTGATATCCAACTATTTTGAGTTATTTTCTCATAGACTTTTTATCTAAACTTGATGAGTAAGAGAGCATTCTTTTCCCTGTGTGGGGTATGGAGAAAGGAAAATACTCCAAGACCATCTCTAAGAAATACTCCCCCTTGGCCTCGATGTGGATGTTGGGCTAAGCATCACGAAGTGAACGCTGAAGTTCACCTCTGCAAGTCCCACGAATGTGGTCTAGTGCCTCACTTTTTAATGTGAGAACTGTACATATGTCTTTGGGTTTCAACAAAAACAGCAAAAAATCTGTTTTAAAATCCTGTTCCTTACATATGAAATTAATCAGACTAAGATAATTAAGATAATGTATATAGATTAAATATGCTAACATATATGGAGTGAGAAGAGTGGGGACTCAAGGACAACATCCTCACTGAAGGGACAAGCATAAGAAGAAAAATCTATGATGGAGATTAAGAATGAATGGTCAGATATGTCAGTGAGAACTTTGAAAATGTGTTTCCATGGAACGCAAGCAAGTAGAATCACAGGGAGTCAGGAAGTCAGCTTAGAAGAGGACAGATAGAAGTAGAAGCTAACTAGAAGCATAAATAACTCATGAAGAATATCATTAGAATTTTGACTTACAATTTTCAAGGGCGTAATTTAAATTAATCAAGGCTCTATAAAGATTATCCAAGGGTGTTTGAGGTGACACTTCCTTTTCCTGAGCATGTACTTCTGTGTAGCAAGTAGAGGCATTCCGTACCCTTGAGCCAGCTTGAAGTACTGTAATGGGTGCTAAGCACATGTTTGTTGGGCATTCATTCATTCTTACATGCATTTATTTATCCAATAAATCATTTGATTATATGATAGACATTGTGTTAGTTAGGTACAGGAGACACAAAAAGAACAAAAAACAGACAGGGTCCCTGCTCACATAGGGTTCACAATCTGTGGGGGAAGACAAATCAAGTAATTATATAAGCAAAAGCACTCTGACAAGTGCTCAAAGTGGTAGTACATGATGCTGTAAGAATCTGTATTAAAAAGATTTAACTTAATTTGGTTAGTCAAACAAAGGTCAATAGGGGATAAAAACAGTTAAGTTTTAAACCTTTTTGATATTCCTCAGAGCACTTTATCCTTTATTAGGAAAAGTATTAAGAAACATTTTTAATCATTAGCATGGGTATTGAAAAGAGAGCTTCATATGGCCTCAGTGGCTGTTGCTCAGAACTCAATCAAATTGATTTGAACTGGATCTGCTACAAATTCGTTGCATAACTTTAGACATAGCTTCAAACCTCTTAACCTGTTTTCTTATTCATAAATGGAGATATTATTGCTGATCTCACAGGAATTAAGATAACCGTAATCTAGCAAGTAGTGGGTGTTCTATATAAGCATGGTATCTGTAGGAGTTGTATATGTTGACATGATATTCCACAGATGCTTAGATAGGTGTATTGTCCTTGTTATTGCTTTAAAGAGTGTTGACAAATAGATATTGTAGGAAGTCACTTGCAGGAATGGATAATAGTGATGAGAATTAAGCAGAGGATTTAATTTGGCTACTTCCAGAGAGTATAGCAGTAATATTTCAATTCAACTTTCTAACAAGGGTGACCAAATGTTTGACCCAAGTTTCCAGAAATATTTAATTTTGGGAATAGGAATAAAATGTATATCTTTCAATTTCTGGCAATTATGTTTCCTCTTTAATTAATCATCCACATTATATAAAGAAGATTCTCATTAGGAAATTGAATATCTGTATCAAATGGCAATGCAGTCAAATTTTGTCCTGACAATTGTAGTTGTTGTCTTTTTTTATTGAGGGCATAGAATATCAAAAGTTGTGTTCTTTGAAAAATATACATCCATACTTTTTAATTATAATTTTATTTTTTAACTTGGGTCAGTTCCTGAAAGCCATGATCTGTATTGCAGCTTTAAAATAGAAACAAACCAGTGGGGGGAAAGAAGAAAAATCTGGACCTGGACTGCATGCTAACTCACTTTATCTTAAACAATGTCACTCTCAGTAGTTGAAGGGCAGGGGAAGGATGTAGATTTGAAAAGTATACAGCCCACATCTGCCCAAAGCTGTTTCATGGATGAATTAATCTGTGAATAAATGTATCCAATATGCTATCTCTCACCTGCATTAGTTTTATGTGGATTTTTTAAGAAAGGTAAATGATGAGAGTAACGTGGCTCTCCTGTTACATCAGTTACAGTACCAACCCAATCTGCACCAATTTGATGATAATTTTTGTGTATCTGAATTCACTGCATGCCCACAGGGCACATTTTACTTTGTTAAGAGATTATCAGGTTCCATTTCTTCTCAGTTTTAGCTAAGTCAAACTCAGAATTAAAAACTAAAAATAATTTTAAAAGTCCACAGTGTTTGCATGGCGCCTTGAATTAATGGAGCAGTTAGGAGAGTGAATCAATGTGCCATTTTGCAATTCTTAAAAAAATTGTAGGCAATGAACACATCAACTTGAAAGCAAAAAGAAAATAAGGTCTTTATAAAATAACTCTCCAATGATCATTTGTTCCATCACCACTCTTTCAGCCATGGCAGCTATGGATTAAATAGAACAGTAATGGCCCTACTGTAACAAGACAGAAATTAGCAGAAATGGTGTAAGAAAAAGAGAGGGAGTCAAGCAGGGACTCAAGATCTTTTAATCCCTGTCATAGCGTCTAGCACGGACACTCCATGATGCAGAAAGCAGGCATATGGTTGGAGAACAAGGCCAGGAAATGCTCCACATGGTCTAATCCAGGTCAAGATTTGGGGGGCAAAGGCCCAGCTGATACCCAAGAGTGTGCATTTGCTTGTTTTGTTCTCTGCATCCCCCCTTACAAATAGATAATGGCAGGACTGATCAGGATTGGAGGCAAATGAATTCCATCTAAAAGTCAACAAAATGTATTTTCTGTGTATATGGGTGAGCTCATGTAGTATGAGGGTACTACGAAATCAGTTGTGAATAGTTAATAATAATTTAACATAAAGAGAAACTATTTTAGTGTCCACCAGGTGACCAGTACTTTGTATGCTGTGAATACTCACGAAAAGGATCTAATCCTGCCACCAAAAGTTTAAATACATTGACAATTGATTTAAATAGTCAAATTCCAAGTACTTTTGGAGTCAGCAGAGAAATGTTTAATCCAGCCAAGAAATTCAAGGAAGGCTTCCTGGATTAGAGGATTTCTGAACTGAATCTTGGAAGATGAGGATACTTTATCCAAGTGGATAAGGATGAACATAAAAGCGGACATAAGAAAGCATAAGAGAATAAGACTGCATAACTGCAAGTCATTATTACTAATGCTCAGAGTTTGAGTTAAGAAATGGAGGGTGAAGAATGAGTTAAGAGTCAGGTCATAAAGGGTCTTGTGTTGCCACACAAAGTAGACTGAACTTTATACTGTAAAGGTAATGGGGTAGAGGCAGTCTACCATGGGCCCTGAGCATCCCTGCACATTCTTGATGTGTGTACCGAATTGGAAGGCTTATCCATTTCCAGATACTGAATAATTTCTGTAGTTAGGTCAAGGAGACTATAATGAACTACTGTGTAACTACTCCTGTCTCAGGACTAGCTTGTTTGCTTCTTGCTACAATGTTTGCTGCTTGCTCAAAAAGTTATGGGTGCTTGGTCCTGGGTGACTCAGCTGAGAAAAGGTAAACACACTGCATCGGTGGAATTCATTTTGGTCCATTGTGTCACTCGAGTAGCCTTGCGGGAAAGACAAATTGATGCAGATATGCTGATGCTCATGCATTTGCCAGATCTGTAGCCACCTTCCAAATTCTAAAGGCTATATTGATCCATTTTAGTAGAGACACCCTGTCCACCCTAGCAACTGCAACTCAAGTAGCCCCCCTGGTAAAATTTATGGTAATCCACCATCATTTGCCATGATATATTTGGTTCTTGGAAGGTGTCTTAGTTTCCTAGTGTTGCTGTAATAGAAATACCACTAGTGGGTGGCTTTAAAAAAGATAAATTTATTTTCTCACGGTTCAGAGGACTAGAAGTCTAAATTCAGAGCATTGGCTCAAGGGGAAAGCTCTCTCCCTACCAGCTCTGGAGGAAGATCCTTGTCTTTTCTAGCATCCCCCAGTTCCTGGCAAAATTCAAGTGGCATAGCATCTATCTTCCCCTATCTGTGCTTGCTTATCTCTGTGTCTATGCTACTCCTTAGGTTTAGGACACACTCTACACTGGCATGGCCTCATTAACATAACAAAGAAAGCCCTATTTCCAAATAGGATCACAAGCACAGGTATAGGGGTTAGAATTCCAAAATATATTTCAGAGGGACACAGTTCAACCCATAACACAGAGGCTAGGCTGGTGAATTAAATCAAGATATGATGGGCACCACAACCCCTGCATTCTTTAAGTATTTGAAGGTGGCACTAATTGTAAACAAATCTTTTCTCACCAAAACTCAGTGTTGTTTCTAATTTATTAGCTGGGTCAGAATCAGTGTAGGGATAGTTTTAAGGGTTTCCACTTTTACTTTCCTACTATGATACCTGTTATGGATTGAATTGTGTCCCTCAAAAAATGTGTGCCAATTTGGCAAGACCATGATTCCCAGTATTGTGTGATTGTCCACCATTTTGTCATCTGATATGATTTTCTTATGTGTTGTATATCCTACCTTTATGATGTTAATGAGGTGGATTAGCAGCAGTTATGTTAATGAGGCAGACTCAATCTACAAGATTAGGTTGTGTCTTAAGTCAATCTCTTTTGAGATATAAAAGAGAGAAGCGAGCAGACAGACATGGAGACCTCACACCACCAAGAAAGTAGCACCAGGAGCAAAGCATGTCCTTTGGACTCAGGGCCCCTGCACTAGAAGCTCCTAGAGACCATGGGAAGACTGATGACAAGGACCTTCCCTCAGAGTCAACAGAGAGAGAATACCTTCCCCTGGAGCTGGTGCCCTTAATTAGGACTTTTAGCCTCCTAAACTGTGACAGAATAAATTTCACTTAGTTAAAGCCATCCACTTGTGGTATTTCTGTTATAGCAGCACTAGATAACTAAGATAATACCTTTCTCCTCAGCTCATAGTACCCGTGTGAATGCTGTGCTGGCTGCTATGAATATGCACTCAGAGATCAGGGAATTGACCTGAGAGTTGGTCCACAGATGCATTGGACCTGGGTGAAGTCTCCATTTCTACTGGATCACCATATGCCCTTATTCTAACCAAGAGTAGGAAAGTCATAATGATATTTTGGGTCCTCTAATATCAATGACAGCTTAGATCCTGCATCCAATAATCCTCAAAAGATTTGAGTATTCCCTTTTCTCTAAACTCTACTTATTCTGGAAAATGGTCATATCTCCTTTTGAAAAAGGATTGGTGTAATTGCTAATACATACTATGGCATTAAATATTTTTTTCTCAACAATGAACTCCAAGTTTGAGAACTGTTTCATGTCTAGAACCTGAGTAAATAATCGTAATTTTCCATTATGGTGGATGGCTTTAACCATCTCTTCCATGTTCTAGATCTTTGCTGATCATATAAGGCAAGCAGTACCCTGGGTTGCAGTTCAACTGTCTCAGACTTAAAAACATTATGATCTCTCAGTCAAACCCACGTCAAGATCTCTAATTGCCATTCTGGCCATGTTCCCCCATACTGTAGTTAGTCAACTTGGCTGTGACTGCTAAGTCCCTCTGCTGTATAGGATTCATATCATCCCTATTGATGCCAGGTAGCCCAGCTCCATATCAGCATCTCCAAACATCAACTGGGACATGCAGAGCACAGCCACTACTAGCTTCTCAACAATGCATGTATTCCCTTCGCTGACGTATTTCTTATTGCTTTAGGGAAGAACATACCTTCCGGGGTCTGCCAAAACTCATAGTCTGCTGTTGTGTTCTTTGGTCTAACATCATTAATCAATTAAAATATGCCTCTGTTTTCTGAGACTTGTGACCCCTGTCTCAATACTCTTTTAAAGCAGTTCCTGCAGCCTTATTTACTGTAAGTCATTGTTTTTTTCCAAACTTCAGAGATCTATGACAGAAATGAAATGAGATAAGATCCAACTCTCCTTGCTTTGAATTCTGAGTCATAGCAGAGTTCCCCCATATCAATAAACTTTACCCTATCTTATATTGTGCCTTACCTGGAGTCCAGCACTGTCAACATCTATTCTCAGACATATTCTCCTGGTTCTTACCAGCATATTTTAGCCAGGCCTTCAGTCCTACTACTTCCCTGTTAGGATTCTGGTTTTAGCGTATGAAACTTGCCAGAACTATGAATTTAACCTTTTTTCTTTTGTTACTCTGCTTCTCTTACTATTAGAACTTGGGGCTGATTTTTACCACAATCTGCTCTCAGGCTAAATAAAATAAGTTTCTCTTTAAATACTACACTGGGTAGCCATGAGTCTGGGGCAATGCAACGGCAGCTAATAATAACAACAAATGTTGCCACGGAAGTCACACCTTGATTTGATAGTTAGGTGAACTGAGCCTTTTTTTTCCTACCTTTAACATTTTAATGGCAGTTAATAACAGTCAACCAACATGTCAGTTGTTATAATTACCATTGTCTACACATCAAGCAAGTACTAGAGATATTGCAGGAACCACTGCATCACCTTCTGCATATACCCTATCACAATTCATTGCAGGTGAGAATTTTAGTAATTTTGATGTGACAGCATACTCACAATTATCATCACTCCAAGGACCACCAGGAACAGGGTGCTTGTTATCACCTGGCCATCAGTGATCCAATTTCAAAAGCCTATCCTGTGGTTCTATATGCTATGACCACTTCTGGTACCACCTGTCTTAAGTTGGATATCCCAAGAAACAGACTCTGAAACAAAGATTTAATGCAAGTAGCTTATTTGAGAGATGACTCCATGAAGCACCGGTGGGATGGTGGAAAAATAAAATAGGAAAGAGAAGAAAGACAACAAAAGGAGGCTTTTGGAGCATGTAACTAGAAGGCACCTGGAGCTCAATCCTAGTGGGAAATTTGGGAGATAGTGTAGAGCGCATCTTGAGGCCAGTGAGCTGGGATATTTTTCCATCATTTCCTATCAGTCATTGACTGAGGGCTACCCATGGAGGTGGAATGGAGAAGTGTCAACTCCCTGAAAATTCTGGCCTGCCTTGCTTACAGACTGAAAAAGCTATGGACGTCAGGAAAAGCCGTTAAGTAAAGAGTTGCAAGTGCTTCCAGTTGGAAGCTGTCTGGTCATCTTGTAAGGAAATTGTGAGAACCAAGGAAATATGAGCAAGCCATCGTCTGAATCCATGACCTTTGATCATCTCAGGTCACAAAATAACCTTATCTGCACTTATCTTACCTAGTCCCATGAAATACCCAACACTTTCAATTTTAATTAAAGTTATGGCTACTCCACTTCCTCCTAGGAGAGTGATCCTCGCTGTCTTTTTTTCTATCCCAGCTTCTTTCCCCATGTTGTTTTGATGACTACAATTTCTGACCCCTCCAGAGTTGGAAAATGGAAGAGAGGGGATTAAGGAGAGATGGGAAAGTTTTTATTTGTCTAGAAATACCATAAGCTGGTGTCAAGGGTTCTCTGGACCTGACTAATGTGTAAAGCCTGCTCTTTATCTAACAGGGCAATTTTATGGGTTCTTTGGGACCCTCTTCCCAGCAATAGCTGGATGAACTTGTTCTGACTCATAGCTTACTCTTCCTGTGGGCCTAAAAAAACCATGGCTATAGTTTCTCTGTCCTCAGGCTTGTTGACCTATTTTTGTATCAGACAGGATCTAAGGCCACTCCAAGGAGGTCCTCTCTGGTGTATGTGAACCTCATCCAGTCCACAGAGAACACTCCTAATTTTGCTATCTTGCCAAAACTCTAAAAATGCAGGTCCCCAGTGCAGCCATTTCTCATTTTTGCCATGACTGTGGCAGTTAGCCAGCCCACTTCTCATCTTTTAGATGTTCCCAGATGGGAGTTGGACATCAGTAGCTTGAATCCTCCAACTGCAAAAGACACATATGCAGTTCTTCAAATTGTCATATTGAAGCTTCTCTTACTAGGTTTGAGATGAGGGGCAGAAATCTCTAACTCTTCTTCCAGAATGAGAGAGAGATTTTTCTAAAATATCCTCTTCACAAATTCTCCCCTAAACACTCTTCTCAACTCTAGATACCCACAACATATGTAAACCGAAATCAAACACATTGCCATCAAGTCAATTCCGACTCATAATGACCCTAAAGGACAGAACAGAACTGCCCCAAGCAGTGGCATATCTAGGGCATTGCACTGGCCCTGGGCACTTGGCACCACCAAGCAGCTTCCATTAACCCGGTACAACATCCTTTCTCAAGCACAGTAATGGGTTAGTTAAAAGATTAACGAGCTTGACTTGTAGTTTTGAGCTGATATTATGGTAAAGTTATCTAAAAGAGGGGTGTCAGAAGTTTGGATAGGGGGATAATTTCAGTGTTTGCCATAGGTGCCATTTTCCGTAGATAAGCCACTGACCGAAAGAGGTTAATAGAAACTGCTCAGTGGTGCCACACACCCAGGGCCAGTGCAATACCTGCCATACCTGCCATACACTAGTTATGCCTCTGTCCCTTTGGGTTTCCAAGGCTGTAATCTTTACGGAAGCAGACTACCATATCTTTCTTCTGCAAAGCTGCTGGTAGGTTCGAACTGCGTACCTTTCAGTTAGCAGCCCAGTGCTTAACCACTGCACCACCAGGGCTCAAAAGGGGCTTAAAAACTATCTAACCAATGGTTGGTCACCTAGATTTTACAGATCCCCTCTATGGTGGTCTACCTTATAATTCACTGCGGTATCTGATATCTACTGTCATCAGGCTGCAGAAAATTTGAGACAGAAAGATCCAATTTTAGCATCTATATCTATGTGTGTGTGTATAAAAGAAATTTTTTTAAAAGTTCTGTAAATTCAAAATGTAGCTGCAGAAATAAATTTAATACATACTCATTGTAGAAAAATTAGAAAAAAGAAAGTACAGAAAAACATAGAAGAGGAAATAATGGAAAACATGTCCAATAACCCCAGCAACCACAGGCAGCTAATACTATTATTTTGATGTCTTTCTACTCAGTTGTTTTTGTTTTCCTATGCATTTGGTTCTTTACATGTTATGATCATATTGTATATACAATTTTCCATTGGGATTTCTTTTGACTTAACTCTGACGTTTTCCGTATGATTCTAAACACTTCACAAACAGGACTAATAGGGATAAACTAGCCCACTCTGGAAATGTACCACAGTTTATTTTACTCTTTCCCTATTGTTAAACATTATGATTGACTCCAATTTTAGCAATTATGAATATTAATACCATAAACACATTTTTTTCCATAACTTTTTCCCGTGGGTTTAGTATCTATTCACAGAAGCATAATTATTGGCTTAAAAGGAAATCCTCAAGATTTAACTGCCTCTCACTGGTCTAAAACCAGGCCCCATCACTGTTGTTTTATCCTGTCAGAATAATCTTGGTAAAGCCTGGGAAAGAGTCAGAATAGGTCAGAAATGGAGGCCCTAGTCTTGTGGTCACTGCTGGGACCTTTTAAAGGATAGGTAGTCACTTTCATGGGATGATTTTTGCTAAAATAATCATATTCCACTTGTAGAACTGAACCATTAGAGACTCAGTTCTCTAGTTTAAGATAGCAATAAACCCTCAATGGCTTATAGGTCATGCAGGTCACACAGAGAAGTGAGGTGGGCTCAGTGGGTACTGCAGCAAACCATAGAGCTTGTGTCCCATCTACGGTGAGAAATCACTGCTTCGCTTCAGATAGGGTTGTCAGATTTAGCAAACAAAACACAAGACGCCCAGTTAAATCTGAATTTCAGATAAACAATGGATCATTTTTTATTATAAGTACAAAATGGATTGACGCAGTGGCTGCAACAATGGGCTGAAACATAGCAAAGATTGTGAGGATTGCAGGACCGGGCAGTGTTTTGTTCTGTTGTACATAGGGTTGCTAAGAGTTGGAACTGACTGAATGGCACCTAACCACAACAACATGTCACAAAAATTGCACAAGATATACTTATTTTAAAGCATCTTTATGGTCTACTGAAATGTAAATTTAATTTGGCAACCTTAGCCTCACCCAACTGTTGCTATCCAGGAGGGCAGGCCCAGGATTGCTAGATTTTTAGGTATTTCCAGAGATACCAGAAATCTGAAGTTTCTTGTGAAATATCTTTATTTCTAAATTTTAGCAACTAGTTCAAAATGTTTTATGGACACATCTGGAGGCCAGATGATGGCAGAAGGCCATCAGTTAGGGACCTCTGGTATTAATTACATTATGATCCAGAATCCAAACTAAAACATATATATCATTGGAAAGAGCAATTCTAATGCTTGTTAATCATGTCTTCTTCAATGTCAGTGATTTTCTGAGAGCAGGAATAGACAGGAGAAAGATGGACAAAACCATGTGGTCACAATACCTTCAGAGGAAGTTCAAAAAAAAGGAGGAAAAGGTTGGAAACATGTTGAAGAGACTCTACTTGACCATTTTTGGTAGAACCAGCTCTGGAGTCTGGAAATGTTCTTGAAATTCAAGTAGGTTTCATTAACCATAAACAAGTCAGTCATTTTAAGTTAACATCAAAGAAAACAAAACCTTTCCTTTACTTAATTAAATCCCACAAGGAAGAGACTTCGATGAAAATTTATTCAAGTTAGCATTTGCTAGAATGAGGCAAACTATAGATAGCATCATTTTAAATGTCTACTTGTTAATTAAGTGTGTTTATGTTTCTTCGGTACAAAAATTAAGACAATTTGAATTGGAAAATTGTCTGTACTGCTGCTAGGCAAGAATGATTTCCTCTGAAGGTATGCAAGTGTCAACTTTCTAATTAAAATAAAATAACGGCTTTCCAATCAGTTGTGGGAAGGAGACATTTAGAGAATTACCATGAAGCACTTCACAAGGAACACCATTAAAAATGATGAATAAGGGTAGCCGAACATTTTGTTGCTGCTAAATTGAATTCAGTGGATAGGTGAAAGAGGTTTTATTTACTTGGTGCCAAGCTTCGATGCACCCATAAAATTTGTTTGGCATGTGCAGTATTTTGTGTCAAACAGCTTTGCTCCTGTAAAATAATTCTAGATGCAAAGTTGCCTGGATGGAATTTCCAGAGTTCTATATTGAGCATGTAGAATTCCACTCTTCTTTTTGCTGGAATAGGAGTAACAATGTATATTCTTTGGCAAAAAATGAGTGAGGTTCCTAACTCTCTTACCAGGAGTTTGAACCTCAGTTTTGAGTTGAATTCTAGATTTCTTACTAAGTCATTTAATCAGTGACTGAGAACTAATAATATGTATTTAAACAGGGATGAAATTTCAAATATTTAACATCTCATATGTCATAAGTACTGATCAGGTGAGTAGATACCAGCCCAGTCAGAAGAGAGGTTTGCTGTAAAGAAAACTGTATCCTTGTACCAATGTATCAACACTGTATACAGTCCAGAGAGAAGTCCCCTGAAGGGAGGAAAAATATTAGAACCAGACTCTGCCTTCAAGAACTGCTTACTATAATTGATTTTTATATTAGAAGAGCAACCTCTATGATTATCAGGTACTTCACTGGCTCACAGGGATAAGGCCCAGGAAAGAAGAAGAGAGAGGCAAAGTCACAAAGTGGAGCACCACAACTATCTTGTACTCTGCTTGCCCATAACACCCAATAGGTTGCTGTGGATTGCTGAAGGGCTGCAATTATGTTCCCCTCCTGGTAACCATGCCATTTTCGCCATATAACTTTTAGGCTCCTCCCATAAAAGAAATGGCAGCTATTTTCCTTCTCTTTGAATCTGGGCTGATTTTGTGATTTGCTTTGACTAACAGTGGAATTCTAAGCCTTGGCCCCAAGAGGCCTGCATGCTTCCATACTCTTTCTTGGAAACTTGTTGCCACCATGTGAACACGCCTGAGCTGGCCTGCTGGATGATGACAGCACATGGCCCACACACTTCTGCTGCCCCAGCCAATCTGCCAGCTGACTACAGATACATGAGGAAGCCCATCCAGTCTTGGCCAGATCAGCAGAGGTACCCAGCTGACACACTGACTTGTAAGATATGATAAAAGGTAGTTGTTTTGAGTCAAAAATATTTGGAGTGGTTTGTTATGCAGCAACAGATAATACAGCTGGCCTGGCTAATTTCAGAAAAAATAAATACCAGACTAGAGTTGTTATTAGCAGCTATGAATACAGATATACTAATGTCTCGTGTTTTACAGGAGTGCATGTAATGCTTCAGATATCAAAGCCAATCTCTAGTGTTAAGGGTGAAAAAAAGGTAGCTGTTTGAATGAAAAAGGAAGAGGAGGAATAAAGATTGGTTTTGTACGATATTATTGCAAGAAAGAGAGAAATAAATTTGCAATGGTTAGTCTCTCTGTATTTTTTTCTCACTGATGAGCCATTCCAGATGCAGGAGTGGGCACCTCACTGCTACCAAGAAAGAAGAGCCAGGAATGGAGTATATCCTTTGGACCCAGGGTCCCTGTGCTGAGAACCTCCTAGACCCAGGAGCCAGAGAGCTGTAACACTGGAGAAGGCAAGAGACGGCGAGAAGCGGCAGCAGAGAAACAACAGCAGAACCAGGAGACCTGCATGATATGATGTAATGGGCTTCCCAGCCCACCAAGCAAGGCAGCTACAGTGGGCTTACCAATGCATGGAGCAAGAGAGCTGAGCACCTCCAGGCAGGAGACTTCTGGCAGACTGGCATGCTTCTGGGCACTTAGCAGCGGAGCTAAAGAAGCTTTGTAACACTTGCCCAAGCAGAGCAAAGGCCAGGCCGAGGGCCAAGAAAGGAAGCCTGTCCTGAGGGCACCAAGAGGAGCTAAGAGAGCTGTCCTGCACTGAAGAAGGCTGACTTTGCCTACATAACTCCTGATCTTGATTCCGAGTTGTAGCCTGTTGATTCAGATCCTGAGTTGTAAACTGGTACTTCCCTAATAAACTCCATAATGGTGAATATTATCTGTGAGTTCTGTGTGACCATTGCAATGAATTATTGAACCCAGTGGATAAGTAGACAGTGCTGTAGGAGGGACAGCTGGTGTCAGAATTGGTAAAAAGTTTGGAAGGTGGTGTGGTATGTTTGACCTCCACCTCATAGGAATCAGCCTTGGGCGGATGTGCATCTTGATTCTCTCCTCCCCCTTGTGAAGTCAAACAAGAAGGTCTGAAGATGTCTCACCACACTATTTTTACTGTGTGTGTGTGTGTGTGTGTGTGTGTGTGTGTGTGTGTGTGTGTGTAAGATGGCAGGGGTGTTGAGAATAGCGGCAGAAGCCTATGGCAACGTGACCATACACTACTGTGGGAGGACACGTTGGAATAGAGTATTTAAATTCTGTTCTTGCTTATCCCCTATAATCCCTTGAGACTATAGCCTGAGTTACCCATAAATATCAAAAGTAACATGTGGAGTCAGCATAGGAACATCAGGCGACCTGAAAACCCTTGGAACGAGGAACTAAAGAAGACAGAGGCAGTCTGATCTTCCCTACTTTAGGCATTCACTCCATCACTTGCCCCTCCCCAAATCCAGAGAGCTAGTGAATTAAAAACCATGGAGTTAACTTCTTCCAAGTACAGCTTCTTTCTGAGAGTTTACATGCAAATCCCTGACCAGATAAGTTGCCTGAAGGAGTGACAGCAAATAGCAATAGTTTTAAAGATTGTGTGGTACCTGGGGTGATCTGACTTATATAACCAATTATCTATTAGCCATCTCCATTGAATGCTTTGTTAGACATCTTAGTATTCATATTCCCTAATTAGAATGTATTTTCTCCCTAAAATCTATTTCTCTGTGTTCTTTTTTTTTCTTTTATCAGTGTATGGCACTATCATCCATACAGGTAGTAAAAAACTTGAGAATTATCCCAGACATTTACAATGCCATTTTTTTTTTTTTTTTTTTTTTGCTAAATCATGCCAATTTTACCTACTAAATAGCCATTATTTGCATTCCCACTGATAGTGCCTTAGATACGCAATTTTAACTTACATGAGTGACATAGTTAATTTATATAGTGCCATATATAATTTTGCTACAAGGCTGTTTGCTGTCCCTCACTCCCTTGTCACTAGAGTGAGCTTCCTAAAACAAAAATCTGATCACACAGCAGGAGAAAACCTTAAAAGGTCTCCTACCAGTCATATTTTCAGATTTTATGTCCAATCATAAATCCATAATATTTTTTAAAGACAACCAGAGGAGAAAAAAATTACCCATGCCAGTACTTAACCATCTATGCCCTAAAGACGATTTTTTCTTATTAAAATTATGCCCTTTGTCATACTATTTGAAGGTCTCCTTATCGTCTCACTTCATTTATAATGTTCAAGATTTTAATGAATCATTCTGAATTATTCGTTACGTGATTTCATGATCCTTTGTTAATTTTCCTAATTTATATCTCTACCCTCTCCCCATTCCAAAGGTCAGCCTTGTTTGGAAAAAAAAGAACTAAAGAAAAGGTTAAGGAAGAAAATGACTTTTTAGTTTTATAGATTCTTTTCCTATCATTCTCAGTGACTGCTCAGCCACCACAAGAAATGCCAAGTCCTTTAAACAGGGTGATGCTTTTTCTGTATCGAAGGAGATACGATAGAGCCGCAGGTTCTTTCGTGTTGTCACCCTGTCTCTTCAGTTCTCCTAAGACAATTAAGTGTATTGACACAAGTGTACGTGTATATTAAAGATACGGGATAATCCCACTGGCAACACAGAAGAAAGGCCTGGCGATCTGCTTCCATAAAGATTATAGACAATGCTGTGGAGTATTCCTACTCAGTAACACATGGGGTCACCAGGAGTCAAAATCAACTCAACAGCAGTGGGTTGTTTTCTTTTTTTCCTATTACAAGTAGAAAGAGAAATGTAACATTCTTATTAATACTGACTCTTTCTGGGCTCCCAAAGTGAAAGCTTTTAAAACATTAGCTAGAAGTGCCCTTATAGGCATTTCCTATACAGTGAAATCTGTGAGAGCCAGAACTCGACAGGACTCCCTTGTTTTTCCATGTCTCACAAGTTTTCTGCCTTTGACAGGGTGCAGTCTTATTACTTTTCTATTGCTTGTCTTAGTGAAAAGTATTTGTGTTTTCCTTCTCTGACAGGTTTCCACCCTATACAGGTTCTGGCTTTGGCAGATTTTACTGTACTTTAATCTCTCCACTTTACCCTGAGGTTGAAAGATACATTATCTTTGAGGTTTCTTCTTCCCTTCCTGTCTTTGGAAGCCCCAACCCTAACCACGTAGAATCTTGCTCTCTGTATCCATTTTACCTTCACCCCTACCTGTATACCCAAATGTGCAATGTTATGCCTGGAGAAGCACCCTGAGACTCTGCAGGCCAGTCAGTGCTAGAAGTCTCTTAGAACAATAGGACATAGAGAAACTTTGGTGCTCTGGATTCTATGAAGAAGGCAGGGATTGGGTCATTCAGCTTGGGTTTTGCTTTCCATGTCCTTACTAGT
Source organism: Dugong dugon (assembly GCA_030035585.1). Lineage (NCBI taxonomy): Eukaryota > Metazoa > Chordata > Mammalia > Sirenia > Dugongidae > Dugong > Dugong dugon. Next base: position 105,180,311 of record CM057460.1, on the reverse strand, counting down.
ATGAGATGAAAGCTCATCTAGTTCTTAAGCTATTGAACCAAGTAGATTAAAGACCATTACCCAGGCCAGGCACTAATTTGGGGGCCAGAACAATTGATAACAAGGAACATCTCCCTTTCTTTGGCATCAGTGAGTCCCTTACTGCACACTTGCACATTTGGTTTCTTTCCTAGTCCTTCTTTAGTTCAAGCAACATTAAAAAGGAAGTATATTACTTAGAATGTCTTCTTTTCTTAGACATGCTCAAGATTTATCATTCTAGGAAGGAGTCAATTAAATTCTTCAATTGTGCTCAATATTTCTCTTGTGGAATTTTGTGATGGGAAAAAAGGGTGAAAAGGGCATAGCCAATTTTTATCAATAACATTTATTTTTCCCTTCTCTCCTCATATCTAAGTTGTTCCACCCAGCTTGTGGGCTCTGATTTTCTTTAATCATTAAAAAAAATAAAAATAAAAAAATAACCTGTTGCTGTCAAGTCGATTCTGACTCATAGGGGACCTACAAGACATAGTAGAACTGCCCCATAGGGTTTCCAAGGAGCACCTGGTGCATTCGAACCACCAACCTTTTGGTTAGCAGTCACAGCTCTTAACCACTGCACCACCAAGGCTTCCCTTTAATCATTAGAGCCCTGTATTGCAGTGTCTAGCTTAGTGCCTGACATACAACTCCCTAATTATATGATGACTATGTGAATAAATGACTAAATGAAGAAACAGTTCGTGGTGAATATGTATGCTTATTGGAGAAGAGGTCTAGACTCTTTAATCCTGGAACATTTCACCTACTGTGCTTTTGTATTCTGTCTAGCTAGACAAATGGTTTGGGATTTCATAAAATACAGAGCATCAGAAACTGGCATTTTTTAATATTATTACAAAACAACATCTTGGCACTAGTGTCCTAAAACAATGTCATAGCTAAGCTAGGTTCAAAAGGAATTTTATAAGAAGAATTTAAAAGACATTTTGTGCCAATTAGGTTGCTTGGGAGGCTCCTCTAGGTTTGTATGTAAGGGCTGCAGAGTACTGCAAATGCATCCTAAGGAAGAAATCAGCAAGCTGTCCAACTCTGATCTCTAGCTTTCCTACTGCATTCTCAGCTCTTAAAGCTACAATGACTGAAGAGTCCCCAGATAGTTCAGACTTAGGTAATTAAATCTAACTTAACTGAAATTCTTACATATTTCTATCTTTCTAAACAAGAATGTTTTATTTGCATGTATCTTCATTCCTCCATGAGGATACGTAAGTACCAACTGTTGGCTAACATTGTCCTGGGAGTTTTAAGGATGCCCAGTAAAAGACTAACTTCAAATAGCTTATCACCTATATGACAAATGGAAGAAATGCACAAAAGTGATTTGGGAAAAAAATATAAGAAAATGCCATTAAGCACTAAGAAAGCTTTATACTTTTAGTTTAAAGGACCTGTAAGGGGGTGGGGGGGAATATCATCCTCAAGCTACACCTGAAAATATAGGTTGAAAGACAGCAGAGGAGAGAGTAAGGTATTCATGGAAATGCAGTTGCTAATGTCCTCAACTCCATCTCCCAATCCAAAAATTCTATTTCCATTCCCACTCCTAATAATACACCAAAAAATATTGACACTTAAAAAGCACAAGAAAATATCTTTGAATTAACCAAACAATGAACTAAAAAGAGTAGATGAAAAACTTACTAAAATATAGATGCTTCAACACTATTGAGAGTTTTTTGTTTTGTTTTTGGCACAGTGTAAAACAGAACAAAGTTTGCGTAAACAAAGACATGTACTTTACTATCATACATTCTGACCACGTGCTGATTTTAGCGTGACTCTAGTGTTTATGCATCCATCATAATGATATTTGGGATTAGATACTCATGGTCAAATAAACTGACCAAGAAATCCAAGGAGCTCTCTGTGTCACCATCCAATATTGTTGAGATTAGAGGAATGATGATAACCAGGAAATGTTGAAGTTTATAAAACAAAAGGGAAAACAGCTGTAAAAGACGGAATCCAAATTGACAAATTTGTCCAAGGAGAAAAACAGATGTTGCTCAAATTTATTTCCTGTTTCTTCCTGTCAATGATGTAACTCTCTGAACTCAGACATTAAGCCCAGATGGTTCAGCCAAAGGGAGATCTGTGGCCAAAGACCTCATCTTAACCAATTTTGGTAAAAATCTATTTTGTTTTTATTATTATATTCCAGTTCTCCATTTGCATGACTTTGAATTCCAGAACTAAAAAAGAATATTTTAAAAGACTTAATCAAAAAGTATTCATATCTGGCCATAGCCAAGCAAAAATGATTTTAAAAGATTATCGAAATCAAACCCAAGCAGTGACAATTGTCCTTGTCAATGATCAAAGGAAAATGAATTCTATGATTAAGACTGCAATTTGAACAGCACGTTACTTAATCTAATGTTATAGCCATCCAAATATATTTGAACAACCGCAGAAATATCTCATCACCTCTTGCTGGAACAAGGCTCCCAAAGGTTGCTTGCATATTGTAAGGGCTCCCATTAAATTTTTTACTGATTCACTTGCTCTTATAAATATCACCACTCTCTTAATTCCATTTACCCTAAATTAGGAAGCATAGCAATAAACAAAAAGATCTGGCCAAAATCTAGAGAACACAGAATGATTGCACACACCAGGATATTAAAAGCTGCCAGCTTCAGTTCATACTTTAGTTTGCTGTACTGTAAAGCAGATTCTTTTAATGGTTGAAACAAGAAAACAAATTAACTAGCAACATTTTTTAATTGTGGCTTTTTTTTTTTAGAGTTTGTCTATATTTATTGAATTAAACTATAGTTTGAAAATAAGGCTATTTTACAACTTTTTGGTAAGGATATTTAGCAATGAATACCAAAAGTCTTTTTAGAACATTTTTCTCAATGTACCGTGTAATTAATTATAGTTCTAAGTCATGATTTTTTTATTCCAATGTTCTAAGAAACTACAGATTTGGACAAGAATTTTTATATAAAGATATTCATAGCATTGTTTATGATTCCAATGGAATTAAAACCACCTAAATGTCCCAGGAGCTTGGCTGCTAACCAAAAGCTCAGCAGTTCAACTCCACCAGCTGCTCCTTGGAAATCCTATAGGGCAGTTCTACTCTGTCCTATAGGGTCACTATGAGTTGGAATTGCCTTGACAGCAACAGCATTGTTTTTTGGGTTTTTTTGTTTTTGTTTTTGTTTTTGTTTTTGTTTTTGGTTAAATGCCCAGAAGAAGGAAAACAATTACCATTTATCTCTATAATATGCAGCCATTAAAAATAATTTATAATGACATAAAAAAGTAATCATAATACAGTGTATAGAGAAAGATAGCATAAAACATTCACCTTGTGTTTCTAAATTGCGATTCAAGTGTATCAACCATTTGTTGTATATAATAGGAAAAATAAAGGCAGTTCAGATACCTCTAGTTTTCATAAGAGGGCAAACTAATACAGCCTCATGACTCTGAGAAGAAAATCTAAATTGTACTATGTAAAACTTGAAAATAAATGATAAAAATTAAAATATGAAATAATGTGGTGGGAAAAAGCCATAATGTAACAATAATCACAATAAATGTAAATGGCTTTAAATCTCTACTTAATATACAGGGATAAATTATTTGCATTAACAAAAAGATATAACAATATGTCTGCAAGTGACATGCTTAATAAAAATGAATGCAAAGGCTAAGAAAATAAATGAATGGAAAAAGATTTTATAGTTAAAAAAAGGAAAAATTTGAAGCACTAAACTTAATGTTTGAGAAAGAAAATCAGAAACGCATAGCTAAGATTGTAAAAAGGATCAAAGAGAGACTTTTTAGGCCAGTAAAAGGAAACATAGGGAAAGAAAATATAACCGTAATCATATACGTCTCTAAAAGTTCAGTTGTAATATATTTAAAGTAAAAGTTTGTAAAATTGGATAAGCGTAAAATGCCGCATGACCCAGAAATTCCACTTCTAGATACGCACCTAACAGACTTAAAAGCAGGGAATCAAACAGACATAGGTATACCAATATCCATTGCAGCATTCATTTTTCACAATAGCCAAAAAGTAGAAACAACCCAAGTGCTCATAAATAGAACGCATAAACAAAAAGTTTACAGACATAGAATGGAATATTATTGAGTCATAAAGAGAAATGGAATGTTGATATATACTACAAGATAGATGAACCTTGAAAATATTACGTTGAGTGAGATGTCAGGCACAAAAGAACAAATATTGCATGATCCCACTTATGTACAATGTCTGGAATGGTCAAATGCATTGAGACAGATGTTTATTGGTGGCTTCCAGGAGCTGGTTAGAGGAAATAATGAGAGTTGTTGCTGAAGGAGTACTGAGGTTTCTGTTTGGGATGATGTAAAGCTTTTGGAAATGGATAATGCTGTTGGTGGCACAGGGTGGTGCATATAGTTGACGTCATTGAATGGTACATTTAAAAAATGGTTAAAATGACAAACATTTTGATGTATATGTTTTACCGTAATAAATTTTTTTTTCATGGAAAATAAATAAATAACAAAGTGGGAGAGAGAAATAAATTGGATGTAGCAGACAAGGATGTATTTATTTTTATTTTTGAGAGAAATATTTTCAAATAAATGAAAAAATGGAGAAGTTCAACACAGAATACTAGCTTTTAGAAATTAAATAAATGTCCAAGAATGAAATAGAATATCTAAAGTTAAGAATTCATTGTATTGGATTAACAGCAGATAAAAGCAATAGAAGAGAAGATTAATGAACTCAAAAGGAGATAAATAGAAAATATTTAACATGAAGCACAGAGAGAAAAATAAAAGAATGGAAAGAGCTGAATAAACATGTGAGCAAAATGAAAACATAACATGTAATTGGAATTATAGAGGGAGAGGGCTAAGAGTAAGGGGCCGAACCTGTTTGAAGAGATGATGACTGAGGATTTTCGAAACCTGAAGAAAAGCATCAACTCATAAATAAAAGTAATTAACAAGTGTCAAGCAGTATAAATACAAACAAAGTCATACCTATCAGATCATAGTCAAAACGCTGAAATACATACAAACAAAACCTTTAAAATAAGCACAGGGAATAAAAAAAGGACACATGACATTGGAAAGAGAACAGCAGAAACTATGTAAGGAAGAAGACAATGGAATGACATCTTGAAAACACTGAAAGAAAAAAAGAAATATAGGTGTTTTCAAGTAAAACTGGCATGGGACTAGCATGCACTAAGAATACCTGTAAATTAATACAGAAAAAAAATATACATCTCAAGAAAATATAAAGCATACAAATGAAAATTCACAGAGGACAAATATATAAAGAGATGCTCAAAATTATGTGTAATGGAGAAATTCTAATTAAAACAACAATAAGCTATTCCCCTATACCCACTAGATTAGCAAAATTCCAAAAGCAGTATAATGCCAAGTTTTGGAAGAAATGTGTAAATCATCTATGTCTCTTTCACTCCTTGAGTGGATATAAGCAAGTGCAACAATTTTGGAAAACTGCCTGATGACACTTAGTTAAAAGTAAAATTATATCCTATATATACCTAGTAAAAATATACCCAATATTTCTACTAGGCGTATATATTGTAGAAATTCTCACACAAGTCCACAAGAAACATGCACAAGGATGTTCATTACTGTAGCATTGAATTAACTTGGAATTGAAGTGTAAAGCTGTTCCATCTCTGAGGGATTTCTTAGTAAAAGTAGTGGAATCACTCCCTGGAATACTATTCATAATATGGAAGCAACAGACCATATATGCCCATTGCAATTTGGATAGCTCTTACAAACAGAATGCTGAGTGACCAAAGTAAGAAATACTGTGCATATGTATGCAAAAATTTTATTTATAATAAAAATTATAAATACAAACGTACTCCTTAAATATGTCATAGCAGTTACCTATGGAGGGTAAAGTGGGAGATGAGTAAATTAATGAGAGGAATGTATGGGTAATACATTCTCATCTAATGATAGCAGATGCCATAATTAAGAAATATGATTAAATCCTCAGCATCTGAGATCCAAAAATTATATTAAGAAAAGGATGGGGGAGAGGAAGGAAGGAGTGGAATGGAAGAGGAAGAAGGGAGAGGAAAGGAGAAGGGAAGGGAAGCAGAGGAGAAAAGCAAAAAGCCCAAAGTTGAAAATATGTCATTAGTAGCTTTCCCTATTAGGCAGAACTGTGAGTTATTTTGTTTATTATTATCTGCATTTTCTAAGTTTTTCTATCAGTATATACTGCCTTCATAAAACAAAAAGCAAAATGAATTTTAAATTAAAGTTCATTAAAAAGCAAATCACTTTTCACTAATGCTTTATACATCTTATATTGACATAATTTGTTCTAGAATTTGTCCTAATTTATTTAATAAGCTAGCTAAGCCAATACTAGGCCATGCTAAGTTATAATTAGATAATGGTTGCTGTTGTTGTGAGATGCTGGTGAATCTGTTCCAACTCACCCTACATACAACAGAATGAAACACTGACCGATCCTGTGCCATTCTCACAATTGTTGCTATGTTTTAGCCCATTGTTGCAGCCACTGTGTCAGTCTACCTTGTTGAAGGTTTTCCTCTTTTTTGCTGACCTCTACTTTACCAAGCATGATGTCCTTCTCCAGGGACTGGTCCCACCTGCTAACATGTCAAAAGTACATGAGACAAAGTTTCGCCACCTTCATCTCTGAGGAGCATTCTGGCTGTTCTGCCAAGACAGATTTGTTCCTCCTTTTGGAAGTCCATGGTATATTCAATATTTTTCTCTAACTTCATAATTCAAAGGCATCAATTCTTCTTCAGTCTTCCTCATTCATTATGCAGCCTTCACATGCATACGAGGCAGTTGAAAATACCATGGCTTGGGTCAGGTGCACCTTAGTCCTCGAAGTGATATCTTTGCTTTTCAACACTCTAAAGAGGTCTTTTGCAGCAGATTTGCCCAGTGCAATGTGTCATTTGATTTCCTGACTGCTGCTTCCATGGGTGTTGATTGTGGATCCAAGTAAAATGAAATCCTTGACAACTTCAATATTTTCTCTGTTTAGATAGTGGAATTCTGTCCAATTTTGAAGAAAGAAGTGCTCAGTAGAGTTCTCCATATCAAATGAAAGATTGAGGAAATGATAAAATCCTCCCTCCCTTTGCTCTAAGCATAGATATTTTAGGCTGTATTTGAAAAAGAATTTTAATATCATGAGTAATGAGGGAAATGAATACTTGAAAATCAATACCATAAGTTATTTTATTCACCAGATTGGCAAAAATTACAAAGTTGAATAATGTCACTTGGTGTAGATATGAAGGAAATGGCATTTATGAGCTGCCGGTAGGAGTGCAAATTGTTACAGCCATGATGAATAATAGATTAGCAAAAACCAGTAAAATTTACCATGTGCATAAACCATACTTCTCAGTTCCATTCTTAAGTATATCAAAATCATGGACATGTGTCAAAGGGAACAAGACTGAGGATATTAATCACAGCATTGTTTGTCATAGTGCAGAATTAGAAACAATTTAAATGTCCATCAGTAGGGAAATGGGTAAAGAAAACTTTATGTGTTCAATCAAAGGAAGTTTGAATATTACAACTACCTGTATGGATACTTGTAATTTAGTACTTGCTGTATTATTCTTCTGTTGTATTAAAAATTTAAATATTAAAAGCTAAATGTTATGTGAATAAAGCAAAATTCAGAACCACATGTATGTCAATTATATAAAACTCAAAACACTCCTATAGAACAATACCATATATTATTTAAAGATATTTACATAATTAAAAATGTTTAAAGTGTTCTGGAAGGATACACACTATGATGGTTGTCCCTAGGAAGAAAGGCAAATGAGACTGAAATTTTGAATTAAAAAATGATGCTTTGGCTGCATATGCATTGCTTGATTTTGAGAAGGAAGGAAAAAACCGGGGGAGAAGATGACAAACTGACAATAATGATCTGGGAAGATGGTAGCAGCAGTGACAGCAAGTTTTTCAGTCCCTCTAATTCCCCACAGAACAACCAAGAGAGCAACTAGATAGTAAAATTAAAAGCTGGTGAAATCCATTTACAATCAAGTTAGGTGATAAGGTATCTCCACGAACCTGCAAATTACAAGAATGTGGGGGATAAACCACCAACAGCCAAAAAATCTTCATGGTGTCATAATCATTGGCAAGACTACAGTGTCTAGGGTCATAGTTGAATGATATAACTATAAAAAGAACATCACAAGGAAGAAATTAATCTAAATGCCAAGATGGTGATTACTTGTGGTAGAAGGGAAGACATTGCGATTATAATGAGAAATATGAAAGGTTTTTTTGTGAGGCTGGCAACGTTCTATTTCTTGACCCGAGTGGTTTTTGCCTTACAATAATATCAAAATTTGATAATTGGTATTGCTTATGGATAATTGTAATATTGGTGCTTGCAATATTATCCTTCTGTTGTATTAAAATTATTCCCAAAGATACAATAAAATATGGTAGTGTATCAATACAAACACACCAAGAAGCTGACATACATTTTTTTTCCTTAAAGCCCTAAGCTATAAACCAGAAAACCCACTTATCCATTTCCCTAAGCCTAGAATCAGGAACAGGCCCTGAGCTTCTTTGATAGTCTTATCATACCTGATCATAAACAATATACATAGAGTACTATATTTAAAATATAGTACTGGAATTCCTAATACATTTTAAACTGAAATATTACTATTGTAATATCACTCATAGATAGATAGAAGATACCATGCATGCAGACTTTGTTAATACCAAACATTAACTGCTTTTATAATAACAGTGATAGATTTTATGTTAACCTATCAAAACCTTTTTTCCATGCCCCATAAGGATAATAAAACTTATACTAAATGTGTTCATTAAGTTTTATAGTTTACAAATTAATTTCACATATATTATTATATTTTGTCTTCTCGACACCTCTAAAAATTAATTCAGATGCACTTAATACTAATTTTTCATTCTTTAATCTGAAAGTGGTAATTAACTTGCCCAAGGTTACATAGTAAGTTAGTGGAAGAAATAATACTCAAACTTGTGTCATCTTCCTCTTAGTATTTTTGCTACTCATCTTATAGTACTGATTTTCTGGATTTGGAGCCTGGCCCAGCATATTTGGCAATTAAACACATGGGCTTAACCTTATTAGCTTAATGTTCTAACTATGTTAATTAAACTAAGAGACAAGCATGATCAAACATTCAATTATACCTTCAAAACATAAAGAATCTTCAGAAAACCTTTCTTCTCCTTTCAAACTCATTAAAGATTATTAGGCAGCAAAAGGAGATTAAAGTAGTAAGTGGAATGGAAAGCTTTTCTTTTTCACTACTAAGAAACTTCACAAAGCCTGAAGTAATTTTAGAAAGCAGATTTCCCTAAAAACCCTAGAGATGCTGATTAGTTGCAATTTCAATATTAATAAGAACAAGTCCATAAATAATGAAAATTCTATTGGGCTAGAAATAAAATTTTTAAGTGTTCCAGATCTCAGTAGCCTGTCATGCAACTTCTGGGTGCTTAATATTGACCAACTGACTCCAAACATACAGTAAGGGACCTTGTTACAACATTGTAACAGTTATCCATGTTGAGTTTTCATTTCATGTCAGAATAAAAACAAATGCCACAGAAAGAAGAGTTAGCATGAATTATGATACTCCAATTATGTAAGCCCTCCTAATTTTAATTTCGTTCTCTTTAAAAGACATCTATCAGCCATAAACTATTTCTTGTATGGCTCTGAAGCCTATTACTGGATTATTTCTACAAAGATTTACAAAGCAAACGTTCCTGCATATCTATTGATTCCTCATGAGGAACTCTGGGCAACAAATCAATTGAATAATTTTTTTATTGATCTGCTAATATTGCCAGACACTGTAATAGGTATTATATACACAAAAATAAGGATTAGAGTGAGCCCTTTGTCCTCGATTAGTTTACAATCTAGGAAAAAGGAAACACAGGAAAACAATCATAATACAATGTAAGTACATTTTTATCTGTGTTTTAAAAATAATCTTTACACCTTTTTTACAACCCACAGTCCTGCAAGGATCCAAACTCTCTGAGAACCTATATGAGGGTGTGATTAATTCTGCACCGGGCAGAGGAAGTTAGATAAGTTGTTCTAAAAATTTAAACTTTCAGCTGATTCCTTCAGAATGTTATGTTAGCTCCCATAAACAAAATCTACATTGCCTACTGGCAACTGAAAATATTCGATGTTTTTTAAAACAGATTATTTTATTTCAGTTCTACTTATATATTAAATCACTTAAAGGTCTTAGGTTTCAAGTAATAGAAATTAACTCAGAGTAAATTAGGCAAAATACAATGAATTAATTTGAAGAGATATGATAACATTGAACCTGAGGAAACTGGGAGGACCAGGCCTTGGAAAGGCTAGAAATCGGAAGGATCTAGAGAGTTCCATAGGGGAAATTCATGAATAGTTCCTTCAAAAAGCTGTTATCAAGAAGAAATGAGTTCCAATGATGTGTTGAAAGCTCCAATCATAGTCTATCTTTCTCACTATAATCAAATTCAAACCTGAGAAAGGAGAAAGGGAGAGAGGGAGGAAAGGAGAGAGGGATTCAGGTTGGCCTAGCTTGGGGAACATCCTCACCCTTGACTAAAAGTCCCAGCAGCGATATTAGATCCCACTGGGAGAGAAATAGTACCTAGAGCAATACAGGGATGCTAGTACCAGCAGGAAAGTAAATAAATATTAGTGAGGCAAAACTGACCAATGTCCACTACATCCACACATTTTCTATTGGAGTACCACTACAGCAGCAAGTTTCTATAGTATGAAAGTTTTCCAAATGTGAGGAAACTGTCCACTCAATCTCTGCTTAATCAAAAAAATGAAGTCTTGTCTCTTGACATTTTTTATAATGTCATCTGACCTTGTCTTTTCCACTTCCTCTATGTTGTAGACTGAATTTGAGATCATGCTCAAACTCTAACCCTTCTAATAAGCCAATTAAGGTCCATGTAGTCTTTTCCTATAGACTGAGAGTTAGTGCACATGAGTCAGCATTATAGTCCCTTTGCTGTAACTCTTAGTATAATTTCCATTTATTGAGCACCTATTCTGTACTACGTACTTTGCTAAGCACTCACATGCACTACTTTATTTAATTATCACAGTATCCCATTAGGTATGTTATCATCCCTATTCTATGCAATAGGAAAAGTAAGGTTTAAATGCATTAATAAAACAATCGTTATAAGAGCTGCCATTCCTCTTACATCATTTGGGCACAAAATCAAAGTGCACTTATCACTTGAGTGCTTTGTTAGACATTCTTGTGCCAGCTGATGATCTAAGTACCAACATTAAAAACAGGAAATTTAGAAAGAGAAAGAATAACCTAAAAAGTAAATTGGAATTTGCTTCTCATCCTAAGGTGCTCTATGGGAAATAGTTAAACAAGGACTCCTATTTTCAACCAGAATTTGTCAAACTTCATGACTGGAAATAGTATTGAGGTTGACCGTAGAAATCATTTCCTTATAGGATTAAGTAATATCAAGAAATAGTACTGAGCTTTTCAGAACATTTTAAATTCAATTTTTATCACCTGTTATGAGATTTCTATATTACATACTCTAGCATTTTTCCATTAATAAAAAAAAAGATTATGGATTATGTATCACATTTTTAAAATAATGGAATCCAATGAATCACATTTCTCACTATTATTCTTGTGTGGTCTCCTCCCACACTGGCTTGGCCATGTAACTTGCTTTGGCCAATGGGAAAAGCACTTGGACACTGGGTCTTGCCCATGAAACACTGATGCCACCATGTGCATTCTAGATATCTGGAGGATAAAAGACCATATGAGGAGATAGCCAACAATCATTAATGTCTCAAACAGGCTGAAGTCCTAATAGATCCTCTAGCTGAATGTATCCACATGAGTGAGCCCAAGAAAAGCTGCAGAAGAACCACTGAGCCACTGATACTGTTGTGAGAAATGATAATAATTTATTGTTGCTTTAAGTCAAAAGTGGGTAATTGATTCAGAAATCAGTATCCAAATTGCATGGTGGCTGTAATACAAACCTAAAAATTGTGGTATTGACCTTGAAACTGGGCAGTGCTTGGATGCCTGAGGGGTGGTGAGAAAACTGGTAACGGAGTGTGGAAAGATGGCAACCTATGTTTTGTAGTATTGAAGCAATGGCAAAACTATTACCTGCAGCATATTGGGAGATAGAAAATGTGCCTAATGATTCAGTAATGTGCTTGTAGATCTGGCTGAGAAGTCTAAGCAGAATGTTAAAAGTATCAATTGTCTTCTTTCAGCTGGCAATGATACAGCTGGGAAAAGAAAGAAGAGATAAAAAAGGAATTTCACATTGCAAGGTGAATCTAGAGGAAATATAAAGGATCAAGGACTTGCTGGGTTAGGAAATAACGGTGTTTCACAGTTTCAGTCTCTCCAGTCAGCAGAAGATTCTCAAATAAAGGAATGTCTTTAAGGTTAAGATCAAATTAATGGTGTAACTGTAAGACTTTTTGTTAATACCTAAAAATGATTTAAGGAAGTGCCTAGTAGACACTCTTATCTGGACAAAAGGGATTCTAAGAATCTTACAGACATTTTCCCATAGTGGCCACATGTGGAGTCCAAAGAAGAGAGAGAAGTCTGCCCTTAAAAATAATTATAGATGTGGCATTGGGGGCATGGAATGAACTACAATTAGACTTATATCATAAAGTTCTTAAGGTAATTTAGCAGTTTGGACTAAAAGGGATAGTTTGAAAGGAAAAGAAGCCTCTGGTTCCCCAATTTACTAAGGGCAATAGGCTTAGAAAGTCACTCAGCTTCAAATACTGGCCATTTCTTATGAAAAAAAAAAAAAAAAAAGATTTCTCATAGGCCAGAGCTAAGTTCTCAGAGGGCAAAGCCAGAGCCACAGAGAACAATGGATAGAGGATGATTCCCATGGAGCAGAACTGGACTGTAATCAAGGAATGCTACAGCCTCCCATGCGAGGAGCCCTGATAACTTGTGCCTGGCTGGCTTTTAGAATTGCTATGGTCCAGTGATTTTTATGTGCTTTGTTTTCTTCCCCTTTTTGAATAGTTGTCTCTACTGTTACCTCTCTGTGTTTCACTGCTGTACGTTGAGTATATGAGGAGCAAATAACTTGTTTCTTTAGATCATGAGTATTTGGATCAAGGGGAGCTTTACCCAAAGAACCCCATCCAAAACCAGACCTAATTTTGTTATGAACTCATGTACTTCTTAATAGATGCAGTGATTGGATGCAGGTATGAAGTATTAGGAGATAATGAGTATATTTTGCATGCGGGAAAGACATGAACCACTGGGGCCAGAGGTTAAACTGTAGTAGATTGTTACCAAAATGGAATTCAATAAGTCACACATTCCTGTAACCACATTCTTATAAAGTCTCCCCCCTCATGAGATTAGCCGTGTGATTTGCTTTTGCCAATGGGACATTAGCAAATGTAATGGAAGCCAAAGTCTGATATGCATTTGCACGCTGGGATTTGTGCTCGTAAATCATTGCTGCCACCATGTGAAGAAGTCTAGTCTAGCCTCCTGGAGGATAAAAGACCACGTGTAAAGAGATACTAAGCCATTTTACTTTTCTCAGCTGAGTCTAATCTCCACTCAATTCATCAACTGGGTGGAGCTGCATGAGTGAGGCCAAGTGAAAGAATTACCAAGCCACAGGTAAGGGAACAGTGTCAATTTTTCTATAGCCCTTACTATGCCTAATCAATGCTGAGAAGTAATCATTCAATAAGTACTGGATGACTAATTGGCCAATGGGAGAATCACTTAGACATTGGGGCTTGTTCTCACAGACACCGCCCTCACAGCAACGACAGCCTGTGAGGAAGTATATTCTAGACCTCTGGAGGACTGATCCTTCCATATCAATTGTTTTTCCTTCAGTGATACTTTAGCTTTCAGTAGTTTATATAATCATAAGTATTTAAAGTATCAAAAATATTTTTAGAGAATAAAAGTTTTGTTTCTTATCCATCATTCTTTGGCACCACAAATATAGACATTTAAATTTGAGTATTGATCATATCTCCCATTTTTTTAGTACATTATAATGTAGAAATAGGTGAAATTTTTAAAGAATATTACAGCTTAAATCAAGTCTAAAATCACTGAAATATGCAACGTTATGGACTGAGTTGTATCCCCCCAAAATGTGTGTCAATTTGGCTAGCTCATGATTCCCAGTATCGTGTGATTGCCCACCATTTTGTCATCTGATGTGATTTTCCTGTGTTGTAAATCCTACCTCTGTGATGTTAATGAAGTGGGATTAGAGGCAGTTATGTTAATGAGGTGGGACTCAATCTACAAGATTAGGTTGTGTTTTAAACCAATCTCTTTTGAGATATAAAAGAGAGAAGCAAGCAGAGAAACAGGGGCACTCATACCATCAAGAAAGAAGCACTGGCAGCATAGCACGTCCTTTGGACCCGGGGTCCCTGCACTGAGAAGCTCCTAGACCAGGAGAAGACTGATGGCAAGGACCTTTCTCCACAGCCAACACAGAAAGAAAACCTTTCCCTGGAGCTGGCACCCTGAATTGGGACTTCTAGCCTCCTAGAATGTGAGAGAATAAATTTGACTTTGTTAATTCCATCCACTTGTGGTATTTCTGTTATAGCAGCAGTAGATAACTAAGACAATGCATATTCATGTTTGATGCTTGGGATTTGGCTTGAATGCCTGAATTTGTCTTGAGTAATGCTCAACGTAACTGAAGGGTAGACAGAGGGGAATGAGAAAAGCCCCAGAATAAATTGCCACAGACTCCTACTGTTCTTACCAGATTTCAGTAGGTTTTCCTAAATAAATGATTCTCAATATATTGTATGCCTTTGGCCAATTTTCACAGCCTAAAATTTGTTTTTAACAATTTTGCCCAGTCTTATCACTGCTTTTTAGCAAGAAGATTTGTGGAGTTCCTCACTCAGTCATTCTGGAAATCCTGTTCTACCATTACTTCTACTTTAAGAGTACTTATTTACTATTTTGTTACTAGTTTCCAGGCAGTCTGTCATTATTCACTTAGATAGATCTACCTATATTACAATGTATATTATTTTTCATCACTCTTTCCTTTCTCCATCTTCCTCTATCTTTAGGTTACTTTCCTGCTTCACTTATGTCTTAGTTATTCTAATCCTGCTGCAACAGAAATACCACAAGTTGATGCCTTTAACAAACAGAAATTTATTTTCTCAAAGTTCAGGCAGCTACAAATCTGAATTCCAGATACTGGCTCTAGGGGAAGGCTGTCTCTCTGTGTCAGCTCTGGAGGAATGTCATTATTCCTTGGCTTCTTGGTGATTTTCATATGGCTTGGCATGTGTCTTCTCCCATCTCTGCTTCTCATTTGCTTGTTTAATCTCTTTTATATCTCAAAAGACATTGATTCAAGACATGCAGTACTCTAATCCTGTCTCATTAACATAACAAAGACAACCTAGCCCATGAATCAGTATACAATCACACATCAGGTCATTTCTCCTTCCAAGCAAAGTTTAATGACCAGGTGTACTGCTAAAAGTTCTGCCGTTGAGAGGATTTCCTTTCACCACTGTCCTTCAGGAAGAATCCAGAAACAGGCTATAGGGCTGCCACTGTCCAGTTTTGAGTGGTGCCTGCATACTGCACAGAACCATCTGTAAACCAGGCACAAGTTTCCTCTTCCTCAGTCAACTGAACATAAAGAACTTCCCATGAGGCCATAGGTGCAGATTGTGAGAGGGAAGGTAATGTGACAGGAGTGGAGACCATGGGAATTTGGGCCAATTCCTCATGCAACATATTTCTGCCTTTAGATCCTGCTCAGGCACAATCTCATATATACCATTTCCATTTAATCATGGAATGCTGCTGTGCATGTCTGACTTCACGGCTCTGTGAGTCAGACAACACCCAGTTCATGATGGGCATCTCAGGTAACATGGTGACTTGGTGGCCCATGGTTAAGCGTTCAGTCTCTACTAAGGCCCAGTAACAAGCCAAAAGCTGTTTCTCAAAAGGAGAGTAGTTATCTTCAAAGAATGGCAGGGCTTTACTCCTAGACCCTCAGGGTCTGTACTGTGATTCACCATTAGGGGCCTGTCAAAGACTCCAAACAGCATCTCTATGTGCCACAGACACTTCAAGCACCATTGGATCAGCCGGATCACACGGCCCAAGTGGCAGAGCAACTTGCATGGCAATCTGAAACTGTTGCAGAGCCTTCTCTTATTCTGGACCCTACTCAAAACTAGCAGCTTTCAAGTCACTTGACAAATAGGCCAGAGTAGCACACCCAAGTGAGGAATATATTGCCTCCAAAATCTAAAAAGTCCAATCAGGCATAGAGTATTCTTTTTAGTTGCGGAAGGGGCCATATGCAATAACTTACCCTTCACTTCAGAAGGAATAGCTGTCCGTTACAGTAACCACGCCTACCTTTTCTTTGTTGATTAAGTGCTGCCGCTTGGCCTCTACCACCATGAGGTCCAATCAGCCTCATTATATTTAGGAGTCTTAAGTCAGTTAGGGCAGTTTCCATTGTCAAACCTGATTTACATAAATTAACAGTCACTGCAGTCTTCAGGGATGCTGGGGCTCCCTTCACAAATTTGTTCCTTACTATTGTAGTAAAATGTGTGTCCTCTGGCAACTCCATGTGTGGGTCTGTGGGTCCAACCTGATAAATCCGCTCTAACATGCTGATTTCCCTAAGCCTTTGGATACCTTCATCTACAGTATACCATGGCAGGTCTGGTACTTCAACTTGATTTAGTGTAGGTGACCACGTAATCCGTGCATCAGCGACCCAACCAAATAAGCTGTTAGATTCTTTCCTAACTTCTTGAGCTGAAACATTGAATGACGAAGCTGTGCTTAGTGGGCCCATATCAATAAACTCAGACTGATCCATCTTGTTCTTTGTACCATTATGCCATGCCCTTTATGGCCATTCCCACACATATTCCCCAGGTTTCTGCTCATATGTATTAGAAAAGTCAAGCAGTTCTTTTAGAGTGTAGCATACCTCCTCCTGGGTCACACTTTTACTTGATCTTTTAGGGCTCACTGGGACTTAAGTCTAGTTACAGATCTAGAAGCAAAAATGGGTGGTGGGATGTGTTTTGAGAACATTCAGCAATGTCTTCTAAGGCATCTATCTCAGACAATGCCCTAGGCAATATCTCAGACAAAGGCCGTTCAGATACAGCTGCGTTAATTTCGTCAGATGGAGGTGGAGGGGCTAATGGTTTTGTTGGCAGGAGTGATTCAATGGAATTTAAGGGGCTCAGAATCCCCATCTTCCTGATTATCTGCCCACATGTTGCCATCTCAAGTTTCAAGATCCCATTTCTTCCCAATCAATGCCCTCACTTTAGACACCACTCAAGGTTGAGAATTCAGTTGGCCTTGTAATTCAGCTACTCTTACTATAAGACTCTGGGTTTGGTTTTTGGCAATATCAGCGCTGTCACTACAAGAAATAAGGCTTTTCTTAGGGCAAAAATGGCAACTTTGAGGTCGGTTATGTGGCACTTGAGCTTTGACTCTGAAGCCCTGAGCTCATCTTTTTCTTTCACCACTTCGTCTAGTGAAAGTAGGATCAGCTAACCAGCTTCTTTATACTTCTCATTCTGATAAAATTGTAGAAAGGTATCAAACATACGATCA
The DNA here is from genome assembly GCA_030035585.1 of Dugong dugon. Taxonomy (NCBI): domain Eukaryota; kingdom Metazoa; phylum Chordata; class Mammalia; order Sirenia; family Dugongidae; genus Dugong; species Dugong dugon. Next base: position 105,162,528 of record CM057460.1, on the reverse strand, counting down.
CCAAGAGCTTTACCTCTCACCAATACTTGATTTATTCGTGGTGATATTTTGCGTATTTTTCGTGTCACAAACCATGGTGGAGTAGTGGTTAAGAGCTACAGCTGCTAACCAAATGGTTGGCAGTTCAAATACACCAGGTGCTTCTTGGAAACTATGAAGCAGTTCTACTCTGTCCTATAGGGTTGCTATGAGTCAGAATTGACTTGACAGCAATGGGTTTGATTTTTTTGGTTTTATTGTCACCCCACACCATGGATTAGCAGTGCCTTCTTTACTACTGGAAACAGAGTCATCAACATCTTTAAGACTAACCAGACTTAAGAATCAATTTAAAAAACTCATCCTTACAATTTTGTTTTTCTAGAACCACTTTTAGTACCAAATGTCTTAGGCTAGGTTCTCTAGAGAAGCAAAACCAGTGAAGCATGTACATATATATGAGTCTGAACCAACTTGATGGCTTGCACCTAACAACAACAACAACAAATATATATATATATATACACACACATATATATACATATGTACATATATATGTGTGTGTGTATATATATATATGTACAGAGAGAGAGATTTATGTCAAGGAAATGGCTTTTGTAGTGTAGAGGCTGGAAAGTCCCATGTCTGTGGGTCAGGTGTCAGGCTGGAGGCTTCTCCTGACTTATGTAGCTGCAGGAGCTGAAAAACCCAAGACTGGCAGGTCAGACAGCAGGCTACTGGCTTATGGGCTACAGAGGCTGATGAATCCAAGATGGGCAAATAAGATGGCAGGCTGCCCAACGACCACCCTGACAGGGAGCACAACAGAGAGTCCCAGATGGAGTAGGAGAAAGGTGGGGTGCAGAACTCAAATTCTAGTAAGAAGATCAGACTTAATGGTCTGACTGAGACTGAAGGTACCCCAGAAAGCATGGCCCCTGGATTCTCTATCAGCCCAGAACTAAAACAATTTCTGAGCCCAACTCTTCAGACAGGGATTGAACTGGACTGTGGGACATCAAGTGATACTTGTGAGGGTGTGCCTCTTAGCTCAAGTAGCTACAAGAGACTAAACAGGCAGCTTCTGTCCAGAGGTGAGATGGGAAGGCAGAGAGGGTTAGGAGCTGGCTGAATGGTCATGGGGAATCAGGGGTGGAAAGGAGGAGTGTGCTGTCACAGTATGGGGAGAGCAATTAGAGTCACATAACAGTGTATATATAATTTTTTGTATGGGAAAAAATTAAAATTAAAAAAAAAAAAGACAGGCTGCTGACTTAATTCCCAAGAACCAAAGCTCAGATGACGACAAGCGGAATGCAAGATCCAAAGCAGAGCAAAAGCCAACAAGCTTTGCCAGCAAGTCCATATATTTTGGATGAAGGCCATACCTGCAAGGAAACTTCCTTTCAATTGATTAGCTGCTCATAGAAGATCTCATCATGGAGGAGATTGCATTGTATCAGATCTAATCATAGAGGTTATTACATCACTTTATAACTGCCAAACTACATCATAACTGCCAAACCACTGAGAATCATGGCCCAGCCAAGCTGACACACAACCTTAACCACCATACACAGTGGGAGGTGGGGGTACTATAAGTCTGATCACCTGCAAGAGTTACAAATTCGAATGCTGATGGGTCTGGGCTGGCAACTTAACTATATGAACTGGGCAGGGTTTAGCACAACAGGAAATGGTGGGGCTTTGCCAAACAAGAAAGTATATGCCCAGTATCTTAGTTATTTAGTGCTGCTCTAACATAAATACCACAAGTGGATGGCTTTAACAAATTTATTCTCTCACAGTCTAGGAGACTTGAAGTCCAAATTCAGGGCACCAGCTCCAAGGGAAGGCTTTCTCTCTCTGTCAGCTCTGGAGGAAGGTCCTTGTCATCAATCTTCCCCTGGTCTAGGAGCTTTTCACCACAGGGTCCCCAGGTCCAAAGAACGCTCTCTGCTCCTGGCACTAGTTTTTTGGTGGTATGAGGTCCCCGGTCTCTCTGCTTGCTTTTCTCTTTTATATTTCAAAAAAGATTGGCTTAAGACACAACCTAATCTTGTAGATTGAGTCCTGACTCATTAACATAACTGCCTCTAATCCTGCCTCATTCACATCATAAGGTTAGGATTTACAACACATAGGAAAATCACATTAGATGTCAAAATGGTGGACAACCACACAATACTGGGAATTATGGCCTAGCCAACCTGACAGATATTTTTGGGGAACACAATTCAATCCATGACACCCAGTAAAGGAAATCAAACTACATCATCCCTAAATTATAATTCCTCATGGGATACAGTTCCGGATTTAGTTCCATTAGAAAATGGTAAGTCAGCTGGCCTAATATTTCTGTTGTAGTTTGATTATTTCCTAAGAAAAATTTAAATTTGGGAGAGGGAGTGGATGCAAGGTTATTGAGATATAATAATACCTGGTTCCTAAAAGAGTTAATATTCCTTCTTCTGTGCCTAATATTCTAACTGGAAGAGTCACTTAGGTACTCTTAGAGTCTTCCCTTTTGTTATAAAAATAAATCCAGTGCTTGGGCTTCATCACACCTTTGAGATTTTAACTCCTTCTCATAGTTTTCAACTGTTATTTTGCTTGTATGCAACATAGATCAATGTAGGAAGAGATTCCTGGAAATGACATGTAGATCTCTTGCCATATGGTTTGCACATGCATTTTCTGCATGCATGGTAATTCAAGGGCATGAGAAAACATATGCAAACACTATTGGGCATAGACATTTAGAAGTTTCTTTGAAATGTTGACCTTTAAATGTTTAACACCTGTAGTATACAGGATATGATCACATCTTACAAAACTACAAAATCATTATTGTAAATATAAGTGGAAATGGTCATCTCTGGAAAGGGAAAGAAAATCTCATCCTCTCTGCACAAGAAATAGTCTCAAGTAGGCAATCTGAAATGGAAATATTTGTCCCTCTTGATGTTTGTTTGTTTTTCCCAAAGTGGACAAGATTGTTGACTTAAAACACTATCAGAAATAAAATGTTAACTATCCTGAAACTTTGACATTATAAACTATAAATAAATAATGTTTAAGGATTGAGTTTTGCACAACAAAAATAAATAAATGCTGTCAATTCTCAATTTTCCATATTGAGGTTATGAAAATCTAAAAGTGTACATTATCCTATATTTATAAATATAATATTACTTACTCTGAAGCAGCCCAGTCAATGGCAAAAAGTTAGTTGTAGAGATAGAAAATCTTTGACACTACAGCTTTAACGGTAGTAATTAAAATTAGCTGAATCAGCTGGTCAGAGCATTTTAAATCTCTGAGCGTCTGTTTATAAAATGAGTTCAGTAATACCTATCTCACAGATTGCTATAAGGATCAAATTAGATCATGTAAATCAATAGGTTTCGTAAATTACAAGGTATTATCTAAGAGCTGGTGGTGCAAACAGTTAACTACTAGGCTGCTGACTGAATGATTAGTGGTTTGAACTTACCCAGCTGCTCCACAGGAAAAAGACCTGGTGAATTGCTAAGGAAACCTTCTGGGGCAGTTCTGCTCTGTCACATGCGGTTGCTGTGAGTCAAAATCAACTCAACAGCACCTAACAACATCTCACAGCTAGCTGAAAGTGAAGCTAGATAAACTTAATTCTATGACTGCCTCTTGATCTACTTACAGGTTCCTCATGAGCAAAATTAAGGGCTCTGGAATTCCCATTCTTCACAATGTTATCCATAATTTGTGAGGATCCACACAGTCAAATGCCTTTGTATAGTCAACAAAACACAGGTAAACATCTTTCTGGTATCGTCTGCTTTCAGCCAGTATCCATCTGACATCAGCGATGACATCCCTAATTCCATGTCCTCTTCTGAATCTCACTTGAATTTCTGGTAATTTCCTGTCAATGTACTGCTGCAGCCACTTCTGAAAGATCTTCAGCAAAATTTTACTTGCGTGTGATATTAATGATATTGTTTAATAATTTCCAAATTCAGTTGGATCACCTTTCTCAGGATAGACATAAATATGGACCTCTTCCAGTCAGTTGGCCAGGTAGCTGTCTTCCAAATTTCTTGGCATAGACAAGTAAGCAGTTTCAGCACTGCATCTGTTTGTTGAAACATCTCAATTGGTATTCCGTCAATTCCTGAAGCCTTGTTTTTTGCCAGTGTCTTCAGTGCAGCTTCCACTTCTTCCTCCAGTACCATCAGTTCTTGATCATATGCTACTTCCCAAAGTGGTTGAACGTTGACCAATTCTTTTTCGTACAAGGACTCTGTGTATACTTTCCATCTTCTTTTGATGCTTCCTTGGTCATTTAATATATTCCCCATAGAATCCTTCAATATTGTAACGCGAGGCTTGATTTTTTTTTTTTTTTCCTTCAATTGTTTCAGCCTGAGAAATGCTGAGCGTGTTCTTCCCGTTTGGTTTTCTAACACCAGGTCTTTGCAGATGTCATTCTAATACTGTACTTTGTCTTCTTGAGCCGCCCTTTGAAATCTTCTGTTCAGCTCTTTGACTTCATAATTAATTCCATTCACTTTAGCTGCTCTCTGTTCAAGAACAACTTTCAGAGTTTCTTCTGACATCCGCTTGGTTTTTTATCTTTCCTGTTTTTTTAATGACCTATTGCTTTCTTCATATGTGATGTCCTTGATGTCACTCACAACTCGTCTGGTCTTCGGTCATTAGTGTTCAACACGTCAAATCTATTCTTGAGATGGTCTGTAAATTCAGGTGAGATATATTCAAGGTCATACTTTGGCTTTCCTGGACTTGTTCTAATTTGCTTTAGCTTCAACTTGAACTTGCATATGAGCAATTGATGGTCTGTTTTGCAGTCAGCCCCTGGCCTTGTTCTGACTGATGATATTGAGTTTTTCAATAGTCTCTTTCTACAGATGTAGTCCATTTGATTTCTGTGTATTCCATCTGGTGAAATCCATGTGTACAGTTGCCTCTTGTGTTGGTGAAGAAAGCTATTTGCAATGAAAAAGTCGTTGGTGTTGCAAAATTCTATCATGCAATCTCCAGCATTATTTCTATCACCAAGGCCATATTTTCCAACTACCAGTCCTTCTTCTTTGTTTCCAACTTTCGCATTCCAGTCACCAGTAATTATCAATGCATCCTGATTGTATGTTTGATCAATTTCAGACTGCAGAAGTTGGTAAAAATCTTCAATTTCTTCATCTTTTGCTTTAGTGGTTGGTGTGTAAGTTTGAATAATAGTCATATTAACTGATTTTCCTTGTAGGCATATGGATATTATCCTATTACTGACAGCTCCGTACTTCAGGATAGATCTTGAAATGTTCTTTCTGAAGATGAATGCAACACCATTCTTCAATTTGTCATTCCCAGCATAGTAGACCATATGAATGTCTGATTCAAAATGGCCAATATCAGTCCATTACAGCCCAGTAATGCCTAGGATATCGATGTTTATGCATTCCATTTCATTTTTGATGATTTCCCCATGTGCCATCAGTTTGTCATACTGTGGGGGCTAGATGTTGCTGTGATGCTTGAAGCTATGCCACTGGTATTCCAATACCAGCAGGGTCACCTATTGTGGACAAGTTTCAGCTGAGCTTCCACACTAAGACACACCAGAAAGAAGGACCTGGAAGTCTACTTCCACAAAAAAACTAGCCAGTGAAATTTTATAATATTGCTAACTCTATTTAATATGTGACTGAACTGAAGATCAGGTAGATTAAGCAGCTAGCAGAAGTTATAGTCAGTAGAATGAGTAGAACTGGAAATAAAAGGAAAGACCCCCTTCACTTCTAAGTCCATAACATTTAACTATTAACATATATTGGCATTTGTCTTGGCAAAAAAAAAAAAAAGACCCCTTATATTCTTTAATATGGCCACAAGAATTGCTCAGTTTCTTTGGCAGTATGTGAAGCAGGCTTTCTGAAATTTTCAAGTATCACTGAATATATATTTGAATATAAATATATATGTTTATTATATATACATAATGAATTTACTCTTAGAATCAGTTTTTTTTGGTAAAACTAGTAGCAAAACATGCATAAATGAAATTGCTTCACATCAATATTATGAGATATGCATGTTGGGCTCTAGGATATGGATAGAGACTAGAGAAATTTGGAATGGACTTTAGTACTTATGAGGGAATAAATTTAAAGTTGGAAGGCCATGGTGAGGGATGGTAAGAACCTGACATATAAGCTACTTATCCCCTCTCTGGGGTTGTTGGCAGACATCATGAATGCATCTAGCTCTCTTACCCTGATCCCATATATGACCTAGGAATCATTCTTAACATGGTCCTCTAGACAGCTATTAACAATCTGTTGGTGTTGTCAGATGAAATGAAAATTTGTCACTCGACCTAGACTAGTGATTCTCAACTCTAGTTGTGCATTAGAATCACTTAGAGGACTTCTAAGAAGCACCTGCCAGGGATTCTGATTCCATTGATTTGGGTGGCATCCAGGCCTCTATAGTTTTAAAGTTCCCCAGGTGATTCTAATATACAGTCAAGTTGAGAAACTCTGACTAAGATTGTGGGTAGATATGGTTATACAGAGAGAAAACACAGACAATGAATGAATCAGGTGATTCCTGGGAACCTATAAGAATCAGCTGGGGATCTTGTTAAAACGTAGATTCTGATTCAGTATATCTGGGGTGTAAATACAAATTTTCAACAGGGGGTCAAACTAGAATGAACCAGTTTGAAGCCCTGCAATGAATTGACATGCATCTTTAGGAAAAGGAAAATAATAATAACTTACCATTGAAAATAATGGCTTATGAAATCCAGACTCTAAATATTCTATTATTTGAATATAAAGCTTCTCTATTTTTATTCCCAATAAAAGGGGTGAACTACAGTTAAAATATTTAATGTGCTTAATGGGAGGAGTGAAGGGGAAAAAGGTAAGTCATCCTTTCTGTCAAACTTTGGTAATCTTCCTAAAGAACATTAAGGAGAGGAGAGAATAAAAAGTAGGGTGACGTCTACAACTCAGAAGAACACAGAGAGGCCAATGTCTTTTTCAACAAATTTCAGAGCAATATTTTAACTATAGAGATATTCTTTTCATTTCAGTTCATATCCATTTCATGTGTTTCATGTATGTGTCAATCTAAAACATTGTTTTTCTTAAAAATGTTCTTATGTTTCATGCTCTGTAAAATTATTTTTTTCATATCCACAGTAATTTTAGTAAATGCAAAATAGTAAAACTTTGAACAAGCTACTTGACTTTTTTTCTATTAAACTAAGAGTATCAACAGTAACAGACAGGGAAATGTAGTATATATTCACCAACTGCAACTAACAACTCTTAACATTCCATTCTTAGCCCAAACCTACCGTAAAAAAAAAAAAAAAAAAAAAAATCATTAAGCTTGACATTTGTGCCAGCGGCAAATTACAAGAGTATCTTCAGGACGCTCAATGGTCTTGTTGAAACTGCAGTCAAGTCGCCAGTTTCCACTGACATTCTCCAACAGTTTGGCAGTTGAAGCCCTTGAGTTACAAATCAGCAGGTTTCGTCTCAAACATCTGTGGACATTTAAGTTCACTGGAAAATTGGCAAAATGATCCAAAGGGACAGAAGACACTTGAGAGTGATATCAGTCATCCATCATCTCCCACAATCATTCCAGCTGAGCCACAGATTCAGAAAATTGGTGTTGGGCTTGCTCTCCTGTCTCCTTGCTCTTGCTAAGCTGGCCTTTACTCTCTGTCTCTCAAGTGCCCCACAAGGTGTTTTCCTGATGGAAATTGCTCACACAACCACTCATCATTGCTGACTGATGGTCAATGCAAAGCATGGAAAATGCCTGCAAGTGACCCCTCATCAGCCATGTCACATAGCTGTCCCAAACAGAGAATGTGATACTAATACAAGTTATAATGGGCTAATAGGAAGAAGGTAAAAGGAGAAGGTGTAAGGGAAAAAATCATACCAAGTGAAGATGAATCGTTGGCACTACAAATTATTTAATTTTACTTAGCTTGTCTAACTTTCCAGTGAGATGTAGTCCATCATTTTACCACTGTGTAGGGTTTGCGCCAATTGCCCCCATGTCACTGAAATAAATGAAATACATCATCCTGTGAAAATGATTAAATAAATTGATTGTGAGTAAGTAATAATAAAAAATTCAATCTGAAAACTTTTTTTAATTTTTTATCTTGAAATAACGTATTTAAGACCAGCAGTTCTCAAACTGTGGTCTGGAGACCCTTGTGAGCTGCTGAAATATTTCAGGGAATACATAAGGCTAAAACTATATTCATAATAATGCTGAGATATTGTGTCTTTTTCACTCTCATTCTTAAGGATATGGTGGAATTTTCCAGAAACATCATCATGTATCTACAATTATCTGAAAAGACTATTAAAATGGTTTTCCCATTTCCAACTACATATCTGTATGAGTCTGGATTCTCTACACAGACTTTAAATCAAACAACAAATTGCAACAGATTAAATGCAGGAGCAGATTTGAGAATTCAGCTCTCCTCTGTTAAGCCAGACATTAAAAGGTTTGCAAAAATGTAAAATATCACTTTTTTGCTGATTTTGTTATTTTGGAAAAAACAGCTTTTTTTAATAAAAATATGCAAGTTATAAACAAGTATTGGGTTTATTGTTTTATTTAAACCAAGCAGTAAATATTTTTTAATTTCTAAATTTTAATTTAGTGGATATAAATAGTTATAACTTACATAAACAAAATTGGGGTTCTCAATAATTTTAAGAGGTTCTGAGACAAAAAAGACGTGAGATCTGCTGTTTTAGACTATTATTAAATATCCTCAATTAATTTTGTTAATGTTCTGTGTCTTTCCTAATTATTCTTTTTTTAAAAGTTAATTGTGCACCTAGCACCCAGATCTTCATTTTTCTAATAAAAGGAACCAGGATTCCTTGCAGAAATATCTGCTTCCAGGACTGGGGCAGAAAATACATAAGATGAACCTGGAGCATTTTATAGCATTAGTTAATGAGGCATGATATATTATTCTCAAAACGTCCTTTTGCATCTTTTTATTTACTTTAATAAAAGTAACAAAAATAATCTAACATAAGCAGCAGACTAAATAAACAAAGGCCTTCTTAAAAATTAACAAATAACTTAGACTTTATAAATTTTAATTAATTATAATCAGATTGCATATGATCCTTTTGAAAAGCATGACCAGAGATTGCTAAAATATATATCTCTTGGTACTAACCTAATAAATAACTAATGCATTTTATAATTTAGAGCGGCAGAAAGTTCCTCATTACTCATGTATCAAATTAGAATATCACCCTAAAAGCAGCTGTGCTTCATATTAGTAAGCCTAAGAATATGTAAGGAAGGAGAATGAATTTCACCTAATTCTGATTCAACTTGAAATATATAGTGTGAGTAGAGAGACACTTAATCAAACTTTTAAGGGCCAAATTACTTCACTTTCAGCACAATAGTTATTTCTTTCTGAATTAATCAGTTATTGATAGAGAGAGAGGAGAGGGGGATGAATTTTAAAAGAAGTAAGTTTTTATCATGATGGAACGATCAGAGAAAAGACGGCATTGCTGAGCATGGTTGAGGCGGATTATTAACAGAGACTAGATCCCTCCTCTCCCATGTCATGAAATACTGAGAATTATCTATCTTTAACTCTATTCACCAAAGAATAATAATAAATTGAAGTCACCTCTTAGTCATATCCGAAAGTGTCAAGATGAGTCAAAATCAGAATAAAGAAAAGTGGTATAGACATGAAAAACTAATGGGAAGCACCTGGACAAATCCTTCTGTTGAAAAGGTACCTAGAGAAATGCCAAAGCAAACAAACAAAACCTGTATTCCAGAAAACCGTCCTCAAACAAAATGGATCGTGCATGTGTGTGTGTGTGTGTGTGTGTGTGTGTGTGTGTGTGTGTGTGTGTGTGTGTGTGTTAATTTTTTAAAAACAAAACTGTGATTTTTCCCATCAGAATATGTATTCTTTTACATCTGAGCTTTGAATGTCAGAAATCTATTTGTTTATATTGTGATGGTTTACAGTGACTTATTTGCATGTGTGTGTGTGTGTGTGTGTGCATCTGTGTGTGTACCTGTTTGTATGTGCATATATGGATCAACTTGCACTGGCTGTAGGAATTCTTTATGCTTCTCCCTCTCCAACTCTGGTCTACCAGGTTATTAAGTGAGTTTTCAAAAACTTATTCACAACTTCTTTTCTTCTGTCCATCAACGAAGACAATAGAAGGCTAACTGTAAACCTGAAGCATTTTTACACAAGCTCTGTAACACTACACTATCCTTTCTAAGGGTTCAAGTGAATTGCCCACTGATTATTACTCGTGAATTAATGATATTTTATGCACCACTGCAGTTAAATTGTATTTTAGGTAGGTAGTCTGTACCTAGGAGGTCCAACTTTTTCATTCTTTGCATCCAAATCCCTCATCTAATTGGCCAACTGAGTAAACAGTTCTCTTAACCCCTCTTAACCTTTATCTTTTTTTTTTTTTTTTTACCATTTCCTGCATAATACTAAGGGATATAAATCTGCAGGCGGTAACACTGTAGAAGTGTACACCTTGGCCCTAAAGTTTATAGCCTTACATTGGTTGTCTCCCTTTGTGCAGAGCTGACAGAAATTGCCTTCTGACAAGAACAGGATCAATTAAACCGGTAACAGTAGAATTATGTGAGAACAATGAGACTTAGCTCTGACATATGCTAGAGTTTTTGTTATATGGGTCCTTTGACTCCACAAATGAATAAAGACACATATTCTTTAGTAAAGTCACTTTCTTGCCAATAGTAGCTGGCGACATTAGAGAAAGGGCTTAGGGGAATGCACCATATATTCTCTTTGAAAGTGAAAGTGTTGACATCTCACTGAGCTGAGGACAATGAAGGCAATATGAGCAAGGACAGACAGAAGACGGAATAATAAAGAATCCAAAAGACAACAGAACACTTTTTTTTGGCACACAAGCAATTCTGAAACCTGCATGAAAACACCAATCAATTTTACTTTCACAAAAGTGTGTGTAAAATTTTTACTGGGCAAATTTCTTAATATTTTAAATGTCTAATTTAATATATTAACAAATGCATTAATTATATCCATAATTAAAGTAAAACAAAAAACAACAACTTTTATTTGGGGATCTGCAAATGAGATTTGATGTGTCACTCCTCATCTTGGCTATTGAGGATGTTTATTTTATACATTTGGTTCATATTCTGCAACTTCAGACATGACTGTGGCTTTAAACGACAGGTTTACTTCATAGAGAAATCTACTATGTAGGAAAAATTTCCAAAGTATTACATAATTTATTATTTAAAAAGCAGACTTGACAATCCCAGTTAACTTGCATTGCAGAATTTCTCAAGCCTGTCATGAATGTCCATTCTCTGGGATTCTATGTTTATCAACCAACACCTTTTAGTTTCTTTCCTTACTCCTTGTGTAAATGTGAAGACTTTGAATTGAGTTGTCATTGTTTTTCCTTCAGATTATGCGACCAACAAAAACTCAATGCTTGCCAATTGCCTTTCGTATTTTATAACTAACTTTGTTATTGTGTGAGAAAAAATTACTTAATATAATGGGTTTGAAATGTTTTGTTGCATCCTAGAAATAAGAATTTTTCTAAAGAAAATAAACCACAATTGAATAGCCAGTCAACAGTAAAATGCTGAAAAGATAACCAAGTCTTCCTAATAAAAGGTTTTGTGCATAAAAACACTGCACATTTCAATTAAAAAATATATAGCTTTATAATTAACTGTAGTAACAGGTCACTTATCAAAAAGAGCTAATCATAATATTTTAGCACATAATAATTCTCTTGGTCGATTTAAGAGGCCTGATCTGAGAGTGTTAGCCAAGAGAACCACCGCTAAAAGAGCTTTCAAGTCCTCAGTTTTCTGTCCAGGAAATTTCCATAACGGTGGCAGTGCTGTAAGGTCTAATATCCACTTGAGTGGCTGTGCCCTGAACTAGTCCCTGAGTTCTTACTTCCCATGAGAGTTGCAGCACCATACAAAGAGAAGATTATATTGATTGGTACTTCCCCCAAAGTAGATGCTGAGATAAGTATTATCTTTGAGAGGTGGTCTCAGGAAACATTTTGAGGCAGTTAGGAAGTGAGCCCAGGAAGAAGGCAAACAAAATATGTTAATGGGTTCAGTCTTGCCCTAGTTGGATCTCAGTGATCCTCTGAGAGACCATTGAGGGGACATGCCTCAAAATTCTGCACAAAGTAGTATACTTACTGGAATCTAATAGCAGTTTGAATGCTGAAATAGAAACTCAAATACTTGGTTGCCCCCTCAGAGTAGGCACTGACTACCCCCTACTAGTGCTCCACCTCAGTGACCTAGCCATTCCCCAATCTACATCTACTATTTCTGCTTTCTCTGTCCAATTTCCTGTTTAATCTCCCTGAGTTTGAGCCTGATTTATCTAGCTGATATCTGCTATAGTGTACTGCTGTTCATCCTTAAGTCATTCTGAGAAGACAGTCATCAACTTGGATTTATATCAGGAGGAGTCCTTGGTTGAGGTAAATGGTTAAATTTCCCCACTGATAGCCAAAAGATTGGAGGTGATCTATTTGGTGATCTATTTCTGAAAAGTTAGCCATTGAAAACCCTATGGAACATAGTTCTACTCTGACACACATGGGTTTTTCATGAGTCAGAATTGACGAAACGACAACTAGTACTGGGACTGGTAAACTTGGTAAAAGATGGCAGAGATATGAAGTGCAAATTATGTCAACCCATGCACTAGAATATTGAATATACCATGGACTGCCAAAAGAATGAACAAATCTGTCTTGGAAGAAGTACAGCCAGACTGCTCCTTAAAGGCAAGAATATCGAGATTTCATCTCACCTATTTTGGACATGTTATCAGGATGGATCAGTCCCTGGAGAAGGATATCATGCTTGATAAAGCAGAGGGCCAGCGAAAGAGGAAGACCCTCAACAAGATGGACTGACACAGTGGCTGTAACAACGGGCTCAAGCATAACAAAGATTATGAAGATGGCGCAAGACCGGGCAGTGTTTTGTTCTGCTGTACATAGGGTCGCAATGAATCGGAAGTGATTCGATGGCACCTAACAACAACAGCATATATTAGAAATCCATCATAAAGCATCTAGGTATGAAAAGAGGCATTCTGAGGCTTCCCAGGACAGGGTTTTTTAACTGGCAAATGCCTGGCTTGACTATTGCAATCACGGAGGTTGATAACTTTTCTTCCAAATATAACCCATGATACATAATGTGTGCACAGTCCCTCACTCTCTGAACACATGTCATAGCTCCTGATATAGTGCCTCATATTGTGTATCCAGAAGCCACTCAATAAATATTGATGACTAACTCATGGACTCTGAGAATTCCAGAAGAAGGATGATATTGTATGCAGCCAGCAAATATTGGCCATAAGTGCCTACCCAAATGAGTCAGTTGATTCAGTAGGTTATAACTCATGCTGCTGGCTTATATGGCCACCTTAGTGTAGAATATTAGCATTCCAAATTTAAAATCCTACACTTGTCAGCAGCAACTAGTCTCCTGCCAGACTATGCCAGTATATTTATGATGTGCTAAGAACAAGCATTGAAAATCCTTCAGATACAAAAGACTGAGGAGACATAGATACCCAAATACAAATATAGATTTAGTTCTTCAAGTCACTTCAACACATCACTATACATTGAGAAAAATATTTAGGACAGCAGGCAAGAGTGATTCAGAACCCAAACTGTAAAAAAAGAAATTGTTACAAGTCAAATCCTCCTAGGCTACCTAGATTCTTCTTGTTTTTCATTACAAATGTTGTCAGACAGCTTTGAGAAGAAAAGTTTTAGTAACTCTCACAGGATTGTCTTTTTTGTTTTGTTTTGTTTTTTAGTATTCTGTATAGTCAAGGGTACTACATTGCACAATGTTTCAAATTATTTTGAAAGTTTTCCTTTTTCCTTATTTGTTTTGTTTATTAAATCTTTAAAAATTATTTTTGTTTAGTTTTTTGTAAGCCAAATTTGACTAGGGTATTAAACTCATATGCATAGAGTGCCTTTTCAGATTAGATGTGATAATTTCTAAAACCTTGAGGCATTTATTTTGGCAGAATTGATTCAGCAAACATTCACTGATTTACCATGTACAGGGCATCAAGTCAGGAGCAATGGAAGGGCTAAAGTATGGATTTTATGGCCTCAAAAAACCTCACAGGATGGAAAAACTAATCACTGACTTTATGTGGAAAGGGAAGAAGCCCCGGAGAAGTAAAGCACTATTGAAAAAGAAGAATAAAGTAGGAGGACTCACACTCCCTGACCTCTGAACCTACTATACAGCTACGGTAGTCAAAACAGCCTGGTACTGGTACAATGACAGATATACTGACCAATGGAACAGAACTGAGAACCCAGATGTAAACCCAACCACCTACGGTCACCTGATCTTTGACAAGGGCCCAAAGTCCATAAAGTGGGGAAAAGACAGTCTCTTTAACAAATGGTGTTGGCAACACTGGATGTCCATCTGCCAAAAAAAAAAGAAACAGGACCCTTACCACACACCATATACAAAAACTAATTCAAAATGGATCAAAGATCTAAATATAAAGCCAAAAACCATAAAGTTCATAGAATAAAAAATAGAATCAATGCTAGAGGCCCTAATACACAGCATTAACAGGATATAAACCATCACCAACAACACACAAACTTCAGAAGATATGCTAGATAACTGAGATCTTCTAAAAATTAAACACTTATGCTCATCAAAAGAGTTCACCAAAAGAATAAAAAGAGAACTTACAGACTGGGAAAAAAAATTTGGTTATTACGAATCATACCAAGTTCTAATCTCTAAAATTTACAAGAAAATCCAACACCTCTATAACAGAAAAACAAATAATCCAGTTAAAAAATGGGTGAAGGAAAAGAAAAGACACTTCACCAAAGAAGACATTCAAGAGGCTGACAGACACATGAGGAAATGCCAGCAATCACTAGCCATTAGAGAAATGCACAACAAAACCACAATAAGATACCATCTCACCCAGGCATTACTGGCATGAATCAAAAACACAGGAAATAACAAATGTTGGAGAGGCTGGGGGGCGATCAGAATTCTTATGCACTGCTGGTGGGAAGGCAAAATGGTACAACAATTTTGGAAAACGATATGGCGCTTCCCTAGAAAGCTAGAAGTACAAATACAAGTACAAATATTATATGATCCAGCAATCCCACTCCTAGGAATATATCCTAGAGAAATAAGAGCTATCACAAGAATAGACATATGCACAGCCATGTTCACTGCAGCATTGTTCACAATAGCAAAAAGATGAAATAACCTAGATGCCCATCAACAGATGAATGGATAAACAAACTATGGTACATACACACAATGGAGTATTACACAATGATGAATCTTTGAAGCATCTCATAAGATGGATAAATATGGAAGATAATGCTTAGTGAAATAAGTCAATCACAAAAGGACAAATATTGTATGAGACTATTACTGTAAAAACTCATGAAAAGACTTATAAACAAAAAGAATCTTTGATGGTTACAAGGGAGGGGAGGGGTGAGGAGGGAAAAACACAAAATAGATAAGTGGTAACTTTGGTGAAGGGTAAGACAGTACACAATACTGGGGAAGCCAACACAACTCATACAAGGCAAGGTCATAGAAGCTCCATAGACACATCCAAACTCCCTGAGGGACTGAATTGTTGGGCTGGAGGCTGTGGGAACCATGGTCTTGGGAAATATCTATCTCAATTAGCATAACGTAGTTTATTTTACTTTGGTGAGCAGCATCTTGGGTCTTAAAAGCCTGTGAGCAGCCATCTAAAATATTCAACTGGTCTCACCCCTTCTGGAGCAAGGGAGAGAAGAAAACTAAAGATACAAGGGAAAGATTAGTCCAGAGGATTAATGGACCACACCTACCATGGCCCTCCACCAGACTCAGTCCAGTACAACTAGGTGGTGCCCGGCTACCACCACTGAATGTTCTAATGAGGATCACAATAGAGGGTCCCGGACAGAGCTGGAGAAAAACATAGAATGGAATTCTAAACCACAAAAGAAGATCAGAATTACTGGCCTGATAGAGACTGGAAAAACTCTGAGAGTATGGCCCCGGACACCCTTTTAGTTCAGTAATGAAGTCACTCTCGAGGTTCACCCTTCAGCCAAAGATTAGACAGGCCCATAAAACAAAATGAGACTAAAGGGGCACACCAGCCCAGGGGTAAGGGCTAGAAGGGAGGAGGGGACTGGAAAGCTAGTGATAGGGAACCCAAGGTCAAGAAGGAAGAGTGTTGACATGTTGTGGGGTTGTTAACCAAGGTCATAAAACAATATGTGTACTAACTGTTTAATGAGAAACTAGTTTGTTCTGTAACCATCATCTAAGTACAATTAAAAAAAGAAAACCTCACAAACTAGCAGGAAAATAAGACAAGTATGAAAATAAGATAGAATATACTGTGCCATAAGACAGATTATAAAAAAATGTTCAAAGGAAAAAAATTGGGTGAGTTGATCAGAAAAAGCTCACAAAAAAGGAAAAATTTGAGATGGTCTCTAAAGAATCATGATTCTGACAGACAAAGCTGCAGTGAAAGATATTCCAGGAAAAGGGGAAAAGAAGAACAAAGACAAGGTATGATTCCTTGATTCCTTAGCAGAATGACACCTGTTTAGCAAAAGTATGTATGTTGTTATTGTTAGGTGCCCTGTAATCGGTTCCAATTCATAGCAACCCTATTACACCAGAAGAAAATACTGTCCTGCCCTGTGCCATCCTCATAATCATTGTTATGCTTGAGCCCCTTGCTGCAGCCATTATGTCAATCCATCTCATTGAGGGACTCCCTCTTTTTCCTTGACCATCTACTCTACCAAGCATGATGTCCTTCTCCACCAACTGGTCCCTTTTGACAACATGTCCAAAGTAGGCAAGATGAATCCTTGCTTCTAAGGACCATTCTGGCTGTACTTCTTCCAAGACAGATTTGTTCATTCTTTGGCAGTCCATGGTATATTCAATATTCTACGCCAAGACCACAATTCAAAGGCATCAATTCTTCAAACTTCCTTATTAATTGTCCAGCTTTCATGTGCATATGAGGCGATTGAAAACACCATGGCTTGGGTCAGGTACACGTTACTCCATAAAATGAGTAACAGTTTAAAGAGGTTTTTTGCCTCAAATTTGCACAATGCAATGAATCATTTGATTTCTTGACTGCTGCTTTCAAGTAAAATGAAATCCTTGACAACTTCAATCTTTTCTCATTTATCATAATTTTGCTTATTAGTCCAGTTGTGAGGATTTTTGTTTTCTTTATGTTGAGGTGCAGTCCATATTGAAGGCTATGGTCTTCAATTGTCATCAATAACTGCTCCTAGTCCTCTTCACTTTCAGCAAGCAAGGTTATGTCTTCTGCACAATGCAGGTTGCTAATGAGTCTTCTCCAATTTTGATGCCACTTTCTTCTTAATATAGTCCAGTTTCTTGGATTATTTGCTCAGCATACAAACTGAATAAGTATGGCAAAAAAATACAACCATGACACACACCTTAACTGATTTTAAACCATGCACTATCTCCTCGTTCAGTTCAAACAACTGCCTTTTGGTCTATGTACAAGTTCTTCATAAGCACAATTAAGTGTTCTAGAATTCCCATTCTTTGCAATGTTACCCATAATTTATGATCTATAGAGTCAAATGCCTTTGCATAGTAAATAAATCACAGGTAAACATCCTTCTGGTATTCTCTGCTTTCAGCCAGAATCCATCTGACATCAACATTGATATCCTTCATTCCATGTCTCTTCTGAATCCAGCTTGAATTTCTGGAAGTTCCCTGTGGATTTACTGCTGCAACCACTTTTGAATGATCTTCAGCAAAATTTTACTTGCGTATGATATTAATGATATTGTTTGATAATTTCCACATTCTGTTGGATCATTTCTCCTTGTAATGGGTACAAATATGGATCTCTTTCAGTCAGTTGGCCAGATAGCTGTCTTCCCAATTTCTTGGCATAGACGAATGAGTACTCCCAGCACTGCATCTGTTTGTTGAAATATCTCACTTGGTATTCCATCAATTCCCGAAGCCTTGTTTTTCACCAATGCCTTCAGTGCAGCTTGGACCTCTTCCTTCAATACCGTCAGTTCTTGATCATATGGTACCTCCTGAAATGGTTGCACATCGACCAGTTCTTTTTGGTATAGTGACTCTGTGTATTCCTTCCATCTTCTTTTGATGCTTCCTGCATCGTTTAATATTTTCCCCCATAGAATTATTCAATATTTCAATTCAAGGCTTGAATTTTTTCTTCAGTTCTTTCAGCTTGAGAAATGCCAGATGTGTTCTTCCCTTTTAGTTTTTTAGCTCCAAGTCTTTGCACATTTTGTTATGATACTTTACTTTGTCTTCTGGAGCTGTCCTTGAAATCTTCTGTTCAGCTTTTTTACTTCTTCATTTCTTCCTTTCATTTTAACTAGTCTACATTCAAGAGTAACTTTCAGAGTGTCTCCTAACATCCATTTTGGTCTTTCTTTCTTTTTAATGACCTCTTGTATTCTTCATGTATGATGTCCTTGATGTCATTCCACAACTCTTCTGTCATTAGTGTTTGGTCATTAGTGTTTAACGCATCAAATGTGTTCTTGAGATGGTCTCTAAATTCAGGTGGGATATACCAAGGTTGTATTTTGGCTCTCGTGGACTTGTTCTAATTTTCTTCAGCTTCATCTGGAACTTGCGTGTATGCCATTGATGCTCTGTTATGCAGTTGGCCCCTGGCCTTGTTCTGACTGATGCTATTGAGCTCTTCTGTTGTCTCTTTCCATGGATGTAGCTGATTTGATTCCTGTGTATTCCATCTGGCAAGTTCACATGTGTAGTCGCCATTTATGTTGGTGAAAAAAGGTATTTGCAATGAAGAATCCATTGGTCTTGCAAAATTCTATCATGAGATCTCTGGCATTTTTTCTACCACCAAGGCCATATTTTCCAACTAATATTACTTCTTCTTTATTTTCAATTTTCACATTCCAATCACTAGTAATTATCAATGCATCCTGATTGTACGTTTGATCAATTTCAGATTGCAGAAGTTGGTAAAAATCTTCAAATTCTTCGTCTTTCGCCTTAGTGGTTGGTACATAAATTTGAATAATAGTCATATTAACTGGCCCTCCTTTTAGGTGTATGGACATTATTCTATTACTGACAGTGTTGTACTTCAGGATAGATCTTGAAATGTTCTTTTTTGATGATGAACTCAATACCATTCCTCTTCAATTTGTCATTCCCAGTATAGTAAACTATACAATTGTCTGATTCAAAATGGCCAATACTAGCTCATTTCAGCTCACTAATGCCTCGGATATCAATCTTTATGCACTGAATTTCATTTTTGACAACTTCCAATTTTCCTTGATTCATATTCTGTACATTCCACATTAATGGATGTTTGCAGCTGTTTCTTCTCATTTTGAGTCATGCCACATCAGCAAATGCAGTTCCCGAAAGCTTGACTCCATCCACGTCATTAATGTCTACTGTACTTTGAAGATGCAGCTCTTCCTCAGTCATTTTTTGAGTGCCTTCCAACCTGAGGTGTTCATCTTCCAGCACTATACCAGACAATGTTCCGCTGCTATTCATAAGGTTTTCACTGGCCAAGTTTTTCAGAAGTAGACTGCCAGGTCCTTCTTCCTAGTCTGTCTTAGTCTGGAAGCTTAGCTAAAAACTGTCCGCCAAGGGTGACCCTGCTAGTATTTGAAATACCGATGACAAAGCTTCCTGTATCACAGCAATATGCAAGTCACCACAGTACGACACACTGACATACACGTGGTGGAAAAGTATGTACAGGTATAGGAAAGTAGGCCAGGAAGGAGAGATAATCAAACCCAAAGTGGAGAAGCTGTAATAATTTGAAAGTAAGATTCTGAAATTTCAGAAGAAAGGAGGGTTGTCATGAGTCAGAATCAACTCTACAGCACCTGGTTTGGTTTTGGTCTTATATTGTTTGTGTATACCAAGGACCTTTAAGAAACCTTTCAATTTCCTCAGTTGCACACTGACTGTTCTCCAAAATTCCAGTTCCAGATCACTTCAAGTTAAATAAAAAAGGAAGTCCATGGCTCTGAAGACTCAAAGATAAACCTAGGAACCAAGGAAATCTTCAGGCAAGCCTCAATCCCCTGCTCCTAGTCCCAACCTTTGTACAATCGTTTTTGAACTAATACATGTGTCTCCTGGAACATGTGTTTCCAGAACCCCCTAAATTTCAACCAGAGTTTCTGCAGCTCTAGTATATATGTAGTTCCAGTTCCAATAAAAAGCTCATAGGAGGCCTAGGAGTCTGAGTTAGTTAGGTTTCCCCACACACAGAGACTGAGATGAGGATTCAAGTTACATGTTTTTTTTTAGGGGTGCGTGTATGACAGCAGGGTGGAGGGGTAAGTGATATAAGGAAGAAAAGGCTAGCTTCCATAGTGGAGGACTGTTGCTTAATCCCACATGCAAATTGTAGGTAACAATGCAAAATTTTTACCTCAGGATTATCCAGCCCAACTGGCTAAGGAGCTGGTTATTTATACCCACACACCAACCATTCATAGTTTTAGGGCTGCTTCTGGAAAGATGTTAATTCCCAGGCACCTCCAGCTCACCTTCAGCACAAGCCAAGTGTGTTCTCATAACCATTGGCAGCCCTCAGATAAAGACGTCGACGCTAGCCTTGGAAACCAGCCTGGCGTCAGGAAACGGTGGATGGATCTGAGTGGGCATGTACAGAGCACATACAACTACTACACAGATCTAGCCACAGAGTCAGATTTACTTTTTTATTCCATTTTCCACATGGTAAGTTTACACTAAACATTGATGATGCCTGATCTATTCAAAAAGACAGTGGTTACACAGGAACTCTACATTGTCTTTCTGTCACATCATTTCAACTCTCATTCCGTGGGAAGGATACTCTTCTGCCTAAGGCTTCTCTCCTCAATTTGGCAGTTTTGGTACAGTTACTGTGGATTCCCTGGAAAATGGTCAGCTTTGTTGGTGCTCACCCTGTGTCATCTCAAGAAATCCTGGTGCTTTCCAAAATGGAATGCAAGAAATTCACAAATGGCATATAGGGAAACATTCAGAACTATTAACTGTGTGTGAATGAAGGAAATTAAACTTTACTTATATTTAACAAAACGAGTTGATAGTGGTGCCCTTACTTTACTCACATGTCAGAGAGTCACACTGCACAGTTAATGAGGTATCTTGATGGAAAAGGAGAGCCACAGTCTTAAAGGATAGAGGAAATTTTGTCTGCTTTCAGTATGTTAAAATATATTACTGGTTACATGCTACAGAATGTATTTCATGTGGTTAATTTTATAAAACAAGATCTTTTAATAGTAGAATGTTCACAAGTGTTTGCAAAGAAATAGGATTGACCACGAAAATCTCTTCTACTACAGAGAAGTTTGTCTAATGGCCAGGACATAAAAGAATCATCAAACATAAAATGAGTTAGGCATTTTCCTTTTTCAAAAACATATTTTTTCAAGTATATTGACATATATTGTGATGACAGATGGCTATCAGTGGGATACTACCAAACAAAATATTTCATAAAAAGAAAAACTTTATTTATCCTTCAAGGTAAAAGTGATATCGACAATGAGTAGGAAAGTAAGCTCTTCATGAAAGAAACTCATGCTATAAAGTCATTTTGAAAAAAACCTGATGTTTGGAAACATTTTCATTGTTACGCTATTGGAAGAAAACAAAGTGTCACCTATACAAATGCTTTACAATACACTTTTAAAGCTCTCATACATAATTTTCAAACCTGTACAGTCGTGGTGGATTCCCTGGGCAATGGTCAGCCTGGCTGGTACTCACCCTGGGTCATCTGAGGAAAGCCTAGTGGTCTCCAAAATGGGATGCAAGCAATTCACAAGTGGCATCCAGGGATATATTTAGAACTTCAGAACCTGTTTGAAAATCTTTCAAATGAAGGGCTTGGTGGATTTTCAAAAATGTGTTAAAAATATAAGAAGTCAACCCTTTCTAATTAGTTTTTTTTAAAAATAGATGATTTACATCATAGAAGACTGAAATTTACTGTCTGAAAACTGACAAAAATATTTGCATAATTAATGAAGGAATTTAAGTAATAAGTATCATGATTTATTAAGCTCAGCAAACAAAGCATTTGTTTCTTTCACTGGGAATAAATACATTTCTGTCTGTTTTGACCTTCATTAAGGTATTGAAATAAACCAACCATAGAATCAAACTGTTGAATTACTAGGTAGTATAGTTTGAAAAAAAAGTCTTCAAAAATAATAAATCATATTCAATCACATTGCTTGGTGTCTCCTTTTTAGTTGTGGGAGTGACCTGAATTTTTGTCAGATTAATTTCCCACCCTCTAGCACACAAATGTTTTACCAGTAAGTCCAGAGTCATTGACACGTCTTCTTTACTAGGTCCAATCGACATAATGTCATCAATGTAATGGACCAGTGTAATGTCTCATGGAAGGGAAAGGCAATCAAGTCCCTGTGGACTAAATTAAGACATAGGGCTGGAGAGTTGATACAGCCCTGAGGTAGGACACTGAGGGTGTATGTCTGGCCTTGCCACCTGAAGGAAAACTGTTTACAGAGGTTCTTTAAAATGGGTATGGAAAAAAAGACATTAGTCAGATCAATAGCTGCATACCAGGTACCAGGAGATGTATTAATTTGGTCAAGCAATGAAACCACATCTGGAACAGCAGCTGCAACTGGAGTCACCACCTGGTCAAGTTTTCGGTAATCTACCGCCATTCTCCAAGATACGTCTGTTTTTTGCATAGACCAAATAGGTGAGTTGAATGGGGATGCGGTGGGAAATCACCACCCGTGTCCTTTAAGATCCTGATGGTGGCAGTAATCTCTTCAGTCCCTCTAGGAATGCATTCTTGCTCTTGGTTTACTATTTTCCTAGGTAGCAGCAGCTCCAATGGCTTCCACTTGGCTTTTCCTACCATAATAGCCCTTACTCCACTTGTCAGGGATCCAGTGTGAGGGTTCTGCCAGTTGCTGAGTATATATATCCCAATTATTCATTCTGGAACTGAGGATATAACTACAGGATGAGTTCAAGGACCCACTGGACCTACTGTGAGATGGACATGAACTAAGACTCCGTTAATAATCTGATCTCCATATGCCCCTACTCCACTGTGGGCCACAGTGATGTTTTGAATCTCCTGGAATTAGTGTCAATTCAGAGCCAGTATCCAGTAATCCTTGAAAAGTCTGAGTATTTCCTTTTCTCCAGTGAACAGTCACTGTAGTAAAATGCCATAGATCCCTTTGGAGAAGTCTGGGAGTAAGATTAACAGTGTAAATTTTTGCAGAGTAATGGAGTCCTTCCTTAAGGGATCTTGCCTCCCTTTCATTCAAGGCATTGTGGGTCTGTAAACTCACTCAAGTCTGGGAATTGATTGAGAGGCCATGACTCTCTATTCTGATAATTCCAGTTAGACTGCTGTTCACTTGACCTAGAATTCTTCCGCTTGTACAGATCAAGTAAACATTTGGTAGATTTCCTATATTACTTCTGAGGACATCATGACTAAGTAGCCAATGCCATAAGCCTGTATGAGTCAGACTGTTCTGATTACTGCTTTGATTCTGCTGTCCATTATGGCAGTCACACTCCCCTTGTCTTTGTCAACTGAGTGCAGCCACTTGGCCCCTACTACCATGGGGTCAAATCAGCCCCATTTAGGTGTCTTAACTGAGTTAGGGCAGCTCCCACTGTCAAATCTGACTTACATAAAATAGCAATCACAGCAGTCTTCAAGTATCTGGGTCTCCCTTCACAAATTTGTTCCACACCATTGTGGTAAAAGGTGTGTCCTCTGAGCACTCCATATATGGGTCTGTGGGTCTAACCTGATAAATCCACTCTAGCATGCCGATTTCCCTAAGCCTTTGGATACCTTCTTCTACAGTATACCAGGGCAGTTCTGGTACTTCAACTTGATTTAGTGTAGCTCACCTCATAATCCATGCTTCAGTAACCCAACCAAATAAACTACTAGATCCTTTCCTAACTTCTCGAGCTAAACCATTGAATGAAGAATCTGTGCTTTGTTGGCCCATATCAATAAACTCAGACTAACAGATCTTTATGTTTCTTGCACCATTATCCCATACCCTTAATAGCCATTCCCACACATATCCTCCAGGTTTCTGTTTGTACATATTGAAAAGTCATGCAGTTCTTCTGGAGTACAACATACCTCCTCCTGTGTCATACTTGGTACTTCACCTCTTGGGACTAACTGGGACTTAAGTCTGGTTATAGGTCTAGAGGCCAAAATGGGTGATGGGTATGTGTTCTGAGAACATTCAGCATTGTCTTTTAAGGCATCTGCGTCAGGCAATGCCCCAGGCGATGACTCAGACAAAAGTTCTTCAGACACGGCTGGGTTAATCTCATCAGATGGGAGTGGAGAGGCTAATGGTTTTACTGGGGAGGGTGGTTTAGCAGACAAAGTTGCAATAATCTCTTCAAATGGGAGTGAGAGGGCTGGTTCTGTTGGCAGGAGTGATTCAGTGGAATTTAGGGGCTCAGTGTCTCCAGCTTCCTGATTATTTGTCCATATGTGCCATCCCAAGTTTCAGGATCCCATTTCTTCCCATTCAATACCCTTATTTTAACTTCAGACACCTTTTGAGTTTGGAGATTCAGTTGGCTTTGCAATTCAGCCACTCTTACTACAAGAAATAAGGCTTTCTTTCAAGGCACAAGGGGAAAATTTGAGGTCATTTATGTGGAGTTTGAGCTTTGATTCTGAAACCCTGAGCTCATCTCTTTTTTTGTCACTTTGTTTAGCTAATGTAGAAGCAACCAAACAGCTTCCTTATACTTCTCATTCTGACAAAACTGTAGAAAGGTACCAAACATGCGATCACCCAGAACCTCACCTCTCACCAATATCTGATCTATTAGTGGTGATATTTTGTGTATTTCTATTGCCACCTCATGCCATGGATTAGCAGTGCCCTCTTTACTACTGGAAGCAGTCATCAACATCTTTAAGACTAATCAGACTTGAGAACAAATTTAGAAAACTCATCCTTACAATTGTGTTTCTCCAGAACCACTCTCAGTACCAAATGCCCTAGACTGGGTTCTCTAGAGAAGAAAAACCAGTAAAGTGTATAAATATATATATAAAACAAAAAAACCAAACCCGTTACCATAAAGTCGATTCCAACTCATAACAACACTACAGAGAATTTTATATCAAGGAATGGCTCCCGCGGTTGTAAAGGCTGCAAAGTTCCAAGTCCATGGTTAGATGCAGGGTCTCCTGGCTCACAGGCTGCAGAGACTGACGAATCTCAAGCTACATCATAACTGTCAAACCACTGAGAATCATGGCCCAGCCAAGATGACACACAACCGTAACAATCATAGGGTGCACACACAAAAAAAATTTTTAAGTTTAAAGACACTGATCTTGTCACATGTCACCATGTTACAGTGAGGCCATACCTTTCCACAATTCTTGTGGTTTGTATATGCTACCCCTTCCATTTCCATGTCTTTCCTCATTACCTCCATAGAGAGCTTCAGCTCTTTCTCTAATATTCAATTCTAATGGTTCCTCCTCTGCAAGGCAGCACCAGGCATAGTCACTCTTCTCTGTGCCTCTGGTATTTAAACAATGATTTCAGAAGCTATTATCATAATTGCTTATTCTTTAAAAATATAGATTGTAGACCTGAAAGAAGTCAGACTAAGCCAAGATATATAACTGCCTCTTTATCATTGAATATTTATAAGAAACTGAGATTTTACAACCTCCGTTACAATTTGAAAGATCCTATTTTAAGTCATTCTATATAAGGTAGTACATTTTAAAAAAAGCATGAGTTTCTAGGGATTAATTCCTTCCTATTCATAGTTCTTGTAGATGCAAGTAATAGAAATTTTCCCAAACAAGTTTAAGGAAAGAAACTTCTTAATAATGAATCTCATGGACCTCACAGACAGAACCTGAAGCCAGCCCAGACTCACCAGAACTTGCCTGAAAACTGGAATGTTAGGAACTACAAGGCAGTACAAGGGCATGTGCCACGGTGTCAGACAGCTTGATTCAAGTATGGATACCAAAATATATTAATCATGTAACCTGCAGCAATGTTTTAACTTCTCTATGCTTCCTTTACCATTTTTAAATGGTCCTAATAATAAACCCCTTGTCACATCAATTCCAACTCCCAGCTACCCTGTGCATAGGACCTACTTAATCATTGTTTTGTGAATATTAAATAAGTTAGCACATGTAAAGTACGTTCTTTCTCTCCATGTTATGGGACCTGTCTGCTGTCTGTATATTCTGTCTCAAACTTGTGTTATCTCCTTTTTCCCTATTCAAATGATCAACTGCCTCTGCTTACTGTTTTTGCTCATAGCCCAGTTGACTATCAGAACTCCCAAGTCTACATGGCCTTTCAGCCCTACCACCTACAAGTAAGTCACTATCCACCAGTTTAATTTCTAAGACATAGAATCTGATCTTCTTTAGCTTCTCAAACCAGGCCATGTGACATACAATTCACTGGCCTCACTTGGGTCAGGTGTTCATCACTTCTTGATTCATTAACTGTCATTTGGGAAAGAGGGGGGTGATATGGCAAATAAACTAATTGCTTTGGCAGAAGGAGGACTAGGGACAGGTATGTAGATACAGTTTTCATATCAGTGGAGCTGAGGACATCATGATCATTTCTGTAGATCAGACAAAATTCCAAGACAAAAGCATTATCTCTACACTATTTTACTCCATTTATGATGCACAGTAAATTTATGTTCACATTTAAGCAACTTAGCGTAGTATTAGACACTTAAGAAATCCAATAAATATTTTTATTACTATTCCTCAGATCAAAATGCCATCACTTATTTCTACACCAGTTACAATCCTCCTCATCTTCAAGAACTAACGCAGATGTTTCTTCCTCCAAGAAGCTGTCTCATTATTCTACTCCCAATCAATTGCTCCTTTTTTGTTTTCCTTCATGTTTCCCTGCTTGCAAAACTAATCTAGTAATAATTTACTTCTTTGTTATATTATATTAGTTGTTCACATATTTTCTCCCTTCTTGTCCCCATCACTTATACCCTTCACCCAACTGTTTAGCTGAGGCATTTTCTTAAAGACCATATTTAGACATCATCTTATTCCCCATAAAGCCTTGCTTTATGGAGAACACTGGAGAGATGGATCAGTGATGAACAGAAGGAAGGAAAGAAGGAAAGGGAGGGAGGGAGGTTGTCATGGATTGAATTGTGTTTCCCAAAAATATGTGTCAACTTGGTTAGGCTATGATTCCCAGTATTGTGTGGTTGTCCTCCAGTTTGTGATTTTCCTATGTGTTATAAGTCATAATCTCTGCCTGTGGTTAAAGAGGATTAGGGTAGGATCTAACACCCTTGGTCAGGTCACATCCCTGATCCAATGTAAAGGGGTGTGGCCCACACTAAGAGATAAAAGGAAAGGGAAGCAAGCAGAGAGTTGGGGACCACATACCCCCCAAGAAAGCAGTGCCAGGAGCAAAGCATGTCCTTTGGACCTGGGGTTCCTACGCAGAGAAGCTCCTAGTCCAGGAGAAGATTGATGACAAGGACCTTCCTCCAGAGCCGACAAAGGAAGAAAGCCTTCCCCTGGAGCTGATGTCCTGAATTTGGATGGACTTCTAGCCTACTAGACTGTGAGAAAATAAATTTCTCTTTGTTAAAGCCATCCACTTGTAGCATTTCTGTTATATCAGCACTAAATAACTAAGACAGAGGGAGAGGGAGGGAAGGAGGGAGAGAGGGAAAGGAAGGAAGAAAAGAAGGAATGAAGGAACGAAGGAATGTATGATTTTCAAAGACAGTTCAGTCACACTAACTTATTTTATTCTCACAACACCGTTTTAAGGAAGGCAAGAGAGTTACTCTGAAAATTATTTTAAAAGGAACTGGGATAGGTGACATGCATAAATGACTAGTCATTAAATGTTAAGATAAAGTCTAAATTATAATTGTTTGCCCAATGTGTTTCCCATTACACCAAACTGTATCTCTATGATTCCTGAAAACCAAAAACTAAACCCATTGCCATCAAGTCAATTCTGACTCATAGAGACCCTACAGGACAGAGTAGAACTGTCCAATAGAGTTTCCAAGCAGAGCCTGGTGGATTTGAACTGCCAACCTTTAGGTTAGCAGCTGTAGCACTCAACCATGATTCCTTAGGTATATATAATCCTTACGGATTCCACCTCCTTCCATGATTTGATCTACTATCTACTTATACGCCAGTTTTTTCCAAATCGATTACTTAAGCCCAGAAATTTTCTCCAATCTCCAGGTTTATAAATTAGCTACCCTCCCCCCACCCGAAGGTCTCCCTCTAGATGCACAACAGACAGTTCAAGCCCACCATATTCACCACCTAACCCACTGTCATTCCAATGAAACTTTCTTCTTTCTGTTTTGCAATGAATCTTGTAAAACAGAACCATATAAACCATTCTCAGTTTTCCCTCTCCTTAACCCACCATATTTTATATCCTTAATATCCATATCTTTTCCCAGTGCTAGTACCTTAGTTCTGATCTGCATTATCTCTTACTGGTCTAATATGATTATCACATGTGGTCCACAAACCCACCCTGTGTCCTGTGACTCCATAAATCTTTGATAGCCTCTTCTTTATAATAAATTCAAACATAGCACATAATTCGTATCAAATATTGATTTGAACCACCTTATTTCTTATAATTTTTCATGTTTCATTTGTAATATTATAAGAGATTTTTAATGATGTTGTTTTTAGTGGAGCCCTGGTGGTGTGGTGGTTAAGAGCTACGGCTGCTAATGGAAAGATTGGCTGCTAACCAGAAAGGTCGGCAGTTCAAATCCACCAGCTGCTCCTTGGAAACCCTATGGGGCAGTTCTAGTCTGTCCTATAGGGTCACTATGAGTCAGAATTGACTCAATGACAACGGTTTTGGTTTCGTTGGGTTTTTAATACCTCCTTAAAGAAAGCTGGGTCAATAAATGGAGAAGTTTTTAATTTTTTTTCCCATTAACCTTTAGTAAATTAAATTCAGTCTCTAGGAAAATGTGAAGTTATTTCCTAAAGTATTCCACTCAAAATACATATTATGAGCAAAATAAGTCTTCATGAGCTGCAAAATCATTTAACTGAAGTGTTACTTCTAGCAAGAATGTGTATTTATTTCTGAGCTTGCATATCCATTTGTACCGACAGAGAATTCTAGCTCATAATGCATGGCATTTTTATTTTCATAAATTACAAGACTAAGTTTTGCCACATATTTTGTATCTGGATCACTCATCAACAATGAGCCTGTCAAAATGAAACTATAACACAATTTCCAAATGTGTAGATATATAGATAGAGATAGCTATATAACCAAACAAATTGGCTTTGAGTCAGTTCCAACTCATGATGACTCCGTATGCTGCAGAACTGTGCTCCACAGGGTTTTCAAGGCTGTTGCTTTTCAGAAGCAGATCACCAGGCCTTCCTTCCAAGAAGCCTCTGGGTGAGTTCGAACCAGCTACCTTTCACTTAGTAGTTGAGCACTTAACCATTTGAGTTTGTGCCACACGTAGATTTATGTATATATATATGTGTGTGTATGTGTGTATGTGTATGTACGCATATACATATGTATATATATATGTATGTATAATTATATTTATACATGTATATAGAGAGTCAGCAAAAAAGAGGAAGACCCTTAAGGAGACGGATTGACACAGTGGCTGCAACAATGGGCTCAAGTTTTACAACTATTGTGAGGATGGCGCAGGACCGGGTAGTGTTTCATTCTGCTGTACATAAGGTTGCTTTGAGTCAGAACCAACTTGATGGCACATAACAACAACAAAAACAACATATATATATAATTTCTTTATAATTCTTGAAAGGATGAGGAAAGAGAGAAAGAATGTTTCAGAGAGAGAACACAGAAGAGGCATTTAATTCACAAAACAACTTGGAGTACCAAAATAAGACTTTTTTTTGATTCAGGAGAAAACATTTACTTGTGATTTAAGCATAAATACTACCACTCAGCAAAAACTATACACATACATGTATATGCACATGCACATACACACACATACACACACATACTATACACATATGCATATGCTGTGCTGATCTGTAACCCTGATAAACATGGGTCACATTCACATTGTGTGTCTTAGCAACTAGGCTAATCCATGTGCCATAGAAAACCATAGTAGCCATTTTTGGTTGCTTAGTGTCCATTTAAACTTCTTAATTCTTACATCAAAGCTTCTTGTTCTGCATCTTTCTTTTAATTTTTATTTTTTTTCATTTTTATCATGTTCTATTAACAGCAAAAACCTAAAAACTCAAAAGATACCTTCAGATAAATATCACATTTATGTCCACGCTAAATAAATATAAGGAAAAGACGAAGAATAAGGAGAAAGTTCTCTGGAAGCTCTAATTTTCCTATTGTCAAGCTCTTCTTCCCACACTGAGTTCCAGCCCCACTGGCCTTTGAACAGTTATTCATACACCAAGCTCTTGTCATCCCCGAGGTCTTTCTTCATAATGTTCCCTCTCTCTGGAAGACTGCTCCCCCGCCATTGGCTTGGATAGCTCTTTTCCTTCCTAAAAGTCCCATCATGATCTTTTTTTTTTTTTTTTTTTTTCCTCTTCTCAGAGAGACCTTCTCATACCACAGAGTGTAAGGCAGGTCCCTCTGTTAATCTCTTAAGGCGTCAACTTTTTCCATTATAAAGTTTACCACCATTTATCAGTACAGATTTACCTGTGAGTTTACTAATGTCTGTTTCTTACCCTAGACAATATGTTCTGTAAGTGAAAGTCCTCTGTTTCTTACCATGGTTATGTAGCACTCAGCACAATGTCCCCAACCCCAGCACATGCTAGATACACAATAAATTTTAGGAAGAGAAGAAGGAAGGAAGGGAGGGAGGGAGGAAGGAACAATAGTGATGAAGAGGAAAGCCAGATAAAAAGCATATCACTTTTAGAAAAACAAGGAATGATAAGAAAATAACAAGCAGAAAATAGAGGAAAGATGGAGTCTGTGATGGTTAATGTTTTGTGTCAACTTGGCTAGGCCCTGATTCTCAGTATTATGTAATCACCTCCACAACGTGATCTGATGTGATCAGCCAATCAGTAGTAAGGGAAATTTCCCCAGGGGTGTGGCCTGCACCCAATAGATACATGAACATTCTGGCAAAACTTGCTTGCTTGCTCTGGATCCTGTTTCTGGCTCGTCATCATCTGATCTCCAGTTTTTGGGACTTGAGCGAGCAGCGTGTCATCTGGTCTGCCAACTTTGGGATTCATCAGCTTCCACAACCTCGTGACTCGTGAGCCATTTCCTTGAGATAAATCTCTCTCTCTCTCTCTCTCTCTCTCTCTCTCTCTCTATATATATATATATATATATATATATATATATATATATATATATATATACACATATATAGAACCCTGGTAGTGCAGTGGCTAAGAGCTCGGCTGCTAACCAAAAGATAGGGAGTTCGAATCCACCAGCCACTCCTAGGAAACCCTAAGGGGCAGTTCTTCTCTAACCTATTGGGTCACTATGAGTCAGAATCCACTCAATGGCAATGGGTTTGTTTGTTTGTTTGGAGTTTTTTTTTTGGTTTTGTGTATGTGTGTGTGTGTGTATATATATATATATATCTATATACATGCTTTGCTAGTTTGCTTCTCTAGAGAATTCAGCCTAAGACAGAGTCCAAGAAGAAAAGTGTTCTAAGCTGATGGGAACAGAAATAAAAAGAAAGATTAAAATAAAAACAAAATCATCTCTGATGACAGCCCAGCCAATCCAACATTTTTCCATGAATATCAACTAGAAAACCAGGCTGAAACAGGATTATGACTGTCACCAATGAAAAATTGTCATGCCGATGTCTCCTTGTAATGCATGCATTGGTTTATGGACCCAAACTCCTTGAGTCAGCACCACAAATCTGGCTAATGTTTTTTAGAGCAGCATTTACCCTTTAGGGCTCTGATTTAGCTGACTGATGTGTAAAGCCCCTGTAACCAGTTACCTTGCTATTGATTACACATCTGTGAGGCTCATAGACTCATATTTTTCTCACTAAGGTCAGCATTACCTTAAGCCCCGTGCCCTGGTGTTGAGCTGTCAGCATTAGAGGGCATGACATAAATTCAGGTTATACTTTGGCCACATACACCTTATACCCCTGGTATTTCTTTAGATGAATATGGAAGACATTGATCTAAAATTCTCTGCTAGTAAATGAGTGCGTGTCAGTAAACTCTGGTTTAAGGCCAAAGCCTGTTGTTATCTCTCCCTTGTACATAAGCAAAGCCGTGCCTTGAAGTTGTCAGAGGACAATCCCAAGTGAATTTAGGTAACAAATATGCAGCTGTCAATGAAGTCTACCATGATAACCCTGTTTAAAATTTCAAAATGACCCTTTCTCCCACATTTTCAATCCCTCAATTTGCTCTACCTTTTTTTATTACACTTATTACCTCCTCATATATTTGATTTATACCATTTATTATTTATTTGCTTCTCCTCCCAGTGGAACATAAGGTGCTTTAGGTCAGGGATATCATCTATTTTGCTCACTAATATATTCCTAGCACCTAGAACAGTGTTTGCCACATAATAGATACTTAATTAATATTTTTCTAAGTAAGGAATCAATAAGAAAAAAAAAGAATGAAGATCAGTACACTATATTGTGGGAGGGAGGAGGCAGGTATATAAAGACAGAAACATGATCTTTGCCTTTGAAGAGCTTATGATTTAGTTGGGAAAACAAACAAGCATTCAGGAAATTGGACAATAATTCAAATGAGATAACATGCATTGATCAATGTAATTACATACATTAATAAATGCAATTAAACCATAAGGAAAGCAACTTACTGTGGGAGGAATAATACTGGATTTCAAAAGTTGGGATTGAATCTTGGCTCTACCACTTACCAACAATATTGTTTCAGACAAAGTTACTTAGATCCTCTGAATTTCAGATTCCTTATTCATGTAAATGAATAATAATAGTTTCCCCATGGGACTCTTGTGAGGTTTAAGTAAGGTAAAACAAGTGAAAGTAAATGGATAATAGTATTTCATCAATAAATGTCTACTGAAAGAAAGGACTTTCCCGTTTACAAATAAGAAAGGAAACAGAATGGTTAGGTTACTTGCTCAAGGTCATCTAGTTAATGTCAGATTAACCAGTTGCCAATGAGTCATCTCTGACTCATGACAACCCCATATGTGTTAGAGTAAAACTGTTCTCCATAGGGTTTTCACTGGAAGATTTTTTGGACATAGATCACCAGGCCTTTCTTCTGAGGCATCTCTGGATAGACTCAAACCTCCAACCTTTCAGTTAGCAGCCAAGCACATTAGGAATCCTGGATCTCCTGATTCTCAGCCCAGTGTTACTGAAAATAGACCAGCATAGTTCCTACACTGTCCCCTTGACTTTATTCTTATGAGCAATTCTGTTTCTCACACGTAAGAAGAATTTATCATTTGTTCTAGAAAAGGAGCATCATTTCCCTGAAATGCCTTCATTAGGCTCCAAGATGTCTAAGCTCTGTCTCCCTTGAATTGGTTTACTTGTGAAGTAGGAATTTGCTTTACAACTTCTTTGCAGAGTCTGAAGGGTTTATGGCCATGTGGTGTCAATAGGAGCTCTAAGATGCTTTCAGTGCCATTTACTAGCTTCAGAGTTTTCAAACTGTAGGAGACTGTTTGTTCTGAAAAGACTGGAGTTTGAACATTAGATGGGAGAAGCCTTCATACTTTTCCTCTTCCTCTCAAATGGTACAATCACTTCTGATGGTCCATCCCACAGTCAAAGGAGCATTCTCATCCCCTGGGGATAATATGATCAGTACTAACATGATGCGTTTTTAATGGCAACACATCAGCTTGTCCTGTCACAAGGCTTCTGACAAGCTGGGTGGGACTGCTTTGGTCAGTCTCATGCCCTTTTTGTAAGTGGAAGTAAAGGTATCCAGGGAGCCAGCAAATCCACTGGCTCAAACTCCAGAAGCCTGGAGTACTGAATCTATGACCATGAGCATTCTACTTCCTCACTTTCAAATGCATATGCTAGGGAGGTGTAAACAAGGGGATAGAGTAACTAAGGCTCAGAGGCCTCAAAGTGATTCACCATGCAACACATTTAGCCCCACAGGAATCCTAAGTTATGTGGTACTAGTACCAGTTGCTACTGAGTCAATGCCTACTCATGGCAACCCCATGTGTGTCAAAGTAGAATTGAGCTCCATAGGGTTTTCAATGGCTGATTTTTCGGAAGTAGATCACCAGGCCTTTCTTCCAAGGTGCTTCTGGATGAGCTCAAACCTCCAACTTTCAGTAAGCAGCTGAGGCATTAACTATTTACACCACCCAGAGACTCTAAAAATAATGCTGAGGGGCAGGGCATTATTAATAGTAAGATACCTATTTAAGAAAAAGCTCTTTGTTGTCAAAGAATATAAACCCACTCTAACTAGTTCAAGTAAAAAAGGTGTGATGGTTGTAGAGATATCACCATCTTTGGTAATTTAAGAGCAGGATATGCAGTAGACTCAAACAATTCTCTCAGTCTCTCAAATGCCCCAGTGGCTCTTGTCTGTTATAAACTGAGAATCTGTTTCATATTCCTCCCTCTGATGATCAGCTCTTTTCTCCTCACTCATCAATAGTCATATGACCTTTCAGGTCGAATTCTCAATGTTAACCGGTCCAGTGTTTTGATGTCTCAATTCCCATATTCCTAAAGAATGAGAGAAGAATCTCATTGCCTGACCAATCTTCTAACCAGGTCACTGCATGGCTGGGAACCCTGGGGTTGGTGGGATCATATGGGCAGCAGGGTCTATAGTGATGGCAGTTCCTGCAGAAATCTGGGACTGAAAATAAACAGAACCCCCATGAATGAGATAAATACTTGCTCATTAATTCTGAAATCAATCTCCCTGTCACTACCTTATTTCAGCTGGGGCTGCTGTCATCACTCACCCTTATCCCTGTATTGCCTCTTAACTTGTCTCCTTAAATCCAGAGTCTCCTCTTCTGAACACTTCCCATCTGCAACCAGGATGATTTTACTGTGTCATTCCCCTGCTCAAACCTCTAAAATGGCTCCCTGTTTTCCTGCAAAGAGGACAAAATCCACAATTTTTTAAATGACATAGGAAGCCCCATCTGGCCCACCATTATATTCTCACACCTCTCTGCTCCTTGCACTCCCTCCAAACCACTGCTCCGGGGTACAGACCAACTAACTACTTACAGTCTTTTAAACACACCAGGCTCTTTGTTGTCTCCAAGACTCAGCATATTCTGTTTTTTTCTACCTGGCATCTCTCTTCCTTCCTTACACCTGCCTAGCTATATTTGTCTTTTAGAATCCAATTTAGATGCAAAATTCTCAAAAAAGCCTTCCTGGATTTCTCACATACTAAGACAGGCATCCTAAGTTTATTACTATTCTAGCACTTACTACACTCCATCATCATGGAGTGTTAACTTTTCTATGCGCCCCACCCCCACCACACTGTCAGCACCCAAAAGGCAAAGCCTTTGTGAAATGCATTGTATACTCAGAGTCTATCACCTAGCAGGTATTCAGTAAATATTTCTTGAATGAATGAATGCATGAATGGATGAATGAGAAGGTGAAGGCCTTCAAAGATCTGTATTTCCTTCCCAGTTCTAGCCTTTCCTTCCAGATGGGTATTCAGTCACTACTTGATAACCTCCATCTTCTTTCTGTACCATGTTGACAATGTAAAACAATCCAAAGAGATCACAAAGCATAGTTCCCATAGTTTTAAAATCCAGAATTCGCAGGAAATGTGTCAGTATAACCTATATGCCTTCCCAAAAATATACTTCAAATGATTGCAAAAGATATTACTTCTCTCCTCTGCCAGTATCAACTCTCAGACTTATTCCCCAGCACAGGGTAATTGAAGATACTTGGAATTGGCCTGCTGACAGGGGCTTAGATATGCACATGATCAGAGATATGCCTCTGAGTTCCAAAACCCCCACTGTCCTTCTACTCTAACAAAAAAACAGAAAATTAAAGTCCTCAACTGAGAATGTAACTTTAGCCTCCTAAATGACACACCAATACATCCCTGTACAACTCTCACAAGGTCACAGTGTGAAAGCCAACCTTGCTCAGACTAGGAAAAAATATGAGACCTTATGCCATTAAAAAAAAAAAAATCAATTTTTTTCTTTGTGTCTATCAAATTAAGCTGCTAATAGCTTTTTACTAAGCTTAGTTTCTACCTACCATTTGAAGAATATTTGGTAGAACCCACTTACAGATAAGGTCCTCATATCTCTGCAGGTCCACAGGTTACACCTCCAGAGCATACCTAATACACTGGAATCTGTCTGCAGGATTGGTGGGTCTCATTAAAAGCTTGGCAAGAAGACAAAAAGCTGCTTAACTTTTCAACTACCCAGAAACACAGCCTGCTTAACATGAGTGGACGTTTAGTAGTTTCTTAAACAAGATTCTAACCAGCTTTTAAATCTATTAATCATCTCCCATGATTGTGCCCAGAAGCACCAGAAATGCAATCACTTTACTCTTAGCCCACCAGCAGAAGCAATTTGTGTGAGTTTTTAAATGATATCAACGGTAAAATCAGGGTAAGAGTTCTATTTAATTTTTAAGTTGAAGCTTTCAACTAGTGAATATTTTCTTTCTTCTTCTTTTAAAATTTTTAAATTAAATCTCTATTTAAGTCTCCTACACTGTCTTCATCAGGCTTCCTACAATGAGCTTCTCTCTAATTCAGCGCTTTTTCTGTATCTCAGGATCGGTTTTCATGAGTACATAGCGTGTGCTGTAAATGATAATGTGGCAGCTAACTACCTTACTCATGGCACCTGGGACTCCTGTCTGGGGCAAAAATAGCAACAACTGGGACATTATCTTCCCTAAGATGAGTTCTTTGTCCAGGGTGAGTGACCACATTT
Organism: Dugong dugon; assembly: GCA_030035585.1. NCBI lineage: Eukaryota > Metazoa > Chordata > Mammalia > Sirenia > Dugongidae > Dugong > Dugong dugon. Next base: position 105,125,305 of record CM057460.1, on the reverse strand, counting down.
CAGTCTTGTCTATTTATTAGCTTCAAGAATCCTAACCTAAGACCAGACTTCTGTCATGGTGATGAGCCTCTGCAAAATGCTGACTTATTCCAAATCTAAAGGGAAAGCTATTTACCAAAAATAAAACACACTCATTTTGTTTCAGTGCAGAGGAGTTCTGTTTTGTTTTGTTTTGTTTTCCTCAGACCTTCTAGGCAAACGGTAGTTTTAGGATTAAATAAGTATAATACAGTTTGTGTTTGGGAGTGTTATTAGTTTCCTCAGGCTGCCGTAACAAAGTACTACAAAGTGTGTGGCTTAAAACAACAGAAATTTGTTCTCTCACAGTTCTGGTGGCTAGAAGCACGAAATCAAAGTGTCAGCAGGGCCATGCTTCCTCCAAGCCTCCAGAGGAAGATCCTTCCTTGCCTTTTCTAGCTTCTGGTAGCCCCAAGCATTCCTTGGCTTGTGGCAGCATAACTCTCATCTCTGCCTCCATCTTCACGTGGTCATCTTCCCTCTGTGACTCTGCCAGTCTCTCTGTCTCTTTTCCTCTTCTTATAAGGACACCAGTCATGTTATATTTAGGACCTACTGTACTCAGGTAGTAGGAGCCCTAACGGTTAAGAGCTCAGCCGCTAACCAAAAGGTCAGTAGTTCAAACCCACCAGCTGCTCTGTAGAAGAAAGATGTGGCTGTCTGCTTGGAAACCACATAGGGTAGTTCTACTCTGTCCTATAGGGTCACTAAGAGTTGGAATCGACTTGATGGCAACAGGTTTTGGTACTCCATTTTGATCTCAACTTAGCTAAATTAAAGATCCTGTTTCCAAATAAGATCATATTATTTACAATAATATTTGGAATTATAAGGACACTTTTCACTCCAGTACAGGTAGTATGGCCACATTCTCCAGGCATCATTCTGTTACTCAGCTCCATCATTTGCTATGATAGTCTTGCTCACAGCGTATCACTTGCTATCAATTTATGTTTTATAAGTTTGGGTCTCAGCAAGTATGTGTACCTTCACTGCCTACAAATTACATTCATATCCCAGTTCCTTCCAAAATCAAGAACATATTCATCCAAATATAGTTGGTCATTAAACCTTTCGAAAAAACCTTCATGTTCCCACCTAGTCGCTACTCACTACTACTCACTTCTCAGCCCTCTACAATATATCTTCCACTTTCACCACTCTACTGGATTACCCTCTCGAAAATATACCACTAGTCTCCCGGTGGCCCTTTCCTAGACCTCTTCTTCTAAGCCTTGCTGAAGACTAAGGACAGGTGAGCACCATTTTATTTTAAAAACATTCCACCTTAGTTTCTAAAACTTTGAGATAAGCTTGTTTTGGTCTATCTCTCCAACTGCTCTTTCTCTGTCTTAAACTTCTTCCTCCTTTTGACCCCAGAACTGGATATTATTCAGGGTTTCTTTCTTAACTTTGGTCTTTTTTCTCCTTTCTCTTCCTCCTCCTTCTTCTTTTTTTGCTCCACGTTGTTTCTCCTTAAGTAATCACTTTTACTTTGACGGTCATCAGCTTGAGAACTTTCCCAGACGTGTGAGCCCCATTCCTAACTGCCTGCTGATTCATAGGAGTGTCAAGTTCAATGTGTTGAACTCGTTACTGTGCTCTTCAAACACACTCTTCCTTTATTGCCATCATTCTCCCTGTTACTGTGACTTAAAACAACTTTTTCTCTCTTCTTCCCCTCTGTTAGAATTCTTGCTAATTCATTCATTCAACTTTCAATTCAGTAATATTTATTGAACACCTGTCATATGCCATGTGTATGTAAATACATTTGTACCCACAGCATCCAGTTTATTGTTTCTCTATTTGCATTAAACCTCTCATGTTTGTTTTCTCTTCTCAGTCCCTACTGCCACAGTCCAATTCTTGGAAATAATTATTTCTTACTTAGATTATTATAATTATAATATAATACAGTTATAACTGATTCCCTTTCCTCAATCTCTCCTCTGTCTAACCTCTTATAGACATTGTTGTGACATTAATTTTTTGAAGAACAGAAAATATACCTATTCAAAGGCCATTGTCTAGTCTCCTTTCCTACCAAATAAGATTAAATAACATTCTCATTGCAAATCAACTCCCCATGCACATTTTCCAAGCTTATTTATTTCTTCCCTTTCCATGAACACTATAGTCTCATGAAATCAGACTATACAATTCTACCCTTTCTCCCATCCACGTCTTTGACAATGCTCATTCCTTCATTTAGAATTCTATCTACGTATTGAACATCTCCACATCTCCTTGTCAAGAAATGTGAAAGGCCTGAGATTTTATCTTACTTTCAAGCTAATAAGTTATCATGTCGTAGTTTCACAGTTTCACGGATGCTGGGGAAACAAACAGAAAACTCCCACAATAGAACAAAGGATTTTATTACTAACAACAATAACAAAAGCCAGAGAATGAGCACTTTTTTTGCACCATGCCCCAAGCACCATTTCTCACAGGCCAACATGAAGAGGGCTCAGTAATACCTGCATACACAGTAGGTTGCATTACAGGAGAGGAACTCTGAGTTTAGAGAAATGGAATCTTTCATACTGGACAGTAAGCATGTCAGCCCTTTGCTCCAGAAGGACACACTATCCATCTTCCAAAGCTGTTCACTATACAAAGATCTTTAAAAAGATACTCCATAAAATGGTAAATGGCATTTTTGGTCATGTGGTCTCATATGAGCTCACCTCAAACACTAGCCACTTACACTTGCAAATAAGATCTTTCTCTTCCCAATTTTCATGACATTTTCTCTATACTGTTCTTTTTAAGTCCATATCTTTTACAATGTACTATACTTACTTTTGGAGCCCTGGTGGCAAAGTGGTTAAGAGCTCGGCTGCTAACCCAAAAGACTGACAGTTCGAATCCACAAGCTGCTCCTTGGAAACCCTACGGCACATTTCTACTCTGTCCTATAAGGATGCTATGAGTCAGAATCGACTCAACAGGAACGGGTTTTTATACTTACTTTTACCTTTCTGCCCTACAAGACTGTAGGTCCTTGAGCTCAAAGTTCCACCCTAGCACATAGTAGATATATATATGGATCCCTGGCGCACAATGGTTAAAGCGCTTGGCTTCTAACCAACAGGTCAGCAGTTCGAAACCACCAGTCACTCCACAGAAGAAAAGTTCCGGCAATGTGCTCCCATAAATATTATAGCCTAGGAAACCCTATGGGGCAGTTTGACATAGAGTCACTATGAGTTGGAATCAACTTGATGGCATACCATCACCACCACAACAACAAAGAGTAAGCAAGTTAGATAACTTAGATGAAATAGAAAAAAATCCTGAAAGACACAAATTACTGAAATTTATGCAAGAAGAAATAGAAAATCTGTATAGACCTATGACAAGTAAAGAGATTGAATTAGTCATTTAGAAACTTTCCAAAAGGAAAAGCCCAGGAAAAGGTGGTTTCATTAGTGAACATTACCAACCATTTAAAAGAATAGTAACACTTATTCTTCACAACCTCTACCAGAAAATAAAAGAGGAGAGAACATTTTAAAACTCATTCTGTGAGACCAGTATTACCCTGATACCAAAACAAGGCAAAGACTCACAAGAAAAGAAAACAACCAACCAATATCCCTTATGAATAAAGATGCAAAAATCCTTAATAAAATACTAGCAAAGCAAAGCAAAGGACATATTAAAAAGGATTAAAAAGGATTTTACAAATATGATTTATCCCAGAAATGCAAGGTAGGTTTAACATCTGAAAATCAAATAATGTAATATAGCATGTTAATTAAGGACAAAAATTATATAATCATTCCAATAGATACAGAAAACCATGAAAAACAAACAAACAAACAAAAATCCAATAACTTTACATGATAAAAACACTCAGCAAACTAGTATTAAAAGGAACTTCCTCAACCTGGTAAAGGGCATTCACAAAAAATTCACGGCTAACATCGAAGTCAATGATGAGCTGTGTATATTTTCTTAAAAAATAAAATTAAATAAACTTTTTTTAAAAGTCAATGGTGAAACACTACATGCTTTCCCCCTAAGATCAAGATAAGACTAAGATGTCCACTCTTTTCACTTCTATTCAGCATTGTACTGGAGGCTCCATCCAGGGCAATGAGGCAAGAAAGAAAAAGGTGGAGGGACCTAGATTGGAATGGAAGTAAAACTATACTCACAGATGAGATGATTTATTACATAGAGAATTCTAAGGAATGCACCAAATTAAAAATAAAAATAAAAACTCTCAGCAAAGTTTCAAGATATGAGACCAACATATAAAAACTAGTTTTATTTCTACATAATAGCGAGGAACAATCAGAAAATGAAATTAAGAAAACAACTCCATTTACAATAGCATCAAAAAAATAAAATAAAATACTTTGGATAAATTTAACAAAAGAAATAAGATGCAGTCTGAGAAAACTATAAACCATTGTTGAAAGAACTTAAAAAATATATAAATAAATAGTAATACATTCCAGATTCATGGATTGAAGAAATTAATACTGGTAAGATGCTAATATTCCCCAAATTGATTTAGAGAGTCAACACACTGTCTACCAAAATTCCAGCTGGCTTTTTTTCTCCCAGAAATCGATAAGCTGATCCTGAAATTCATAAGGAAATGCAAGGCGCCCAAAATATCCAAAATAATATTGAAAAACAGAAAAGATTGTGGGCTCACACTTTCCAATTTCAAAAGTTACTACAATTTGTTACAAAAGTTACAGTAATCAAGACACTGTGGTAAGCTAAAGTAATCAAGACAGAGTGGTACTAGAATAAGGATAGGCATATAGATCAATGGAATAGAACTTACAGTTAAAAAGTAAACTCTAATGTTTACAGTCAATTGATCTTTGACAAAGGTGTAACCCAATAAGGGAGCATCCTACCTGCTGTGACCCATCAAGTCAAATTGAGAGACACCAGGCCTTTGAGAAAGAGAAAGTAGGCTTTACTGCAAGTTGGTCAAGCAAGGAGCTGGGAGATTAAGTCTCAAATCAAAGTCCATGAGGCTGGGAATTCCAGGGTAATTATAAGGTTCAGGATAAGGAAGTTATGCATAATTCATGAAGCTTCTGAGAATAGGCAGGCAATTCCAGGAACTAACGTGTGGGGGTGCAGTGGGGGGGGTGCTGCAGCATGGCGGCTAGGGGGTGTGTTTTTTTCAAGTATAACGCATGAAGTTCATCTAAGGACAGCTTTGCGGCTTACTGTGCATGTCTGAATGGAGGGGGAGAACTAAGTGGTCTTGGGCTGCTACACAGAATGGGAGCACAGTGAAATTGCCTTGGGTTGCTACACAGGATGCCTTATCAGGAACTCACAGACCCAGGGTGTGATGGAAGGAGGGGGAACCATTTAACCCTGTCTGTTACAAAGGGGCCAAGGTAATACAGTGGGGAAAGTATAGTCTTTTCAACAAGTAGTGCTGGTACAACTGCATATCCACATACAAAAGGATGAATTTAGGCCCTTATCTCATGCTCTACACAAAAAATTAACTCAAAGCGAGTAACAGTTTTAAATTTAAGAATTAAAACTAAAATCTCTTGGAAGAAAATACAGGAGTAAATCATCGTGAGCCTTAAGGCAGAGTTCTTAGATATGACACCAAAAGCACATGTAATAAAACAGAAGATTGAAATGTTGGACTCCATCAAATTAAAAACTATGTGCATCAAAGGACAACATAGAGCAAGTGAAAAGACAAGCCACAGACTAGGAGACAATATTTGCAAATAATATATCTGATAGGAACTTGCATTCAGAATACATAAGTAACTTGTACAAGTGAATAATGAAGCACAAATAGCCCAATTTTTAAATAGGCAAATAATCTGCATATGCATTTCTTCAAATAAGTTATGCAAATGTTTAATAAATGCGTAAAAATATGTGCAACCACAGTGAGATACCTCGTCATACCCATTAGTGTGACTATAATAAAAAAGACAATAAACAGTGTTGGTGGGGATGTGGAGAAATTAGAATCTTCATACATCGAGCCCTGGTGGTGAAGTGGTTAAGAGCTTGGCTGCTTTCCGAAATGGAATCTTGGATACCCTATGGGACAGTTCTACTCTGTCCTATAGGCTCGCTATGAGTCGGAATTGACTTAACAGGAACGGGTTGGGTTGGGTTTTATATATTGCTAGAGGTAATGTAAAATGATGCAGCCACTTTGGAAATAGTTTGACAGTTCCTCAGAATATTAAACATAGAGCTATCATAAAAAAAAATTAAAAATAAAAGTTACCATACAACCCAGCAATTCCACTACTATGTATATAACCAAAAGAAATGAAAACATATATTCACACTCAAAAAACACATACACGAATGTTCATAGCGGCATTATTCATAATAGCCAAGAAGTGGAAGCAACACAAACGTTCATAGCTGGATGAATGGATAAATGAAATGTGGTATATCTATACAATGGAATATTATTCAGCAATACAAAGGAATATGTTGAATACATGAATACAATGAATACACTGTAACACTGATACATACTACAACATGAATGAATCTTGAAAAGATTATGCTAAGTGAAATGAGTCAGTCAGAAAATATCACACCTTTTATGTTGCCATTGTAATAAATGTCTGGAATAGGCAAATCTACAGAGTCAGAAAGTAGGTAAGTGGTTGCTAAGGGTGAGGCGTGGTTAAAGGGGATGGAGATTAGCTGCTAATGGGTACAAGATTTCTTTGGGGGGTGATTAAAATATACTAAAATTAGATTGCATTGATGGTTGATCAAATCTGTAAATATTATACTAAAAAACAATCAATTGTACATCCTGAATAGGTGAACTTTATGGTATGTAAATTACATTTGGTTCTCATTATTTGCTGATTTAATATTTGAGAATTTGCCTACTCACTAAAATTTATTTATAAGCTCCAAACCAATGTTTGTAGCACACTGTCAGACATGCACATATGCAAAGAAAAGAAAAAAGAATGGCCAGACACACTTATTCCCAGCTGAGATGGAGTGAGGTGGGTCTGGTATTTGCTAATTCAGTGTTTGGGCAGCTTTATAGAACTTAACTACCATAAATAAAAAGAATCAACCGTAAACCCAATAAAGCTGTTTAAAATAGAAGGGGAGGAAAAGAAGTGGTGGTAAGAAGGGAAAAAAAAAAAAAAAATAGAATTAGAATGGTTAGGGAGAGTAAAAGGAATGAAGAAAGGGAAATGTCATGGATCGAATTGTGTCCCCCAAAAACGTGTCAACTGCTAGGCCATGATTCCCAGTACTGTGTGACTGTCCACCGTTTTGTCATCTGATGTGATTTTCCTATGTGTTGTAAATCCTACCTCTACAATGTTAATGAGGCAGGATTAGAGGCAGTTATGTTAATGAGGCAGGACTCAATCTATAAGATTAGGTTGTGTCTTAAATCAATCTACTTCAAGATATAAAAGAGAAAAGCAAGCAGAGAGACAAAGAGACCTCATACCACCAGGAAAGTACTGCCAGGAGTGGAGAGTGTCCTTTGGACACTGGGTCCCTGCTCTGAGAAGCTCCTAGTCCAGGCAAGACATTCCTCCAGAGCCTGCAGAGAAAGCCTTCTCCAGGAGCTGATGCCCTGAATTCGGACTTCTAGCCTCTTAGACTGTGAAAAAATAAACTTCTGTTTGTTAAAGCCATCCACTTGTGGTATTTCTGTTATAGCAGCACTAGACAACTAAGAAAGTAAAAAGAGATTGCAGTATAGGAATTGCCAATAGTAAAATGAATAAATATTTTAGGTGAATAGATATCCAACAATAAAGTGTTAAGTCAGCCCTTATCTGTTCTTATCTCTATGTAGCTACACTAAAGGGATCCTTAACTAATGTCAAAATATTTCTACTATAATGAAAGAAAAAGTTAATTTCCTAGATTCCTCCTCCAATAACAGTGAGGACCACGATGCTGAGACCCTGTCAGGATTTAGTACAGGCAGTCCCCGGATTATGAACATCAGATTTACAGACAACTTGTACTTGCCCTTAAATGTTATATAAATTTGCCCTCACTTTGAAACAATTGAACCAAACCCTATTCACAACAAATTCTTCATCACAATCAGCTTCACTTGCTGCAGGGGCAGCTTTTAAATGATTGAAAAAGCTTCTAGCCTTTTGTTGCACTAAAATAAGGCTAAAAAAGAACTGTATACATCTGTTCTGACTTACCTACAAATTCTGAAAGACATAGTAGGAATGGATCTTGTTCATAACCCAGAGATTGCTTCTATATAAGAAGCCTGAATCAGGTGCAGAGATAGCAGTGCCATCTGCTAAGGGTTTAAGTATCTGTCTTCATTTGGGAAAAAAAAAAAAAATTCTAGGAATATCTTTTGGGGAGAGATGCCAAATTAAAAACAAAACAAACCAAATCCTAGCCTAATTAGATAGAAATGTTGTGCAATGGAAACTAAGAATGTATTTAAATTTATAGATCTGACCTAAAAAAATTCTTGTTCTTATTAGTTGGAAACTGCGTCATCTTTTTATAGGGCACCTGAAGACTTAGGGATGCACTGTGAATGAGTAACAAAAGGCAACATTACTGCATGGACAAAAATTAAATGGTATATATCACAGCTACAAAGCATCATTAACAAAAACATACTAATAAACTTTCTGCAAAAATCTTTGTTCATTCACTTATCTATTTAGTAAATATGTGATTGTTTTCCAAGTCAAGCACCATGAAAGATGCTAAAGGTACAGAGATCAATCAGGCTAGATCTATACACTAAAGGTGCCCACTCTATGGGGTAACTGATCATCTCAGATACTATGATAGAAATCTGTGTGTCTGTTGTGTGCTGTCGAGTCAATTCCAACTCACAGCAACCCTGTAGGACAAAGTAGAACTGCCCCTCATGGTTTCCAAGGCTGTAAATCCTTATGGAAGCAGATTGCCACATCTTTCTCCAACAGAGTGGCTGGTGGGTTTGACCCACCGACCTTTTGGTTAGCAGCCGAGCTCTTAACCACTTCACTACCAGGGCTTCTATGATAGAAGTCCAAATATATGGGTGCCCAAAGTGGCTGTTGAGGAACGGCTCCAGAAAGGTTATTTTAGCTGAGGTTCTAAAGGTGAGTCTACCAGTCCGGCATGCCTAATTAGGAATTGAGAAAAATTCTGAACAGAAAAATCAGAGGAGAGAAAAAGCATGACACAATTGATGTGTCCGTAAACAGGAGTAGTTCAGTGTGTCTGGGACCAATCGTTGGAGAGATGTGTCAGTGGAGTAGAAACAAGGCTGGAGAAACCAGGCTGTCTTTGCCATGCTAAGGAATTTGGACTTTATTCTATGAGAAATGGGAACATTGAGGACTTTTGAGTCTGAAGAACGAAAGATTAATTTTACACGTAGAAAGATTAAGATGCTCTGACAAGACTGGGAGGGATGGTTAAAAGTTAGAGAAAGCTTACTGCAAGGCAGATGGTTATCTCCTGAAGCAGGCAATAGCGGTGAGAATGGAGAGGAGAGAACTTTTGCAATAGTTGCTAAGCAGATAAGATTCAGAGGTTTGGGCTTTGACTGAAAATAGGGAGGAGGATGGTGAAGAAAAGGGAGAAGCAATACTACTATGAAGGAATTTCAGACTGCATTCCTTGCCTGTCCCCTTCACATTAGGAATGCTGGTATCATTCAGTAAACTCGGTTTCATTTTCATTATTTAATGATCCACAAGTGTGCTTTTCAGAATTGGTTTATCCATAGGAAATATTTAATCTAAGGCTGATTTCCTTCCTGCTCCTCTACATGCCATTGGGATGTTTTCCTCCACTATCATAAGATGCTTAAACCCATTCAAATTAGTTTTAATATTAGTCTAAAGAAGATCTAATTAGGAACATAAACCTGATGCCAAAAGTATTGCAATGTCTCCACTAATTTAGATAATTAAGAATTTACTGTCAATTGAAAATGTCAAATGTAGTTAATATGTGGAGCCAAGAGTAGAATTTGTTCCCCCTGAACTTTTGGTCTCTTTCCTCCTAGTCCCAAAAACAGATTAAAATAATTTACAAGTTTTGTGCCTTTTAGCGCTAGAAAGATACTTGAGAATTTGCAGTTTTGTTTTGTTTTTGTTTTACCTGTATTATGTATAATTTATTTTTCTCAGGGATTTCTGAGGATATCACCAGCTTCTGGAATGTAGGGCCATGCTCAGGAGTGGCTTTGCCTTTCTATGAGACACAGATTACTTACTGCTGAATTTCAGTGGTAGATGTGGCCAGGTTTTGACTTTTTAATAAAGTCCTTGTTCTGCCGGAAACCCAAACCAAACTGACTGTCATCAAGTCGATTGTGACTCACAGAAACCCTATAGGGCAGAGTAGAACTGTTCCTTAGGGTTTCCAAAGAGTGGCTGATGGATTCGAACTGCCGGCCTTTTGGTTAGCAGCCAAGCTCCTAACCACTGCACCACCAGGGCGATTTTGCCCTGTAGGAAATATTTGGCAGTATCTAGTGACTTTTTTGGTTGTCACAACAGATGGGCCCCTACAGTTATTCAATTGGTAGAGATCAGTTATGCTTCTAAACATCTTACAATGCACAGGACAGCCCCCATATTAAAGAATTATCCAGCCCAAAATGTCAATAGTGCCAAGGTTGAGAAACCGTCATTTATGCTGATTTGCATGATTCTATGACAAGGTGAGAAGTTGCAACTGCAGCTGACTGCTACACTTCATCTATTGGTGGAGTCAAATTCAAATTATAGGCTGCCCTTCAGGACCTCAAACTCATCTCACCAGACAGGATGTGCACAACCTAGGCTACAGTTAAATGGAATGCCTTTTTGATTCTTCCACACACCCTCCCACACAGCTCTGTCTATTCTTTACTAATTCTACCTTGGACTGTTCTGTTTCCATTTGCTGAACTATTAGCCTCTCCTCCCCATCCTCATACATCCAAACCATGTGAGTTTTCCATTTCTAAGTCAAAATCAACTCAACGGCAACAGGTTTGGTGTTTTAACACCAAGCCTGTCATAATTCTGCATGTCCCTGTCTCTGTCACAGGGACAAGATCTCTGTCCCCATAATCTCCTATAAATTTCTGTGATGTTTATCATCTTCTGTTTTATATTATGATTTTCAGCAAATATCTGTTCCCTAGTATTAGATTGTCAGCCCCTTTTTATAATACATACTTTTTATGATAGTGATAATAAAAATTAATATTTATTGAACATTATGAGCCAGATAGCATGCTAAGTACTTTACATGGATTGTTTCATTAAATATTTTGTTTATATTTAAGAATAATATTCAAATAGTTAACAACTGGAGCCCGGGTTAAGAGGTAGCGCTGCTAATCAAAAGGCTGGTAGTTTGAATCCACCGACTACTCCTTGGAAGCCCTATGGGGCAGCTCTACTCTGTCCTATAGAGTCACTATGAGTCAGACTCTCTCAACAGCAACATGTTTGACTTTGGTTTGTTAGTTAACAACTGTTATAGCACAGGCACAGACCAACTAAAACAAACGCCAGCCATAAATAACGGGTACGTACAAACAGGAATGTGCTAGTGAACATTAGCCCAGCTTCTCTATTACCTCACGTGCAAATGGGAATCAATAAAAATTTGTAGGATAAATTGGTAAGTCATTGCCGATATCACATAACTTTAGCAGGAAATCCTATTTGTTTTCTTCACCACTGCCTCCCCAGCAATTAGACCGGGGCCAAGAATATAGAGGTGTTTGTAGCTATTTGTGAAATAAACAAAAAATTAAAATGATTTTGGACAGTCCGAATTTTCTGTATGCCAGACACACATTGAATATGCTTATTACATTATTTTAATCTATGCAACACCACCACCAAGAAAGCATTATTACCACAATATTATGAAACTAAGACACATAGACACCACTCATCTGTCAGTTTGTCATACTGTAGTAGCGTGAGTGTTACTGTGATACTGGAAGTTTTGCCAAGCAGGGATAACTTGGTAGACAAGTTTCAGTGGAGCTTTCAGACTAAGACAGACTAGGAAGAAGGACCTGGCATCAACTTCTGAAAAAAATTAGCCAGTGAAAACCTTATGAACAGCAGCAGAACACTGTCCGATATAGTGCCAGATTAGCCTCTCAGGTTGGAAGGCACACAAAATGCAACAAGGGAAGAGATGCCTCCTCAAAGCAGAGTCAACCTTAATAATGTGGATGGAGTCAAGCTTTCTGGACCTTCATTTGCTGATGTGGAATCACTCAAAATGAAAAACAACAGCTTCAAAAATCCATTAATAATAGGAACATGGAATGTACAAAATATGAAACTAGGAAAATTGGGAGTTGGCAAAAATGAAATGGAATGCATAAAGATCAATGTCCTAGGCATCAGTGAGTTGAAATGGACTGGTATTGGCCATTTTGAATCAGACAATCATATGGTCTACTATGCTGGGAATAACAAATTGAGGAGGAATGGTGTTGCATTCATTGTCAAAAAAGAACATTTCAAGAATTATCCTGCAGTACAGCACTGTCAGTGATAGGATAATATCCATATGCCTACAAGGAAGATGAGTTAATATGACTATTATTGAAATTTATGCACCAACAACTAAGCTCAAAAATGAAGAAATTGAAGATTTTTACCAACATCTGCAGTCTGAAATTGATTAAACATGCAATCAAAATGCATTCATAATTACTGTTGATTGGAATGTAAAAGTTGGAAACAATAAAGAAGGATCAGTAGTTGGAAAATATGGTGTTGGTGATAGAAACGACGACAGAGATTGCATGATAGAATTTTGCAAGACCAACGACTTCTTCATTGCAACTACTCTTTTACAACAATATAAATGGCAAACATACACGTGGACCTCGCCAGATGGAATACACAGGAATCAAATTGACTACATTTGTGGAAAGCAACAATGGAGAGGCTCAATGTCATCAGCTGGAACAAGGCCAGGGGGGCAATTTCAGAACAGACCATCAATTGCTCATATGCAAATTCAAGTTGAAACTGAAGAAAATTAGAGCAAGTCTGCAGGAGCCAAAATACAGCCTTCAGTATATCCCACCTAAATTTAGAGACCATCTCGGGAATAGGTTTGACGCATTGAACACTAATGACTGAAGACCAGACGAGCTGTGGAAAGACATCAAGTATATCATACATGAAGAAAGTGAAAGGTCATTAAAAAGACAGAAAAGACCAAAATGGATGTCAGAAGAGACTCTGAAATTTGCTCTTGAACGTAGAGTAGCTAACGCAAAAGGAAGAAATGATGAAGTAAAAGAACTGAAGATTTCAAAGGATAGCTCATGAAGAGTAAGTGAAGTATTATAATGAAATGTGCAAAGACCTGGAGATAGAAAACCAAAAATGTAGATTATGTTTAGCATTTCTCAAGCTTGAAAGAACTGAAGGAAAAATTCAAGCATTGAGTTACCACACTGAAGGATTCTATGGGCAAAATATTGAAGTACGCAGGAAGCATCAAAAGAAGATGGAAAGAATACACAAAGTCACTGTAACAAAAAGAACTGGTCAATGTTCAACCATTCCAGGAGGTAGCATATGATCAAGAACCGTAGTACTGAAGGAAGAAGTTCAAGCTGCACTGAAGGCATTGGTGACAAATAAGCCTCCAGGAATTGATGGAATACCAGTTGAGATGTTTCAAACCATTGCAACAAACCGTTGCAGCACTGGAGGTGCTTGCTTGTCCATGCCAAGAAATCTGGATGACAGTTGACTGGGCAACTGACTGGAAGACATCCATATTTGTGCCCATTCCAAAGAAAAGTGATCCAACAGAATGCAGAAATTATCGAATAATATCATTAAAATGACACACATAAAATTATGCTGAAAATCATTCAAAAGCGGTTGCAGCAGTACATTGACAGAGAACTGCCAGAAATTCAAGCTGGATTCAGAAGAGGACGTGCAATGAGAGATGTCATTGCTGATGTCAGATGGATCATGGCTGAAAGCAGAGAATACCAGAAAGATGTCTACCTGTGTTTTATTGACTATGCAAAGGCATTTGACTGTGTGGATCATAACAAATTATGGATAACATTGTGAAGACTGAGAATCCCAGAACAGTTCATTGTGTTCGTGAGGAACCTATGCATAGGCCAAGAGGTCGTGGTTTAAAGTCAGGAAAGATGTGAGTTAGGGTTGTGTGTTTTCACCATACTTATTAAATCTGTATGCTGAGCCAATAATACGAGAAGCTGGACTATATGAAGGAGAATGTGGCATCAGAACTGGAGAAAGACTCATTAACAACCTACAACATGCAGATGACACAACCTTGCTTGCTGAAAGCGAAGAGGACTTGAAGCACTTACTGATGAAGATCAAAGACCACAGTCTTCAGTAGGAATTTCACCTCAACATAGAGAAAACAAAAATCCTCACAACTGGATCAATAAACAACATCAGGATAAACAAAGAAAATATTGAAGTTGTCAAGGACTTCATTTTATTGGATCCACAATCAATGCCCATGGAAGCAGCAGTCAAGAAATCAAACGATGTATTGCATTGGGCAAATCTGCTGCAAAATGTTAAAAAGCAAAGAGGTCACTTTGAGGACTAGGGTGCACCTGACCCAAGCCATGGTATTTTCAATCGCCTCATATGCATGTGAAAGCTGGACAATGAATAAGGAAGACCAAAGAACAATTGACACCTTTGAATTGTGGTGTTGATGAAGAATACTGAATATATTATGGACTGCCAGAAGAACAAACAAATCTGTTTTGGAAGAATTACAGCCAGAATATTCCTGGGATCAAGGACGGGGAGACTTCATCTCACGTACTTTGAACTTGTTACCAGGAGGGACCAAGCCCTGGAGAAGAGTATCATGCTTGGTAAATTAGAGAGTCAGCAAAAAAGAGGAATACCCTCAATGAGATGGATTTACTCAGCGGCTGCGATGATAAGCATAACAAAAGATTGTGAGGATAGCACAGGACCAGGCAGTGTTTCATTCTGTGGTACATAGGGTTGCTAAGATTTGGAACTCACTCGATGGCACCTAACAACAACAACAACAAGACACACAGAGGTTAAATAATCACAGAATTATTATGTGTTTGAAAAGAGATTCAGACCAGTTATGTTTAACTACTGAAACGTACATTGCCCACAAGAAACTCTACCAGGTGGTCATTGATGGTAAGCATTGTAAGGTAAAATGATAATATTTAACACAGAGGAATGAGTGGGGATGGTAACATAGCATTCAGGTAGAAACTTACTCAGAGCAAAGTATGAGGAACTGATCCCAGTCCTTTAATACTGCATTTTTGTCTTATTATTTTTTTAAGTAGCTGGGGGAAAAAGGGCAGTGAAAGTTATGGTTCATGCTGTATTTCCAATGGTCATAAAAAGAGATTCATACGTAGAGCCAAACTGGAAGATTTAGTCCACACACAGAACAGAACAAAACCCACAAACTTTAGCCAATGAATGAAAGATGAGACCAGCAAATGTTCATTTTGCGCTGAACTGAAAATCACTTTGAACAAACACTGGTCAGTTTCCACTGCTGGTGATTCCAGAGCACACCTCCAGTATACACTGGGACCATGGGATCGAATATCTCCACAACATTATTTCTTCCCAACATCTTATTTGAGAAATTTAAGAATGTAAAACCTTACAAAATAAAATGAACCCTCACCCTCACAAAAACAGAGCAATTAAGCGCACCTGTGGTTAGTTGTTCTCATTGACTATTGTTTTTAAAGATGACAATAATCCTCTAGTGTGGTTTTTTTCCCCCCACTCGGTCTTTTTTGGGGCTTTGTGTTGTGGGATGATCATATATTACATGAAATTTAATCAAGCAGCTACTTTTGTGTCATTAAATGGAAATCCAGACATCTGCTTTGTCAGTGACCTTTGACCAACCCTGGCTCACTGTAGCCAGGTGTGTAGAAAGGTTAGAGATTTTATCTCAGAAGCTAAGAAAGGTAGCTATGGGTATTCCAGGTCCATTATTTGCTGCTTAGACATCAGTCAGGTTCATTTCCTATTGCTATAGGAATGTGGTTACCATATTGGGTAAATCCTCTTCCAAATTATTATTTTTTCAATGTCCCTTTTCTATAAATCGAAAGCCCAGTTGTGGCTGTGTGGTATATTTGCATGTGTTTCTTGATGGTAGATAGACCCAGGGGGAGCCCTGGTGGTGCAGAGATTGGCAGTTCAAAATCCCCAGCCGTTCTGCGGGAGAATGATCTGGCAGTCTGCTTCCATAAAGATTACAGCCTTGGATATCCTGTGTGGCACTTGTACTCTGTACTATAAGGTCGCTATGAGTCGGAATCAACTGGATAGCGATGGGTATGGTTTTTTGTCTAGATAGACCTATTCTTAGTTTGTCTGATCTTTACCTTTTAGTTTAATTTTGAGACATTCATAATTTTCAAGGGAATATTCCCAAAGATGAACCTAGACTGTATTCAGAGCCAGTTGTATTGGAGTATCTGAATGTACTTCACAAGGAAAAGGGGTCTCCTAGACCTCTATAGGGCCATCCCTCTGGGGAGTTTACCTGCTCTGCCTCTCTACACTTGCTCCTGGAGTTCATTGGATGGTTCTGCTGTCTGAACCTCAAAAAATATATATATGAGCTACAGGAGCATGATCGAGACAGAATTTAGTCTTAAAGGCTAGAGACTGCATTCCTTGAGAAAGATGCCCATATCTCATTAATCCTCATATCCACAGCATACAGTACATTTCCTAACACATAGACACCCAGTAAATGTTGACTTAATGTCTCCATGCTGTGTGAAATTCAAGTGAGCATTTATTTGTATTATATTTTGTTAACAAGGTAAGTTTATCTACATTACCTTATAAGCCCACACTCCCTCTACTTGTAGCTATTCAAAAACCAGCATCTACATCAAATAGATGCATTTCTACAGAGTTCTACACAGACACAACCAATGTTACCAGAAATCTTTCTGAAATTTATTTTTCTTGTAGCATCTATTTCAATATGTTCCAGGCAAAATGGGTTTCACATTGAGCCTTCAACAGATGGCTCCTTAAGCTAGACATGACCTCCTGCATTTCCTGTTTGCCAATTTGCTTGTTAGTTTAATAAAGTCACTATCGTAGGATCATGAAGTTTTGTTTGCTTATTCTTCTTCTCCTGCAGAAAAATTCCTCTTTCATTAATGTAATTCAGAGATGCAAAAAGAGTTTTCTACTCCATTGTTTTCTGAGCTCTTACCAAGAAATAAACTACAAAAGGACACAAACTTGCATCAGCCTTCAAGTCCACATCTATACTGCAAAGTGCCTTTCCCTGAATCACTAAAGAATACTCATATTCACTGTAATAATAAATGAATGGAAAAAGAAGTTAGCTTTAACTTAGATTTGACACAAAAAGCATGAGCAACAAAAGAAAAAATAGATACACTGGATTTCACCAATATCAAAAACTTCTGTGCATCTAAAGACATTATCAAGTAAGTGAAAAGACAACCTACAAGAATGGGAGAAAACATTTGGGAAACATACATCCGATTAGTGTTTAATATCCAGAATATAAAAAGAGCTGCTATAACTCAACAACAAAAAGACAAAAGACTCAATTTAAAAATGGATAAAAGACCTGACTAGAAATTTTTCCAAAGATACAAATGGCCAACAAATACATAAAAAGATGTTCCACATCATTAATCATCGGGGAAATGCAAACTGAAATCACAATGAAGTAGTACTTCACACCCACTAGGATGGCTATAATTTTTAGAAAAATGAAATGGAAAATAAGTTTTGGCAAGGATGTGCAGAAACTGAAAATCTTGTACATAGCTGGTAAGAAAGCAAAATAGTTCAGCTGCTATGGAAAATAGCTTGGTGGTTTCTAAAAATGTCAAACATAAAACTACCATGTAGCCCCACAATTGTTGTTGTTAGGTGCAGTCAAGTCGGTTTCGACTCGTAGTGCCCCTGTGTACACCAGAACGAAAGACTGCCCGGTCTTGCACCATCCTCACAATTACAGCTATGTTTCCTTAGTCATTGTCCAGCTTCCAAATGCACATGAGGCAATTGAAAATATCGTGGCTTGGGTCACACACACCTTAATCCTCAGAGTTACATCTTTGATTTTCAATACTTTAATGAAGTCTTTTGCAGCAGATTTGTCTAATGTAATACAACATTTGACTTCTTAATTACCGTTTCCATAGGCACTGACTGTGGATCCAAGTAAAATGAAATCCTTGACAACTTCAATCTTTTCTCTGTTTATCATGATGTTGCTTATTGGTCCCATTGTGAGGATTTCTATTTTCTTTATGGTGAGGTGTAATCCATACTGAGGGCTGTAGTCTTTGATCTTCATCAGCAAGTGCTTCAAGTTCTCTTCGCTTTCAGCAAGCAAGGTTGTGTCATGTGTATATCACAAGTTGTCAGCGAGTCTTCCTCCAATCCTGATGTTCCATTCTTCTTCGTATAGTCCAGCTTCTCTTTTCGTTTGCTCAGCATACAGACTGAATAAGTATGGTGAAATGATAGAACCCTGACACACACCTTTCCTGATTTTAAACCAAGTAGCAATCCCTTGTTCTGTTCAAATGACGTCCTCTTGATCTAACTGCACAAGCACAATTAAGTGTTCTGGAATTCTCATTCTTCAAAACGTTATCCATAATTTGTTATGATCCACGTAATCGAACGCCTTTGCATAGTTAATAAAACACAGGTAAACATCTTTCTGGTATTCTCTGCTTTCAGCCAGGATCCATCAGCAATGATATCCTGTGTTCCACTTCCTCTTCTGAATTGGGCTTGAATTGCTGGCAGTTCTCTGTCAATGTACTGCTGCAACCACTTTTGAATTATCTTCAGCAAAAATTTACTTGCATGTGATATTAATGATATTGTTCGATAATTTCTGAGTTATGTTGGATCACCTTTCTTTGGAATAGGCACAAATACAGATCTCTTCCAGTTGGTTAGCCAGGTAGCTGTCTTCCAAATTTCTTGGCATAGACAAGACAAGTGAGCACTTCCAGCACTGCATCTGTTTGTTGAAACATCTCAATTTGTATTCCATCAGTCTCTGGAGCCTTGTTTTTCACGAATGTCTTCAGTGCAGCTTGGATTTCTTCCTTCAGTACCATTGATTCTTGATCATATGCTACTTCCTGAAATGGTTAAACATTAACCAATTCTTTTTGGTACAGTGACTCTGTGTATTCCTTCCATTTTCTTTTGAGGCTTCCTGCATCCTTCAATATTTTCCCCATAGAATCCTTCAATATTGCAACTAGAGGCTTGAGTTGTTTCTTCAGTTCTTTCAGCTTGAGAAACTCTGAGTGTGTTCTTCTCTTTTGGTTTTCTAGCTCCAGGTCTTTGCACATTTCCTTATAATACTTTACTTTGTCTTCTCAAGCTGCCCTTTGAAATCTTCTGTTCAGCACTTTTACTTCATCATTTCTTCCATTCGCTTTAGCTACTCTACGTTCAAGAGCAAGTTTCAGAGTCTCTTCTGACATCCATTTGGGTCTTTTCTTTCTTTCCTATGTTTTTAATGACCTTTTGCTTTCTCCATGTATGATGTCCTTGATGTCATTCCACAACTCCTCTGGTCTTCAATCATTATTAGTGTTCAATGCATCAAATCTGTTCTTGAGATGGTTTCCAAATTCAGGTTGGATATACTCAAGGTCATATTTTTGTTCTTGTGGACTTAATTTAATTTCCTTCAGCTTCAACTTGAACTTGCATATGAGTAATTTATGGTCTATTCTGTGGTCAGTCCCTGGCCTTGTTCTTACTGATAATGTTGAGCTTTTCCAGCATCTCTTTCCACACATGTAGTCGATTTGATTCCTGTGTTTTCTATCCAGTAAAGTCCACATGTATAGTCCCATGTGGCCGGTTTTTTCAGATGTAGACAGTCAGGTCCTTCTTCATAGTCTGTCTTAGTCTAGAAGCTCCTCTGAAACCTGTCCACCATGGGTGACCCTGCTGGTATTTGAAATACCAGTGGCATAGCTTCCAGCATCACAGCAACCCACAAGCCACCACAGTACAACAAACTGAGAGACATGCAGTGGACCCTACAGTTACACTCCTAGGTGTATACCCCAAAGAAATGAAAACAAGTGGTCAAATAAATACATGTACATGTATGTTCATAGTAGCACTATTCACAATAGCCAAGAGGTGAAAACATTGTAAATATCTATCAACAAGTGAATGGCTATATAAATTGTGGTATATACAAACAATGAATATTATTCAGCCATTAAAAGGAATGAAGTACTGATACATGCTACAACATACATGAACCTTCAAAACATTATGCAAAGTGAAAGAAGTCAGACATAAAAGGTCACATATCGTATGATTCCATTTGTATGAAATATTCAGAATAGATAAATTTGTAGAGACAGAACACGGATTTGGTGATTTGTAGAGGCTGGAGGTAGGCAGGAATGGAGAGAACTACTTAATGGGTAAAGGATTTTACTTTGGAGTAATAAAAATGTTTTAAAACTAGATAGACATGATGGTCGCACAACATCATGAATGTACAAAATGAATTTTTCATTTAAAAATTATTAATTTCATATTATGTGAATTTCACCTCAATAGATTATTTAAAAAATTTTAAAAAATGAAATAATCCTCTTCAGATTTTAATATGGGAAATGGTACGATATATGTAATGCATAAGTGAATGAGATTTCTAAAACAAGATATTGCTTCTTAAGTGGGGGAAAAAATGTAACAGCTTTTAACTTGTTCTTAACCCTGGATTAATTTAATAGTTAAACTATCCAAAAGCTTTTAAAAAAAAAAAAATTAGCTTTGGTTTATCTTGGCTCCACACTGGATTTCTTGGCCCATCAGAGCCAAGTGAGTTAACTGTGGAAAGCCTTACACCAGAGCTTTCTCAAGCTCCAAGGCTAAGGAGGAGACCCTGAGGAATTGCAAAAGACACACACAAAGAAGCAATGTAAGCAGGTGAAACTGGGCAAGTGGAACCTTCCAAATACTGCCCCCAGGAACTCTAAACTAGTCATTGATTCATTTATAGCCCTTTTGGGAAGTCATGTTGTTAGTTTAGTCCAAAAAGGGTTCTATTGTCACCTAAAGGGATCATTATGGCAAAATATGTTTACTGGATATAAAGGCCATAAAATTTATTGGTAAAAAATAATGCAGCTTCTACATGCTTATATGTACATACACAAACATTCACCTCATAGGTCAAATTATTGTCATTTTGGGGTAAGATTTTTTTTAACTACAAAACGGGAACTATCTGATATCTATGAATATTCATCCTTCATCTCTGATTTTCAAAACAGTCTAGTGAAGTAATGTGATCTTTTCCCACTTCAGTTCTTCTTCTGCCTGACCTCATGTGGCTGTCAGGCTTAGAAACAATTAAGCAAGAAGCAGTTAAAAACAAAGAAAATAACAAAGAATTTTAAAGACTTGAATTAAAAAAGCAAACTTTCTTGCTCACCATGCATTGCTAAGCTGCCCTAAATGCTTGCTCATAAGTTTAGCCCAGTGTTGACAACATGAGGACTCACTTCTCTTGGTCCCTGTGGGGAATGTCAATGCCATAACAGTAATGGAGAAGCTACTGTTAGTGACCTACTTTACAGTGACATTTAATTGCTTAGTTAAGAATTTTGAAAAAGAAAATAGAAACATTTTGTATGTGACCATCATAAAGACTAACATTAAACCCAAGGATAAAAGAGTTCAACATGGTAAAAATAATATAGACTACTGAGCAGAAAGGAATACCAAGATGAAGAACCCCAGACTTCAGGGCTCTCTTCTGTTCTCTTTTCTCCTCACTTCTCATCTAGGTGATTTGATCTAGTTCCATGGTTTTATATTCCATCTCTATGAAGATGATTCCCAAATTTAAATCTCCAGCCTAATCCACTTGCCCTTATCTTTAGAGTTGTTTAACATTCTGCTTCTCAGCATCTCCTTTTTTATGTGTAATAGAAATCTTATAATTAATATGGCCAAAAGAGACAATCTTTCCAAAACTGCCTCTTCTCCAGATTTCCCAATTTCAGTCATGTATGCCACATCCCATGGTTGATTAGGCAAACACCCAGGAGTTATCCTTGATTTCTCTCTTGTACGTACAGTCTATAAGGGTATCCTAAGAACTCTACCTCCAAAGTAGATCTTAAAGTTATCACAATACCATCTCCATTGCTACTATCCTAGTCTTCTGCAACAGCGTCTTTCTCCTTTGACAACCTCAGTGTCTAATTAGTACCGATTTTCTACCCTGCTTCCCTATGGTCCAGTGTCCACATAAATATTATAGTGATAGTTTCCACTAGAAAGTAAGAGACGTGAATTTGCTAACTGAGGGACAATTATATCAACTAGCAAGTGACTTTTGGTGTGATGGTTAATTTTATGTGTCAACTCAAATAGGCTATGATGCCTACCTAGTTGTTTGGTCAAACACTAGTCCAGATGTTATTAAGAAATACTGACATGTGATTAAATCAGTCTGCCTCAAGTAAAGTAGATTACCTACCATAAAACGGGTGGGCCTCTAATCTAATTTTTAAGGCCTTAAGAGCAAAAAGAGATGTTTACTGAGGGAAGATTCTGTCTCCAGACTATAAATAGACATCTTTCCAGAATTCCTTCACTCCCCCACCCCCTGACCTATCGATTCTGGGATACAAGACTGTTGAAATTTCTAAGCTGTTGCCTGACCTACAGATTTTGAATTTGCCAGCCCCTATAATTGCATGAGCTAATTTCTCGAAATAAAATAACCTCTCTTGCTCTCTTTCTCTCTTTAAACAAATACAGATATAGGTATATGTTTCTCTAGAGAACACTGATTAAGATACTTGGTAATCTAGGATCTACCTCAATTGCTGACCTATAACAGGTAGTCAAACTACTGAACTGAATAGAGTAGAATGCAAGAATGTACTTCACTTAAAATAAATGTAATATGAAAAAACACAAAGTGCCTTTGTTTCACTCCTAAGCCAGTGGCTGCCTCTATCAACATGTTCTTCTTTTTCTGTATGTGTCCTACCTTCCTGAATGGTTCTCACCATTCTGGCTGCTGGCCCAGTGGCTGCTAAATGTTACTTGTGCAGTACTAAGTTGTTGTTGAGTACCTGAATGGGCCTGCAGAGCATCGAATAGATTTGGAAGAGTGTCTGAGTTCATTTACTTGGGCCAGGTTCAGTGTCCTCTGCCTCTCCTGACCTCTCCTTTGCCTCTATCTCTCCTCCACTGAAGAATTATGTAATGCATATATATAAGGAGTAGACTCAACTAGCAATATTTCAGAGATATTAGAATCCTAAGGGACAGGCTTCAAAAGATTTACTGGAAATATTTATCAGGGATCCAAGTCTTATCAAGTCTGGGTTTTTCAGGGCCAGTTGAAAGAAATATATGAAAACACAGAATATGAAAAATTTATCTGTTCCATGGTTCTCAAATTTTAGTGTGCTTAATTTTGTAGGCCTTATTAAGACAGAAATTGCTGGGTGCTCAGAAATCATAATTTAAGAACCCCTGTTCTAGTCTAGTGGAGCCCTGGTGGCACAGTGGTTAAGAGCTCTGCTTCTAACTGAAAGGTTGGCAATTCAGATCCACCAGCCGCTCCTTGGAAACCCTATGGGGCAGTTCTACTCTGTCCTATAGAGTCACTATGAGTCAGAATCAACTCAATGGCAGGGTTTGTTTTTTTTTTTTGGTTCTAGTCTACAGGAGCCCTGGTAGTGTAGTGGTTAAGGCACTCGGCTGCTCCCCAAAAGGTCACTGGTTTGAACCCACCAGCCACTCTGCAGGAGAAAGATGTGGCAGTCTACTTCAATAAAGATTTACAGCCTTGGAAACTCTATGGGGAAGTTCTACTCGACTAAATGGCAGTGGGTTTGGTTG
Organism: Dugong dugon; assembly: GCA_030035585.1. Lineage (NCBI taxonomy): Eukaryota > Metazoa > Chordata > Mammalia > Sirenia > Dugongidae > Dugong > Dugong dugon. The sequence continues at coordinate 105,101,330 of CM057460.1, read as the reverse complement.
GTTCTAGTCTACACACCAGAAAGTGGCTGCAACTGAAATAGACTGTTATTGGCTTCACCTGAACTTATTGTTGTCCATCAGAGACTTCCTACAGAGAGTTGGATTTATGTCATAATTATAGCCTTTCTGTTCCACAGGAAACTCATGACCAATCATAGCAACTCTGGACACTGAGAGGAGATAAATGAAACAATGAAGAACCCTGAAAAAAGGAGAACATTTGTGCTTGCCCCCACAGGCAGCGTATCAAATTCACAGGACAACCTGCTTCAGTCAACTTCAGCAATGATTCTTGGGCCCTACACCCAGGGACCCTGATACACTTGATCTGGGTTGGCCTGGATATCAGCTTTAAATCTCCCCAGGTGATTTGATTGCACAGCCATGATTGACAACATGTATCATCTGATCACTATGAGTTGGAATGAACTTGATGGTAACGGGTTTGGTTTCCGAGTTTTTTATTGTCTGGTATGCTTTGGTTTCCTCTCTCTTCTAGATTTCTCCTTTATGGCCATATTCTTGTATCAAATTAGCTCTATGTATGTCATCTGAAATACACAGGAAGTGTCAATCTAAGGCAGTGGTTCGCAACCAGGGGCAATTTTGGCCCTAAGATGGTTATTTGGCAATGACTGAAGATATGTCTGATAATCACAACTTGAAAGTGTTACTAGAATCTAGTGGGTAAAGGCCAGGGATGCTGAATAAACATTCTACAATGCATAGGACAGCCCCCACAGTAAATAATTATCCTGTCCAAAATAATGCCCAGATTGAGAAACCCTAAGCATGGGGAATGGGGTCTTTATGATTCACCAAGAAGGGTGTAGTGTTTTTAGCAACATGTTAAAAAAAAAAAAAAAAAAAAAAAGACAGTAAACTCTGATAAAAACCAAACCCATTGCCATCAAGTTGATTTCGACTCATAGTGACTCTATAGGACAGAGTAGAACTTTCCCATAGAGTTTCCAAGGAGAGCCTGGTGGATTTGAACTGCCGGCCTTTTGGTTAGCAGCTGTAGCTCTTAACCACTACGCCACCAGGGTCACCTAAACTCTGATAGAAGGTATCAAAAGAAAGTTCTTCTGATTTCTTGCAGCTTGAGAGGGAAGAGAAGAAACTAAGATTAAGCCAAATAAATGTCTGAGTTTGATCATTTAAAACAAACAAATAATTGAGAAAAATACCTTTTAATTATTCTGTCTAGAGCCAAGACCTGACAATGCAACATTAATAAGTTTTAAATGTTTCCCTTGGTTCCTGGCTTTCTGCGATTTTTAGACTTCTTTTTCAAATTCTATTTGATGAAACAACTGTAGAGTTTAATGAGAAGGCATTATTGGTCAGTCATAAAACCTTGTAGTAAACTCTCTAGGGAAATTGGAAAAGCTTGACATATTTAAGAAAGTCAAAACAGCTTAAAATCTATTTATGGCATACTGTTTGGGATTAAAAATGTCATTTCTCAATCATTTGGTTAAGTCAATGTGTAAAGACCTAATATGAAAAACAGAAGCCTCATTTGGGCTTTACTTTATTGATGCTTGTCATTGATTCTTCCATCTCTGTTTCTCATCAAGCTGTTTCTACTAATTATTGCTGCCACAAAATCACATCCTACATTTCCTCTCAAGATTAGATTTTTTTTCACCCAAGTGAATGAAGAGGAGCGGTTGTATCCAAAGTAATAATGCATTTTATTACCTTTCTCGTTTTTTAATTACCATTGACACTGGAAGCATTTTATTATTCCTATTGAGTAAGCTAGGAAGAAAATGCCTTCCATGCAAACAATACCGAATGCAATAAAGATGAGAGTGCCACGCAGTAGGTACCCTGTATACACATACCCTCTGCTGCCTACTTGAAAGAGTCCTGAGCATTTTGCACAACGAAATATTTCCAAAGAGTGTGTAGTTGGGAGACTGGGAAGAGAAAGGAAAACAAGAACCAGTGCTCACTGAGTAGCTACTATGCACTCAGAGCAATATTAGGCACACTGGATATATGTAATCTTATTTGAGAAAAAAAATAGTGTGGATATCAACAACAAGGCAGAAAATAGGTCAAGGGAGAGCAGTTAGAAACTTCCAAATCTCCCTTAGTGTTGGCAGATGATTGACAAGGCAACATACCTGATCCTTGTAAGATTATTCCAAACCAAACCAAACCCATTGCCATCAAGTCAATTCCGACTCATAGCAACCCTATAGGACAGAGGAGAACGACCCTGCAGAGTTTCTAAGGAGTGGCTGATGGAATCAAACCAAACTCTTAACCACCACGCCACCAGGGCTCCATAAGATAATCACAGTTTACAAATTCTAAATCACATGCCATCCTATCTCATGATCATCATATGAGCTGAGCAGGAAAGCCATCACTATCCTAATTCTAGGGATGAGGAGCCTGAAGCCCACTGATATTAAGCAGTAGTCTCAGGATCAGTCATACGGTAAGTGGCAGAACCTGGACGCAGAAAGGATCTTCTTTCCACCACTCCATACTGCCTTTGAAAATACTGTTCTGACCTGAATTAAGATTGCTATATTATGTGGAAAGAACAAGTTTACAATGATTCCATTAATAACCCCTCCTGAATGAAACCAGAGAAAAATTTTGATAGTAATAATGTGATAGTAACCAAATATGTTGCACATTTAAAGATATGGGTAGCATGAACCATGTTTATGCTGGAGCATGACTCAACATTACCTGAGTTAACGAGAGTTTCTACCCCATCTCCTGCCAAACTGCACTCATCCCTTCCCATTTCCCTACATTGTTCCTCTCTTCCGAAACCCCTGGGTTTTTTTGGGTTTTTTTTTTTTTTCTGTTTGTTTTGTTTTGTCTTTGTTTTTTTCCTCTCCCTCTGCTCTCCTAACAGGAGTCTCTAGCTGGTGAAAAATGATTAAGCATTAGACTACTAGCAGAAAGGCTGGCATTTCGAACTCACCCAGAAGTGTCTAGGAAGACAGGCTTAGTAACCTGCTTCCAAAAGGTCACAGCATTGAAAACCCAATGGAGCAGTCCCTTGAAAACCCTATAAAGCAGTTCTGTTCTGCACACATAGGGTCTTCATGAGTAGGAATCAACTCCATTGCAAATAATAACGATCTCCTCACTGCATTCTTTTTCTTTTCTCACTGTTATATGGTGAGGATAAGAGTATGAATTGGTATAATATTCTTATTTGGGGAGGTAGAGATTTATCAGCATGTATAGAGGCCTTCAAATGGTCATATTCTTAGATGCAGAAATCCACTTGTAACAATGTTTCCTAAGGGAATGATTGTGCTGTTGTTAAGTGCCATCCAGTCAGTTGCAACAACAGAATGAAACACTGCCTGGTCCTGTGCCATCCTCATGATCACTGTTATGCTTGAGTCCATTGTTGCAGCCACTGTGTCAATCCATCTCATTGAGGGTCTTCCTTTTTTTCACTGACCCTCTACAAGGCATGACGTCTTTCTCCAGGAACTTGTCCCTCCTGATAACATGTCTGAAGTATGTGAGAAGAAGTCTCACCATCCTCGCTTCCAAGGAGCATTCTGGCTGTACTTCCAGATTTGTTCATTCTTTTGGCAGTCCATTGTATAGTCAGCATTTTTCGCTAACACCATAAATCAAAGGCCTCAGTTCTTCTTCAGTCTTCCTTATTCGTTGTCCATTCATATGAGGCGATTGAAAACAGCATGGCTTGGGTCAGGCGCACCTTAGTCCTTAAAAGTGACATTTTTGCTTTTTAACACTTTAAAGAGGTCTTTGCAGCAGATTTGCCCAATGCAACACATCATTTGATTTCTTGACTGCTGCTTCCATGAGTGTTGGTTGTGGAGCCAAGTAAAATGAAAACCTTGACAACTTCAATCTTTTCTCCATTTATCATGATGTTGCTTATTGGTCCATTTGTGAGGATCTTTGTTTTCCTTATTTTGAGGTATAATCCATACTGAAGGCTGTATTTGGAGGAAAGGAGGTGATTGTAACAGGTTATAAAATTTACCTTTGTCTCTTGCCATGGTGTCAATTTCGCCTCATAGCAACCCTACAGGACAGGGTAGAATTGCCCCCATAAGATTTCCTATGCTGTAATCTTTACAGAAGTAGATTGCCATGTCTTTCTCCTGAAGAGCAGCTGGCTGGCTCGAATCACCAGCCTTCCAGTTAACAGCCAAGCGCTTAACCACTGCACCACCAAGGCTTCTCAGGATGTAAAAACAGGACTCTTTCTGTGTCAATTTCTATGGAAGCCCAAAAGCAAGTAGGTGGCACACACTCTAGCATTCCAAAGATTGGGGCTGAATCACCCAAGCAGGTGTGGCAAAAGTGTTGTGGCATAATTGGTTTTGTGATCCTTACCTGATCACTCATTTCTAGCTCCAAAATAGATTAGAAAGGTTGAGAGCAGAGAGACAGAGACTGGCAAAAGAATTTACCAGAAACAAGATGCCAGGGTGTTGTAGCCTTTTTCCTCCCCACTGCCTTAGTGGAGGAGGAGGTAGAACATTCTCCTCACTTCCTGACAAGTAACAGGGGCGACTAAGAGACCATTTGGAGAGCTTGGGGGTCAGGTGATGGGGCAGAGCAGATTGTTTTCTCATTTATGCCTAAAGTAATACTTCTAAGGGGAGCAGCTGAGGGGGGCAGGGCAGATGGTGTGTATGATGAGGAGGAATAGAGGAAAAACCAACCAGCCCGTCTTTCTTGCTGTCCACCTGGAGCCAGCTGCAAGCTAATGTATAATTTCTTATTTATTACACTATTCTAGGATCCCTGGTGGTTGACTGATTAAGGTGCTCAACTGCTAACAGAAAGGTCCGTGGTTCAAGATCATCAGCAACTCTGCGGGAAAAACATGCGTCAATCTGCTTCCGCAGAGATTTACAGCCTTGGAAACCCTATGGGGTCATTATGCAGTCAGAACTGACTTGACTACAGTGGGTGAGTACACTATTCTGGACACATTGTTTAATAAAGGGGCTCTGTTATTATAAATGACTGGAGGACTTTCTGTTATCTGAGAGTGAAAAGATAATCTATAGGGGCTGCCCCAGATTTCAACTGGTAGTAATTTAAATTTGCTTTACCATCCTCTCCTGTGTTTCTACATTTTCTACATATCAGTTATCTGTTTTAAGTTACTCTCCCCTAATTTAGGAGTCTCAGAGGCAAACTCTTTGACAGCAGTTTCTCCATCTGGAAGTTCCTCTCCTGTTAGGGTATCAATTATATACTTATAAACTTAAATAACTGGAGACCTAATTCAAAGTTATTTAAACACTACAGAAATGATTTAGCTCATGTAACTCGAAGTTCAAAAGTAGGGTAGCTTCAGGTTTACTTAATCCTGTGGCACTTGGGCTGCACCATACTTTCTGTGTTGGTTGGCTTCATCCTCATAGTGGCTGAACGACAGTGACAGTTCTATATCTCACAATTACACATCTTTGTATCCATTTTTCATACCATTGAAACTTCTCCCCAGGAAGCCCTCTAGCCCTGAATTGGGTCACATGCCCATTCATAAACTAAGCACTAAACAGTGGCATGCCATAAATGACTTAGTCTTAGGTTCCTAAACTAGCCTTTCTGTCAAAAATAGATACAATTAGAATTAACATTAAGTTAAGCAGGCCCATCCCTGGTGCTCAGAATGGATTCATGTAGACTGTGTTGGGAATGTATGAACACACGAAGGAGAATCAAAGAACAGGAAAGAGGAATATGGTTCTTGGTAGATAACCAAAAATGCCCTGCCAGGTCATTATTTTCTTTAACCAAAGAAAAAATCTGAGCAATTCATAGAATATTCTATATCCCAAGTAAAGAATGCATTTAAGCCTGTTGTTGCTAAAGTTATTTGTGCTCCTGGGAGAATGGAGTATATGTCATTTAATAACATGTTTTAAGAGAATCTGGTTTGAACATATGTGGCATACAATATTAACTGTTCCTTTCATTCTCAGAAAACATATATTTTGGCAGTTAGCCATTACAGGGGGAAAAAAAACATCAGTGGAAAGTTAAGACCAAACTAAAAATTGTATTAGAATCCTAGACAGTCAACCCATTACTTTCAGACCATTGTTTCAAGAGCAAATTACAATTTAAATACGCGCAATCTATAGGGAAACCTCTACAACAAAAAGACAATCCAATTAAAAAATAGGCAAAAGATATGAACAGACACTTCACCAAAGAAGACAGGCAAGTGGCCAACAGACACGTGAGGAAATGCAATCACTAGCCATTAGAGAAATGCAAATTAAAACCACAATGAGATACCATCTCACCCCAGCATTACTGGTACAAATCAAAAACACTAGAAATAACAAATGTTGGAGAGGCTGTGGGGAGACTGGAACTCTTATGTACTGCTGGTGGGAATGTAAAATGATACAACCATTTTAAAAATTATATGGCGCTTCCTTAGAAAGCTGGAAATAGAAATACCATACGGTCCAGAAATCCCACTCCTAAGAATATATCCTAGAGAAATAAGAGCCATCACTCAAATAGACATATGCACACCGATGTTCATGGCAGCATTGTTCACAATAGCAAAAAGATGGAAACAACCTAGATGCCCATCAACAGATGAATGGATAAACAAACTATGGTACATACACAAAATGGACTACTACGCAACAATAAAGAACAATGATGAATCTGTGAAGTATCTCATAACATGGATGAAACTGGAGGACATTATGCTGAGTGAAATAAGTCAATCACAAAGGATAAATATTGTATGAGATCTCTATTGTAAAAACTCATGAAAAAGTTTACACATGAAAAGTAACAATCTTTTTTGGTTACGAGGGATGGGAGGGGTGGGGGAGAAATACCAAATAGACAATGGACAAGTGACATCTTTGGTGAAGGGTGAGAGAGTACACATTACTGAGGAAGCCAGTACAACTTGTACAAGGAAAGGTCATGGAAGCTCCATGGACAAATCCAAACTCCCTGAGGGACTGAATTGCTGGGCAGAGGTCTGTGGGGACCATGGTCTCAGGGAACATCTAGCTCAATTGGCATAACACAGTTTATAAAGACAATGTTCTACATTCTACCTTGGTGAGTAGTGTCTGGGGTCTTAAAAGCCTGTGAGCAGCCAACTAAGATATTCCACTGGTCTCACCCCCTCAGGAGTAAGGGAGAATAAAGAGAACAGGATACAAGGAAAAGATTAGTCCAAAGGACTAATGGACCACAGCTACCAAGGCTTCCACCAGACTGAATCCAGTAGAACTAGATGGTGCCTGGCTACCACCACTGACTGCTCTGACTGGGATCACAACAAAGGGTTCTGGACAGAGCTGGAGAAAGATGTAGAACAAAATTCTAACACACAAAAAAGACCAGATTTACTGGCCTGAACGAGACTGGAGAAACCCCAGGAGTATGGCCCCCAGACACCCTTTTAGCTCAGTGATGAAGTCACTTCTGAGGTTCACCATTTAGCCGGGGATTGAACAGCCCCATAAAACCAAATGGGATTAATGAGGCACAGCAGTCCAGGGACAAGGGCTAGAAGGCAGAAGGGGACAGGAAAGCTGGTGATAGGGAACCCAAGGTTGAGTAAGGGCAGTGTTGACATGTAGTGGGATTGTTAATCATTGTCATAGGGCAACATGCATACTGTTTAATGAGAAACTATTTTGTTCTGTAAACCTTCATCTAAAGTGAGAATAGCAGCACGATTGGAGAAACATAATCGATGTCACTGAACTGTGCATGTAGAAATTTTTGGAATGGTGTATCTTTGGCTATGTATATTTTCACCACAAAAAATAAAAAATGGTCTAGAAGCGAGAGGGTTGACATGCTGTTGGGTTGTCAATTAATGTCATAAAACAATACGTGTACTGACCGTTCAATGAGGAACTATTTGTTCTGTAAACCTTCATGTGAAGTACAATTTTTTTTAAAAAAAGAAAGAAAGATTGATTGCATTGCTTCTAAGACTACTTTGTTCACTCTTTTGGCAATGCATGATCTATTCAGTATTTTTTGCTAACACCACAGTTCAAATGCATCAATTCTTCTTCTGTCTTCCTTTTTCATTGTCTAGCTTTAGCATGCATGAGGCAATTTTAAAACCATGACTTGAGACACACGTTTTCTAGTAATCAAAGTGACAACTTTGATTTTTAAAACATTAAGGATCTTTTACAGCAGATCTGCCCAAGACATTTGATTTTTTTACTTCTTATTGCATTGATTGTTCATCCAAGTAGAATACAATCATTGACAACTTCAATTTTTTCTCTATGTATCATATTGTGGCAAGAGCGGTTGGTGGCAAATTGTGTAGGGTGATGTAGGTCATCATAATGACTTTCAACTTGACTCTGACTAGGAAAACATTCAATGATGTTGAGGTTTGATCAGGGCGATAGCAGGGGAGGTGGTGAGAAGCAGCTGTTGTTGCTGTTGGTAAGTGCCATCAAGTCAGTTCCAACTCATAGCGACCCTATGTACAACAGAACAAAACACTGCCTAGTCCTGCAACATCCTCACAATCATTGTTATGCTTGAGCCCATTGTTGCAGCCACTGTGTCAATCCATCTTGTTAAGGATCTTCTCTTTTTTGCTGATCCTGTACTTTAGCAAGCATGATGTCTTTCTCCAGGGATTGGTCCCTCCTGATAACATGTCCAAAGCATGCGAGACCTAGTCTCGCTATCCTTGCTTCTAAGGAGCATTCTGGCTGTACTTCTTCCAGGATAGATTTGTTTGTTCTTTTGGCAGTCCATTGTATATTCGGTATTCTTCGCCAACACCACAATTCAAAGATGTCAATTTTTCTTCAGTCTTCCTTATTCACTGTTCAGTTTTCACATGCATAAAGAGGCAGTCTTCCTTATTCACTGTTCAGTTTTCACATGCATAAAGAGGCAGTCAAAATCACCAAGGCTTGGGTCAGGCGCACCTTAGTTTTCAAGGTTATATCTTGGCTTCATAACACTTTAAAGAGGTCTTTTGCAACAGATTTGCCCAGTGCAATGGGTCTTTTGATTTCTTGACTGCTTCTTCCATGGGTGTTGATTGTGGATCCAAGTAAAATGAAATCCTTGACAACTTCAATCTTTTCTTTGTTTATCATGATGTTGCTTATTGGTCCAGTTGTGAGGATTTCTGTTTTCTTTATGTTGAGGTGTAATAAATACTGAAGGCTGTGACCTTTGATCTTCATCAATAAGTGCTTCAAGTCCTCTTCACTTTCAGCAAGCAAGGTTGTGTCATCTGCATAATGCAGGTTGTTAATGAGTCTTCCTCCAATCCTGATGCTCCATTCTTCTACATATAGTACAGCTTCTCAGATTATTTGCTCATCATATAGACTGAATAGGTATGGTGAACGGATACAACTCTGATGCACACCTTTCCTGACTTTAAATCACGCAGTATTCCCTTGTTCTGTTTGAATGACTGCCTCTTGATCTATGTACAGGTTCCTCATGAGCACAATGAAGTGTTCTGGAATTCCCAGTCGTCACAGTGTTATCCATAATTTGTTAAGATCCACAGAGTCAAATACCTTTGCATAGTCAATAAATCACAGGTAAACATCTTTCTGGTATTCTCTGCCCTCAACTAGGATCCATCTGACATCAGCAATGATATCCCTGGCTCCTCTCCTGAATTCTGCTTGAATTTCTAGAAGTTCCCTGTTGATATACTGCTGCAGTCACTTTGGAATGATCTTCAGTAAAATTTTACTTGCATGTGATGTTAATGATATTGTTCGACAATCTCTGCATTTGGTTGGATCAGCTTTCTTGGGAATAGGCATAAATATGGGTCTCTTCCAGTCAGTTGGTCAGGTAGCTGTCTTCCAAATTTCTTGGCATAGATGAGTGAGCACTTCCAGTGCTGCATTCATTTGCTGAAACATCTTAATTGGTATTCTGTCAATTCCTGGAGCCTTGTTTTTTGCCAATGCCTTTGGTAAAGCTTGGACCTCTTCCTTCAGTACCATTGATTCTCGATCATATGCTACCTCCTGAAATGGCTGAATGTCTACCAATTCTCTTTGGTGTAGTGACTCTTTGTATTCCTTCCATCTTCTTTTGATGCTTCCTGCGTCGTTTAACATTTTGCCCATAGAATCTTTAAAAACTACAACTCAAGGCTTGAATTTTTTCTTCAGTTCTTTCAGTTTGAAAAATGCTGAGCATATTCTTTCTTTTTGGTTTTCTATCTCCAAGTCTTTGCACATGTCATTATAGCACTTTACTTCAACTTCTAGAGCCACCCTTTGAAATGTTTTGTTCAGCCCTTTGATTTCATCATTTCTTTGATTTGCTTTAGCTACTCGAGGTTCAAGAGCAAGTTTCAGAGTCTCTTCTGATTATCTATTTTGGTCTTTTCTTTCTTTCCTGTCTTTTTAATGACCTCTTGCTTTCTTTATGTATGATGTCCTTGATGTCATTCCACAACTCATCTAGTCTTTGGTCATTAGTGTTCAATGGGTTAAATCTATTCTTGAGATGATCTCTAAATTCAGGTGGGATATACTCAAGGTCATACTTTGACTCTCATGGACTTGTTCTAATTTTCTTCAGTTTCAGCTTGAACTTCCGTATGAGCAATTGATGGTCTGTTCTGCAGGCAGCCCCTGGTCTTCTTCTGACTGATGATATTGAGCTTTTCCATCATCTCTTTCCACAGATGTAGTGGATTTGATTCCTGTGTATTCTATCTGGTGAGGTCCATGTGTAGTTGCCGTTTACGTTGGTGAGAAAAGGTATTTGCAATGAAGAAGTCAGTCTTGCAAAATTCTATCATGCGATCTCCAGCATCGTTTCTATCACCAAGGCCATACTTTCCAACTACCAATCCTTCTTCTCTTTCCAACTTTTGCATTCCAATCACCACTAATTATTAACGCATCCTGATTGCATGTTTGATCGATTTCAGACTGGAGAAGTTGGTAAAAATCTTCAATTTCTTCGTCTTTGGCCTTAGTGATTAGTGCATAAATTTGAATAGTAGTCGTATTAACTGGTTTTCCTTTTGGTTATATGGATATTATTTTATTACTGACAGTGTTGTACTTCAAGATAGATCTTGAAATGTTCTTTTTGATGATGAATGCAATGCCATTCCTCTTCAAGTTGTCAGTCCCGGCATATTAGACCATATGATTGTCCAATCCAAAATGGCCAATACCAGTCCATTTCAGCTCACTAATGCCTAGAATATTGATGTTTATGCGTTCCACTTCATTTTCAACAATTTCCAATGTTTCTAGATTCATACTTCGTACATTCCACATTCTGATTATTAATGGATGTTTGCAGCTATTTCTTCTCATTTTGAGTAGTGCCACAGCAGCAAATGAAGGTCCTGAAAGCTTGACTCCATCCATGTCATTAAGGTCAACTCTACTTCTAGGAGGCAGCTCTTCCCCAGTCATCTTTTGAGTGCCTTCCAACCTGAGGGTCTCATCTTTTCGCACTGTATCAGACAATGTTCTGCTGCTATTCATAAGGTTTTCACTGGCTACTTCTTTTCAGAAGTAGACTGCCAGGTCCTTCTTCCTAGTCTGTCTTAGTCTGGAAGCTCCGCTGAAACCTGTCTGCCATGGGTGGCCCTGCTGGTATTTGAATATGGATGGCTTAGCTTCCAGTATCACAGCAACACACAAGCCCCCACAGTACAACAAATTGACAGACGTGTGGGGGAGAAGTAACTGGATATGTATAAATTTTGAAGAAATAGCCAATGGTTGATTGGATGTAGGGTGTAAGAAAAACAGAGGCATCAAGGATGATTCTCAAGGTTTGGGGGCTGAGCAAATAGAAGAATGGAGTTTTCATCAACCTAGACAGGAAGACTACGGGAGGAACACTTGGTTTGGGGAAAGGGGATCAGGAGCTGGTTTGGGACATGTCAAGTTTAAGGTGACTTTTACGTATCTAAAAATTGGAATGATTGCCTCAAGCTTCATTGATAAGTATGACTGGGCTGGCCCTGAATGGGTGAGGACGACTTGGAAAAAAAAGATAAGGAAGACAACCTTTACAATTAAAAGAAACATGAGCAAAACAAAGATTTATTATCTCTCTCTTTCATATTGAATGAAGGAATTATGAATGGATATGTGTAATCTGTATAGAAAAAGTATTGTCCACTCCTCCCTTCTACTGGGGAGAAATTGGGAACAAATTTGTTTCTATAGTGCCCCCTGTAGTGACTCACCGATTTGCCCTTTCCTTTCATCTTTGCTGTGGCTCTAGCTTTCTTCTGATTCTGTTCACTAAGGACCCATTCCTAAACAAGTCATCCATGGTCAACCTAGTGAGGTCACTGGACACAGAGCATGGTGACCTATGTCTTAGGAGCCCCTCCAAGGTGTATATGAGCCTGGTCAGCCTTCTGAGACTTCCCAGAAGGGGACAGTGAACCTAACAGGCATTGACTGGGCTAGACCACCACATACTAACCCTTAATCTCTATAGTCACAGAAATAGATTTGCTGGTTGTGTTTCCATGTTTCCTGGGTCACTTCTCTAGTTCCTGCTAGAGGAAAAAAAATAATGTTAACAGCCGGCCAATATTCAGGCAAAGTGAGCTGTTACTACAGATTTTAGCTTTATTTCCATAATTTCATCCTTGGGTTCCTTTAAAACTCTTTGGAGAATGCCAACTTGTTTCAAAGATTTATGAACATCCAACTCAACTCATTAATTTTTTTTGTGGTATTCAAAAGGTAGAATATCTTCTCTAATACAGGTCATTTTAATTTGTACTTACAAATAATTCACTTATAATACGTCCGTAATTGTTCTTGTTTCCCCATAAGTTACAAAATTTTCACTAAAAATTCAAAATATTTGTGGAAAATCTATTATTTTAAGTCAGAGAATATTCGCTGAAAACCTAATAATAACATCAGTGTCTACAGTCCCTGAGAAGAAACTGGATTTCTGTGGCACATGGTAAAGTCTATCTATGCTCGTCTTCTCTGGTTATATGCTGCATGATTAGATATCCTAAGCCCCAGGTGATGTATATCCCTGTGATTAGGGCCAATATCCCTGTGATTAGAGCCAGCAATGGGATGTTCTAAATACCTGGCCCAAGAGAATAATGTAATACAGCTTCATACCAATGTTAGTACACTTAGTAGAGTGTATATGAACTCCATAGTCATGCTTTCTAGGGTCAAATTGCCGCTAAGCCCCTTGCTAGCTGTGTGAATTTTGGCAAATTATTCAATCTCACTGAATTCCAGTGTTTTCCTCTATCAATTTGGCATAAATATTACAAATCTCGTAGAAGAGTTATGAGGATTAAACAAGATAAATCATGAAAGATGCTTGGCCTGGTGACAAATACCCACTAGGTATTCAATAAATATTAACTGTTGATATTATTACTAGAAAGGACTGCAACCTGAGATTAACTATATCATTCCTGGTTATTAGTTTTCTAGTTTTCAGCTGGACCAAATTATATTTTGTTATCAATAATGGGGAAAGAAATTTGATGGGTCTAATAATTGAGATACGGGGTAAATGCTCATATTTATATGACTTAATCAGCTTTGACTTAAAAAATATGTTTTAACTACAGGCTATTTATAACTAAATATTAAGGGTTCTGAATGTGATATAAAAGCTAGACCTCTGGGTTTTGATATGGGATTTTTTATTATTGTTGTTATTAACTTATGGCCTCCAAAAACTCATTCTTACCCTACAAAGAAATAAATCAGAAATCTTTATTTGGAAGTGTAATATGGCTATGTCAGCCAGAAAATAATCATGAACAAGGAAGGAGTATTAACTCTGAGAAAACCTATTTAAATAGAGGAGTTGATCTACAATCAATAACAAACACCTAGAGTCCTGTGCAAGGTGGTAAATATTTGTAAAATTCAAACATACTTAGAAATTCAATATGTATTTTCATTCAATAACAACCTCAGTGTTCCCTGATTCTCCTTATACCTCTCTAACCATTTCACCTCCAATTCTTTAATGGCTTCTCTGACTCTTCAATGTTCAACCATTGTTATTTTCTAGAGGCAGTCTTTAATTGTCTTAATTTTGCTCTACCCAGTCATCCTGTGAAATATCATCATAAATATCACAGCTTTAAAGGCCATCCATATAGTTATCATTCATAAATTAAGATTCCACACCATTTTTCACCAGTAACACTGCAACATAGTTCTAACTAGTGTTGACCATCTTCCTGCCTTGATCACCAATTTTGCCACATGAATGACCTTGTTTTTGTTAGCTGCCATTGAGTCAACCCCAGATTCATAATGACCCCATGCACAATGGGATGAGACTGTTGTGAGCCATAGGGTTTTCATGGGCTAATATTTAGAAGTAGATCTGCAAGGCTTTCTTCCTAGTCTGTCTTACTCTGGAAGCTACACTGAGAACTTACTTATATGCAAATCTAATTATGTCACTCCATTGCTTATTAATATTGCCAATGTTATATAGTCTAGTAGTGGTTTAAAAAAAAGTATTTGAAAAATTTCCAAACAAGCATCAAGCAGGGAAAATAATATGGTAAATCTTAGTGTTCTCATTATCCCAATTCAACAATTATTGTCATACTTGCCTTATTTACCTTTTTTTCATTTCTTCTTATTATACAATATATATTTCTAAAAAGACAAAAATCTTTTCTCATGTTTGATCTTTTGGCATGATTTAACTATATGAGTACATATGTGATTTAATCAAGTGTATCTAGCTGAAATCATATGATGACTCTATTTGAAATTAAGTCTTACCACCTTTTATAAGCAAGAGATCATTGAAAAGACAGGAAAGAAAGAAAAAAACAAAATGGATGTCAGAAGAGACTCTGAAACTTGCTCTTCAACATCGAGTAGCTAAAGCAAATGGAAGAAATGATGAAATCAAAGAGCTGAACAGAAAATTCTCAAGGGCAGCTCGAGAAGGCAAAGTATTATAATGACATGTGCAAACACCTGGAGTTAGAAAACCAAAAAGGGAAGAGCATGCTTGGCATTTCTCAAGCTGAAAGAACTGAAGAAAAAAATCAAGCCTTGAGTGGCAATTCTGAAGGATTCTACAGGGAAAGTATTAAACTACACAGGAAGCATCAAAAGAAGATGGAAGGAATACACAGAGTCACTATATCGAAAAGAATTGTTCGACGTTCAACCATTTCAGGAGGTAGCATATGATTAAGACCCAATGGTACTGAAGGAGGAGGGCCAAGCTGCATTGAAGGCAATGGCAAAAAACAAGGCTCAGGAATTGATGGAATACCAATTGAGATGTTTAAACAAGTGGATGCAGCACTGGAAGTGCTCACTCATCTATGCCAAGAAATTTGGAAGACAGATACCTGGCCAACTGACTGGAAGAGATCCATATGCCTATTCCAAAGAAAGGTGATCCAATCAAATGTGAAATTATCAAAAAATATAATTAATATCACATGTAAGTAAAATTTTACTGAAGATAATTCAAAAGTGGCTGCAGCAGCACATCAACAGGAAACTGCCAGAAATTCAAGCCAGATTCAGAAGACGACATGGAACCAGGAATATCACTGTTGTTGTCAGATGGATCTTGGCTGAAAGTAAAGAATACCAGAAATATGTTTACCTATGTTTTATTGACTATACAAAGGCATCTGACTGTTTGTATCATAACAAATTATGAATAACATTGAGAAGTATGGGAATTCCAGAACACTTAATAGTGCTCATGAGGAACACATAGATCAAGAGGCAGTCGTTCACACAGAACAAGAGGATACTGCAAGGTGTGTGTCAGGGTTGTATCCTTTCACCATACTTTATTCAATCTGTATGCTGAGCAAATAATCCGAGAAGCTATATTATATGAAGAAGAATGGGGCATCAGGATTAGAGGAAGACTCATTAACAACCTGCATTACGCAGATGACACAACCTTGCTTGCTGAAAGTGAAGAGGACTTGAAGCACTTATTGATGAAAATCAAAGACTACAGCCTTCAGTATGGATTACATAAAGAACATAAAGAAAACAAAAATCCTCACAACTGGACCAATAAGCAATATCATGATAAATGAAGAAAAGATTGAAGTTGTCAAGGATTTCATTTTACTTGGATCCACAATCAACACCCATGGAAGCAGCAGTCAAGAAATCAAAAGACCCATTGCACTGTGCAAATGTGCTGCAAAAGACCTCTTTAAAGTGTTGAAAAGCAAAGATACCACCTTGAAGTCTAAGATGCACCTGACCCAAGCCATGGTGTTTTCAATAACCTCATATGCATGTGAAATCTGGACAATGAATAAGGTAGACCGAAGAAGAATTGAAGTCTTTGAATTATGGTGTTGAAGAAGAATACTGAATATACTATGGACTGCCAGAAGAATGAAAAAATCTGTCTTGGAAGACATACAGCCAGAATGCTCCTTAGAAGCAAGGATGGCAAGACTAGGTCTCACATACTTTGGACATGTTATCAGGAGGGACCAGTCCCTGGAGAAGGACATCATGCTTGCTAAAGTAGAGGGTCAACATAAAAGAGGAAGATCCTCAACAATGTGGATCGACACAGTGGCTGCAACAAAGATTTTGAGAATGGCACAGGACTGGGCAGTGCTTCGTTCTGTTGCACATAGGGTCACTATGAGTCGGAATGGACTCGATGTCACCTAACAGCAACAACATCTTTTATAAAAATAAAATCAGACACAGTCATAAATGTTCTCATTATCTGGCCTCTACGTAAATGTATGATATTCTCATCTCTTAACACTCCTTTTTACCCATTCTATACCATATCCCCTACTACTTGCTATTTACCATTTGTCTTTCACCTATGAAACTTTTCACAAAATTTTCCTTCACTTAGAATGTCCTTAGCCTTTCCTTCTCCCCCTACTGCATTCTCCACTGTCCATCTGGCAAATTCCTACCAACCTTTCAAGCTATGCCTTTATTATAACACATCACACCATAATACATAGTGAGAGGACATCATTTAAAAGTTACAAGGTTTATACCTTGTTAGAACACATTGCTTCATTATATCTTATAACAAATAAATGGAGTCATTAACACATGTCACTCAACACTGAACTTGTGGAGGGCAGGAGTCATATTGTTCTTTTATCTTTGATTCTTTAGAGACTAGCACATTCCCTGATACCTTCTTTACATTCAGCAGATATTAAGCGAATATAGACTCTGAATTGAGACAAGCTCTTTAACTTAAGTAAATTGCTGTCAAATAGGCATGTAAGTAGAAGGAAAGTTATTCATTTACAATTGATTTATCCTGCTTCTAAATTTTAATAATGTTATACTTACATAATCAAATATATGAAACAAGGGTACAAACTAGATTAAAAAAATTGTAAGAAGTGAGACAGGTGGATTCAGTTTTCACATTGACACTTTTTTCTCATAATCTTATTCACCAACTTATTCCTTGTAAATATGTTGGCCATCATGTAGACCCAGCTTAAATGCCTTAAAGATATCGTAACTTACCTAAAACCTGATAATTTTCTTGCAGGTGTGGGAAGTGAAGAAACTGAGTCTTTGTGAGTGTAATTGACTTGTCCAAAGTCATTAATGTCAGTGGCAGGCTAACGTTGAAGCAATTCTCTTGATTCTCCTTTGGTCGTTTATTTGCTAAGCAATACAGTCTCACACTTACAGCTGGAAAAATTGAAATACACAGTAATTAAGTGATTTACTCCAGGTCAGAGCTGAAGACCATGAGATTGGCAGGTAAACTCGAGGGGTCTGACATGAGTGCTTTTCTGTAGGCACCAACTGTTGTGTATGTCAATAATCACAGACAAAATCACTTCGATATTAACCATGGTGTGGTTTTCAAATGGAGCAGCAGCAAGCAACTTCTTTATAAGGAAGATATCTAATACCCATTAGCAAGCTCTGTCAAAACCTTTTAAAAGTTGTATTTTTCCACTGTAACTTATCTTCGCCCATATGTAAACCAATACCAATAGAAAGAAGGATTTCAAAACTAATTCACATAGCCAACATGTCCCTGCCCAAAGATAAATAGAAAAGAAAAACAACAGGAAATGGAAGAGAGCAGTTTCCTTCCTCCCAAAATTACACGCAATGAAAACCAATAGTTTGACTTCAGTTTTAGAGATTTTCAGACCAAGACTCATATAGTTTTATATAAATCCTAAAAGCCAGTAATCCTGGGCACGGGTTTAAAGGGCAAGCCTGTTTAATGCAGAAAAACCATATAGTAGTTAACCACCTATATGCATATTTTGTGTCATCATATACTACCAAGAACAGACCTCATTAATCTTTGGAGAATAGCACAATCGGGGGCAAATTAACCCCTAAGCAAGGTATGCCCGGGATTATAGTAAGCAAGGCACACATGGGTTTCATTCTGTTTACTTACTAATCTGTACTGCACAATTTCACATGAGTTTCACCACATCTTTGATATGGTGAAAAACAGGTGAAATGGTGAACTACAGATTAATAAGTAAGCACAAGCAAGCCTGTGCATACCTTGCTTGTTGGGTAATCCATCCCTGAGCACAATAATTCCTAGGACCATCAAGAGTTCTAGTCTCAGAGTTATGTTTTTGCTACAGTTAGGATCTTCAAGGTTAGTAATAAATAAGTAAAAAATGACCCTCATTCCTATACCTAGCCTTGAATGTAAGAGCACCCCAATCTCCCCACTTCCTTTTTTCCTCATTATACTACATATCCTCTTGCTCCTCCAACTACTGATCCCACTTTCAACTCTTTTCTCCACTATATCTGTAGAGTCTCCTTCCATTCCTAGGGTAGGGTTTCCACCAAATTTTCTGAATAATCTTTCTACCTTGTGTATGTATCTGAAACTCTCTTCTGTACCCATTCTTGGCCTCTTTAAATCCACTTGGTCTACCCACTCCCAGAACTATACTCAGGATCATGTCATAACTCAAGTCTACTCAACATTTTCTCAAATACCCAAAACTCTGGTCACAGCACCTTATCCTTTATCATTCGCAAGCTCTTACTCTCACCTCACCTAATTTTGGATCTCAGGGAGATATCCAGGACTTTGATCCAGGACATTGGTCCTTCCATTGAGAGACCCTTTTCTTTCTTATTCTTCCCTATTCAGAATGAACCTTAAGACAAATCATTTGAGTGACACCACACTGCTACTAATGTCATTAAATCTATAACCCTTTTTTTCTTTTTTCCCTTCATTTCCCTATCTGGTAAAACTCGAACTTTGGATCAACATAAGAGCCCTCTCTGCTCTTGTACCCAAGAGAATGAGAACTTCTGCAGAAAATCATGCAGCAATGCAGATTTGTGCTACCACAAATTCAGTCTTCAATCTCAGTAAGATTATTTTTCTTTCTTATTGCCTTCAGGCATTATTCCAAACCTCTTCCATTCTCAGTAAGTGTCATACTCAACTCTTACTCCACTCATTCTCAAAAGACCATTTTTCATTCTATGAGGGAGGAAAAGGAAATAAAAAATAAAATAAATAAGGGCATTTTTTATGATCTCCATTAAATTACTGTTACTATCTATCATCTCTCTAGTCACAACGATCCTTATCAGCTTTCTTCTAGTCGCAGAGGTAAAAAGCTTCCTACTGTTCAAGGCCAACTCTTTGCCTTGGATTGCCCCTCTCTTGTCTTTTCATTAATTTTTGCCTCTACATCCTATATTTCTGATCTTTTTTATCCTCACTGGCTCTTTTCTTTCAGCCTAAAAACATGTCCAAGCCCCTCCCAATCTAAAGGAGGTTCATTTGACACTGCCAACCTCTCTCCTGCCTAACCACCCAATCTTCACAAAGAGATAGTGTTATGGATTGAATTGTGTCCCCAGAAAGAAACATTGAAATCCTAACCCCTGTACCTGTGAATGTGATTTTCTTTAGAGAAATAGAGTCTTTCTTTGAAAACATTATCAGCTAAGTCATACTGCAGTTGGATGGGTCATAGTCCTAATCCTTTTTAGTGACGTCTTGAAACAGATATGAAAAGAGAGACACACAGGGGGAAGACGCCATGCGAAGATACAAGCCAAGGAATGCCAAGAGATGCCTAGGGCTACCAGAAGCTGAAAGAGACTAGAAAGGGTCTTCCCCTAGAGTGTACAGAGAGAGAGAGAGCAGGGTCTTGGCAACATCTTGAATTCAGACTTCCAGCCTCCAGAACTCTGACAAAATAAAATAAATTTCTGGTTTTTTAAGGCCACCCACTTTGTGGTATTTTGTTATGATAGCCCTAGGAAATATATGTAAATATATCTTGAGTACGCTCATTAAATGTTGATTTTTCCAGGGCACCTTCTCTTTTCTTAGCTTCCATCTGTCTCTGGACAATGGCAACCACTCTCATTGTTTGTCTGTTTTTTAAATTTAAAAATATCCTTTATTTCTCTTTGGAGTTATTTCAGGAATATCAAGTCGTTCAACAACATAATGAAGTGGTGAAGAGCATAGACAATGGAGCTAGGCTTCTAGGGTTCAAATCCCAGCTCTGGCTTTTACTAGCTATGTGAATTTAGGCAAATCACTTAACTTCTCCGTGCCCTCATTTTCCTCTTCATTGAAATGGAGATAAAAACAGTACCTACATAAGAAGTTTGCTATGAGGATTAAATCTGCTATTGTCTGTAAAACACTTAGAACAGGGTCTGGCACATAAAAAATGCTATATACTTGTTTGTTAAATAAAACAAATGAACTTCCCTCAGTATTTCTCAAATTTTAATCTGCATATGAATCATATGGGAATTTTGTAGAAATGCAGATTCTGTTTTAACAGCTCTGGGGTGAGGCCTGGGATTCTGCATTTCTAACAAGCTCCAAATAATGCTGAGGCCGCTGACTCATGGCTACACTTTGGGTAGTGAGGGGTCTACATCCTGCAGCAAGATGGTGGCAGGGAGCATTCAGGTTTGCCTCACCTGCTCTATTTAACTTGTCCCAGATCCACAACAGGATTTCTTTTTTAGTGAATTTTTTTTAAATTGTACTTTAGATGAAAGTTTACAGAACAAACTAGTTTCTCATTAAACTGTTAGTACACATATTGTTTTATGACATTAGTTAACAACACCATGACATGTCAACACTCTCCCTTCTCGACCTTGGGTTCCCTATTACCAGCTTTCCTATCACCTCCTATCTTCTAGTCCTTGTCCTTGGGCTGTTGTGCCCCTTTAATCTCATATTGTTTTATGGGCTTGTCTAATCTTTGGCTGAATGGTGAACAACGGGAGTGATTTGATTACTAAGCTAAAAGGGTGTCCAGGGACCATACTCTTGGGGTTTCTCCAGTCTCCATCAGGCCAGTAAGTCTGGTCTTTTTTTTGTGAGTAAGAATTTTGTTCTACATTTTTCTCCAGCTCTGTCCAGGACCCTTTATTTTGACCATTGTCAGAGCAGTCAGTGGTAGTAGCCAGGCACCATCTAGTTGTACTGGACTCAGTCTGGTAGAGGCCGTGGTAGATGCAGTCCATTAGTCCTTCGTACTAATCTTGCCCTTTTGTCTTAGATTTTCTTCATTCTTCCTTGCTTCCAAAGGGGTGAGACCAGTGGAGTATCTTAGATGGCCTCTCACAGACTTTTAAGACCCCAGACACTAGACTCCAAAGTAGAATGTAGAACGTTTTCTTTATAAACTATGTTATGCCAATTGAGCTAGATGTTCCCTGACACCATGGTCCCCTCAGCCCCCAGCCCAGCGATTCAGTCCCTCAGGGAGTTTGGCTGTGTCTGTGGAGTTTCCATGACCTTGCCTTGGACAAGTTGCGCTGCTTCCCCAGTATTGTGTACTGTCTCACCCTCCACCAAAGTTACCACTTATCTATTGTCAGTTTAGTGTTTTTCCATTCTCCCTTGTAACCATCAAAGATTGTTTCTTTTTGTGTGTAAACCTTTTCATGAATTTTTACAGTAGTGGTCTTATACAATATTCATTCATGATTGACTTATTTCACTCAGCATAATGCCCTCCAGATTCATCCATGTTATGAGATGCTTCACAGATTCATCATTTATGTTAACTGTTATGTAACACTCCATTGTGTTAAGTACCATAGTTTGTTTATCCATTCCCCTGTTGATGGGCATCTAGGTTATTTCCATCTTTTTGCTATTGTGAACAATGCAGCAAAGAATATGGGTGTGCATATGTCTATTCTTGTGACAGCTCTTATTTCTCTAGGATATATTCCTAGGAGTGGGATTGCTGGATCATATGATATTTCTATTTCTAGCTTCCTAAGGAAGGGCCATATCATTTTCCAAAATGGTAGTATCATTTTGTATTTCCACCAGCAGTGCACAAGAGTTCCGATCTCCCTGCAGCCTCTCTAACATTTGTTATTTCCTGTTTTTTGTTTTTTTTTTTTTTTTGATTCCTGCCAGTAATGGCGGGATGAGATGGTATCTCATTGTGGTTTTAATTTGCATTTCTCTAATGGCTAGTGATTGCATTTCTTCACGTGTCTGTTGGCCACTTGCCTGTCTTCTTTGGTGAAGTGTCTGTTCATATCTTTTGCCTATTTTTTAATTGGATTGTCTTTTTGTTGTAGAGGTTTCCCTATAGATTTTAGAGATTAGACCTTTGTTGGGTATGTCATAGACAAAATTTTTTTCCCAGTCTGTAGGTTCTCTTTTTACTCTTTTGGTGAAGTCTTTTGATGAGCATAA
This sequence comes from Dugong dugon, assembly GCA_030035585.1. Lineage (NCBI taxonomy): Eukaryota > Metazoa > Chordata > Mammalia > Sirenia > Dugongidae > Dugong > Dugong dugon. The sequence goes on along the minus strand of CM057460.1, from coordinate 105,078,626 downwards.
GTGTTTAATTTTTAGAAGATCCCAGTTATCTAGCTTATCTTCTGGAGTTTGTGTGTTGTTGGTTATGGTTTGTATCCTGTTAAGGCTGTGTATTAGGGCCTCTAGCATTGAATCTAATTTTTCATCTATGAAATTTATAGTTTTTGGTTTTATATTTAGGTCTTTGACCCATTTTGAATTAGTTTTTGTATACGGTGTGCGGTATGGGTCCTGCTTCATTTTTTTGCAGATGAACATCCAGTTTTGCAGTACCATTTGTTGAAAAGATTGTTCCCCATTTGATGGACTTTGGGTCCTTGTCAAAGATCAGATGACCGTAGGTGGATGGATTTACATCCAGGTTCTCAATTCTGTTCCATTGGTCAGTGAATCTGTCACTGTACCAGTACCAGGCTGTTTTGACTACCGTAGCTGTATAGTAGGTTCTGAGATCAGGTGGTGCAAGTCCTCCTACTTTATTCTTCTTCTTCAATAGTGCTTTACTTATCCGGGGCTTGTTCCCTTTCCATATACAGTTAATGATTAGTTTTCCATCTCTTTAAAGAACGTTGTTTGTATTTGGATCAGGATTGCATTGTATTTGTAAATTGCTTTGTGTAGAATTGTCGTTTTCACAATGTTGAGTCTACCTATCCATGAGCATGCTATGTTTTTCCAAGTATATAAATCTCTTTTGGTTTCTTGCAGTAGTATTTTGTAGTTTTCTTTTTGTATACGTCTTTTACATCCCTGATTAGATTTATTCTTAAGTATTTTATTTTTTTAGGGTATATTTTAAATGATATTATTTTCCTGATTTCCTTTTCATTGTTTACTTTATTGGCATATAGGAATCCAACTGATTTTTGTGTGTTTATCGTGTATCCTGCCACTCTGCTGAATCTTTCTATTAGTTCCAGAAGTTTTCTAGTGGAGTCTTTTGGGTTTTCTATGTATAGTATCAAATCGTTTGCAAATAGGGACAGTTTAACTTCTTCATTATCAATTTGGATGCCCTTTCTTTTTCTTGCCTTATTGCTGTAGCTAGGACTTCCATACAATGTTGAATAGGAGTGATGATAAAGGGCATCCTTGCCTTGTTCCTGTTCTCGGGGGGAATGTTTTCAGCCTCTCTCCATTAGGAATGATGTTGGCCATTTGTTTTGCATAGATGCCCTTTATAATGTTGAGAAATTTCCCTTCTATACCTATTTTATTGAGAGTTTTTATCAGGAATGGGTGTTGGACTTTGTCAAATGCCTTTTTTGTGTTGATTGAGATGATCATGTGATTCTTTTCTTTCCTTTTATTTATATGGTGGATTACGTTGATTGATTTTCTAATGTTGAACCATCCTTGCATACCTGGTATGAATCCTACTTGATCATGGTGTATTATTTTTTTGATATGATGCTGAACTCTATTGGCTAGAATTTTGTTGAGAATTTTTGCATCTATATTCATGAGAGATACTGGTCTGTAATTTTCTGTTTTGCATGGTGTCTTTGCCTGGTTTTGGTATCAGGGTTATGCTTCCTTCATAGAATGAATTCAGAACTGTTGCTTCCTTTTCTGTGTTCTGAAATAGTTTGAGTAGTACTGGTACAAGCTCTTCTCTGAATGTTTGGTAGAATTCTCCAGTGAAGCCATCTGGGCCAGGGCTTTTTTTTTTTTTTTTTTTTTGGTAAGTTTTTTATTACATTTTCAATCTCTTGTTATGGGTCTGTTCAGATTTTCAACATCATTTTGTGTTAGTTTGGTTAGGTTGTGTGTTCCTAGAAATTTGTCCATTTCCTCTAGGTTTTCAAATTTGTTGAAGTATAGTTTTTCATAATACTATATCATGATCCTTTTTATTTTACTTGAGTCTGTTGTAATGTCCCCCATTTCATTTCTTATTTGGGTTATTTGTGTCCTCTCCTGTTTTGCTTTTGTCAGTTTGGTCAGTGGTTTGTTGATTTTTTTGATCCTTTCAAAGAATCAACTTTTGGTTTTGTTCACTCTATTGTTCTTCTATTGTCTATGTAACTCTTTTCTCTGATCTTTATTATTTCCTTTCTTCTGGTGGCTGTGGGCTTTTTTTTTTTTTTTTTTTTTGCTGTTCTGTATTTGTTCGAGTTGTGTAGCTAATGTTTTGATTTAGTACCTTTCTTATTTTTTGATATGTGCATCTATTGTTATAAATTGTCCTTTGAGGACTGCCTTTGCTGTGTCCCAAAGGTTTTGGTATGATGTGTTTTCATTCTCGTTTGATTCTAGGAAATTTTTTATCCCATCTTTGATTTCTTTATTACTCATTGGTTTGTAAGCAGAATGTTATTTAGTTTCCATGTAATTGACTTTTTTTCCATGCTCTTTCTTTTGTTAATTTCTACCTTGATGGCGTTGTGGTCAGAGAAGATATTTTGTATTATCTTAATGTTTTGGATTTTGTTGAGGGTTGCTTTGTGGCCTTAGATGTAGTCTATTCTGGAGAACATTCCATGTGCATTGGGAAAGAATGTATACTTTGCAGTGGTTAGATGGAGTGTTCTATATATGTCTGTGAGGTCAAGTTGGCTGATTGTGCCCTTTAGGCCTTCTGTATCTTTGCTGAGTTTCTTCTTAGTTGTTCTGTCCTTTACTGAGAGTGGTGTGTTGAAGTCTCCTACTACTATTGTGGAACTCTGAATGTATCTTGTCAGTGCTGTTAGAGTTTGTTTCATGTATTCTGGAGCCCTGTCATTGGGTGTGTAGATGCTTATTATGGTTATATCTTCATGATGGATTGTCCCTTTAATCATTATATAGTGCCCTTCTTTGTTTTTTATGGTTAATTTTGTTTTAAAGTCTATTTTATCTTAGATTAGTATTGCCACTCCTGCTCTTTTTTGGTAGCTGTTTGCGTGATATTTTTTTTTTCCATCCTTTGATTTTTAATAAATTTATGTCTTTGTTTCTAAGGTATGACTCTTGTAGACAGCATATTGATGGAAACCGTTTTTTAATCCATTCTGTCATTCCCTGTCTCTTTATGGGTGCATGTACGCCATTTACATTCAGAGTAATTATTGATAGGTATAAGTTTATTGCTGCCATATTGTAGTGCTTTTTTTTGTGGTATTGATGATTTCTTTGTTCCTCTTAGTCTCCTGTGCTGAATTCCTCTTGTTTGTGGTTTTTTTTCATTTCTTTTGTTTTTGTAGATTTTCTTTTTACTGAGACTTTATGTTTTTCTTCTTTATTTTGATGAATAGATTTATTAACTCTCTTTGTGGTTACCTTGAAATTTACTCTTATCTTCCTAGGTTTTGAACCAGTCTACTTGGTATCGTCTTGTCTTCCTCTCCATTAGAAAGTTCTATACCTACACCATTTATTCCCTCTTTTATTGTTATAACGTTGTTGACATTTACAGATTAACCTCTCTGGTTCCTTGCTGTAATTCTTTTGGTTTTGGCTAGTCCTTGAGAGTTCATTTCCTAGGTTGGTATCTGGCTCATACAATCCTTTGTCTTAGATTCATCCTGTGGTCTGATGTTGTTTGTTCTCAGACCTAAGGACTCCCTTTAATAATTCTTGTAAGTTTTGTTTGGTTTTTACATAGTCCCTTAATTTCTGTTTATCTGGAAATGTCCTAATTTCACCATCATGTTTGAACCAGAGTTTTGCAGAATATATTATTCTTGGCCGGCAATTTTTTTTCTTTCAAGTTTTATATATGTCATCGCAATGCCTTCTTGCCTGCATAGTTTCTGCCGAATAATCACAGCTTAGTCTTATTGTTTCTCCTCTGTATGTGACTTTTCCTCATTTCAAGCTGCTCTCAGGATTCTTTCTCTGTCTTTGGTTTTAGTGGGTGTGATTATTATATGCCTTGGTGATTTTTTTGGCAGGTCTATCCTAGATGGGGTTTGTTGAGCTTCTTGGATGGTCAGCTTTGCATCTTTCATGATATTAGGGAAGTTTTCTGTCAGCAATTCTTCAATAATACTCTCTGCATTTTCTGTTTTTCCTCCTGTTTTGGAACTCCAATCACTTGAAAATTTTTGCTTTTGATTATATCCCACATAATTCTCAGGGTTTCTTCATTTTTCTTCATTCCTTTTTTCTGATTTTTCCTCAAACAGAGTTGTATCCAAGTGTTTGTCTGCAATTTCACTGATCCTGTTTTCCATCATTTCAGACCTGCTCCTCAGCCCTTCTATGACACTGACCATTTCTGAAATCTTGTTGTTGTTTATCTTTGGGATTTCTAATTGTTGTTTTTCTATGATTTCTAGTTGTGAATATATTTTGGCATTTTGTTCCTATATTATTTCCTGAATTCTTACATTTTTTTGTCTGTATTTTCCATGAATTTATCTGCCTTTTCCATGAATTTGTCTATTTTTTCATTTTTGCTTCAACTCTCAGGTAGCTCTGAATATTAGAGATTTGAATTCCGTATCAGGTAGTTCTAGTGTGTTTTCTTCTACTGGAAAATCATCTGGTCTTTTATTTTGGATGCCTACTGGAACTATCTTGTCCTGTTTTTTTATATGTTTTGACATTTTCTGCTGTCTTCGGGACATTCAGTGGTTGTTTTCTTCATTTATTGATAGTAGATTTGTTTGTTTTGTCCTGCTTTTTCATTTTATTTGGTGATGTCTGAGCAGGCAGGCTGTGCACTCTTTGCTGTTTGATCATCTGTGGGCACAATACTTTTCACCTCCTTGTCCAAAGGACAGGGCCAGTCACTCAGTTATGGAGCAGTAGGGCAGGTCCAGTTGAAGGGAAGGGACTTGGATGGGTTGTTTGTGGCACATACTAGGGCCAACAGTGCAGGCTGGGAATCAGTGCACAGAAGGTTCTGGTAGGCCATGCCTGTGTTACTTGAGGGTATGATGTTCAGCACACAGTGCAGGTAGGCTGGAAGGAGGGGGGAGATTGTGATATATGGAGCTAAGATGGGTATAGGACAGAGGAGACATTGGAGAGAGAAACAGGAGCCAAAAAAAAGGAGTTCTAAAGGAGCTTGCCATTGGAGTGGAGAGATGAGAAACTGAAAAATGGAGGGAAAAAAGGAAAAAATAAATAAATAAACAAATAGTAGGGGAAAAAAAAAGAAAAGAAAAGCCCCCACCCCGGTATCGCACTGGTGCAGCTGCGAAGACTGTGGAAGTGACTCCCAGGCTGTGAAGTACAGCCTGGCTAGAAGGGATAGAGATGCCACAAAGTTCTGGGTATTCAAGAGACAGGAAAAGAAGGTAAATATGGAAAGATGAGAAACTGACAAAAGAAAGACAAAAAGGAAAAAAGAGAAAAAAGAAATGCCCACAGGTATCCCACCAGCATGGCTGTTCAGGTCAGGGAAGTGGCTCCCAAGCCATGCAGTACAGCCTGGCTCAAAAAGGCTCCCAAGCCAGGGAAAGAAAAAGAAAACAAACAAACAAAACAAAACAGAACAGAACAAAAAGCCCAGGGGATCCCACCAGCGTGGCAGCGTGGGCCAGGGAAGCACTTCCCCTTTGAGTAGCGCTTCACAGCCTTTCAAGAAGAAGCTACAATGGCACACGGAGCCATGTGTTTGAGGGAAAGGAGGGGGAGGTGGTAAGAGGCATGGAATAAACCAAAAGAAGCAGAAAAAAAGCAACACCAGCAACAAACAAATGGCATTCAGGGAGCTGGCCTGTGTGGGCACAGTGAATCCAAGCAGCACAAGGCTGAAGCTGTTGCCTCCCAGCCAAGAGACTTTGGCCAGTGAGAAATAAAAGAGGTCAAGTAGGGGAGAAGAAGGGTAGGGGGTGGGAAAGCATTTATCACTGGTTACCCTGTTGTTCTGTCTCCTGCTGGGAGCTCCATGAAGCTACTTTCCCATACTCCCTGTCTTCCAATCTCTGATGTGGGTGGGGCAGATCCAAGTGGCATGGACCCTGCACTTCCCAGCCAGCCGAGCTACCGCTGCCAGCTAGGAATCAACAGAGGTAGAGCAGGGAGAAGGATGGGGGATGTGAAAGCATATATCGTGGGTTACCAGGTGTTCTGTCTCCTGCTGGGAGCTCTATGAAGCTGCTTTCCTATACTCCCTTTCCACTGATATCTGACAGGAGTCCAAGATGGCGAATTCATGCTGCGTTAGCTGATAGGAGACCTCCACACATATCTCTCCTCGCTCTCTGTTTTCTGTCAGTTTCTTATTCCATTTGGTGCTTGGCTGAGTTTTTTATGTCTTCATTTGATGCTTAGGGTTCCAGAATTGACATTTGTCTGTTTTACTTAGTTTTTGGCATCTTTGCTGTGTAGGGACGGCATGGTGCTTCTGTCTTTAGTGCCATGTTGGCTCTGCCTCCATTCTCATAGTTTTAAGTACCATTACACACTGTTGCCTTCCACTACCTGTTTTTTCAGTACAGACATCTTACAAACATCAGAAGTACATATTCAATTTTCTGCTGAACATTTCTAATTATGTATTCTTTAACTTAGCTTGTCTAAAACTTAACCTACCTCTTTCCACAAAAATGTTCACCTCCACCTAATTCTCTTATAGGTGGATCATCTGAACACACTAGCTGGATACATGGACATTATCTTCAACATTTCTCATTCTCTCCACATCTTTTTCCAAATTATATTCATTCCATTCATTGCTAAGTCCTTCTCATATTGCTGTCTACATGTTTCCTTATCTAGACCCCTCCTCTCCATTTCAACTACCACTGCCCTAGTTCAAGCACTTCATTTTTGCATAGATAATTCCAATGGCCACCTAACTAGTTTCCCTGACTCCAGTATGGTTCTCTTCAAAACCATCTCCACACAGCTACAAAAATGAGGAATCTGTCTAAAAAGCAGAGATTACTATGTAACTTCCCTGATTAAAATCTTCTAATTGCTACAGTAAAAAAAAAAAAAAACCTCTTAGCAGATCATATAAGGGCATACAGGATGCTGCATATTCTGGCTCCTGCCTCCCTCTTCTTCCTCACTTTCCATCACTTCCTGCAATACACTTGATGCTAAAGCAATACCAAATACCAAAGTTTTTGCTATTTCTCACCATGCCATCCATGCCTTTTGTTTCTTTTCTACCTTTGTTTCATATATACCCTACATCTGGGAGGCCTCCTTTGTCTGACTAATTTCCAGCCAAGGAACATTTTTTTCACAAATCTCTTTTCTGAGCTCCCCTAGCAAGTTCAACCTCTCTGCAACCTACAAAATTTCCATCCCTGGAACTAATTCTTCAGTTGAAAAGTTTCCTGAAGGAGATCTTCCCTCACTGGGAATGTTTCCCATCTACCAACGATACTTTGAATAAAATTCCTCTAATAAAGGAGTGTTTTGGAAATACCATTTACAAACCTCAGTTATAAAGTAGAGCTAGAATAAATGTCTGTAGATAGGAAAAATGCCTAAATTCATCTATAAAACTACAAATACAATGGCAGTGAGAGCATTAGCTACACATTGTCTGAAGTTACATGGAAAATGAGATTGTCCACAGAATAAAATTATATATAACATTAGCTACATATAATCTGAAGTTAAAACATATGTTGGGAATGAGATCACTGACAGAATAAAATTCCGTGTAGCATTAAATAAAATTTATCTTTTAATATAGTGGCTTAGAATACAGAAAGCTTAGGTGACCGTTGAGGGGTAGGGCATCTGCCCACTTAGGAACTGGTATCCCTGATTTCTAACGAATGAGTTCTCTCATCTTAGCTCTACCTGGTTGAAGTTTGGAATAAGGTGTCAAGATAGCTACCTACACAAATGACTTTAATATCAAAGTTTTGCAAAGACTTAACAATTTATCTCATTATCCAAGGAGTCCATAAATGGCTGGCATATTTTAACTCCCATATGAACTCCTGCCCATATACGCCAGTATCCCTCAGGGTCATTCATGCCTTTTCTCTTCTTTCCCCTCTGTTCCCACTGTTTTCACTTAAAGAGTAAAAGGAGAGGACGGACCTATAAAACAGACACCCACAAGTTGCTGGATCTATTTTTACCTCGTTCTGTTTCTATCTGGCCACTTAGTCAAATGGCCCTCACCCTTCCTTTTATAAGCTAGATTAAAAAAAGAAAATGATTCTGATAGATGAAAACAAAATGTAATGGCAAGCTAAGGAATAGATGGAAGGGGATGTACCACAGCAATTCTGCACATAAATTTCAAGTATTCCAAAATCAATGAATTTAGCAAGTGACTGTTTTCAAATACAAACATTCTCCAGAATTATAGAACAAATTAGTTATTTTTCATAGCATTTATAACTCTCTAAAATATCTTATTCATTTATTTGTTTACTTGTTCCTGCCTCTCCCCACTAGAATTTAATTTCCATGGATTCATGGACCTTATCTGTTTTTTTCACAGCTGTATCCAAATACAAATACTGAACACATATTTTTTTGAGTGACTGAATGAATTCTTAACTTTTGTGAAGTATTTTAAGGAGTGACTCTTAGCTTCTTGTAAACGAGTCTGAGTATTAATAGAGTTAGAGATAAACGGTAAGATTGGTTTTAGAGAGTAGTACATGTTGGTTTACATAGTTGATACCATTGTGTGTGGGTCATGGTGGCGATTATGATAGCAGTGCTGGTGGTTTCTCCATTAGACACTACAATTCTTGAGGGCAGAGAGTTAGCTAAGTAATTAATCTTAAATAAAAGTGAGTGGTATGAATGAACAGGGAAGCTTTTTTGAATATTTTTTTTTTCTGACAAAGACCAACAAAGTCATTGCTGAATGTGTATGTGAGTATGTGTGTCATATATTTTGCCTACTTTGGAATATTTCCTAAGATCTTTTTGATACTTACACTTAACTATATAAACATGGTACTAGATGGTTAATGCTTGGGGGAGCAAACAAACATATTAAAGAATGATGTAAAATCATCATGAAAATAGAGACTCTGGACATATGTGAACATCTTGGTCAGACACTCATGCATTTCAAACATCTACACTTGGAAGTCCAGAAAATTCCACTTAGTGGAATTCACTAAGAAGGTTTCTATCTGAAAGGCTTAAATTTTCAGCAAAGAACCTTTAGTTGGGAAGAATCTCAACTGAAAAGGGAATAGAGGCCTAGTATAAAATTTTGCACCTGGAGTTAGTGGTAAAGCCAAGCTTTACAGGATTTAAATCATGTGGTGATGCTGCAGCCAAGCAGCTATGGGTCCAAGAAATTAAATTACAACGCTGTATTGGTTCTACAATGTGATAACTAATGTAACAGCTGTTGCTTCCTCAAAACTGTTAATATGAAAATAGAATGTTTGCATTTTCTCATTGTAAATATTGATTTTTGTTCACCTTACGAGTCAGACATACCACACTCATTTGCTGTTTGATGTATTTTACACTGTTGTCAATATATCTCCTTTAATAAATTATATGGCATTTGATTAACTCTCCCAGGTACCACACAATGAGACTGTTTGAATAGCTTGCCAGTCTCTCCCCCTCTCTGCCCATTAAATATATGACATTACAACAGGAAGCAAGCAGCCCCAGCCCTCATAATGTCTGTTTTGGACATTCAGAATGATTGCACCATGTGTATGAGTTCTCTTTCCACTGTGGTCAAAACAGAAAAAACTTTTCTGAGGAACATTTTCATTTACATAAATTAACAGAAGCATTATTTAATCTACAATGAATAAATGCTTTAATATTATTAGTTACAAAGCAAGTGTTTATTTTTTTTATCCTGTTACTCATATCAAAAACCCACTCAAGGATAAAAAAGAAAATGCTGCAATTCTTTAGACTAAAAAATATTTTTAAGTTTAACTCAATCATCTGTAACTGTACACAATATTACTATGATTTATTTAAGCATTCCATTGCTGCTAATGTCTGTCTATTCAATGCTATTTCCCCACACTCCTTCTGAAAATAGAACCCATTCCCCTGGCTGTAGGGTAAGTCAATGACCCATCCTTGGTAATTCAAAGACCCAGTGCCCCTAGTCCTAGTAATTGTGCAAGAACTGAGCATGTGATCTAAGGCAGGCCAATCAGAAGATCTGGCTTAAACTTCAAGGAAGACACCTTTTCTTCTCTATCAAGGATTATAAAAATATGCCCATGCCCAGAGCTACCAACAACCATATTCCTCACTACATGGAGAATCCTAAGGAAATAAGGCAACCAATCAGCAACATCGTGTTAAACAGAGTAAATATTGAAGTAATCATGGATTTCATTTTACTTGGATCAACAATCAATGCACATGGAAGCAGCAGTCAAGAAATCAAGTGACATATTGCATTGGGAAAATACACTGCAAAAGACCTCTTTAAAGTATTAAAAGCAAAGATATCACTTTAATGACTGTCATAGGCTGGGTTCTTGAGAGGAGTAAATTAAGTGACGCATATATATATAAATAGAGAGAGAGATTTATTTCAAAGAAATGGCTCACATAGTTGTAGAGGCTAACAAGTCCCAAATCCACAGATCAGATATCAGGCTGGAGTTTTCTCCTGACTCATGTGGTTGAAGGGACTGATGAACCCAAAACCAGCAGGTCAGACAACAGGCTTCTGGCTCACTGGGCTATGGGAGCTGGCAAATTCCAAAATCTCCAGGTCAGATGGCAGGCTGCTAGCTCACATCCCAAGAATCGGAGGTCAAAGGATGATGACTCAGATACAGGATTGAGAGAAGTGAGCTTTGCCAGAACATCCATATATATAGGATGCAGGCCACACCCACAAGGAAATTCCCCTTCTACTGATTGGCTGCTCACATCATATGACAAAATGGAGGATGATTACACAATATCTGCCAAACCACTAAGAATCATGGCCTACCCAAGTTGACATATAACCTGAACCATCCCATCACAGTCTACCCCTTGTCAACTTGGCATCTGTACATAAACTATATATAGTCTCTAAATAAAGACAATTATAAAGTCATACTTGCACCTAACATGATACAACAAACATACGTACAACCAAAAATGCACTAGCCCTGTTTAAATATTATATTTTATAATAAGTAATGGAATAACAGAGGGAAGAAAACAAAGATATTTACTATACACACAAACACACACACATATATAAAAAAATTAAGAAATACTAAAAACAACTACAGTCCTCATTTCTGCAACTGATCATGTGGTCATAGCTGGTATACAGAACTACCTTCTTCTACCACCCATTCTGTATTCCCTTTGCCCTCAGCTGGTCATGGTTCTTTGCCTGGTGAGGTAACCCAAACTTTCATTCCTGAAGGGTCTGGGCCATTAGTAGTCATGTGGAATTCATTTGCTGTAGATTGCCATTGACTTTAATCACACTGCATGGCAGTACTAAGAGGTGTTCTAAGGGATCTCCTGTATTTCAGGCTGTCTTAGTTATCTAGTACTGCTATAACAGAAACAGCAAAAGTGGATGGCTATCACAAACAGAAATTTATTCTCTCACAGTCTAGGAGGCTGGAAGTCTGAATTCTGGGCACCAGCTCCTGGGGAAGACCTTTTCTCTCTGTCTGTTCTGGGGGAAGGTCCTTGTCACCAGTCTTCCCCTGGTCTAGGAGCTTCACAGCACAGTGATCCCAGGTCCAGAGGACACATTCCACTCCCAGCACTTCTTTCTATGTAGTATGAGGTCCCTCTCCTCTCTGCTCAATTCTGTCTTTTATATCTTAAAAGAAATTGACTTGAAATACAATCTAATCCTGTAGATTGAGTACTGCCTCATTAACATAACAGTCTCTAATCCTGCCTCATTAACATCATAGAGGTTAGGATTTACAACGCATAGAATAGTCAGCTCAGATCACGAAATGGAGGACAACTACATAATACTGGAATCATGGCCATTGGGGGAACACAATTCAATCCATGACATATACATACTCTTTTTTACCTCCAATATGTAATATCAAGCCAATTTCCCCTTGGTAATCAAGATCAATCACACCAGCCAATATAGTAACTCCCTTCTTTGCCTATTGATCCAGAGGCATAAGGAACCCAAAGCAGCCATATGGTAGTTTTAATTTCCAGTTGGATTATACCAGTGTTGTGTTTCCTGGTGGGAGCATTCCTCCCTTTGGAACTAAGACCTCTAGACACCCACCAAGTGTTGTGCCTCCTTGAGGAGGGGCCAGATGCAACAACTTATCCTTCACTTTAGAAGGAATATCTCAACATGCCCCACACCACTGGACCCCTAGAAATTTCACCAAGGTGGAAAGTTCCTGAGTTTTTGTCACATTAATTTCCCTCCCTTTAACACACAAATATCTTACCAGTAAGTCTAGAGTCATTGATACTTATTCCTTACTAGATCTAATCAGCATAAAGTCATCAAGTTTATGGACCAGTGTGATGTCTTATGGAAGGGAAAGGTGATCGAGTCCTCTGCTGACTAAATTATGATGCAGGATTGGAGAGTTGGTACATTCTTGAGGTAGGTCAGTGAAGGTGTATTGCTGGCCTTGCCAGCTGAAGACAAACTGCTTCTGGTGGTCCGTCAAAACTGGAATTGAGAAAAAGGCATTGGCCAAATCAATAGTTATATACCAGATACCAGGAGATGTCTTAATTTTTTCAAGCAATGAAACTACATTTGGAACAGCAGCAGCAATTAGATCACCACCTGATTAAGTTTCCAATAATCCATTGTCATTCTCCAAAATCAATCTGTTTTTTTGCACAGGCCAAATAGGCAAGTTGAATGGGGCTGTGGTAGGAATCACCCCCACACACACACACACATCCTTGAAGACTCTGATGGTGGCAGTAATCTCCGTAATTCCTCCAGAAATGGTGTATTGCTTTTGGTTTACTATTTTCCTAGGTAGGGGTGTTCTAATGGCTTCCACTTGCCTTTCCTACCATAATAACACTTACTCCATATGTCAGGGATCCGATGTGGGGATTTTCCCAATTGCTGACTATGTTTATTCCAATTATGCATTCTAGAACTGGCAAATCACTGCAGGATGGGTTTGGGGACCCACTGGACTCACTATGAGATAGAACTGAGCTAAGATGCCATTAATAACCTGAGCTCCATATGTCCCTACTCCGACTGGTGGGCCACAGTGACACTTTGGGTATCCTTGCATTAGTGTCAGTTCAGAGCCAGTGTCCATTAATCCCTGAAAAGTCTGATTATTTCCTTTTCCCCATGAATAATCACTCTCTTAAAAGGCCATGGATCTCTTTGGGGAAGGCTAGGAGAAAGATTAATAGTATAAACTTTTGACAGTTCAGTGGGATCCTTCCTCAAGGGACCTGGCCTCCCCTTCATTCAAGGTGTTGTGGGTCCATAACCTCGCTCAAGTCTGGGAATTGATTGAGGTGCCATGACTCTCTATTCTGGCAATTCAAGTAAAACCGCCATTCACTGGACTTATAATTCTTTTGCATGTACAAATCAAGTAAATATTTAGTAGATTTCCCATCTATTTCACTCCTAGGGATGCCACGACTAATTAGCCAACACCATAAGTCCATAAGAGTCAGACTCTGCTGTCTGTTACAGTAACCACATCCACCCTATCTTTGTCAATTAAGTGCCTCCACTTGCCCCCTACCACCATGGGGTCCAATCAGCCCCATTGTATTTAGGAGTCTTAATTCAGTTAGGGAAGTTCCTACTGTCAAATCTGACTTACAAGAATTAACAATAACAGTAGACTTCAAGGATGCTGGGGCTCCCTTCACAAATTTATTCCTAACTGTTGTAGTAAAAAGGGTGTCCTCTGGGCACTCCATGAGTGGGTCTGTGGTTCCAATCTGATAAACCTCCCTCTAGATCATCTTGGCAAAATGGCGCTCTAGGCAGAAGCACCATGCCGTCCCTCCACAGCAAAGATCCGAAAAACTAAGCAGTACAGAGAGTACAACAATCCTGAAACCCTAAAACAGCAAATGAAGAGATAAAGAACTCAGCCAAGCACCAAATGGAGTGAGAAAACTGACAGAGAACGGAGAGTGAGGAGAGATTCATGCAGAGGTCCCCTACCAGCTAACACAGCGCGGATCCACCATCTTGGACTCCTATCGGAGACCAGCAAATGGGGGTACGAGAAAGCAGCCTCATGGAGCGTCCAGCAGGAGACAAAACAGCCAGTAATTTGCGGTGTGCGCTTTCCCACCCCCAACCCCTCTCGGGCTCCTCTGCTTCCCGCAGCCACAGTCTCTTGACTGGGAAGCGCTGGTTACTTGGATTCCACACACCCAAGTGGGTGGCTCTCTGGGTGACATTTGTTGGCTTGCTAGTGTTGCTTTTTTTTTTTCTGCTTCTTTTGATTTCTCACTTGCCTCTTGCCGCCTCCCCCTCCTTTTGCTCGAGTGCCTGGCTCCAAGCGCCATCGTTGCCTCTTCCTGAGGGGCTGCGGGGCTCCATTCGAGTGTGCAGCTGCTTCCCGGTCTGGGCTGCCGCGCTGGTGGGATCCCGGGGCTTTTGTTCGTTTGTTCCTCTGCTTCCCATGGCCACGGTCTCTTAACAGGGAGGCGCCGACTGCTTAGATTCCACACACCCAAGTGGGCAGCTCTCTGGGTGCCATTTGTTGGCTGCTAGTGTTGCTTTTTCTTTCTGCTTCTTTTGATTTCTCACTTGCCTCTCGCCACCTCCCCCTCCTTTCACTCGAGTGCCTGGCTCCGTGGGCCATCTTTGCTTCTTCCTGAGGGGCTCCAGAGTGCCGGCAATTTGTGATATACGCTTTCCCACTCTCCACCCTTCTTCACCCACACTCAGCCTCCTCTGCTTCCCGCGGACACACTCTCTTGTCCAGAAACACCAGCCCACACTGGCTGGCTCTCTGAATGCCATTTGTTGGCTGCTGGTGTTGCTTTTTTTTTTTTCCTGCTTCTTTTGATTTCTTGCTTGCCTCTCGCCACCTCCCCCTCCTTTTGCTTGAGTGCCTCGCTCTGAGCGCCATCTTTGCTTCTTCCTGAGGGGCTGCGGGGCTCCATTCGAGTGTGCAGCTGCTTCCCAGTCTGGGCTGCTGCGCTGGTGGGATCCCGGGGCTTATCTTTGTTTGTTCCTCTGCTTCCCGCGGCCACGGTCTCTTGACCGAGAGGTGCCGGCTGCTTGGATTCCACACACCCAAGTGGGCGGCTCTCTGGGTGCCATTTGTAGGCTCTTAGTGTTGCTTTTTTTTTTTCTGCTTCTTTTGATTTCTCACTTGCCTCTCGCCACCTCCCCCTCCATTCACTCGAGTGCCTGGCTCCGTGTGCCATTTTTGCTTCTTTCTGAGGGGCTCCAGAGCGCCGGCAACTTGTGATATACGCTTTCCCACTCTCCATCCTTCTTCACACACACTCGGCCTCCTCTGCTGCCTGTGGACACAGTCTCTTGTCCAGAAACACCAGCCCGCACTGGCTGGCTCTCTGGGTGCCATTTGTTGATTGTTGGTGTTGTTTTTTTTTTTTTTTTTCCTGCTTCTTTGGATTTCTTGCTTCCCTCGCTGCCTCCCCCTCCTTTCAGTCGAGTGCCTGGCTCAGTGCGCCATCTTTGCATTTTCCTGAGGGGCTACAGAGCTCCATTCGAGTGTGGAGCTGCTTCCCGGTCTGGGCTACCGCGCTGGTAGGATCCCAGGGCTTTTGTTCGTTTGTTCGTTTTGAATTGTTTTCTTTTCCTTTTCTTGAGTTGGGAGCCCCTTCTGGCAAGGCGGAGCTGCGTGGCAAGGAACTCCCCTGCTGCTTCCACAGGCGCGTGGAGGGATCCCTGAGGACATTTCTTTTCTCACTGTTTTTTTTTTTTTTCCCTGTTTTTCTGGGGGGGGCCTTTCTTGTTCTTTTTTTTTTTTATTTGTTTTGTTTTCTTTTCCCTCTTTTTCCCTTTTTGTCTTTCTTCATTGCTCAGTTTCTCGTCTCTCTATATCTTCCTTCTCTTTCTGATCCCTGAACACCAGGCGTTGTATGCCTCTGTGCCTTCTGGCCAGGCTGTGCTGAGACACCTGAGAGTGACTTCCCCAGACCTCATAGCTGCATTGGTGGGATCCCTGGGAACTTTGCGGTTCTTTATCCTTTCTAATTTTTCTTTGTTCATTCTTTTCTTCCTCTTCCCCTTTCTGGTTTTCTCCATTTCATAGTCTCTCATCTCTCCATTCTGAAGGCAAGCTCCTCTAGCATTCTTTTTTGTTTGTTTGTATGTTTTTTGGCTCCTGTTCCTCTCTCCTCTCTCCCATAGCCATCTTAGCTCCACACATAACCATCTCCCAGCTGCATCCAGCCTACCTGCACCATGCGCTTGACATTACACCACCAAGCAGTGCAGGCATGGCCTACTGGAACCTGACCAACACTGATTACTGACCCGCCCTGGTGGCTGTAGTGAGTCCCACAAACAACCCATCCCAGTGGCTCCTTTTCAGCTAGACCTACCCTGCTGCACCATATCTGAGTGACTGAACCTGCCAGTTGGAGAAGGAGGCGAAAAGTACTGAGTGCACAGATGAGCAAACAACAAAGAGCATGCAGTCCACCTGCTCAGACATAGTCAATTTTTTTTTTTTTAAAAAGGGACAAAACAAACAAATCTACAATCAATAAACGAGAGAAATAACTACGGAATGCCCCGAAAACAGCAGACAATATCAAAACATTTACAAAAACAGGACAGGATGGTTCTAGTAGGCATCCTAATTAAAACACCAGATGACTCTCCTGTGGAAGAAAATGCACTAGAACTACCTGATAGGGAAATCAAATCTCTAAAACTCAGAATTTGCCAAGAACTGAGGCAAAAAGCTGACAAACATGAGGAAAAAATAGACAAATTCATGGAAAAAACAGACAAAAAATTGGAAGAATTCAGGAAAATGATGCAGGAACAAAATGCCAAAATAAATTCACAACTAGAAATTATACAAAAACAACAATTAGAAATCCAAAAGATAAACAACAAGATTTCAGAAATGGATGATGTCATAGAAGGGCAGAGAAGCAGATTTGAAACGGTGGAAGACAGGATAAGTGGAATGGAAGACAAACACTTAGATACAACTCTGTTTCAGGAAAACTCAGAAAAAATAACAAAGAAAAATGAAGAGACCCTGAGAGCTATGTGGGACACAATTAAAAGCAAAAATTTACAAGTGATTCGCATTCCAGAACAGAGGGAGAAAACAGAAAACACAGAGAGGATCATTGAGGAACTGCTGACAGAAAACTTCTCCAATATCATGAAAGATGAAAAGCTGGCCATCCAAGAAGCTCAACGAACCCCATATAGAAGAGACCCCAAAAGAAAATCACCAAGGCATATCATCTTCACACTCACAAAAACCAAAGACAAACAAAGAATCCTGAGAGCAGCTCGAAAAAAACAAGAAGTCACATACAGAGGAGAAACAAGAAGACTAAGCTCAGATTATCTGGCAGAAACCATGCAGGCAAGAAGGCAATGGGATGACATATATAAAATCTTTAAAGAAAAAGATTGTCAGGCAAGAATAATATATCCTGCAAAACTCTCGTTCAAATTTGATGGTGAAATTAGGTCATTTCCAGATAAACAGAAATTAAGGGAATATGTAAAAGTCAAACCAAACTTACAAGAATTATTAAAGGGAATTCTTTGATCTGAGGACAAACACCTTCAGCTCACAGGCAGAACCTAGGACACAGGATCGTACCAGCCAGATAGCAATCTAGGAAATGAACTCTCGAGGACTATCCAAAATCAAAAGAAATACAACAGGGAAACAGAGCAGTTAATAAGTAAATGACAACAACATCAAACAATAAAAGAGGGAATAAACAGCATAGGCATAGAACCTTGTAATGGAGAGGAAGGCAAGGCGATACCAAGTAATGGTAGACTGCTTCAAACTTAGCAAGATAAGGGTAAAATTCATGGTAACCACAAAGAAAGTTAATAAACATACTCACACACAAAAAAAAAGAGGAAAAACATAAAGTCTCAGCAAAAACAAAACCTACAAAAACAAAAGAAATGAAAACAAAATCCACAAACAAAAGTAACTCAACACAAGAGAGTAAGAAGAACAAAGAAAACTTCAGCACCACAGAAAAAAGCACTACAAATGACAGCAACAAACCCACGTCTATCCATAATTACACTGAATGTAAATGGAGTCAATGTACACATAAAGAGACAGAGAGTGACAAAATGGATAAGAAAACAGGATCCATCAGTATGCTGTCTACAGGAGTCACACCTTAGAAACAAAGATGTGAAATTATTAAAATTCAAAGGTTGGAAAAAAATATATCAAGCTAACAACTACCAAAAAAGAGCAGGAGTGGCAATTCTAATCTCAGATAAAATAGACTTTAAAACAAAATCTACCATAAAAGACAAAGAAGGACACTATATAATCATTAAGGGGATGATCAATCATGAAGACATGACCATAATAAACATCTATGCACCCAATGACAGGGCTCCAAAATGCATAAAACAAACTCTAACAACACTGAAAAGAGAAATTGACAGTTCCACAATAATAGTACTACCACTCTCAGTAAAGGACAGAACAACTAAGAAGAAACTCAGCAAGGATACAGAAGACCTAAAGGGCACAATCAGCCAACTTGACCTCCTAGACATATATAGAACACTCCATCCAACGCTGAAAGCTACACATTCTTTTCCAATGCACATGGAACTCTCTTCAGAATAGACCACGTCTTAAGCCACAGAGCAATCTTCTACAAGATCCAAAACGTTGAGATAATTCAAACTATCTTCTCTGACCACAATGCCATCAAGGCAGAAATTAACACTAGAAAGAGTGAGGAAAAAAATCAACTACATGGAAACTGAATAATACCCTGCTTACACATCACTGGGTAATACAAGAAATCAGAGATGGAATCATAAAATTCCTAGAATCAAATGAGAATGAAAACACATCATACCAAAACCTTTGGGACACAGCAAAGGCAGTCCTCAGAGGGCAATTTATAGCAAGAGATGCACATAACAAAAAAGAAGAAAGGGACAAAATCAAAACATTAACTGCAGAACTCAAAGAAATAGAGAACATCAAAAAAAGCCCACAACCACCGGAAAAAGGAAATAAAAAGATCAGAGAAGAAATCAATGAAATAGAGAACAGAAAAACAATAGAAAGAATCAACAAAACCAAAAGTTGGTTCTTTGAAAGAATCAGCAAAATCGACAAACCACTGATCAGACTGACAAAAGAAAAACAGGAGAGGACACAAATAACCCAAATCAGAAATGAAATGGGGGGCGTTACAACAGACCCAACTGAAATACAAAGGATTATAACAGAATATTATGAAAAACTATACTCCAACAAATTTGAAAACCTAGAGGAAATGGATAAATTTCTAGAAACACACGGCCTACACAAACTACAACAAAGTGATGTTGAAAATCCAAACAGACCCATAACAAAAGAAGAGATTGAAAAGGTAATAAAAAATCTCCCAACCAAAACAAGCCCCTGGCCCAGATGGCTTCACTGGAGAATTCTACAAAACATTTACAGAAGAGCTGGTACCAGTTCTACTCAAGTTATTTCAGAGCATAGAAGAGGAAGTAACACTTCCAAATTCATTCTATGAAGCCAGCATAATGCTGATACCAAAACCAGGCAAAGATGTCACAAAAAAAGAAAATTACAGACCAATATATCTCATGAATATAGATGCAAAAATTCTGAACAAAATCTAGCCAATAGAATTCAGCATCATATCAAAAAAATAATACACCATGACCAAGTAGGATTCATACCAGGTATGCCAGGATGGTTCAACATTAGAAAATCAATCAATGTAATTCACCACATAAACAAAAGAAAAGAATCACATGATCATCTCAATTGATGCAGAAAAGGCATTTGACAAAGTCCAACACCCATTCCTGATAAAAACTCTCAATCAAATAGGTATAGAAGGGAAATTTCTCAACATAATAAAGGGCATCTATGCAAAACCAACGGCCAACATCATTCTTAATGGAGAGAGGATGAAAACATTCCCCTTGAAATCAGGAACAAGACAAGGATGCCCTTTATCACCACTCCTATTTAACATTGTGCTGGAAGTTCTAGCTAAAGCAATAAGGCAAGAAAAAGAAATAAAGGGCATCCAAATTGGTAACCAAGAAGTTAAACTGTCCCTGTCTGCAGATGATATGGTACTATACATAGAAAACCCTGAAGACTTCACGAGAAATCTACTGGAACTAATAGAAAGATTCAGCAGAGTAGCAGGATACAAGATAAACATTCAAAAATCAGTTGGATTCCTATACACCAGTAAGGAGAACGATGAGAAGGAAATCAGGAAAACAATACCATTTTCAATAGCCCCTAAAAAGATAAAATACCTAGGAATAAATCTGACCAGGGAGGTAAAAGACCTATACAAAGAAAACTATAAAACACTACTGCATGAAACCCAAAGGGATCTAAATAAATGGAAAAACATACCATGCTCATGGATAGGCAGACTCAACATTGTGAAAATGTCAATTCTACCCAAAGCAATTTACAAATACAACGCAGTCCCAATCCAAATACCAACAACATTCTTCAAAGAGATGGAAAAACTAATTAACTTTATATGGAAAGGGAAGAAGCCCTGAATGAGGAAAGCACTACTGAAGAAGAAGAAAGTTGGAGGACTCACACTACCTGACTTTAGAACCTACTATACAGCTACAGTAGTCAAAACAGCCTGGTACTGGTACAATGACAGATACACTGACCAATGGAACAGAATTGAGAACCCAGATGTAAATCCATCCACCTACGGTCACCTGATCTTCGACAAGGGCCCAAAGTCCATCAAATGGGGAAAAGATAGTCTTTTTAACAAATGGTGCTGGCAAAACTGGATATCCATTTGCAAAAAAATGAAACAGGACCCGTACCTCACACCATATACAAAAACTACTTCAAAATGGATCAAAGACCTGAATATAAAGCCTAAAACTATAAAGTTCATAGAAGAAAAAAATAGGACCAACACTTCAGGCCTTAATACATGGCATTAACAGGATACAACCATAACCATCAACACACAAAACCCAACTGATAAGCTAGATAACTGCGATCTTCTAAAAATCAAACACCTATGCTCTTCAAAAGAGTTCACCAAAAGAGTAAAAAGAGAACCTACAGACTGGGAAAAAATTTTGGACAGTACAAGTCAGATAAAGGTCTAATCTCCATAATCTACAAGAAAATCCAACACCTCTACAACAAAAAGACAAATAATCCTATTAAAAAATGGGCAAAGGAAATGAACATACACTTCACCAAAGAAGGCATTCAAATGGCCAACAGACACATGAGGAAATGCTCGCAATCACCAGCCATTAGAGAAATGAAAATTAAAACCACAATGAGTATACCATCTCACCCCGGCATTACTGGCATGAATCAAAAACACTGGAAATAACAAATGTTGGAGGGGCTGCTGGGAGATCGGAACTCTTAGGCACTGCTGGTGGGAATGCAAAATGATACAACCATTTTGGAAAATGATATGGCACTTCCTCAGAAAGCTAGAAATAGACATACCATTCGATCCAGCAATCCCACTCCTAGGCATATATCCTAGAGAAATAAGAGTCGTCACTCAAATAGACATATGCACACCTATGTTCATGGCAGCATTGTTCACAATAGCAAAACGATGGAAACAACCTAGATGCCCATCAACAGACGAATGGATAAACAAACTATGGTACATACACACAATGGAGTACTATGCAATGAGAAATAACAGCAATGAATCTGTGAAACATAACATGGATGAAACTGGAGGACATTATGCTGAGTGAAATAAGTCAATCACAAAAGGACAAATACTGTATGAGACCTCTATTGTAAAAACCCATGAAAAAGTTCACACGCAAAATGTAACAATCTTTGTTGGTTACCAGGGATGGGAGAGGTGGGGGGGAAATACTAAATAGGCAATAGATAAGTGGTATCTTGGGTGAAGGGTGAGACAGTACACAATACAGGGGAAACTAGCACAACCTGTACAAGGAAAGGTCATGGAAGTCCCATAGACACATCCAAACTCCCTGAGGGACTGAATTGCTGGGCGGAGGGCTCTGGGGACCATGGTCTTGGGGAACATCTAGCTCAATTGGCATGACACAGCTTCTAATGACAATGCTCTACATTCTACCTTGGTGAGTAGTGTCTGGGTTCTTAAAAGCCTGTGAGCGGCCATCTAAGATACTCCACTGGTCTCATCCCTTTGGGAGCAAGGGAAAATGAAGAGAACAGGATACAAGGAAAAGATTAGTCTGAAGGACTAATTGTCCGCCGCTACCAAAGCCTCCACCGGACTGAGTCCAGTATAGCTAGACAGTGCCCGGCTACCACCACTGACTGTTCTGACCAGGATCACAACAGGGGGTGCTGCACAGAGCTGGAGAAGGATGTAGAGCATAATTCTAACTCACAAAAAAAAAAAAAAGAAGACCAGATTTACTGGCCTAAAGGAGACTGGAGAAACTTCGAGAGTATGGCCCCCAGACACCCGTTTAGCTCAGTGGTGAAGTTACCTTCGAGGTTCACTGTTCAGCCTGGGAGTGGACAGCCCTGTAAAACCAAATGAGACTAACGAGGTACAGGAGTCCAGAGACAAGGGCCAGAAGGCAGAAGGAGACAAGGAAGCTGGTGATAGGGAACCCAAGTCTGAGTAAGGATATTGTTGATGTGTTGTGAGATTGTTAACCATTGTCATAGGGCAACATTTGTAGTAACTGTTAAATGAGAAACTATTTTGTTCTGTAAGCCTTCATCTTAAGTGAGAATAACAGCAAAATTGGAAGAACGTAGTCAATGTCACTGAACTGTGTATGTAGAAATTTTTGAAACGGTGTATCTTTGGCTATGTGTATTTTCACCAAAAAAAAAAAAGGTTGAGAATTTAGAAGGTTAATATGTTGTGGGGTTGTTAACCAATGTCATAAAACAACATGTGTACTACTGTTTCATGAGAAACTATTTGTTCTGTAAGCCTTCACCTGAAGTACAATAAAATATAAAAAAAAAAAAAAAAATCTCACTCTAACATGCCAACTTCCCCAAGCCTTTGGATACCTTCTTCTACAATATACCAAGGCAGGTCTTGTACTTCAACTTGATTTAGTGTAGGTCAATACATAATCCATGCTTCAGTGAACCAAACAAATAAACTATTAGATCTTTTTCTAACCTCTTGAGCTGAAACATTGAATGAAGAATCTGTACTTAGTGAACCCACATCAATAAACTCAGACTTGTCCAACTTTATGTTCCTTGCACCATTATCCCACAACTTTAATAGCCATTTCCACACACATTCCCCAGGTTTCTGTTTGTATATGTTAGAAAAATGAAGCAGTTCTTTTGGAGTGCAATATACCTCCTCCTGGGTCACACTTGCTACTTTATCTCTCGGGGCTCGCTAGAACTTAAGTCTAGTTACAAGTCTAGAAGCAAAAATGGGTGGTGGTGATGGGTCCTGGCGACATTCAACAATCTCTTGTAAGGCATCTGCTTCAGGTAATGCCCCAGGCAATGCTCCAGGTGCCACCCCATGTGATGTAGCAGAGGAAGACTTCCCATGCACCACTGGGTTAATCTCATCAGATGGAGGTAGAAGGGATAATGGTTTTATTGGGGTGGGTGGCTTAGCAGACAAAGATAGCTTAATCTCTTCAGATGAGAGTTAGAGGGCTGGCTCTGTTGGCAGGAGTGATTTAACACAATTTAGGGGCTCAATATCCCCAACTTCTTGATTATCTACCCACACATCCCCATCCCAAGTTTCTGGATCCCATTTCTTCCCAATTAATGCCCTCACTTTAACTTCAGACACCGTCCAAGGTTGGGAATTTAATTGGCATTGAAATTCAGCCACTCTTATGAAAAGACTCTAGGTTTAGTTTTCAACAATATCAACTGTGTTACTACAAGAAATAAGGCTTTCTTTCAGGAAATAACTGGCAACTTTCAGGTCTTGTATGCAGTGCTTGAGCTGTGACTCTGAAGCTTTGAGCTCATCTCTTTCCTTCATCACATTGTCTAGAGAAAGCAGGACCAACCAACCAGCTTCCTTATCCTTCTCATTAAGATAAAATTGTAGAACAGTATCAAATATGCAATCACCCAGAGCCTGTCTCTCACAAATATTTGAGTCATTTGTGGTGATATTTTGTATATTTCTATTGTCACCTCATGTTATGGCTTAGCAGTGCCCTCTTGATTACTGGAGGCAGAGTCATCAGTGCCTTTAAGAGAAGCCAGACTTGAGAAGCAATTTAGAAAATTCATCTTTACAATTTTGATCCTCTAGAACCACTCTTGGTACCAAATGTCTTAGGCTGGGTTCTCTAGAGGATCAAAATCAGTCGAACATATACATATATATATAGAGAGAGAGATTTATTTCAAGGAAATGAGTCACACAGTTGTGGAGGCTGGTAAGTCCCAAATCCGTGGGTCAGGAGTCAGGCTGGAAGATGCTACTGACTCACATGGTTGCAGGGGTTGACATACACAAAATTGGCAGGTCAGATAGCAGGCTGCTGGCTCACGTCCCAAGAACTGGAGGTCAAAGGATGATGAGTTGCATGTAAGATGGAGAGAGGGAGAGCTTTTCCAGAACATCCATATGTATTGGATGTAGTCCACATCTCCAATGAAACTCCCCTTTCAAATAATTGGCTGTTCGTATCAGATAAAAAAATGGAGGATGATTACATAATATCTGCCAAACCACTGAGAATCACAGCCTAGCCAAGTTGACAAATAACCTTAACCACCACAATGACTAAATTGCACCTGGCCCAAGCCATGTTATTTCCAATCATCTCATATACATGAAAAGACTGAACAATGAAAAAGGAAGACCTAAGAAGAATTTTGAAGTTTGAATTACAGTGTTGGCAAAGAATATTGAATATACCATGAACTTCCAGAAGGATGAACAACTCTGTCTTGGAAGATGTACAGCCAGAATGCTTCTTAGAAGCTAGGAATGGCAAGACTTCTTCTCATTTATTTTGACACGTTATCAAGAGGGACCAATTCCTGGAGAAGAACATCATGTTTGGTAAAGTAGAGGATGAGCAAAAAGAGGAAGACCCTCAATGAGATGGATTGACACAGTGGCTGCAACAATGAACTCAAACATAACTATTATTTTGGGGATGGCACATGACCGGGCAGCCTTTCTTTCTGTTATACATGGGGACAGTATGAATTGGCGCCTAATAACAATAAGGAAATAAAGCCTCAGACAAGAAAGCAGCAAGGATTCAGGATGATAGTAATGCTAATATCATTCAGGTTTTTGTTCCTCTTCCTTGACCAAAGATCTGCAGGCATCTGGTCATGCAAGCTACCCCATTTGTCATCAGATAATTCTATTTGTCTTGTTTGTTGTTGTTATGTGCCTTAGGGTCGATTCTGACTTATAGGGAGCCTATAGGACAGAGTAAATCTGCCTCCATAGGGTTTCCTAGTCTGAAATCTTTATAGGGGCAGATTGCCAGGTGTTTTCTTCTATAGAGCTGCTTGAGGATTCAAACTGCCAACCTTTCCGTTAGTAGCCTCATGCTTAACCTTCAGGTCACCAGGGCTCCTTCTATTTGCTTTAGTGAGTTTGAATTGGGTTTTAATCAATTTCACAAAAGGAGCCCTAACTAAAATATCTTCTCTTAAACAGTTTTATCAAGGATGTGTTACATAGAAGTTATTTTTCTTCTTAAGAAGAAGCATTCAGGTTTTGAAGCACAGTGGAAGAAAGGGCTTTGAAAGAGAGAAAGACATAAGTTAAAACTATAGCTCTTCCATTTGTAAGCTGTGTGAACTTGTCAAGTCACTTAAGTTCCTTTAGCCCCCGTTTCCTCCTCCATAAAATGAAGATAACCATAGCACTGACCTCACAAAATGTATGTGAGGTTTAAACGATATATAGTGTTTAGCATCCACAATAGCTAAGGGGAAGCTATTACTACGTTTCCTATTTTACAGATGAAAGCATATCAGGACTCAGAGAGGTTTTAAGTAAGTCATTTAAAATTATAAATAATAATAATTGCATGGACAGAATTAAAATACAAGTCTATTTGTCTCCAAAATCCTTACTCCTTCAAGCACACCATGCTGCTACAGGGGATAGGCAAGAGAGGAGAGGAAGAAGAGTAAATAAATGGAATTCTAACCAAGATGTCATGCCTAATTCACTCCTTTAGGACTAAACCACATCTGGTATACATCACATAGGAATTAAGAGACTTATTCTGAAAAGTACCTTCCATTCGGGTAAATGCTCTAAGTAAAATGAGCATCATTCATAACAAAAAAGACTACAGTTCGAGCTAGAGCGTCTATAAATCAAGGACAAACAAATACGTGCAGTTCTTCTAGTGTTTCCATGCTTAACTATTGGTATAAACAAACTGATTTCTGTGCACATCTGGCTCTGCAATGTGCCCACTGCCTCTTCTCTTCTTTCACATCTAAATGTGATAACTTAAAATTTATTACTACATTGAAGCCTTCAAGGGAAGAGCTCCATAGCACGACCCTCTGATCACAGAGGGGTGGCTAGAGCTGGAGCTCACCCCAGCCTCCTACCCTATCTTTTTGTATGAGAAGTTAACACATAAGATGCTAAATAGTTTCCAAAAACTATTTATAGTTAAAATTCTATTTGAATTGTTAAATTAACTGGACTTACTCTCTGAACCCTTCTTCTTATCTTCTCCATTATCTTCTGCAACCCTTATCACAAGACCATAGATATTACTCTATACACAGACACTCAGAAACCTCAGATAGAAAGAGAGTCTCATCAGTGGTTCAATGAACTCATCACAACGACAATGAAATAGACTGCTTAATCGAGATTGTCAGTTGGAGAATACAACATGGCTGCTGATTGTCTTTACCAGCAGTTAATTGTAAAGATTAGTAAGTGGTTGAAATGTCACAGTATTCCTTAATTGATATCAGAATCTGAAAAGTCATCACTAGGAGTTATTAATTTATGAAATAGTACAATAAAGAATGTCTTCAATATTTTGATTCCACATGAACCCTAGAGGTAAAGTAAATGGATCTGACTTCTACTATAACAAGAAGATTTTAAGATATCCAGCATGGAAATGACTTGATTGATACTATAAGGGAGTGTTTTCAAGGAGAAAAACTCTTCTGTTTTTTTACTAATCTTTTTTTTCATTGTACTTTAGATGAAGGTGTACAGAACAGGTAGTTTCTCCTTAAACAGTTAGCACACATATTGTTTTATGACAATGGTTAACAACCCCACAACATGTCAACACTGTCC
This sequence comes from Dugong dugon, assembly GCA_030035585.1. Taxonomy (NCBI): domain Eukaryota; kingdom Metazoa; phylum Chordata; class Mammalia; order Sirenia; family Dugongidae; genus Dugong; species Dugong dugon. Next base: position 105,051,380 of record CM057460.1, on the reverse strand, counting down.
CTTCTCAACCTTGGGTTCCCTATTACCAGCTTTCCTTTCCCCTCCTGCCTTCTAGTCCTTGCTCCTGGACTGTTGTGCCCCATTAGTCTCGTTTTGTTTTATGGGGCTGTCTAATCTTTGGCGGAAGAGTGAACCTCAGGAGTGGCTTCATTACTGAGCTAAAAGGGTGTCTGGGGGCCATACTCTCGGGGTTTCTCCAGTCTCTGTCAGGCCAGTAAGTCTGGTCTTTTTTGTGAGTTAGAATTTTGTTCTACATTTTTCTCCAGCTCTGTCCAGGACCCTCTGTTGCGATCCCAGTCAGAGCAGTCAGTGGTGATAACCGGACACCATCTAATTATACTGGACTCAGTCTGTTGGAGGCCATGGTAGTTGTGGTCCATTAGTCTTTTGGACTAATCTTTCACTCGTATCTTGTTTTCTTCATTCTCCCTTGCTCCCAAAGGGGTGAGACCAGTGGAGTATCTTAGATGGCTGCTCATAGGCTTTTAAGACCCCAGACACTACTCACCAAGGTAGAATGTAGAACATTTTCTTTATAAACTGTGTTATGCCAATTGAGCTAGATGGGGAGCAACTCCTTTGATAAAACAGAATCAGCTCCTTAAAGACAACAGCTCTGGGCACAACCCTCTACATAAGGGGGTGTTATTGCAGCTGTGGTACGATCTGCCATCTCTGAAAGTCTTTATCCTTCTGAGTTTTCACTTTGATTAATATTGCCTCTGTCACTGTCGGCTCCCAGCAAGATGTTGCTCCACTTTCTATAAATCTAGCTTTTCATTAGCTTCCATTAGCTCAGCAAGACAGGTTAGGATTGTCAAAGGGAACATTATAAAATATTACAGAAGAGGAAAAAAATACAATACACTAGGAAAATGCAAGAAGTCTTTGTCAGAATGTATACCATGGGACTTTTTCCTTTTTCTCCCAATTTTAGACAAAATGTCAAAGCTGAGGATAATAAAAGATATTTGGACATTCTAAGGAAAGATTCCAAGATGCCACCAGATACCCCCACTCTTCAACAGATGGCTATGATGTGGCCAAACTAATCCTTCCATCTTCACTTTGATTCAGGGACTCTTTTAAAAGAAGAAAGCCCTATGTCTTTGTTTCTCAGTTTGTTGTTCAGTGGTTGCTTCTCACTCCTATGCCCTAGAAAAAACACTATAGACTTTGGAGGTGCCAATAAGAAGAGACTGCTGTCTCAATCCCTTGCTGGACACTTGCTCAACTGGGACAATCCTAAGGCTCATCCTGGTGTTTCCTCCAGAACAGCGTATGAGAAACTGCCTTGCACTCTTTCCTCCAGAATTTGGGGGTATGTTTGAACCAATGGACCAGATTACATTTCTCGCACGGAGAATTCTGAATGCAGAAACATACACGGATCACCCATAATTACAGGGCAGGCAAAAAGGGCAGCAGTAGGACAAATCTCCATCTGATGCGGCAAAGATGTACAAGTTTTCTGAAAGCAAAGTGCATGGCACAGAAAACAACCAAATTTGAGCCATCTTGAAAGCATCTCTCCCAAGAAGGAAGTCTGCAGGTGAAGACAGCCAGCAGTGGGAGTCTGTAAGAACACCACCAAGGGTCTCACAGAGAGTACATCTCCCACATTAGGAGACTGCAATGAGGTGGTACATGCAGGGGCTCTACAGAATTCACACTGGGGCCCCATAGGAGACCCATAGACTTAATATCCACATAACAGAGGACATGGACTGAAGAGAAAATTACAGGAGTACCAGCTTAGTAAAAAGACTTCAGTGCTTTTTCTCTAATTCCTCTTCCCAATGCTAAAACCCAGGAGGATCCAGGAACAGGAAAAAGCAAAGAAGAGTGAAAGAATAGTCCACTCTTCCACCTCCCACTCTAAGCTCTCCCCCTTACCCTCCCCTATCCTATCTCCTTCTCCATAGCAAGTCCTCAATTCATGGGTTAGGCTTATTGAGGGAAAGGGAAGAAGTTTTTAAGTTGGAATAGGGATTGAAGTTTTAATTAGAATTGGAGTGGACTTTTAGTACTTTATAAGTGGTCTAATTACCAAAATGAGACTGTCCTTATAGCCGAATGTGACTGAAATCTCTGACATCTGCATGCATCCTATGTTTTCAAGGGATGGGAAAGGGGCATTTAAAAGAATATTTTTAAAGGTGGAGAGAATAAAGACAAATAAAGCCACTTACTGTATATATTCCATCAAATTCAGCCTAACTAGGTAACTGGCTATGTACTTAAACAAGAAAACTTGATAGCCCCTCTGGTCCTTCATGATGTATTTTGTATGAATGAAAAATACAGTCTATTTGAAATACTTTTAAATATTCCACCTTGTAGTTAGAATTGAAAACAACCTGACCAGACCAATTGATACAATTGGCCTGGACTCAGGGAAACCTTTAGTTCAGGCTAAATGACCTTTCTTCCCTACCTATTGCATACATAGTCTTTACTGGGTCATTTCCTCTCCACAGCATTCTTTCTTCTTGTCTTCTTACAAACAAATCTATTCATATCATCCCCTATTTAATCATCTTTATTGAGTTCTCCTTGTCTTAAGGTTAAAAGTGAAAGATTCCTAGTGATGCATACAAGCTTCTTCAATATCTAATCTTGTTTGCTCTCTTAAGTTTTATCTTCAGAAATCTCTTTATTTGCTTTGCCCTTCATAACACAACGCCCTTTCACATCTCAATACCATTGTGTTCACCGTTCTTCCTTCTTGAAAGTCCCTTTCTCGCTTGTTCTATCTTTCCAAACCCTCAAAACTCAGAACAAATGTCTCCTCCACTGAAAGCGCAGCCTAAACCCCCCGTGCAGAATCAATTATACTCTTGCCTATCTCCCACTGCACCTTCTTCATACTGCTAGTAAGCATAGATTTAGCCCGTGGGAGTTCTGACGGTTATTTTAACGAATGTCTCCCCAGCTAGACCATAAGGAGAGAGACTTGTATATGTACTGCTAATACTAAGCACACATAGAAGAGACTCATTGCACACTTATTGAATGCAGGAATGACTAAATGATCACAGACAAAATCACTAGATTCACAAATGCCATGCTTCCTTTAAGCTAAAGATACCAGTTGCATTATCACAATACCAGTATAAAAAGAACAACAACATACTTGCAACCAGCCTACAGAACTTAGAGTTATCTTGTCTGTTTCTTATTTTACAAACAAGAAAAGTGAGGTCCAAAGAAGCCAGGGCATACATAGGCCAAGGCCACTGATAACTCAGTATAAGTAGCAGCCCTGGATCCCAGTTCTCCCAACCACAAGCCATAATCAAGCTTTTAGATTTCTTTACAGATTCCTCCCAGAGTGTAGATACATGAGAGAAGGAATTTTTGTTGACATTGTTTAGGGATATAATCTAGTGCCTAGAAGGTTCCTGAAGCATGCAGGCATATGCACCAAAAAAAAAAAAAAAAAAAAAAGCCATTGCCACCAAGTCGATTCCAACTCATAGAGACACTGTGTGACAGAGTAGAACTGCCCCATAGGATTTCCAGGACTGTAACCTTTATGGAAGCAGACCACCACACTTTTCTCCCACGGAGCGGCTGGTGGGTTCAAACCACCATCCTTTTAGTTAGCAGTCAAGCACGTAACCACTGTGCCACCAGGGCTCCTACATAGGCATATAGGCATTCGGTAAATATTTATCAAATAAATGAATAAATGCAAAAGTTTAGTAGCCCCTCTAGATAAAAATTCAAATATAAACAAGCCACCAAATAAACTACCTTTTAAGCCACAAAAAATAAAGTCACCGGAGCTTCTAAATAGAAGGAATAAAGAAGTAGCACTGGAATTCCAGCTGCGTGGTGTCGGTGCCTTAGATATGTTAGAATATGTTCCTTTACTTTCCAGGGAAATCTTATTTCTTATTTTGTTGCACATGATTGTATGTGTGTGCATTTAATTTTGTCATCATAGAACACAGTACGCCACTTGAGATCGACTAACCCTAAAAAATTTTGACCTCAAAGAATCTAAATGAGAAAGCAGAACTTATATTTAAATGGCAGTATTTTTGTAACGCATTATTTTTAGAACTGTTCTTCATAAATATCACTTGTAAAAAAATCTAGGGACAAAATAAATATATATATATCTCAAACCCACTGCCATTGAGTTCATTCTGACTCATAGAGACCCTATAGGACAGAGTAAAACTGCTCCGTAGGTTTCCAAGACTGTAATCTTTATAGAAGCTGACTGCCACATCTTTCTCCCTCAGAGCAGCTGGTTGGTTCAAACCTCCAACCTTCTGGTTAGCAACTGTGCACTTTAACCACTGTGCCCCCAGGGCTAATATACACATAATATTAGTCTCTCATCTCTGTATTTTTATATCCTTATATATATGCCTGATGCCATCAAGTCAATTCCAACTCAGAGCAACCCTATAGGAGAGAGTAGATCTGCCCCATAGAGTTTCCAAGGAGTGGATGGTGGATTCAAACTGCTAACACTTTGGTTTGCAGCCAAGCTCTTAACCACTGTGCCACCAGGGCTCCTATATGTATATATGTACATACACACACACACACACACACACACACACACACACATATATAGCGTGTTTGCAAATTTCCTTTCTTAAGTACATTGTTAATGTTAACATCAAAATTTCAAATGCCTGTGGACCTCTAGAGTGGGTCCTTCTGACAGCATCAGGCCTGGAGCCACTGTCAGTATTGTATGCTCTGGGGCCTGAACCATCTGCCCTACCCTTTGGAGGAGCAGGAAATCATGAGAAAGAGTCATGGGTTAGAAGAATTTGTGGGGGTGGCATCCTTGGGAGGATCTGGGGACAGCACCGGTTGCCATAGCAGTGTGATCTGGCATTTCCGATGAGGACAGAGCTAAAATCTGTCTGCCCTGCCAGAAAGTGGAGGCAGCACAAAAACAGGTACAATTCATGAAGAAAAAAATTTGGAATGCACAAAACCAGACTGTAAAGAATAAGGAAGGGTTATTTTTTAATATTGAAAATAAATTATCTTCTTGACATATGATATCTGAAGTCTACCGACTTTCAAAAGGCAAGTTGAGTGTCAGGTAAGCAGTGAACTGTCCCTAAGCATGTGCTTGAACAATTGGATAGCTGTTGTTTTTCTCTGATTTTCGTACTCCCTAATCAATCTAGCCAGCCATTTTCAGTTTTCTTTCTCTTATAAGAGGCACACCCTGTTCAGTTTAAACTAGAAAGACAGAAGGGTTCTGAGACGGCATATGAGGACTTCTCACTTGGCAAATTATATTATGTTTCTAATCTGCTTGCAGAACAAAGCCCTGGGACTGTGTTTTCTCTGAATGTACTTCAGTAAAGAGAAAGTGGCTGCTGTGTTGCCTCCCTGCTGAACATTTCACATCACAATAGATGCACATTTTCTGCACAGTAATTGTTGGTCTAAGTCCCCAGAGAAACTGAAGATGGAGCTAGCTTGGAGATTTAATAACCTATCATTACATGCACCTCCTGCGTGGGATTTGGGATCTCTCTACTTAAATAAAATGAGGTCTGTGCTTTCTCACTGTGATTTTAGGATTTATTAATCCCTTTTACGCTCTATTCACAAGTGGCCCAGTCGCTATTTCACCATAACAAGCCTGCCCTCATCTTCCACCCGCCAGATGTTTATTATTATAGAAAAGAATGTACACCTTACATATTTGTATAGTACTTTATCTTTTATTTAGCACTGTGAATTCTGCATGCCCTAAAAATGATGGTTAAATAAGCCTAGTGTGGGTGGGACCCAGGCAACATGCTAATTTGGTGAAGGAAAAAGAGAAGAAAAGCAGTGGAAAACAATTGTGGAAATAGAGTATTGAGAGAAGATTTAACTGACAGCAGCAGGATGTTGGAGTTAATTTAGTCAGCAAAAGCACTTACTTGAATTTTTTTCTTTTTCCTTCCGACAATCTTTGATCCTATAAAACCAGGGGAAGAGATGGCATCTAGAAGGGAAGACAGTTGGGAGACGGGTAATGTGACAGCAGCCTACCAGCTGTCTTTCAGATTTCTGCCAGATGAACGAACGCTGCAGACCCCTGCCTGACATGACACTTGGTTATTCAGTTAACAGGACTATAAAGCGTACTCCAGGAGCACATTCTCACAATTAGTTCTTTCGGCTGAATTTGCTTTATGCTGTTTCTCTGATTTCTGATCAACTGGAAGTGAATATTTCCACAGATATTTCCTGAGGTCGAGTAGAATAAAGCGTAAAATCTTCCAATAAAATACACATGTAACTCTTTGAGACTGACAATCTCATCTTTTAGCTCAAAGGCTTAGACTGAATGTAATGATTTCTCTCTGAACCTGAAAGTTAAGGGGAACATCAAAAGTGAGGGGATCCCTATTAGATATAATTAGTTTTCTCAGAATCTGCAGGTCAAATTAAAGTGTGGTGTCTAAATTCAGGCACCATCTCCAAGGATTAAGTCTGTATTTATCTTTACCCATGCTCCCAAATCCTTTGTGATTCAGACTGTAAAACTTGAGCACGTATGCAAGATCTCTTACAATTCAGCTCCTATTGACTTTTCCAGATTTATCCCTTGGGAATTTCTGGTACCCCTTCCTCCTCCCCCATCCCCTTGGACCCTCTGTTTCAGGCACAGCAAACTCCTCCATCAATGAACATATAGTTGTCTTTTATTTATCAGTGTCTTTTGCGTATGTTGATTCTCTGCTTGGAATTGCAAGTTCCCACTTCTCCACCTAGGAAGTTCCTCCTACTGCTAGGACCTTCCCTGTTTGCCTCAGGCATTTAGCACCTCCATCATTCTCAAATTAACAGGTTTTCGTTCTTATCTTGGCTTATTTATACATATGTGTTTATAGCTCAACTATAGCACAAGAGAAAGAAGCCCAAGTTGGACGAAGGTTCATGTGGGAAAAGTCTTGCATCTCAGGCATGTCTGTATCTCCATTGCATGGAGACTAGAGCATAAAAGGAGCCACAGTGATGTCTTAACTGGTATATGATACTGGGCAAGTCACTTTAACTCTCTGAAGCCCTATTACCCCTGCGCAAAAGTTCCAAAAATGAGGCACCTGACCTTAGTAGAATGGTTAGCCTGGGTTTGAGCCCAGACTCCATTTTGATGCCTGTTTACTCCTCTAACAACCACTAACCTTTGTACAGACTTAAACCTATAGTTAAGGAAATGTTTTTCTTTGTGGTTAAACAAAGGATGTCCACAGAGCATTCTTGTGGCTGTCTTGATGCAGATGGATTATCAGAAATCTGCACAAGCAGCCCTCAGGAAATGTTTTGCCCAAGGAGCTTTTTTAGCAGAACGTTCTTATCATAGAATGCCTTGTAATCATCTTGGGACCACCCTACCTACCCTACTTTGGTCACCTACTTCTGTAATTTAAGAATGTAACCTATCAAAATAGTCTACCTACATACTTTGTACCAATCCCTATCAATTCCCTGCATTGGAAGAGGCTGCATAGTTCCGGCTCACGATTGTTACTCCATTGCTAATCCCCCGAATTGTCTCATGATCTTGTTTTTCCCTCCCGTTCCGGTCTCTATAAACAAGATTAACCAATGTTCCTCCTTGGAGGGTGGAAAACAAGTGATAATGAACTAGGAATGACAAACAAAACAAAGTACCCATCTTGGCACAAGAAAACCAGGATGTTGCCAGATCACTCCCAAGAAAAGATGAACTCATCTGGGTCGTGACCACCTCAAGGGGAAACTAACATGAACTTCTAAGACCCATAATCTTGTCCTTGTAAAAGCCTTCGGCCGATCTCCAGTTGAAGAGATGGGTTTTTTGGAGGAATCTATTCCCCTCTGTCTTCTGTATATCGATACATAACAAAATTCTTGCTGCTCACCTCAACCCTGCCTCAGAATTGGCTATTCCAGCAGGCGGCTCCAATTCGTGTTATTGCGATAACACCAATCCCTGTCAATTCCCTGCTTTGAGATGTCCTGCCTCTCATGTCTCCAAAATCACTGAGCACCAATCAGAAATATTGTATTGTTAGTTCCTGAAATTACCATATAAACAGTACCTGTTTGCCTTCAGAATCTCAAAGCATTTGGTTTTTCACTCTGTGAGAATGAACACATCACTGGTTCAAACTGTTTGAATCTCCAATAAACCTCTTTGCTCTTACTTTAACAGAGGACATATTCTTACTCTAAGACACCCCAGTTGTAAATCTGACCCAACAAAATTCCTAAATTATGAGGTGATTTCAAGAATGAAATATGTTTAAATGCCCTTTGCTTACCCAAAAGCGTCATATGAATATGAGAAATAGAAGACTAGAAAATTATTCCCGTGTTTCACTTCTTAAATATGCCCTAGATAGTAACATTTTAGTTGTTTGAAAAGCGTGCTGATTTTCTCATTGGCATTTTTCTGTTCCAAAAGTTGGGAATCTAAGTTTAAAAGGCATCCCTGTCCTCGGTACTCCCCTCATCTTCCATGGTACTTCATGGGGCTTTTTCCATTTTGAAGTTTATAAATGGAGTTTCTAAATATTTCTATTTTTCCCTGAATTATTTCTAAAGCAAAAAAAAATGTTGGCCACTGTTGTGGATTGAACTGTGTTTCTCCAAAATATGTATTGAAGTCCTGGCCCCTGTACTTGTGACTGTGATTTTGTTTGGAAATAAGGTTTTTCTTTTCTATGATAATGAGATCATGCCAGAGTAGGGTGGGTCCTTTATGAGTTATAAAAAGTACAGAATAGACACAGAGGCAAATGGGGAAGGGGCAAATGCTAAGAAACTCCAAGGAATTCCCAGGGCTCTAGACCAAGGCTCTAGATCAAGAAGGATCGTCCCTCTTGAGCCACGCCCTAGGTTCAAACTTCTAGCCACCCGAACTGTGAGAAAATAAATGTCTGTTCTTTAAAGCTACCAACGTGATATTTTTTGGTTACAGCAGCACGAGATTACTAAGACACCCACCCTTGTCTTAGAAGTTCTTTGGTATTTGTAGTAACCACTCAGAGTCTGATAAGAACATACGGCAAGTAACATAAAGATATTAAGTCTTCTCTCTCTTCCAACTTTAGCCAGTAACACTTGCCCTTAGCTCATGAGGACTTTTGAAAGCAATGAGGATTTTCATTTTAAAGAAGAAAGTGATGCAGAGAGAATGAGCCCTAGGCACTTTAGAACATCTACTCAAAGCAGATTCCTCCTCTTCTGTGCCTTGCACAGTCACCAGGAAGACACCACAAATTCAGGTATGCCATCAAATCAGTGGTCAGAGATCAAAATGCCTACTGGTTGTTGAAGAATATGTTTGATTCTGGATATTGCTGTTGTTGTTAGTTGCCATTGAGTAGGCTCCAACTCATGGCTACCTTATATATAACAGAACAGAATCAAGTCCTACGCCATCTTTATGATCTTTGATATGTCTGAGCCCATTGTTGCGGCTATTGCACCAACATATCTAATTGAGGGTTTCCCTCATTTTCACTGACCTTCTACTTTACCAAACATGATGTCCTTTTCTAGCAGTTGTTCTCTCCTGACAACATGTCCGAAGTAAACAAGACAAAGTCTCACTATCCTCACGTCTAAAGAATGTTCTGGTTATGATTCTGGATGCTTGTCTTAAATAAGGCTTCAATCTCTTGGTATCTGAGAACTTCAAGGGTTATAGAGAGAGATAAAGTCATGCCCCAATCAATCTGTTTGTCTTTAGAATCTTTGGCTTGCTTTTCAAACATTTATGTAATATGGCATGCTCAGTATTATTGTCCTAAGATCTTTATTTTGCAGTAGTTAGGATTGTTCTTGTATGCCTGTAAATTTTGCTATTATTGACAAAGGGAAAGGCCCATTTGGCACTAGTTATAACTTTAGTTTTCTCACTTAAAAAAAAAAAATGCCATAAGATTTGCTTTAGTTTGAAAGTTCCTTTCTTATTAGTTTTACGTGGTGAGTACTGTTTATAATATAGTAAGAAGGTAATATCTTCCCATCCAGAGGAATGCTCATGGGTGCTCTAAATACACTCTTTTTAAAGGTATAAAATAAATTTCATTAAGGAATCTAAGTCTCATTTCTCTAATGTAGCTTATTTTACCTTTATACCAGTCAGAAGTTTACTTCATCTTTCAAACAATTTATTTTTTAATTCAAAAACAAAAGATAAAATTAAACATTGCCAGTGAAGGGGAAGAGGGTTATACAGCAAATAAGAAAAGCACAAAATAAAATCTGTGAATTTCCCCCAAATGTCCAACCAGTCTATTCCCCCATAACTAACTTGAAAAGAATCTGGCAACCAAATTAAGATTTACTGACCTTTACTATATCTGTGTCCAAATTACTTGATTTAGTTTTAAACCCATAAGGTCTTCGGTTTTCCTAAATGCTTCAGCACACGATAACAGACTAATTCATGGGTAAGAAAAACTATCTGCAGTGGTCACCTTTATATAAAAGCAATACAATCTAATTTTCTGGCAGTATTAGACATAAAGAATTTCTCAGCTAAAGCAAGCATGAGGGTTAGGCAGAGCTGTCACCCAGTGGTTCTAGGCATTGTTTTTCCTTCTTTCAATTCATTGAATGAAAAATGAAAAGAAAAACAGAAATAAACTTGCTGTTCCACCTGTCTTTATTCTCTTTGTTTTTACATCAGCAACAATGAAAGGCTTTTCAAAATCCAACGCTATGATTGAAAATGGCCCCAACTGCTCTATGAATGCTCCACGATTCATATTGAGATTGTTCCCTCATAACATAACCTCAGAAGAGCTATAATGAGTCAATCTCAGATAAACACCTACCAGTGGGAATAGTATGAGGACTGTGAAAAATCAAGAGAGACATCTCCATAAGACATACTCACAAAGCAGAGCTGTTTCCGAGATTAATGAAGCTGTAAGGTCTTAATTTTTGCAGGTTTTTGGTTTGGGGGTACTTTTTGTTTTGTGTTGTGTTGATCTTTATCATTTTTCTTTTGTAGATCAGAAATAAACAGTTAGTTTCAAGGGTGGCTCCTGTTAAAAATAACCTATGGATCATTCTACCACACACATTTGTCCTGTATCTATTTGGGCTTTAGGGAGAGTCAATTATCCAGTTAAATTTGTACAACATGATGAAAATGATTAATGTCACTGAACTGTACATGCAAAAAACATTGGAATGGCAAATGTTTTGTCATATATATTTTTAACCAGATACACATGGACATAAATTGTAGGTCGGTTGCCAAAGAGTTGAAAGAAGGAAGGTCTAGAAGTTATAATCTGAGAAAAACACACTGTGGTATTACTGGACATTATATACACCATCAATCTACAGTCTACTTTCTGGATTGCCCAGATAAGTCAATGAGTTACTCTATTGTCACCTGCAACAGAAAGGAAATTCAGGACCACCATCATCTTCCCTTCCCTTTCCACATAGTTCTTGCTTTGTACACTTCTCATTTGCACATATGTTCAGTTCAGGAAAAGATAGTAGGGTTTAATGAAGAGTTGAAATGTTAGCTCTACTTTTGCAAAAGAGTAATAATTACAGCTACATCATTTTCAGGCTGTCTGCCAAAAACAGAGGAAATTTGAAAGACTAGTGAAATCTACAGATTTGCCGAAAGAGCAAACAAATCTGTCTTGGAAGAAGTACAACATACTTTGGACATGTTATCAGGAGAGATCAGTCCCTGGAGAAGGACATCATGCTTGGTAAAGTGGAGGGTCAGCAACAAAGAGGAAGACCGACAACAAGATCGATTGACACAGTGGCTGCAACAATGGGCTCGAGCATAACAACGATTGTGTGCATGGTGCAGGACCAGGCAGTATTTCATTCTGTTGTACACAGAGTCACTATGAGTCAGAACTGACTCAACAGCACCTAACAACAACATGACACAATAGCATAGGTTTGCTAAGCTCTTTTTAGTTGCCTGAACAAAATCATGCTCTGTTTTCCTTAAGTGATGAGACTTAGTTATTCAGAACACCTGAGGAAGTAAGCAGTCTTAACAAATAGCTTCAGCTGTAGTACAATCAGACCTCATGGAGCCATCTTTCTGGATACCAGAAAAACTCTCCAGAACCAGTGGAAACACCGGAAGGTATCTATTTCCATGACCTTGTTTCTCTGCCTGTTTTTACTGCCTCATGGCTTCTGCTGAGTGTCTCTTAGCTTCTGACTTTCACTTTTCTGTGTCCTTCTACGGAGAACTGGTGGCCCAGTGGTTAAGCCTTCAGCTGCTAACCAAAAGATCGGCAGTTCAAATCCATGAGCTGCATCTTGGAAATTCTATGGGGCAGTTTTACTCTGTCCTACAACGTCACTATGAGTCAGAATCGGCTCGATGGCAACAGGTTTTGGTTTACAGGTACGAATATCCTTCCACAGAATTCACATTCTCAAGTTTATAATGAAAGTAAAGTTCTTACTGGTTCAAGTAGCAACTATTCGTTTGTAATTGCTGTTGTTAGCTGCCTTCTAGTTGACCCTGTGTACAACAGAATGAACTGCTGCCAGGTCCTGCACTATTCGCATGATCAGTTGTGGATTGGACCATTGTGATCGTAGGGTATTTACTGGTTTATTTTCTGAGGAAGATAGCCAGGCCTTTGTCCCTAGTCTGTCTTAGTCTGGAAGCTGCCCTGAAACCTGTTCAGCATCATAGCAACACACAGGACTTCACTGACCAATAGGTGGTGGCTGTGCTTGAGGCGCATTGGCCAGAATCAGAACTGGTTCTCCTGCACAGGAGTCAAGAATCCTACCACTGAACCATGCTTCTCCCGTTCATTTGTAATTAAGAAAGGGAAAATTGTGAGAAATGTCTGGATTACATTTTGTGGTCTTGATGTGCCCACCAAATAGCAGGCAACATCATAATAAAGGCATCATAATTAAGGAGAAGGGGAGCTATGAGAAACTTCTTATTTTCTATTCTTTATTATAATTCTCCTTCACTATCACCAAAGTGTTATATAAGTCAGTTACATTAAAAATAATCTTCTCTTAATATTGTTATAGAAACAAAGTGAGAGGATCCATTTCCAGGTGGGGTGAAGCATGGCTGGAGCAGTATGGAGAGAGGATAGCAGCCATGGTGGCTGGTACATCGGTGCAGGTTGTCCCACTTCCCAGGTGGAACAGCAGGTTCTGCCAAGGTAAAGTGAATGGGGACTGAAATTGGCCTGAATTCTGGCTGATCAGTCATCAGCTTCATTTTCATTTGTACAAAGCTACATGACAGGCAAGCAGTCAGCCTGAGACCAACTATAAGCAACACAGTGAGAAGGATTCAAGAATTGAGCTGGAACTTGGTTACACACTGTAACACCCTTACAGACACGAGATCTATTTGGTTGGTTACCATCAGGAATAAGTACAGGGGCTAGATCACTACTGCAAGGAATAGTAATATTCTTAGTCTGTGTCCTGATAGTATTAGGCATAATAAAATTTATCCTTTATTGTTTTACACACCTAAATGACAAAAGAAGGCCTCGGGCTAAAATGTTGATGTACATTGAGTCTGCTCACTCCAGCAGTGTGACTGATGAGAACATCGCTCTTCCTTAATAACCTGGTAAAGAATCAGATGGTATCCAGTGGAAAACTAGCACCGTGAGTTTAAAGAACCTGCCGTGGCCACCATCTAGGAGCTCGACTAAGTCCAGGTATTGATCATCGATGTGTTATCTGCAATCTCCAATCAAAAGGAGGGAATGATTTAGAAAATAATATTGGAATCATTATTCCCTGTCCTTGAGCATAGAGAATGTGACCCAGCTGGAGCTGGGCCCACAAGGGCCCACAAGGACTCATCAACTGGGACCTGAAAGAAAGACAATAGATGGGACAATCTTGGAAATCATCTTTTAGGGAGGAAAAATGTGTTTCAGGGAAGCTTTCACATAAAGCCAATCAAACAGAACACAAAAAGACTTTTCACTCCTATCTTTTTCTGTTAGCATTTAGTGAATGGAAAATTTGTTGTACCAGTGAAGACCCTCCTTACAGTCCTTACTGAAACCTGTACCAACGATTGTTAAGAAAGACAATTCAAAATGTAGGATCACAGTTTCTAGACAATCTGTGAAAAGGTGAAGGTTTCAATGGTTTTGCCCTTTTGTAATGTTAATATATACTGATGACTCTGTAACGTTCCTTGGACTCAGGCAGACATGGCTGTGACAGCGTGCTTGTCCGTTTTCCAATTCTTGCCTATTCTATATATTCTTTGGACTCAGGAAGACAAGGCTGTGGCAGCATGCTTGTCCATTTTCCCATTTTTGTCTATTCTGTAATATTTCCTCGGATTCGGGCAGACATGGTTCTGGCAGCATACTAGTCCGTTTCCTACTTTTGCCTCTTTGAATGTATGCCCAATAAAACTTTCTTTTTGCTTTAAAAAAAAAAAATTGAGCTGGGAGCATGATGTTGCAGTTAGTTATAAATGACATATTGTTGTTAGGTTTCATCAGTCTGTTCCAACTCATAGCGAACCTATGTAAAACGGAACGAAACACTGCCCAGTCCTCCGCCATCCTCACAATTGATCATTCCTATGTTTGCACCCATTGTTGCAGCCACTGTGTCGATCCATCTCATTGAGGGTCTTCCTCTTCTTCATTGACCCTCTATTTTACCAAGCATGATGTCCTTCTCCAGGGACTGTTCCCTTCTGATAACATGTCTAAAGTATGTGAGACAAAATCTCCCCGTTCTTGCATCTAAGAAGCATTCTGTCTGTACTTTTTCCAAGACAGACTTGCTCATTCTTCTAGCAGTCTATGGTATATTCAATATTCTTCGCCAACACCATAATTCAAAGGCATCAATTCTTCTTCAGTCTTCCTTATTCATTGTCCAGCTTTCACACGTGTATGAGGCAATTGAAAATACCATGGCTTGGGTGAGGTACAAATTAGTCCTGAAAATGATATTTTTGCTTTTTAAACCTTAAAGAGGTCTTTTGCAGCAGATTTGCCCAATGAAATACATTACTTGATTTCCTGACTGCTGTTTTTCATGGGTGTTGATTGTGGATCCACGTAAAATGAAATCCTTGACAGCTTCAATGTTTTCTCTGTTTATTGTGATTTTGATTATTGATCCAGTTGTGAGGATTTTAGTCTTCTTTGTATTGAGGTGTAATCCATACTGAAGGCTGTGGTCTTTGATCTTACCGGTAAATGCTTCAAGTCCTCCTCACTTTCAGCAAACAAGGTTGTGTCATCTGCATAACAAAGGTTGTTAATGAATTTTCCTCCAATCTTGATGCCATGTTCTTTTTCATATAGTCCAGTTTGTCAGATTATTTCCTCATCATACAGATTAATAAATATGGTGAAAGGATACACCCTGTCACACACCTTTGCAATTTTAAACCAGGCAGTATCCCCTTGTTCTGTCGGGACAACTGCCTCTTGATCTATGTACAGGTTCCTCACGAGCACAATTAAGTGTTCTGGAATTTCCATTCTTCGCAATGTTATCCATAATTTGTTATGATCCACACAGTAAAATGCCTTTGCATAGTTAATAAGACACAGGTAAACATCTTTCTGGTAGTCTCTGCTTTCAGCCAAGATCCATCTGACTGAGGATAGATATCCCTCATTCCATGTCCTCTTCTGAATCTAGCTTGAAATTCTGGTAGTTCCCTGTTGACGAACTGCTCCAGCAGTTTTGGAATGCCTTCAGTAAAATTTTACTTGCATATGATATTAATGATATTGTTTCTTAATCTCCGCATTCAGTTGGGTCACCTTTCTTTGGAATGAGCACAAATATGGATCTCTTCCAGTCTATTGGCCATGTAGCTGTTTTCCAAATTTCTTGGTAGTGCTTCCAGCATTGCATCCATTTGTTGAAACATCTCAGTTGGTATTCCGTGAATGACAAGAGGAACATAAATACTTAGAAATACTTGGAGGGGAGGTGGCCTTTCTACCGTATGTGGAATGTAGACCTAAGGAATTTTTTCGAGATGTTAATCTCAGGTGGCTGGACTTTGGAGCTATGTGGACCACACATCCTAGAGCACTGCTATGGGATAGAATCCTCCAGACAGCTCACAGGTTGCTTCTCTCCAGTGGAAGCTTGATAGAAATGACCAATTGATTCAACACACAAAGCTGATGAAAACACAGACCTACTGAAAGTATAGTTTCTCTTCTTGGCTATTCAAGATTCCTCATTTCCATGTTTTGTCCAAATTCTGCTGATTCCTCTCTGTTTTTATCCTACACAGATCTGTGCTGCTCTGTCACTTTCTTATTTCGGGGACTTTAGTCTCAATCTGTCATGCATTTGAAGAAATTATGCTTTAAGAAAAATCTTTTTGTCACAAAATTTTTAAGATTTGATTTTCCAGCAATTCTGGGATGCTGGCTGCCAACTCTTCTACTTGTTAAGTAAGGTTAACTCTCTGTCCCTTCTCCCTTCTTGCTTCTGCTCATTCTCTCTCTCTCTCTCTCTCTCTCTCTCTCTCTCTCTCCCACCTCCCACACCAAGGCAAATCTGCCTGTGTCCAATTTGAACTCCTGATCATCTTTACATGCAGAGTGTTCTTGTCTGGTTAAGACAAAGAGAAAGAAGGGTCTGTTTTCACACTCTATTTGGAAGAGTTAATTCTTGACATGGATCTGAGTTGATATAATGGGATCAGGGTCCATTATATCCCTTTGATTATTTTTCCCCTTATCAGACAGACAAAAACATGAACACAATTACACTTCTAGAGGCCTATATCAAACATTGTCCCTGCCTCATAACTAGGGATGTTCCCCAGAGACAGTTTCAAATTCACCATAGTTTGTAATTTGTTCAAATTCACCACCAAACTGTAGTCTGTAGTATTACAGAAAGGGAAATATTTTCAGTTTCTAGTTTCTCCATTTATTCTTCATTTTTTCAGGTCCTTGTTACCTGTATGCCTTTCCACTTTATTAGCTGATTTTTCCATTCCATCATTCATTCTGTTCCTGCCATTTCTCACCATTCAGAAAAAAAAAAAAAAAATCATTTCCCACTTTACTCTTTAAAAAAGGGGAAAACTGCCACTTTCCCTTCTCTCAAGTCTGAAGGTCTAGGAGAGAGATTTTTCAGTTACTTATTGTGGCAGGCTTTCAGGTAAGTTATACTGGCAGTACTATAAAGTATACCATTTATGCAAACTGCCTATAAAATTACCTGCTAAAAGAACCTATGCCTTTGAGCAAAGAATCTTGCAGTTTGCAAGATACAGATGCTATTTTCATTAACATATAATTGCATTTCACCTAGAATTTATACTACTGATGGAAATGGCACTTTCCCCTATCTTCTGTTAGCCAAGTAATTATAAGTATAGGAAAAAATAGAATATATAAATAACAAAATAAAATAAACAGTTTTTTAAAGTACAGGCCAGTAGAATCCCTCCCTTTGGGATTGTCTGACTGCTTCCTCATAATTATTCAGTTTATGCATTTTTGCCGGGAAAATTACATAACTGGTGCTGTGCCCTTCTGAGTGTAGCATATCTGGAGGCACATGACGTCAGTTTGTTTACGTCACTGGTTGGATTCTCCAGGAAGCAGGCTCTGACCAGTAAGGAGATAGTTTACCAAGAAGTGCTCTTGGGATCACCAAATGGAGGAGAGAAAGTAAGGAAGATGGACTGGACACAGAAAGAAGTTGGGCTGTGATGCAGTCTCAACAAAAGCCTCAGCCTACCCCGAGGGGAGGTGTGAAGACAGGATGACCCTTCAGAGATATCTAGCATTGGGGAAAGGCAGCTAGGCCTTTGTGCCCCCACATCAACCAGTCCAGGACCACACTGGACAGAGGCATTCTCTTGGGAGAAATGACCTTATCAGCTCAGGCAACTCCAAAAAGTGCTTACAGCTGGAGGCTGTCTGATTGAAGTACTCTAGCTGTGGGAATCCGTCCCTTAGTCCTAAGGAAGGACTTGAGTGGCACATCACAGTGTCTATTACGTTCATTAATGATAATGCTAACTTTGATCACTTCTGTGTCTATCATATTTCTCCACTATAAAGGGCACCTTAGTCCCTTTGTAACTAATAGCTAATAATGTAGAAGAAAACTTTGACATTATATGAATATCCTGTCCCCCAACAAACTTACACCAAAAGATTTTAGTATCCAGTGAGGATTCCTGTCTCAATCAATTACAACTATAATGGTCGAAAAGGGGTGATTTTCTGCTCCAGTCCTTCTTCTTATATTTATTAATTTGCATTCTACTGTAAAGAAGAGCATGTCTTTCCATTTCTTTTTTATTTATTTATTCATATTTACTAGCAGAATAGGCTCATAAATAATTTTTCAATTTAATGAAACATAATCCAATAATATCTTTATTTTGTTGCATAAAGTGTCCCATATTTACCAATAGGGTCTTTATTAAGCTTGCTTTGTGCCTTTTATGACATGAGCCCTGGTTATTCTCGAGCATTTCCTTACTTCTGGTACAAGATGTTCCACGATCATCTTGTACTTTCCTGCCTTAGCCCTGGATTCAATCATTTCTCCAAGGTGACTTCCTCTTAGTTGGGAGTGGCATGAAACATATAAGGTTAAACAAATTTAGTTCTTACTGTAGATACTTTTCTGGTAGTAAAGACTGGCGTTTGTTATTCAATACCTTTGACTCTAAGTTTCTTATTCTAAAATTGAAATAAAAATAACTGGCATGTAGGATTATTTTGATATACCCGCCATTGCCATTGAGTCAATTCCAACTCATAGAAACCCTACAGAACAGAGTAGAACTGACCCACAGAGTTTCCAAGGAGCAGCTGGGGGATTCAAAGTGCTGACCTATTGGTTAGCTGCCAAGCTCTTAAACACTGTGCTACCAGGGTTCCGTTTTGATATAAGGAGAGAATATATATAAAAATTTAGCACACATGTGGTATTTAGCAAGCATTCAATACATAATTGTCATTTTTATGTCTATCCCCAATGACTGACAGGTAGTAGCTACTTAATAAACGTCTTCTTGTCTTATTGGATATAATTCATATATATAATTGAATCTACAAAACATTATTCAAAAAATTAGCACACTAAACAGATTTTTTGTCACTGATTCCAACTTCACTAAGTTCTTTGGCTACATTCTATTGTTTCATTTAACCTAGAACATCATTTAAGCAAAAATTATTTCACATAAACATTGCTCTACATTTTGAAGTTCTTATAAAACCAGTCTGTAAGTCTTATAAAACTGTAACTAGTATGTTACATAATTAATGGTATGTGTATATAGCACTTGTACTTCATGAGATTGAGGAAATGTTCTATGTTCTTAAGAGCATCTAGGGTACAGTGATTTACACTTAATAAATGGAAAAACTGGTTTAAAAACAATTAAAATTTCTAAAATAATTGAGCATTGTAAAAAGAGTGTTAGGCTTAAACTGATGATTCACTCTAATAAATGAAGTATATTCGAAATAAAATTCATTGCTGTGCTCTTCTTTCATATTATTATACCTATACCTAATTAAAAAATTTATTATAATCTGTAACCTCAGTTTATTTAATCAAAATGAAGCATAGCTATACCTCTGACATTGAAATGGCCAAGCATGACAAGTTGGATAATATTCTTTAATGACTACAAATGAATTACTGATTTCAACTATTTCAAAGCCAATTGAAGACATTAGGGAGATCTTTTTTTTTTTTTTTTAAGTGTTCACTTTTTAACACATATTTGTGTTTTAAAATTCTAACGAATTTGAAAATTTCACAATTATACAACTGTAAAAGAGTAGTAGAGGTAACAATAACTGACACAAAATGGCCTTTTCCCCTTCTGGAGAACATCTCAAGAAACAATGGACCAGATTTTAACTAAAAAGACTCTGTATTTAAAGAACATTAAACATTTGCCAATTGCAATACTGAACTTTTTTTTAGAGAAATTTTACTTAGCTTCTACTACCTATAAAATGCTTTTAACTTATAGCATTCCCAGGAGATAACACATGCCAATTTTATAGGAAGAATTTAAATTAGACAAGGCAGTTCTAGAAGGAACCCATAAAATTACACTTAAGAACTCCGTTTATCCAAATTATATGATTATAATTGAATACTCTGTTCAACTGAGCATTATTCAGTTATGATTATATCAAAGAATTGGACTACAATAAAACATCTAATTTTGCACCTCTTCACATCTTAAACATTTACATTATATTTTATCATATTAATTGCATCTTGCATATATTTTATCTTATTACAGCTTGTCTTATTTTATATGTTATTATATATGAATTTAATATTTCTTAAATGATTTAGAAAATAAGATGTGGCAAAAATGACACTAGTGTAAGACTCAAGAGCTTTTGTATTTTTGTTGCAATCCACTAACATATATTGTGATTTTGATTATGCCGATTAGTTGTTTGAGGCCTCATTTTCCTTAACAGTAAAATGGAAATGTTTACAATGAGGGTCAAATGTGATACCAAACGTGAAGGTGTTCTGTGTATGTAAAATGTTTATAAGCATAGATGCTTTGGAATGACTACAGGAAAAAAAACACCCACACACTCATTGCCATTGAGTCAATTCTGACTCATGGGGACTCCACGTGTTACAGATTAGATCTGTGCTGCAAAGGGTTTTCTTGGCTGTAATCGTTACAGAAGCAAATCGCTAGGCCTCTATTACACAGTGCCACTGGGTGGGTTTGAACCACCAGCCTCTAGGTTTGTAGTCGAGTGCAAACCATTTGTGCCACCCAGGGACCCAGGGAATGACTATAGTTCTTTGTATAGCAATATATAGCAAAAAAATTTACCTGATACGTTGAAATTTTTTTTACATTAACTCTGGGTAAATCAGTTAACTAACTGCTGTCAAGTCAATCCCAACTCATGGCAACCCCATATGTGTCACTACATAGAGCTTTCAATTGCTGATTTTTCAGAAGTAGATAGCCAGGCCTTTCTTCCCAGGTGCCTCTCAATGGACTCAAACCTCCAACCTTTGAGTTAGCAACCAAGCATGCTAACCATTTGCACCAAGAGGGACTCCAACTGTGAGTAAAGGGAGAAGATTTTAAGAAGTTTCTTAGCACAACACTGGGCTACATGAGGTAAATAAATCCACACATTCTAAGTTTATCTCTACTGTATGTTTTATTTCTGTTACCATTTTGATGATTTAATTATTTATCAAGTTACTTTGACAAACTTTTAGGGTGCCTACTATGTATTAATCCCATGCTTGGTGCCATGAATACAAAGGTAGATAAGGCAAGGACTCTGAACTCAAGGAACTTATTATTAAGTACGGAAGACCAGAAACTACCATAATTTACAATTACAACACACAGTGTGATGAATGCCATGTGGGACGTATTAGTTAAGCTTTGGATTGGACAGAAGGCAACAGAACACCCAGATAACAGTGGCTTAACCAAATACGCTTTTTTTTTCCCTCTCTCTCAAATCACAAGAAATATAAAGGAAAGTAATCCATGGCTAGTACAGCAACTCGATATCAGGACCAAGGTCTCTCTAATTGCTTTTTGGTTGTTATATGGTTAGCGACAATGTGGCAGCTCCAGTTCTAGCTATCACATCCACATTTCAGGCACAAAATAGGAAGAAACACAAAGGAAAAACAGGGCATGTGCCATCTGAATCTCCCTGTTAAGAAGCTTTCTCATATTTGTTTCACATAGTCACCTCTACTTCCATGGGAGGCAAGGAAATGAAGTTTTATCTGAACATATTGCCACCAAAAAAAACTTGGATTCTGTTATAAAGAGAAAAAAAAAGAAATAATTTACATTAGATGGACAATTAGAAACTGATTTAACAATAAGAAAAAAATAAACAATAGTTACTGTGGGAATATAAAGGAAGAACATCTAAATCAAACTTGGTGGTGTGGTGTCTGTATGACAATTAATTCCTCACAAAAAATATCCAAACAACTTACTATGCCACCCAGTCTTCCTCACATTAGTACCACCATCCCACCATTCATCCCATTATTAAAGCCAGAAACCTGGGAATTATTGCTGATTCTCCCTGTATCTCTCTTAACAACCATTTCATTGATTCTACTTCTAAATATTCTCAGACCTGTTAGTTTCTCTATTCCACAGCTATCACTTCAGTCCAAGAAGTCATCAGCTCTCATTTGACTATTGCAGTAGACTCCTAACTTCTGCTCTTGCACTTGTCCAGTCCATCCTCCACTCACAAAAAATCAAGAATGATCTCTTCTTACATTGTAAATTAAACCACAATCCCATTGCCATTGAGTTGATTCTGACTCATAGAGACCCTACAGGACAGACAGAGCTACCCCATAAAGTTTCCAAGGCTGTAATCTTTACAGAAGTACACTACCACATCTTTTTCCCACGGAGCAACTGGTGGGTGTGAATCACCAACCTTTTGGTTAGCAACTGAGCATTTAACCACTGGGTCACCAGGGCTCCTCTGATTAACACTAACAGTCCTAAAATCCTGTAAAAAGCCAGAGTGGTCTATAACTATTATTAAGAAGGAATTTTTTTTTTTTTTTTTTTAGTACTATTACCTGAGTACCTGCCAATTGCTTCACAACAGTACACCTAGTGACAAAAACACATCTCTTGTTCAGAGGTTCATCTGTAGATGATCTTATCTCATACAGCTTTTCACGAAGATATGCAGACCACATGTTAATTCTGGAAACACACTGTAGCATTGTTAGTATAGCTCAATTTCAAATGCAATACTGGATATTCTTGTGTTCAGACACACTTAATTATGGTTATTCCAAGCACACAAAGTGCTAAAGAAATTAGTAAATTTATATCATGTTCTTAAATGCAAACTAAACCTTCCTTGAGAAAGAGTACTCCTTGTCATTAATCAGAAAATAAATAAAATACAGGAGCCCTGGTAGTGCAGCGGTTTAAGAGACTGACTGCTAACCAAAGGCTGACAGTTCAAATCCACCAACTGTTCCTTGGAAATCCTATGGGGAAGTTCTACTAAACTGTCATAGGAATAGGAATCAATAAACTGTAACTCCATGTCTCCTAGGAAGGAAATCAGAACGTATTTCAGATCACTAATTGGCTTTATGACAATGAATGAGACGCCAGTCTTCTTCAATTTGTCATTCGTGCCATAGGAGACCATATGATTATCAGATTCAAAATGGCCAGTATGAGTTCATTTCTGCTCACTAATGCCTAGGATACCAATATTTATGCATTCCATTTCAATTTTGATGACTTCCAAGTTTCCTTGATTAATACTTCATACATTCCACATTTTGATTACTAATGGATATTTGCAGCTATTTCTTCACATGTTAAATCATGCCACATCAGTAAATGAAGGTCCTGAAATCTTTACTCCATCTACATTATTAAGGTTAACTCTACTTTGAGGCTGCAGCTCTGCCCTAGTCAAATTTTGAGCATCTTCCAACCTGAGGGGCTGATCTCCTGGCACTATATCAGGCAATATTCCACTGCCATACACAAGTTTTTCACTGGCCAATTTTTTCAGAAGTAGACTGTCAGGTCCTTCTTTCCAGTCTGTCTTAGTCTGGAAGCTCCACTGAAATCTGTCCACAAAGGGTGACACTGCTGGTATTTGAAATACCGGTGGCATAGCTTCCAGCATCGCAGCAACACGCAAGCCACCACAGTACAACAAACTGACAGATGAGTCTGTCACCATCTATGACAAACTGAAAGATGAGTCTGTCAAGATCAATCCTGAAGTACAGGATCTATCCTGAAGTACAATGCTGTCAGTGATAGTATAATATCCATACACCTATTAGGAAGATCAGGTAATATGATTACTATTCAAATTTACACACCAACCACTAAGGCTAAAGATGAAGAAATTGAAATTTTTTACCAAATTCTGCAACATGAAATTGATCAAACATGCAATCAAGATTCATTAATAATTACTGGTGATCAGAATGTGAAAGTTGGAAACAAAGAAGGATCACTAGTTGGAAAATATGGTCTTGACAGAAACGATGCCAGACATCTCATGATAGAATTTTACAAGATGAATGAACTGTTATTGGAAATACATTTTTTCAACAACATAAACTGTGACTATACACATGGACCTTACCAGATGGAATACATAGGAATCATATCTACTAAATCTGTGGAAAGAGACAATGGAGAAGCTCGATATCATCAGTCAGAACAACGCCAGGGGTGACCGCAGAACAGACCATCAGTCGCTCATATGACCTTGAGTATATCCCACTTAAATTTAGAGATCATTTCCAGGATAGATTTGACCATTGAACACTAATGACCAAAGACCAGAAACCAGTTGTTGGATGACATCAAGGACATCATACATGAAAAATGCAAAAGATCGTTAAAAAGGATAGAAAAACAAGACAAAATAGATGTCAGATGATGCTCTGAAACTAGCTCTTGAACATAGAGTAGCTAGAGTGAACAGAAGAAATAATGAAGTAAAGGAGCTGAGCAGAAGATTTCAAATGGTAGCACAAAGAAGAATGAATGCCTTTGAATTATGGTGCTGGTGAAGAATACTGACTATATCATGGACTGGCAGAAGAACAAACAAATCTGCCTCTTAAGAAGTACAGCCAGAATGCTCTTCACAAGTGAAAACAGTGAGACTTCATCTTGCTTACTTTGGACATAACATCAGGAGAGACCAGTCCCTGGAGAAGGGCACCATGCTTGGTAAAGTAGAGGGTCAGCAAAAAGGAGGAATACCCTCAACAAAATGGATTGACACAGTAGCTGTAACAATGGGTTCAAGCATAGCAAGGATTGTGAGGATGGCGCAGGACAAGGCAGTGTTTCATTCTATTGTGCCCGGGGTCTCTATGAGTCGAAACTGACTTGACATAACTAACAATAATGACAATTAGCTCTAAAAGTTCATTAAAATCTTGCAAGTAAAATACTATGCTTATTTAGTTATTCATCCCACAAATATCTGTTTCATGTTTGTATACCTTGTACATAGAACAAAAATATTCATATAACTTTGTGCATGTTTTTTCAATATACTTTTACTTTAAAGCTGTTATTTATATTACAATCTGTGTAAAACATTATTATATACCTTGTGCCAAATAAAATCCATATGTATGAAATCCCTTAGCGTCTAAGAGTAGCATGTACTCTGAATCAACAGCTCCCATTTTTTTCTTTCCTGAAGTGTAGTCTTGTCATCTCCTGATAAAACAATGCCTTGACTCCAAAACCCATGCCCTCACTTAAGCTTCTATTTGCCATCATTGGAGATGTAATCAGCAAAGCCAATGTTCTTAACAAACATTTGTATCAAGTCCTGTCACTGCTCCAAAGAAACCATTACAGTGAATAATTTTATGGAAAGGTTGGGCCTAAAGAGCCTAAAAGAGCCATTATAGCATATTGTGTCAAATAGGTTTGCAAAAACAGAGGCACCTGATTTGGCTTTCAAATGGCAGAGTAAAATAATTCCCCCAGGATCAATAATGTGCATGCTAAGAGTCTCTCAATACACAAAGATATAAGTAATGACTCATATTTTATTCTAGTTCATCAATGACTCATCTTATCCAAAAGTGCCTTAATCAGTGCCAGAAAGTCCTTCATTGATTGACACAGTCACTCTCCCTGCAGCCTTTAAAAATGCAAAATGTTTTTTAGCTTCAGTCATTTGTCAAGAATGATTTAATCTGTGGCACCCCAAGGATGCTTTCTGCTGATTTTTCATGGAGTTGGTCTCACTTACTATGCCTGAAATCGCTCTTACCTTATAGTATAATAAAAACAGTCCGTTGGCTCAAGAGAGTTATATATTTTGGGGGGAGTGCCCTCAATGATACAACTTAGTTTATCAAATTAACAAAATTTATTCCTTGGAAATCCTTAGAAGATTATATAAAATAATATGTTAATTTAATGAGAGGGACACTGTGGGTACTTATGGGAACCACAACTGTGTGGAAAACATCTATTCTATTCCCCGCTCTTTGTAAAAAAGCAGCTAAGTGGTGTGGGAGAGATTGACCCCAACCTCCAATCTCCAAAGGTGGGCTCTGATGGATCTAAGCATTCATGTCATTTTTTACCTCAAGGATGAACACATAACCAAGGACTATACCAATCAGCACATGAGATTCCAACGACATAGTAAACAGTTCTGAGTGGACATATAACAGAGACTGTCTAATCAAAGAAAGGTTTAGGATTTTTATTTCATGGTTAGGAGAAGAAAAGCCCTGTCTTCTCCCGGATTTGAATGGGAAAACTTGTAGCCTTGGATACTACAGCTGGCAGCCTTCTTGCAACAATGAAAGAAGTCAGCCTAAGGATAACATGAATGTGCCAAGGAGGGCAGCCCCGAGAGAACCACAGAGACATGGAGCTGCAAACTCAATGACATAATCCAAATCATTAATATTTGGATCAAACCAACCCTACAGCATATATTCCCACTGGAATTTCCAGTTATATAAGCCAATATATCCCTTATTTCCTAAGGCAGATTTTAGAGCCCTAATTTTTATAATGAATACCAGTCATGTGCTATCTGGACAGAGGCTTAAGAAAGGGAACAGAAAGGAAACAGAATATGGAAAAGAAAAATGGAAAGTATATCACCATTTTTCTTAGGACTTCCCTGAAGTTATACCCAAAACTGTGAAGAGTCCCCAAAACTGCAGAGGTAAAAAATGTTTAGGCCATAAAACTCAATTGTATGAACATCAAAAATTTTAAAGTAGTATAGTTTAATCTCTATTTTGAACCTCTGTTTTACCTAATGGCCATTTTACTTAATTCTTGATAAACTTAATCTTTCAAGTGTCTACTTAATCAATTCAAGTTTTTTCCTTCCCCTTCCCTTCAGGGAGGCATCAAAATCCTGGAGAGCTTACATGGCTTTATGGCCTTGCTGGAGGGCATCTGGTTCCTGGTCATGAGTGTTTCTCCATGCTGACAGCCACTGGATGAACACCACCCTTTCTGTTCCTGAATGTGGTCATACTTCCCACCTGGCACATAATGGTTTCAAATACACTCAGTTCTCTTTGCTTTATTCATGAGAAACATCTGGGTCAGTTCACCATTTCTTAGCTACTTCTGAGTGCTTCAGTGGGTCACAGAGAATTTTCACTTGTTCTATTCTGTCACACTAGGGATACTGAAGGAGAAGTGGTACAGGTACTGCCTACACATCTATACCTAAGGTATCAATTCCCCACCTACTGGATGGCACAAATGATTAAGTGCTCAACTACTAGCTAAAAGGGTGATAGTTTGAACCCACCAAGAGTCACCTTGGAAGACAGACCTGGCAATCTGCTTCTGAAAGGTCACAGCCTTGAAAACCCTTTGGAGCAGTTCTACTCTGCACCAAGCGGTCCCTATGAATCAGAATTGACTTGATGGCAACTAACAATAACAACAGTGTTGCACCAGGCTACTGAAAGTTATCTTGTTTTCTTTCCTGTGCCCCACCTAAACAATGAGAATAGATGCCCTCTATTTCCAGGTGCCCAAGATGGCCTCAGTACTCTCATAATTAGCTTGAAATGGGCAGAGAGTGGAGAGTTTTCCTGGAGACCTACTCTAACACCCTTTGACTCTCCTCTTTCTACCAGCTCAAAAGATTTTTTCTATGGCAGATGTAATAGACAGAACAATGGTCCCAAAAGATGTCCACATTCTAATCTCTGGAACCTGTGAATATGTTACCTTAGATGAGGGGACTTTACACATTTGATTAAATTAAGGACCTTGAGATAGAGAGATTATCCTAGTAACCAGGTTAGTCCAAAGTCATCCCAAGGGTCCTTATAAGAAAAAGGAAGTAGAGTTATAGTCAGCATTGGAGAGAGATTTCAAGACGCTATGTTATTGATTTTGGAGTGCAGCCCTGTTGAACCTTTTGGACCCCCAGTTCCCAGGACTGTAAGATAATAAACTTATGTTGTTTTAAGCCACTGAGTTTATGGTAATTTGCTTTAGCATCAATAGGAAACTAATACAGTGGGCCAATGACTCTTCAAAAATTCTTCCAAACCCTTCTGATGTATGCACAGAAATTGATGTTTTCTGGTTTTACTGTGACAACAGCTCCTTATGATAAAGAGACTATGTATCTAGTGGCAAAACTGGGAAGGGTCCCAGGGACTATTTTATATGTGGAGGGGTGGAAGGAGGAGGGCATATTTGTTAACATTCCACCATAGCATTGCATTATAATGGGTAACTTAGTGAATAAAATCACATAAGATCAATGAATATCAGTGACAGGAATTATATTATGCTTATTGTAATCTGCAACTGTATCACTGTATCATTTACTACTTTTTTATTGCAAATCCACGACTTCTTACTATCCAAAAAGTAAAGGGTACTCTGGACCCGACAGAGTGTCTTGGGCCAAAGCTGGACACAGGACTGTAATGCCTCTTGCCCAAGTTTGTGTTGTGTGCAGCAGAAAAGCGACCATGGGAATCATTTTATAGGTGAATTAGGTCAGGTAAATTTTCCAAAGTAGGATTACAAAATTCATTCAGAGTTAGATAAGAAAAGGGAACCCAGTTATAAAGCAAATTAAGTCGAGGACAAAAAAGGAAAGATATTCATGGAAGTTTAAAATGGATAAAAGAAAGTAAGTCTAAAGAGAATCCCTGACATGAAGTTCAAGCACTTGCCTAAATTTGCTAAGCAATATTTGGCCTGTTCGTGGCTACAGAGCTGGGAGCAAGCAAAACTGGTGACCAAGGAGGACCATGAATAATACTAACATTTCCAACACCTACCTGAAACTTGTCCTGATGATTCTAGACAAAAAATAATAATACTATTAACATCACCTACGTGAACAATGGAGGCCTGGTTGCACAGTGGTTAAGCATTAGGCTGCTAACCAAAAGGTCAGCAGTATGAATCCACCAGCCTCTACTTGGAAATCCTATGGGGTAGTTCTACTCTGTCCTATAGGGTCACCATGAGTCGGAATCAACTCAATGACAACAGATTTGGTTTTTGGTTTATGTGAACAATGTCAACCAAAATGAATGACATGAAATAGCTAGATATTTCTGGATGCCTTGAGCTACTTGAGAACCAATAAAATCATAGAGAGTTATAAAATCTATATAACTACAAAAAATATAATTAAAATTTTCATCAAGATATTTCAGGTGTTTATATTTTGACTCTTTGTATATGGTAACATGTATCCATGGATAGATGCAGTATTAGTGACTTCAAACATATATTCAATGACTGGTTGTTTTAATGTAGAATTATGGAATTAAAAGCAACAAGAGATGTTTAGTCCATATGCTCCTAACCAGCATCAGTTGATACCAATAAGTCAGTGCTTCATCCAAATTAACATTCAGTTCCTATTATAAGGGGTTAGATGGATGTATGTCTCATCATTGAGGATGACTAGGTAAAGCTATGGTCCAGGACCTTCTGCATCAAAATCTTCTAGGATGATTGTTAAAGAAGCAAATTCCTGGTTACTATGGAAGAGCTATTGACTCTGCAACCTAGGAATCTGTATTTTAGAAAGTTATCTGGAACTTAAGAGATGAACCATCATATGTTTTCTTCTTCCTTTTTTACAAAAGTTTACTCATAAATGTAAAATAGGCTCCAAGACAACACTTCCTCCTAACCATAGGTGGCAACAGATGTTACAGCAGGGAATCCAGATGTTTAAACAAAAAATGGAATCAAGAGTCACCATCACTTCAGTCACAAAGAACAGCTTATTTTTTCCAGATTTCTTAATTCCACCTGTGGCCAAGGGGCCCTTCCCAAGGCCTTTGCTTTTAGCTCCTTGAGTTTCTTCTGCTCTTCTTTTTGTTTCTGCTTGAAAGCCTTATCTTCTTTCTCCATTTCCTTGGCTTGCCTCTTGGGCTGTTTCGGGGGCTTCTTTTTGCCACCTTCAAAGCCAGACATGGTGCCAGCCACCTGGTGATTTTTAATAGATCCTAAAATTTGACAGCCAGTGGCCAAAAGCACAGAAGAGCTCATTTGTCCCTGGTTCAAGGGATGAGATAGTATTTTCCTCAGACACTGGAAGAAAAATAAATGTGAGTAACCGTCTCACATGACAAATTTTATCATCCATCCTAAAAGTACCAGCACTCTCCTGGTCGGTTGAACTGTTCAGCATCTAGAGTCTTCTCTGGAAAGTTGTGAACTGCATTCTTCACTTGATTAAATTACAAGATGTGTTTCCTTTCCCAGAGTTTTTAAGAGGACATATCTAAGCTGGGATCTTACTGTCTGCTTTTCATCCTTTTGGATTTCCAACAATAAATCTCCACACTTTTCTCAATCTGTCCCCATTATGCAGCCACCTTAGCAGTGAGATTGTAAGGACCACGACCGTGTGGCCCTTCTCTCTTCAGCAAATGGTGTTCCCTGGCTCTGGGCAGAGAGCTTCTGTTTTGCCTAGACTCAGAGGGGCACAAGCTGCTTGTGATACAGAGCTCTTTCATCAATCCAATCACGAGTGAAACCATGGAAAGTTTCAAGGTTTCAGTTGCTTACAGGAAATGAGGCAAAACTGCCCATCTTTCTGTCAACAGGAAAAGTGGGCAATGCTCACCATCAGTGCCTGAAGATGCCAGGCCCAGCACATTCTTCCTAAACTGGAGATTTTACAGCTTGCCAAGATTTCTTTTGCCTCCCAAAGTTTCCCCCCTTTTAGGGAGAGGGGCAATTATGAGTGCAATTAATTCATTTTTTTTTAAAAAAAGATCTCATACTGCCAGCTGAAGCACATTTAGCCATGGCAAGCCATAGAGAATCCTTTCAAACTGGTACCTTCTAATTGAGTTATTTTACATTTCCTGTCTCTAATCTTCCATCTGTCAAGGTGTCCTCCATTTACAAATGATAAATTAAATTCTTTATGATGTGCACATGAGAGGAAAGAGTACTAGGCCACTCAGTGTTCTGAATCTATCTTCTGAAATTGCTCCTTAACAATTCATTCAACATGACAAACAGTTGTTGTTGGTAGTGGTTTGTTTTATTTTGTTTCTGCCAAGACATTTTCTAGAAATCTCAAAGTCCTTTTAGAATTCTAAGGTAAAAATTATTCTCAACCTGACCTAGCTGAGGTTGGTCCTCTGCTCTTAGCTCACCTTTGCACACACACCCACCTTCACAACTCCACAAACATTTCTATGTGGGCATCTCTGTGACATGCCTCTAGTTCCTGTTCTCCAAGCTCCAATCCTACATTTTATGTTCCCTGCTTAGCCTTTCAATAGCTGAGCCAACATCACCCCAAACTTAATGTCCAAACCTTCACCATCACCCTCTTCATTCCCCCTCCTTCCTGCCCCAGCCATTGCTTTAAAATAAAAGTCTGAACTATCTTCATCCCGTATAATCAGAGCCATAAATAGAAGCCATATATGGAAGCCACATATGTAATTGTAAATTTTCTTGTTTCCACATTAAAGAAAGTAAAGAGAAATGAGTGAAATCAATTTTAATAGTACATATTAAACAATAAATACTTAATACTTTTTATTTAACCACCTCCAAATATCATCATTTCAACATGTGCAATATAAACATTATTAATGTGACATTTACATACCTTTTTCATACTGAGTCTTCAAAATCTGGTGTGTATTTTATACTTACAGTCTCTCAGTGTGGCTAGTAGCTACATATTGGGTCGTGCCAGCTTAGATTCATTAATCTGTAATTTAAGTCCAGCCCCACCCTGATCCCAGGCTCCTTTTCCAGTCTTATCTCCTGCTACTATTCTTCAAGTACTCAACACTTGACTCACAACAGACCCTTCCTGCAACACTTCCTGCTGTTCCCTCAACACTACCTTTGCTGGTGCCATTCTCTCTAGAAGGAATTCTTCTTTTCTGCCTTTCAAAGTTCTACCCACATTTCACGATATCTCTGCTTTTAGAGCACTTGCAGAAAATGTATTTTTTCTTAAGTAATCATAAAACCACTCACACTCTTATAAAATCAATATTCCTTCAAGTTTCTATTTCCTGTTTTTCCCTCATCCTGTCACTTTTACATGTCCCTTCTGTTTTGATAACTGAAAGTCACCCTCAACATGATGGCCAGCTATGTAAAAGGAAAAGGCTAAATGAGCCTCCTTTGGGTTTCAGTAGCTGAAAAATAGGAGTCAACTCAGCAGCGGTCTCAAGACAATACCTAAATACAATTTAGGGATCAGATGCTCTGTTATCATGAGAGAGCAGCCATCTATAGCATAAACATCTGCTGACTCTTTGACACAAGACTTGTTGGCCATAGATAAGCAAAATCTAAAAATCCCTTACATTTTAATGATAATTGGTTGATTCCTTTATTCATTCATTTACTCAATGATTTACGCCTTCAACAATCAAGTAACAGGCTCTGGCTCTCTCTGATATTACCAAGAGTTCCATTTTACTGGGTGCTAAGTACATAGTCATCTTTGCTATAAACATTTACACTCAATTCTCATTATTCACAGATTCCGTACTTGCAAATTCACCTACTCACTAAAAGTTATTTGTTACCCCAAAATCAATACTCATAGCGCTTTTTCAGTCATTAGTTCACATGTGCAGAGTGGTAAAAATTTAAGTTGCTGAACACACACGTTCCTGTTGTTGTTGTTAGGTGCCGTTAAGTTGATCCTAACTCATAGCGACCCTATGTACAACAGATCGAAACACTGCCCGGTCCTGCGCCATCCTCATGATCGTTGTTATGCTTGAGCCCATTGTTGCAACCACCGTGTCAACCCATCTCGTTGAGGGTCTTCCTCTTTTTCTGACCCTCTATTTTACCAAGCACGATGTCCTTCTCCAGGGACTGATCCCTCCTGATAAAATGTTGAAGTATGTGCAGCATAGTCGTGTCATCCTTGCTTCTAAGGAGCATTCTGGCTGTTCTTCTTCTAAGACAAATTTGTTCAAAACAAGGCAGTGCTTTGCCTTCTTGCTTCAGCACTCATACTGTAAACAAGCTTGTTCACAATCTACTTAGTGCTAAGTTTTTCACATTTTGTGCCTTTTGTTGGTGACTTCACTGTTTAAAATGACCCCTAAGCATAGTGCTGAAGGGCTGTCTAGTGTTGCTAAGCACAGGAAGGCTGTGATGTGCCTTATGGAGAAAATACATGTGTTAGATAGATAAGCTTCATTCACACATGGGTTATAGCGCTGTTGGCCACGTGTTCAACGTGAATGAATCAACACTATATGTTAAATACGGTGTCTTTAAACAGAAACACACACAAAATAAGGTTATGTATTTATCAGGTGATGAAAATGTTGTGACCAGAGGCTCGCAAGTGCCTAACCCTATATTTCCCCTAGAAGCAATGGTTCAGTATTCACTAACTCAATGTTCGTGGCAACTTTACAGAAGATAACTAACGTGAATAATGAGAATCCCCTATTACAGTTTTCTTCCTTTCTCATCCCCCTAAAAATCTCCCATACCAAATCTTTTTAAAATATTCTTTAAAAATCTCTGCCTAAGGAGAATAAAAATTTTATTTTGAGAACACTTTTCTTTCAAAGATTAAAACAGTATGTCCAATTATCTGTTAGCCAATTGTCCCTTAGCTCCTTGCTTAAAAAAAAGGTAGAAAAATTGCATCTTAAAATATTGAGTTTCATAGTAAATAATCATACCTTGTTTTAGAAAATCAACCAAACTTAGGCATGTGAATTATTGATATAAGGACTGGAGACCATTTCCCCTAAACTAGCACAATCACACTCTGCCCAAATCACAGTATAAAACACTGCTTATTTTCTTCATATGTTGAAAATTATAGTCAAGTCTTATATGTGCACACTAATAAAATGACAATACAAAAATAAAGCAATATAAATTAAATTTACAATGATATTTTCTTTGAGAGTTTATAATGGAGTTACATGGCAGAATTCCTTTTCTCATTTATTTTGTCCTAGGAAATACAGAATTATGGGGAAAAATAACATAGCTGATTATATACCAGAAGTCAAATGAAAATCTCCCTAAATGAAATACATATGCACAAAGCTTTGGATATTATTGCTAAACAATAAGAAAGTTTGAATCACGGCTTGCAATCTGTGAAAGGATGCTCAGAGTATACAAACTCAGTATA
This sequence comes from Dugong dugon, assembly GCA_030035585.1. Taxonomy (NCBI): domain Eukaryota; kingdom Metazoa; phylum Chordata; class Mammalia; order Sirenia; family Dugongidae; genus Dugong; species Dugong dugon. The sequence continues at coordinate 105,017,208 of CM057460.1, read as the reverse complement.
TTTGACATAAAACAAATACAGGAAATTATAGTCCAGCTAGATAACTATAAAAACTACTCTCTTTGCAAAGACTGAAGGAAGATTTCTGCCTGAGATTGTATTTAAGCTAAATAACACATGGAAACAGATTAAGTGCCCGACAGTGGAGACTGGTTAGACAAATATACAATGGATACTACACACTCATTAATGCATTACATAAATGTAACACACTAAACATACAGAAAATAGAAGATTCTCCGTAAAAGTGAGTTACCAAGATGAGAGTTCAAAGTACTACAACCACCTGCTCCCACCAACTCTTCTGAGCACTACTATTCTACTACTTTCCACCATCATGTTATCCCTCCCAAACCTCTCTAAAGTCTGTCTGTCTCTCCCTTCAGGAAGCTACCGAAATAAGTAACACACCAAATGATCAGACAGACCTGATCCATCTCTGTCATTTGAGAGTTGAATGAATTTGACCAAATTACTTAGCGTATTTGAGCATCATCTGAAAAATAGGCATACTGTTCCTACATGCCAGGTTCTTATACTAGAAATAATCTATAAATAATGCTAAGTACAATATTAACATATAGAAAATTCTCCCATAAGTGATAGTTAATATTACTTAGTGAACATTATGAAATGTTGATCTCTCTTTTAATTCTCTGACCTTAGCATTATTCTTTCTACTTTATCTAGCCATTATAATAAAGAGAAAATCTTTTCTCTCTTCTCAGTCGTACAAGGGAAATATATTTCCCCATCTAAATATCCATTGATGAGCAGTATGGAATAAAATAGGAAAAAAATAGCCTAAAAAAATCAATGTGTTGCTAAATAATTGATATGTCAATACTCACTGAAAGTCAAATCTAATGATTGTTATTAGAAATATTCAAATGAAATAAATTTTCCTGTTCAGTGCTTAATGGCATTTTCCTCAGGTTCCAAAATGGCATTAAATCGAAGCTTTCATTATTTCCTTCTGAAGCAAAGATAAACAAAGAAAAGATCTGTTAACTATTCTACAGCATGATCATATTTTCTTAAAGTAGCATAGAATGCAAACAGTTGCTCTTCACATTTTCAGGGTGAGCATTGTCTCATAAAATCAACATAACAAAGAAATAATTGTATTTTTAAGGTCATTACGTAAACCATTATTTCAATCAATGCTAAATGTGTTTCATGAATACACTCTATATAGACTGGCAGCCTGAAAGAACAGCTTACAAAGACCAGCCAATTCAATTCTTTTTTAAGGCAGTTGTATATGTTCTCTAACATAATGTGACTGTTTCAATCTTTTAATTTAAACTGAATCTTGGCTTTAATGAAAGTTTATACTGGCAAGAAATCATACTGTGTTTTTAGGGTGTGTTTTATCTTCAATCAGAAATACAGTAGCTGTGGCGAAGAAAAGGGTACACACTCCATTTTTTTTATTTTTTCCTCGCTCTCTTTTTGATACCTACACTTAGTGGAAAATCTCAGTTAAAAGATATAACACCAAGAGGTATTTATTACCATCTAGTTTACTTCTATGGAGGGTTGTTGTTGTTGAGTGCCATCAAGTCGATTCTGACTCATAGTGACCCCATATGACAGAGTAGTAATGCCCACAGAGTCTTCTTGGCTGTAATTTTTATGGAAGCAGATCAATCGCCAGGTCTTTCTCCCATGGAGCTGCCAAGTAGGTTCAAACCACCAACCTTTCAGTTAGCCGCCAAGTGTTAAACCGCTTGTACCACCAGGGCTCCTTAGAAAGTAAAAGAATTTAAATAATCGGATCCAAAATATTTATATTTTACTTCACAGTATCTAGAACAAGGGTAGGCAAACTTTCTAAAAGGGTCAGAAAGTAAATAGTTTGGCTTTGTGGGCCATATGGACTCTTCCACAATACTGCAGAATTTAAGATTGAATCATACCAACATGCTCAGCCATTTGTACACAAAAGCAGCCACAGACAATGCCTAAATGAATGGGCGTGGCTATGTTCCAATGAAACTTTATTTACAAAAGCAGGCAGAGGCCAGGTATGGTCTGTAATTTGCAGACTCCTAATACAGAAGAAGGAGCCGTGCTGTTGCAGTGGTTAAGGGCTCAGCTGTTAACTGAAAGGCCGGCGATTCAAACCCACCAGCACTCTGAGGGAGAAAGATGTGGCAGTCTGCTTCCATAAAGATCACAGCCTAGAATACTCTATGGGGCAGTTCTACTCTGTTCGATAGAGTAGAACTTGACGTCAATGGGGGTAAATAAAGAAGATATGGTGACGTTGATTCAGTGGTAGAATTCATGCCTTTCATGAGGAGGACTCAGGTTTGATTCCCAGGCAATACACCTCATTTGCAGCAACCACTTGCCTGTGGGTGGAAGCTTGAGTTTGAGATGATACTGAACAGGTTTCAGCAGAGCTTCCAGACTAAGATGGACTAGGATGAATGATCTGGCAATCTACTTCCAAAATTCAGTCAATGAAAACCTAACGGATCATAATGGTCCTATCCATACCCAATCATGGGAATGGTGCAGGCCTGGGCAGCATTTTGTTCTGTTGTGCATGGGGTCACCATGAGTAGGGGGCTGACTCCACAACAGCTAACAACAACAATATAGAAGATACCTAATATTCAAAATATAGAAAATACAATTCCACTGTACTATATGGTAGATGAGCCATGGTGGCACAGTGATTAAGAGATTGGCTGCTAACCAAAATGTTCAACAATTTGAATCCACCAGCTGCTCCTTGGAAACCCTATGGGGCAGTTCTACTCTGTCGTGTAGGGTCGCTACGAGTCGCAATCAACTTGACGGCAGTGGGTTTGGTTTGGTTTTTGGTATAATGCAGAATTCAAGATTGAATCAAATGAAGCCACAATTAAGCACATTCGGTATCCAAAATTCATTGTTAGGTGCTATAAGGGTATAACAGTAATGTAAGACCAAGTTCTTATCCTCAGGAAGCTCATAATTTTCCAGGAAAGCCAAGACTTGAACAGAATAAATTGACAGCAATATTAGACATTACATAACGAAGTGTTAGATGGATAGGCTTAAACTAAGCTCAGGTATTTCAGGACTCCACTTGGGACAAACATTTATTTAAATATATTTCAACTAAATAAATTACTACTGAATAATGCTATTATCCCTGAAAAAGAAAAGTTAGTGCTTTATTTATCAATTAGCCTGATATGCATAATTGTCCATTATATAATCACTTTTTTTTATATTTTACAATAATGGAATTTTTTTAAATCTATGTTTATTCTAGGAACACAACATAAAACCATATGAAATTCAATTTAAAATTGCATTTTAAAGCTGTTGGGAAAAGATAGACATTTTAACATTCACACTCAGGAAATTACTATCAACGTCTCAAAAAAATTTATAATTCATCCTTGCAAATTAGCTAGGGTTCAGAGGTCTAAACCTGGGTGAAATTTTTTTTAAAAAATTAGCAAGTATGGATAATAAGACTGAGGAGAGAAAAATTTCGGAGGCTATATCTATTCAGCCTACCATCAGACCAATTGTTAACAAGAAAAATTTTAGATATTTTGAGTTTTTTAACTTTTTGAAAAAATGTCCAAAATTATATGGGTTTTAAAACTATTGTCACTAATAAAAATCAATGCATTTATGAAGGGCATTTAAAGCTACACCTCACGAGAATTATTGCTGCTAAGGACTTTTGACCCAGACCTGACAAATCCTTGCTTTGAAGCACAAGGTTGAGATGGTTTAACAAAACAGGAAAAATCCTATAGCGTCCTCTTCTACATTTTCAGCTTTTAAACTTTTCAATTCTTATGTACTACTTACTATGCATAACCTGCCCCAACTCCTGCAAAAAAAATGCTTTTCAACTTTGCTTTCCTAATGTAAGCGTTGGAATTAATAGCAGTTCTAGTGGCGTAATGGTTAAGTGCTTGGCTGCTAACCAAAAGGTTGGCGCTTTGAACCTAGCCAGCGGCTCCATGGGAGAAAGACCAGGCTATCTGCTCTTGTAAAGACTACAGCCTAGAAAACCCTGTGGGGTAGTTCTACTGTTACATGGAGTCGCTATGAGTCGCAATCAACTCAAGGGGACTTAACAACAACAACATACTATCGCTTTAAAATAAGATACTTCTAAAGTAGCAAAAATGAGTCCTGGTGGCGTACTGGTTCAGAGCTTGGCTGCTAACCAAAAGGTCAGCAGTTCCAACCCACCAACAACTCCACGGGAGAAAGATGTGGCAGTCTGCTTCCATAAAGATTACAGCCTTGGAAACTCTACGGGGCAGTTCTACTCTGTCCTAAAGGATCTCTATGAATTGGAATCGACTCAACGGCACGTAATAACAAAAGCAGCAAAGCACTGAGTAGTTTAAATAATTACCTGAGGATAATCCATGAGAGTTGACTCGATGCCAAATAATCTTGGAGTGTTTGTTCACTGTTAATTCAGAAGCCACTGCTCACTTGCCCATTTGGCTCAGAGCAGCCCCTGAAGGGTCTTTCGCAGACATAAACCAAACCAGTTACCTCTGAGTCATTTCTGGCTTATGGCTACTCCATAGTTTCAGAGTAGAACTGTGTTCCATAGGGTTTTCATTCCTGCAGTCTTTCCTGTAAACTTTTGGAAGCAGATCTCTAAGCCTTTCTTTCATGTATCTCTGGGTAAGTTTGAATGTCAAACTTTCAATTAGTAGCTCAGCACTTAACCATTTGCATTTGTTTATTTCTTTGGGATGCTCTTACCAGTACTATCTACTCATTCTCCTTTATCTGTGACCCCCAGAAAAGATTCACTTGCCTCTGGTTCCATATGCAACATATTATTATGCTACTGATTTAGCTTTTCTGTTTGCTCTGAAAACAGTTCAGGAAAAGATATGAATCCATCAGTTCTTAGCAACAAAAAAAAGAAGTTTAAGTAAATCAGTTTTCCTATCAATGAATGCCAAGTATTCTGTTGGGAGTTTTACTTCCTCAACAATATCATACTTTCCCCAGTGATTTACAAATACGTAAATTTACTTTAAAACTAACAATGACTTACGATGATGATGATGATTTAGAGATACTTTTATCAGATAATTTAAATTTATTACTCCTAGTTTTCTCTGATTTTTCTTTTCTCCTATTAAAAGGCTATTCTGCTGAGTGAAGTAAGTCAATAACAAAAGGACAAATATTGTATGATCTCACTAATATGAAATACCTAGAATAGGCAAATGTATAGAGGTCAGAGTTTAATAGTTACCAGAGGTGGGAGTGATGGGGAATTATTGTTTGGGAAGAAATAAGTTTTTGTTTATGGGGATGGAAAATTTGACAAAGGATAATGGTGATCGCTATACAACATGATTGATGTAATTGATCTCACTGAATTGGACATGTGAAAAATGTTGTACTGGCAAATGTTGTGTTATCTGTATGTTTACAATAAAAAAAGGACAAAAAAGTCTATTACAGATTCTAGAGGGAAAAATATTCCTTGTATCTGCAATGATATAGTCACTCCTCAGTTTGCATCCTCTAATCAAACTTGTGACAAATAAATATAAAAAGCTAAAATACATTTAAATGACTCAAATTCTACACACTATAATACAAACTAAAATAATTTTTGATTCTTATTATTATAATTATTTTTCAAGCTAATCCTTTCCCATAATAAATAATAATCACCAAATATTGTCTATATTTTAATCAGTGTGAGCATTTAAATTGTGCTTAGCCTATTTCATCCAGTTTGTGAATGCTTTTGTCCCAACACCTTGTATTAGGTTTGTTCCTTTTTGATACTAACTGGCAAACCACCTTAAAACTATTTGAAAGCATACATAGTTCATAAGCATTTGGCTAGGTTTAGGAAGAGATTTTCCCTCTAGAACCAAAGAAAAAGAGCAATGCACCAAATCAGATGGGTTTTCTGATGGCACAGCCTCAAGGGTTTCTCTGACTTCTTTGTTGCTCATCTCTACATACTTCACGAGAAGGGAGAAAGCGCTCCTAATAATGTACCTTTTGTTTCCCTAAGCTAAAATCACCTTTCCAAAGCTTCTTCACTATAATGTGGAAAGGATGGTATGAATAAATCACCTTTAACGTATGTTGAGTTTTCCCTGTGCTCTGAGATAATTTAATATGATAAAAGCAGAGGTGTTCTACTGCAACCATTAGACCATTAGGACTGAAGATTAACCATTGTAGGGTATGAACTCGTGGTAAAACCTTCAAAAATATTACATAAACTACTCCATTTTGAAGTACAACCATAGAACAATAACCATAATTACATAGCAATTAATTCCATTTCATGATGGGTACTGAGACAATGAAAGGTGTATTTTAACTGACATTAGAACAATATTTTTACAGACAAAAAACATTTCCTTCTAAAAGCTACCACAATAATCTTAGTTGCCACTTTTCAACTCTTAAGACCAAATTTCACTAAACTCTAAATTTCTGAAATTGGAATGTGCATCACAACCAAGGTACCTTATAACCCCTGACAGCCAGGCACTGCTCATGTGGTAGATGCCCCAGCCTGGCAATGCTAGACCTCTGCTGTCCTTTGTGATGGCTTGACAGGGAACTGCAGCCTCTTGATAGTTCAGCCAAGAATCCATTAAACGACTTATGTGAGGAAGGACTATGAGTCATGGTTATTGTCTCAAACAACTTCCAGTAAAGTCAAGAAAGGGACCACATCAATTATTGGAGAATAGGTATTAGTAGCTTGGAAGAGAATCCCAGAGAAAGCAGTATTTTTTTTAGGAAATGCTGAAATCACAAATGTCATGATGGCAGGGAGGATATTTTGTAGAAAAACAGACATTTATGACTAGGTCAAAAAGTGACTAAGAAGAATTAGATTCCAAATGTGAAGATGTTTTTGGAATTCCTTAAATAATGCATATTTTGTTTATATTTTCCTTTGTATATAGTCACAAGACTGACATATGATAAAATTCTATGTTTAAATACATCAAAGAAAGCTATTTCAGTAAGTATAAAATACTAATCCAAAGTAATATGTAAGCATTTTACCATTATTTAATTGACAGAGGTTTTTTTGTTATTGTTTTGTTTTTTTTCTTTCTTAGTGGTAGATAAAGTAAAGGTGTGTCTTCAGTCAAAGCCATCTTAGATTCTATGACATATGGTAGCTGCCTTGTATTGGCTGTTTGAGCTACTGACCCCAGAGGCATGCCAGTGTATGGTATAGCAATGTAAGCTTTTAAAATTATCTTTTTAAAAAACAGAAAAGCTGATTCCCACCTGTAGCTATTTTCAGAATCCTTTGTTTCTCCAAATAATATTGAGAAAATCCCAAAAATAGTCCAAATGTTACCAGGAACTCCAGGTCCTGCTCAGCGTGACTCTGTCCAGGGCCAAAACCACAGAGACTGAGTTCGGGAGAATGAAAACGCAACTTTGTTGATTGACCAAGTAAGGAGGCAGTCGGGGCTAAGTGCCTTCCAAGACTGCTCACAGGCAGCTTATTGAGGCTGGTTTATACAGGCAAGATCAATTACAAAATACAAAATGGCACAGAGCATTCCAGAATGAGTAAGCATTTTCCAGGACCTGGGTTCGATTCCCCTCACAGGGGGAAGTTAGCTCATTAGCTCATTTTCGCTCATCAGCATGTTGGCTCTCCACCCAGGGGTGGAAAATTTACCATTAATGAGGCAGTTAATGAGCTAAAGGTTATCCGGGGTGCCAAGATGGAGGGCAGGACCCATTTCAGCTGGTTTTCTTTTCAAGGAAGTTCTGAGGAGAAAAACAACTTCAGGAAATGGGCTGGGTGAGGGGCTGTCCTGAGGAGACAACGATTTTAAGAAAATGGCTCTAGCCCTGTCTTACAAACACTTACCAAGTATAGTCTTCTTTCAGATACTCTTGAATTTATAACTAATTTAAAGGAAATGAAACATCTTGGCTCTCTGAATTGTGTTTCATGAAACCCAAGTGTTCCATGAAAAAGAGTCACTATTCTATGGAGTATCACATTAGCAGATCTAGGCTTTGAGAGCTTCTATGACAATAGGGACATTTTCTCATATCTTAAGCTTCTAAATGTATATGCTTACTCTTTATGTTCCAAATCTGCCATCTTCACTCTTCAAGAGAAAATTTGTTTCTAAGTATAATGATAGAGAACAATAACAGAATTTGAAGAATAGACATCACTTCTGAAGAACAAATTAGTGAGACTTTTTTGAGAAGAAAAATTTACAACGTAAAAAAAATTGAGAACAGATTCTGAAAGAAGGCTTGTTTTTCAGCGTCGTACTGGAGGGCAGGGTGAGATCAAGGAAGTTAAGCGGGCTGTGGAAACGAAGGTTGAGTTTTGAAAAGCAGTTTCCTATTTAGTAACTGTAATCTTTGCCAAGTTAAAAAACATTTTTTAACCTCAATTTTCTCATTGGTAAAATTAGGATAACAATAATCTACCTGACAGGGTTGTTTGGGGATTAGTTTTGACTAGTGCTTGGCACACGATAGAGCCTCTATGATTACTACTAGAAGAAGTACAGCCAAAACGCTCCTTGGAAGCGAGAATGGCAAGACTACGTCTCACTTGCTTTGGACATGTTATCAGGAGGGACCAGTCCCTGGAGAAGGACATCATATTCGGTAAAGTAGAGGGTCAGCGAAAAAGAGGAAGACCCTCAATGAGATGAGCTGACACAGTGGTGGCAACGATGGGCTCAAGCATAACAATGATTGTGAGGATGGCACAGGACCGGGAAGTGTTTCATTCTGTTGTACATAGGGGACCTATGAGTCAGAACCGATTCAGCGGCACCTAACAACAGCAACATGATTGCTATTAATACTATAAGTGACATTTTAAAAATAAAATTTGTAAAAGCTCTGCCCTAGCCCCTGTAGCCTTAGCTAAATAAAGATATCTCTAAAGATCTGAACTATCAGAAACTCTAGGTTTCTAAGAACATAGCATGACTTGTGAAAGGTGATTGGCCTGCTTCTCCAAAACACCTCCAAACCATCCTCCAGAAATCTACTAATTAGACTTTTTACTTAATTGAACCATAAATTTCTTTTTTTAAATCATGAAATTTCACCCTGAGTGATCTATAGCTCCTAGTTCCAGCTAGGAGGCAAGCCAAGATGACATCATAGCCAGCTGTGTATATCTAAACTCCAAAGAAGTGTCAGTTGCATACTTGCATATTTACAATTTGAGTCTCCAGATAAATTACTTGTTCTAACTGTTCTGAAGAAAACTTGGTACAGTTATAGCATGGGGTGCCTTGTTATTAATTTATATAATATGCTGTCAAATCTCAGCATAAAGGTAATTTCTTTTGTTAACACCTAAAAAAGGTAACATTAAGTTAAATTTTCCCACGCAGATTTTAAACTCAATATAAATACTTGTTCTGACCAGATATATTAATTAGGCTGCATTTTTAGTTGTAAAAAAATTATTGCCACTCTATAAAACAAGGCTCTGGGCCTTATCGTCCATTACTCGTCACAGATGCAAATGTTTCCCTCTTAAAAGGCAGAGGCCTAAGCTGTGTATTGACTAAGATTGGTAGAAAGATGCTCACAAGGAACCTCAGTGCTGGAAGCCCACTGAGAACTCACAGCCTCATAAGTGGGCAGTTGCTACCTCATCTGGAAGGCATTACCTTACCAAGCTGCTTCTTTCTCTTTTTTTTTTTTTCTTTTCCAAATTGATTGTGTCTGACAATGGGAATATAAATAAGAAGTTAAACTCTGTGGGGAGCCAACATCACATTCAAAAGGGTAAACACAATAAACTTGACAGATGCAAATGTTAGGTACACACGGTAATGTAAATGAAGGAGTATCTAGCAAACTAATAAATACAAAATGCAGATTTTAAAGTTGAGACCCTAACTAATCTCAACAGGCAAACTAGAATGAATATATATTGCATATTGGACTTTTATGTCTAAAATTGCAAGCTAAATATGCCATCAAAGAATATGACCATAACATTGTATGGCACATCTGATTAAGGAATTAAAAGCCCCAAGTGTCTTCTATTATTTTAAAACATCTATATCAAAACAACAACAATTAAGATTGTATCAACAGTGTGCTGGAGCTGAAGCTGGCTCACATGGTTTATCAAGAGCCAATTGTGCATATCTCTTTTCAACTGAATATTCAGTCATATCATCTTTGAGGGGTGTTTACTCCATGGTGGAAGTATTTACACCACAGAAATTGGCAAACACTGCAAATCAGATTGATTTGGAGAGCCAGCGTTTAAACATTTGTCACCACACAATTGCCTGCTATGTACATATTTTAAGCACTTTACATATAACTCAATATAGTCTGGCAAGATAGAGACTATTAATTATCTCCATTTTACAATGACAAAGTGCACAGAGAGATTAAGAGATTTTCCCAGGTTCAAACAACTTATAAATGATAGAGCCAAGATTCAAATGGATACCACCTAATTCCACAGCCTGCACTCTTAATTACTTCTCTCTGCTACCCTATTTTTCTGTGTGAAGTCCAGCCAAATGTTTTCACACTTTGAGACATTTTGATGTTATCAGTATGTGACTGGGAGCTGTGGTGGCGCAGTGGTTAAGAGCTGGGCTGCTAACCAAAAGGTAGACAGTTTGAATCTACCAGCCACTCCTTGGAAACTCTATGGGGCAATTCTCCTCTGTCCTATAGGGTCGCTATGAGTCGGAATCAACCAAACGGCAACAGTTTTAATATGTGATGGAATCAGAATGCTTGCCTACCATTATTTAATCTTGTTTCATTATAATCTAAATACTGAAAATGAAAAATAGATGTTTACCTTCATCATGTGTTATTTTGCTATCAGACAAATTTCCTTAAGCCTTTTTTCTTATGAAGCTATAAGTTCTTAAGTGCTTTTATTCTTCTTGTTATTAGGTGCCATCAGGTCAGTTCCAACTTGTAACGACCCTGTGTACAACAGAACAAAACACTGCCTGGTCCTGTGCCATTCTCACAACCATTGCTATGTTTGAGCCCATTGTTGGAGCCACTGTGTCAATCCATCTTATTGACGGTCTTTTACACTGACCCTGTACTTTACCAGGAATGATGTCCTTCTCCAGGGACTGATCCCTCCTCATAAGATGTCCCAAGTATGTGAGAGGAAGTCTCACCATCCTCATTCTAAAGAGCATTCTGGCTGTACTTCTTTCCAGACAGATTTGTTCGTTTTTCTGGCAAACCCGTTGCCATCAAGTTGATTTCAGCTCATAGCAACCCTATAGGACAGGGTAAAACTGCTCCATAGCGTTCCCAAAGAGCAGCTGGTGGATTTGAACTGCCAACCTTTTTTGGCTGGCAACCGTGCTCTTAACCACTGAGCCACCCTGGCTCTGTTCTTCTGGCTGTCCGTGGTATACTCAATATTCTTAGCCAACACCGTAATTCAAAGGCACCATTTCTTCTTCTTTCCTATGCATTGTCCAGCTCTGCAATGCCTATGAGGTGATGGAAAATACTATGGCTTGGGTCAGACACACCTTACTCTTCAAAGTGACATCTTTGCTTTTTAACACTTTAAAAAGGTGTTTTGCAGCAGTTTGTCCAATGTAATAGTTAGTTTGATTTCTTGACTATTGCTTCCATGGGCCTTGACTGTGGATCCAAGTAAAGGGAAATCTTTGACAGCTTCAATCCTCTCTCCGTTTATCATGATGTTGTTTATTGGTCCAGTTATGAGGATTTTTGCTTTCTTTATGTTGAGGTAAAATCCATACTGAAGGCTATAGTACTTAATCTTCATCAGTAAGTGCTTCACTTTCAGCAAACAAGATTGTGTCATCTGCATATTGCAGGCTGTTAATGAGTCTTCCTCCAATCCTGAATCCATGTTCTTCTTCATATTCTTAGGAATCTATAATTCCTTATTCTTAGGAAGCTAAATAAATGTTACTGAAGAATTCCTTTTTAATCAAAAGGCCCATTTCATTGCAAAGGCAAGATAGATTCAGTGCATATTGATCTCTAATCAGTTCCAAAATAGAAAAAAATGAATAAACAACTTATTGTTCATGAACTGCATGTGGACCCAGGGTGGGTCCTCCATTGCAAGGCAGATATTGTCAGACAACCAGTTTCCATCTGTGCACAGGATAAACAATTTGCCTTCCTGACAAAGGGAGTAGTATCCACCCCTTAATACTGATGGCTTCTAGCCATAATATTAATGGTCATTCTACTTCTGGAGTCTTCCTTCGAATATCTCCTTAATCTACAACTTCCCAAGGCTCACAGTGCAAATCATTAGGCAGCATTGCTGCATTACAGCATTTTTTTCAGAATTTCCATGAAAAGACATGCTTGGGGTGGCTCCTGTTTGTTGTACAACAAATTTATTTTAAAATATCTGCATAGTGTGTTAGGGAAGCAGAGAGAACCAGAATAGACACTGTTCTGGCTTGACAGGCTAGTTCAAAAACTGTTACAAATATTGATCTTATAGCTAACTCCTGAACTATGGATTTCTAGATTTAAAAAAAAAAGAAAGAAAATTGCATTCAGTAAAAAAAAAATTTTGAAGTGAGAACTTGTTTCATGATTTTAAGAAAACAAAAAACAGGTGCTTCAAGAAAGGAATAAAATAATTGCTATTTCTTTTCATAAAAGTGGATAAAATTGACGGCCCCTTTTGGAGACAAGCACCTGATCCTCTTACTACCTACACTCTGATTTAGCGTATTCAAAACTGCTAATGGAACCACAAACAGTGTAGACAGAATGTGAATTATGTAATTTCTGTCTAATAGCCCTCCCCTACAAAGACTCATGGAATGAATACTCAGATAGACAAGAGAGATTCTTTCAGCTAGCAGCAATGGTGTTAACCATTTGCAACACCCAGGGACTCTAAAACAAAACACCAAGGACTTGGCAAAACAAAGGCTATTAATGAGAAATTTCTCACCAAGCATGGCACTCAGGCATCTAATTAAGTAGGTCCCAATGAGGCAGGAGGAAGTAGCTTTGAGTAGGCAGGTATCCTACATCTTCTAAAGTCATGTCTACCAGCATATGGTCTGTGGACCACTGTCATGGATTTAATTGTGTCCCCCCAAAAATGTGTCAACTTGATTAGGCCATGATTCCCAGTATTGTGTGGTTGTCTTCCATTTTGTGATTGTAATTTTATGTTAAAGAGGATTAGAGTGACATTGTAACACCCATACTAAGGTCCCATCCCTGATCCAACGTAAAGGGAGTTTCCCTGGGATGTGGTCTGCACTATCTTTTATCTTACAAGAGATAAAAGGAAAGGGAAACAAGTAGAGAATGGGGACCTCCTACCGCCCGAAAGCAGTGCCAGGAGCAGAGCGCATCCTTCAGACCCGGAGTCCCTACGCGGTGAAGCTCCTAGTCCGGGGGAAGATTGATGAGCAGGCCAACAGAGAAAGAGTTCCCCTGGGGCTGACACCCTGAATTTGGACTTCTAGCCTTCTAGTCTGTGAGAAAATAAATTTCTCTTTGTTAAAGCCATCCACTTGTGGTATTTCTGTTAGAGCAGCACTAGATGACTAAGACAACCACTAACATCAGAATCATTTGTTCAAAATGCAGATTCCTGGGCCACACCACCCAGATGTGCTTTGTAATTTTGAAAATATTGAATTAGGCCAATAGAGAAAGATGTGGCAAAAAATAGCACCGAAAAAGAGATTTTAAAATAGAATTTGACAAGTAACAGGAAATCACAGCATAGTCTGAACTAAGTGCTGATATGGGAAAAATGTGAGATTTTAATCAACTCGACAATTGAAAAACTCTTGTCACATTTATGACAGTGACATATAACTCTGAGACTAAAGCAGTGACAAGTAGAGAGGTGGGAAATAGGAAATGAATGGCTATATTGACCAGGTTAATGAATAGATTATGGGAAAAAAGAGATATCAATATATATTAGCACTATTGTAGAAGTAGAAATGTTAAGAATTTGCAATTTCCTGAATACAAGCAGAAAGAGAGGAAAATTAAAGGTAAAACTAAAATTCCATGCCTGAAAATCAGAGGCAGTAAGAAAGCTAATATTTATCTTTATTTTACAACATGCTTCTTTTCATAGATATGAAAACAAATGTGCCACTTTTCTAATGTTTGTGCATCTGCTTTTGGAATCATCACTTTTGTTTTGTTAAACCAGTCAATAATTTTCATATCTAGCATACATTTGCCTTGCTTATTTTTTAATTTTTGATTTTTTAACAAGAAATTATTTCAAGATTCCCCAGAATTCTTGATATTCATTGGGATGGTTATCAAGTTAGGTAAACTGAAATACCATATTTGTTCACAAATAATGTGCCCACGTAAATAATATGCCCACATATCTAATGCATATAGTGTGCCTAGGAAAATAATGCACAAGGGAGTTGCGCAGTTGGCAAAAACGTATAGCGTGCGTTATTTGCATAAAGTATGGCAGGTAGCCTATACTACTTTAGTGTGTTACCAGTAGTTGTAAATACCAAAAAAACAAACTCATTGCTGTCAAGTTGATTCCAGCTCATAGTGACCCTATAAACATAGTATTGGAAAAATTCAGTCTAGGACTCTGGTGAAAAATAAATACTAGGAGCCCAGAATAGTTCACAATACCCAGTCCTTTATGGCTTTTTCAGTAGTGTCTAATTACCATCACCTGCTAACAATTCTGATTTTCATTAAATAAATTTATAGGTAAGAACATGAAGTTAATATGAATTAGGATTAATGTTTACTAATGGCATTTATCTGGAGCTCAGGTGGCACAGTGGTTAAGAACTTGGCTGTGAAACAAAGGTCAACAGTTTGAATCCACCAGCCGCTCCTTGGAAACCCTGTGGGTTAGTTCTACTCTGTCCTATAGGATCGCTATGAATTGGAATCAACTCAATGGCAATGGGTTTAGTTTGGTTTTTGAAATGGCATTTATTAGGATTATAATTATATGTCCAGCATATTGGTTTTGAAATTCATCATAAATCATAGAAGTTTGAAGTATGAAGAAGTCTTAGAGATAATCTAGTTAAAACCCTTAATATTAAAATTTTTAAAATGTGGCTCTAGTCGACACACTGATATAGAAGGAGAGCTAAGACTGGGACCTAAATCATCTTCTTGATTTCTGATCCAATAATCTGCAGAGGCAGTTTGGTGCGAGGAGGAAAACAGCAGACCTATGTTCTAGACCTTGTATTCAGTTAATTTACTTTTTGCATTAAGCCAGTCACTTAAGTACTATAGGTCTCAGTTTTCTCATCTGCAAAATGGGAACTGAGCTGGACGATCTCAAAGGAACATGAAATTTAATGATCTATGGTTTTACATTTTTCCTATATAAACAAAGCCAGGATAAAAACAGGATTTAACTGTTCTGGAGGTTACCATGGATATGTAACTGCTGCCAACATTTTTAATTTGGAGAAGAAAAAGTAGGAATCTTAGAGAAAGAAATGTTCTTATCAGAAGCTAGATACTATAGTTCTAGCAGAAGTATAATGAAATGACTTGGGAGAGTCTGGACATTAAGATTTTTTTTAACTATTATTTGAAGAAATAGGAGTAGCAGCCATTTAAACTTTACAAGCAGTTTTTTTGCCTTCTAAAGGGTGATAGATTTGAATTTATCTTAGAGAAATATATTTTTCCTTTTGGTACAATGAAGCACACCCTCTGGACTATTAGTTTTACAAATATAAAGTAAATGCTCTCTTCTGGAATGGAGAGTTTCTAAAAAATATAGCTGTAAGGGATTATAATACTTTCCATAAAATTCCAAAAGCTTGTCATCGAGCAGAGGGGAAATCCTGGAAATTATGTCTGCTAAGATAATTTTTTTTTCTGAAGTATGTATTTAGACTCGTTCATCTTCTTAAAGAGTGGTGAGTCTTCTTCTTTAAGACATTATTTGCAGAATATTGAGAGCTATGATGGAGAGGTCTGAAGAAAGTTTGTGTCCTTCATCTTGTGCTGTAGGAGACTCTTTGGTAGATGACTACGTTAATGGTACCAGTGGAACCAATGGATGACACCTCCCATTATCCACACCCTTGTCTAGTTCCCCACTGATACTGGATTTTACCACATGACCTGCTTTGGCCAATAGAACATTAGCAAACATTGTGCTCTTGAGATACCACAGTCTCCATTGAAAAAGCCCAGTCAAGTTTGGTTGAAGAGACATGAAAAGAGATGTCAGCTGTCTCAGTTGTCCCAGCTGCACCCAACCCCTAGCCAACTCATCAGAGGAATACAGCCACTTAAATGAGCTCAGACATAACCAGCAGAAGGGCTACCCATTCACAGAATTATGAGAAATAATAAGTTGCTGTTGTTTTAAGCACTAGGTTTTGGTTTGGTTTGTTACACGGTAATATAGTTAATTGAATCAGTGAGTTTAGGATGTGTTCCTCTTGAAGGAAATTATGTTCCCATTATCGATAATCATGTGAAGAAGTCAATCCTGGCATAGTAAGAAAGACTTTAGTATGACTCCTTAAACTGAGCAAGAGTAAAATAAAAGTGATTTTCCTTTGTCAGAGTACTTAGGTCAATTATATCTGAAGTAAAAGACAGAAATACCCAGATAACCTCTGGAGGTACTAGGAGAAGAGTGGGGTGGTAAGTTCCTCTCCGTTATGAAAAGCTAAACCAGGATTTAGGCATGGAAGTAATTCAGTGGAGTGATGCTGAGGATGGATCTAGGACTTTACAGTATTTTTAAGTTGGCCTTTATGCTGTGCCTCCGTTCCATTGATTGGCTTCCATCATATAATGTGCATATTTCTTTAATTATTTTTCTTTTCAATCTTCTTTTATGTGACCCCTTCCCTAGTCAGTAAGAGACATCCTCTTTGCTTCTCATTGCCTTAGTAGTGATTCCCCATTGTCATCAACTCAATTCCAACTCAAGGTGACCCTGGCTAATCTGGAATGAAAAGAAAAAAAAAATCACTTGTTTAGTATTAATGTTCAAAGGGTTCTGACTCCCTTGAGTTCAGAGTGAGGCAATAAAATAGACCTTTTATAATTAATGTAATTACAATACAGTGGGTTTAAATCTGTGATTTTGCTATTAGATTTCTATCTGTCCAATGTGCAGTTTGTTACTTTTTCCTCTTCCCTTGCCTTTGTCTATATTAATGGATCTCTACTCTTGACTTATTAGCTATACCTCTTAGCTTTATATTATTTTAATGATTGATGTGGGTTCACATATACAGCTTGAATCTATCACAGTCTTCAAATAAATATATACTTTCCCTTAAGAACGTTACAATAGTATATTTCCATTTACCATAAATCCTTCATGCTTCTCAGAGAGTCCCTAATGGAGCATGAGAAAAGTGGGGTGCAGAATTCAAATTCTGGTAAAAAGACCAGACTTAATGGTGTGACTGAGACTGGAGAATATCCATAAGCTATGGCCTCCAGACTCTCTGTCAACCCAGAACTAAAACCATTCCTGACGCCAACTCTTCAGACAAAGATTAGACTGGACTATGGGACATAAAATGATACTCGTGAAGAGTGTGTTTCTTAGCTCAAGTAGATACATGAGACTAAATAGGTAGCTCCTGTCCAGAGGTGAAATGAGAAGGCAGAGAGGGTCAGGAGCTGGTTGAATGGACATGGGAAATCAGGGGTGGAAAGGAGGAGTGTGCTGTCACGGTATAGGGAGAGCAATTAGGGTCACATAACAATGTATGTATGAATTTTCTTATGAGAGACTAACTTGAATTGTAAATTTTCACTTAAAGTACAATTTTAAAAAACTTAAAAATAATAATAATAATAAATGGATTCAAACACACCCACAAAAAAAATCCTTTGTGCTTCTCTTGTCATACATATTTTTTCTGTATATGCTATAAAGCCTAAAGTCATTGCTATTAGTTTTGCTTTAAACTGTCAATTATCTCTAAAAGAGATTTAAAATGAAGGAAAGATGTATTTTATATTTGCCCACTGAGCTGTAGTGAATCTCACTTCTGACACCAACTGTGCCAAGTAGAAATCTCAGAATCCCACTATTTTGTCCTCAACTATGAGGAGATAACAAATTCCCACTTTTCATTTCTCTCTGTTCAGTTTGACACCAGCTCCCATGCAGCACGTTTATAGCAAAAGTTAAAGATCTCAAAAGTTAAAAGGACACCATCCTTCAGCCCAAGGCATCAGAAGCCAACTGCCCATGCAGAACTTTTTTCTCTGAACCTTGCCACCCAGAGCTAGGTCAGATCTCACAAGGTCAAAGAAAACCATCCTTCAGATTGCCAAATATGCAGTTTGCCAGCCGCAAGTTTGGAAGTCCACACAAAGCCCCCATTTTTGACCTGCTGGCTATAGATACAGGAGTCTTCCTCTTCAACTTCAGGATTCCAGTCACAAGTCCTCCTTGGGATTCCTCACTTCTGACATGCTGGCTCCCACTGCTCTTTTGAGTTTGATAATTCACTGGAACAACTCACAGAACTCACAGAAAGTGCTTTACTTATGATTACAGTTTTATTATAACAAAGTATACAAAGAGACACATAGGGAGAGATCTGGGAGGGTTCCCAGTGTGAGTTATCATGCCCCAAAGAATGTGCTATCCTCCCATGTGCGTGGATGTCTTTCATCAACTAGAAAGCCCATGGAGCTTCTGTGTCCAGAGTTTTTATTGGCTTTATTACATATGCAGACTGGGGGCTCATTGCATAGGCATGATTGATTGAATCATGCTACCCTCCTTCTCTGAGGTCAGCTGATATCAGGCTACCAGGTGAACTTTGTGGACTGTCCAGCCCCCTAATCGTTTGAAAAATCCTCAGATGTTGTTTAGATAACAAAGGAAATTCCAAACTTAGGAAATTCTAAAGGTTTAGAATTCTGTCTCAGGAAACAAGGGCAAAGACCAAATTACTTTGGTAAAGTTAAATTCTTTATCCTAAACCCACATATTTACCATTTCTAGCACTCTTCAATCCTTTGTTTAGAACCAAATTTCTACCTGGCGTCATTTTCCTCTTGCTTGAAAATTTTCCTTTAACTTTTTCTTTTAGGGTAAGCAGGTCTGCTGGTGGTGAATATTTTTAGCTCTTGTTTGTCTGAAGAAATCTTCATTTTTTCTTCATTTATTAAGTATTTTTGCTAGGTAAATACTAAGCAGCTGTCAGCTTTTTTTCTTTTCTTTCTTTCTTTCAGAAATTTAAAACTGTCCCCACTGTCTTTGCGGTTGCATAGATTCAGATGAAAAAGTCTGCTGTCATTCATATCTTTATTGCTCTGTTTGTAATGTATTTTTTCTTTCCTGGCTGCTTTTAAGATTTTCTCTTTATCACAGGTTCTCAGCAATTTGATTATGATGTGCCTTGGTGTGATTTTCTTTAGTCTTATTTACTTTGGATTTGTTGAAATTTAAATTTATGAGTTTGGGTTCACTCTACCTGTACTACAGCCTGGAAACTCCGTTCAAGTAGTAAGCAGGGGAAATAGTACGTCTCACCTTGTTCGCTTTCTTTCTCTCTCAGGGATCAGTGCTATGCTTGTTGTCCAAAGTCTGCATAGGTTTATTTATGTACTTTGTCCAGTATTCTAGTTGTTTGAGGCATGAGAGTTAATCCAGAATCTATTGCAGTAGTTTGGCCAAACACGGAAATGAGGCAATTATTTTGTTTGTTTTTTGTCTTTTGTCGGGATATTTTTGTTGTGGTGGTGGTGGGTGGTGGTTGTTTGTTTCTGAGAGGAGACTTTCTAAGTTCCAGAATCTCACCTAAGGGAGGCAGGCTTGGAAGACTTTGATCTATGTTGTTAGATATTGAAGGAAAAGACCTATCTCATGCTGTGATAAAATAAGCAAGGGAAAATCAGTGTCCTTACCCCCAAGGCCAAAGTGATATTTCTGCAGACATCCACAGAGAGGATGGCTGTACTTGTAGATTGGTGCACTTACAATTGTCATTCCCAGCAGAGGTGGAATCATAATAGCGCATATGAAAATCAGAGACAAAAAGTCAAATAAGTGCCTTGGGAACACATGAGAGAAAACCCTTGAAGGAATTATCAAAATTATTAGGACAACTCTTTCAGGGAGTCCAATTTCTGGCAATAAAGCAAGTATGTTTTGTCATTATAATGAGTTCCTTTCTTATATGTTACATAATAATAAACAGATCGATTTTAAGATTTAGGTAGGATAACCTGCCTAAAGAGTAATCTGGCACCCTCTTCCTGTGGAGAAGTACAAATTCGCCCAAGGGTGCAGCCCAGTACTCTATGGAACTTACCAGGTAAGTATTTAGCCTAGAGCACCTACTGCCTATAGCATATCACCTTGCTGATTGAAACAGGAAAGTGAACATGAGTGAATTTCTATCTATCTGTCTATCCATCAGTCTGTCTGTCTTTCTATCTATCATCTTTCTCTTCATTCCTCTCCCTCTCCCTCTTTCCCTCCCTTTCCCTTTCTCCCTCTTTTTCAACAATGAAGTCCTAATAGAATAACCTGAGTTAAAAAATTAAGTAGTAACATAACACTAGTAGATGGTATCAGAGTCATATTATTGGTGCTTTTCAGTTTTATTAATATTTTCTATATTTTACAAATTTTCTACATAAACATATACAATTGTAATAAAAATATTAAAAATAAAATATGCAAAAACCATTACATGCCAGAAACATACTTTCAGTTTTAAGAAATGCTGGCTAAAAATTTTCTATAACATATAAAATTATTTGTCATCATGAAGTAATTTAACCTTCATGTGAATTAATTCAGTATCCCAGGATATAACTATAGCCAGTGTTAAGTCCAATCTCTAAAAATAACTCTAGAA
Organism: Dugong dugon; assembly: GCA_030035585.1. Classification (NCBI taxonomy): domain Eukaryota; kingdom Metazoa; phylum Chordata; class Mammalia; order Sirenia; family Dugongidae; genus Dugong; species Dugong dugon. The sequence continues at coordinate 104,996,356 of CM057460.1, read as the reverse complement.
ACATCTTGCCAAGAGTAGGCTGCTTTGTGCTACATTATTACTTTGAGGATGGCCTTCTAAATAAACACCTCAGATGTCACTTGTAATTGTTTTGGAATATTACGTAGGTTTCCTGCTGTGATCAATTTGATATGATTCATTTCTTTGGAAATCCTATCATGATTTTGTTTACTGTAGCAACATCTCTGGTCCTCAGTGAAAATATTGTCTTCAACTCCTCTGTAGAAGAGATTTAAATCCATGAAAAATTTACTGATAAACCTAAATATGAATATAGAAGAGGCACTCATTTCCTCTTTCTTTTAGTTGGTAGAAAACAGCAATGCACATCTCCTAGAACCATTTACTCTCACTGAAAGTTAAATATACAGCGAAGAGTATGCTCATGAATCAGATAGTTATCACAAACTACTTTAAAAAAATCTTTCACTTATTATAGTTGAATAAATTAAATACATTGCTCTAACAACTGAACTATTCCATACTGGAGACACTTCTAAATGTATTTGCAGATATGAAAGCTAACTAAGTTAATAGGTTCCTAGTGGTGTTTTCATCATCTTTATGCTGCTCTTCCAACACCACCACCCACACACACACTCATTGTCACTCTGGGTGGATTGCATATAGTCGGTCTTTAATAAACATACGTTAAACTGAATTATATCTCAGTATTAGATTTGGAAATGTATTTGATATAAAATATTATTTTTTAAATCCTTTTAAAAATATTGATACTTGCCCTAGTTAATCAGAGCCACTTTCTTTGCCCTTTATTTTTCACTTGTAGAGTCATTGCATTTTCATTTGTGTGCATTCCCACTAGAAGGTGAATTCCTTAAGGGTACAGAGCATCCACGGCATCTCAACCACTGTGTGCTGCTTCCATGTGCCTTCCACTTAGTGCTGAACTCATTCTTCATTCATTCATTTATCCTTCCATCCATACATTCAACAATCCATGAAGTCCACAAATGTTTGAAGACAGTTTTCATATTCTTTCTAAATCTTCTCTTCACCCAACTAAATATTCTTGTTATCTTCTTTATCACTTTTTGTGTGACATGTATTCTAACCATTACAAAGTAGAGGGATACAGTGATGCTGGAGCCAGGGTGTATGGGGCAAGAAGAATTATTTCCTCTCTTGTCCAAAGCTCAAGCTTCTATTATTACAGCAGACATATGCATTCAAAATAAATAAATAAACCTGTTCAGGAAACAGAGTTATAAATAAAACTTACATCCACTATCTAAAAATCTAGTAAGAGAGAATTATGGAAAAAATCACTACATTACTAGAAAAAGAACTTTGTAAGAGGTATATATATATATGGATCCCTGGTGGCTCAGTGGCTAAGAGCTTGGCAGCTAACCAAAAGACTGGCAGTTTAAATCCACAAGCAACTCCTTGGAAACCCTATGGGGAAGTTCTACTCTGTCTTATAGTATCGCTGTGAGTCAGAATCAACTCAAAGGCAACGAGTTTATATATACGCATATATGTGTCCTAGTTATCTAGTGCTGCTATAACAGAAATATCACAAGTGGATGTCATCAACAAAGAGAAATTTATTCTCTCACAGTCCAGCAGGCTATATGTCCAAATTCAGGGCATCAGCTCCAGGGGAAGGCTCTCTCTCTCTGTCAGCTCTGGAGGAAGACTCCTTGTCGTCAAACTTCCCTTGGTCTGGGAGCATCTCAGCGCAGGAACCTCAGGTCCAAAGGACATGCTCTGCTCCCAGCACTGCTTTCTTGGTATGAGGTTCCCATGTCTCTCTGCTCACTTCTCTCTTTTATATCTCAAAAGAGATTGGCTTAAGACACTATCTAATCTTGTAGATCTCATCAATATAACTGCCGCTGATCCATTTTATTATATCATACTCATGGAATTTACAACACATAGGGAAATCACATCAGATTATAAAATGGTAGACAGTTATACAATACTGAGAATCACGACCTAGCCAAGTTGACAGATATTTTGGGGCAACACAATTCAATCTATCACAATATGAATATATATACTGCCGTGTGAGTCCAATTTTTGCCTACAAGCAGTATTTTACTTTTCTTAACTTTAAAAATTTATCCACACTAAAACTCCAGAGACCATTTCTGGAGATGAAAATAACAACATCAAGTGCAGTATTTCATCTTTCTAAGAACCTGTTTAGTTTTCAGCGTCTTGCATTGTGATTGTCCTCAAAATTCACAACAGAATACTAACTTGATAATCAGCATTGATCCTTTAAGTTCTCTGTACTTAATGACTTTGGTGAACTTGGTGCTTTTTCACTGATGGTTCATGGAATTCTAAAAATAATAATGAAAAGCCTGAGGATAGACATTATAGCTATGCCCTTAAGAATATTACATGGTCACCTTGTGGGAGGAATTAGGAGAAAGGAGACCACCACCCACACTTAAGGAACAGTAAGAGTCCTCAAAACTACTGCTCAGCCTTGTGAGGACGGGAGTCCCACTCCACACCATGTGGATATTGACATCTTTGGGTATCGACAGCCACCTTCATGGTTGTGCAGCTTTCCTCTTATTAGCCAGACAATTAGTATGCACATCATCAGCCCTGGATTTGCAGAAATAATCCTTCAAACATTTAGGCAGACTGCCAGTTGAATCGCTAATGTGAATGATTTGGCTTAGAGTCAGTGAAAGGTGATTTTATGTTACACAACCAGCTAGTGTCAAGTCATTTCAATGACACTTCTGTGAAACGTATGCACTTTGTGATTCATTTTTTAAAAGCTCTGTGGCAGACATGCCCTCACTTGAACAAAGTTCCTTTGCAGATCACGGGGTCTTTCCACTAATGCCTGAAGTTGTAGCTTTCTTCTTTGGTCTCCGTTACCTGGGGGATCAATTGCAAGCAAAAAGGAATTCACTTTAGCAAACCTTGTGACTTCTCTGAGTCCACAGAGCCTTCCAGAAATTGAGGGCTTGGGCCAGCTTATTATTATCCTAGCCATGTGGATCCTCCATTGAGCAATTAGGGAATAGAGTGTTTTATTATCCTAGGGAAAAGAGGAATGCAGTGAAATGCTCCATGGAAAGAAAGGAAATGAAAGGCAGAACTTCATGGCATTTTAGGCTGGCTGGTGAGAAAATCCTGTATTCACTGCAAGTACATAAAAAGATAGCCATGGAATTGAACCAGACATAAGCCTGGAAACTTTTTTGCCTCCCTGCTCTACTTGTGCACTCAACCTCATTTTTCACAGCCATTTGCTTTACCCTTTCAGAGAGAGGGTCATGCTTTCTGCTTAGGAACTCTTGTTCCAGGCTTAATCTGATAGAAATCACTAAAGCTGATATTTTTTTTTTTTCTTCTGTTGTACCATTCAAGCACAAGGCTGAATTCTATCTAGGGCCTTTTAAATTCAGCGGAGCCACTGAGACGAGCAAGAGAAAATAAAACTTTTAAAAGACAGGTCAGTTGAGCAGAAATAGCAGCTATTGGCATGAAGAAATTTGGGGGGGGTCTAAATTTAAGGTGGTATCTTTCTTGATTTTTTGTTTAATTATAAATATACAGTCCTAATAAAGACCCTTACAATCAGTTTTTATTTTATAGTTAATTATGTCTAGACTTACCTTCTAAATGTTGGACAACTTAGCGTTTAGATAATTTTGTATTGCTTAAAAATTACTTTATGTGTGCTATCCTTACTGTCCCACATAAATTTTAAGAAGGTTGAGGGAAGGGATGATATCAAACTAGCTCCTCATTTTTCTGCATATATTTGCATGTGTGCACACACATACACACACAAATGCCAAACACATATTATGCACTTTGAAAATGCTAGAGTCACATCCTGGTGATTTCTATAATTCTGTTTAACGTCTACTGCATAAACTACACAACACAAAGAAAATGACACGGCCTCTTGTTTTCTTACCACACTGTCCCAAAATCTAGCACATTGCCGGGAACATAGAAAGTGCTCAATTAATATTAGTTGGATGAATGAATGAATAAAAGGCTATGTCTATATATGTGGGTTTATGCAGTCTGTGTTTAAAGATAATAATTTCAAAGACTTAATTTTAAGAAAAAGCTAAAAAAAACCTGAATACAAACTAAAGTAAAAAGTATTAGTATTCAATACATGTTGCATTACAGCTATGGAATCAGAAGTGGCAAAGATCTGACTTTACTCACTCCTAGAGTGACCATACCTCCACAATTGCCTGAAGTAGTTCCTGCTTTTTGTCTGACTATAATTTTTTTTGAACATTTTATTGTTTCAGGAAAAGTTTACACAGCAAATTAGTTTCCAATTCAACAATTCATGTACATACTGTTCCATGACATCAGTTGCTATTCCCACAATGTGTCAGCACTCTCCCCATTCCCACTGGGCCTTCCTGTTTTCCATCCCTTCCAGTTTCCCTACCCCTCCTTGCCTTTTCAACTTTGCTTTTGGGCAAATGTTGCACGCTTGGTCTCTTATAGTTGATTGTTTTAAGAAGCACATTCTTCATTGGTATTATTGTTTATTTTATAGACCAATCTATTATTTGGCTGAAAGGTTACGTCTGGGTGTGGCTTCAGTTCCAGATTAAAAGGGTGTCTTGGGGTTCCTCTAATCTCTATCCGTCCAGTAAGTCTGGTCTTTTTTATGAATTTGAGTTTTGTTCTACATTTTTCTCCCACTCTAACCAGGACCTTCTGTTGTGTCCCTAGTCAGAAGGGTCAGTAGTGGTAACCAGGAAGGCACCATCTAGTTCTTCTGGTCTCAGGCTAGAGAAGGCTATGGTTTGTGGGGGTCATTAGTCCTGTGGACTAATTGTTTCCTGAGTCTTTGGCTTCCTTCACTTTTCTTTGCTCCAGGTGGGAGAAGACCTATAGTTAAATCTTAGATGGCTGCTCACAAGCCTTTAAGACCCCAGATGCTACCCACCCAATGAGGATGTAGAACATTATCTTTATAAACTATGTTATGCAAATTGACCTAGGTGTTCTCTGAGACTATGGTTCTGAGGCTTCAAATCCAGTAACTCAATCCCATGAGGTGTTTGGATATATCTAGGAAGTTTCCTTAACTGTGCACCCTATGTGCTCTACTATATATATGAATATATATGTAGCATATACAAATATGTATATATGAATGTCCACAGCGATACCTATATATGCACATACATGTACTCCCATACCCCCTCCCACACCTATATAGCATACATATCTACCTATGTAACCACCCACAGATTTTTGGTTATTACTGTTGCAGAACCATATATGTTATAGCATTTACTGTAGTTGTCCTTTATTCTTGTGTACCTCAGTGCCTTCATTTACCTTGGTCACGTTGTGCTGACTTCCCCCATATTGTGTATTGCCTTTTCCTTCACCAGAATTAACACATATCTACTATCTAGTAAGAGATTTTCCCTCCCTTGCCCTCCCATCCCTGGTAACCATCAAAGAACATTGCTTTCTGTGTGTAAATCTATTCTTCACATTTTATAAAAGTGGTATCATATAATATTTGTCTGTTTGTGATTGACTTATTTCACTCAGCATAATGTCCTCCAGATTCATCCATGTTATGAGATATTTCATGGACTCATCATGATTCTTTATAGTTGCATACTGTTGCATTGTATGTACGTACCACATTTGGTTTATCCATTCAGCTGTTGATGGACACTTAGGTTATTTCCGTATTTTTGCTATTGTGAATAATGCTGCAATGAACATGAGTATGCATATGTCTATTTCTGTCACTGCTCTTATTTCTCAAGAATATATACCTAGGAGTGGGATTGCTGGATCATATGGTATTTCTATTTCTAGGTTTTTGAGGAGGCACCATACCATTTTCCATAGTGGTTGTACCATTTTACAATCCCATCAGCAGTGTATAAGAGTTCTAATCTCCCCACAACCTAGCCAGCATTTGTTGTTTTCTGGGATTTTTGTTTGTTTGTTTGTTTTTGTTTTTATTTTTTTATCAGTGCCATTTTTGCAGGGGTGATGTGGTATCTCATTGTAGTTTTGATTGGCATCTCTTTAATGGCTAATGATTGCGAGCATTTCCTCATGTCTGTTAGCAGCCTGAATGTTTTCTTTGGTGAAGTGTCTGTTCATGTCCTTTGCCCATTTTTTGACTGGATTGTTTGTCTTTTTGTTGTTGAGGTGTTGAAGTTCACAGTAGATTTTAGAGATTAGACCCTTGTCAGATATGTCATCACCAAATTTTTTTTCCCCAATGTGTAGGTTCTCTTTCTACTCTTTCGGTAAAATCTTCTGATGAGCATAAATATTTAATTTTTAGGAAATTCTAGTTACCTAGTTTATCTTCTGTTGTTTGTGCATTTCTAGCTGTGTTTGATAGTGTATTTATGTCATAAATTAGGACTCCTAGCTTTATCCCTATGTTATCTTTTAGGAACATCATAGTTTTAGGTTTAACATTTAGGTCTTTAATCCATTTTGAGTTAGTTTTTGGGTTTGGTGTGAAGTATGGATCCTGTTTCATTTTTCTGCAAATGGATATCCAGTTTTACCAGAACCACTTGTTAAAGAGACTACCTCTTCTCCATTGAATTGACTTCAACACTTTGTAGAAAATCAACTGTCCATAGCCGGATGGATTTACTTCTGAATTCACAATTCTGTTCCATTGGTCTACGTGTCTGTTGTTGTACCAGTACAAAGCTGTTTTGATTACCATGGCGGGACAGTAAGCTCTGAGATGGGGAAGTGTGAGGCCTCCTACTTCATCCTTCTTTTTCAATAATTCTTTAGCCATTCGAGGTCTCTTTCCTTTCCATATAAAGTTGGAGATTAGTTTTTCCATTTCGTTCAAGAGTGTTGTTGGGATTTCTATCAGGAGTGCATTATATCTATAAATTGCTTTGGGTAATATTGACATTTTTGCAATGTTACGTCTTCCATTTCATGAGCACAGTATGTTTTTTCATTTATTTAGGTCTTTTTTGGTTTCTTGTAGTAGTGCTTTGTAGTTTTCCTTGTATAAGTCTTTTACAACCCTGCTTAGATTTACTCCTAGGTGTTTTATCCTTTTAGGGACTATTGTAAATTGTATTGTTTCCTTGATTTCCTTTTCAGAGTTCTTGTTAGTGTACAGGAATCCCCTGATTTTTGTGTGTTGATCCTGTACCTTGTCACTTTTCTGAATCCTTCTATTAGTTCCAGTAACTTTCTTGTGGAATCTCAGGGATTTTCTATGTATAGGATCATGTCATCTGTGAATAGGGATACATTTACTTCTTCCTTACCAATTTGGACACCCTTTATTTCCTTTTCTTGCCTCATTGCTCTGGCTAAGATTTCCTCTACACTATTGAATAAGAGTGATGATTATGGGCATCCTTGCTTCTTTCTCGTTCTCAAGGGGAAAGCTTTCAATCTCTCTCCATTGAGAATAATGTTGGCTATTGCTTTTGTATATATGTCCTTAAGTGTGTTCACAAATTTCCCTTCTCTTCCTATTTGTGAGGTGGGGCCAAGATGGCAGAGTAGTCAGACGGCTTCCTATATCCCTCTTACAACAAAGACCTGGAAAAACAAGTGATTTGATTGTATATGAATATCTAGGAGCCCTAAACTAGGCAAAGTTGAGGAATCAGACTGAGTGGCAGGGGGAGAGGGAGATGGTTCACAAGAAGTGAGCAGCGCAAGAGCGGCAGCGGTGGGACTGCTGCTCTTCAGCTGCTCCGGGTCCACAGTGAAGCTGGCAAACAGCTGTGTGCACTCCTGAGGCAGTTTCTACATCAAGAGAGATCCGGCAGCAGAGATTCCACTTGGACACTCCAAACCAGTGAAAAGCAGCTCCCAAGTGGCTAAAGATAAGCACATGCATTCAGCCTTTTGCAGGGATTTAAAAAAAAAAAATCCCATTTAGGAAAAATCTCTCTCTCTTTTTCTTCCTCCCTCCCTGCTCTGCACCAGGAGTCCACTGGGCCAGAAGTAGATCCCAAAAGGTGCCCTGACTCATTCTCCTGGCCTTAGAGAGGGAACAAATAAGGTACTGGCTCCCCTAAGCCAGGAATTCAGGGTTGGCACAGCTCCTTTGCTAGGCACAGGCATAAGGGGTCCACAGACTTTGAGTGCCATACACCCCTGTATAGACTTGTGGGGACCCATCTCAACAGTGTTAGCCCTCACTACCTGTCTCAGTCATCTAGTGCTGTTCCAACAGAAATACCACAAATGGATGGCTTTGCAAAGAGAAATTTATTCTCTCACAGTCCAGTAGGCTACAAGTCCAAATTCAGGGCATCAGCTCCAGGGGAATGCTTTCTCCATCAGCTCTGGAGGAAAGTCCATGTCATCAGTCTTCCTTCGGTCTGGGAGCTTCTCTGCACAGGAACCTCAGGTCCAAAGGACATGCTCTGCTACCAGCACTGCTTTCTTGGTGGTATGAGGTTCCCATGTATCTCTGCTCGCTTCTCTCTTTTATAACACAAAAGAGATTGCATTAAGACACTAATTTTGTCAACCTTATCAGTATAACCTCATCACAGTGATAGAATATACAACACATGAGGAGATCACATATAATCTCATCATAGTGGTAGAGTTTACAACACATAAGGAAATCACATCAGATAGCACAATCATACAATACTGGGAATCATGACCTAGCCAAGTTGCTACACACATTTTTTGGGGGACACAATTCAATCCATGACACTACCACAGTACAGCAGGGCAAACATCTGAAGTTTAACTTCAACTGTTTCAGCTGTGAAGTGGCAGATTTATGACCCTAGAAACAGCCCTGCCCCTTAAGTACACACCTTTATCAATCCACAACAGGGGCTTGGGAATGGTGGCATCACCTAAGCCACCTAGTCACCTGCTACAGGAGTCCAAGAAAAAGTGGTGCCCTTGAATCTTTACAGCCAACAGAGTGGGGTGCTCATAGTCCAGCTGTAAAACTCACCTACCTACTCGGCCTAGGAAATAGGGACACGCTTTCCTTTCAGACTCTCAGGGGCAGCCATCAGCCCCCTGCCTGGCTCAGTGCATGATCCCCTTCTACAGCCAGATACCAGTGCCTGCACCAATCACCCATGCCTCTCTAAGACTGTAGGTGAGAGCCTATACCACACACTTGGTGACCAACTACCTGAACACCTGAGTTGAACCCATATAGGAAAATTTAATGGAGTCCTGTATGCAAATAATTAGTTACAGAACTAACTACCTGGTGACAGGACGTTAGTGCTTCAAAGGTGCCAATGATTAAACTAGCATGCACGAGCAGCCTATTGGGGTATATCAAAACAAAACAAAACAAGAAGCTAGGACTCACTAAACAAATATAAAATAAAATTGTAATAACTTTTGATGGGTCGGAGACAACAGTAAATATCAAATCACGTAAAGAGGCTGTCCATGATGGCTTCAGCAAGCTCCCAAAATAAAGAATCGATAAATTCTCTGGAGGAAGAGAATTTCTTGGAATTACCAGAGGCAGAATACAAAAGATTAATATACAGAACTCTTCTAGAAATTAGAAAGGAAATTCAACAAAATGTAGAAATTGCCAAGAAACACACAGACTAAGTAGCAGCGGAACTTAAAACAGTTATTCAAGAACATAATGCCAAATTTAATAGGCTGCAAGAATCCATAGATAGACAGCAATCAGAAATCCAGAAGATTAACAATAAAATTTCAGAATTAGACAACTCAATAGAAAGTCATAGGAGCAGAAATGAGGCAGTAGAAGTTAGAATTAGTGACATTGAAGATAAAGCACTTGACACCAACTTATTTGAAGAAAAATCAGATAAAAGAATTAAAAAGAAAGAAGAAACTCTAAGAGTCATGTGGGACTGTATCAAGAGAAATAACCTGAGTGATTGGAGTACCAGAACGGGGGGGATAACAGAAAATACAGAGAAAATTGTTGAAGATTTGTTGATAGAAAACTTCCCTGATATCATGAAAGATGAGAAGATATCTATCCAAGATGCTCATCGAACGCCGCATAAGGTAGATCCCAAAAGAAAGTCACCGAGACATATTATAATCAAACTTAACAAAACCAAAGATAAAGAGAGAATTTTAAGAGCGGCTAGGGATAAAAGAAAAGTCATCTACAAATGAGAGTCAATTAGAATAAGCTTGGACTACTCAGCAGAAACCATGCAGGCAAGAAGGCAGTGGGATGACATATATAAAGCCTTGAAGGAAAACAACTGCCAGCCAAGAATTATATATCCAGCAAAACTGTCTCTCAAATATGATGGCGAAATTAGGGCATTTCCAGACAAACAGAAGTTCAGGGAATTTGCAAAAACCAAACCAAAATTACAAGAAATACTAAAGGGAGTCCTACAGTTAGATAATCATTAACACCAGATAACAAGGCAAGACTAGAACACAGGACAGAGCAACCAGATATTGACTCAGATAGGGAAGTCGAAAATACATCAAAGCTAAAACATTGAAAATAGGGAAACAGAGATATCAATATGTAAAAAAGGACAACATTAAAACAAAAAAGAGGGACTTAAAAAATGCAGACATTGATTTTTCATATGGAGGGGAAGTTAAGGTGATAGAATATAATAGAAGACTGGTATAAACTTAGAAAAATAGGGGTAAATATTAAGGTAACCACAAAGGAATCTAACAATCCTACAAATAAAAATTAAAAAGTAGAAAAACATAAATACCCAGCAAACACAAAATCCACAAAAGAAAAAGATTAAAAAAAAATACATAAAGAAAAACAACTCAGCACAGAAAATTAACGGGAACAAAGAAACTGTGAACAGCACCCAAAGAGAGATATCAGGATGACAGCACTAAACTCATACCTATCAATAATTACACTGAATGTTAACGGACTTAATGCACCAATAAAGAGACAGAGGGTGGCAGATTGGATAAAAAAGCATGATCCATCTATATGCTGCCCACAAGAGACGCACCTTAGACATAAAGACACAAACAGGCTAAAGCTCAAAGGATGGAAAAAAATATATCAAGCAAACAACACTCAAAAAAGAGCAGGAGTGACAATATTAATCTCTGACAAAATAGACTTTAGAGTAAAATCCACCACAAAGGATAAGGAAGGGCACTATATAATGATTAAAAGGTCAGTACACCATGAGGACATAACTATAATAAATGTTTACGCACCCAACAACAGGGCTCCAAAATACATGAAACAAACTCTAACAGTTCTGAAAAGAGAGATAGACAGCTTCACAATAGTAGTAGGAGACTTCAACATGCCACTTTCAGTGAAGGACAGAACATCCAAAAAGAAGCTCAACAAAGACACAGAAGAGCTAAATGCTACAATCAACCAACTTGATCTCATAGACATATGCCAAACACTCCACCCAACAGCAGCCAAGTATAATTTCTTTTCCAATGCACATGGAACATTCTCCAGAATAGACCACATATTAGGCCATAAAGCAAGCCTTAACAAAATCCAAAACATCGAAATACTACAAAGCGTCTTTTCTGACCATAAAGCCATAAAAGTGGAAATCAACAACACAAAAAGCAATGAAAAAAAAATCATATACATGGAAACTGAACAACACCGTGCTCAAAAACTACTGGGTTATAGAAGAAATTAAGGATGGAATAAACAAGAATGAAAACACATCCTACCAGAACCTTTGGGACACAGCAAAAGCAGTGCTCAGAGGTCAATTTATAGCAATAAATGCACACATCCAAAAAGAAGAAAGGGCCATAATCAAAACATTAACACTACAACTGGAACAAGTAGAAAGAGCAGCAAAAGAAGCCTACAGGTGCAATAAGGAAGGAAATAATAATAATTAGAGCAGAATTAAATGAAATAGAGAATAGAAAAATAATTGAAAGAGTTAACAAGACCAAAAGCTGGTTCTTTGAAAAGATCAACAAAATTGATAAACCATTGGCCAAACTGACAACAGAAAAACAGGAGACAAAGAAGATAAACTATATAAGAAATGAGATGGGTGATATCACAACAGACCCAACTGAAATTAAAAGAATCATAACAGATTACTATGAAAAATTGTACTCTGACAAGTTTGAAATCCTACAGGAAATGGACAAATTTCTAGAAACTCACTACTTACCTAAATTAACACAAACAGAGGTAGAACAACTAAATAAACCCATAACAAAAGAAAAGATTGAAAAGGTTATTTAAAAAACTGCCAACAAAAAAAAAGCCCTGGCCCTGATGGTTTCACTGGAGAATTCTACCAAACTTTCAGAGAAGAGATAACACCACTTCTACTAAAGGTATTTCAGAGCATAGGAAAGGATGGAATACTCCCAAACTCATTCTGTGAAGCCAGCATAACCCAGATACCAAAACCAGGTAAAGATACCACAAAAAAAAAAAAGAAAAAGAAAATTACAGACCTGTATCCCTCATGAACATTGATGCAAAAATCCTCAACAAAATTCTAGCCAATAGAATTCAGCAACATATCAAAAAAATAATTCACCATGACCAAGTGGGATTTATACCAGGTATGCAGGGATGGTTCAACATCAGAAAAACAATCAATGTAATCCATCACATAAATAAAAAAAAAGACAAGAACCACATGATCTTATCATATGCAGAAAAGGCATTCAACAAAGTCCAACACCCATTCATGATAAAAAAAAAAACTCTCATTAAAATAGGAATAGAAGGGAAATTCCTCAGTATACTTAAGGGTATTTATACAAAACCAACAGCCAACATCATCCTAAATGGAGAGACTTTGAAAACATTCCCCTTGAGAACAGGAACCAGACAAGGATGCCCTCTATCACCACTATTATTCAACATTGTGCTGGAGGTCCCAGCCAGAGCAATTAGGCTAGAAAAAGAAATAAAGGGCATCCAGATCAGTAGAGAAGAAGCCAAAGTTTCTCTGTTTGCAGATGGTATGATCTTATACACAGAAAACCCCAAAGAATCCACAAGAAAACTACTGGAACTAATAGAAGATTTCAGCAAAGTTTCAGGATATAAGATAAACATACAAAAATCAATTGGATTCCTCTACAGCAATGAAGAGAACCTTGAAGAAGAAATCACCAAATCAATACCATTTACAATAGCCTCCAAGAAGATAAAATACTTAGGAATAAATCCAACCAGAGACGTAAAAGATCTATACAGAGAAAACTACAAGACCCTACTGCAAGAAACTAAAAGAGACCTGCATAAGTGGAAAAATATACCTTGCTCATGGACAGGTAGACTCAACATAGTGAAAATGTCAATTCTACCCAAAGCAATCTACCGATAACAATGCAATCCCTATCCAAATTCCACCAGCATTTTTTAATGAGATGGAGAAACAAATCACCTACTTCATATGGAAAGGGAAGAGGCCCCGAAATAAAGCATTACTCAAGAAGAAGAACAAAGTGGGAGGCCTTACACTACCTGATTTTAGGACCTATTATACTGCCATAGTAGTCAAAACAGCCTGGTACTGGTACAACAACAGATACATAGACCAATGGAACAGAGTTGAGAATCCAGATATAAGCTCATCCACCTGTGAGTAGCTGATATTTGACAAAGGCCCAAAGTCCATTAATTGGGGAAAAGACAGTCTCTTTAACAAATTGTGCTGGCATAACTGGATATCCATCTGCAAAAAACTGAAACAAGATCCATACCTCTGCCTATTTTGCTGAGAGTTTTCATCAGGAAAGAGTGTTGGATTTTATCAAATTCCTTTTCTGCATTGATTGAGATCATCATGTGATTCTTTTCCTTTGTTTTATTTATGTGGTGTTGTGATCGGTAAGGTTATGTGTTAACTTTGCTAGGCCATGATTCTCAGTGATCTGGCGATATTATGTATTCATCCTCCATTTTGTGATATGATGAGAGCAGCCAACAAGTTGAAAGGAGGTTTTCTTGGGGGTGTGGCCTGCACCCAAGATATATGGATGTTCTGGCAAAGCTTGTGATCTCCTTACATGGCATCCGACTTATCATCCTGTGACCTTCAGTTCTTGACATGTGAGCCAGCAGCCTGACATCTGACCTGCAGATTTTGGGATTTGCCAGCTTGCGCAGCTCCATGAGCCAGCAGCATGCCATATGACCTGCTGATTTCGGGTTTGTCAGCCTCTGCAAACACATAAGTCAGGAGAAGCCTCCAGTGTGACGCCTGACCCATGAATTTGAGACTTGCTAGCCTCCACAAATGCGTGAGCCATTTCCTTGAAATAAATCTCTCTATATATATGTATACACACACACACATATATATATCTTCACTGATTTTGCTCCTCTAGTGATCCCAGCCTAAAAGAGGTGGATTAAGTTGATTGATTTTTCTAATGTTGAACCACCCTTGCATCCCTGGTATGAATCCCACCTGATCATGATGTATTATTTTTTTGATAGGCTGTTGTATTCTGTTGGCTAGAATTTCATTGAGAATTTTTGCATCTATATTCATGAGAGATATTGGTCTGTAATTTTCTTTTTTTGTGGTATCTTTGACTGGCTTTGGTCTCAACGTTCTGCTGACTTCATAGGATGAATTTGGGAGTATTACTTCCTTGTCTATGTTCTGGAATAATTTGAGTAGAATTAGTGTCAACTCTTCTCTAAATGTTTGGTAGAAGTCTCCAGGGAAGCCAACTGGGCCAGTGCTTTTATTTGTTGTTGCTGGGATTTTTTTTTTTTTTATGACATCTTCAGTTTCTTCTTTTGTTATCAATCTATTTGGGTTTTCTACCTGTTTGTGTTAGTTTAGGTAGACAGTGTTTTTCTAGAAATTTTCCATTTCTTCTAGGCTTTCAAATTTGTTAGAGTACAATTTTTCATACTATTCTGTTATGATTCTCTTTCTCTTTGTTGGTTCTTTTGTAATGTTGCCCATTTCATTGCTTATTTTTGTTATTTTCATCCTCTCATTTTTTTATCCTTTTCAACTTGGCCAGTGGTTTGTCAATTTTATTGATCGTCTCAAAGAACCAACTTCTAGTTTTAGTGATTTTCTATTTTCTTTTTTTCAATTTCATTTATTTTTGCTCTGATCTTTATTTTTTCCTTTCCTCTGGTGACTATGGACTTCTTTTGCTGTTTCATTTCTATTTGTTCAAGTTATAGGGTTAAGTTATTGATTTTGGACCTTTCATCTTTTTTGATGTGTGATTTATTGCTATAAATCTTCCTCTGAGCACAGCTTTTGCTGTGCCCCAGAGGTTTTGGTATATTGTGTCTTCATTCTCATTTAATTCTAAGAAATTTTAAACTTGATTTTTAATTTCTCCTATGACCAAGTAGTTTTTAGTGATGTTTTTGTCTTAGTTATCTAATGCTGCTATAACAAAATTCCACAAGTGGATGACCTTAACAAATAGTAATTTATTCTCTTATAGTTTAGGAGATGAGAAGTCCAAATTCAGAGTGCCAGCTCAAGGGAAAGTTTTTTTCTCTCTGTTGGCTCTGGAGGAAGGTCTTTGTCTTTTTCCAACATTTGTGGGCCCAGAGTTCCTTGGAGATCTACATGTGTCTTGGCTTCAGTCTTCTGGGTCTAGGAGGTACTCAGCACAAGAACCTGGGTCCAAAGGACACACTCCGCTCCCATATTTTCTTTCTTGATGGTAGTCAGGTCCTTTCTTCTCTGTTTGCTTCTCTCTTCTATTATCTCTTGTAAGATAAAAGGATATGCAAGTGACACCCCAGTGAAACTCCCCTTACAGCAGAACAGGGCTATGACCTGAGTAAGGGTATTGCATTCTACCCTAATCTTGCCCCATTAACATAAAACCATAACCTAATCATCTTTAACATAACCTAATCCTCCCTCATTAACCATAGGCAGAGATTAGGTTTACAACACATAGGACAATTACATCAGATCAAAAAATGGTGGACAACCACACAGTACTGGGAATCATGGCCTAGCCAAGTTGACACATATGTTGAGGAGGCACAATTTAATCTATGATAGTTTACTCAGTTTCCACGTATTTAATTTTTTTTCCCCTTGCTCTTTCTGTTATTGATTTCTAGCTTTATAGCTTTGTGGTCAAAGAAGATGCTTTCTATTATGTCGATGTTTTTGAATTATTGAGGCTTGCTCTATGGTCTAGAATATGGTCTACTCTGGAGAATAATTCATGTGCATTGGAGAAGAATGTGTACTGTGCTGCTGTTGGGTGGTGTGTTCTGTATATGTCTATGAGGTCAAGTTGATTGACTGTGTTATTTAGATCTTCTGTATCTTTACTGAGTTTCTTTCTAGTTGTTCTGTCCATCCTCGAAAGTAGTGTGTTAAAGTCTCTTACTATTATTATAAAACTGTCTGTTCTCTTTTCAGTTTTTTTAGTTTGTTATATGTATTTTGGAGCTCTGTCGTTGTGTGCATAAATATTTTTTATTGTTATGTCTTCTTGGTGGATTGACCCTTTAATCACTATATAATGCCCTTCTTTGTCTTTTATAATGGATTTTGACTTAAAGTCTATTTTATCTGAAATTATTATTGCTACTCCTGCTCTCTTCTGGATATGTTTTGCTTGCTATATATTTTTTCCATTCTTTGATTTTAACTTGTTTATGTCTTTGTGTCTTAGGTGTATCTCTTGTAAATAACATATTGATAAGTATTTTTTTTTATCCATTCTGCCATTCTGTCTCTTGACTGATGCATTTAATCCATTCACATTCATTGTGATTAATGATAGGTATGGATTCATTGCTGTCATTTAGTTATAGTTTTTTTTGTGTGTGTGTGATGTTAGTGGTTTCTTTGTTCCACTTAATTTTCTGTGCTGAGTTTTTTTTTTGTATGTGGATTTTTTTATCAGTCATCGCTGTTTTTGTATTTACTGAGTCTTTTTAGTTTTCTTCTTCTTTATTTTGGTAAGTAGATTTATTACTTTTCTTTGTGGTTACCCTGAAGTTTACATTAATTCTCTTAAACGTAAAACAATTTGTTATATCTTGAAATCACCTTGACATCCTCCCTGTATGGAAGTTCTATAACTACATCTTTTATTCCCACTTTTTGTTTTGAAATTGTTGCCATTTACAGTTTAACTTCCGTAGTTCCCTGTACAGAGTTTTGTAGCTATTTTGCTTTTGTAAACTCTTTATATGGGTTGGTATCTGGGTAATGCTGTTGTGTGCTTTATCTCAGGTTGTTGTCTGATGTCGTTGGTTCACTATCTGAAGAACTCTCTGATATTTCTTTTAAGGCCTGTCTGGTTTTTTACAAATTCTCTTAGTTTCTGCTTATCTGGAAATGTCTTTGTTTCACCATAATTTTTGAAAGACAATTTTGCTTAATGTATGATTCTTGTTTGACAATTCTTTTCCTTCAGTGTTTTATATATGTCATCCCATTGCCCTCTTGCCTGCATGTTTTCTGATGAGAAATCGTCACTTATTCTTATTGGTGCCCCTTTGTAAGTGATACTTTGTTTTTCTTTATCTTTGGTTTTGGAAAGTTTGATTATGATATGTCTTGGTGAATTTTTGCGGGGAGAGAGGGACATCTTCCTGTATGGAGTTTGCTGAGCTTCTTGGATGGTAACCTTCTCATTGTCATGATATGTGGGAATATTTTAGCCAATATATCTTCAAAATTTTACTCTGTACTTTTGTTTCTCCTCTCCTGGAATTCCTATTATGTGTAAATTATTCCTTTTGATGGTGTCCCACATAACTCTTAGGCTTCTTCATTTTTTTATTCTTTTTTTTTTAATTATTCCTAAAACAAATTAGTATTAGTGGAGTTGTCCTCTATTTTGCTGATTCTTTTATCAATTCAGTTCTACTTCTGCGTCCTTCCATTGAGTTATCTATTTCTGATATTTCATTGTTAATCTTCTGTATTTCTGGTTGTTTTTTTGTATGGTTTCTAATTGTCTATTGAGTCTATCATTTTGTTTTTGTATTACCTAGCTGAATTCTACTATATATTTTTTCTGTTTTCCTTGATTTCTTTCAGGATTCTAAATATAAGTCTTCTGAATCTCTTCTCAGGTAGTTTCATTATCATTTCTTCCCCAGGAAGGTTTTCTTTTTATTTATTTTGCTCACTTGTTTGAGCCATCTTATCCTGTTTTTTCATATAATTTTTTATCGTCTGCTGTTTTTGAGGCATTAAGGTGTTATTGTATTTATTTATATGTTTATTGGTTGGTTGTCTGTTTGTTTTGTTCCCATTTTTTGTTTTGTTTTGTTACATCAGGGCAGGCATGCTCTGCTGATCACCGGCCTGGCAGCACAAGAATGCTCCCCACCTGTTGCTGGGTGGGTGCAGCAGAAGCAGGCAGAATGAGTGCACATCACTGTTCACCAGACATGTGAGGCAGCCAAATGTGGGCTAGGTGGGTGCAAGCCGCCACTTGTTTTTGGTCTGGTAGTGTGGGAGTGCATGGTGGCACTTGCTGGTGGGGGGCAGTGGGCAGCGGTGTGGCAGGTGACTAGTGGTGCGAAAGCACTCACTACCACTCGGCAGGTGGGCAGGGTGGTGATGTGGGGGTACGGTGGGTGACCAGAAAGTACTCTTTTCTGCTCTCCAGGTGGGCAGCATGGTGGGCAGGGGTTGTAGAGGGCAACCAAGGGTGCGGGAGTGCTCTCTGCCACTTGCCAGGTAGGTGGGGAGGCAGGCATGGAGATGTAGCGGGCAACCAGGGGGTCTCTCTGCCATTTGTGGGGAGGGGGTTATGGCAGGCAGGGGGATGTGAGGGGCGACCAGCAGCATGGGAGTGGTCACTGCCATTTGCTGGTTGTACAGGGGCGTCGTGAGTGGGGAGGGCCTGAGTGAGGGGTGGGAGGAAGCTTGTAACAAGGTGCCTAAGCAGGCAGGGTGGCAGGGTGGGGGGTTCAAGCCATTCATCACCAGGAGTGTGGGAGGAGAGGGAGCATGTGTCTCTGGTTACCGGGTGTGGTTGCCTAGGCACTCCTCATTGGCTGCAACCAGCGATTGGGACCTCACTCTGACCAAGTGAGAGGAGTGGGGGTCTTCCCAGAGTCTAGTAGGGTAGGGGACCTCCTGTGGACACTCTATGTATCTATTATTCTGTGCATGCCTCCCACCCTAATGGTCAGTTCTCTGGATCCTGGATCCCTCCTTGCTCTGTGGATTCAAGGATCCCTGGATCTCTCACCCTCCTTCTTGTACTTTCCCTCCTTAGCTCTGTCTCATGTCCTGCTCACCTGGCTTCACTCCAGGTATGTCTACACAGTTTCTCTGTCTCCTGTTAAGAATTCCATAAGTTGCCTTCCTGTGCTCCTCACCCAGGATCACTGCTGGTTTTGTCTCAAAATGGCCATGCTGTGCTGGGCTGGTTGGCAAGGCACCTCTGCTCTGTATCTCTCCTTGTTTACTGTTTTCGTTCAGTTTCTCCTTCCAGTCAGTGTCCGAATTAATTCTTTATCATTCCATTTGATGCTCAGGGTTTCAGGATTGTCATCTGTATCTGTTTCACTTGGCTTCTCAGGTCTTTGCTGTAGGGGGACAGCATAGTGTGTCTGCCTATGCTGCCATCTTGGGCCATCTCTGAGCATAATTTTTTAAAACACTATCCTTCATTCTGAAAATTGTTCCAATTTGACCGGCAAATTATATGGTCAGTTAAATTACAATGAAGAGAATTCATGCATTCTGGCCCTCAGTCACCCTGTGATATATGTGTGATGCCATGAGAGAGGTCTATTCCAGGATTCCAACTTTGGAGATATTTGTTTTCTCTCCACATATATATAGAGACTGTAGGTATAATCTATTTTTTAAAAATACTAGAACTTTAGAACATTTTTTTGTGCTTACAGAGGAATTATCAGGTAGGATAAATATAAGAAGTGATGCATTCCATCTTTAAATGTTAAAATTGCAACAGGCCATCACATTATGTGTGGTTCCCAATTGCAATCTGACAGACTGAGCTTCATTTTTTTCCCCACTATTATAGTCAGGTTTTTTTTTTTTTTTTTTTTTTCCACTTTGGCAGTTGGAGTTTTCCCTACCAGGCCTGGCCCCAATTTAATGTTCAGTTAAGTTGCTCAGGGTAGAGTTGTAAATGACCTACTAAGTCCATTAAGTCCAAACCTCACAAGATTGTTCTAAGAATAATGATGAGCACTTTGCTAAGAACTTTAATAATGTGTTTCCTTTGGAAAAATCTGTATCTAATCTAGAGTATTTAATTGTTTACATAATAAATAGTAAGATAATAATAAATTTGGTCTGATGTATATTAAATAATTTTTGTAAAATGAATGAATAATGAATGCACAGTCAATTCCTTTTTATAATAAAACCTCATAAATGTTATTTCAAATCAGTAAGGTACATCTTCCTTTATGCCAGTAAAATAACATGGAAAATGTTAAGAATTGAAGCTATTATCCATCTCAACTCACCTACTTTGAGACTTGTATACACTACAGAAAAATAAATACATTAACACAGAAATTTGATAATTTAATTAAGAATCACAGGTGCTCTTGGTTCTTTTTTTGACTCCTAATGGAAAACACTCATTATAAATCCTGTCTTTAAAATTGTTTTCAGCTTGTTGCTAATAAAAACACATACCAACAGAATAATTTTATTCATAGATAATTGGGATGCATTATTAAAAAGCCTTAAAACATCTGCTTTTTTTATTTGAAGGTGTTTTACTAATATAGGTGTAAATATTCATACTCTTGAATGGGAATGTCTTTATTCGATGTGGCTACTGTCAAAGACGGACCTGGTGAAACAAAGGGGAGATTTGTAAAGTCCCAGATGCATCCTTGCAAGACTCTTACAGTCACAGACTATAATGAAGGTCTGCACTGGGCCCTTATTTCTCAAATGTGTCCAATCACAATTTAATGGAGTCATTGATAAAGGGCAGGAGCTCAGAGCCTGGTTGGCACTAAGTGGGTCAGATCAAAAAGCCCCAGACCCAAGCACAACATGCCCCCTAGATGGGCACAAGCCCTTGTGGTTAACTCAACCTCAGAGTAAAAGAAGTAGTTCAGCTGAGGAGCCCAGCTGGTCAGTGGGCTGTGGTGAGAAACCAAGAGCAGACAGTAAGCATTCTTTCCATCATTTATTCACTATTAACAAACATCTATTGAGTATACATGACGTGTCAGGCACTGTGCTAGGTTCTGTGGGTATAACAGTGAGTGAAGCAAATACTCCTTGCCCTCATGGAGCTTATAGTCCATGAAGAGACACGTTAATTAGAAAATCCCACTAATTAATGTATAAACAGGAAATGAGGTAAGAGCTTGAAGAAAGAAGCATAGTTTAATGAAAACTTATGACAATAATCCTTCTTCTAGATAAGGGGGTAGGAAGGCTCTGGAATAAGTGAAGTTTTATCATATCCAGATGATCAAGAGGAAGTAAATAAGCACATGGTTGGGAGAGGGGATGCCAGCAGGAATCACAGTCCAGACAGAGGAAACAATATGTGCAAAGACCCTGTGGCAGGAGGGAGCATGATGCAGTCATAAAACAAAGATGTAACTAGAGTATAGCATGATTAGGCTGGAGAGAGAAGCAGAGGTCAGCAGATGTGAAAAATATGGTCTTTCCCACAAGATGGGAAAGGAATCAACATCCAGGAGCTGCTACTACTGTTGGGACATGGGAAGATATTTTTCTGAAAGTCACAATCAAATGTCAGTTCTTGTAGATTAGCTGGAAATCTAATTACATCTTAGATAATTACTTCTATGAAGAAATGAGAACACATTACAACCAACTTCTGGTGCTACTTGTTCATTTTTGAAGCGACGTTGCTTGCTACAGTTATGTAATTGAGAGCCAAGGTAGCACAGTCTGAAAACCAGAACAAGTGAGTACAAATTGTGGCTCTGATACTTCTCAGCTGTATAATCTTAGGTGATTCACCTAACATTTCTGTGCTTCCATTATCTTAAATTTCAAATGTGGACAATGTTATTATCTACTTCATAGATTTAATACATCTTCTATGTAGCAAATGCTTGTAAGAGTGCTGAACACATAGTGTCTTGGTTATCTAGTGCTGCTATAACAGAAATACCACAAGTGGATGATTTTAACAAATAGAAATTTATTGTCTCACAGTCTAGGAGACCAGAAGTCCAAATTTAGTGTGCCAGCTCCAAGGGAAGGCTTTATCTCTCTGTTGGCTCTGGGAGAAGGTCCTTGTCATCAATCTTCCCCAGTCAAGTAGCTTCTCAGTGAAAGGACCCCAGGTTCAAAGGACGTGCTATTCTCCTGGCTCTTGTTTCTTGGTGGTATGAGGTCCCCATGTCTCTCTGCTTGCTTCTCTCCCTTATATCTCAAAAGAGATTGGCTTAAAACGCAATTTAATCTTGTAGATTGAGTTCTACCTCATTAACATAACTGCCACCTATCCCACCTCATTAACATGATAGAGATAGGATTTACAACACATAGGAAAATCTCATCAAATGACTAAATGGTGGACAATCACACAATACAGGGTATCATGGTCTAGCCAAATCGACAAATATTTTGGGGGGACACAATTCAATCCGTGACACAAAGTAAGCATGCAATACATAGTAGTCATTTTTGTACCAGGCCAGTGCATCCATCCATCCCCCAGTTTCTGTGAGTGTTAGCTATAAACAGCACACATCTGCACCTGTCTTGGGAAAATTGCCTCAAATACGGGAGCCACTTCACCCAGGCAATTTTTACTAATGTGAGGTATAAAACCTTGCCGCCTAAAAGTATGGCAACTCAGTGGTGCCAGTCACAGTCCAGAGCTCCCTGTGAGTCAGGGTGAGACCACACTTTACCCGGCTACTTCCCCTGCACTACTCTGCCTCCCTCACCTGTTTCACAGGCTTCTGAGAGCACTCTTAATAAACCACTAGAACAAGAAACCCCTCTCAGGCTTTGCTGCTTGGGAACCTGATCCAAAGACACTTATTATAGTAATTACTAATTGATCTGCTCTTTCTTCAAGCCTTCATATTCTCTTTTGCCAGACTAAGACCTCTGGCCAGTTGACTTGTGAAAAATAGGTCTTTGCCATCTGATAGTTCCGTAATCAGTGCTCAATTAACTCCTTTTACAGGTTTCTATTGGCTGTGTTCAAAGTCACTGGTGGTCCAGTGGTAGAATTTTCACCTCCCACGTGGGAGATCCAGGTTCTATTCCCAGCCAATGCACCTCAAGCACAGCCACTATACATCTGTCAGCAGAGGTTTATGTGTTGCTATGATGCTTAACAGAATTCAGTGGCTCTTCTAGACTAAGATGGGCTAGGAAGAAAAGTTGGCAATCTACTTCCAAAAATCAGCCAGTGAAAACCCTGTGGATCACAATTGGTCTCATCTGCAACTAATCATGGCAGTGATGAAGGACTGGGCAGCAATGTTTCATTCCATTGTGCATGAAATCCTCATGAGTCAGGGGTCAACTTGATGGCAGCTAATAATAACAAAAACAACGTTGACTGTTTATTGGTTTACTCATCTGACAGTAAACCCCACCAGACCATGAACTTCACAAAAGCAAACGCTATGTGTTATTCAGCTTTTACTCCACAGAACAGAGCACAGGGTCTCACAAACAATAAGGACTCAGTAAAACATTAGAGACCCAACCCACTTGATTATAAAGTGGATGAGCAGATTATGGCATTACTACCAGAACAAATCCCCCATAGAAAGAGATGATCTGAGTGTATTTTCACTATGGAGATTAGTCCAGCCTGACTCAAATGAATCTTTTCCTATTCCACGCTGCTTGTGCATCTGTTCACTTACACACAAATTTTACTGATGCTGCCTTCCGGTTTTTCTGCCTCATCCCTATACATCTTTACAACAGACTTTGAAATCTTTGACTCCATAGCATAGTGATAAAAGAATGAGCCAAAAAGATGACAATTAAAAACCCTTTTGCTATGCAGGAAATAACTCTCAGCAAGTAAAACTGTCCATTAAAGGTCATTTTGTCCTTGAAATTTAGCTTAAGAGTCTATTGCCTACAATGCATTCACATTTGACAGACTAACGCATTTAACATGGCTGCCCAACAGAGACAAACATAGTCATAATTTTGGAACATACAACTGACACTACATTATTTCACAATGTGGACCCAACAAACATTAACAGAAAGTTTGAAATGAGGAGCTATTTGCAAATGAAGCAAGTGTTTGACAGGGTCCTATATCTAATGAGATGACTGGAGGAGAAGGCTGAGCTCAGAAAAATTTACAAACCAGTCAGTTAGCTCCTAGATGATTGGGAATTACTGCTTATGCATGACTTTATTTACATACAGCTGTCTTCCAGCTGCAAACATAGTGCGTGCATCTATAATACTCATCTACTGTTTCCACGTGTGTGCAAGTGGAATATGTGATGTAATAAAATAGAAACTTCTGATTCCTCACTGTTATAATGAACACATTTATATTCATGCTTCTCCTTCTTCTTCATTCCAAGTACTAGTCACCAGACAGGACCTTTAACATGCTACATCTGTTTTTCTCTGTAAAATGGAGATAAAATTCATTTAGACATTTGATAAAACTCAAATGTCCAGAGGATCAGCAATAAGTGAAAAGAAAAATATGTCAAAGGGAGCATTTTTTTTCTTTTTTCTTTTAACTTCAAGATTCAGATAAAAATGAGTAGCACCTACAATGCCAAAGAGAACAGGTTGGTATGAATGCATGTGAAAAGTTGATTTGACCAAATAATTTAAATTAGAATGTCTGATCCACAAAATATAAATAAAAAATAAAGAAAGAAAGGACAAACATGGTCACATTTTCCTCTCTCTGAGAAAGAAAAGACTTGGGCATGTGCCATGGCTTTCTTTTCAGCAATAAAAGAATGGTATCTCAGTCACAGACAAAGACGTTTGCTATTTACACATATACATATATTGATAGTAACCTAGACTATGTAGGATTTTTTTCTCTGAGGGAAGAGTTTATATGACAAATTTTAGAGAATACTTTCAAGCGCAAATTTAGTGGGTAATTTTAAGCACAATGCAGTCCTCCATTCTTCTGCCTGCTAAAAATGTCAAAACAGAATAGTGAAACACTAATTTTCTCCCTAATTAAGGGCCACATGCTGCCTCTCCAGTGATCACAGGTCTCATTAATGCTGGTTGAAGTTTTGTATCACACCAAGCAGACACTTTATTCCCATGATCCATGGTTTTGCATCTTTCAGGAATGACTGCAAATAAATTCTTTGACTGCAATCTGATCTGTGGAAATTTATGTTAGCATTTGGAATGTGATTTTTTTTTCCTGAGAGATGGGGTGTGGGGGGCAGGTAGGGACACGGTAAGATATGTATTAGGCAGTGGTGAGCTCAAGTATGACAGTAAGATGTGTGTGCTTTAATACCTTTAGTATAAACAATCTACCATGAGAAGCTCGGGGTGATGTTAAAGCATTTACAAATAACTCACACTGGATCTGGAACATCCTTTCTCTAGGGACAGTATTCTTGTTTCCTAAAGAAGATAAGAAAAGCTTTAAAAACAAGTATTGGTCACCTACTTTGTGTCGAGCAGTGACTGTTTTGCTTCATTCATTTTATATCATACTTACACTAACAAAGTTAAGTGCAGAATAGAATCCATTATTCACAACAGTAGTCAAATTTATTTTGCTGGTAAACTAGAGCTAAGCAAAAGAAACTACATGTTTTAAATAATTGGTTGAAAATTTTAGTCCACTATCTTAAGTAAATATAGGTCACTATGATTTGGAATCAACTTGACGGCAACGTTTTTGGTTTTTGTTTTTTGTTTTTACAGGGCACATATTTTAATCCTATAGATTCTCAGAAGCATGTTCTGAAAATATTTTAAACAATTTTCAGGGCATAAATAGGATTATAAATTTATCTTTCTAACTTTTTCATTAGAATGTAAGACGCTAGAAGGTAAGAACTCTATCTTATTCATCTATATATTTTTAAAAGTACTCATCATTTGCCTAGGATTTTAAAAGTTTGGAATGGCCATCTAAGGTACAATTGGTCTCTATTTTTTCCAGAACAGCAGAGAAGAAGGAGATCTTGGAATTGTAGAAGAAAATGTACCACAGGTCTAATTACCTCCATGAGCTACTACCTCCATTGCCATGAGACCAGAACAGGATTGTGCCTGGCTTCCAATAGATGGATCCTGATCAAAAAGAGGAAAAATATAGAACAGAATTTCAAATTCTTATCAAAACCATTGAGACTGGGGAAAACTCTGAATCTATTGCCCCGAGACAATCTTTAAACTTTCAACTGAAACTATCCCATGAAGTTGTCTTTAAACTAAGCAACAGTTTTGCTCAACTATCTCAACAAGAATGTTCGCCTTGAGCATTGAGCTCTTTTAAAGAATTGTCTATATGAGATCGAACTGACAACAGTAACTCTAAAACACAGAGAAGTTTAGAGTATAGAAAGTCTAATTTAACGCTGGTGAAACAACATGGGTAGAGACAGAGAATGGTGACACAATGCAAAGAAAGTAACCAATATCGTTAGCCTGTACATGTAGAAAATGTTGAATGGGTGTATGTTTTGTTACATATGTTTTTGCCAAAAATTAGGAAAAAGAAGTACTTATCACTATGGTGGAGCCTTGGTGGTGCAGTGGTTAAAAGCCTGGCTGCTAACCAAAACGTCAGCAGTTCAAATCCACCAGCTGCTCTTTGGAAACTCTATGGGGCAGTTCTACTCTGTCCTGTAAGCACCTAAGAAAAACAGCAACAATCACTATGGTTTTCTTTCCTTTGCATTGAGTGAATGAAGGCTATATGTTATTGTTGTTGTTGCTAAATAAATGTTTACTGAAGTAAGTAACTATTTTACCATTTGTGGTAGACAGACCCTAGATCATCAATGATTCCCACTCCTTATGTTCACACCTTTGTGTAATCTTCTCCCTTGGAATAGAGGAGGGACCTGTGACTTGCTTCTAATGTATAGAATATGGCAAAGATGATGCATGTCACTCCCACGATTAGGTTACATTATATAATATAAAACTCTGTCATAGCAGGCTGGAGGAAGACTCTCCTTGATGGCTTGATAATGTAAATACAATGTCAAAGAAGTCCTCACAGCAAGAAATTGCAGGTGGCTTCAGGACCTGAGAGTGGCCTCCAGCCCCCAGGCAACAAAATATCAGCTTCCTTCATATATGGTTATCCAAAACCACCAGACATGTCTTTTAGGAATTTAAAGGACAGCTTACACCTTAACAAGATGCCTTGCTATATAGCTAAATAATTTCTGACTCTTCTCAGGAAAATAAAGTCACACAATCATGAGATTTTTAGAATCTACGGTTCAGTGGTTGCAGCTCACATGCTCAAAAGGGCCAGATAAGCAATATAAATGAGCGAAGCAGGTCAGATGTAGGAAAAAGCAGTAGGGTAAGGGCTACATAAATGGCAACTCTCCCTGAGCCTGTGTAAGGGATAATAAAGAGCAGCAGACTGTGGCTAACTGCAGAGCACACCCTGTATTTAAATGGTGCAGCCACTTCTGATCTCCAAATGATTGTTGGTTCCAGGGTTTCTAAATCTTATGATTTTTCCAAAGATGCCAAAAACATGAATTATGGGGGGGAAATCACCTGATAGCTAAACATTAGAAAATGAATTAATAGAAGTTTTTAAGCCCTGCCTGGATAACAAGGTGCTGGTCAAATAAAAGCTGCACTCTGATTTGACCCAAGCCCTCATTTTCAAAATGAGGAAATAAAGATATATCACGAGTAAATTTTCTTTAAAGAGCCCTACAATTAGAAAACAGAAGACTTGGTAATTATCACCCTAGCTCATGCACCTGGAAACTATAATACCAAATTAGAAATTGAGGATTCGCATGCAGTCTTTTAAAATATAAATTACTAATTTTTGGCAATCGACTAAAACAAGGTACAGATACTTTTTGTAGTAAAATTGATATGCTTATGAGGTTAAAAGGACTCTTTTTTCTGTATTGAGACATTCAAAAGATAAAAGCAAAATAAATGCAAAATTCACTCATCCTAAGCATGACAAATCACTATTTACCAGTCAACATTGTTTTAAATATTCATACACTGCAGAGTGAGGCTATCGGCTTTCTCCTTTGTCTGAATCACATTGCCTTCCACTAACAGAGGGAATGTCAGATCATAGCTGGGGCTTCTTGGGAAACTGCCAATTAAAGACTTCCCAGTAAAGGTATTCCTCCCCAGGGTTCACAGGGAGTAATGAGACACAAAGAAACCCAGCTTCGCTTCTCCCAGTGCAGAGCCACTCAACCTTTCACTGAGATCTAGCTTTGATTTATGACTTCGTGGCATATGGCTCAGATTTCAGAAGGTCTCATCATTTCAGTGATAATTGCCTAGGTGTGAAAGTGTGGATGATCAATAACATTATTGTGTCCCGGGTGGTCAATGGGTATACAGATTCGTATGATTTACAGCTCAGGCAAACTGACTAGCAGATACACCCGCAGAGTGCCTTATAACATGGAAGATTAAAAAAAGGGGAAGAAAGTTACCAGTAGCCTCTTTTCCTTCTCAGAGAAATTCGATGGTTTTTTAGATGACTGTTAGATATCTGTGTTTATTTGGTATAACTGCAAGAAATTTGACAATGCAGCTGAGTCATTATGTCAATTGACAGAGTGGTGATATAGTCAGTGAGTAAAACAGCATTTGGATTTGGCTTTGGATACATTATAGAGTTTTTCACTCATCATATTTACTCTATTAAACTTATATTGCAGGGATGAGTCACTAGGTAGTTCTAGAAAGAAAGGGCAGGCAGTGGGAAAGTAGCCAAATGTATCTTAATTTGAGTGGTTAGGCACCCTCCCACTCATTTAAGAAAAAAAGGGGGAGGGGGTGCTGTTGGCCTGTCCTTTGCAAAAATCCTTGTTTCCAGCCTGTGAGCAGCCATCTAAGATACTCCACTGGTCTCATCCCTTCGGGAGCAAGGGAGAATGAAGAGAACAGGATACAAGGAAAAGATTAGTCCAAAGGACTAATTGTCCACAGCTACCAAGGCCTCCACCAGACTCAGTCCAGTACAGCTAGCTGGTGCCCGACTACCACCACTGACTGTTCTGACCAGGATCACAACAGAGGGTTCTGGACAGAGCTGGAGAAGGATGTAGAGCATAATTCTAACTCACAAAAAAAAGACCAGATTTACTGGTCTAAAGGAGACTGGAGAAACCTCAAGAGTACGGCATCCAGACACCCTTTTAGCTCAGTGGTGAAGTTACCTCCGAGGTTCACCTTTCAGCCTGGGAGTGGACAGCCCCGTAAGACCAAATGAGACTAACGAGGTACAGGAGTCCAGTGACAAGGGCCAGAAGGCAGAAGGGGACAAGGAAGCTGGTGATAGGGAACCCAAGGTTGAGTAAGGATATTGTTGATGTGTTGTGAGATTGTTAACCATTGTCATAGGGCAACATTTGTACTAACTGTTAAATGAGAAACTATTTTGTTCTGCAAGCCTTCATCTTAAGTGAAAATAACAGCACAATTCGAAGAGTGTAGTCAATGTCACTGAACTGTGTATGTAGAAATTTTTGAAACGGTGTATCTTTGGCTATGTGTATTTTCACCAAAAAAAAAAGGTTGAGAAGTTAGAGGGTTAATATGTTGTGGGGTTGTTAACCAATGTCATAAAACAACATGTGTACTACTGTTTCATGAGAAACTATTTGTTCCATAAGCCTTCACCTGAAGTACAATAAAATATAAAAAAAAAAGAAAAGAAAAATTCAGAATCATATCAAAAAAAAAATACACTCTGAACAAGTGGGATTTATACCAGGTATGCAAGGATGGTTCAACATTAGCAAATCAATCAACATTATCCACCACATAAATAGAACAAAAGAAAAGAATCACATGATCATCTCAATCAACACAGAAAAGGCATTTGATAAAGTCCAATGCCCATTCCTGATAAAAACACTTAATAAAATAGGAATAGAAGGGAAATTCCTCAACATAATAAAGGGCATGTATATAAAACCAACAGCCAACATCATTCTCAAAGGAGAGAGGCTATAAATATTCCCCCTGAGACCTGGAAAAATAAAAGGTTGCCCTTTATCAGGACTCCTATTTAACATTGTGCTGGAAGTCCTAGCTAGAGCAATAAGGCAAGAAAAGGAAATAAAGGGCATCCAAATTGGTAAGGAAGAAGTAAGACTATCCCTATTCTTGAATGATATGATACTATACATAAAGAACCCAAAAGACTCCACAAGAAAACTACTGGAACTAATAGAAAGATTCAGCAGACTAGCACGATACAAGATAAACGTACAAAAATCAGTTGGATTCCTATACACCAATAAAGAGAACTGCGGAAAGGAAATCAGGAAAGCAATGCCATTTATAAATAGGCCCAAAAAAGATAAAATACTTAAGAATAACTCTAACCAGGAACCTAAAAGACCTATACAAAAAAACTTCAAAACACTTCTGCAAGAAACCAAAACAGACCTACATAAACGGAAAAACATACTGTGCTCATGGATATGTAGATGCAACATTGTGAAAATGTCGATATTACTCAAAGTAATCTACAAATACAACGCAATCTCGATTCAAACACCAACAGCATTCTTTAAAGAGGTGGAAAAACTAATAATTAGCTTTTTATGGAAAGGAAAGAGGCCACGGTAAGTAAACCATTATTAAAGAAAAAGAACAAAGTAGGATGCCTTGCACTACCTGACCTCAGAACCTGCTATACAGCTACAGTAGTCAAAACAGCCTGGTAATGGTACAATGACAGATACATTGACTAGTGGAACAGAATTGAGAACCCAGATGTAAATCCATCCACATATGGTCATCTGATCTTCAACAAAGGCCCAAAGTCCATTAAATGGGGAAAAGGCAGTCTTTTTAACAAATGGTGCTGGCAAAACTGGATGTCCATCTATAAGAAAATTAAATAGGACCCATATGTCACACCATACACAAAAACTAATTCAAAATGGATCACAGACCTAAATATAAAACAAGAAACTATAAAGATCATTGAATAAAAAATATAATCAACTCTAGAGGCCCTAATACATGGCATAAACAGGATACAAACCCTAACTAACAATACACAAACACCAGAAGATAAGCTAGAAAACTGGAATCTTCTAAAAATTAAACACTTAAGCTCATCAAAAGCCTTCACCAAAAGAGTAAAAAGAGAACCTACAGACTGGGAAAAAAATTTTGGCTATGACATACCCAGCCAAGTTCTAATCTCTAAAATCTATAGGGAAACCTCTATAACAAAAAGACAAATAATCCAATTAAAAAATGGGCAAAAGATATGAACAGACACTTAACCAAAGAAGACATTCAGGCTACTAACAGACAATTGAGAAAACGCTCTGTATCACCAGCAATTAGAAAAATGTAAATCAAAACTACAATGAGATACCATCTCACCCTGATATTACTGGCACAAATCAAAAAAGGAGAAAATAACAAATGTTGGAGAGGCTGTGGGGAGATCGGAACTCTTGTGCACTGCTGGTGGGAATGCACAATGGTGCAACCACTTTGGAAAACGATATGGTGCTTACTTAAAAAACTAGAAATAGAAATATCATATGATCCAGCAATTCCACTTCTAGGAATATATCCTAGAGAAATAAGAGCCGTCATACAAATAGATATATACACACCCATGTTCATTGCAGCATTATTCACAACAGCAAAAAGATGGAAACAACCTAGGTATCCATCAACAGATGAATGGATAAACAAACTACAGTACATAAACACAATGGAATAGTACACAACAATAAGAAAAATAATGAATCTGTGAAACATTTCACAACATGGATAAATTTGGAGGGCATTATGCTGAGTGAAATAAGTCAATCACAAAACGACAGGTACTGTATGAGACCAATATTATACAAACTCATGAAAAGTTTACATATAAAAAGAAACAATCTTTGATGGTTATGAGGGAGGGGAATGGCAAGGAGGAAAAAACACTAACTAGACAGTAGATAAGTGGCAACTTTGGTGAAGGGTAAGACAGTACAGAATACTGGGTAAGTCAGCACAACTTGACCAAGGCAAAGTCAGAGAAACTTCATAGACACATTCAAACTCCCTGAGGGACCGAATTACTGGGCTGAGGGCTGGGGACTGTGGTCTTGGGTGACATCTAGCTCAATTGGCATAACATAGTTTATAAAGAAAATGTTCTACATCTTGTTTTGTGAGTAGCGTCTGGGTTCTTAAAAGCTTGTGAGTAGCTATCTAAGATACTCTACTGGTCCTACCCCTTCTGGACCAAGGGAGATTGAAGAAAATCAAAGACACGAGGGAAAGATTAGTCCAAAGGACTAATGGACCACAACTACCACAGCCTCCATCAGACTGAGTCCAGCACAACTAGATGGTGCCCGGCTGCCACCACTGAATGCTCTGACAGGGATCACAATAGAAGATCCCGGACAGATGGAGAAAAATATACAACAAAATTTAAACTCACAAAAAAGACCAGACTTACTGGTCTGACAGAGACTGGAGAACCCTGAGAGTATGGCCCCCGGACACCCTTTTAACTCAGTACTGAAGTCACTCCTGAGGTTCACCCTTCAGCCAAAGATTAGACAGGTCCATAAAACAAACAATAATCCACATAGCTCAACGATGTATATGAGACTAAATGGGCACACCAGCGCAGCGGCAAGGACGAGAAGGTAGGAGGCGACAGGAAAGCTGGATGAATGGAAATGGGGAACCTAAGGTTGAGAAGCGGAGAGTGTTGACACATCACGGAGTTAGCAACCAATATCACAAAACAATGTGTATTAATTGTGTAATGAGAAACTAATTTGCTTTGTAAACTTCCATCTAAAAAGCACAATAAAAAATAAAGTTACAAGTAAAGGAAGCAAGTATCATTTTTAGGAAAGCAAGTTATTTTTAAATTATAAATAAAGATGAATAAAGCAAAATTTTTTTTTTAATAAATGACTTTTTTTTTTATTGTACTTCAGGTGAAGGCTTACAGAACAAATAGTTTCTCATGAAACAGAAGTACACGTGTTGTTTTATAACATTGGTTAACAATCCCACAACATATCAACCCTCTAATTTCTCAACCTCTTTTTTTTTTTTTTTTGGTGAAAATAAACATAGCCAAAGATACACCATTTCAAAAATTTCTACATGCACAGTTCAGTGACATTGACTACACTCTTCGAATTGTGCTGTTATTTTCACTTAAGATGAAGGCTTACAAAACAAAATAGTTTCACATTTAACAGTTACTACAAATGTTGCCCTATGACAATAGTTAACAATCTCACAACACATCAACAATATCCTTACTCAACCTTGGGCTCCCTATCACCAGCTTTCTTGCCCCCTTCTGCTTTCTGGCCCTTGTCACTGGACTTCTGTACCTCATTAGTCTCATTTGGTCTTACGGGGCTGTCCACTCCCAAGCTGAACAGTGAACCTCAGAGGTAAATTCACCACTGAGCTATAAGGGTATCTGGGGGCCATACTCTCGAGGTTTCTCCAGTCTACTTTAGGCCAGTAAATCTGGTCTTTTTTTTGTGAGTTAGAATTATGCTCTACATCCTTCTCCAGCTCTGTCCAGAACCTTCTGTTGTGATCCTGGTCAGAGCAAAAAGTGGTGGTAGCCAGGCACCATCTAGCTGTACTGGACTCAGTCCTGGAGGAGGCCTTGGTAGTGGTGGACAATTAGTCCTTCAGACTAATCTTTTCCTTATATCCTGTTCACTTCATTCTCCCTTGCTCCCGAAGGGATGAGACCAGTGGAGTATCTTAGATGGCCACTCACAGGCTTTTAAGACCCCAGACACTACTCATCAAGGTAGAATGTAGAACGTTGTCTTTATAAGCTGTGTCATGCCAATTGAGTTAGATGTTCCCTGAGACCATGGTCCCCAGAGCCCTCCGCTTAGCAATTCAGTCCCTCTGGGAGTTTGGATGTGTCTATGGGGCTTCCATGACCTTTCCTTGTACAAGTTGTTCTAGTTTCCCCTGTATTGTGTACTGTCTCACCCTTCACCCAAGATACCACTTATCTAATGCAGATTTAGTATCCCCCCCCACCCCTCCTATCCCTGGTAAACAACAAAGATTGTTACATTTTGTATGTGAACTTTTTCATGGGTTTTTACAGTAGAGGTCTCATACAATATTTGTCCTTTTGTGATTGACTTATTTCACTCAGCATAATGTCCTCCAGTTTCATCCATGTTATGAGATGTTTCACAGATTCATTGCTGTTATTTCTCGTTGCATAGTACTCCAATGTGTGTATGTACCATAGTTTGTTTATCCATTCATCTGTTGATGGGCATCTAGGTTGTTTCCATCGTTCTGCTATTGTGAACAATACTGCCATGAACATAGGTGTGCATATGTCTATTCCACTGAAGACTCTTATTTCTCTAGGATATATGCCTAGGAGTGGGATTGCTGGATCGAATGGTATGTCTATTTCTAGCTTTCTGAGGAAGTGCCATATCATTTTCCAAAATGGTTGTATCATTTTGCATTCCCACCAACAGTGCATAAGAGTTCCGATCTCCCCGCAGCCCCACCAACTTTTGTTATTTCCAGTGTTTTTGATTCGTGCCAGTAATGCTGGGGTGAGATGGTATCTCATTGTGGTTTTAATTTGCATTTCTCTAATGGCTAGTGAACGCGAGCATTTCCTCGTGTGTCTGTGGCCATTTGAATGTCTTCTTTGGTGAAGTGTCTGATCATTTCCTTTGCCCATTTTTTAATAGGATTATTTGTCTTTTTGTTGTAGAGGTGTTGGATTTTCTTGTAGATTATGGAGATTAGACCTTTCTCTGACTTGTACTGTCCAAAAAATTTTTCCCAGTCTGTAGGTTCTCTTTTGACTCTTTTGGTGAACTCTTTTGAAGAGCATAGGTGTTTGATTTTTAGAAGATCCCAGTTATCTAGTTTATCTGTTGGGTTTTGTGCGTTGATGGTTATGGTTTGTATCCTGTTAATGCCATGTATTAAGACCTGAAGTGTTGGTCCTATTTTTTCTTCTATGAACTTTATAGTTTTAGGCTTTATATTCAGGTCTTTGATCCATTTTGAAGTAGTTTTTGTATACGGTGTGAGGTACCAGTCCTGTTTCATTTTTTTGCAGATGGGTATCCAGTTATGCCAGCACCATTTGTTAAAAAGACTGTCTTTTCCCCATCTGATGGACTTTGGGCCCTTGTCAAACACCAGGTGACCAGAGGTGGATGGATTTACATCTGGGTTCTCAATTCTGTTTCATTGGTCAATATATCTGTCATTGTACCAGTACCAGACTGTTTTGACTACTGTAGCTGTATAGTAGGTTCTGAAGTCAGGTAGTGTGAGTCCTCCAACTTTATTCTTCTTCTTCAATAGTGCTTGACTTATTCGGGGCTTCTTCCCTTTCCATATAAAGTTAATGATTACTTTTTCCATCTCTTTGAAGAATGTTGTTGGTATTTGGATCGGGATTGCGTTGTATTTGTAAATTGCTTTGGGTAGAATTGTCATTTTCATAATGTTGAGTCTGCCTATCCATGAGCATGGTACGTTTTTCCATTTATGTAGATCCCTTTGGGTTTCATGCAGTAGTGTTTTGTAGTTTTCTTTGTATAGGTCTTTTACCTCCCTGGTCAGATTTATTCCTACGTATTTTATCTTTCTAGGGGCTATTGAAAATGGCATTGTTTTCCTGATTTCCTTTTCATCCTTTTCCTTATTGGTGTATAGGAATCCAACTGATTTTTGAATGTTTATCTTGTATCCTGCTACTCTGCTGAACCTTTCTATTAGTTCCAGTAGATTTCTCATGGAGTCTTTAGGGTTTTCTGTGTATAGTATCATATCATCTGCAGACAGGGACAGTTTAACTTCTTCATTACCAATTTGGATGCCCTTTATTTCTTTTTCTTGCCTTATTGCTCTAGCTAGAACTTCCAGCACAATGGTAAATAGGAGTGATGATAAAGGGCATCCTTGTCTTGTTCCTGATTTCAAGGGGAATGTTTTCAGCCTCTCTCCATTAAGAATGATGTTGGCCATTGGTTTTGCATAGATACCCTTTATTATGTTGAGAAATTTCCTTCTATACCTATTTGATTGAGAGTGTTTATCAGGAATGGGTGTTGGACTTTGTCAAATGCCTTTTCTGTGTCAATTGAGATGATCATGTGATTCTTTTCTTTTGTTCTATTTATGTGGTGGATTACGTTGATTGATTTTCTAATGTTGAACCATCCTTGCATATCTGCTATGAATCCTACTTGGTCGTGGTGCATTATTTTTTTCATATGATGCTGAATTCTATTGGCTAGAATTTTGTTCAGAATTTTTACATCTATATTCATGAGAGATATTGGTCTGTAATTTCTTTTTTTGTGACATCATTTCCTGGTTTTGGTATCAGCGTTTTGCTGGCTTCATAGAATGAATTTGGAAGTGTTGCTTCCTCTTCTATGCTCTGAAATAGCTTGAGTAGTACTGGCACAAGCTCTTCTGTAAATGTTTTGTAGAATTCTCCAGTGAAGCCATCTGGGCCAGGGCTTTTTTTCGTTGGGAGTTTTTTAATTACCTTTTCAATCTCTTCTCTTGTTATGGGTCTGTTCAGATTTTCAACATCACTTTGTTGTAGTTTGGGTATATAGTGTGTTTCTAGAATTTTATCCATTTCCTCTAGGTTTTCAAATTTGTTGGAGTATAGTTTTTCATAATATTCTGTTATAATCCTTTTTATTTCGGTTGGGTCTGTTGTAATGGCCCCCATTTCATTTCTTATTTGGGTTATTTGTGTCCTCTCCTGTTTTTCTTTTGTCAGTCTGATCAGTGGTTTGTCGATTTTGCTGATTCTTTCAAAGAACCAACTTTTGGTTTTGTTGATTCTTTCTATTGTTTTTCTGTTCTCTATTTCATTTATTTCTGCTCTGATCTTTACTGTTTCCTTTCTTCCCATGGTTGTGGGCTTTTTTTTAGATGTTCTCTATTTGTTTGAGTTCTGTAGTTAATGTTTTGATTTTGTCCCTTTCTTCTTTTTTGATATGTGCATCTGTTGCTATAAATTGTCCTCTGAGGACTGCCTTTGCTGTGTCCCAGAGGTTTTGGTTTGATGTGTTTTCATTCTCATTTGATTCTAGGAATTTTTTGATTCCATCTCTGATTTCTTCTATTACCCACTGATGTGTAAGCAGGGTGTTATTCGGTTTCCATATAGTTGATTTTTTTTCCTTGCTCTTTCTATTGTTAATTTCTGCCATGATGGCACTGTGGTCAGAGAAGATACGTTTAATTATCTCAACGTTTTGGATCTTGTTGAGGGTTGCTCTGTGGCCTAAGATGTCATCTATTCTGGAGAACGTTCCATGTGCATTGGAAAAGAATGTGTACTTTGCAGCGGTTGGATGGAGTGTTCTATATATGTCTATGAGGTCAAGTTGGCTGATTGTGCCCTTTAGGTCTTCTGTATCTTTGCTGAGTTTCTTCTTAGTTGTTCTGTCCTTTACTGAGAGTGGTGTGTTGAAGTCTCCTACTATTATTGTGGAACTGTCAATTTCTCTTTTCAGTGTTGTTAGAGTTTGTTTTATGTATTTCGGAGCCCTGTCGTTGGGTGCGTAGATGTTTATTATGGTTATGTCTTCCTGATGGATCATCCCCTTAATCATTATATAGTGTCCTTCTTTGTCTTTTATGGTAGATTTCGTCTTAAAGTCTATTTTATCTGAGACTAGAATTGCCACTCCTGCTCTTTTTTGGTAGCTTTTAGCGTGATTTTTTTTTTTTTCCAACCTTTGACTTTTAATAATTTCACATCTTTGTTTCTAAGGTGTGTCTCCTGTAGACAGCATACTGATGGATCCTGTTTTCTTATCC
Source organism: Dugong dugon (assembly GCA_030035585.1). NCBI lineage: Eukaryota > Metazoa > Chordata > Mammalia > Sirenia > Dugongidae > Dugong > Dugong dugon. The sequence goes on along the minus strand of CM057460.1, from coordinate 104,958,458 downwards.
ATTCTGTCACTCTCCATCTCTTTATGGGTGCATTGAGTCCATTTACATTCAGTGTAATTATTGATAGATTTGGGTTTGTTGCTGTCATTTTGTAGTGCTTTTTTTGTGGTGCTGAAGTTTTCTTTGTTCTTCTTATTCTCTTGTGCTGAGTTACTTTTGTTTGTGGATTTTTTTTCATTTCTTTTGTTTTTGTAGGTTTTCTTTTTGCTGAGACTTTATGTTTTTCGTCTTTTTTTTTATGAGTATGTTTGTTAACTTTCTTTGTGGTTACCATGAATTTTACCCTTATGTTTCTAAGTTTGAAGCAGTCTACCATTACTTGGTATCGCCTTGCTTTCTTCTCCATTAGAAGGTTGTGTACCTACACCGTTTATTCCCTTTTATTGTTTTGATGTTGTTGTCATTTATTGATTTACTCCTCTGATTCCCTGTTGTATTTCTTTTGGTTTTGGATAGTCCTCGAGAGTTCATTTCCTAGATTGGTATCTGGCTCATACGATCCTGCATCCTAGGTTCTGCCTGTGAGCTGAAGCTGTTTGTCCTCAGATTGAAGAACTTGCTTTAATAATTCTTGTAAGTTTGGTTTGAATTTAAAATATTCCCTTAATTTCTGTTTATCTGGAAATGACCTAATTTCACTAGCAAATTTGAACGAGAGTTTTGCAGGATATATTATTCTTGGCTGACAATTTCTTTCTTTCAAGATTTTATATATGTCATCCCATTGCTTTCTTGCCTGCATGGTTTCTGCCGAATAATCTGAGCTTAGTCTTATTGTTTCTCCTCTGTATGTGACTTCTTGTTTTTCACGAGCTGCTCTCAAGATTCTTTGTTTGTCTTTGGTTTTGGCGAGTGTGAATATGATATGCCTTGGTGATTTTCTTTTCGGGTCTCTTCTATATGGTGTTCGTTGAGCTTCTTGGATGGTCAGCTTTTCATGTTTCATGATATTGGGGGAGTTTTCTGTCAGCAGTTCCTCAATGATCCTCTCTGTGTTTTCTGTTTTCTCCCCCTGTTCTGGAATTCCAATCACTCGAAGATTTTTCTTTTGAGTGTGTCCCACATAAGTCTCAGGGTCTCTTCATTTTTCTTTGTTCTTTTTTCTGAGTTTTCCTGAAACAGAGTTGTATCCAAGTGTTTCTCTTCAATTCCACTGATCCTGTCTTCCACCATTTCAAATCTGCTTCTCAGCCCTTCTATGACACCATTTCTGAAATCTTGTTGTTTATCTTTTGGATTTTAATTGTTGTCTTTGTATAATTTCTAGTTGTGAATTTATTTTGGCATTTTGTTCCTGCATTATTTTCCTGAATTCTTCCAATTTTTTGTCCGTATTTTCCATGAATTTGTCTATTTTTTCCTCATGTTTGTCAGCTATTTGCCTCAGCTCTTGGAGAATTCTGAATATTAGAGATTTGAATTCCCTATAAGCTACTTCTAGTGCATTTTCTTCCACAGGAGAGTCATCTGGTGTTTTATTTTGGATGCCTACTGGAACCATCCTGTCCTGTTTTTGTAAATGTTTTGTTATTGTCTGATGTCTTCGGGGCATTCAGTAGTTATTTTTCTTGTTTATTGGTTGTAGATTTGTTTGTTTCATCCATTTAAAAAAAAAATAATTTGACTATGTCTGCGCAGGCAGACTGTGTGTTCTTTGTTGTTTGCTTGTCTGTGGGCACAATACTTTTCACCTCCTTCTCCAATTGGCAGGGTCAGTCACTTAGATATGGTACGGCAGGGCAGGTCTAGCTGAAGAGGAGTTACTGGGATGGGTTGTTTGTGGCACTTATTACAGCCACCAGAGCGGGTCGATAATCAGCGCAGAGCAGGTTTCAGTAGGCCGTGCCTGTGCTACTTGGTGGTGTGATGTCAAGTGCATGGTGCAGGTAGGCAGGATGCAGCGGAGAGATTGTTATGTGTGGAGCTAAGATAGATATGGGAGAGAGGAGAGAGGAACAGAAGCCAAAAACATACAAACAAACAAAAAAGAATGCTGGGGGAGCTTGCCGTTGTAGTGTAGAGATGAGTGTCTATGAAATGGAGAAAAACAGAAAGGGGTGGAGGAAGAAAAGAAAAGAATGAATAAATAAGAATAAGAAAGGTTAAAGAACCACAAAGTTCCAAGGGATCCCACCGGTGCAGCTATGAGGTCTTGGGAAGTAGCTCTCAGGTGTTGCAGTATAGCCTGGCTATAAGGCATAGAGGTATACAACGCCAGGTATGCAGGGAACAGAAAGTGAAGGAAGATATAGAGACACGAGAAACTGAGCAATGAAGGAAGACAAAAAGGGAAAAAGAAAACAAAACAAATAAAAAAAAAAACAAGAAAGGCCCCCAAAGAAACAGAAAACAAGAAGAAGAAGAAAGAAAAAAAAAAAACAGTGTAAAAAGAAATGTCCTCTGGGATCTCTCTGCACTTCTGAGGAAGCTGAAGGGGCATCTCCCTGCCACGCAGCTCAGCCTGGCCAGAAAGGGCTCCCAACTCAAGAAAAGGAAAAGAAAACGAACAAACAATTCAAAACAAACAAACGAACAAAAGCCCCGGGATCCCACCAGCGCGGCAGCCCAAACCAGGAAGCAGCTCCACACTTGAATGGAGCTCTGCACCCCCTCATGAAGAAGCAAAGATGGTGCACGGAGCCAGGTACTTGAGCAAGGGGAGGGGGAGGTGGTGAGAGGCATGTAAGAAATCAAAAGAAGCAGAAAAAGAAAAGGAACACTAGCAGCCAACAAATGGCACTCAGAGAGCCAGCTAGTGCGGGCTGGTGTTTCTGGACAAGAGACTGTGTCTGTGGGAAGCAGAGGGGGCCGAGTGTGGGTGAAGAAGGGTAGAGAGTGGGAAAGCGTATATCACAAATTACTGGAGCTCTGCAGCCCCTCAGGAAGAAGCAAAGATGGTGTACGGAGCGAGGTACTCTAGCGAAAGGAGGGGGAGGTGGGGAGAGGCAAGGAAGGAATCAAAAGAAGCGGGAAAAAAAGCAACACCAGCAACCAACAAATGGCACTCAAAGAGCCACCATTCGGGTGTGTGGAATCCAAGCAGCCGCTGTTTCCTGGTCAAGAGACTATGAAGCAGAGGAGGCCGAGTCGGGGTGAAGAAGGGTGGCGGGTGGGAAAGTGTATATCGCCAATTACCGGTTGTTTTGTCACCCTCTGGAAGCTCCGTGCGGCTGCTTTCTTGTACCCCCTGTTTGCTGGTCTCTGATAGGAGTCCAAGATGGCGGATCCGTGCTGCGTTAGCTGGTAGGGGACCTCTGCATGAATCTCTCCTCGCTCTCCATTCTCTGTCAGTTTTCTCACTCCATTTGGTGCTTGGCTGAGTTCTTTATCTCTTCATTTGATGTTTTAGGGTTTCAGGATTGTTGTATTCTCTGTTCAGCTTAGTTTTTCGGATCTTTGCTGTGGAGGGACGGCGTGGTGCTTCTGCCTAGAGCGCCATTTTGCTGGAACTCCCGAATAAAGCAAATTTTATGGATGAAAATAAGTACAGCCATTTGTTCTCTAAATAAATATCTGATTATCCTAGTAAACTCATTTTCCAGTATTTAGCCACACTAATATACTCAGTTGCTAGCGTAATTTGAGCCTTCATGAGTGATCTTGATTTGACAAAGCAAAATATAAAATATGATCTTAGACATAAATAATTCCATTGAACTCTGCCAACCAAAATCCCACTCTTTCTTCAAAGCGCCAGTCTAACTCCTTAGCAAACAGATGAGCACATACCTGTACCAGGTCTAGGTGAATTCCTGGCTCACCAAAATGTGTAAGAAATTATCCCCACGTTCAAATAGATTAAAATACAGTTATGTGACAAGCACAAAACTATAACAGGACTGTAAACAGACATGGCTTGGTGAGTCCCTAATATGTCAGCAGCATTGTGGGGACAGCCACATTACAAAAAAACATTGCCGTCAAATCAATTCTGACTCATAGTGACCCTATAGGACAGAGTAGAACTGCCCCATAGGGTTTCCAAGGAGTAGCTGGTGGATTCGAACTACCACCTATTTTGTTAGCAGCTGTGCTCTTAACCACTGTACACCAGGGCCCCAAGATATATATATAGCTATGTGTATATACATAATGTGTGTGTGTGTGTGTACATATATATACACACACTCAATGAGTACACACACTCAATGAGTGAAAGTGAAAAGAAATGAAGACTCATTCTGCTCATTATGTGTGAAGTACTTAGAACAATGCCTGGCACATACGAAGGGCTGTAAAAGGGTGAGCTGTTATAGGAACATTCCGATGTTTGAGAAAGGCCTATGTATCCATGAAAGCAACAGATGACTATTGAGCATCCCTCAGATCCCCAAACCTCCAACCCTCTTGCCACTCTTTTCTGTTGCATTTGGCTAGCAAAATCTCATGCCTGGATGGGCCGGCTATTCCAGAACACGGAGTGGGCATACGGCCCCGTAACGGAGTACTGGAGGAGTATGAAAGAGATTGATTCAAAAATGAGAATATCAAAAGTGATCTCTGCAAACCATCAGTGACTGATGGCCAGCCCGGCAACCAAGAAAAAGCTAATCAAAATGCCTCACCCACTTTGCCACTTTGGTTCACTTTGGCCCATAAAAACAGCTGTGCCAGATCTCTTTTCTTGGGATTTTTCTCAAACCTGTCGCTGCCCTACTTTCTGACAACAGCATTAAAGTACCAATTTCTTTCATCCAAAAAAGAAAAAAGATTGTCTCTGGGTAGAGATGTCACTGACTGCCAGGAGATAGTGCCTCTGAAGAAATTAGATAAGCACCAGAAAATAGAGCAAGTAGGGATGTGCAGGCCTTTAAAGTATGCTAACCTTGAGATATACCTACAATTGTGCTTTTAACATGGAATCTATAGAATGAATTTTGAGATTTATGAATGATGTTTATTTTTCCTGTGCAAATTTTTTTGGAATTGTAATAGTATACAGTTTCTGACTTGTGTCTTTTAAAAGCTAGATGGAGGTGGGATGTCTGTCTCACTAAGTGAAAGGCTAGCACTTGCTCAATTTAAATGTATGTATTCTTCCCAACCTCTCCCTAATTAATTCCTTTATAGCACATCTCTTGAGAAAGTTCAGTATTACTTGTTAGAGAATTAAAACTCTCTCATTCTATCCTTTCTTTAAGTCATCAATAAAAGAATGTTAATTATCTTGCTTAAAAAAAAAAAAAAAAACTTTTCCATGACAAAATGATGTTTTTGTCACCTTGACTCTGATAGCAGGACAAAAGATTTAGCCTTTCTTAATTTATAACAAAAGACAGAGGGAACAGTACTTTTATGCTGTAGAGAACAAAGATCTCAGAAATGCTGTCTTCCATGAGATGAATCCCAAAGCCTTTTCAAGAAACAATTAAGCCAGGTACACCTGTATATACTGTGCTGTGTAAATACTGAATTAAAACTCCATGGTGTATTCCCACCTCACTGAGGGTGAGGGCTGCTATTTCTTTTCTAATGAAGTATTCCTCTATCAGAAAGCTTTCAGCCAAAAGTAATAGTCTTTTCTATAACTGCAGATGTTCAGAAATAGGCATTATCTGAGTCGGTATGGAAGCTGCTCACCAGATTTTAGAGAAAGATGAATATTATAATAAAAACCGGTCAGTCCTGCAGTCACAATTTCAATCCAGTTCTGACCCATAAACAGGAAGCCCACCTGCCTTGTCTCCAGTCCCCTCCGACTTCTTTCTTAGCCTTGGAATGTTTTGCATCTATCTCCACTGCTGTTTCCATTAACCAGTTAGTTTCTGTAGCAGAAGCAACCTGAACACTGGCAGCCCCTTCAAGCTTTGTCTTGATTTTAGATTGCTTTGTGGCACAGCTACACTGGTATTCTATGCTGCTAATTGTGTAGTTTCTATGAAGTCATTTTTTTATTAGCAATTAACATGGAAAGCCTATTCATTAGTTTTGGCAGCCATGTAACTAACCCATGCAGGATTTCCTCTTAAAGACAAAAGAAGACCAATACATTTAAAAGAAAAACAGATATAGGGCTACTCCTTTTTATTAGAAGATTGTTGACTAGTCCCTGGGTGGTGCAAACAGTTAACCGATTAGGAAAGGTTGAAAGTTCAAGTCCACCTAGCGGTACCTCAGAAGAAAGGCCTGGCAATCTATTTCTGAAAGATCAGCTATCGAAAACCCTATAGAGCACAGTTATACTCTGACACACATAGGGTCACCATGAGTCAGAATCAACTGGACAGCAACTGAGTTTTTTGTCTAGACCAGAACTGGAAGGTTGTGGCACAACTTGCTGTGGGAGCTTGTTGTTGTAGGGTGATGTAAGAATCTGCTGTAGTAGGAGTACTGAACAGATTGATTCAGCAATGAGAACATCAAAAGCTATTTCAATAAACCAGGAGTGATCAATGAAAAAGCCACAGCAGCCCAAGTCCTACTTACAAGACTTTAAACCCACCCATAGTCATTGAGTTGATTTTGACTCATATAGACCCTATAGGATAGAGCAGAACTGCCTCCATGGGGTTTCCAAGGAGCCCTGGTTGCACAGTGGTTAAGAACTCAGCTGCTAACCAAAAGGTAAGCAGTTCAAATTCAACAGCCGCTCCTTGGAAACACTATGGAGCAGTTCTGCTCTGTCCTACAAGGTCTCTATGAGTCAAAATCGATTTGATGGCAACAGATTTGGTTTTTTGGTGTAATCTTTAGGGAAGACTGCAACATCTTTCTCCTGCAAAGAGCTGGTGGGTTTGAATGGCCAGTGGCTGAGCGCTTTAGCCACTGCACCACCAAACCTCCTTTATAAGACTTTACGGATCCTTTTTAGCCCTTATCAGCTAAAAAAGTGGAGCCCCAGCTCTCAGAGAAAAGCAGTGTTCCTGGGGTTTATAAACTTTTGAGTACTCATCAAAACACAGTCTGTTGACTTTGCACTGAATGCCTTTCAGTCTGTGAAAATCTTGGTAGCTGGCCTGAGGCTTTATCACCAAATCTGAGAAGACACTGCTATTCCATATTTTCCTTCCAGCTCCTCTGAATTTGCAAACGCCACTACCCTGTGTTTCTCCATCTGCACATCAGGGAAATCGCACCAGCCACCAACTTAATTCATGGGGATGTAAGAGTTTTTAATGAGACAATATTGATATAGTGCTTTGGGCTTCTAGGAAGACTCTGCTATATAAATATTATTTATATACTACCCTTCTCAGGGTAGTATTAGCACAGTCTATTGAATAAAATGAAGCCTTTTATTAAAGATAGTTAACAAGAAAAAATAGTCCTCCAGCAAAAGAGAAAAACGCTATCAGGGGATTACCCGAGAAAACATTAATCTGTCTTTTGTCTCGTATTTCTGCTTTAGCATGAGTGATGAGAGCGGGGTGTCAGTAGGAAAGATGCAGCTCAGAGAAGGGTCACTAGAACTAGGGAGCTCATTTACATCTGGCTGTTTATTTTAGATTTGACATGTCAACAAAGAAAGAAGCACATGGAGCTTCTTATTTACTTTTTTTTTAAATAATAATAAAATAAACACAGGCGGAGACATACCTAATGGTGTAGCTGTTTCACTTTTGAATGAAATCATCTTTTCTCTAGAGCCATGCTATATGTTGAAGGCAGAAGGCGAGGGGTGGGATGAGGAAGAAGTAAAGGAGAGACAGGTCAACCATGTGCCAGACACAGGAAAGTCACAGTAGCTACAGCAGCAGCTAACATCCACTCCACACATTACAGTTAACCAACGCGTCAATTTCATTTATTCATTCAAAACAATCTTTGAATTTGATGGTATTATAATATCTGTATTTTACAGATAAAGAAAAATGGGGGTTAGGGAGGGTGACTGATTTTTCCAAAGGGATATTAGACCCTTTGATTCAAATGCCTGGTGGCTTTTGATTTTGTCTTGTTTTCTTTTCTCTCTTTTTCCCTTTCTCTCTTTCTTCATTTCTCAGTTTCTTATCTCTCTATACTTATACTTCTCTTCCTGTCTCCTGAATACCTGGAGCTGTGTGGCACTTCTACCTCTTCTAGCCAGGCTGTACTTCACGGCCTGGGAGACACTTCCCCAGTCTTCCCAGCCACACTGGTGGGATCCCTGGGGACTTTTCTTTTCTTTTTTTTCCCCCTAATTTTTATTTATTTATTTATTTTTCTTTTACCCTTTTTCTGTTTTCTCCATTTCTTGGGCTCATCTCTTCACTCCAATGCCCAGCTTCTTTAGTACTCTTTTTTTGTTTGTTTGTTTGTTTGTTTGTTTTTGGCTCCTGTTTCTCTCTCCTCTCTCTTATCTTTCCCATACCAATCTTAGCTCCACATATCACAATCTCCCCCTCCTTCCTGCCTACCTGAACTGTGTGCTGAACATCACACTCCCAAGCAGCAAAGGTATGGCTTACTGGAACCTGCCCTGTCAACCCTAGTACATGCCACAAACAACCAAACCCAGCAACTCCCCTTCAGCTGGAACTACCCTGCTGCACCTTAGCTGAGTGACTGACCCAGCCCATTGGACAAGAAGGAGAAAAGTATCGTGCTCATAGACAAGCAAACAACAAGGAACACAAAGCCCACCTGCTCAGACATAACCAAATAAAACAAAAAAGCAGGATGAAACAAACAAATCTACACTCAATAAACGAGGACATTAACTACTGAATGTCCCAAGGACAGCAGACAATATCAAAACATATAAAAAAGGGACAGGATGGTTCCAGTAGGCATCCAAAATAAAACACCAGGGGACTTTCCAGTAGAAGAAAAGGCACTAGAAATACCTGATAGGGAATTCAAATCTCTAATATTCAGACCTATCCAAGAGTTGAAGCAAAAAGTAGGCAAAAATGAGGAAAAAATAGATAAATTCATGGAAAAGGCAGACAAATTCATGGAAAATACAGGAAAAAATGGAAGAATTCAGGCAAATAATACAGGAACAAAATGCCAAAATAAATTCACAACTAGAAATCATACAAAAACTACAATTAGAAATCCAAAAGATAAACAACAAGATTTCAGAAATGGACAGTGTCGCAGAAGGGCTGAGGAGCAGATTTGAAATGATGGAAGACAAGATCAGCAAAACTGAAGAAAAGCATTTGGATACAACTCTAAGGAAAAATCAGAAAAAAGAATGAAGAAAAATGAAGAAACCCTGAGAATTCTGTGGGATACAATCAAAAGCAAAAATTTGTGAGTGATTTGAGTTCCAGAAGAGGGGGAGAAAACAGAAAACACATAGAGGATCACTGAAGAACTGCAACAGAAAACTTCCCCAATATCATGAAAGATGAAAAGCTGACCATCCAAAAAAGCTCAACGAATCCCATATAGGATAGACTCCAAAAGACAATCACCAAGGCATATCATAATCGCATTCACTAAAATCAAAGAGAAAGAAAGAAACCTGACAGCAGCTCGAGAAAAACAAAAAGTCGCAAACAGAGGAGAAACAATCAGACTAAGCTCGGATTATTCAGCAGAAACCATGCAGGCAAGAAGGCAATGGGATGACATATATAAAACCCTGAAAGAAAAAATTGCCAGCCAAGATTAATATACCCTGCAAGAATCTCATTCAAATATGATGGTGACATTAGGACATTTCCAGATAAACAGAAATTAAGGGACTATCTAAAAATCAAACCAAACTTACAAGAATTATTAAAGGGAGTCCTTTGGTCTGAGAACAAACACTGTAAGACCACAGCCTGACTCTAGGAAGCAAGACTGAACAAGCCAGATACCAACCTAGGAAATGAACTCTTAAGGACTATCCAAAAACAAAAGAATTACAACAGAGACCCAGACAGGCTAATCTATAAATGACAACAAATCAGAACAATAAAAGAGGGAATAAAAGGTGTAGGTATAGAACCTTCTAATGAAGAGGAAGGCAAGGCGATACCAAATAATAATAGACTAGTTCAAACCTAGGAAGATAAGGGCAAATTTCAAGGTAACCAGGGAGAAAGTTTACAAACTTACTCATCAAAATATAGAAGAAAAACATAAAGTCTCAGTAAAAACAAAACAGACAAAAACAAAAGAAATGAAAAAAAAATTCACAAACGAAAGGAATTCAGCACAGGAGAGTAAAAGGAGTAAAGAAAACACCAGCACCACAAAAAACCATTACAAAATGACAATAAACTCACACCTATCAATAATACACTAAATGTAAATGGCCTAAATGCATCCATAAAGAGACAGAGAGTGACAGAATGGAGAAAAAAACAGGATCCATCATTATGCTGTCTATAAGACACACACCTTAGAAACAAAGATGTAAATTTATTAAAAATCAAAGGATGAAAAAAAATATATCAAGCAAACAGCTACCAAAAAAGAGCAGGACTGGCAATAATAACCTCAGATAAAATAGACTTTAAAACAAAATCCACCATAATAGACAAAGAAGGGCACTATATAGTGATTAAAGGGATGATCTATCATGAAGACAACCATAATAAACATCTTAACACCCAATGATAGGGCTGTAAAATACATACAATGAACTCTAGCAGCATTGAGAAGAGAAATTGATAGTTCCACAATAACAGCAGGAGACTTCAACACACCACTCTTGGTAAAGGACACAACATATAGAAAGAAACTCAACAAAGATACGGAAGATCTAAAGGCCACAATCAACCGACTTGACCTCATAGACATATATAGAGCACTCCATCCAACAGCTGCAAAGTACACATTCTTTTCCAACACACATGGAACATTCTTCAGAATAGACCACAGCTTTGTCCACAGAGCACCCTCAACAAAATCCAAAACATTGAGATAATAGAAAGTATCTTCTCTGACCACAACATCATCAAAGTAGAAATTAACAACAGGAAAAGCAAGGAAAAAAAATCAGTTACAGGGAAACTGAATAGCAACCCTCTTACAAACCACTGGGTAATAGAAAGAAATCAGAGACGGAAGCAAAACATTTCTAGAATCAAATGAGAATGAAAACACATCATACCAAAACCTTTGGGACACAGCAAAGGCAGTCCTCAGAGGATAATTTATAGCAATAGTTTCACACATCAAAAAAGAAGAGACAAAATCAAGACATTAATTATACAACTCAAACAAATCGAAAGAGAACAGGAAAAAAAGCCCACAGACACCAGAAGAAAGGAAATCATAAAGATCAGAGCAGAAATAAATGAAACAGAGAGTAGAAAAACAATAGAAAGAATTAACAAAACCAAAAGTTGGTTCTTTAAAAGGACCAACAAAATCGGCAAACCACTGACCAGACTGACAAAAGAAAAACAGAAGAGGACGCAAATAATCCAAATAAGAAATGAAATGGGGGACGTTACAACAGACCCAACTGAAATAAAAAGGGTCATAACACTGTTGTGAAAAACTATACTCCAACAAACTTGAAAACCTAGAGGAAATGGATAAATTTCTAGAAACCCACTATCTACCCAAACTAACACAAAGTGATGTTGAAAATCCAAACAGACCTGTAACAAGAGAAGAGATTGAAAAGGTAATAAAAAAAACTCCCAACCAAAAAAAGCCCTGGTCCAGATGGCTTCACTAGAGAATTCTATAAAACATTTACAGAAGAGCTTGTACCAGTACTACTCAAGCTATTTCAGAGCATAGAAGAGGAAGCAACACTTCCAAATTCATTCTATGAAGCCAGCATAACGCTGATACCAAAACCAGGAAAAAAGTCACAAAAAATGAAAATTACAGACCAATATCTCTCATGAATATAGATGTAAAAATTCTGAACAAAATTCTAGCCAATAGAATTCAGCATCGTATGAAAAAAATAATACACCACGACCAAGTAGGATTCATACCAGGTATGCAGGGATGGTTCAACATTAGAAAATCAATCAACGTAATCCACCACATAAATAAAAGGAAAGAAAAGAATCACATGATCATCTCAATTGACGCAGAAAAGGCATTTGACAAAGTCCAACACCCATTCCTGATAAAAACTCTCAATCAAATAGGTATAGAAGGGAAATTTCTCAGCATAATAAAGGGCATCTAGGCAAAACCAACAGCAAGTATTCTTAATGGAGAGAGGCTGAAAACATTCCCCTTTAGAACAGGAACAAGACAAGGATGCCCTTTATCACCACTCTTATTTAACATTGTGCTGGAAGTCCTAGCTAGAGCAATAAAGGAAGAAAAAGAAATAAAGTGTATCCAAATTGGTAATGAAGAAGTTAAACTGTCCCTATTTGTAGATGATATATAATACTATATATAGAAAATCCAAAAGACTCCACAAGAAAACTACTGGAACTAACAGAAAGATTCAGCAGAATAGCAGGATACAAGATAAACACACAAAAATCAGTTGGATTCCTTTCCACCAATAAAGAGAATGGTGAAAAGGAAATCAGGAAAACAATATCATTTATAATAGCCCCTAAAAAAATAAAATACTTAGGAATAAATCTAACCAGGGATGTAAAAGACCTATATAAAGAAAACCAGAAAACACTACTGCAAGAAACCAAAAGAGATCTAAATAAATGAAAAAAATATACCATGCTCATGGACAGGTAGACTCAATATTGTGAAAATGACAATTCTACCCAAATAAATCTACAAATACAATGCAATCCCAATCCAAATACCAACAACATTCTTTAAAGAGATGGAGAAAGCAATCAGCGACTTTATATGGAAAGGGAAGAGGCCCCGGATAAGTAATGCATCATTGAAGAATAAAGTAGGAGGACTCACACTAGCTGACTTCAGAACCTACCATACAGCTACAGTAGTCAAAACAGCCTGGTACTGGTACAATGACAGATACATTGACCAATGGAACAGAATCAAGAACCCAGATGTAAACCCATCCACCTACAGTCACCTTATCTTTAACAAGGGCCCAAAGTCCATCAAATAGGAAAAAGACAGTCTTTTTAACAAGTTGTGCTGGCAAAGTTGAATGTCCATCTGCAAAAAAAATGAAACAGGACACATACCTCACACCATACACAAAAACTAACTGAAAATGGATCAAAGACCTAAATATAAAACCAAAACCTATAAAGATCATAGAAGAAAAAAATAGGATCAGTGCTAGAGACCCTAATACATGTCATTAACAGGATACAAACAATAACTAACAGTATAAAAACTCCAGAAGATAAGCTAGATAACTGTGATCTTCTAAAAGTTAAACACTTATGCTCATCAAAAGACTAAACCAAAAGAGTGAAAAGAGAACCTACAGACTGGGAAAAATTTTTTGGCCATTAAAAATCCAACAAAGTTCTAATCTCTAGAATCTACAGGAAAATCCAACACCTCTACAACAAAAAGACAAATAATCCAATTAAAAAATGGGCAAAGGAAATGAATAGACACTTCACCAAAGGAGACATTCAAGCGGCCAACAGACACATAAGGAAATGCTCGTGATCACTAGCCATTACAGAAATGCAAATCAAAACCAATGAGATACCATCTCACCCCAGCATTACTGGCATGAATCAAGAAAACAAGAAATAACAAATGTTGGAGAGTGTAATGGATTGAATTGTGTCCCCCAAAAAGTGTGTGTAGCAGCTTGGCTAGGTCATGATTCCTAGTATTGTATGATTGCGTTATCTGAAGTGATTTCCTTATGTGTTGTAAACTCTACCACTATGATGAGATTATATGTGATCTCCTCATGTGTTGTAAGTTCTATCACTGTGATGAGGTTATACTGATGAGGTTGACAAGATCAGTGTCTTAATGCAATCTTTTTTGAGTCATAAAAGAGAGAAGCGAGCAGAGACACATAGGAACCTCATACCACCAAGAAGGCAGTGCGGAGAAGCTCCCAGATCAAAGGAAGATTGATGACACAGACCTTCCTCCAGAGCCAACGGAGAAAGCGTTCCCCTGGAGCTGATGCCCTGAATTTGGACTTGTAGCCTACTGGACTATGAGAGAATAAACTTCTCTTTGCTAAATCCATCCACTTGTGGTATTCCTGTTAGAGCAGCACCAGATGACTAAGGCAGAGAGCTGCGGGGAGATTGGAACTCTTATGCACTGCTAGGGGGAATGCAAAATGGTACAACCATATTGGAAAACCATATGCCGTTTCCTCAGAAAGCTAGAAATAGACATACCATATGATCCAGCTATCCCACTCCTAGCAATATATCCAGGAGAAATAAGAGCCGTCACACGAATAGACATATGCACATCCACATTCATTGCAGCATTGTCCACAATAGCAAAAAGATGGAAACAACTTAGATGCCCATCAACAGATGAATGGATAAACTATGGTATATACACACAATGGAATACTACACAACGATAATGAACAATGAGGAATCTACATAGCATCTCACAATATGGATGAATCTGGGGGCCTTAGGCTGAGTGAAATAAGTCAATTACAAAAGGACAAATATTGTATGAGACTACTATAAAAACTCATGAAAAGATTTACACACAAAGAAAAACAATCTTTGATAGTTACGAGGGAGGGGAGGTGTGGGGGTGGAAAAACACTAACTAGACAATAGATAAGTGGTAACTTTGGTGAAGGATAAGGCAGTACACAATACTGGGGGAGACGGCACAACTCATTCAGGGTAAGGTCATGGAAGCTCCATGGACAAATCTAAACTCCCCAAGGGACCCACCGAATTACTGGGCTGAGGGATATGGGGTCCATGGTCTCAGGGAACATCTAGCCCAATTGGCATAATATAGTTTATAAAGAAAATGTTCTACATTCTACTTTGTTGAGAAGCATCTGGGGTCTTAAAACTCTGCGAGTGGCCATCTAAGGTACTCCACTGGTCTCACCCCTTCAGGAGCAAGGGAAAATGAAGAACACTGAAGACAGAAGGGAAAGATTACTCCAAAGGACTAACAAACCACAAGACCATGGGCTCCCACACTGAGTCTGGTACAACTAGACGGTGCCCGGCTACCACCACTGACTGCTTTGACAGGGATCACAATAGAGGGTCCTGGACAGAGTTGGAGAAAAATGTAGAACTAAATTCTAACTCACAACAAAAGACCAGACTTACTGGCCTGACAGAGACTGGAGAAACCCCGAGAATATGGCCCCTGGACACCCTTTTATCTAAGTAATGAAGTCACTTCAGAGGTTCACCTTTCAGCCAAAGATTAGACAGACCCACAGAACAAATGAGACTAAAGAGGTACACCAGCCCAGAGGCAAGGACTAGAAGGCAGGAGTGGACAGGAAAACTGGTAATAGGGGACCCAAGGTCGAGAAGGGAGAGTGCTGACATGTTGGTAACCATTGTCATAAAACAACATGTGTACTAAATGTTTAATGAGAAGCTAGTTTGTTCTGTAAACCTTCATCTGAAGTACAATAAATATACACATATATATATGCACCTCAGACATACACACCTGGGTTCACATCTTGCTTCTTCTACCTAATATCACAGGAAACTCATTTAAACTCTGAGTCTCAGTTTCCTCAACAGTGTATTGAGAAAAGTAATGCCTATCTCATTGGATTGTCAAGAGAATTAAATAAACTAGTTTATGTAAAGTAGTTGGCACAGTGCCTAGCACATAGTTAGTGATTAACAAATGTGGTTGAAAACACAGAAATAGCAATGATAATGGCTTGGCTGAGTTCTGTCCATCAGAGGTCACCCTCACTTCAGAGCTGGACTAGCATTCATTACTGCCCAATAGCAAGTCCCTTCAGAGTAGTGCTTTCCGGTGGTCGGTGAGGGCCAGACTGAAAAAGTAACCAGGTAACAAGGGAGACGCTTAAAGTTTTTAGGAAAAGCTGTTATTCTCAGAATTATTCCCTACAGAAAAGGGGCACATATTGAGTTGACAGCTCACTTAGAAAACAGGAAAATAGTCAGGAAGGCCAGGGAGTTGAGATTTATCTATTAAAGCAATTAGAGAGATGGGCTGGTATCCCAGACAGAAAATGATGCAAGAAAAGCCAAACTTCAGAAGGACGAGTGTGGAGCTAGAGAATTCCAAACATGGAAGAAAAATTAATTATCAGGAAAGCAAGCCACTCCTCTACATGAGTGGAAGAGTGGGTCATTAAAAGGCTAAGGGGCAAGTTATATCTGCTGGACAGTAGCAGGTGGGTCCTGATATTCTGACTGGGATCAACTGGGCTCCATCCATCCCGGTTGTTATGAGAACAGTGTGACTGTACGCTGGCGTCTCAGGCACATTCTGACACACAGAGGAAAAGATCAACAAGTCTGGTAATTAGAAGGTCAATGCTGGGCTTGGAGAGAACATTTTCAATATGCTGGTGGGACTGGAAGTTATATTTATTACAAGAGATCAAAGAGTGAGAGCAAAATAAAACGTGAAGGGAACTAATAACGATCATCCTTTTAACAAAATTGAATAAAAAGAAACAGAAAAATAAGATGTTAGTCTTAGAGGCCAGCAGGGACAAGAATGAAAGACAGACACGTTTTCTTTTCTTTGGTGGTAGGCAGAATATTGCCACTTCCCTAAATTCCAATGTCCCAATTCTCAGAACCTGTGAATTTGTTACCTCGTATCATAAAAGAGACTTTGCACATGTGATTTTGGTTAAGGATCTTGAGCTGGGAAGATCATCCAGGCAGGCCCAATATGATGGCATGAATCCTTTAAAATGGAGAGCCTTCCCTGGCTAGATCAGAGCAATGTCACATTGCTGACTTTGAAGATGGTAGGATGGGGCCATAAACCAGGAAGGCAGGTAGTGTCTAGAAGCTGGAAAAGAGAAGGAAATTGATTCTCCCCTAGAACCTCCAAAAGGAATGCAATTTTGCCAATGCCATTTTTAGCCCAAACATCTGACCCCAGAACTGTAAGACAATAAATTTGTGTTGCTTTAAGCTACTACATTTATGGCAATTTGTTACAGCAGGAATAGGAAGCTAATACGCCACCTTACAAATAAACCTGTTGCCATAAGCCTTATCAAACTGCAATAATACATTGCAACAGAGTACTAAATCATATTTAATGGTATGGAATTAACTACACGTATACCCATTATTATTATTAATTATAATAAAATTCTAGCCATGAGAAGCATGAATACCTACTTATTATTAACGGGTTTCTTGAGAATGGAAATCTATTAGTCTTACATGCCTAAAAAGAGGGAAGTGGTAGTTCAGTGGGAGAATTCTTACCTTCCACGAGGGAGATCCAGGTTCAATTTATGGTCAATGCCCTTCATGTGCAGCAACCACTTACCTGTCAGTGGAGGCTTATATGTTGCTATGATAATGCTGAACAGGTTTTAGGAGCTCCAGCCTAAGACAGACTAGGTAGAAAGGCCTGGCAATCTACTTCCAAAAAATCAGCCAGTGAAAACCCTATTGATCATAACCATCTAATCCCTTTGTGCATGGGGTCACCAGGAGTCAAAGGGGGGCCAACTCAATGGCAGCTAACAACAACAAAATGACTAAAAAGTAACACAGTAAAGAAAAGGTAAAAAAGCATCTTTGAACTGAGGAAACATTGATTCTGAATCAGTTCACTCATCATTTATTCAGCACCTATTTGTTGTGTGCCTTCTCTGTGTCCTGCTCTATTGTAGGTTTGGGAGTAGAACAGAAAACAAGATGGACAAACGCCTTGTTCTTCAAGAGCTCACATTCTAGTGATGGACCGTACCAATAAAGATATAGCACAAAAAATTGTGTCACCTGATGGTAAGTACCTGGAAGAAAAATAAAATGGAATTTAGGGATATGAAGTGACAAAAGGGAATGCTAATATATAAAAGGTAGTCAGAGAAAGCCTCTGAAAGGTGACCTCAGAAATTTCATTTGAATAAAGGTAAGGAGTAAGCATACATGTATCTAGGGACATGTATCTGAGTAGACATGAAGCCATTGAAAGCAGGGTTTGAGCAGAGCTGTGTCATGATCCAAGTGAAATATTAAAAGAATCATTCTGGGTACTATGTTGAAAATAATTTGAGGAAGGCAACAAAAATACAACAGGGAATTCAGTTAGAACTGGAGATGAAGGTGACTTGGACTATAGTGGTAACCTTGGAGGAAGTGATTGAGTTCTGGAACTGACAAGTTTTGCTGATGAATTGGCTGTGGTTTATGAGAGAAAGAAAGGAGTCTACAATGACTCCAAAATTTGTGGTCTACGAACTAGAAAGTAGCATTGCCAACATGGGGGAGATCCTCACAAGATGGCTTATGGTCAGCCACCATTTGGCTCTAGGGAAACATTCCAAATCCACCTTGCCCAACTCTGGATGCAGTAACCACACCTGCTGTCCTTTCTCTTGGCTCAGCCTTTGTGGTCTGCTCCAGCCAGCCTCCTGACTTCAAACTTCTCCATTTTCTATATCCCACCAACTCCAAGAATGTAGTCAAGCTCTCTTGATTCCTCCCACATTCAGCTTGTGGAATAGGAGGGGAAGAAAAATAACATAGTTTTCTCCACTCCTGCAAATTCCTTTCAAGTTATTCTCTCCTAATAAATAAACACAAGGAGCCCTGGTAGCTCAATGGTTAAGAGGTTGGCTGTTAACTAAACGGGTGACAGTTTGAACTCACCAGAGGCTTTGCAGAAGAAATACCTGGTGATCTGCTTCCTTAAAAATTACAGCATAGGAAACCCTATGGGGCAGTTCTTTTCTGTCCTGTAGGGTTGCTATGAGTCAGAATCGACTGGACAGCACTTGACAACAACAATAAATAATGAGTCTCTGACTGCTGTTGGTGGTGACAGTCCCTAAAAAATTCAGATCCTGAAGAGTGTACAGGGTGTATCTAGTTCCTTTACTAAAAACACATGGGTGCTTATCCCCATCACCCTCATCTTTGAGGCTTTAACCAAAATTTAGAGGCAACAGGAAAAGTCCCTTTCCACACTATGCTAAATATATATGATATCATTAGCCAATAAAATGACAATTATAAATTAATGAAAAAGTGACTTATCCCTTGATATCAAAATAGAAAAATAAAAATAATTCATCTACAAAAGATACATTAATATATAATTACGCAAAAACTATATGAAAAAATGTTGACCTTACTAGAAATGAAAGGAATACACATTAAACAAGATAACATCTGCCTATCAAATTGTTAGTAAAGGAATCATCCTATTACTGTTGTATGCAAGGGGGGAACTCCCAGGGTGTCTATTAATTAGAACAAATTTACAGATTCTAAAAAGGGTTTTTAAAAAAATAACTAAAGAATGGCAAAATGCTCATAGGAATTTTTATAGCAGTATTATACGTAAAAGTAAATATTTGGAAGCAATATGAAGTCCAATACTAGAAGACTGGTTAAATCAATTATGGAATACACACATAAAGGAACAGGACTATATAGTAAAATAATTTAAAACATATATATGACATGGAAAGATAGTCATAGTTCATTGCTAAGTAATAAAAAGCATGTTGCAAAATAATCATAATGTGTTCACATATTTGCTGTACATAAATAGATTATAGAATTAGTATCAATGTACGTGCACACTAGGATTAGCATCACCATTGTTATTAGGTACCTTCAAGTCAATTTTGACTCATAATAAAATTATTTCCTTTATTTTCTAAATTTTTCCATAATGAGTATGAATTTTGTTGATTAGAAAAACAGCAATAAAAGCTATACAAATGTTGTTCGCAGAAGATTTATACTGACTGAAGAAAATGGTTGTGGTATAATGTTGAATGTAAAAGGAGGAATAAAAATGACACATACAGAATGATTGCGAGTAAAAATTTAAGTAGAGAAAGATTATAAAGAAACGCACTAAAAAACTCACAATGGTGATCTCTGGATTTTTTTTTTTTTTTTCTTTTATGTTTTATAAATTTCCTGCATTAAGTATATATTATCTTTATCACCAAAAAAAGTCACTTGAAAACATTTTATTGTTTGTATTGTTCTATGTATCTCTGTAGCTGGATTGATTTGCAGACTTAAAGCTGCGATGAGAGCTGATTTTTGCTGTTTGTTCTCCTTTTTACATCCCACATTGCTATATCATGAAAAGACTTGCAGATGATTGATTTCCCACTTTGTCTTTACTCCAAGCCCACATTCTTATCTTCAATCCAGCCCTTGTTGCTACTGTGTTTCTGTCTCCTCTATTTCACCCTGGCATGGTTGTTCTGAAATATGATTCGTTATTCTGAAATATGATCATTAATCACAACAGAGAAAAAGCTGTGCAGGTAGTAGAAAAATCTGGACTTTTATAATGCATTGTCTAATATTGATATCCACAAGGGGATTTCTATGTGGAAAGGATATCATCTGACAAACGAGGTAAAGATGAGGTCTCTGACATCCTGAATTAAAAAAACAGGAACTGTAACTATTAAATCCCAGCAGGAGGGAGATATAGCTCTGAGTCACCAAACTAGATTAGGTCCTCAAGGAAATCTGTAAAATTAAGTCTATAAAAGCTAGCCCAGCTGGTTAATTAGCACACTGTACAGCAGATTATGTTTTATAGTTTGATTTTTATATTCTAGGCTACAGCCTAATAACTCAAGCCAATTACATTACCAAGGACTTGATGACTTCTTTTCTTTCTCGTACAAGCTCACTACCAATTGCTAAACTTGCATTTATATACCGTTAGGGCCATTTTTGTTATACGCGTGATTTCTCAGACCTCCATGTTAAAGCATCAGCAGACAGTGGAATGCTTCCAGAATTGCTAACACACTTAATGTTATGCTCAGACCCCAGCTAGTGCCAGCCAAAGGAAATGATTCATTTATTAAGGTTGTAATTACAGGCTATGAAACAGCTGGTTATGGGCTCGTTCTACATTCTAACATCTGTTAGTATAAGCAGAGTAAGGCATTGACTCATTCTTTTAAGTATCCTCTTCCAGATGAGAAAAACGTTATAGTTCAGAGAGCTTAGGGTGTTCAGTGAGCACAATCAACAAGAGATCAAATAGTGGGGAACGACGGTGACCAAGACAGGAACTTGAGCAGGACCATACATTGAAGATCTTGTGACATTTTTCTTAATCAACCAAAAACCCACATCATGCATGCCATTCTAGAATAGGCTCTACTCCCAACAGTTCCACAACTGATGACGATGTTGTTTTTACTGTTAGGTGCCATCAGGTTGGTTCCAACTCAAAGCAACCTTATGTGTAACAGAATGAAACACTGTCTGGTCCTACACCATTCTCATAATGGTAGATACGTTTGAGCCCATTGTTGCAGCCACTGTGTCAATTCATCTCATTAAGGCTCTTCCTTCTTTTTGCTGACCCTCCACTTTATCAATGATAATGATGATGCTCTCTAATTGATTTCATTCTCCTGTCCCATTTCATTATAGAAACTTTTTTGTACTTTACTTTACATTATTCATATTCTCTGTCTTGCACATACACCCACACATACACAAAGACAAATGTCGCATTTTTTCCAGTCTATGCTCTGTATTTTTCCATTTTCATGTATTTTCCCATGCTTTTTCATTGGCTTGAAATGCATCCTTCACCCTGACACCTCCTCCTGTCAGAATCTTATTCATCCTTTAACTCAAAACCCAAGCAATCCTTTTTCATGAACACTTGCCTACTTGTTTCCAACTGGATGTGTGAGTCAGTATAATGTAGTGGACAAGAAAGTATGTTTGTTGGACCCAGACTGTCTAAATTCAAATTTCAGTGTAGCCACTTACTAATTGTATGACCTTAAATTAAGTATTTAACCATTCTCTGCCTCATTTTTTCCTCTATAAATTAAAGGTGACAATAGTATATCTACATCACAGGATTGTTATTGTTGTTATTCTTAGGTACTATCGAGTCAGTTCCCATTCATAGCAACCCTGTGTACTACAGAATGAAACACTGCTTGGTCCTGCGCCATGCTCACAATCTTTGTTATGCTTGAGCCCACTGTTGGCAGCCACCATGTCAATCCATCTCGCTGAGGGTCTTCCTCTTTTTCGCTGACCCTGTACTTTACCAAGTATGATGTCCTTCTCCAGGGACTAATCTCTCCTGACAACATGTCCAAAGTATGTAAGACGTAGTCTCGCCATCCTTGCTTCTAAGGAGCATTCTGGTTGTACTTCTTCCAAGACAGATTTGTTCGTTCTTTTGGTAGTCCATGGTATATTCAATACTCTTCGACAACATCACAATTCAAAGGCATCAATACTTCTTGAGCCTTCCTTATTCATTGTCCAGCTTTTGCATGCATATGATGTGATTGAAAAATCATGGCTTGAGTCAGGCACACCTTAGTCTTCAAGGTGACATCTTTGCTTTTCAACACTTTAAAGAGGTCTTTTGCAGCAGATTTGCCCAATGCAACGTGTCTTTTGATTTCTTGACTGCTGCTTCCATGGGTATTGATTGTGGATCCAAGCAAAATGAAATGCTTTACAACTTCAATCTTTTCTCCATTTATCATGATGTTGTTTATTGGTCCAGCTGTGAGAACTTTTGTTTTCTATATGTTGAGGTGTAATCCATACTGAAGGCTGTGGTATTTGATCTCTATCAGTAAGTGCTTCAAGTCCTCTTCATTTTCAGCAAGCAAGGTTGTGTCATCTGCATAACGCAAGTTGCTAATGAGTCTTCCTCTAATCCTGATGCCCCGTTCTTCTTCATATAGTCCAGCTGTTCGGATTATTTGCTCAGCATACAGACTGAATAGGTATCTGAAAGGATACAACCCTGATGCATACATTTCCTGACTTTAAACCACGCAGTTTCTCCTTGTTCTGTTCGAATAACTGCCTCTTGATCTACGTACAGGTTCCTCACGAGCACAATTAAATGTTCTGGAAGTTGCATTCTTCGCAATGTTATCCATAATTTGTTATGATCCACAGAGTTAAATGCCTTTGCATAGTCAGTAAAACACAGGTAAACATCTTTCTGGTATTCTCTGCTTTCAGCCAGGATCCATCTAACATCAGCAATGATACCCCTGGTTTCACGTCCTCTTCTGAATCCAGCCTGAATTTCTGGCAGTTCCCTATCGACACACTGCTGCAGCTGCTTTTGAATGATCTTCAGCAAAATTTTACTTGCCTGTGATATTGATACTATTCAGTAATTTCCACATTTGCTTGTATCACCTTTTGTGGGAATAGGCATAAATATGGATCTCTTCCAGTCAGTTGGCCAGGTAGCTGTCTTCCAAATTTCTTGGCATGGACAAGTGAGCATTTCCAGTGCTGCATCCATTTGTTGAAACATCTCATCTGATATTCCATCAATTCCGGGAGCCTTGTTTTTCCCCAATGCCTTCAGTGCAGCTTGGACTTCTTCCTTCAGTATCATCAGTTCCTGATCATATGCTACCTCTTGAAATGGTTGAACTTCAACCAATTCTTTTTGGTATAATGACTCTGTGTATTTATTCCATCTTCTTTTGATGCTTCCTGCATCATTTAATATTTTCCCACAGGATTGTTATGAGGATGTAATTAGTTAACACACTTAAAAGCACCTTGAATTATGCCCAACATACAGTATTGGGGAGAATACTTATTTCTTACACATGATACTTCCTTCTATGTAGACATAGGATACTCCTAGCCTCTCCCAAACTCTATCTATTTCACCAGAGAAGATTGGTTTAATTTTATTGGTGAACTTGGGAAGAACAAACAGGGCATCTCATCTCCTCTCTTCTTGAGAGTAAGGTTTCACCTGGACACACTCTTGCCAAGTAGGAGGAAGGTTCCTGTCCATCGTTAGGTCTTCCAATTCAGCCTATCTCATTTGAAGAAGTGATTCTTGGCATCCATTTACTCTTTTTCTTATTTTTAATTTGATCAGAGCTCAGGTTAGAAGTAGAGCAGGAGAGGAAGGGAAAGGTGCTGTTATTATTGGGCCCTTTTGAAGATCCAAGAACAAAATTAGTGGCCACTGAGTTGATACCGACTCGTGGTAACCCCATGTGTGTAGAATAGAACTGTGCTCCATAGGGTTTTCAATAGACTGCCAAACCTTTCTTCTGAGGTGCTTCTGGGTAGACTCGAACCAACAACTTTTCAGATAGCAGCCAAACATGTTAACTGCTTGTACCATACAAGTACATAGTCAGCACTTAATACATTTTAGCTAATACTGCTAGATGTGAGATGAGACCACACTTGGAAACTTAACCTTTATATCAAAGATAAGTATTATGAATAAATACTGCAGATTCATATCTTATTAAGGAAAGTCTTACTTGGTGATGATGTATTGGTGATAGTATGGTCAGTGGGAAGGGTACTCAATCAGAGTAAGAAAAGCTAGGTTCAAAGCTACTTGTCACACCAACAGGTGGCCTGACTTTTGAACACTTGGGTAAGTCTTGTCAAAAGGAAAAATCTGATCAAGTGGCCAATTAGAATAAAAGGATTTATTGAGCAAGAAAAATGTTTTGAAGCAGGGAACACCCAAACTGAGAGCCTCCAGTTTACACAATTACAATGTTTTTTTAAAGCGTTAGGTAAGTATCTTGCCCTTTGCTTTGATTGGTTAATCACATCTAATTGTCCTTTTGTGTTGGGCACTGAATGGTAAACTGGTTTATCTTAATTGAATAAGTGTTGTCAACATATGCTCTTAATTCATGATAATTCATGTTGATAAGTAAAAGTTGCTTAAGTTTCTATTCTTTTTCTTGTAAATGGCCTTACGCATCAATTCTTCTTCGATATTCCTTATTCATTGTTCAGCTTATGTACAAAATCAAGGTATCAGTAGGGCCATGCTCTCTCTGAAGTCTCCAGGGGATGATCTTTCCTTCTTGCTCCCAGCTTCTGGTAGCCTCAGACGTTCCTTGCTTTGTTGCAGCATAATTCCAATGTCTGCCTTGTCGTCACACTGCTGGCACCCTTGTGTGTCTGTATCTCTGTATCTCTTCTCATTTTATAAGGGTACCAGTCACATTGGATTAGGGTCCACCCTATTTCAGTATGAACTCATGTTAATTTAACTCATTACATCTTCAAAATCTTTATTTCCATCAAGGTCCATTCACGGGTACTGGGAATTAGGACTTCAACATAACTTTTGGGGGGACACAATTCAACCCATAACAGAGATAATAAGTAGGATCAACTGCGAGAATGGAATAATACTTATAATCCTTAAAACAGCAATTGGCAGATAGTAAGTACTCAATCCATGCAAGCTAGTTTTATTAGTTTCTACACACAAAACTATTTCTACTCAAAGTACTATTTGTGGAGAAAATATTTAAAGCCCAAAATCACATTAAAAAATAAATAAATCACACTTTTTCTGACGATATCCTCCAAATTGCGTTAATAAAAGAAATTCAATATTCCATTCAAGAGTGGCCTGCTTAAACCATAGATATTCATCTTTATGTTCCTGAAACAAAATTATAATTTGGTTCATTCTGGATGATTTAGACTATGTATGATTCCTTTTATTATCTGGTCATTCTCTGTTAATCCTGTAGTTAGTTGATATTCCATTGCCACAAGTGCTTTCTGTCACATTTATAGGGTATAATCTTTCAGAAGATATTTAATACATACAAAATTTCCAACTCTTGACATTAATCACACAGTAGGAGGTACAATGATTGGAATGAATCAGATTTAGGTAAAAATTAGTAATAATTACCAGTGTTATACAAATGGAAGAATCTTACTGCTGCTTAAGGTGATATGTGATAAGCATGAATAAAAAATTAATGCTAAGGATTGGATTTCGATCTGAATAAAATATTTTGAGGATGCTAAAGCAAGGG
The DNA here is from genome assembly GCA_030035585.1 of Dugong dugon. NCBI lineage: Eukaryota > Metazoa > Chordata > Mammalia > Sirenia > Dugongidae > Dugong > Dugong dugon. The sequence goes on along the minus strand of CM057460.1, from coordinate 104,932,732 downwards.
CCAGAATTTTGAGACTTTCATTTCAGATTGTTTCATGAAAAAAGCATAATTGAGAGCTTGTTCTTTGAAGGCTTGAATTACTTTGAACAGTGAATTACCTCATCTTTTAGGATCAATAAACCACTTCAAGCTTTAGAACTAGGTTCCTCTTTCAAGACGTGAATATAATGAGATGACACAGCAAATTGCCTAAGGAAGAAGATAACACTAAGAAAAGGAAAGTCATACCAACTCGATGTCAATATCACTAGCATTAGCTAGAGCCAAAAAGAGGCACCATGGCAACTTGGCAGGTTTATCCAGTAAGTGGATTCTTATGTATTCCGACCTATGGAGAGTTCTACTGCAGGAGGACAAAAGGAAAAGTATAAAGGGTGAAGGTTTGGGATGTGTGTTATTATTTATACACTCTGGAAAAGATATTTTCTACCAATATCTGATGAATATTTGCTAAATTTCTAGATTTCATGTCAGTGCTTGTTTCCGCAAATTTCATGCTTTGTTTTGTCACTTACTGTAATAGAGTGGGAACCCTGGTGGCACAGGGGTAAAAAGCTCAGCTGCTAACCAAAAGGTGGGCAGTTTGAATCCACCAGCCGCTCTTTGGAAACTTTATGGGGCAGTTCTATTCTGTCCTATAGGGTCGCTATGAGTCGGAATTGACTCAATGGCAACCAATTTGGTTCTTTGGTGGGGTAGTAGAGTAAGCATAAAAACTCAGGTGTTATTCTATTGTTTAGTTGAAGTTAGGGCCAGTACTGAAATAAGGAACTCATAAATCAGTTTTCCTTAACAGAAAACTGTCTATTTGCAGATGCACATCTCAGTAATGTGGCAAAGCTTTCCAATACTTTGTAATAACTTTTTCCTTACAGTATAACTGAACAATTAATCAGTTGAGAAACAGACAACTTGACTGTGTCTTTAAAGTCTTAAGATTACCCCTGCTAGTGAGGCCAAATGAATGGAACTGAACTATTTCATCTGCCTCTTTGCCGTATCCAACTAGGCAGAGTAGCTGGGTAGGCAATATTGCTCTGTGAAAGAGTCTTTGCCCTTCTTTATATGCACTGCGTGTATCAGTGAGGACAAAAAGGAGATTTGGGCAAGACAGGTGGAGGTACAAAGAAGTACTCTAAAATTGCATCATACTTCCTAGCCACTACTAAATCAAACCTATGTGTAAGACTATCCAATCAGTTATACCTCTGCCCGTTATGTTCCTGGTGATTTAGGATGCACGTTGAATCAATGGAGTCCTGGTCACACAGTGGTTAAGCATTCGGCTGCTAACCAAAAGGTCAGCAGTTTGAATCCACCAACCACTCCTTGGAAATACTATGGGACAGTTCTAGTCTGTTCCGTAAGGTCGCTATGAGTCAGAATCAACTCGATGGCCACTGGTTTGGTTGGTTTAGAGTTGAATCAGTCAGGGAAAATTGGTTCCTTACTGGGCTTCAGATTAGGAATCAGATATTTGTTAAGGACTACCCAGATTTAAGTGCATTCTTCCTTTGTCCTTATGGCAGCAGTTCATTTTTAAATGACTTAACTGATGGGGCACACCTGTACTACTCTTTTCTTCATCACTCATTTTCTGCAGGGTGAAAACTAGGCTCATCACTACTGCAATCAGCAAGTAAAAATCCCTTCAACAGAACTCTGTTACAAACCTTAGAGTTACCCTTATGGTGGGCCCCCCATTTTTTAATACTCAAAAAGTCCACAATGATTACCATGTATTACATCAGTATCTATGTACCAATCTGTAAGTAGTACCTCTAATGAAAACAGAGAAAAAGGGTTATAGCCTAACAATCAATATTAACATTAATGTTTCTACAGTTTAAAGTAATAAGAGTTACCATCAAGTTCACAAATCAGCCTCTGGTGTCCAGATAATAACAAGTGGTCCATCTTTTCCTCCTTGGTTTAAGGTCCTGACACAAAAGCAATTCGGTTCCTCCAGTGTGCTCATCCCGCAGAGCTGGCTGTCATTAGTTGCCAAAGTAACCCCCCAGAACGTCTGTGCAGGGATTTTTCACCCGACTGAGCCCAGGTGGCACAGTGGTTAAGAGTCACAGCTGCTAATAAAAAGGTCATCAGTTCGAATCCACTAGCTGCTCCTTGGAAACCTTATGGGACAGTTCTACTCTGTCTTATAGGGTGGCTATGAGTCAGAATTGACTCAACGGCAATGGGTTTGATTTGATTTAGTTTACCAACATAGTACAGTCCAGTAGGAACCAAAGACTATTGAGCACCAAGTCCACCCAGGCCCTCAGTGCAGGGAATTAACACAGACAGAGCAAGGTATACCTAGTTGAAAACGGAAAACCATTTATAAGGTTCTGGCCAATTTCTCTCTAAATCATTACCTGATATTGATTTAATAGAGGAGAAGTTTGCATTAAACCTACTTGACAAGGTGGAATTATTGCTTATTTTGTAACCTGAAATAATGACCAAATGGTTTCTTTAAGACACCTGTCTATTAGAGACAGATGAGAAAGAGAGAGAGACATGATGTTCTTTTGTCACGAATAACTGTGGCATGCCATATCACCAATCTTCCCTTGATTAGAGCCATAGAATAGAAAGGGAGCAATGGTGGGAATGCCCCATTAACCATGAAAGGAATGGAAGTGCTCTTTTCTGAGGACGTAATGAAGATAAAGTGAGAATTCCTCGATGCTGTTAGAAAAAAAGAGAACCAGCTGCATTGCTTTTTAACTCCTTTCCTGATATAATCATGTAGGATGGTCATTCACTAAATTTTAAAACACTGTAATTATCTAGATTAATTTATCTGAGAAGATATTAGCCTGCCTAGTTAGTTAAAAAGAATTCAGAGATGGTCTTTCCTAACATGCCAGCTTTTTGTCATAGAAAGTGTTTATTGTTTCCATTATATTAAAGGTTTTAGTTAACTGATCAAGTCTAAGTGGAAAGAATCAGGATCTCTTATATAAGAATTAAAAAATGGATCCCAAAGAAACACACTGACAATGTAACAAGGTCTCTTCCCTAAAAGTGAATACCAACAAGAAGGAAAATAAAAAAAATAAAAAAATAAAAAAACTCCCTTGGAGAAATACAAAAGCTTGGAGTTGATTTTTTTGAGATAATGATGAACCATACAAGCAGCCTAAACTTAAAAACAATAAAAGCCCACACAGGTTTTTCTCAACAGTATCTAGCATTAGGAAAACAAAATTTGGAGCACACAATTTTAGTTTTAGTATTGAACATAATAACTCTTTCATAACAGTTGTACATGTTACCACTCAATTTCCAGAAAAACCATCTCAGGATTTATGACATCTAATTATAGGTACTAGGAGCTCTGGTAGCACAGTGGTTAAGTACTTGGCTGCTAACCGATAGGCTGGCGGTTTGAATCCACTAGCCACTCTGCAGGAGAAAGATGTGGCAGTCTGCTTCCTTAAAAATTTACAACCTTGGAAACCCTATGCAACAGTTCCACTCTGTCCTATAGGGTCGCTAATGAGCCGGAATCGATTCCACGGCAACGGGTTTGGTTTTTGTTTTGATACTTATAGGTAAGAAGAAAGGACTGGTAATCTACTTCCAAAAATAGGTCAATGAAAACCCTATGGATCACAACTGTCCAATATAAAACCAATCATGGGGATGGCCCAAGACTGGGCAGCTTTTTGTTCCATTGTGCCTAGAGTCTCACCCAGCGCTGACTCTATGGCACCTAACAATATTAAGTAACAATGAATAAGTTGTCTGTTAAGTAGTTGGTTAATGGGAAAGGTCTTGGATCACTTTTAAAAAATTTTATTTGTTTATTCTTGTTCTAAGTTGTGCTTTATCTTTAGATAATAGTTATGGCACTACTAATTGAAGCACTATTTTTGTTTAACATAAATATTCTATTATTACTGAAAAAGCCATTATTAAGTAGAAAAGCATAATATTCTTGTAGGTCAGTTTAGCAATTACTGTTTTTTTCTCATCTGCCAAACGACACAAATGTTCCCACTGGTCTTCAGCTATTGAACTTATTTTATTTCAGGTGCCAGAAAATTCTGTTCTGTTTTAAGACTTCTATTTAAATTCCCAGGTTCCCAGGATATATGTTATAAAATAAATGTACAGGTCATTTCAATGGAATCTAAGGGAAAATGAATGAAATTTTAGAATTGAGAGAACACGTTACAGATTTTAAGTATTTCCGTTGGATCATCACCTCCAGTGGACTCAGAAGACACCAGTATTTGTTTTATTTTGAGCATTAAAAAAAGGTAGAATTGATTCCATTATATAAAATAATAATAAAACCGTTCTGTATAAGTGAAATTCTTGATTTATTATTTGTTTGTTTCAGTATGTAAAATTTTAGTTAGGGAATTCAGGGGCCAATTTATCTCAAAGCCCATTTGCCCTACCCTACTCTGGTAAGCACTCAGTCTTCACCAGTATTTGCTTCTCCTCTACTCCTGGGCACTTGCTATGACTACACTTCCCAGAAGTACTGTAGTTGGACATAGTCATGTGATTTTCTTTGGCTGATGGAATGTGAATAGAAGTGACAACTGTCTTTTCCACGTAGAAGCATTTGACAGTACTTAAATCTCCAGATTTCTATTCCCTTTGACATTGTGACTCAAAACACTCCCAATGGTGAAGTTTCCAACAGCTGGAATCCCAGAGAGAGGATGATGTAAAGCAGAACTTTGACATATGAAATGCAGTTGTTGTTTGAAGCTCCAGAAATTTGAGGGTTGTTTTTACTACAACATAATCTAGTGTATTGTAATTGATACAAGTACTAAAAGTGAAATTCTCTTTGCTCCTTTGGAAATAGTGACAATATTCAATGAATAACAATTGTAAGGAAATCATTGTGCATGTCTATCTTTAAAATAGATTGCAGTATTCTCAATTAATAAAATTTATGGTTGCAACTTATTACATACTTATTACATGCCAGCCATTGTTCTAAAACACTTTATGTATATATCACTTAATATTTGCAATAATGAATATTTTGATTTCGTACATTAGGGAACTGCCCAAGCCAAGCCTGTTTGTTGCCATCTAGTCGATTCCGACTCATAACAACCCTGTAGGACAGAGCAGAACTTCCCCATGCAGTTTCCAAGGAGCAGCTAGTGAGATTCAGATAATTTAAATGAAATGCCCAAGTGCACACACATAGTAAGTAGTGAGGCTGGGATGAGAACTTCAATTTGTCTGAGGTGGAAGTCTTGTCTTTAAACACCATGATGCATCCTGAACGTTAAAAAACAAAAAAAGACAAATGAATATAAAAGCATCTCCATAAATAAGAGGCTCGACTCCAAAAATAAATGATTAAGCACTGAGAGTTGCCCACATCTAAAGTTTTCAGATCAGCTCACAGCTTGTATCCTCAAAAGGGTCTTGTAACAGAGATTCGGTACACTATTATGGAGCAAAATTCAGCATTTCTATAAATCAGCATTTCTATATCTATGCATGTTCTATTTAGATAAATTTAACCAAATTTTCTCAACTGGTTTTGTAAGATAATTAAGCCCTAATGCCCTAAGGCAACCACTGTATGTAACGAATTAAATTCTCTGCTACGCATCTAAAATGGTATTAGTTATATAACATCCTTGGGGGAATTGAGAAAATAGTCACTGAAATAATTTTCTGTGGTTCAGATGAAGAATCTATCATGAGACAGAGTACACTCCAAAATTACAGTACCCAAGTCAGAACTCCCTGACCCACACAGTGAGACTAATGTTTCTAGACTGAACTCAGTAAAATGTCAAAATCATGGAGAAATTAAGGATAAAGTGTAGTACAGTTCTATATCTAACATAAGATATAGTTCTTCCTTTAGTCAAAATTATTTGCTATTCCTACTCAACTGCTTTTACAAGTAGGAAAATGAAAGAATGTGAATAAGAGACTGATTCTAATAAGAAACTTAAATTGTCTTCCAAACTGTAGTCCTAGATGCTACAGTCAGTCAGAAAGTTCCCTGGAGGAAAGACTCTGGAATTGACAATAAACGACTGAGCACCCACTATAGGTCAGATACTTCACTATTCTTATTTCTAATTCTCACAACCTCATGAGGTAGATATCTATTCCAAAACTTTAACCATTTAAATTTTTTTTAAGACTAAAGCTTCCTTAATATTTAAAAATATATTTAAAAATATATTTCCATTCTCTTGGGGAAAAGTGGAAATTATATATTATGGCTGTTAACTATTATTCTTAGGTATACCTTTCTCAAAGGACAAATTTTTCATTATTGTAACAAATGGAATGTTAATACTTTTAATATTCCTGTGAGAAACCTCTGTTAAAAAATTGTCAGGTTTTTAAAAAATACTACTACACAGAGAGAGAGAGAGGTTGTAATTGGAGGCTACCACACCATTGCCATCAAAATTGGGCAAGAGGCAAAGCTGGTTTAAAGCTATCTTAAAGGAACTTGGCTCAGTAAGGCAGCCTGAGGAGGCAATGGGCCCCCTACGTAATAGTCCGAGTGAATATATATCACAAGGAACTGGAGGCTGAGGTAGGAGTCATAAATGGCCACCCTTTATAGACAATAAGTAGATAAGAATTTTGGCACTTTTATTGAAATGTCATAAAAATAATGGATTCATTTGGGGATAATTGACATCTGTATGATAACAAATGATGTAACTCTTTAACATCTGTCAGAAAAGTTTTTTATTACCTCCTCTATATAGGGTTGCTATGAGTTGGAACCGACTCAATGGCAACGGGGTTTTTGTTTTTTTTTTTAAATAGAAGCTTCACACCACTTTAATTAAATTTGAATCTAGGAATCTCATAATTTGGGTAACTAATTTAAATAGTATATATTTTAAAAAATATATTTCCTAGATATGTGTTGCTGGTTTTAGGAATGCACTGTTTTTTATATATTGATCTTAAAACTAGTACCTCTGAAAAAACTCTCTTATTAATGCTAGTAATTTGTAGATTCCCTTGTCTTTTCTATGTAAACAGTATCTTCAGCATATAATGAGCGTCTTGAGTCTACCTTTCTGATCCTCTGCTTTTTATATATTTTTCTTGTCTTAGCACACTGACTAGGACCTCTAATAATGAACAGAAGCAGTGACAGCAGATACACAAGTTTCATTTCTGATTTACAGAAAATGCACCTATCATTTCACTGTCAGTTATGTGTATTGCTGTGGGTTTTAGTAGATAACCTTTATCAAATTAAGGAGATTCCCTTCTATTTCTAGTATTCTAAGAGGATTTATTGTTGTCTAATCTTTGTTTTTTTTTTTTTTTTTGGTACAGTGACTCTGCGTATTCCTTCCATCTTTTGATGCTTCCTGCATCGTTCAGTATTTTACTGATAGAATCCTTCACTATTACAACTTGAGGTTTGAATTTTTCTTCACTTCTTTCAGCTTGATAAATGTCAAGCATGTTCTTCCCTTTGAGTTTTCTAACTCCAGGTCTTTGCACATGTCATTATAATACTTTACTTTGTCTTCTCAAGCTGCCCTTTGAAATCTTCCATTCTGCTCTCTTACTCCATCATTTCTTCTGGTAGCTTTAGCTACTTTACTTTCAAGAGCAAGTTTCAGAGTCTCTTCTGACATCCATTTTGGTCTTTTCTTTCTTTCGTGTATTTTAATGACCTCTTGCTTTCTTCATGTATATTGTCCCTTATGTCATTCCACAACTCTTCTGGTCTTTGATATCTGTATGCAAACCAATAATCTGAGAAGCTGGACTATACGAAGAAGAGTGAGGCATCAGGATTACAGGAAGACTCATTAACAACCTGTGTTATGCAGATGACACAACCTTGCTTGCTGAAACTAAAGAGGACTTGAAGCACTTACTGATGAAGATCAAAGACCACAGCATCAATATGGATTACACCTCAACATAAAGAAAACAAAAATCCTTATATCCTAGAGAAATAAGAGCCATCACATGAATAGACATATGCACACCCAGGTTCACTGCAGCATTGTTGACAATAGCAAAAAGATGGAAACAACCTAGATGCCCATCAACAGATGAATGGATAAACAAACTATGGTACATGCACACAATGGAGTACTATGCAATGATAAAGAACAGTGATCAATCTGCGAAGCATCTCACAACACGGATGAATCTGGAGGGCATTATGATGAGTGAAATAAGTCAACTACAAAAGGACAAATATTGTGTGAGACCACTACTACAAAAACTCATGAAAAGGTTTACACACAAAAAGAAACAATCTTTGATGGTTACGAGGGAGGGGAGGGGTGGAAAAACACTAAATAGACAATAGATAAGTGGTTAAAAAAAAAAAAGTCCTCACAACTGGAGCAATAAGCAACATCATGATAAATGGAGAAAAAGTTGAAATTGTCAAGGATTTCATTTTACTTGGATCCACCATCAACAGCCATGGAAGCAGCAGTCAAGAAGTCAAAGGACACATTGCTTTGGGCAAATCTGCTGCAAAAGATCTCTTTAAAGTGTTAAAAAGCAAAGATGTCACTTTAAGGACTAAGGTGCTCCTGACCCAAGTCATGGTGTTTCCAATCGCCTCATATGCACGCAAAAGCTGGGCAATGAATAAGGAAGAAGAATTGACACCTTTGAATTGAGGTGTTGATGAAGAATATTGAATATAACGTGGACTATCAAAAGAATGATCAAATCTGCTTGCGGCAACATGGTGCTCTAGGCAGAAGCACCATGCCATCCCTCCACAGCAAACATCCAAAAAACTAAGCCAAACAGAGAAAACAGCAATCCTGAAATCCTAAACATCAAATGAAGAGATAAAGACCTCAGCCAAGTACCAAATGGAATAAGAAATTGATGGAGAACAGAGAGCGAGGAGACATACATGGAGAGGTCTCCTATCAGCTAATGCAGCATGGATCTGCCATCTTGGACTCCTATCAGAGACCAGCAAATAGGGGGTACGAGAAAGCAGCTTCACAGAGCTTCCAGCAGGAGTCAGAACAACTGGTAAACAGTGATATACGCTTTCCCACCCCCCACCCTTCTACACCCCCACTCGGCCTCCTCTGCTTCCCATGGTCACAATCTCTTGACTGGGAAGCACCGGCTGCTTAGGTTCCACCCGCCCACACTGGCCGACTCCCTGAGTGCCATTTGTTGGCTGCTGGTGTTGTTTTTTTCCACTTCTTTTGATTTCCTCCTTACCTCTCACCACCTCCCCCGCCTTTCGCTCAAATACCTGGCTCCGTGTGCCATCTTTGCTTCTACCTGAGGGGCTGTGGAGCTGTGTTTGAGTGTGGAACTGCTTCCTGGTCTGTGCTGCCATGCTGGTGGGATCCCAGGGCTTTTGTTTGTTTTCAATTGTTTGTTTGTTTTCTTTCTCTTTTCTGGAGTTGGGAGCTGTTTCTGGCCGGGTGGTGCTGTGCAGCTTGGGACCTACCCCTCTCAGCTTATGCAGACACGCCGAGAGATCCCTGAAGGCATTTCTTTTTTCCTGGTTTTTTTTTTCTTTTTTCTGTTTTTTTGTGGGGTTTTCTTGATCTTTTTTTTTTTAATTTGTTTTGTTTCCTTTCCCCTCTTTTTGACTTTCTTCATTACTCAGTTTCTCATCTCTCTATACCTTCCTTCTCTTCCTGTCCCCTGGATTCCTGGCACTGAATACCTCTACACCTCCTAGCCAGGCTGTACTTCAATACCTGGGAACAACTTCCCGAGACCTCGTAGTCTCACCGGTGGGCTCCCTGGGAGCTTTGTTGTTCTTTTATCTTTCTATTTTTTATTTATTCATTCTTTTCTTTTCTTTTCCTTCTTCTTCCCCTTTTTGTTTTTCTCCTTTTCATAGTCTCTTATCTCTCCACTCCAACGGCAAGCTCCCCTAGCACTCTTTTTTGTTTGTTTGTATGTTTTTGGCTCCTGTTCATCTCTCCTCTCTCCCATACCCATCTTAGCTCCACACATCACAATATCCCCCCTACATCCTGCCTACCTGAACCGTGCGCTTAACATCACACACCAAACAGCACAGGTATGGGCCACTGGAACCTGCCCTGCATGGATTACCGACCCGCCCTGGTGGCTGTAGTAAGTGCCACAAACAACCCATCCAAGAAACTCCTCTTCAGCTAGAACTGCCCTGCTATACCATATCTGAGTGATTGATCCTGCCAATCGGAGAAGGAGACGAAAAGTATCGTGCCCACAGACGAGCAAACAACAAAGAACACACAGCCCGCCTGCTCAGACATAGCCAAATTAAAAAATTTTAAAAAATGACAAACAATTCTACAACCAATAAATGAGAAAAATAACTGCTGAATGCCCCAGAGACAGCAGACAATAGCAAAACATTTACAAAAACAGGACAGGATGGTTCCAGTAGGTGTCCAAAATAAAACACCAGATGACTTTCCAGTAGAAGAAAAGGAACTAGAACTACCTGATAGGGAATTCAAATCTCTAATACTCAGAATTATCCAAGAGTTGAAGCAAAAAGCAGACAAAATGAGGAAAAAAATAGACAAATTCATGGAAAATATAGACAAAAAAATGGAAGAATTCAGGAAAATATTGCAGGAAAAAAATGCCAAAATAAATTCACAACTAGAAATTATACAAAAATAACAATTAGAAATCCAAAAGATAAACAACAAGATTTCAGAAATAGACAGTGTCATAGAAGGGCTGAGGAGCAGATTTGAAATGGTGGAAGACAGGATCAGTGGAATTGAACACAAACACTTGGATACAACTCTGAGTAAAAATCAGAAAAAAGAAGGTAGAAAAATGAAGATACCCTGAGAATTATGTGGGATACAATCAAAAGCAAAAATCTGCAAGTGATCAGAGTTCCAGAACAGGGGAAGAAAACAAAAGACACAGAGAGGATCACTGAAGAATTGCTGACAGAAAATTTCCCCAATATCATGAAAGATGAAAAGATGACCATCTAAGAAGCTCAAAGAACCCCATATAGGATAGACCCCAAAAGAAAATCACCAAGGCATATCATAATCACACTAGCTAAAAACAAAGACAAACAAAGAATCCTGAGAGCTGCTCAAGAAAAACAAAAAGTCACATACAGAGGAGAAACAATAAGACAAAGCTCAGATTGTTCGGCAGAAACCATGCAGGCAAGAAGGCAATGGGATGACATACATAAAACCTTGAAAGAAAAAAATTGCCATCCTGCAAAACTCTTGTTCAAATATGATGGTGAAATTAGGTCATTTCCAGGTAAACAGAAATTAAGGGACTATGTAAAAACCAAACCAAACTTACGAGACTTATTAAAGGAAGTCCTTCGATCTGAGAACAAACAATATCAGACCACAGGCTGAATATAGGACACAGGATTGTACGAGCCAAACACCAACCTAGGAAATGAACTCTTAAGGACTATGCAAAACCAAAAGAATTACAAAAGGGAACCAGAGAGGTTAATCTGTAAATGACAACAACATCAGAACAATAAAAGAGGGAATAAACAGTGTAGATATAGAACTTTCTAATGGAGAGGAAGTCAAGCGATACCAAATAATAATAGACTGGTTCAAATCTAGGAAGATAAGGGTAATTTCACAGTAACCACAAAGAAAATTAACAAACCTACTCATAAAAACAAAGAAGAAAAACAAAGTCTCAGCAAAAACAAAACCTACAAAAACAGAAGAAATTTTTTAAAAATCCACAAATAAAAGGAACTCAGCACAGGAGAGTAAGAGGAACAAAACTTGAGGGCATTATGCTGAGTGAAATAAGTCAATCATAAAAGGACAAATATTGTATAAGACCTCTACTGTATAAGTCATGTAAAATTTACACACAAAAAGAAACCATCTTTGCTGGTTATGAGGGATGGGAGGAGTGGGGGGGAACTATATAGATAAGGAGTAACTTTGGTGAAGGGTAAGACAATACACATCACTGGGGAAGCCAGCACAACTTGTACAAGGAAAGGTCATGGAAGCTCCATAGACACTTCCAAATCCCTGAGGGACTGAATTGCTGGATGGAGGGCTTTGGGGACCATGGTCTCAGGGAACATCTAGCTCAACTGGCATAACACAGTTTATAAAGACGATGTTCTACATTATACCTTGGTGAGTAGCATCTGGGGTCTTAAAAGCCTGTGAGCAGCCATCTAAGATAAGATACTCCACTGGTCTCACCCCTTCGGGAGCAAGGGAGAATGAAGAGAACAGGATACAAGGAAAAAATTAGTCCAAATGACTAATGGACCACGGCTACCACGGCCTCCACCGGACTGAATCCAGTACAGCTAGATGGTGCCCAGCTACCACCACTGACTGCTCTGACCGGGATTACAATAGAGGATCCTGGACAGAGCTGGAAAAGGATGTAGAACAGAATTCTAACTCACAAAAAAAGACCAGATTTACTGGCCTGACAGACTGGAGAAACCCCGCGAGTATGGCCCCCGGACACCCTTTTAGCTCAGTGGTGAAGCCCCTTCCTAAGTTCACCATTCGGCAGGGGATTGGACAGCCTCATAAAACAAAACAGGACTAATGAGACACAGCAGTCCAGGGACAAGGACTAGAAGGTAGGAGGGGACAAGAAAGCTGGTAATTGAGAACCCAAGGTTGAGAAGGGATAGTGTTGACATGTCATGGGGTTGTTAACCATTGTCATAGGGAAATATGTGTACTGTTTAATGAGAAACTATTTGTTCTGCAAACCTTCATCTAAGGTACAAAAAAAAAAAAAAGAATTATCTATGTGAGATTAAACTGACAACAGCAACCCAAAAGGTCTGATGGGAAGCCTAGGGGGCAGTGAGTTGAAAATAATGGTGATGGAATAATTTGGAAAAGGATAGTGAGAATAGCAGCACAACTGGAAGAATGTAATCGATGTCACTGAACTGTTCATGTAGAAACTTTCAGAATGGTGTAACTTTGGCTATGTATATTTTCACCAAAATAAGGTCCTCAAGGTCGAGAAGGGAGAGTGTTGATATGTACAACTATGTACAACATGTACAACTACGTACAACACAATGAAACACTGCCAGGTCCTGTGCCATCCTCATGATCGTTGTTATGCTTGAAGCCATTGCTGCAGCCACTGTGTCAATCCATCTCGTTGAGGGTCTTCCTCTTTTTCAATGGCCCTCTACCAAGCATGATGTCCTTCTCCAGGGACTGATCACTCCTCATAATATGTCCAAAGTAAGTGAGATGAAGTCTCACCATCATTGCTTCTAAAGAGTATTCTGGCTGTACTTCTTCCAAGACAGACTTGCTATTCTTTTTTTTTTATTATTTTTTATTTTTTTTATTGTACTTTAGATGAAGGTTTACAGAAGAAATAGTTTCTCATTAAACAGTCAGTACACATATTGTATCATGACATTGGTTAACAACCCCACAACATGTCAACACTGTCCCTTCTCAAACTTGGGTTCCCTTTTAACAGCTTTCCTGTCCTCTCCTGCCTTCTAGTCCTTGTCCTTGGACCATTGTGCACATTAGTCTCATTTTGTTTTATGGGGCTGTCTAATCTTTGGCCGAAGGGTGAACCTCTGGAGTGACTTCATTACTGATCTAAAAGAGTGTCTGGGGGCCATACTCTTGGGGTTTCTCCAGTCTCTGTCAGTCTGGTAAGTCTGGTCTTCTTTTGTGAGTTAGAATTCTGTTCTACATCTTTTTCCAGCTCTGTCCAGGATCCTCTATTGTGATCCCAGTCAGAGCAGTCAGTGGTGGTAGCCGAGCACCATCTAGCTGTACTGGACTCAGTCCAGTGGAGGCCGTGGTAGCCGTGGTCCATTAGTCCTTTGGACTAATCTTTTCCTTGTATCTTGTTCTCTTCATTCTCCCTTGCTCCCGAAGGGGTGAGACCAGTGGAGTATCTTAGATGGCTGCTCACAGGCTTTTAAGACCCCAGATGCTACTCACCAAGGTAGAATGTAGAACATCGTCTTTATAAACTGTGTTATGCTAATTGAGCTAGATGTTCCCCAAGACTACGGTCCCCACAGCCAACGCAGCATTTTTGGACTAGCTTCAGAGAATTTTCTTCTAAACCAAAAGCAAACTAGAATTTCTTTTATTATGAAATATATGAACTCTGCTTGAAAAATAATATTTTCAGAGAAAACTGATCTTCTGTTAGTCATATTAATTTATTAATTGTTTCTATAAGATTTCCTTCAAAACAAACTTTTACCATCCAGTCGCATGTTTTTTATATAAAAATTCAATTATATCACAAAGATATCTAATCATATAATGAGAGAAAAGCACACACACACACAAACATAAAATGAGGTAGAAAATTTCAAAGGCCATTTTTTCTCCTGATTAAAATTCATAATATAATTACAACAGCTATGTTTTTCATCAAGGAAGTATTTAAGCAGCTAATTTTTATATAAATATATTCCATGCTAGTTCAATAAATTAGAAAAAGGGGCATAATCTTGTTAAGATGCAATTCAGAGAGAACAGTGGGTGGATAGCTATTAACATGTGAAAGCAATGAATGAATGTACTGAATAACTAAACCCCATAAATTATTCACAGCTAACCAACAGAATTTCGATGATTTTTTTTCATAAATTAGGTAAGACCTATTTGTGGAGTATTAACTAATTTTAAAACATTTTTTAAGATGCCAAATGGCTCCTTTTGTACCTTTCAATGGCATTTGAGTTCCACAGCAGTTTGGGGATAAGGTCCGAGATCACCCGCTGATCAGAAACCAGTGACAAGGCCCTGTCATTATGCCAGGAACTGATGTGCTGATAAGTCTCCTGTGGCTCCTTCAGAAATACCACACAAAGAATTGAAAGTTCCTATCAAACATCCAAGGACAAATATAATGGTAGTTTCTTTTCTCCACATTTTTTTTTTATTATTCTTATTTTCCCTCAAAACCTATTTAATTCAACTTTTATGAGTTATAAAATATTTTATTTCTTCTACCCAATTGAAAAAAAATGCTGCAAGCCACAAGTTGCCACTATTTTAGCTTTGGTTTTGATTTGCCATCAGCATTAAGGACAAAGGAGAATGTGTCTCTCATTTCTCAGTAGGAAGGTTTGACTTGAGCAATTTGGCTTAACAAAGGTACTTACATCATTTCCATCTTTCACATGTAACATCAAGGCCTTATTAAGTTTAGTCTAAATGGATAAAATTACAGCTGAGGAGAGGAAGCAGTACTCATTGTAAAAGGAAACATCTCTACAGATATTCTGGATTTCACCCTTTCTCTTGCTCAATTCTTTAGTGATTGCTTATCACTCGAAAGGAGAAAGTATTTGTCTTGTTCTTCTCTCAAAATCCCAGTATCGATTTTCATTTAATCGCGCTAATGAAGGAAACTACTGTACAATACAACTATTTTATTTTTTAAAGAAACAGTTTTGTGTAGAATTCTCTGAATGTTTGTTTATTTGGGATATGTGAATAGGAGGGGAAAGGAGGATTAAACAGAGGGAAAATTTCCTTATATTTGGAAGATAAACTAAGCATATTAATTGCCGAGAGTCATAGGATGTTTTTAGTAAGTGAACCTAATATCATAGGAAAAAAATACTTAGTTAGGTAAGCTGTGAAAGATGGGAAGATAATAAGAGATTGTTCAGCAAAGGGAGTAAGAAGATCTGAGCGATTTTGCCTCAGTCATAGACAGTTGTTAGGTGATCTTAGTAGCTTCTGGTTTCTTTCAAATGAACCAGCTAGTAAAGTAACATTTTGTTTTGTTTCGTCTTACTTTGTTTCCTTTACCATCTTAAAAGGGACTAGTGTAGTCAAAGGTGTGAAGGAGCTAAAACCTTACCACAACATAAGGAGTGACTATGAATTCCATAGAGTCACTGGGTGATGTAAAGGGTTAACACATTCAGCTGCTAACCAGAAGATCAGAGGTTCCAGTCCACCCAGAGGAGACTCAGAAAAAAGGGTTGGTGATCTCCTTCCAAAAAAATCTCCCATTAAACACCCTATGTAGGACAGTTCTACACTGACATGCGGTTTTGCCGTGAATCATATTGACCGTAACCGTTTGTTTTTTAATGGATCACATAAGGATGCTCTGTATTTCAGTGATGGGGACCATTGACAGAACTGGCAACCTTAAAATTAACAGCAAAAGAAGCAAACAAGATTTGGGCTAGTCTAAGAACAGTTTATAGTGATATATCTTACCAGATGTTTGATCGAGTTGAATGGCAATTCTTAATAGTTAACGTTAAAAGGAATCCACCCACGTCTAGTGTCTTATCCCTCTAAATATTGCTAATGTAATTTCTCTCTGTTGATCATTTTGTATAAGAACAAATCTAATTTATACCTAACTGGAGTGGAAAAATACTTTTATGACAAATAGAAATGCCTGTATCTTATGGTCGTCTTGTTATTTCATACGTTTCTCTCTGAAACTATGCTCAAATTGGTTGTTTCTGCAGAGTTCAAGGCACCGCCCACAATTTGCTATTAAAGTAATTTGTTCATTCAAAAAAAAAAAAAGTGGGTGCTCGCTTCAACAGCACATATACTAAAATTGGAACAATACAGAGAAGATTAACATAGCTCCTGCACAAGAATGAAATACAAAAAAATGAATCAGTACCTACTATGTGCCAGGACTGGTCTAGGGATTGATGGTAACAATGCAAATAAAGGAAGGCACTATCCCTGATGTTAGGGAGCTAACATTTAGTAGGGAAGGTGGTGGTTGTTGTTAGGTGCCCTAGAGTCATTTCCCACCCATAGCAACCCTATGTACAAGAGTACGAAACACTGCCCAGTCCTGCACCATCCTCACAATCGTTGCTATGCTTCAGCCCATTGTTGCAGCCACTGTGTCAATCCATCTTGTCAGGGGTCTTCCTCTTTTTCACCGATCTTCTACCTTACCGAGCATGATGCCCTTCTCCAGGGACTGGTCCCTTCTGATAACATGTCCAAAGCATATGAGACGAAGTCTTACCATCCTTGCTTCTAAGGAGCATTCCGGCTGTACTTCTTCAAGACAGATTTGTTCATTCCTCTGGCAGTCCATAGTATAATCAATGTTCTTCACCACAATTCTTCTTCAGTCTTCCTTATTCATTGTCCAGCTTTCCCATGCATATGAGGTAATTGAAAATACCATGGCTTGGGTCAGGGCCACCTTAGTCTTCAAAGTGGCATCTTTGCATTTTAACACTTCAAGGAGATCTTTTGCATCAGATTTGCCCGATACAATACGTCGTCTGATTTCTTGACTGCTGCTTCTGTGGGCATTGATTGCGGATCCAAGTAAAGTGAAATGCTTGAGAACTTCGTCTTTTCTCCATTTATCATGATGTTCCTTATTGGTCTAGTTGTGAAGATTTTTGTTTTCTTTATGCTGTGGTGTAATCCATACTGAAGGCTGTAATCTTTGATCTTCAGCAGTAAGTGCTTCAAGTCCTCTTTACTTTCAGCAAGCAAGGTTGTGTTATCTGCATATCATAGGTTGTTAATAAGTCTTCCTCCAATCCTGATGCCACATTCTTCTTCATATAGTCTAGCTTCATGGACTATTTGCTCAGCATACAGATTGAATAAGTATGGTGAAAGGATGCAATCCACATGCACACCTTTCCTGCTTTTAAACCACAAAGTATCCCCTTGTTCTGTTTCAACAACTGCCTCCTGGTGTATGTACAGGTTCATCAAGAGCATAATTAAGTGTTCTGGAATTCCTATTCTTCAAAATGTTGTCCATAATTTGTTATGATCTACACAGTTGAATGCCTTTGCATAGTCAAAAAAACACAGGTAAACATCTTTCTGGTATTCTCTACTTTCAGCCAAGATACATTTGGCATCAACAGTGATATTCCTCATTTCACATCCTCTTCTGAAGGACTCTTCAGAAATCCAGCTTAAATTTCTGGCGGTTCCCTGTTGCACTGCTGCAACCACTTCTGAATGATCCTAAGCAAAATTTTACATGCATGTGATATTAGTGATATTGCCCAATAATTTCCACATTCTGTTGGCTCACCTGTCTTTGGATATCTTCCAAATTTCTTGGCATAGATGAGTGAGCACCTCCAGTGCTGCATCCGATTGTTGAAACATCTCAATTGTTATTCCATCAATTCCTGGAGCCTTGTTTTTTTGCCAATGCCTTCAGTGTAGCTTGGACTTCTTCCTTCAGTACCATCAGTACTTGATCATATGCTGCTTCCTGAAATAGTTGAACATTGACCAATTCTTTTTGATACACTGACTCTGTGTATCCCTTCCATTTTCTTTGATGCTTCCTGTATTGTTCAATATTTTCTCCATAGAATCCTTCAATATTGCAATTCGAGGCTTGAATTTTTTCTTCAGTTCTTTCTGCTTGAGAAATGTCAAGCGCATTCTTCCCTTTTGGTTTCCTAACACCAGGTCTTTGCACATTTCATTTTAATACTTCACTTGGTCTTCTCAAGCTGCCCTTTGAAAACTTCTGTTCAGCTCTCAACTTCGTCACTTCTTCCGTTCACTTTCACTACTTGACGCTCAAGAGCAAGTTTCAGAGTCTCTTCTGACATGCATTTTAGTCTTTTCTTTCTTTCCTGTATTTTTAATGACCTCTTGCTTTCTTCTTGTATGATGTCCTTGATGTCATTGCACACTCATCTGGTCTTTGGTCATTAGTGTTCAACAAGTCATATCTATTCCTTGAGATGGTCTCTAAATTCAGGTGGGATATACTCAAGATCTATTTTGGCTCTCATGGACATGCTCTAATTTTCTTTAGCTTCAACTTGAAATTGCGCATGAGCAATTGATGGTCTCTTCTGCAGTAGACCCCTGGCCTTGTTGTGACTGATAATATTGAGCTTCTCCGTCATCTCTTCTCACAGATGTAGTCAGTTTGATTCCTGTGTATTCCATCTGGCAAGGTCCACATGTATAGTTGCTGTTTATGTTGTTGAAAAGGGTACTTGTTATGAATAAGTTGTTGGTGTTGCAAAATTCTATTATGCGATCTCCAGAACCATTTCTATCACCAAGGCCATATTTTATGACGACTGATCCTTCTTCTTTCCCATTCCAATCACCAGTAATTATCAATACATCTTGATTGCATGTTTGTTAATTTCAGACTGCAGAAGTTTGTAAAAATCTTCAATTTCTTCATCTTTGGCCTTAGTGGTTGGTGTATATATTTGAATAATAGTCGTATTAATTGGTCTTCCTTATAGGCGTATGGATATTATCCTATCACTAACAGCATTGTACTTCAGGGTAGATCTTGAAATGTTCTTTTTGACAATGAATGCCATGCTATTCTTCAATTTGCCGTTCCCAGCATAGTAGACCATATGATTGTCTGATTCAAAATGGCCAATACCAGTCCATTTCATCTCACTAATGCCTAGGTTATCTATCGTTATGGGTTTCATTTCATTTTTTGACAATTTACAACTTTCCGGGATTCATACTTGGTACATTCCACATTCCAATTATTAATGGATGTTTGCAGCGGTTTCTTCTCTTTTTGAATCATCCTGCATGAGCAAATGAAGGTCCCGAAAGTTTGACTCCATCCATCAGTAAGGCCGATTCTACTTTGAGGAGGCAGCTCTTCTCCAGTCTTGTGTTAAGTGCCTTTTAACCTGAGGGGCTCATCTTCCAGCACTGTATCAGACAATGTTCTACTGGCCAATTTTTTCAGAAGTAAACCGCCAGGTCCTTCTTCCTAGTCTGTCTTTGTCTGGAAGCTCTGATGAAACCTGTCCATCATGGGTAACTCTGCTGGTATTTGAAATACCAGTGGCATAGCTTCCAGCACCACAGCAACATGCAAGACACCATAGTACAACAAACTGACCAATAAGTGGTGGAGGGAAGTTGGGCAACAATTAAATGAACACATTATTAGCGCAATTCTCAAAGATGGTGTGACCCTTGTTCATGTCTGCCACCAGAATCACCACTGAAATTACTGATGAGTTCCCTGGAGCCACAGAACTGTCAAATACCCTTGAAAGTGGAAACATAAAAAACGGACTTCTTCTAAATTTGCATATTTCTGATGCTTGCTTATTTACACACATAGGTGATTGCTTCATGATAAAGACTGCGAGATAGGACTGAGATTCTTTAGTTCTGAAAACCTCATTCAGTTTAAGTTCCTTTCCATAAATCCTACATAACTGAATCCCCAACTTCTCACTTCAGGTATAAAATGTCCTGGCACGGTGTTTTGTGACGTAAGCATCAAAAGCTTGACCTAAAATTCATGTTGTTTCCTCCTCTTCCTATATCAGGCAATTCCTAAGCGGCTATCATGAAGCAGTCTTCTATTCCTTTTTCTCTTTGTGTTCCTGTGGAATAATGAGGGACGGAAGCAAGCAGGTAGTTGTACTAAAAAAATAAGTGCTTGTATGCCCATCCAATCTCTTTGACTTAGTACACATACATAATTATTAAATAGAGACTGAACTAAATGCTAAGGTGAAATAGCCTATATATAAGAAGAAGTAACATAAGTTTTTGTTGTTACAGCTGCCCAGTCTATTGTGATTCATAGGGTTTTTATTGCCTGATTTTCAGAAGTAGATCACCAGGCCTTTCTTCCTAGTCCATACTTCCACTGAAACCTGTTCAGCATCATAGCAACACACAAGCCTCCATTAATAGATGGATGGTGGCTGTAATGAGGTACATTGGCCAGAAAAGAACCTGAGTCTCCTGCATGGAAGGTGAGAATTTTACCACTGAACCACCAGTACTTTCTACAGTAATGGGGACAGGGAAATTCAGGGAAGGCTTAGCAGAGGAAATAGTATTTGATTGACCAATATCTAAAGAAAGAGTAAGAGTTAACCAGGTGAAGGAGAAGGAAGATTCCAGTAAAGTGAGCAGAGTGTTTGAGGTAGAAAGAACTGAAACAAAGCCAAGATAGCTAAAACTTGGGAACAAAGGGTCATATGCAGCAAAAAGGGGCTGAAGAGCAAGACAGGGGCCAGACCGTGGGAAATTCATGAACCATAACAAGAAAAAGCTTGGATTTTTATGTAGGTTTAATAGGAACGTGTTAGAGGACTTTAAGCAGTGAATGTCACATTTGTGTTTTCTCCCTCATAAAATTTTAGAGCTTGGAAGAAAACTTACAGTTCCATGAATTCAAAAAACGTCATTTTATCTGAGATGCACAGTGTCAACAGGTGAAGTGACATGTCCAGATTAATATAGCTAGGGAGAATTGTAACAAAAATCTCCTCTTAGTTTGTATTCTGTGTTTTTTCCACTCTAGCAAGCTCATGGTTAATTAAAATATGGACAGACAACAAATAAACAACAAATCACATCCTTATCATCAGAAAACGACCAAAAATAATTAAATAAAATAATAATGAGAAAACAAAAAGGATAAGAAATTGACTTACCTAAGTATTACAAGCTGTAGAAATGCATTCTAAATACATGCTTTTTTCCTTCCCCTGATTGCTGCATATTTAGTATTAATGTGTACTTTCTGCTCTGAGTTGCCTATCTTACATCCATCCAGAAATGATTGCAAAATAGTCCTATGTTCTGTGGTAGTTAAAAAACAATGAATTGAAGATACAACTATTGGTCTTTATTAGACTAGAACAAAAGTGAACAAAGGAAATCCAAGAATCAGAAAAGGAAATGGACTACAGGACTAATTGTCTACATAAATAACTGCCTTCTCCACCTTGGGACCACAAGAACTAGATGGTGCCCAGCTACCACTACTGAAGGTTCTGATTAGGATCGTAATAGCAAAATCCTGATAAAAAGGGGGAAAATGTGGAACAGAACTTTAAATTCTTGAAGAATCCAGACTTACTGAACGTATTGAGTCTTACGGAGTCCCAGACGCTATGGCCCTGAGTAGCTTTCCAAACCTTGAATTGAAACTATCCCTTGAAGTCACCTATAAAATAAGTAAGAGTTTAGCCCAAAGTGTAAAGATTGTCACCTTTGAATATTGCATTACTTTATATATATATGTATATATGTCATGGATTGAATTATGTCCCCCAAAAAATGTGTGTGTCAATTTGTCTGGGCCATGATTCCCAGTAGTGTGTGATTTTCCCTTGTGTGGTAAATCCTGCCTCTATGATGTTAATGAGGGAGGATGGGCAGCAGTTGTGTTAGTGAGGCAGGACTCAATTTACAAAACTGGATTGTGTCCTGAGGCAATCTCTTGAGACATAAAAGACAGAAGTGAGCAGTGAGACAGGGGGACCTCATACCATCAAGAAAGCAGTGCTGGGAGCAGAGCACGTCCTTTGGACTGGGGTCCCTGCGCCAAGAAGCTCATAGTCCAGGGGAACATTGATGAGAAGGCCAACAGAGAGAAAAAGGCTTCCCCTGGAGCTGACGCCCTGAATTTGGACTTTTAGCCTACTTTGACTGTGAGGAAATAAACTTCTCTTTGTTAAAACCATCCACTTGTGGTATTTCTGTTATAGCAGCACTAGATAACTAAGACAATATATATATATCTTTATAAGACCAAAGGGTCAACAGCTATTTCAAAACATAAATGAGAAGGTTGGGGGTCAGGGAGGTTAAATAAGTGGAAGTAAAATAACTAGAACAAAAATAACAAGAATATTGTCACAATGTGACAGATTTAACCAGTGTTACTGATTATTATGTTTAGAAAGTGCAGAGTGACAGCAAGTTTTCCTGTGCAATTTTCACCAAAAAAAAAAATGAAAAAAAAAAAAATGAATTAAACTGGTGCTCTTTTTCAAATAAACCCTAAATATTATTGGAATGATTTTATGAAATTAAGGCCAAAGTTATTTTTTTAAGGTATAAAACCCATTGCCGTCGAGTCGATTCCAACTCATAGCGACCCTATAGGACCGAGTAGAACTGCCCCATATGGTTTCCAAGGAGCACGTGGTGGGATCAAACTGCCAACCTTTTGGTTAGCAGCTGTAGCCCTTAACCACAACGCCACCAGGGTTTCCTTTTAAGGTATAGCTGTATATATAACGTACAAAAGTAACCACAAATATGTCCCTAATAATTTAGTTCATGTAAATGCACTCTTGATTACCTTAGCCTCTGTCAAAACAGAGACCACTGACACAGGCTCACAACTTTTCCACACGCTGAATCGAATGACCATCTCCTAGTCTTTTCCTACATGACCTCTCTATGGCTTTCAAAGCTGTTAGGTACTCCATTCTTCTGAGATTTTCCCCTCCCTCATCACTTCTACCTCCACCTATGTGCTGATTATCTCCCAAATCTTTATATCCAGACCTGGCTTCTCTCTGAAGCTGTAGATACTTATTTATGATTATCTATCGAACATGTAATTCAAAGGTCTATTAGATTCGACACGTCCAAAATGAAACGTGTTCATTCTCATCGTCACCATTTCTCCCCTTCCCTAAACAACCAAACTAACAAAACTATTCCTTCTCTATCATCCTTATAAGGATCAGAATATACCATAGCCTTTCAAACCAGAAGTCCCTGCGTGGTGCAATCGGTTAAATGCTAGAAAAGCCCTAGTGGCGCAGTGGTTAAGAACTCAGCTGCTAACCAAGAGGTTGGCAGTTCAAATCCACCAGCCTCTCCTTAGAAACCCTATGGGGCAGTTCAATTCTGTCCTATAGAGTCCCTATGAGTCAAAACTGAGTCAACGGCAACAGGTTTGGTTTTTTGGTTTACTAACTAAAAAGTCCACAGTTCAAACCACCCCCCGAGAATACCTCACAAGAAAGGCCTGGCAATCTGCTTCTGAAAGGTCACAGTCTTGAAAACCCTATGGAGCAGTTCTACTCTGCACACATGAGGTTGGGATCAACTCAATGGCTACTGGTTTTTCAAGCTAGAAACCTCCATATCATCTTGAAACCTTCATCTTGCACAGACTACCACAATAGCCTCTTAAACTTCTCCCTCTGCCTCCTGACTCTTCAAGGTTCTTCACTGCTTCGTATGTTGTCATGTACCCACACAGTCCTGCACTCTCATCTGCATTCCAACCACACCACCATGCCTATCATTTCCTAACCAGCCCATGCTCTGTACATCTGTGTGCATTGGTATATATTTTCTTCTCTGACTTCCATGCTCTTCTGCTATTCTCCTTTTGGGGAACTCTTCCTCTTCTTGAGCTGTTATCTGCTTTGGAGCCCTCTCAGATTCCCCAGAGGAAAGCATAGACACACAATAATTTACTTCCTCATCTGAGAAATGGCCCTTAAGAAGGAGATTATTAAATCTCTTCCCAAGATACTTTGGTACCATTTCTTTTCCAGATAATGAGATCAATGTGTTCCCAGTGACAACATGAATCATTTGAGGTCATGATAAAGAAGTTATGTCTACGTGAGATTAAAGAAAAGTGAAAAGCCTAACTGCCATTTTATGTTCCCACCCCCGCTTGTTACCTATAAAGAACAGAAGAAAATTGAGTTGGGTAAATATTTGGAGGGATGCTTGGGATTAATTTTATCTGATGAGCCTTGTTGCAGTAGAATTTAAGGAATAAAAGATTAACCTAACTTCTTCCACTCCCCTTCTAGAAATCAAGGCTGAGGGTAAGGACAGATCAGCAGACAGCTGAATACGAAAAACAAAAAACTGTATTCTAGTAAAATCATATGTATTGAATTGTCCTTTGTATCATATCGTTAACTCTAAAAAACAGTCCTATGAAACTGTTTTAGAAGATGTGATTCATATTATACAGTGGTTTCTCTACTAAGTCTCCCAAGTAAGATTTCTCTCTCAACTCTGTCCTCCTGAGCATCTGCTATTCATGATAGATACTTGAATAATGTAACAAGCAAGTAAACATTTCTTCTTTGCTTTGGCTCCCTAGGAAGCCAGAATGAAACTTGGAATCTACGGCTGGCCAATATACAAACTGAAAAACATGCATTTTCTGTGCTATCATTTCCACCTTCCTTATCTCTTTCTATATTTTCATTTTTCCCTATGTTCTGATGTCCTCACTCACTTATTTTTTTACTTAACATGTTCTTCTTGTACATTTCTACAGTTGAGAAGGTGGTCAATCTCTGGGACCCTGGCCTAAAAGGAAAGTTCCGGAAGAAATAAAACTTTCATAGGGAATTTTGACCTCAATTCTTCCCCCCGGGTCTATCAGTCATTAAAAAAAAAAAAAAAAAAAACTCTTTTTTTCAAAGGTAGATAGAATATAAGTGAAGAAAAAAAGTAGAAGGCCATTAAAAACCAATCTTGCTGCTGTCAAGTGGATTCTGACTCATGGTGGTGACTTCGTGTGTTACAGAGTAGAACTGAGCTCCATAGGGTTTTCTTGGCTGTAATCTTTACACAAGCAGATCACCAAGCCTTTCTTCAGTGGCACTACTGCATAGATTGGAACCATCAACTTTTCAGCTGGCCAAGCACAAACCATCTGGCTACCCAGGGACCTTAGAAGGTCATTAAGCAAACCAAAGCTGTTGCTGTTAAGTTGTTTCCGACTCATAGCAGCCCTATAGGACAGAGTAGAACTACCCGCTAGGGTTTCCAAGGAGCAGCTGGTAGATTCGAATTGCCAACCTTTTGGTTAGCAGCCATAGCGCTTAACTACTGTACCAAGAGCTCCAGAAGGACATCAGTCAGAGTCAAATTGCAAAATATGCACACTGTTGTGGCAAAAGAAAATGAGAGCCACCGAATAAACTTATATCCTCCCTGACAGAGCAAAAGTTACAGGTTTCATCATAGTTCTGGGTAAGTCATGTCACTGCTTTGAGTCTGAGAGTCTTTATATTATCATTTCTAAGCCCCATCTTCAGTGGGTTTGTGAGAAATAATTCATAACAAGAATTATAAGTAAATAAATTATAATTATAGAGAAAGAAAGCTTTTATAAACCTGACAATCCAAAGCTCTGTAAGTCAGCTTGCCCAAGATACAGTATGCAAAGGAGCTCCAATCAGTATTTCAAGAGTTCAGAAAAATAATGTGTTTTGAAGTGTTAAAAAGAAAAAGGTAGGCTCAGATTTTAGGAAATGTTTAGCCATGAAATGTGTTTATTGAAAGTATACAGTCATTTAGCAACCCTGACAACATCTAAACAAGTTTTTAAAGATTTGGAAGAAAACTGATGTTTAAAATGCTTTTAAAAATCTATTGATTTTATGCTAATATAGCATATATAAAAGAAACAAAAAAAAAACCCTACTCAGAATATATAAGGGCACATCAACCTCCAATTAAAATTAAATAAAGAAGTTGTATTTATAAAAAGGTATCCCCCCTAAAATATTCTTGCCTTAAACAAAAAACAAAAAACAAAACCCGTTGCCGGCAAGTTGATTCCGACTCATAGCGACCCTGTAGGACAGAGTAGAACTACCCCACAGAGTTTCTGAGGAGTGCCTGGTGGATTCAAACTGCTGACCCTTTGTTTAGCAGCCATAGCACTTGACCACTACGCCACCAGGGTTTCCATTCTTGCCTTAGGATATCTATTTCTAGAATGACTGCACATATAAATTTAAATTTACTTTCAACATTTTTTTATTCTATCTCCTTTCCACACCTTTTATTCTTATAATTACTATTAAAAAAAGGCAGAGTATTATTTTATTAGATCCATAAGCTCCAGCTTTAAAAGGCATACACATCTCAGTTTCTTGTTTTATTCTTTTCAAAGCAGCTTTTTATTCCCATTGAACAACTTCCTCTTTCATTTTCTGTCCATCCTTTTACCTGGCAGCCAAGTCATATAGTACACAAAATGCTTGGGCCACATATAGTCCATAGCTGCACAAAGTATTCTAACTTATTTTTCTGGATCAAAGCAGATGAAAATAACGATACCAATCTATGCCTCACAATGTTAGTTTCTCCATAGAAATGATTTCTCTGAATTATCGTTTAATGTTATGTCTTCTTTTCTATCAAATATTTATATAAGACAAAAAATCTAAATGAGGAATATTTCGTGATTTCTATAAAGTCACTGTTGGAAGCATGGCCCATTGTATTGACTGGAGTTTTTAATACAAGGTCACAAACAGACACACCATATTATACACTATTCTCAAGAGAGGTATGCTGATTTTGGCTTTCCCTAAGTTTCAAAAAATGTGCTAAAAGTGACCCAAGCACACTGTCTACCATGTGGCACCATTCTTCCCCTAGGCTTTGGAAGCTGAAGGATGAGGAAATAGCACAGGGCAGAGGTTGGCCCATGTTCAGAGGCTACTTCTCTCTGTCTGTCTGTTCTTCTTGGATAGCGGATAAACTATTTTTTTAGGTGTTAGGGACATAGATGGCAGAGATCGTTCTTCAAGGTCCATCTAATATAACACAAACAAAAGTGTTTAATAAACAAAATAATTGCAACCAGAAGATAGCATCCATTAAGGTTCTCCTGACTTAATCTTTCAGAATAAAGGAAGGATAGATAACAACAACACTTTTCTTATTATAAATATCTTGTGTTTTGTATTCTTGCAGCCAGGGTCTCCAGAAACCCTGCTGGCGTAGTGGTTAAGTGCTACAGCTACTAACCAAAAGGTGGGCAGTTCAGATCCACCAGGCACTCATTGGAAACTCTATGGGGCAGTTCTACTCTGTTCTATAGGGTCACTATGAGTCAGAACCAACTCGATGGCAATGGGTTAGCCAGGGTCTCTACCAGTGCAGAGTACGGTCCTCAAAGGGGTGTATGAGAATGCTGAAATAGGAGTCCCATACATATTTGCTTCTGGATTATTTTTCTCTAAGAAAAAAAAAGAGAGAGAGATTCTCTTAAATGTGGCCAAAGAAGTTTCCCTTCATATATGGAGAAGAAAAAGGAGGAGGAAGAGAAGAATGGGGGGGGCGGGCGGAGAGAAAGAGGAAGAGAAGGGGATAGAGGAGAGGAGGATGAGAAGGAAGAGAAGGAGAAAAAGCAGCGACAGCACAGGAGAGAGGGAGGGAAGGAAGGAATGGAGGAAGGGAGAGAAGGAGGAAGAGACGAAAGGAAGGCAGGAGGGAAGGAGTTTTAGCTTCTGTGCAAGACATTCTTGGACTTTGGTAACTTAGCAATAGTTGGGAAGAGATGAGGAAGCGAGAGCTGAGCACAGTCCTGCTCCTTAGAGCTTACTGGGAAGAGTGTCTGTGTGTGTGTGTGTGTGTGTGTGTGTGTGTGCACGCGCACTTGCACGCGCAATTATCCCAGCAACAGAAGCTAGCCTGACAAGGTGAGCCAGTGAGGTCTGCAGCTGTATCTAAAGGGTGTGGCAACGTCATGACCCATCCAGACAATCACTAGTATGTGTTGCTGGAACACAGTAGTAGTTGCTATAATGTAGATGGTAGAGACACTTGAATACAAAATGGTACTAGAAACCCATCCAAGGGACTAGGTCTGACAGTTTCCTGTCCCCAGGAAAATAAGATAATTGGATGAGAGCACAAGTCAAATATTTAATCCAAAAAGAAAGCTAGACTAGTCATCTGGGGAACTGGTCACACTGCATGAAGTGCTGCATAACTGTAAATGATCACTCATTAATACCATAAAAAATAAGGTCATTTTAGTGAACCCACTATCCTGCAGTCATCCTTGCTGATTGCTTCTTCCTCCATTGTTAAATGGCCTAATTGCACAGAATCTTTATTTGAGAAGTCCCCAGTATCACTTTCACCAACTTTATGAAATATTATGTCTTTTCCAAGATTTAACATTTTGCTGAGCAGTCAATTTCTCCTGCATCTGTATTATATTGTCAGATAACAAGAAGAGATGGACTGGTAGGATTGCTACAATAGATGCTCGCTAACAAATTATGGATAACATTGTGAAGAATGGGAATTCCAGAGCACTTAATTGTGTTCATGAGGAACCTGTACATAGACCAAGAGGTAGTCATCCAAACAGAACAAGTGGATACTGTGTGGTTTAAAATCAGGAAAGGTGTGTGTCAGGGTTGTAGCCTTTCACCATACTTATTCAGTCAGTATGCTGAGCATATAATCTGAGAAGATGGACTATATGAAGAAGAACAGGGCATTAGGCGGGAGGAAGATTCATTAACAACCTGTGAAATGCAGATGATACAACCTTGCTTGCTGAAAGTGAAAAGAACTTAAAGCAGTTAATAATTAATGTCAAAGATTACAGCCTTCAATATGGATTATACGTCAACATAAAGAAAACAAAAACCCTCACAACTGGACCAATAAGCACATCATAATAAACGGAGAAAAGATTGAGATTGTCAAGGATTTCATTTTACTTGGATCCACAACACAATCAACACCCATGGAAGCAGCAGTCGAGAAATCAAAAGAAGACGCATTGCACTGGGCAAATCTGATG
The DNA here is from genome assembly GCA_030035585.1 of Dugong dugon. NCBI lineage: Eukaryota > Metazoa > Chordata > Mammalia > Sirenia > Dugongidae > Dugong > Dugong dugon. The sequence continues at coordinate 104,903,437 of CM057460.1, read as the reverse complement.
CAAAAGAAAACTTTCAAGTGTTAAAAAGTAAAGATGTCACTTTGAGAACTAAGGTGCGCCTGACCCAAGCCATAGTATTTTCAATCACTTCATACGCGTGAGAAAGCTGGACAATGAATAAGAAAGACTGAAGAAGAATTGACAACTTTGAATTATGGTGTTGGTGAAGAATATTGAATATCCCATGGGCTGCCAGAAGAACAAACAAATCCATCTTGGAAGAAGTACATCCAGAATGCTGCTTGGAAGTAAGGATGGCGAGACTTTGTCTCACATACTTTGGACATATTATCGGGAGGGATCAGTCCCTGGAGAAGGACATCATGCTTGATAAAGTAGAGGGTCAGCGAAAAAGAGGAAGACCTTCAATGAGACGGATTGACACAGTGACTGCAACAATGGGTTCAAACATAGCAACAATTGTGAGGATGGCATATGACTGGGCAGTGGCTCATTCTACTGTACATAGGACCACTGTGAGTTTAAACTGACTCGATGGCACCTAACAACAACGTTACATGGAGAGAAATGGTTAAGTTTTCAAGTGTTTGTTTTATTAGGAAATATTTTTGTGAGGTGACTGCAGCAACTTGAATGATATAGATGTGAGGAGAATATCCTATTAAGTGAAGACCAAGATAGAGGCTCCTGCCTATAGCAAACCGACCCAGGAGATAGAAAGCATACATATCCACTTGGCACTAAAGGAGGCTGTGTTGCTGTCATAACAAGTTACCATAAACCTAGTGGCTTAAAATAACACCCATTTATTATCTCACAGTTTCTGTGGGTCAAAAGTCTGGGCATGGCATGGCTTCACTGGGCTCTCTGCTTAGTGTCTCACAGGCCAAAGTCAAGGTGTCTCCTAGCCTGGGCTCTTATCTGTAGGCTCTGGAGGAGAAGATGCTTCCACGCTCGTTCAGGGTGTTGGCAGATTTTAGTTCCATGCAGTAGTAAGATTGATTGTCAGGTAACATTACCACCAGAGTAACACCAGGAGGTAGTGATCACAGGAGCCAAAATTCCACCAGTACAGAGACCCGGGGTTTGGGATGAGGACCTCAGAAATACATCAGTCATGGTTTGGACATGAATTCTGAGTAGGACTAGATTCCAAAACCCAGGGAATGGTGGGGTTGAAGGATCAGAGTCCTTCGAGACTGGAACACTAGGAAGAAGAGGAGAAAAGTGGAGGAGTATCAGTGGACCCCATGTAAAGAGCTGGGAAAAGCAGAAGAAAGGTAGAAAATAAAGAATTATCCACATCAGATGCACACTGTTTCACTATCACCAAAAGTATTCTGTAAGAGAAAACTGGGCAAGTTTGGCTTCCCATTATAATTTGATAGTAAAGTAATAAAAGAATTAAGAAATACAAATTCATACCTGTTACATATGCTTATGTTTGAATAATTTACCTGACTTTTCATTTATTTCCTTTTCTTATTTTATTCTTATTCAATGTTTCTTATTCAACATTTGCAATGACGATTTTAGTGACTGCATAACATTACAATAAGAAAATTCTTCAAAATTTACTCAACTATCCACTAAAATTGAATAGATGGTTTACAATTTTCCATAAATATATATAATGCTAAAATGAACATCTTCTGACAGATACATTTTTCCCATGTTTTATGTTTCTTCGTTAGCATGAGAACTGGTAAAGGACCTAATGGATAAAAGGGTACGAACTTTTTCTTCATTACCTCTGCTAGTTTGATTGAGAGCACAAGTTTCACTGTGTCCTTAATAGTGTAGGGTTATATTTTATTACTTACTTATTCCTGATTTAAGAGATGAAAGGTATACATTTTAATTTATATTTCTTTGAATATTTGTGATATTCCTATTCCCCTATTGACCTATTTACTCGATGCCTGAAATGCCTGATCACACCTTTGTCTATTTACTATTGATAACCTCTGTATGTCTCTGCCTCATCACAAGCACCAGCACCATTCCCTCAGTAAAGATGCTCTACAACACAGTCTATCTGGCCAACCTCCTTCCATTGCTTTCTATGATATCACATTGTTTTATTTCCTTCATTGCACTTATCACTTTATGAAAGTATCCTGGTAATTTAATAAGCAATATTTATTATCTGTGTTTTTCTCTGCCCCCTACAATTTTACCTCCATAAGAAAAGGGACCTTATCTGTCCTATCCTCAGGACCAAGAACAGTACCTGGCACATTATAAGGATTCAATAACTATTATCTTAATAAGTAAATAAAACTTGTTAATATTAGCCCAAGAGACAGAAAGGGCCGTGTAAACCAGAAACGTCATCAGCCTGAGACCAGAAGAACTAGATGGTGCCCAGCTACCACCAATGAACACTCTGACAGGGAACACAACAGAGAGTCCCTGACAGAGCAGGAGAAAAGTGGGGTGCAGAACTCAAATTCTAGTAAAAACACCAGACTTAATGGTTTGACTGAGAATGGAGGGACCCCAGAAGACATGGCCCCCAGACTCTCTGTTAGCCCAAAACTAAAACTATTCCCGAGGCCAGCTCTTCCGACAAAGATTAAACTGAACTGTGGGACATAAAATGATACTTGTGAAGACTGTGCTTCTTAGCTCAAGTAGATACATGAGACTAAATGGGCAGCTCCTGTCCAGAGGTGAGTTGAGAAGGCAGAGAGGGTCAGGAGCTAGTTGAATGGATGCAAGAAATCCAGGGTGAAAAGGAGGAGTGTGCTGTCACAGTATAGGGAGAACAACTAGGGTCATATAACAATATGTGTATAAATTTTTGTATGAGACTAACTTGAATTGTAAACTCTCACTTAAAGAATAAAAAAATCTAAAAAAGAAAAAAAATCTTGTCATCTACATATATTTCTTATGTAGTAAACACACTTCTTTGAAGAGTGTTTACTCTTAATCATAATTACCAAAAATATTTTAATGATTTTTCTTCATTTATGCCATATACAATTCTCCAGAAGAATATTCTTAAGCTTTGTTTTGTTTACATGAATTCTTTCTTATGATAATTAATGAAATAGTTCAATTTTTGGAATGTCATTAAAAAGATGAGATGGGGGAGAATACTTTCAACGAGTCAAATAAAGGATACATTTATTTTAAGATATTGAAGTGTGTGAATGGGCTGTGAGAATAGTGACTCATCTTTTTGACTAGGTGTTTTTCTACTTCTACAAGCAATTACTAACGATAAAAAAAAGTTCTAATTTTATTTGGATAATATCAATTGCTTAAATACGACTAGCACACAGCCTAATTTTAAGTATATTCATGCATTGAAGTTCTCCAAGGACTGAAGCTATTTTGTGAAATTTTTATATAGCTTGATCATCAAAGTATTTGAAATTTCTTTGATTTTTTCTTGTAAGACTATGCCTCAATGAATCTGAAGTATTGCATTTTCTTTGTATAAAACAAGTGCAGTGCTTCACGGCTATGAATCAATCTCATAATTCTATCCAGTGGCAAACATTAAACCCGTTGCCGTCAAGTTGATTCTGACTCATAGCAACCCTATAGGACAGAGTAGAACTGCCCCATAAGGTTTCCAAGGAGCGCTGGTGGATTCGAACTGCCAACCCTTTGGTTAGCAGCTGAGCTCTTAACCACTGTGTCACCAGGGCTCCGTGGAAAGCATTATATGCAATCAATTTACTGTGGGTTATTTATTGTGACAGAAGTGCTTTGGAACCATAGTTATTATGTCTTCAATATACTCTGATATTTTTCAGAGTTATAAAATGAGACCACGTGGCACCCAAAATATGCATTTCAATGTCAGTGTGACAAACGACAAATTACAAGATGCCAATAATTTTCCTCATTCTGTTTCAATTATTTCTGCACATGCACTTGCATGCATACACTCACACATACATATACACATACAGACACACAGTTACACACACACATCAGTGCCTGATATTCTTGAACTTGGAAGGAATCTGCTGGTTCCCCTAATCTAACACCACATGAAGAGGAGCAGTTAGATCTTCTAGTTCAAGCAGTTGTCTACTGAGATTCCCTACTCCAATTTGAAAGAACATGGGTTTGATTTTAGTTAGAGTGAGTAGATTTCCTTGTGTGTGATGGCAGAAGTGTGATGTACTCAAAGAATGTGTGTGTGTGTGTATAAAACAAACCAAAAACCTACTGTAGTCGAGTCAATTCAAACTCATAGTGACCCCATAGGATTTCCAAGGCTGTAAATATCTATGGAAGCAGACTGCCACATCTTTCCTCCATGGAGCCACTGGTGGTTTCAAACCACTGACCTTTTGATTAGCAATCAAGCACCTTAACCACTGTGCCACCAGGGCTCCTGCTATGTTCCTTGTTAGTCCTAAATTTTTAGTGAGCTCCTATTTAAATGGCCTAGCTACCCTTCCTTCATTTCCTACATGAAGATTCTCCCACTGTAGTAACACAATACCTGACACTCCAATACCCATTCTGCTGGCTCAGAAAAGAGCAGTCCTGAATCAAACTGGGGCAATGGCATACATGAAGAAGGTTTTTCAGGCCTTCCGCGAAAGAGAAGCACTCTCTCTCCTGCTGATCATTAACAGGAAAGCATCTAGACTCAACAGTCATTGGTAGCCATCTTGCAACCATAAGAAGGAAAACCACCATAACATGAAGTTGACCCTGAGGGTGACAGAGTGAACAAATAGGATTAACCTGGAACCTTGAAATGACATAATTTAACTACTAACCACATCATGTGTAGAGTCTGCCTAACTTCTAAATTTCCAGTTAAATGGAAAAAAAAAAAAAAAGTCCATATTTTTAACCAGTTTGAATTGCAGTTTACTGCAACTCCAAATATGATATGCCAACCATAGAAGACATAAGGAACAACAATGGTATTCCTGTAGGCTAAGCAGAGATTCATTTCTGTCTCCCATAGCTCACCTAGCTACTTTGTAAGCAAAGGTATTCACAGTGACCTTGAAGCAGAACAAGTGCTGAAATAACTAAGACAGTTCTTGTAGTGTTATTTTACTGAATTCTATTCTTAAACCCGTAAGTTCAACAGCTTAATTTTTAAATGAGCGAGTAGGTGGTATTGAGGGAAAACAGTGCTTGGTATTCTAAGCAAATGTGTAGCTCCGGTGGTGCAAGTGGGTTATAGGTCCCAGTGGGGCAAGTAAGTCACCTTCTATGTACTAGGGCCAGGCTGCTGAATGACTCAATTGCTCCTAGCTAAAAAATCAAAGGGTAAGCAACAGAGAAAGATCTTTAATCTTGTGGGATTTTTTTAAATATCAATCAAGCAAAAAGTACAACACTGCACAGATGGGGAGAAAGAATGCGAAACAGGAAGCCAAACTGTCTCTGATGTCCAAATACTGTTGTTCTTTCTCTTACATAGGAAGGCATCAATGTTGGGAAGGAAATATTCAACTTAGAAACACAGTGACCCTTTACAAGTAGTTGGAATGAGCACAAAGAGAGAAGATTCAGAAAGTTTTTTTTTTTTTTGGCACCAAGAGCAAAGAAAGAAAAAAAAAAAGTTTAGCTATAATTCACGTTCATAACCTAATTCAATAACTCCCTTCAAAAGAAATAGTGTGATGAATTCGTACAGTAAAGTAAAACTGATGGAAACTATTTTAAATGTGTAAACTATTTTTGTAGTTTCACTTATTGTAAAAATGTTGATTTCACCCGAAATCAAGGTAAAGAACCAACTTCTAATGGGGGTAGGGGGAGAATTTCCCATGCAATTCAATTGTACAAGTCTCAGAGGTCCAGACAAACAAGTGTCTCTACGGCCACATCTTCACCTTGGTACAACCGCTAATATTTAGTTGTTTCATCTGTATACATTAAGGAGTACATTGTCTACAGCTAATTTTTATGACTATAGCAAATACTAAATATTTTATTTTTCTACCAGATAATTATCAGAAATATAATATAACACTCAAATAGCACAGACAAGCGTACAGACAAAAATTTGAAGGGAGATCACAAATACTGAAAGAGTATCTGCATAAGCAGTTTACCTTTCGGTAGAGCCAGAAGAGAAAGAAAAAGAAAGAAGTAAAATGCTACTGTTATGGATATGTCATTAGATTCTCACTACTCCCCAAGATTTAGTTAAAATAGGCTCACATCATCATAGAAAAGCAAGACACCCTTTACATCCAATTTCATATTTCAGATCTTATCATAGTTAAAGCACTTATCTTGCTTTGTCTGCCTAGTATTACAAAAGTTTCCTAATGGGTCTATCTGCTCCAGTCTTCCATTTTCCAAGTCCATAGTCTGTAATACCCAGAGTGATCTATCTACAATGCATAATGCTCAACTACTTTAAAACTTCAATGACTCTTCATTGCCAAAACAATAATCCAAACCCTTTAGAATACAACACAGTGCCTTTTAGTATCTATTACCTAACTTCTCTATCTCATTTCCAACTACTCCTCTGTTACACTATGTATTTCATGAATTCCAAATTACCACAGGTTCCCAAATGTTTGAAATTTTTTTTTAATTTTTTAATTTTTTCCCATACAAAAATTTATACATACATTGTTATGTGACCCTAATTGCTCTCCCCCATACTGTGCCAGCACACTCCTCCTTTCCACCCCTGATTCCCCATGTCTGTTCAACCAGCTCCTAACCCTCTCTGCCTTCCCATCTCACCTCCAGACAGAAGCTGCCCATTTAGTGTCTTGCATGTACTTGAGCTAAGAGGCACACTCCTCACGAGTATTACTTTAGGTCCCACAGTCCAGTCTAATCACTATCTGAAGAGTTGGCCTCTGAAATTTTTTTAGTTTCTGGGCTAATAAAGAATCTGGGGGCCATGCTTTCCGGGGTTCCTCCAGTCTCAGTCAGACCATTAAGTCTGGTCTTCTTACTAGAATTTGAGTTCTGCACCCCACCTTTCTCCTGCTCCATCCCAGGGACTCTGTTGTGTTCCCTGTCAGGGTGATCCTTGCAGGTAGCCAAGAACCATCTAGTTCTTCTGATCTCAGCGTGATGAAGTCTCTGGCTTATGCGGCCCTTTCTGTCTCTTGGGCTAATACTTCCCTTGTGTCTTTGGTGTTCTTCATGCTCCTTTACTCCAGGTGGTTGGGATCAGTTGATGCATCTTAGATGGCCGCTTGCAACCTTTTAAGACCACAGATGCCACTGACCAAAGCAGGATGCAGAACATTTTCTTAATAAGATTTGTTATGCTAGTTGACCTAGATGTTCCCTGAAAGCATGGTCCCCAGACCCCTACCCCTGCTACTCTGTCCCTCAAAGTGTTTGACTGTATTTAGGAAACTTCTTAGCTTTGGTTTAGTTTAGTTGTGCTGACTCCCCCTGTAGTGTGTGCTGTCCTTCCTTCACCTAAGATAATTCTTACCTACTATCTAGTTAGTAAATAACCCTCACCCTCCCTCCCCACACTTGTAACCATCAAAGAATGTTTTCTTCTGAGTTTAAACCTTTTCTTGAATTCTTATAACAGTGGTCTTATACAATATTTGTCCTTCTGTGACTGACTAAATTCACTCAGCATAATGCCCTCCAGGTCCCTCCGTGTTATGTTTCACGGCTTCGTTGTTGATCTTTATCATTGTGTAGTATTCCATTGTATGAATATACCATACTTTCTTTATCCATTTGTCTGTTGATGGGCACCTAACTTGTTTCCATCTTTTTGCTATTGTGAACAGTGCTGCAATGAACATGGGTGTGCATATATCTATTCACGTGACGGCTCTTATTTCTCTAGGATATATTCCAAGGAGCAGGATAGCTGGATTGTATGTTACTTCTATTTCTAGCTTTTTAAGGAAGTGCCAAATTGATTTCCAAAGTGGTTTTAACATTTTACAATCCCACCAACGGTGTATAAGTGTTCCAGTCTCTCCATAACCACTCCAGCATTTATTATTTTGTGTTTTTTCAATTAATGCTAGCCATGTTGGGGTGAGATGATATCTCACTGTAGTTTTTTTTTTTTTTTTATTGTACTTCAGGTGAAGGCTTACAGAACAAATAGTTTCTCATGAAACAGTAGTACACATATTGTTTTATGACATTGGGTAATGACCCCACAACATGTCAACCCTCTAACTTCTCTACCTTTTTTTTTGGTGAAAATAGACATAGCCAAAGATATACCATTTCAAAAATTTCTACATGCACAGTTCAGTAACATTGACTATGCTCTTCCAATTGTGCTGCTATTCTCACTTAAGATGAAGGCTTACAGAACAAAACAGTTTCTCATTTAACAGTTACTACAAATGTTGCCCTATGACAATGGTTAACAGTCTCACAACACATCAACAATATCCTTACTCAACCTTAGGTTTCCTATCACCAGCTTCCTTGTCCCCTCTGCCTTCTGGCCGTTGTCACTGGACTACTGTACCTCGTTACTCCCATTTGGTTTTACGGGGCTGTCCACTCCCAGGCTGAACGGTGAACCTTGGAGACAACTTCACCACTGAGCTAAAAGGGTGTCTGGGGGCCATACTCTCGGGGTTTCTCCAGTCTCCTTTAGGCCAGGAAATCTGGTCTTTTTTTTGTGAGTTAGAATTATGTTCTACATCCTTCTCCAGCTCTGTCCAGAACCCTCTGTTGTGATCCTGGTCAGAGCAGTCAGTGGTGGTAGCCGGGCACCATTTAGCTGTACTAGACTCAGTCTAGTGGAGGCCTTGGTAGCTGTGGACAATTAGTCCTTCAGACTAATCTTTTCCTTGTATCCTGTTCTCTTCATTCTCCCTTGCTTCCAAAGGGATGAGACCAGTGGATATCTTAGATGGCTGCTCACAGGCTTTTAAGACCCCAGACACTACTCACCAAGGTAGAATGTAGAACATTGTTTTTATAAACTGTGTTATGCCAATTGAGCTAGATGTTCCCCGAGACCATGGTCCCCACAGCCCTCCGCCCAGCAATTCAGTCCCTCAGAGAGTTTGGATGTGTCTATGGGGCTTCCATGACTTTTCTTTGTACAAGTTGTGCTAGTTTCCCCTGTATTGTGTACGGTCTCACCCTTCACCCAAGATACCACTTATCTATTGCCTATTTAGTATTTCCACCCCACCCCTCCCATCCCTGGTAATCAACAAAGATTGTTATATTTTGTGTGTGAACTTTTTCATGGGTTTTTACAATACAGGTCTCATACAATATTTGTCCTTTTGTGATTGACTTATTTCACTCAGCATAATGTCCTCCAGTTTCATCCATGTTATGAGATGGTTCACAGATTCATTGTTGTTATTTCTCGTTGCATAGTACTCCGATGTGTGTATGTACCATACTTTGTTTATCCATTCATCTGTTGATGGGCATCTAGGTTGTTTCCATCATTTTGCTATTGTGAACAATGCTGCCATGAATGTAGGTGTGCATATGTCTATTCGAGTGACGACTCTTATTTCTCTAGGATATATTCCTATGAATGGGATTGCTGGAACGAATGGTATGTCTATTTCTAGCTTTCTGAGGAAGCGCCATATCATTTTCCAAAATGGTTGTATCATTTTGCATTCCCACCAGCAGTGCATAAGAGTTCCCATCTCCCCGCAGCTTCTCCAACATTTGTTATTTCCAGTGTTTTTCATTCATGCTAGTAATGCTGGGGTGAGATCGTATCTCATTGTGGTTTTAATTTGCATTTCTCTAATGGCTAGTGATTGTGAGCATTTCCTCATGTGTCTCTTGGCCATTGGAATGTCCTCTTTGGTGAAGTGTCTGCTCATTTCCTTTGCCCCTTTTTTAATAGGATTATTTGTCTTTTTGTTGTAGAGGTATTGGATTTTCTTGCAGATTATGGAGATTAGAACTTTGTCTGATGTGTACTGTCCAAAAACTTTTCCCAGTCTGTAGGTTCTCTTTTGACTCTTTTGGTGAAGTCTTTTGATGAGCATAGGTGTTTCATTTTTAGAAGATCCCAGATATCTAGGTTATTTTCTCGGGTTTGTGTGTTGATGGTTATGGTTTGTATCCTGTTAATGCCATATATTAAGGCCTGTAGCATTGGTCCTATTTATTCTTCTATGAACTTTATAGTTTTAGGCTTTACATTCAGGTCTTTGATCCATTTTGAATTAGCTTTTGTATACAGCGTGAGGTATGGGTCCTGTTTCATTTTTTTGCAGATGGATATCCAGTTTTGCCAGCACCATTCATTAAAAAGACTGTCTTTTCCCCCATTTGATGGACTTTGGCCCATTGTCGAACATCAGGTGACTGTAGGTGGATGGATTGACATCTCGGTTCTCAATTCTGTTCCATTGGTCAATGTATCTGTTGTTGTACCAGTACAAGGCTGTTTTGACTACCGTAGCTGTATAGTAGGTTCTGAAGTCAGGTAGTGTGAGCCCTCCAACTTTATTCTTCTTCAGTAGTGCTTTACTTATTTGGGGCTTCTTCCCTTTCCATATAAAGTTAATGATTAGTTTTTCCATCTCTTTGAAGAACATTGTTGGTATTTGGATTGGAATTGGGTTGTATTTGTAAATTGCTTTGGGTAGAATTGTCATTTTCACAATGTTGAGTCTGCCTATCCATGAGCATGGTATGTTTTTCCATTTATGTAGATCCCTTTGGGTTTCATGCAGTAGTGTTTGGTAGTTTTCTTTGTATAGGTCTTTTACACCCCTGGTCAGATTTATTCCTAAGTATTTTATCTTCTTAGGGGCTATTGAAAATGGTATTCTTTTCCTGATTTCCTTTTCCTCATTCTCCTTATTGGTGTATAGGAATCCAACTGATTTTTGAATGTTTATCTTGTATCCTGCTACTCTGCTGAATCTTTCTATTAGTTCCAATAGATTTCTCATGGAGTCTTTAGGGTTTTCTATGTATAGTATCATATCATCTGCAGACAGGGACAGTTTAACTTCTTCATTACCAATTTGGATGCCCTTGATTTCCTTTTCTTGCCTTATTGCTCGAGCTAGAACTTCCAGCACAATGTTAAATAGGAGTGGTGATAAAGGGCATCCTTGTCTTCTTCCTGTTTTCAAGGGGAATGTTTTCAGCCTTTCTCCATTAAAGAATGATGTTGGCCGTTGGTTTTACATAGATGCCCTTTATTATGTTGAGAAATTTCCCTTCTATACCTATTTTACTGAGAGTTTTTATCAGGAATGGGTGTTGGACTTTGTCAAATGCCTTTTCTGTGTCAATTGAGATGATCATGTGATTCTTTTCTTTCCTTTTATTTATGTGGTGGGTTACGTTGATTGATTTTCTAATGTTGAACCATCCTTGCATACCTGGTATGAATCCTACTTGGTCGTGGTGTATTATTTTTTTGATATAATGCTGAATTCTATTGGCTAGAATTTTGTTCAGAATTTTTGCATCTATGTTCATGAGAGATATTGGTCCGTAATTTTCTTTTTTTGTGACGTCTTCGCCTGGTTTTGGTAGCAGCGTTACGCTGGCTTCATAGAATGAATTTGGAAGTGTTGTTTCCTCTTCTATGCTCTGAAATAGCTTGAGTAGTACTGGCACAAGCTCTTTTGTAAATGTTTTGTAGAATTCTCCAGTGACGTCATCTGGGCCAGGGATTTTTTTGGTTAGGAGTTTTTTTATTACCTTTTCTATCTCTTCTCTTGTTATGGGTCTGTTCAGATTTTCAACATCACTTTGTTGTAGTTTGGGTATATAGTGTGTTTCTAGAAATTTATCCATTTCTTCTAGATTTTCAAATTTGTTGGAGTATAGTTTTTCATAATATTCTGTTATAATCCTTTTTATTTCAGTTGGGTCTGTTGTAATGGCCCCATTTCATTTCTTATTTGGGTTATTTGTGTCCTCTCCTGTTTTTCTTTTGTCAGTCTGGCCAGTGGTTTGTCGATTTGGTTGATTCTTTCAAAGAACCAACTTTTGGTTTTGTTGATTCTTTCTATTGTTTTTCTGTTCTCTATTTCATTTATTTCTGCTCTGATCTTTACTATTTCCTTTCTTCCGGTGGTTGTAGGCTTTTTTTGCTGTTCTCTTTCTATTTGTTTGAGTTCTGTAGTTAATGTTTTGATTTTGTCCCTTTCTTCGTTTTTGATATGTGCATCTACTGCTATAAATTGTCCCCTGAGGATTGCCTTTGCTGTATCCCAAAGGTTTTGGTATGATGTGTTTTCATTCTCATTGGATTCTAGGAATTTTTTGATTCCATCTCTGATTTCTTCTATTACCCAGTGATGTGTAAGCAGGGTATTATTCAGTTTCCATGTAGTTGATTTTTTTTCCCTGCTCTTTCTATTGTTAATTTCTACCTTGATGGCATTGTGGTCAGAGAAGATACTTTGAATTATCTCAGTATTTTGGATGTTGTTGAGGATTGCTCTGTGGCCTAAGATGTCATCTATTCTGGAGAATGTTCCATGTGCATTGGAAAAGAATGTGTACTTTGCAGTGGTTGGATGGAGTGTTCTATATATGTCAATGAGGTCAGGCTGGCTGACTGTGCTCTTTAGGTCTTCTGTATCTTTGCTGAGTTTCTTCTTAGTTGTTCTGTCCTTTACTGAGCGTGGTTTGTTGAAGTGTCCTACTAATATTGTGGAACTGTCAATTTCTCTTTTCAGTGTTGTTAGAGTTTGTTTAATGTATTTTGGAGCCCTGTCATTTGGTGCGTAGATGTTTATTATGGTTATGTCTTCGTGATGGATCGTCCCCTTAATCATTATATAGTGTCCTTCTTTGTCTTTTACGGTAGATTTCGTTTTAAAGTCTATTTTGTCTGAGATTAGAATTGCCACTCCTGCTCTTTTTTGGTAGTTGTTAGCTTGATATATTTTTTTCCAACCTTTGACTTTTAATAAATTCACGTCTTTGTTTCTAAGGTGTGTCTCATCCATATTGATGGATCCTGTTTTCTTATCCATTCTGTCACTCTCCATCTCTTTATGGGTGCATTGAGTCCATTTACATTCAGTGTAATTATTGATAGATGTGAGTCTGTTGCTGTCATTTTGTAGTGCTTTTTTTTGTGGTGCTGAAGTTTTCTATGTTCTTCTTACTCTCTTGTGCTGAGTTACTTTTGTTCGTGGATTTTTTTTTTTTTTCATTTCTTTTGTTTTTGTAGGTTTTGCTTTGCTGAGACTATGTTTTTCCTTTTTTTTTTTTTTTTTTTTATAAGTACGTTTGTTAACTTTCTTTGTGGTTACCATGAATTTTACCCTTATCTTTCTAAGTTTGAAGCAGTCTATTATTACTTGGTATCGCCTTGCCTTCCTCTCCATTAGAAGGTTCTATACCTATGCCGTTTATTCCCTCTTTTATTGTTTTGATGTTGTTGTCATTACTGATTAACTGCTCTGATTCCCTGTTGTATTTCTTTTGGCTTTGGATAGTCCTCAAGAGTTCATTTCCTAGATTGGTATCTGGTTGGTATGATCCTGCATCCTAGATTCTGCCTGTGAGCTGAAGTTGTTTGTCCTCAAATCGAAGAACTCCCTTTAATAATTCTTGTTGGTTTGACTTTTACATATTCCCTTAATTTCTCTTTACCTGGAAATGACCTAATTTCACCATCAAATTTGAACGAGAGTTTTGCAGGATATATTATTCTTGGCTGGCAATTTTTTTCTTTCAAGATTTTATATATGTCATCCCATTGCCTTCTTGCCTGCATGGTTTCTGCTGAATAATCTGAGCTTAGTCTTATTGTTTCTCCTCTGTATGTGATTTCTTGTTTTTCATGAGCTGCTCTCAGGATTCTTTGTTTGTCTTTGGTTTTGGCAAGTGTGATTATGAAACGCCTTGTTGATTTTCTTTTGGGGTCTCTCCTATATGGGGTTCGTCAAGCTTCTTGGATGGCCAGCTTTTCATCTTTCATGATATTGGAGAAGTTTTCTGTCAGCAGTTCTTCAATGATCCTGTCTGTGTTTTCGGTTTTCTCCTCCTGTTCTGGAATTCCAATCACTTGCAAATTTTTGATTTTGATTGTATCCCACATATCTCTCAGGGTATCTTCATTTTTCTTTGTTCTTTTTTCTGAGTTTTCCTCAGACAGAGTTGTATCAAAGTGTTTGTCTTCAATTCCACTGATCCTGTCTTCCACCGTTTCAAATCTCCTTCTCAGCCCTTCTATGACACCGTCCATTTCTGAAATCTTGTTGTTTCTCTTTTGGATTTCTAATTGTTGTCTTTGTATAATTTCTAGTTGTGAGTTTTGGCATTTTGTTCCTGCATTATTTTCCTGAATTCTTCCATTTTTTTTGTCTGTATTTTCCATGAATTTGTCTATTTTTTCCTCGTCTTTGTCAGCTTTTTGCCTCAGCTCTTGAAGAATTCTGAGTATTAGAGATTTGAATTCCCTATCAGGTAGTTCTAGTGCCTTTTCTTCCACTGGAAAGTCATCTGGTGTTTTATTTTGGATGCCTACTGGAACCATCCTGTCCTGTTTTTGTAAATGTTTTGATATTGTCTGATGTCTTCGGGGCATTCAGTAGTTATTTTCTCGTTTACTGATTTTAGATTTGTTTGTTTCACCCCCCTTTTTTTAAAAAAAATTTGACCATGTCTGAGCAGGCGGACCGTGTGTTCTTTGTTGTTTGCTCATCTGTGGGCACAATACTTTTCACCTCCTTCTCCAACTGGCAGGGTCAGTCACTCAGATATGGTACGGCCGAGCAGGTCTAGCTGAAGAGGAGTTACTGGGACGGGTTGTTTGTGGCACTTATTACAGCCACCAGGGCAGGTCGGTAGTCAGTGCGGGGCTGGTTCCAGTAGGCCATGCCTGTGCTGCTTGGTGGTGTGATGTTAAGCGCATGGTGTAGGTAGGCAGGATGTAGCAGGGAGATCGTTATGTGTAGAGCTAAGATGGATATGGAAGAGAGGAGAGAGGAACAGGAGCCAAAAACATACAAACAAAAAAGAATGCTAGGGGAGACTGCTGTTGAAGTGGAGAGATGAGAGACTGTGAAATGGAGAAAAACACAAAGGGGAAGAGGAAGAAAAGAAAAGAATGAATAAATAAAAATTGGAAAGGTTAAAGAACCGCAAAGTTCCCAGGGATCCCACTGGTGCAGCTATGAGGTCTGGGAGGGTCACTCTCAGGTGTTGCAGTACAGCCTGGCTAGAAGGCATAGGGGTTTACAATGCCAGGTATTCAGGGAACAGAAGGAGAAGGAATATGGAGAGACAAGAAACTGAGTAATGAAGAAAGACAAAATGGGAAAAAGAGGGAAAACAAAACAAAACAAATTTAAAAAAGAAAAGAACAAGAAAAGCCCCCAAAAAAACAGAGGAAAAAAAAAAACAACGAGAAAAGAAAAGCCCTCAGGGATCCCTCTGCACGTCTGTGCAAGCCGAGGGGGCAGTCTCCTTGCCATGCAGCACTGCCTGGCCAGAAAGGGCTCCCAACTCAAGAAAAGGAAAATAAAACAAACAAACAATTCAAAACAAACAAACGAACAAAAGCCCTGGGATCCCACCAGTGTGGCAGCCCAGACAGGGAAGCAGCTCCACACTTGAACAGAGCTCCACAGCCCCTCAGGAAGAAGCTAAGATGGCGCATGGAGCCAGGTATTTGAGCAAAAGGAGGGGTAGGTGGTGAGAGGTAAGGAAGAAATCAAAAGAAGCAGAAAAAAGCAACTCCAGCAGCCAACAAATGGCACTCAGAGAGCCGGCCCGTTCAGGTGTGTGGAATCCAAGCAGCCGGTGTTTCCCGGACAAGAGTTGTGGCCGCAGAAAGCAGAGGAGGCTGAGTGGGGGTGAAGAAGGGTGGGGGGTGGGAAAGTATATATCACAAATTACCGGTTGTTTTGTCTCCCGCTGGAAGCTCCATGAACCTGCTTTCTCCTACCCCCTGTTTGCTGGTCTCTGACAGGAGTCCAATATGGCAGATCTGCACTGTGTTAGCTGGTAGGGGACCTCTGCATGAATCTCTTCTCGCTCTCCATTCTCTGTCAGTTTTCTCACTCCATTTGGTGCTTGGCTGAGTTCTTTATCTCTTCATTTGATGTTTTAGGATTTCAGGATTGTTGTTTTCTCTGTTTGGCTTAGTTTTTCAGATCTTTGCTGTGGAGGGACGGCGTGGTGCTTCTGCCTAGAGGGCCATTTTGCCGGAAGTCTGTCTCACTGTAGTTTTGATCTGCATTTCTCTAATGGCTAATGATCGCGAGCATTTCTTCATGTGTCTGTTAGCCACCTGAACATCTTCTCTGGCTAAGTGCCTGTTCATATCCTTTCCCCATTTTTTTAATTGGGTTATTTGTCTTTTTGTTGTTGAGGTTTTGCAGTATCTTGTAGATTTTAGAGATTAGACGCTGATCGGATTTCTCATAGCCAAAAATTTTTTCCCGGTCTGTAAGTTGTCCTTTTACTCTTTTGGTGAAGACTTTTGAAGAGCATAAGTGTTTGATTTTTAGGAGCTCCCAGTTATCTAGGCTCTTTTCTGGTGTTTGTGCATTTTTACTAATGGTTCGTATTATGTTTATGCCATGTATTAGGGCTCCTAGCATTGTCCCTATTTTTTCTTCCATGATCTTTATCGTTTTTGACTTTAAGTCTTTGATCCATTTTGAGTTAGTTTTTGTGCATGGTGTGAGGTATGGGTCTTGTTTCAGTTTTTTGCAGATGGATATCCAGTTATGCCAACACCATTTGTTAAAGAGACTGTCTTTTCCCCAGCGAATGGACTTTGGGCCTTTGTCAAATAGCTGCTCATAGGTGGATGAATTTATGTCTGGATTCTCAATTCTGTTTTATTGGTCTATGTACCTGTTGCTGTATAATAGGTTCTAAAATCAAATAGTGTGAGGCCTCCCCACTTTGTTCCTCTTCTTGAGTAATGCTTTACTTATTCGGGGAAATGTTTGAAAATCTATTATGCCTGCTTAATATTGGCAGCCATGCCTACCCAAAATCTTCCCCTAATTCTTCCTGGAAAACTTTTTGATGCGTCTATGGATGCTTCAAGACCCATCCATGTGTCAACATTACTCTGATGCTTTCTTTAACAAGTCCTGGAAGGTAAGATTTGAGCCAGTCTCAGACAGAAAATGGAAGCAACAACATTTATGGTCTTTATAATCTGTAGAACATACTACATATGCTAAATGCTAGGCTTCACTTAGCTGTTACATGAGAAATATGTAAATTCTTATTTTAATTGTAGAAAAAAAAGCTCACCTACTATCATTAGAGTTAATTACATGCCCATTAAGATGGTTGAAATAAAGTTTTATTACTTAATTTTTTATGGAATTTTCTATGTCCTGTAAAATGTCTCACAATATAAAGGTGCTTGAATCATAACACTTGCATTGTTAAGGTAGTAAAACTATCAATTATTCAAATAAGAATAACAGAATATTAAATTCTTGAGAGAATTTTCGAGATCCTCTCCTTAAATGCCTTCTTTAACTGAGGCCCAGAGAGGTGAAATAAAATGCCCAAGATCCCAGAGTCAGTTAACCGCAAAGCCGGAAACAGGATTCTTACCTTCTGAATCCTAATCCAGTGCTCTTTCTATCACTTCATCACTTCACTCATTTGGGGTCTGGGGTATAACTGAACGTATAACCCTTCTCCAAATGGCGTCTTAGACCACACTGTCCAGCTCCTATTCCAGCCTCTGTCTTAAATCCTCCTTATGTCTTTCTCAATGAAGAAAGCCCGACTTCAAACTTGGTATAAATGAATGCAATAATATTCATTAGAAGTGTTTCAGCATATGTAAGAATGCAAAAAGATTTACTCAGATATACTCTATTTCTGATAAAGGAATAAGGAATAACTGTGTTTGCAGAATTTTCTAAACCTCAGATTCATCTTAAGCTCAGTCTTCATCTGCTACAAACATGGAGCTAGAGTCAAACATAAGAGATTTAAAAGTTGAATGTACTGTGTTCATTTTTTTAGAAGTTTACATGTGGGTACAAATGTATATGTTCAGTTTAATTTTTAAGTAAAAAGTATATTTTACAACTCAAAATTTTAAATATAAAAATGGAATGTTTCTTCTGACCTCTAGTCTACTCAGTTCCCATTTTCACATGCAACAATGTTGTTAGCTTTTTAGAGGTATTCTTCCAGAAACTTTATCATACGCACACGTACGTTTTCCTTTCGTTGTTAGAATGGTAGCATACTATACATACTGTCTTTCACTTGACTATTTTTACTTAATATGCCTTGGTGGTCTTTCCAAAATACATTCATTATTTCTTTTTGTTTTGTTTTGCTGCAGCATAGCAATCTACTATATGGTTGTATTATAATTTATTAAACTAGTTCAAAATTAATGGACATTTAAGTTGTTTGCAATCTTTCATGATCACAATGAATAAACTTGTGTATATATCATTCTTAAATGTGAGTACATCTAAAGTATAAATTCACAGAAGAAGAATAACTAGGTTTAAGGGCATATGTGTTTGTAATTTTGATAAGTATTGCCACACTGCCCTTCACAGGAGCCAGATCACAAGAGTTGGACAATCTTGCGTTCTCACAGCAGTGTGTGAGAATACTTGTTTCCTGCCCTTGACAACATAGTGTGTATCAAAATTCTGTGTCTATCTGTCTCATAAGTGAAAAGTTGTTATTCTGGAATTGTTACACTGCATTTATCTTATTAGGAGGGAGGTTGAATTTTTTTTTATGATTTTAAGAGCCATTTGTTTTGGTTTTGTTTTTTTAACTATCAATTCATAACCTACGCTCATTTTCCTATCAGGTGGTTAGTCTTTTTCCTATCTATTTTTCTCTTGGGTCATTGATATTAAGGAAATTAAACCTTTGTCAGTAGTGTGAGTTGCAAATAATTTCTCCAGTTTGCCATTTGTATTTTGAATTTGCTTATGTAAGTTTTTAGCAAACTGAAAGTTTTTATTTGGCTCTGGTAGAATCTATCAATGTTTTTTGTTACAGCGTCTGAGTTTTACATTGTTAGAGACACCTTTTCTACACTAAGTATAAAATAACTTTTCCCACGATTTCTTCCAGTATTTTTTATGGTATATTTTACACTGAAATATGTGATCCATTTATAATTTATCATGGTGTGAAGTATGAAACCAGTTTTATTCCCAGATGGCCACTGACTTATCCTAGCACTGTTTCTAGGAGTCCCTAGGGGGTGCAAATAGTTAAGTACTTGACTACTAGCCAAAAGGTTGGCGGTTCAAACCCACCCAAAGGCACTTTGGAAGACAGGCCTGGTGGATCTTCTTCTGAAAGGTCACGGCCTTGAAAACTCTATGGAGCTCAGTTCTATTCTAATATATATGGGGTTGCCATGAGTCAGAATTGACTCAATGGCAACTAACAACAAAATTTCTTTTCCGCATCAATGTGACTGTTCTTGTAGGGGATCTATATATTTGTCTAGGAGAGAATGACAATAGATAATATTTTTACTGTGGCTTTGCCAATCTGTGGTGTTAATACTTAGTTAAAAAGACTTGTCTTTTGGAGTTGCCTCATGCTAAGGAAATCATCAACTGAGGAACGGTTTATCAGAAATGCAGGAAAATGGCAATGTTGTGCTTGTTGGGTGCATTGTGCATTAGATCTAAACAGCAGTGCTCAGGATTGTGTCCAACATTGGAAGCACTATTGTACTTTACAGAGAAAGATACAAGGAAGTCAGTGCAGAATAAACCAAAGACATCCCGTAACTAACCTGGCCTTGCCTCAGTATTGTCACTTCAAATTAACTGTATTCTCAAAGGCACAGTCTAAATATTTACATAAATGGGAACTTTTAAAAAATCATAGTAAATTTCTTTTCAAATATTATCATCTCTGGTTATTTACAGCCTGTAACTGCCACAATCCCTATAATAGTGAATTGTAAAACACGTCTTGAAGAAAGAAGCCCTCTAGAAAGCGTAAGATTTACATTTTGTTGCTACAAAAAAAGAAGAGTCAATGTCTGCAAGCAACTGAAACTAAAATAATTGTTGAGATGTTAAAAGAATAGCAATGAAAGGTGCTTCATTATTAGAAGACATTTTTATTCTTGCAATAAATAAGGGTAAAAATAGAGTGCTTAAATTGTGTAACTTAATGATTTTGATATCAAGTGAAGGGATGCTAAATGATTCCCATTTTAAGAATCTTTTGATACTGTATTCAAAGGTCAGGAAACCATGGAGATGGAAGGGTTTTTGGAGACCTCTTAGCCCTTTGAATCTTTTCGAGATTCTTGCAACATGACCTGGCAACCAGGTGTAGAAATATTCAATTAATAAACACTGGCCTGCTATCAGAATGGGCACAAATCTGTATTCTTAGCCAAAGAAATGATCAGGAGTAAAGTGGTAAAGGTTTTGTAGGTTATTACTGAGGTAAGTTGAAGGCTGGGTAAGGAAAAAAAAGTCAACTACTGTCACATTATTCAGGGGCTCTTGCTATGCTGCTATTTGGCATAGTTAAGCAGTTATTCATTTCATTAAAGAGAAAGGATAATAAGCACAATTTCTGTAACTGATTTCTCGAGATCACTTTGAAAATAGATTTCTTGCAGAAAAACAAATTCACGTAATCCTGAGATATCAGTTTGTGAATGAAGACAAGTACCCTCTCCTCTGACGGCCACTTCATGTTACAGCTTCACAGTGGAGCTGGAATGGCGATTTTCATGTCGTATGTATCATACTGAACAAGAAAACTTGGTACCTGCCAGCTGCTGATTCTCTAATGGAGCTAAAGTGTCAACTGCACCTTGAATCCGCACAGCACTGATTTGTAAGACACTAAGGATGCTCTTAAATGCATATCTGAAGCTTTCATTTCAGTTTATGTAAGAGGAAAGACCATTTACAAGAGATAAGAAAGAACATATTCTCTGGAGAGTAAGTCTCTGACTAACAGCAGAAATACAACTAAAACACCGAAAATATTTAACTCTTTTGTAAGGCTTCCTCTAAGAGACTCTAGGTGTAAATGAGTTTGCTTACCTCTGTATGACAAGAAGGAAGCATGACTTTACCTGCTTTGGTTTTTTTGCTTAAAAAAAAGAGAGAGATCAGTCAACTGTGGAAAAAATCAGATACCGTTTCCTAAAATAATTATTTACTTTCAATTTTTATTTGATATTTAAATATCTTTATTTGGCAGCCCTGAGTAAAATGTCTGGCACATAATAGAAACTTAATGTAATTTTGCGAAGTCTGAGGAAATAACATGTTACTAGCAAAATTTTAATTCTAGGGATTTTATTTATCTTCTTTCAATCCATATATGGCACTCGTATGTGTCATGTTTTGTTAAGAAATGGCTTAAACATTACAGTATTATATTCTTTTGAATCTTTGAGGGAGAGGTAGACATAAGAACTAAAATCCTCTTGAGGCTCCTTTTAGTCTGATCATTTTTTAGAAGATTATAAGTATCAGAAGAAGCTAGGACACTGAGATTTTTAAGACTGTGAAGCCTACAGGTAATAGCTATCATGTAATAGCATGACTGAAATAAAAATACATGCAAAAAATATGGCAGGTATAATTTGACTATCTGCCACCTATTTGCCTTTTAGATGTTGGCAACTTAGATGGAGGTTACGGAAGATGAGGACTGTCAGAGCAAGAAATAGTTGCAAATACAAGGTTAAGCCCCACCGATTTTCAGATTAAGAAATGGATCTAGTATTAAAAATAAGTCAACAGTGTATCTGTCCAATAACTTAAACAGAAATGAGGCACTACAGTAAAGACAAAGGACCAAGTGGTAACTGCTTTGGAAAGGGTCCTGATGAGACACAGCCCCCTCCTCCTGGTCATACAGTAGCTCACATGGAGAGTTTTCTTTGTTTTTCCATGCACATGTATGTCCCATACATATGAACAACTTGAAAGGCTAGAAATAGCTTACTAAGTGAAGCAGGCAGAAGAATTGCTCAGGAAAGACCTAAACACGTTTAAGAACCAGGTGATCTGGAAGCTCCTCGGGACACTTTAACATTACCAGGTAACTCTTCTGAGGAGCAGATGGGATTAACAATCTGCAACTGTTTTCTATTGTCCTTAAGCTGCACAAACATGTGTGCCCCTTTCCTAGAAGATAAAATACATAGGGGGAAGAGAAAATAAAACTCCTATAGAATCTCCTGCTCAGAGTCTTATTGTTGGGAGATTCTAACAACACTTTCTGTGTTTTTATGAGATAATAAAAATAAACCTACTATCTACCCTCCAACTGAGGTAAGAAAGTACAGATCTCACATCACATGAATCCAGACTCACTGAGCCTCATGATGTTGCCACAGGTCTGCCAAGTCTTCCAGAGATTTTTAAAAAGTGGTCATAGCATAGTACCCAGTAAAGCAGTTGCCTCAAAGCTTGGCTGTGGACTAGGGCAGCCCCTCTCTCTCAACTCATACAACCAACAGAGGCAAGCAAGGACGTCCAAGGAATTTCATCTTTGGCAAAGAGTTGGAAGCAGACTAAATAATATTTAAATGATGCTTAGCATGGTCTTGGATTGGGAATGGATCAAAATGAGGCCTGTCTTAGGAAGGAGAGCAAGTTCTTAATTTTGGAAGGTTGGGAGTCCCTGAGTGGCACAACTGGTTAAGCACTTGACTACTAACTGAAAGACTGGTGGTTCAAACCACCCAGAGGTGCCTGGGAAGAAAGGTCTGACAATCTGCTTCAGAAAGGCCACAGCCTTGAGAACCCTATGGAGTGCAGTTCTACTCTGCACACATGGGGTCACCATGAGTTGGAAATGACTCGAAAGCAACTGGTTTGCTTTTTTGTTGTTGTTTCTTAGTCAATAGTTCTCCAGAGTGGAAGTCACCGGGAAGGTTTTTCAAAGAGCACACACTGACATCTCTATCCCTGTGCTTGCCTTCCTCCCCGCACTTATTCTGAGAGCCACTATGCAAGGCCACTGTATTCAGCGAGAACATCCAGAAAACATGGAGCCATTTGTTAAAGTCCTGAAACAGTGAGACAAGTGGAGATTTACAACATGAACTTGTGAGGAATAATATTCAGTACATATTCTTTGAGCAGGGATTCAAATTCCATTCCAACATTTAAACACTTTCAGCTGGTGAGTGGCACTGGAATAGAGTCTGACAAGGTAATAATGATCACGACTAATGGATGCAGGCAAGCATCCTCACCACTGCACTTCCTTCCTCCAGACCCACAGGGAGAGGAGTACCTCCCCAGCTCAGGACTGAACCCTTCTCTGCCTATCTCGTGTCCACTTCTTCCTTTTCCCTCTCCTAATCTTTTCAACATTGCTACTGGCTTTCTCTAAAGATTAAGACTATTTTTAAACCTCTTTCATCTCCCCCTCCAAAAAAAGCAAAAACAAGCAAACAACAACAAAAATACCTAGTTACATGTGTCCCCCGCAGCTAATTAAAACTTTCTCCCCTCTCCTTCACATCTTCCTGAAAGAAGAGTCTAACTTTCACTTCTTCTCCTTTTTACTTCTCTTCATTTCTCAATCTATAGAAATCAGGATCCCATCTGTGAAATGCTTCTCAAGAATATCGCCTAAGAGCTCCCGACTGCCAATACTAATGAAATCCTTCAGTCCCTTTCTTAATCAAAACCTACACCTCCTGTGGCACTATTGCTCACTTACTTTTTACTTAAATTCTTTCTCTAGTCTTCTCCTTTCTAAAAGTGGCTCCTACCCATGGCTTCCTGCAGGTGAAGTTTATAAAATGCACATTACAAAGTACAAGAGTGAAGTTATAAAATACAAGTTTCATCTCAGTCTGCTCCTCAACCTGTGCTCAACTACTAGGAGCGGACAGATAAGCCTGACCTGGCACCCAATGTGCTAAACCATTTCTTATATCTGTGCGTAGTGCTCCCCTCTGCCTGGAATGCCCTTCCTCATTAGTCAGCTGTTGGCGTTTGAAAAAGTAAATACACAACCTCTCTCTCTTCTCTGCCTGAATCGGGATACCATTTGAGAGAGATGCAATAGCCAGGCAGATGGACAAATATATTTATTCCTAATAATACTTCTAGACATATGGCTTAAATCAACAGCAACAGCAGGCTTGAATTAATTATACCACTGGTACAGGGGAATACTAAACCCAGGCAGCGTCCTCAGGGGCAGCACTTTGCCCACTAACCCTTCCACACAGTGAAAGCAAATGAAATGTATCCTTTGTTCAGTAGGCAGATCCCAAAAGGAAGCGAGAAAAGCAACCCACGCAAGCTCCTTTGCCCAACTAACTGTATTAGTTTCCTCGGGCTGCCATTACAAAGTACCACAAACTGGGTGGCTTAAAACAACAAAAATTCATTGTCTTACTGTTCTGGAAGCGAAAAATTTGAAATAAAGGTGCCAGCATGGCCATGAAGACCCTAGATCTTCCCCTGTCTCTTCCTAACTTCTGGTGGCTGCCAGCAACCCTTGGCGTTCCTTGGCTTGTGCATGCATCACTCCAGCTTCTGCTTCCACCTTCACATGGCTGTCTTTTCTCTCTCTTTGTGTCTCTTCTCTTTTTATAAAAACACTAGTCATATTGGATTAGGACCCACCCTGCTCCAGTATGACCTCATGTTAACTGATAGCATCTTCAAAGTCCCTATTTCCAAACAAGGTCACATCCGCAGGTAGGCAGGTTAGGACTTTAATATGTCTTTTGTGGGGAACATGATTCAATCCATAATACAGACCAACCAATTACATATTTCTCCTTGCAGGAGACTGAGTGAATAAGAATGTGGAGAAAGGAGTGGGTATTAAAGTAGCCTTAGCATAGCACAGTGGTCAAAAGCATGGGCTCTAGAGATTTATTGCCTAGATTTGAATCTCAGCTATATTAATAAGTGGTGCAATGGCCGAGCACTCAGCAGCTATCTGGAAGGTTGGTGGTTCAAACCTACTCAGCTGCTCTCTGGGAAGAAGACCTGGTAATCTGGTTCCATGAAGATTACAACCAAGAAAACCCTATGGGGCTGTTCTGCTCTGTCACGTGAGGTCACTATTAGTTAGAATCGACTCGACAGCACCTAATAAGAACAACATGTAAACTGGAACAAGTGTCTTAACTTCCCTACACCTCAGTTTCCTCATATGTAAAATGGACTATTAATAGATAGGAAGATTAAATGAGGCAGTATTTGTAAGTAGAATAGCACTTAGAATAGTGTCTGGTATATAGTATTAGGTGAAAATTTTAAATCTAGGAAACTTTCTATGATAGCTCCCTAAGAAATATTTGTACTTCTATAGTGTTTTAAATACGTACCTAAAATACAATACTTACCTTTGTGCAGTTTTTATTCATTTATATATCGGTCTCTCATACTAAATTATGAGAATTTTTGGAAGTTACATGCTGTTTTCTTCATCTTTGTATCCATAGCTCCTGGTACACCCTATGTATTCAGTTGCTTATTTAATTAATCAATACATTAATTTTAAATGCTCTATCATTCACCTTGTGGGATATACAAATTAAGAAGATGTTTTTCTTCAAAAGATTGGTAAACTTGCTTGATGCCTAAAAAATACTTCAGGTACGCCAACTTTTATGTTGTGATTGCTTAAGTTCTGCTAATTGAGCACTTAACTGAAGAATAAAATTTTTAAAACAGAATCACAGTAAGATGCATGTATCAGTCATGTTGTAATGGGAACCACATGGCACAGTCAAATTAGTACAATTCAAGGAGAGTTTATTTACAAAACGTACTGTTCACTAAGGGGATACAGAGGGAACCCAGGGCTTCCCATACTCAAGCTTTTACTAATCCGAGGCCCATAAGGATGACCAGAGGAGGAAGAGGTTACCAAGACCAGGTAGGAGGGTCTACAGAAGAGCGTGTTTGGAGAGGAGCAGTGACTACCGGTTGCACAACACAGCAAGCAATAGGTAACTTTCAGAAAGAAGCCAGGGGAATAAATACCCCAACCTCACCATCCTCCTTCTCTCTGATCTCCTGCCCATGGGCCAAACCCAGCCAGAAGGCAGAGAGGTTTGGGAGCCCTATTGACGTGTCCATTCAGTTCAACCTTCCAGGGCAGAGAGTAAGGTGGAGAAGGGTGGAGAGTGAATTTGGTGGGGCAAGAAAAGATACCCAGCATAGCACAATGTACAAAGTTCCCAAGAAGAATTAGAAAAGCAACATGTTACATTGCTCTTCCCTATGAATTCACTGCCACAAATAAGTAACTCGTAATTCATTCATACTTATGTCTTATTCATTTGTTAAATACTTCTTGAGTATAGTATGTATCAGCGACACAAAATGAATAAGATGGGGTCTCTCCTTCCTAGCAGCTTACTGTCTAAAGGAAGGCCAGCATGGTACAATGTAATAATATTATAAAAATGTAATATATAAAGCAGTCCATGTTAAATTTTTTTTTTAAATCTCTTGAATTTCCTTTGAAATCTGCCTAATCTAACTAGAATACTTCCAGTTTATAGCACTTGTCTCTGTATAACAAAAGTAATAATAGTTTGGCTCACTTATGAAATTGTTTTGGTCATATTTAAACAATATACAGCATTCCATAATTAATAAAACTAATTATCAATCAGTATTTGGCAAAAGCTGGAGGAAAAAAGGCCAGAATAATCACGAATCTAACACAAATTCAATTTACTACTAGGAAGACACAGGAAACATTAAGGTTGATTTTATATTTCTATACTCATCATCTATATACAAAATAAAATAAAAAGTAAATTTACACAAACATTTTAATGTCTGTTAAGTTTATAAATATAAAGCAGCCACAAAACCAGAACTTAATCATTAAAGATGTTTAATCTATTCTATTCATATGTATACTTATTTATATTCGGTAATAAATATTTGAAAAAAACAATATTTTTGGTACAAATAATACAAGATGTTAACAAAGCCCTGCATAAAGACATAAAACATATTCTGTGAGTAGTTTATATGTTAAGCCAATAAAATCAATAATCTGTTCCATTTTCCAAAAGTTCAATTAATGTAGAAGGGAACGACATTTGGGTCTCAGGAATAGCCTTTAAATTATATCCAGTCCTTATGGCAGTATTTCAGTTTCAACTTTACCTTCAGGAAGAGGTAGAAAAGCAAACAAAATAGAATTCTAGTGACTAAAATGAGGTATAACAGGAAGTTTATGCTACAGAGGATCAAGAAAAGGAATAGCAAATTCTCCCCAGAAGACCATGCATCTCTGCCTTCCCTTTGTTAATCCCTCTGCACATCTGGGCAGCATACAGGACTGTAAGCAATAAGACCCCGTGTTTCCCAGACAGTTCTTCTCCTGGTCTTTGATATCTAAAGCTATCTGAACAGAGAAACACGAGCAAAATTCTAAATAGTACTATTGACCTATTGTCTTCCAAAGGCATTAGGTTAAGTGCTTTCAAGATTCCAAACTCAGAATTGCTGGAGGACCAACATTCATAGGACTTTGAGTTCTACATTAATTTCCCAAGTTGTTAATTCATAGCATGCCCCCTTCGGAGGGTGGGGAATATCATGCTACTATGTTAGTACCGTGGTGCTTGACCATTCCTAGAAACAACTTTTACAGAAATCTAATTCAAGTCCTGGTTGTTCTGAAGGATAAAACTAAAACCTGAAAATTAAATGTATTTGAGAGGCAAGGTGGGGCAAACATACCATTTTTAGAATAACCTATGTATTGGTCCTGCCAATATTTGAATCTCCAACTCCTTCTGTATTTGAACACTAAAATTCTTACAATGAAATACTAATCATAATGATAATAATCCAATTAATGATTTGTCAAACAAAAATGTTGAGAAAACAGGACGGTGAAGTATAGAGGGACCCATTAGTATAGGGCCATGGAAGATGGGAAGATAAAGATAAACTTGTATTTAATACGGAATTAAAGATAATACGTATAAAGGAGTCAATTTGCAGAAAATACTTAGCTAGAGACTTGTGTGTGTGTGTGTGTGTGTGTGTGTATACATATACATACAGGTATAAGGTAATAAAGATATGAAAAAGAATTCAATTATTCATCTAATAATTACTTACTGGTACCTTCTCTTCATGCTATATGCTATACTAGGTAGACACAGGCACTTAATGAAACAGACATGGTTCCTGTCTTCTTGGAGCTTTCCGTCTAGTGGAGGATGCTGTCAAGTGAAAAGTCATTACAACATCACATAGTAGGTACTATGATGTGAGATATTTGGGTGCTATGGAAGGCACCTAAACTGGGCTTGGCATTTTCAAGTAAAACATCCTGGGGAAAGTGCAGCAAAGCTCATAACTAAAGTTTACACAGGAGTCAGGTAAAAAGTGATGGGGGTGGTTTCTGAGACTGAGGAAACAAGAGCGTGCCAAGGTTCTGAGACAAGAGAACATAGCATTTTCTCAGACTTGAAAGTAGTTTAGCCTGAATACAGCCTCAATTTGGAAGAAACAGTAGAGGTGAAAAATGAAACTGAAGAGTATGCAGGTAAGTGGGGGCCAGGTCACTGAGGACTTTATTAAGACTGATTATATACGTATAAAGGAGCCCTGGCGGTGCAGTGGTTAAGCCCTGGGCTGTCAACCAAAAGGTCAGCAGTTGGAACCCATCAGCCGCTCCAAGGGAGAAAGATGTGGCAGTTTACTTCAATACACATTTACAGGCTTGGAAACCCTACAGGGCAGCTTTACCCTGCCCTTTAGGGTCACTAGGAGTCGGAATCAACTCCACAGCAATGGGTTTGGTTTGTTTTATATATGAATATGGAAAGAAGAGTGGAGAAAGCCTACTGCAGAGAGAATGGTGAGATATGTGGGAAAACCATTTCCTCAGCTATGCAGAGGGCAGGCAAGGAGAGTATCACTCAATGATCTCTAGGCGCAGCTCTGACATTTTGTTGATCACTGGACTAGTAGGACCAGGCAATAAAACCAACCTGTGAAGCAAAGAAATATCCAGATGTGAGCAGGACCTTAGTTATTGAACGATCTCTTCATCGTAAATTTGCAGTCACATCAAGTAACGTTTTCAAGCATAGCAATCAACATCCTTTTCCCAGGTGAGCTCCTCCTCTTAACCAGCTACACCAAGAACAGAAACCCAAAGGATTTTTAGCCTTTTAGCCCTGTATAAATTAAAGTACACCTAAACAAACATAGTTCAGTGCAAGTACTTCTGCCTTGACCACTGAAGTAAGGATATAAGAGTTTGTATGATTGCATTTTTGTTTTATTTTCAGAGTTGTTGCTGTGTGACCTCGAGTCCATTCCAACTCATGGCAACCTTATAAGACAGAGTAGAACTCTCCCCACAGTGTTTCCTAGGCTGTAATCTTTATGGGAGCAGATTACCAGGTCTTTTCTCCCTCAAAGCCACTGGTGGGTTCGGAATCACTGACCTTTCAGTGAGCAGCCAAGTGCTTAACCACTGCACCACCAGGGCTCCTAGTTTTCAGTGTACTGTCCTATACATTACTTTCCAAAGTTAAGCTGAATACTAAGAGTTTTAACAAATGTTTTAAACAACGACTTTTTAAGTAGAAAAAAAAATCAGGTAATGAGATGTGAAATAATATTTGAAAATTACTGCGTATATTGAGTCTGGATAAAATGGCTTTTATGACAAATGCACTTGGATGCCATGTTGCAAACATGTTTCTATTACAATGGAAGAGGCCCCAAAACTCCACATGAATAAACCTCTGGTTTGAGAGTCAGGAAACCCTGGTTCTAATGTTGTTTATGCTACTTGCCAGATGTGTGACATTGGACATGTCACTGGGTCTTCTGAAGGTTAGTTTCTTCAGTAGTAAAAGAATGGAATCAAACAGCACCAGCCTCAACTTCACAGCTAGGTTTTGAGGATCTTCTTGGAATATAGAAGTAAAAGCATTTTACAAACATATTTAAAATAAACAATAAAAGAAAATATATGTCAAGGATTTTATATCCAGAAAAATAGACTTTCGATTATTTAAAAAAAAAAAAAAAACTATTGCTGTTGAGTCAATTCCAACTCATAGCGACCCTACAGGACAGAGTAGAACTGCCCCATAGGGTTCCCAAGGAGCAGCTGGTAAATTCGAACTGCCGACCTTTGGAAAGGGCGCACACAAAATGCTATCAACATGCAAAGATTCAAAGAATATTGCTCTCATGAACATTTCCTAAGGAATCTATTACAGAATAAAATTAAATCAACCAAAATGACTAGAGAATCTTCAATATAAATTCTCGTGATTACCTGTAGAACTAACACTAAGTAGAAAGTAAGAATACTTTATTATGGAAGTATTTAATAATAAATCATGACTATATTCTCTGATAAGTAGATACAGTAAAACTATTTTTAAAAGAGGGGATGAGGAGAACAAATCAAAAAATAATATGGAAGACAGTTACATTGGTATCATTATACTGAAGCTATTTTGAGCATAACATGGGATACAGCAAATGTGTAATTTAGAGATATTCTAGTTCTATCTTCCCTTGTGTCTTCAAGAACCAGAATTTTCAATGTGGAATAAAAAGAAGAGAGATGCAATATAGAAGAGTTTAGGTAGATATCCTACATTTCTTATTTGAATTTAAAGTATTGATATTAATCTTCTGAATTATTTTATCTTTAGATAGAAAGATAGACTGAGATATGTCCACTGAAAAGATCTACAAATAACTACCAAACCAGAGTAATAAAAATTTCTGGTCCCCAGAATATGGTCTTGAACTACAATTTTTCCAGGCTAGGGCAGGAAATGTGCAAGATGAGCCTGGAACATCTTGTCACACCAGGTAGTAAGAAAATTATCAAAGTCAATGAATTATGTTTGAAGAACTCAAGAGTCAACTTGAAAAGGCCTCGTTTTACAACTTTTGAGCTTTAATAAGGGTAAGAATTACAATGGATTAAAACCCACGAAATATGTTTAAATTCATAATGACATTTTTAAAAAAGAATGGATTACTTTCAAAGGATGATGGAACACTAATTCATCATCTTAAAAGTCATTATCTTAAAAACTAGTTAACAAAAAGAAAGAATCAAGTACCATATTTCTATGCAAATAAAGCACACCTTCTACATTTGCCAACCTGGCCCTCCCCCCAACCCCTCAAGGTATTTTCATAAGCGCCACTATGCCAAATTTTTTTACATGTTGCTGTAAAAAAAAATTAGCATAGCACCCTTAAGAAAATACCTCGAAGGGAGAGGGAATTGTTGGCAAACAAATGTAGAAGGCGTGCATTACTTGCATAAAAATATGCTAGTTATCCTGCCTTTCCTTTATGAACTGTACCACTGGGTAACCACCTAGTAGATGAAGAGAATCATTTTTTTATTAAGGCATTCCATATATTAAATCTAAAAGAAATGATAAAATTGGACTATCACCATTTTGCAACCACAATAAATTACTGGATCTAGGCATTGAGACTGCTAAAAATTACAAAAAGATAGACAAGAAAACATCAAGTGCCTCCTGATAAAAAAATACATCGCCACCTGCAATCTTGCAAAATGGATCCAACCTGAATCTGATCAAACCTGAGGATTCAACTACCTTTTGGAAATACAAAGAACAGAGAAATAAGTTGAACTGTATTATGAGTATACAATCAGAAAAACACAGCCTGGGATCTTCAAAGATAAGAAGAAAAGAAAGTGATGAAAGGAGAACCTTCTGATTACAAGAGACTTAAAAGGCACATCAGGTTTAAAAAAAAAATGAACAAGACTAAAGTAGAGTGTCTAGGTATTCACCTGTGGGTGATAAAACTATAAATATACACAACAGAGTGACTACTATTAAAATCAGGATAGTGGTTAATTCTGGGAGATGAAGCACATGGAGGGCCCCTGGGTTGTCTGACAAAAATTGATTTTTTTAACCTGGGTGATGGTCATTGGGGTGTTTACTTTTTAATAATTCATTAAGCTATACATTAGTTTTATATGGTTTTAAAATATTTTTTAAAAACCAATCAATAATAATTTTGTGATTAATTATACATTGATTAGTTTATTATGGAGGAAAAAAATAGCTTAAGGTATTTTAACCATCATTTGATAAAGAAGATAACTAGCCATCTGACAAAAACACAAACACTGTAGTGTATAAATAGAGACTTGCTTTTATTAAAAACACTATAATTCTATTTACTCTCAGAGAGTGGAGCCTTTTGCAAATATGAAAAGAAAATGGAGTGACTTCGCGAAGTTTAAAAGGCAGCTAAAGCAAGATGGTACTTATTCCATTCTTTCTGGGTTTCAAACTTCCAGTTCAGTCCTTGAGAAAACTCTTCAACAGACTACCATACTTTTCCACAAATTACGCGCACCTTCTATGTTTGTTTGCCAACCTCACCTTCCCCCATGAGGTATTTTTGTAAGTGTGCTGTGTTAATTTTTTACAGCAACATATAAAAAAAAATGGCATAGTGGCACTTATGAACATATCTCATGGAGGGAGGGTGTGGTTTGCAAACAAACATAGAAGGCACATGCTATTTGCAGAAAAATACAGTACTTAATTTCTTTATGCAGCTTCTTGTTCTGCAGAGTTAGTAAGTTCAGGAAGTGACTAAGTTAAGGATCCGCTGATTCAATTATTGAGAATGACTGAGAAACACTACCAATATTTTACACTCAAGCCATGTTTTTATTCAAAATCACTATAATAATATACTATCACAAACACTTATCATCAGAATAAAAAAAATTGCTATATTTTCAACAGGTAATAAAGGTTATAATCTTATTTTCATTTCCTAAAAAACTTTAAGGAAATACAATGATATATCTAAATGGCCTAAAGTGAATTGTCCACAGTATCAATCATTTTTTTGTGTAGTATATCAAAATCCAATATTGTGGCCCATATTGAGAGGACAAGATTTGAGCCAACAGAACCGCTTCTGAATACTGATTTTTCTCTTTCCATATGTATTATCTGAACTCATTTCCTCATATGTAAAATAGGAATGATTTAATTTATTTTACCCCACTTGGCCGCTTGAATGGTATAAACGGTTAAGCACTGGACCACTAACCAAAAGGTTGGTGGTTTGAACCTACGCAGAGGCACCTCAGAAGACAGGACTGGTGATCTGCTTCTGAAAGATCACAGCCTTGGAAACCCTATGGAGCAGTTCTACTCTGCACACATGGGGTCATCATGAGTTAGAATCAACAGTAACTAACAACAACATGGTAAGAATTAAAGAAGATAAGGAATATAAAACATTTATCGTAGCAAATAATATATATACATTCAAATATTTTGGAGGAATTTAATAGAGGCAGGCATTATATTTTTGGGTAGAAGTGAGTTGCAATAGAAAACCGGAAGACATGTAAGACTGCATCCTTCTTCAGTGTGAAGATCAAGAAAGTAGAGCTAGGAATCAGCAACTTTAGTCATATAATGAAGTTTACTAAAATAAAAATACTCAAAATGTTTTTATTAATATAGTATTGGGGTTTTTTGCATTTTATTACTTTTATCATAAATCTTTAAAAATAATAATCTTAATAAGGATTTAAAATCTCAGTAAATCTCACCTTATTTGTGATGACAGAAAAGTCATGTAAGCTTTGACATTTGAAAAGTGCAGAGATATTAAAGTAAACACTGACTGAACAATAATAAAATTCTATAGATGTTTCCAAAGTATTCTATGGTAAGCATAT
This sequence comes from Dugong dugon, assembly GCA_030035585.1. NCBI lineage: Eukaryota > Metazoa > Chordata > Mammalia > Sirenia > Dugongidae > Dugong > Dugong dugon. Next base: position 104,869,870 of record CM057460.1, on the reverse strand, counting down.
TTAACTTCAGCGATATTACAAAAGATTAAAAAACTGGGAAAGAACTGAGTTATGGGTAGAGTGGAAATAAAATATCCTAGGAGAGTCTGAATCAGCATTTGAGACAAGAGCTATAAAAAGAATTTTAATAAAAAGAGAAAGACCAATAGATCAATAAAGAGTATAGTTATGTAACCACCCAGGTAACTATATTGACAATGTCCAGGTTTTGGGGACAGATCAGCCCTGATTTTCAATCCTGGTTCTACTACTTACTAATTGTGTGACTTGGAGCAAATTACTTACTTAAACGCTCCAAAATTTGGCTTTCTTGTGTGTAAAGTTGAAATGATATATATTTTACACTGTTGGTATGAAGAATAAATGAGCTGTGATATATCTGCATATTACAGGTACTCAATAAACTATAACTAAAAATATTATTTAATATGATGTTATCTTTCAAAGGTAGTGTGAATCATTCTAAATGGGCTTTGTTAATTTTCTCTATTTGTTTTCTATTTAATTTATTTCTGCTGTTATCTTTCTGATTTTCTTTCTTACTTTTTCTCTTCATTACTTTTGAAACTCTGTTATTAAGTACACACATACTTAGTTGTTATGTCTTTGTGATTATTTGATCCTTTTATTATTATACGTCCTTCTTTATCTCTGCCCGAAGTTATTTTATGTACTTAGAAGCAAATGAATTATTATGTGCCTCCCTTTACCTCTGGTAGCACTCCTGGCTGAAGTCTACTTTGTATTAGCTAATATAATCACACTAGGCTGCTTTTGCTTACCGTTACCATGCTGTATTTTTTTCCCATTCTTCTACTTTCAGCCTGTCTGTATTTTTGTGTTTAAAGTCCATCACTTGTAGACAGCACAAAGTTTCTTTTATATCCAGTCATAAATCTCTGACTTTTCATTGGAATGTTTAGTCCACTTATATTTAATGTAATTGTTCCATGCATCTTCCTATTAGTTTTCTATTTGTCACCTCTTTTCTTTGTTCCCTTGTTCCTCCTTTACTGCCTTTTTTATTGGAGGTAGGGTGTTGATGGAAAATCTTTTTAGTTTTCCATTTTATTTTTTTCAATTAGGTTTTTAGCTATATTTCTTCATAACATTTACTAGACATTGCTTCTGAGATTACCATATGTATTCCTAACTTAACAGTTTACTTAGAATTAAGAATATTATATTACTTCATGTAAAATTTAAGACCCTTACAATACTAAAATTCTATTTAATCTCCTTCATTTGTGCTTTTGTCATATGTTATAAATCTCATAATGCCATATTATTTATGTTTTTATAAAGCTCGTCTTCTTTAAGAAATTAAGAAAAAAGAAAAATATATTTTATATTTATCCATATAGTTATCATCTCCAGTTTCCTAATTTTTTTTTTCTATATACAAGTTTCTATCTAGTATTTCCCTTCATCCTGAAAATTATTCTTTAACATTTCTTTTATTGCAGGTCTGCTGGTAATAAATTCTCTCAATTTTCATTTACCTGAAATTGCTTTTATTCTACCATCATCTTCAGAGGATATTTTCACTACATACAGAATTCAAGGGTGACAGTTTTTACTTTCCTTTCAACACTTTAAAAATGATGTTACGTATCTTCTGGTCTCCATTGTTCCTGAGAGAAATCAGCTGTCATTCTTTTTATTGTAGTTCTATATATACAGTCAATTGTCATTATTCACAAATCCCATATTTGCAAACTTACCTACTTTCTAGAATTTATTTGTAACCCTAAAATCAATATTTGCAGCACTTTCACATTCATTCATAGACATGTGTGTGCCCAGAGTGCATAAAACTTGAGTCTCCTGATGTACTTGTTTCCACTGAATTTAAACAAGGCTGGCCTGGTATTCACTAATTCAGTGTTCCTGATGACTTTATAGAGCATACCTACTGCAAATAATGAGAATTAACTGTAATCAATACACGTTTTCCTCTGGGTACTTTTAAGATTTTCTGTTTATATTTAGTTTTCACAGTTTGTTATGATGTGCCTAGGTGTGGTTTTGCTTGTATAGTCCTGCTTATGTAGTTTCCAAACCTATGGCTTCTTTCTCAGTCAGCAATATACAGAACCAATAATCCAAGTTTTCTTCAGAGAGTATAATCTCTAGCCAGATCTTAGCCAGCTATTTAGTGCTAACCAAAATTCTGTATGAGATAAATGACATATTGCACCATAGCTAACACCTCACAGGAACACCTGAATTCAGCTGCATATCATCCATATACTCTCAGATTTAAGCAAAGATTGCTAGGTAAAATAGCCATTTGATATAAAAAGCTATATAGTTTTACTTTTGAATTTTGAATCCTTCCATGCCTCAGTGGAAAAAAATATTCCAGATGAAAAATATATTTTAGAATTTAGTGCCAGAAAAAAGCTTTGTCTCCCTTGCAAAATGTTTTCTTTCCCACCTTCTGATAGGACAGTCCCAAAGTTAACCCTTACAGCTAGCCCATGTGTATTATCCATCCTGATTTGGTAATAATTTTGTTTTTATTTTTAATAAGCATACGCATTATGTTCTTGTTAAATCCTTCCTAGGCAGAAAGTCACAAACACACACACACACACACACACACACACACACACACAGATAGACTACAGCGCAAAAATAAAAGAGAGAAGAAAGACAAGTTTCATAAAATAGCATTCAATAGCAATCAATATGAGGTACTCTTAGGACAGTGGGTCTCAGCCCAGAGTAATTTGGCAATGTCTGAAGATATTTTTGTTTGTCACAACTGGGGGATGCTACCGGCATCTAGTGCGTAAAGTCCAGGGATGCTGCTAAAAATCCTGCAATGCACAGGACAGCCCCCCACAGCAAAGAATTATCCATCCAAAAACATCATAGTGCTGCTATTGAGAAATCTTGTTTTAGAGTATGTTCGTTATATACTTTTCAAGTTATTTTGTTTTCACAACTATAGGCATGTATACAATATCAGCAATTGGTATACAAATTGATAGCCGAAAGAAATTAATAAACAGGCTGACTCGTCTCCACTTTGGAGGCTATGCCCATAATTAAAATAATCAAATGCATACAGGTGCTACTGCTACTGCGTGTTTTCTGAATAAACTCATTGCCGTTGAGTTGATTCCGACTCATAGCGATCTATGGGACAGAGAAGACGTGCCCATAGGGTTTCCAAGGAGCAGCTGGTGGATTTGAACTGCCAGCCTTTTAGTTAGCAGCCAAATGCTTAACCCCTGTGTCACCAGGGCTCCTTTCTGGATAAAGGGCCCATGATTTTGTTAGCTGTTGTTTGTTTTGATTTTGTTTTTCCTTGGTTTTAGCGGTCTAGTAAAAATGTCTCATGCAGTAGATGTGTGTTGAATGATATTACTGGACTGAATTGAATAGATCCACCCCAGCCATGGCCTGAATGATATAAAGATATAACGGATAATTTATTTTAAAATTTAAAAGATATGAATTACAGCTAAAATGTTGTTGCTAGTTGCCATCCAGTCAGCTCTGACTCATAGCAAACTTATGTATAACAGAATGAAACACTGTGTGGTCCTGTGCCATCTTCATGATTATTGCTGTGTTTCAGTCCATTGTTTTGACCACTGTGTCATCATTAAGGTCAACTCTACTTTGAAGAGACAGCTCTTCCCTAGCCGTATTTTGAGTGCCTTCCAACCTGAAAGGTTTATGTTCTAGCACTATATTGGACAATGTTCTTTTGCTAACCATAAGGTTTTCAATAGCTAGTTTTTGGAGTAGATCATCAGGCCCTTCTTCCTAGTCTGTCTTAGTCTGGAAGCTCTGCTGAAACCTGTCCATATGGATGACCCTGCTAGTATTTGAAATATCTGAAGCATAGCTTCCAGCATCATAATGGGCAAGTTACCACAGTACAACAAACTGACAGACGGGAGGTGGATAGCTAAAATAGCTGGTTACAACTGACTTCCGGATTTATATATTTGTATTCCTCTACTTAATCTGATCAAGGTAGTATGTAAATACTCACACAAGCACAGGTCTCAAGCAAATTTCCTTAAAAAAAAAAAAAAAAACCTGTTGCTGTTGAGTCGATTCCAACCCTAATTTGTAAAGGTCTGAATGCTTCTAGTTTAGAACTGAGTTCTGTTTTATACTTTACCAGAAGTAAATACAAATCATTTAGGAATATTACAATTGTTTTTGGTTACTGCTTTTTAAAAGACTCCATTGATTCTTCTAACTTCTTTAATTAGCACATTCTTAAAACAGCACCGTCAGGTTCCAGCACTCCAGCAAGCTCACATTTAAGTGGGTAACAAAAGAATTTATTTGTTCACCGTATGTTTGGTCTTCTGGATAAATATACCTTATGAAAAACGTCCTTAATTTCATGTGTTACTACCAGAAGAGTTGACTCACATCCTTACATAGCTTCAATGGAAATCAGGTCCTGCTGAGATATTGTTCGCAAAGACAGAATGTGCTACTTCAAACACTGGCTTGAAAAAGTCATAGATTTTTCAGTTAAGTTCTTAGAACAACATTTTATATAAATGGCTTAGCCCTTGTCCTCCCCAAATGGTAAAATAAGCTGACTGACTAGCATTCTCATCACATAGTAGTAACGAGTCAGAAGTTAAACTTCACAGCATGGTCGTTAACGCTTGTCACTGAACAACCATGAAATCTGGCTAATTAGACAGTGTCTAACTTGAGACGTCCATAGATAGACTGGATAAATAACAAAGGTTTAATTAATGCCACACTCATCAGACATTAGGTTAGAGAATTGGCAGCTAGAACATGTTGACATCCTGATGGGCTTCAGATCTGAAAAGTGCTGATTTTTACTATTAACTAAACTTTTCAAAAATCTCTCTCTTTTCTCTAAAGTTAAATTGTACACATAAAATATTGAATGTTGATTTTGAGGTCAATCGGACTATATTAATATTCGCAGCAGAATTAGACTGTCTTTCAAATATTTTATAGGTAGGTCAAGTAAATTTGCTTCAAATTCCACATTATAAGGCTTTGATTAAAAAAGAATTAGTTAAGGTTGCCTTGACAATTCTAGTATGATGCTCCTTCTAGACTTAGAAAGACACTATGGAATTAATGCACCAGAATTTGTTTCTGGCGTTATTCAAATCATAAGGCCATAAAACATCTGCTAGAAGTATCTGGTTAAAATTACTCTGTATTTGTAGTTCCCTTTTAGTTTGGGATACTTGGGGAGAGGAAAACATGTATGTATGTGTGTGTGTAAGTGTTTGTAGGACTTTGTGCTTACTGAATAAAATCAAATCTATGGGCTGATTAATAATCGGAACGTAATCGCTGTCCCAATCCCCAAGCCTAAAGTGATCTTTCCATTTTCTAAACACCTATACCATTTAATGACAATTAATTATGTACCATATCATAATATCAACTATAATTGTCTTCGATATGTTATCGAAATCTAGTACAGTGTTGTTATTTAATTTAACTGAATGTGGGTTTTCTTGTTTGTTTTGTTTCTGTTTTCTTTAATCCTATTACATTGCATGTTTCTTGGTCAAGCTATTGTTCTTCCCTATATCTTTAAATTGGTCAGTGTCAACACATCTATGGTGACTTGTTCAGTAAAAGCAGAGAACTGGCTGTATATCATATCACACAGTCGTAGAAGAGATGTACAAACCTCAAAAATAAAATCCTGCCAAGCCATTTTTCACCTTCAAATAGCTGTTGCACAGATCTCTCTGAAGAACTGGACACCCACAGGCATCTGTCTGCACCCTACACTTAGAGCTCCCTGCTACAAGTCTGGTTAATTCAACTTTCTGAATCACCTGACTCTGACCACTCAGCATAACTGTCCCATCTCAAAGATGGTGCTATTTTGCTGCTTGTATGGAGGGATCTCAGTGTTTCGAATGAAGTTTAGCAATGTGAGATTAGTTTAGACTTGGAGCACTGCCTTTTAAATCTATAAAGAGGATCTGATTAATCAGAAATGATGTCTGTTTTGATTTCTTTTGTTCATGGTGTATCCTCAAATTGCTTACTCTGCCAGCTATCATTCTGATAGATATTAGACATTAGTTAATATATAATTTAATCTCATTTAATCTTCATCATAATCCTGTGGGGTAAGTTCTGTCCATATTACAGATGGGATACCTGAGATATACAGCCAAAGTCACACAGTTAGAAAGAAGTTGAAGCCAGGCAGTCTGATGGCACAGCACAAACTCTTAACCACTATGCAATAATACCCGAAAAGAGTTTGCTCCAGGAGACCCTTGGTCGAATTCCATTTTGGTAGAAATGCCCCTGCTAATAGTCACCATTCAGTTAAGGATTTCCTCCTCTTTTGTGAAAAATCAATAGAATTAGAATATCATTACAGTTGTCTTTTGGATTTAAGTAAGTCTCACTGAGATGTGGGTGCACTTTTCCCTGAAGGTAAATTATACGTATTGCAATAAGAAGAGGTAATGCCTGCAAAATACCTGTGAGAAGTGTCTCCCTATCCCAAAAGTATGTCTATTTACTGTTCAATATATCCATTTGAAAAAGCCTGCCAACTCATTGAGTTACGAAAGGAAGTCACTGCAGCCAAATATTTCTCCTTCGAGAGAGGTAATAAGAGGGTTCTAAATACTTCCCTCCTTTCTCAGTCACCCACTTGTGCCTTCAGAATTCAGCTGTAGGTAGTGGGAAAACCTTTCTAGACCTGCTCCTTACAACAAAGTGAGCCTCACAACATTGGGGAATCCTGGAATAGTTAACATTCAGTGAGACTTGGCATATTCTTAATGTATACCAAGCACTATCTTAAGTTCCTTGCATATTGATATTCGAAAGAGGGTCATTAGCAATTCACCATGAAGTACAGAAATTGAGAATAAACATTTAAAACTTTTATAGCAAATTAAAAGAGCAACTTTTTTCTGCTCAGACTATTTTAAAAGTTGGTATTTGTATTTAATACATCTTTGTTTCTTCATTTCATTTTTCTAGTAATTCATTATATTGTGTTTTACAAAAATATCAGTAACAGATTGGAAACTAAAAAAAAAAAGATCCTTCACCACAGATAATTTGAAAAGTGTTCCTTTACATATATTAACTCATTTAATTCTTTTAACAATTCTATGAAGTGGTTATTATTATTAGCCGGGTTTTCAGATGGAGATACTGAGGCACAGAGAAGTTAAGCAAAGTTAGACAATAGGTTACAGAGCAGAAATTCAACTCCAAACATTCTGGGATCAAGAAATACCTTTAACCACTATGCTAAACTGTCTCTCATCAGCCCATCTTTAGTGGATGTCTGAAAAGCAGTGCAGGAAAATCTGACTCATGGTCTTGGATAGAGAACAAAGATGCCAATAGGATGATCTTTTGACTGGTCTCTGCCCCTTGGTGTCCAGAAACTCCAAACTCAGCTCTTCTAAATCAGTGCTGAGGCTTCCCCAGCCCAGGGAATGGTGTGATCCTAGATATCATCTTTGCCCCTTGTCTTAGTCATCTAGTGCTGCTCTAACAAAAATACCACAAGTGGATGGCTTTAACAAAGAGAAGTTTATTTCCTCACAGTAAAGTAGGCTAAAAGTCCAAATTCAGGACATCAGCTCCAGAGGAAGGCTTTCTGTCTCTGTCAGCCTTCTCATCAATGTTCCCCCGGACTAGGAGCTTCTCTGCGCAGGGATCCCGGGTCCAAAGGACACGCTCTGCTCCTGGCACTGCTTTCTCGGTGGTATGAGGTCCCTCAATCTCTGCTTGCTTCACTTTCCTTTTATCTCTTGTAAGGTAAAAGGTGGTACAGGCCACATCCTAGGGAAACTCCCTTTACATCAGGGATGTGACCTGGGTTAAAGGTGGCGTTACAATCCCACCCTAATCCTCTTTAACATAAAATTACAGTCACACAATGGAGGCCAACCACACAATTCTGGGAATCATGGCCCAGCCAAATTGATACACACATTTTTGGGGGGACATAATTCAAACCATGACACCCCTTCAATGGAGCTCTGCTGTAGTTTCATTTTTTGGTTCCTTCCCTTTGGCAAGGCTCTTCAAGACTTGATTGCCCCTCTCTGTCTGGAGTACTTAGAGTCTGAAGTTCTAGAACTCATTCAAGCCACAAGCCATGGATTGCAGATAAAATCTTGTGATGACATAAGTCACTTGCAATTATGAAACAAGCAAAGATTTTTTGAATGTCAGCTACATGCAAAAATTGCTTAATTAAGATAGAGACTTTTAATGACCTGCATTTTTTATATATGTAATACTATACTAAGTTTTTACTATCCCACATTTTAAATCCAGTTGACTTACATTGTTAAAACTTTTACATTTAACTTACCTACTTTGATATTGATTTCAAATTTGTATCAGTTTGTTCTCAATTTAAAAAAAAAGTTTCTCGGGAATATACTCGATTTTTCCTTTGTTTTTGCTGTTTTTCTACTGGGGTTACCATCCCCTACTTCTTATTGTTAGCTACTGTTGAGTTAGGGATCAACTCTTGGTGATCCCATGTGTTACAGGTGACACCATGTGTTCCATAGGATTTTCTTGCCTGTAATCTTTACAGGGAAACCCTGGTGGCATAGTGGTTAAGAGCTACAGCTGCTAACCAAAAAGTCAGCAGTTCAAAATCCACCAGGTGCTCTTTGGAAACTCTATAGAGCAGTTCTACTCTGTCCTATAGGGTCACTATGAGTCGTAATCGACTTGACAGCAATGGGTTTGGTTCTAATCTTTACAGAAGCAGATCACCAGGCCTTTCTTCTGTGGACCCACTAGGGAGGTTCAAACCACCAACCTTTCAGTTAGCAGTTGATCACAAACCTAAATCTTCTACTTACCAGGCAGAAAAGTGCAGTGGCTAGATCATGAAATTTGAAGCGAAAGGATGGGAGTTTGAGATCTGATTCTTCCATTTATCCATCCATTCATCAAACATTGGATACCTTTTATGGACAAAGGCACTATGCAAAGTGCTGGAGATACAGCAGTAATTGAGACAGACAAGCTTCCTACTCTTATGGAGCTTACATTCTAGTGGGAGAAGTCAGACATTAAACAAATATACTGATGAAGAAGAAAACAGTAACAAGTTCTATTAAGAAAATAACGCAGAGTAACAAGATAGTGGAAACCCTGGCAGCATAGTGGTTAAGAGCTACAGCTGCTAACCAAAATGTCCGCAGTTTGAATCCACCAGGTGCTCTTTGGAAACCCTAGGAGGCAGTTCTACTCTGTCCTATAGGTGCTATGAGTCAGAATCAACTTGACGGCGACGGGTTGGTTTTTTGGAATGAGATAGTGACTGATGAAGAAGGGTGTTTTAGACTATAAATCAGGGAAGACTTCTCTGAAAAGGCAATAGTTGAACTAAGATTTGACTGTCAAGCGGGAAGTAGACATTTAACAACTGCAGCAAAGAGAATTCCAGGGAAAGAAAACTTGCATTATTGTTACAAGTATTAGAAGCAAACAAAAACTAGTTTAAACAAAAAGAGAATATATTGGCAGACATGAGTGGAAATTCCGAGACAGGCAGACTTCAGGGGTGTCTCAGTCTAGTGGCTCTGTGATCTTCTCAGCTGGCCTTCATTCAGTTATCATCCTCAATCCTAAACTGGTGTCAAGAGGGCTGTCAAAGTCCCAGACTTCCCATGGCAATATCCATACTGAAGGGCTGTCTCTTCATGTTACTCTCTTTTAAGAGCAAGAAAACATTTCCCAAAAGACTCTAGCTAGCTTTCCCTGCGTCACTAGATTGAATACAGTCACATGTCTGTTCCTGACTCAGTCCCTGTGGCTGAGGAAATTCCTTGCATTGATTAGTACTGACCCGGTCCAATCACCAACAAAGCAATAGCAATACCACAATTGCTTCAACTAATCAGAATTACCCCTGGAGCAAGGGTCCATCCCACAAACTATGCAGCTGGAATATAACTGGAAAAGGGTGTATACCTGAACAAAAAATGGAATGTTTAAGGAAGACAAAATAATACACAGAAAAGGGTCATTGTTTTAGGTAATTATTTAGAAAAGCAACGCATTTTCAAAAATAAGAGGGCAGAGCAAGCTCACATGTCAAGGAATGAATCATTCAAATACATACACTGTACCTTCTGTACATGTGGAAGGAGTTTTAGCATCTGACTTTCTCACACATGCTAAGACTTCAGTAACTTAAACATCCCAGATTAAACAGTTCAGACCCTGAATCACTTTAAGCCATGTAAAGCAATAAACCTTCAAGATAAAAGACAAATAAAATGACAGAGTTCACTGAAAAGCCATGTGCATACCCTGTTTATGTTTGATTTATTGAACAAAGGGTGAAAGCTAAAAGCCCTTTTTGTTACCCTTCTTTGGTAATATTAATACAGTGTTAGTAAGACCTTATAGTGCATGGTGTTAAGAAATAAACATTATTAATTTTCCTGACACTGCAGAATTCAGCTTAAACTCAATTTAGGACAAGTTTCAGAAAAAAGCTAACAATTGCAAAAAGAACAAAATGAAATCAAAATGTAATACAAATGTTTTATTACCTCACAAGCATGGGCAAGACTGAAGGCTGATAATGACATAATATTTAATGTTTAATTTTATTTTCTGAGGTACCTCCACAAGCCGTAAGTCACAAAAAATATTAAGAGGACACATTTCAATATCACATAATTAAAATAAATTCCTGGTTGCTATATTTTGCTTACTTTGCATTTGTGATTTATACATTTTCCTGAGTATACAATTAAAGGAATACATGCTCAGTAGGAGAGGCAATATCACTCCTGCAAGCCTCACAAATCATCTACAAAGGTGTTGCATGCACCACCATTCACTTAGAGCAAATGGTTGTTTTTCTATAAACACATTATTTATGAGAGTATCAGATGGAATTTGCATACTAATGTAGTCTTGAATTTCAAAGAATTGCCCACGTGGTTTAAGTGGTTTTCTCTCTCTCTCTACCATCACTACCTCTCCTATCCCCAATTATTTCCATCTTCATTTATATCTCCACAACACAAGGTATCTGTCTATTGATGCCTAGAATTGTTGAAAAATATCCATGAAGAATTCAGATCAGAAAAAATTCTAATTCCTGACAATTCCAGATCATCCTTTATTCAATCATTTTCTCCCCACAAACAAAAAATAAATAAACAGACTCATCACCATCCAAACAATTTTAAAAGCCTCCAGAATAGATCTCCATAAAGTAAGCAATCAAAACAGATCTATACAAAGTAGACTGCCGAAATTCTTGGGGAGCAAATGCAAAATAAAGAAAAAACTAAAATCTAAACCAAGGATCCAAGGTATGTTATCACAGAACAGAAAGATACTCTATTTTTTTTTGTTTTTGACAACACTTATATGCATATTACACACAAAATAATCATGCTTTAGTGTGTATCTTCACCCAAAGGCATACAATTACCTGTCTGTGTAAAGTATATTACCTGCCTTAGACTTGTCTTTGAGAAGAATGGATATGTGGTGTATTGCAGTTGGCATTGTCACAACTTAGTGGCTTGGTGTCAGAATCTGTGGCACTGTCCAGCAACTTCCCCAGATCACAAAGAACATGACAATGCACAGGGGGTTTTGAAGAGAGCGAGACATGGCATAAATTTACGTAAAATGACTTTATAAATGGCTAATTTATTTTTCTGCTTAATATCCTAAACTGAAGTCCCTTAAAGAATTTCATAAGCCAATGAAAATGCAATATAACTTGTATTCTGATAACTAGAAAGATTTTCATTGTCTGACAGTTGTCTGGCTTTTTTATATGGTCATTTATATACAGTCATCTTTTTGTGTTTTATTCTGTCAAAATTGTGATTCTCAAATATGTTTATACCACATCATACTAAAACATACTCTAGTAAATACTTTTTTTGTAACTAATCAGAATCAGGGCTCTCAAGTAATTATTACCTAAGCAGATCTAACAGTGAGAAATCACTAATTTTTTTTTACACATTTTATTGTGCCTTTAGTTGAAGATTTACAGAGCAAATTAGTTTCCCATTCAATAATTTACATACAAATTGTTCCATGACATTGGTTGCAATCCCCACAATGTGTCAGCACTCTTCCCATTATCACCCTGAGTTTTGCTGCCCCTTCCCGCCTTCTAATCTTTGCTTTCGGGCATATGTTGTCCTTTTGGTCTTGTATAGATGATTGTTATAAGGACTACTTTCCTCACTGGTGTTATTGTTTATTGTATAGGAATGCCTATTATTTGGGTGAAAGATTATCTCCAGGACTGCATTCACTTCCAAGTTAGAAGAGTGTCTAAGGGCCATAGTCTTGGGTATTCTTCCAGTCTCTACTACACCAGTAAGTCTGGTCTTTGTTACAAATTTGAGTTTTGTTCTACATTTTTTCCCATTCTAACTGGGACCTTCTACTGTGATCCTGGTCAGAGCAGTCAGTAGTGGTAGCCAAGCACCATGTAGTTCTTCTGGTCTCAGGCTAATGGAGGCTGTGCTTCGTATGGTTCATTAGTCCTTTGGACTAGTAACTTTCTTGAGTCTTTGGTTTTCTTCATTCTCTTTTGCTCTGAATGGAAAGAGACCAACAGTTGTATCTTAGAAGGCTGCCCCCAAGATTTTAAGACCCCAGATGATACTCACCGAAGTAGGATGTAGAACATTGTCTTTACGAACTATATTCTGCCAGTTGATTTAGATGTCCCCCAAAACTATGGTCCTTAGCCTTTAAGCCAAGTTACTCAGTCCCGTGATGTGTTTGGTTACATCTAGGAAGTTTCCACGACTGTGCCCTCTGTGTGCTCTATTATATATGTATGAATATACATGTAGCACATACAAATATATAGGTAGAAATATCCATAACCAAACCTATATATGCATGTGGATGTACTCCCATAAACCCTCTCACACCCTGTAGGATTGTATATGTTATAGTATTTACCATAGTTACCTTTTATTCTTGCATACCTCTCAGAGTCTTCCCTTGCCTTGGTCATGTTGTACTGACTTCTCCCTCATTGTGTATTGCCTTTCCCGTCACCAAAGCTAGCATATGTCTACCATCTAGTTTGTGATTTCCCCTCCCTCAACCTCCCCTTCCTGGCAACCATCAAAGAATGTTTCTTTCTGTGTGTAAATCTTTTCTTGTATTTTTATAATAGTAGTCTCATCCAGTATTTGCCCTTTCATGATTGACTTATTTCACTCAGCATAATGTCCTCCAGATTCATCCATGTTGTGAGATAGTTTGTAAATTCATCAGTATTCCTTATCATTGAGTAGCATTCCACTGTGTGTATGTACCTCAGTTTGTTTATTCACTCATCTGTTGGTAGGCAGTTAGGTTGTTTCCATCTTTTTAGCTATTGTGAATAATGCTGCAATGAACATGGGTGTGCATACGTCTATTCGTGTCATGGCTCTTATTCCTCTAGGATGTATGTTCCTATGTCCTTAGGAATGCCTAAGTCTAAGGCAAACTGCAATGGTTGGTTACCCTATTGGCTTGTAATTTTTACCACAGGGCATGAAGTAGCTATGTTTTTTAATTGTCAAGGACCTATAGCAAATAGACATTTTCATAGTTACATATAATACCTGCAGCAAATAGTAATTAATCTTATTTCTATATAAATTATAGAATCTTAGAACTAAAAGGAACTTTAGAAAGGATTTTGCCCATTACATACGTTACAAATAAGCAAGTTTCAGTTTGGAAAGATAAAAATGACGTTTGTGAATTGACTAATACAAGAACTCTCTTCTCATCTTAGGATAGTCAATTCTTCTCATGGAATTTCTTGGCAGAATTCTAGTAAAAATAATCCTGGAGAAATTCCTGATGACTACAAGGTCATAGGACAATTAAAAGGTAGTGCACCTTAATATATAAATTTAAAGCAATTACATGTATACTCTTACCAGGATTTTTCTTTAATCAAGATAAATTGATCTTATAATTTCCATAAACCAAAAAAAACAAAACAAACCCATTGTCGTTGAGTCAATTCCAACTCATAGCAACACTATAGGACAGAATAAAACTGTCTCGCAGGGTTTCCAAGGAGCAGCTGGTGGATTCGAACTGCCAACCTTTTAGTTAGCAGTCTGAGCTCTTAACCACTGCACCAACAGGGCCTCTATAATTTCTGTGGAAAAGATAAACGCCCAAGAATTTCTAAACCAGCCATAAAAATGAAGAATGAAAGAGGAATTGTTTGTAAGATACGCACCATTAAATCAAGATTATTTTTGTTGTGTGCCGAGTCAATTCCAACTTACAGCAACTCCTTGTGTCAGTAGTCAATTCTACATGTTATTATTGTCGTAGAAACAGACAACGTGTTCAGTGAAATAGAATAGAAAATCTAGAATTAAATATCAGTATATATGCATCAAGTTTATATGACAAGGTAGCAGAGCAATTCATTGGTGAAAGAATAAACAACTAAAAAAATAGTGCCCCCACAAATAGCTACAATTTCAGAAAAAATGAAAATGTAATACCATTCTATAACATGTAACAAACAAATTTGAAATAAATGCCTAAATGTAAAAAGTAAGTTTTCTAATTTTACTACATGTAAAATATAGAACTCAGAGAGCTATCCTAACCATTTCTATATCCCAGAATAAATAGATCCTATTTGATTACATAAAACTTAAGATGATATAGATAGATAGACAGACAGATAGGCAGGTAGGTACATAGATCAATACTTTTTTTAAAAATCAAAAGATAAATGATGGAACTAGGACATATTAATTTTACTAATAAATAAGTGTTCATTTCTGTATTATACAAAGAACTTTTATAGTTGACAGGAAACAGAAAAACAACCCAATAGGAAACAGGTAAAAAATATGAACAGACATTTTACAGATAAGCAAATATTAACCACTAACACACATAAGGAAAGATTCAAATTAACTAGTTGTTGAGAGAACACAAATTTAAAAAAAGCAATGAGATACTATGCAGCCTTTACTCTGCCAAAAATTTAAAAGAGCTTTAACCCCAATTACAGACAAGGATGTGAGAGCAAGGGTCATTTTTCATTAATAATGGAAATCTGAAGTGTTACATTCTTTGCAGAAGGCAATCTGACAACAAACATTGAATGCAATACACACTTTGAGCAAATAATTTTACTCCTGATGATGTATTCCAAACAATAAAAGTATCAATAAGTAAAGGTATATGTAAAAGGCTATTATAACATTTTTTTCAGTGATCAAGAACCTGAAAGAAATGGAATGGCTATCAATGGGGAAATTCATTAATTATGCTATATCCACATCGTGAAATATTACATAACAATTATGAAGACTAAAATAGAGTTATGTCAGAAAACTTGCAGAGATTTCTGCAAAGATTGCTGATTAAGAAATTATTGATACACAAAATCATGTGTAAAATGGTCCTACTTTTGTAAAGAAGAATCCAGATGGTTTATGTATATACATTTATAGGTTTTATAATGGAGAAAATGGAAGGTTATATACAAGATTGTTTACATGACAAACATGGGGCATGGGGTTGCTGATGTTGTAGGTGTAGAGGATGAAGGGAAGTGTCATTTGATAAAAACAGGATCATGATATGATCCCCTCTATGAGCAATTATAGATGTATATATGTATGCATGCATGCATAAAAGAGATGCCTGAAAGAATACAATCACCAAAATGATAACATATTTTAAGATGTGATTTTATATGGTGGGATTTTTTTATTTACTTAACATTTTATTATATTTATCTCAAGATAGTAAGATTACATATAATCTCTATTTTCCTATTAGTATTAAAAAAAGTGAGAATGCTAGTCCTATTGATTTCAGAGCTTTAGAAAATTAATAATTACTAGATGAATTTTTGGAAACCCTGGTGGCATAGTGGTGAAGAGCTACAGCTGCTAACCAAAAGGTTGGCAGTGCGAATCCACTAGGTGCTCCTTGGAAACTCTATGGGGCAGTTCTACTCTGTCCTATAGGGTCGCTACGAGTCGGAATTGACTCAACCACAATGGGTTTGGTTTTCTGATTTCTGGATGATTTTTTATTTTTCTAACATCATAAAAGAAAGAATATAAAATTTTCAAGAGTCCAGTTGTGCTTTGATTTAAAAGTCTGCTTAATAATTGGTCTATAAACTGACTTACTTAAAATAGAACTAATGTCTCAACAGAGGAAGAAGGAGAGTCAGGAATAGGTGGAGGAAATGAAATGTACGGCTAATTGCCTCCATGAAAAACTGCCTCCTTTGCCATGAGACCAGAAGAACTGGATGCTGCTGGGCAACCATTACTGAACATTTTGATCAAAGACTATATGGAAGACTCCTGATCAAAAGGGATTTCAAATTTTTATGGAATCCAGACTTCCTGGTGCTATGGAAGATGAATGAACCCCTGAAACTATGAACCCCTGAGATAATCTTTAAACCTTATACCTTATAACAGAAATAACCCATGAAGTCTTCTTAAAACCAAACAATAGTTTAGCATAACTAGTAAAGAATGCTTGCCTTGAGCTTAGTGCTATTTTAAGATCTCTCTGTATGGGATCAAAAGGGGGCAGTGGGTTTATGTTAATGGGGGAGGAACAACTCAAAAAAGGAAAGTGAGAATGGCTGCACAACTCAAAGAATGTAAACAATGAAACTGAATTGTACATGCAGAAATTGTTGAATTGGTATATGTTCTGCTGTGTATATTCTAAACAACAACAAAAATAAATTATAAAAAAATATATAATTAATGTCTATGGGGTTTATAAACCCAATCCTGGGCAGAGCTGGACATGGAAAAGGTTAAAATAACATTTTTTACTGAGTTTGAAAGTAATATATACTGTAGAACACTTGTAAATATAATTTTTTAAATGGAAGAAGAAAATAAAAAATTGCAATAAACACTTTAGTTCATACTATCCCCATATATATACAATGGTACTAAAGGGAGAAGTCCAAACAACACTGAAGGCATTGATGAAAAACAAGTTTCCAGGAGGACGGAATACCAATTGATAGGTTTCAACAAATGGATGCAATGCTGGAAGCACTCACTCATCTGTGCCAAGCAACTTGGAAGACAGCTACCTAGTCAACAGCTGGAAGAGATCCATATTTGTGCCCAACCCAAAGAAAGATGATCCAACAGAATGCAAAAATTATTGAACAGTATCATTAATATCGAAAAATAACATCATCCAACAGAATGCAGAAATTATCAAACAATATCATTAATATCACACTTAAGTAAAATTTTGAGTGAAGATAATTCAAAAATGGTTGCAGCAGTACATCAACAGGGAATTGCCAGAAATTCAAACCAGATTCAGAAGAGGACATGGAACAATGGATATGATTGCTGATGTCACACGGATCTTGGTGGAAAGCAGAGAACACCAGAAAGACGTTTACCTGTGTTTTATTGACTTGCAAAGGCATTCGACTGTGTGGATCGTAACAAATTATGAATAACATTGCGAAGAATGGGAATTCCAGAACATTTAATCGTTGCCATGGTTTGAATTATGTCCCCCCAAAAATGTGTGTGGGTGGCAGTTGTGTTAGTAAGGCAGGGCCTGATCTACAAGACTGGATTGTGTCCTGAAGCAATCTCTTGAGATATAAAAGACAGAAGTGAGCAGTGAGACAGAGGGGCCACATACCATCAAGAAAGCAGTGCCAGGAGCAGAGCGCGTCCTTTGGACTGGGGTCCCTGTGCCGAGAAGCTCCTAGTCCAGGGGAACATTGATGAGAAGGCCGACAGAGAGAGAAAGATTTCCCCTGGAGCTGACACCCTGAATCTGGACTTTTAGCCTACTTTGACTGTGAGGAAATAAACTTCTCTTCATTAAAACCATCCACTTGTGGCGTTTCTGTTATAGCAGCGTTGATGACTAAGACAATCGTGTTCCTGAGGAACCTGTACATAGACCAAGAGGCAGTCGTTCGGACAAAACAAGGGGATACTGTGTGGTTTAAAGTCAGGAAAGGTGTGTGTCAGGGTTGTATTATGCTTGTTCAGTCTGCATGTGAGCAAATAATCCATGAAGTTGGATTACATGTAGAAGAACTCGGCATCAGGAGTGGTGGAAGACTCACTAACAACCTGTAATATGCAGATGACACAAGCTTTCTTGCTGAAAGTGAAGAGGACTTGGAGCAGTTACTGATGAAGAACAAAGACTACAGCCTTCAGTACAGATTACACCTCACTATAAAGAAAACAAAAATCCTCACAACTGGACAAATAGGTAACATCATGATAAACAGAGAAAAGATTGCAGTGGCCAAGGATGTGATTTTCCTTGGATCCACAATCAACACCCATGAAAGCAGCAGTCAAGAAATCAAACCAAATGATGCATTGCATTGGGCAAATCTGCTGCGAAAACCAAAAAGAAAAAAGAAAAACAAAACCTGTTGCTGGCAAGTCAATTCTGATTCATAGTAACCCTATAAGGACAGAGTATAACTGTCCCCATAGAGTTTCCAAGGAGCAGCTGGTGGATTTGAACCTTTTGGTTAGCAGCCAAGTTCTTAACCACTACGCCACCCTTTTTAAAGTGGGAAAAAGCAAAGATGTCACTTTGAGGACTAAGATGCGCCTGACCCAAGCCATCATATTTTCAATCTCCTCATATGCATGGGAAAACTGGACATTGAATAGGAAGACTGAAGAACTGATGCCTTTGAATTACGGTGTGGGTGAAGAATATTGAATATACTATGGACTGACAGGAGAAAGAACAAATCTGTCTTGAAAACAGTAGTCAGAATGCTCCTTAGAAGCAAGGATGACAAGACTTCATCTCACTTACTTTGAAAATGTTATCAGGCAGGACCAGTCCCCGGAGAAGGACATCATGCTTGGTAAGCTAGAGGGTCAGCAAAAAAGAGGAAGACCCTCAACAAGCTGGACTGACACAGCGGCTGCAACAATGGGCTCAAGTATAGCAAAGATTGTGGGGATGGCACAGGACCAGGCAGGGTTTCATTCTGTTGTGCATGGTGTCACTATGAGTCGGAACGGACTTCACAGCCCTTAACAATAACAACACCTTCAGCTATCTTTTCAGTAGATAGAATGATGTCTGAAAAATTATTCACTACATTTTGATGATGATTATTCCTAGATGTTAGGAATTTCGGAGCCTTGGTGGCACAGTGGTTAAGAGCTATGGCTGCTAGTCAAAGGTCGACAGATCGAACCCACCAGCAGCTTGTTGGAAACCCTACGGGGCAGTTCTACTCTGTCCTAGAGGGTTGCTATGAGTTGGAACTGACTCGATGGTACCTAACAAAACAACAGCATATAAAAACCTGTTAAAGCTGTATTCAGCAAGAAAAAACAAAAACAGCTGAATTAACTGAAACAATCATTTACTGATGAAAACTAATGTTCATTTAAGTGAAATAAATATTTTTTTAGCCCTCTACCTTTGAAAAACCTAGTCAACCTCAACTGGCCACCTAGCTATTAGGCATATATATTTAAGTTACTGTTAAAATATGATGTATCCTGAATTGTTGCTATATATTGTTGCCATCTGTCAGTAGCACAGTTATATCAAATGATTTGGTTTCCAATCTCTCCTTCACTCACCCCGCCATCTCCATAACATGTGCATTAGGGAGACAGTCTGGTGGTTAAATTATACCAACGTAATCAGCAGCTCTTCTTTTTTAACTTAACTCTAGCTAAATTAAGGAAAACATATGTTATTAAACTAAAGTAAAATAAAGGTTATTACAACAATTTGGTGAATGAAGGCACTCATAGATCAATAGGACACTCACGGGGGCCAAGTGTGGGGGCTAGTTATGGTTGACCAGAACCCAAGGAGCCACAAGAAGCAACAAAACAGAGCATGCTGGAGGAACCTGGCAAGAATGACGTTAACATTGCCCCAAAAGGAATAATCTCTAACCATTTCCTCAATTGCTCTCTCAAAACTTAAAGTCCCTGAAGAGAGTCCTATGAGCCAATCTTAAGTCACATGATTGCCACCTGGCCTCTAGGGTAAGAAACTGGCACTTAGAAATAACTGCCCACCATGAACACCCAGAGTGGAAATGGGGCAATCTCCCAAAGAAAATCAGGGACTGATTAAGAATGGGAATGGCTGTTGGGCAATCATCAATAACAAATCTTCACTCTAACTAACTAAATTTAATGCCTATCATGACTTCTTTCCTTGCCTCACACTCAATTTAGAAGAGCTCTTTTCCAGTTGATGATCACAACATATTAGTAGATTATGAAATCAATTTAGTGGACCATACCCAATTGTTTAAAAATAATAAAACTGAATGGAGCAGAAAATATCAGAGCACACTGCATATAGGAAGTTTGTGAGACTTCTGTTTCTTTTGTATATGTCTATGGGATATGTAGGAGGCCTGATGGCACAGTAGTTAAGTGCTTGACTGCTAGCTGAAAGGTCGGCAGTTCAAACCCACCAGCTGCTCCAAGGGAGGAAGATGTGGCAGTCGGCTTCCATAGATTACAGCCTTGGAAACCGTATGGGGCAGTTCTCCTCTGCCTTATAGGGTAGCTATGAGTTGGAATCGACTCGACGGCAATGTGTTTTTTTTTTTTTAATGGGTTATGTGTTTATAGTGTGTGTGTGAATGTTGGTCATAGTCAAAAAGTTTGGAAGACTCTGTCCTAGTCCTTACCAGCACTCTCTACAACCAACAATTGTATGTGCTCCCTAACCTTGACTAATACAGTCTGAGCAGGGCAAAGTCAATCCAATGTAACTGTCATGATGAGGTCTCCATGATGAATCACTGCACAGCAAGTTGTTTATGCTGCAAAATGATTTCATCATTGATATCATTACAGATGGCCATTAAATTTTACTTAATTAGGACAAATAATTTGTGAAACCATTGATTTTATCATAAGTATTTACCATCTTGTCTGAAATCTTACTGGTTCTGCAAACGAAAAAAATCCCAATGTGGCAATTTTTCATCATGAATATTTTTATACATCATTGTAATTTTATTTGTTCATGTTGAGTAAATCAATTCTAAATTCTAGCCTTAGATACTTGCAGTGCATCACGTAATTGTAACACCTCACCCAAATGAAACACATCTCAAAACAAGTAGGGATAAAAGACCTCTAATCAACCAAAAAAGAGATCACAAATGCCATATACTAAAATCTACAGCTCATTTTCATGAAGAATTTATGAAAAGGAGTTCACTCAAATGACTAACAGGCACAGATTTGGATTACAGTCCTTAGAAACACCACTCACCATAGATTTCAAAATAGACAAAGAATAAGAAAAATATATGTACATGTATGTGTTTGTATGTATATATGGACTTATGTGTGTGTCTTAGTTATCTAGGGCTGCTATAACAAAAATATCACAAGTGGACAGCTGTAACAAAGAGAAATTTATTTTCTCAGAGTCTAGGAGGCTAGAAGTCCAAATTCAGGGTGCCAGTTCCAGGGGAAACGTTTCTCTCTGTGTCAGCTCTGGGAGAAGGTCCTTGTCATCAATCTTTCCCTGGTCTAGGAGCTTCTCAGCACGGGGATCCAAGGTCCAAAGGATGTGCACACTCCTGGATCTTCTTGTTTGGTGGTAATGAGGTCCCCCTGTCTCTCTGCTTGCTTCTCTCTTTGATATCTCAGAAGAGATTGACTCAAGACACAACCTAATCTTGTAGATTGAGTCCTGCCTTATTAACATAACTGCCTCTAATCCTGCCTCATTGACATCATAGACGTAGGATTTACAACACATAGGAAAACTACATCAGATGACAAAATGGTGGACAATCACACAATACTGGGAATCATGGCCTAGCCAAGTTGACACACATTTTGGGGGGACACAATTCAATCCAGAACAGTATGCGTATAAATATAAAATGGAAATTGAACACTAGAGTAAAATGGGAAGTTTTCCACTGGATTTGTGTGTGTGTGTGTATGTGTGTGTATCGCAACTGAGTCCTTAAAAGCATGGTTTTACAAAACTGCTTCATCTTAAGGTAAGTATTTGGTTTTGTACAATTTTAGTTAATACACGTTTAGCCGAAATTGGAAACATTATTAAGCATTATTTGTGGACTTTTTTAGATTCCACAAATAGTAAAGTAACTATATTTTAGCCTGATAACATGTCAGGTTACAACTAGGAACAGGATTAACATACTCTTTTGGTTTCTGTTTGCTTTTTTTTTTTTCTTTCTTGTAACAAATCTATGTACATGTTTCTAAGATGAATACATCACAAGTCATGTATATTAAAACTGTAGTAATCCAGTCAAAGAACACTGGGCCTGCAAAAAATAAATAAATAAACAAAACTTTTCCCTTTTACATCACAATCTGTTTAAATTAACTAACAGTGGTAGTTTCCACACCTTTCCTGGAAGCATGGATTCTGACAGCTCTTTTTATACACTGTCAATCTCTCCTAGAAATAAAGTAGGAGTTGAAATGACAATTTGTAGACTAATGGATTTCAATCAACAGAATATTGAAAAACAACACTATATAAACAGGCCAACAGATTCAGTCAACATGCAGTGAATATGTCTTCTTCTTAGCTGCCCACAGAATAATCTCAGGTGTGCAGATGGGACCACTAAAATTTGCTTTAAAAGCTACAGAATATATTTTTGTAAAAACCTTATATGTAAAAACATCTAAAGTAACCTCTGTTCCCACTTCTCCTATAAAAGCCACAGGCACATTTTCCACAAGATCCTCACTGAGCATGAAATCACACAAAATATTTTGCCGAGAAAATGAGAAAATGCTAATCTAGTGACAGCAAAAGTCCCCAAGGAGACAAGCAGCCAAAAGTATGCCTCCAGAGGGCAGTGGGAAAAGACAGAGCTGGCACATTTGCCAGCAAGGTGACAACCTTGATTAAACGGATTCTATCCTGCTTTACCTCAATAATCAAATCAGAAGGAAATATTAATTAACAGTTGAATCACTTTAAACAGAGCACATCAGCGCCTTCACTACCCAGAATTTCTCCATCTTTGTCACAGCACGACACACACAGAAAATGATGCTACGTGTCCAGCACAGGGGGTGGAGGTAAACAGACGAAACAAATGACTCCACAACCCAACCACCGTGGGCTGCCCCGGGGCTGAGGGGACAAATACTGCAGCCTAGCCTAAAGAATTCTTCAGCACACAAATTAGAAATCTGTCTCCTAACCAACTGAAGGGGCTATGGAAAATGTGTTCTATAACAATATCCCAAGTTGGCACACATTAGTTTCCACATGCCAGACAAAATTAATAGCTATCCCTTGAGTGTCTCTATGTGCGAAGCTCTATGTTCAATGATTGAATCAGCAGGCTGAGTCTGAGTGTCGTCCTGTAGGCAGCAGAGTGCAGTGAAGAATCTGAGCGAAGGATTATAATTTAAAAATGAAACATATACAAGTTTAGAAAACTAAAAGACACATTCAGAAGATGATATTAGATTCCTGGCCAAATTTGTTTTTCCTTTGCATGAGAGGAGGGTGGAGTTGGACTAAAGAGTCCATTGAGTGGGGACCCACAAGCATTCACTAAAAGATGAGAAAAGGAAGAGGAAATAATGTTGATTGTGGATTCTAGGGAGTTTAATCTGGGTGAAGCAAATGGTTAACCTGCTTGACTGCTAACTGAAAGGTTAGAGGGTCAAGTCCACCCAGAGGGTGCCATAGAAGAAAGGCCTGGTAATCTACTTCCAAACAAATCAGCAATTGAAAAACCCTACAGAGCACAGTTCTGCTCTGACATAGCTGGGGTCACCATGAATGGGAACCGACTCAACAGGAACTGGTTAATCTGACAGCAAAACGTCTAGAAATTTAGAAAGGAGAGAAAGTAAAGCCTAGGAAACCAGGGTGGTGGCGGGTGTGAGGAAGTTACAGCCTCAAAGGCAAGAATGAAAAAGGAATAAAGATGCAAAAAATATAATAAGGTACAGAACAATACAACTTTATAACCAACTAGATACAGTTATGGGCAGACATAGGAAGCCAAAAGAAAAGTTTAAGATGTGTACAGGTTTTTGATCTGGAATATAGGAAATGTGTGATATCATTATTAGATTTTAGGCATTTTGATTTCAGCTGAAAGGATATTGAAGAGTTAGCCAAAAGTGTCAATCTAAAGCTTGAGAGAAACGTGATATTTGAAACTGTAAATATGAAGGAGAGTTCCAAGAAAGACAAGAAAATATTTAGTGAGTCAAATTATGCAAAGTCCTAAAGATAATTTTGTTAAAATGGAAGAGTATAAACAGGTTCAACAACAGGCCATATTTTAAAATATTTATCCTATAAATCTCTTCTTCCAACTATTCACAGATTATTTATTCAAACAACATTCTCAAATATTTAAACGCATGCTGTGGCAAGACTGGACATACAGTGGAAAACAAGACTAACCCAGTCCTCGACCTCATGGGGAGTCCCTGAGTGGCACAAACAGTTACGTGCTCAGCTACTAATCAGAAGGTTGATGGTTTGAGTCCACCCAGAGATGCCTTGGAAGAAAGGCCTAGCAATCTACTTCCAAAAGATCACAGCTATTAAAT
Source organism: Dugong dugon (assembly GCA_030035585.1). Classification (NCBI taxonomy): domain Eukaryota; kingdom Metazoa; phylum Chordata; class Mammalia; order Sirenia; family Dugongidae; genus Dugong; species Dugong dugon. The sequence goes on along the minus strand of CM057460.1, from coordinate 104,845,253 downwards.
ACCCTATGGATCCCACTTCTACTTTGACACACATGGGGTTACCATGAGTTGGAATCAGCAACTGGTTTGGTTTTGGTTTTGACCTCATGGAGCTGGTAGCATAGTAGGGGACACCAGTGTTAACCAAAATGACATGCAAAAAATATATAATTTTCAACTGGGATAAATGTTGTCAATTCAGATTAAAAGTGCCATGAGAAATTGTTATTCTTAAGTCATAAACCTGCTATGTACTAAATTTATGTTCTTAAAATATTCAAGGCACTATATTGCATATTTAGTATTCAATATTGACTTAAAGAGTTCATTATATTCAAATTTTTATTTGAAAAACTATTTTATTAATACTGAGAAATTCACCACCTACATGAACAACATAACCAAGACTGGGGCAGGTGGCCCTCTGTAGAGTATCATAGCTATCCCTCTCCTTGCCTTTCCATAATGCTTTATAGTTTTCTGCTCATGAATCTGTCTTCCTTCCTTTAACTGTAAACTCCTCGAGAGCACTAGGCAGGTCTTGTTATTATATTGGCAATGCCTAGCATAGCATATGACACTTAGGAGGCACTGTAGAATGAATGAGTGATTCAATGAACAAATGATTATAAGCAGGAGAAAAAGGAGACCCAGTGGCTCTCAGCTGCTAACCAACAGGTTAGTGATTTGAACCCACCCAGCAGCTCCTCAGGAGAAAGACCTGGCGATCTCCTCCCGTAAAGATTATACCCTAAAAAACTCCATGGGGCAGTTCTACTCTGTCACATGGGGTTGCTCCAAGTCAAAATTGACTCCACAGCACCTAACCACAAAGGCAGGAAAAGATTATTGGAAAATCCTCCATATCTTTATTTTCATTCTTCATCATCAGTGTCAAAATTATTGAACATCTGCCAAAGATTGGGTAACTGTGCTAATTACTAGGCTACAAAGAAACACAAATCATAGTGCTTACTCTCAGAGAGTTTATAATTTAAGCAAACAGAATATACAAATAATACAGCATTTCATGGTTTACAATCTGCTTTCACATACAGCATCTGTTTTTCCCCTCATAACTATCTTGTGAGGTAGGAGGCCAGATACTATTTGCATGATTCTTATGAGAAAATTGAGACCCACAGAGGCTAAGAGATTTGCTCAAGGTCACATACTAGTTGTTGTTGTTGTGTTGTTAGATGCCATCAAGTCAGTTCCGACTCATAGCAACCCCATGTACGACAGAACAAAACACTGTCCGATCCTGCACCATCCTCACCATCATTGTAATGCTTGAGCCCATTGTTGCAACCACTGTGTCAATCCATCTCACTGAGGGTCTTCTTCTATTTCTCTGACCCTCTACTTTACCAAGAATGATGTCCTTCTCAAGGAACTGGTACCTCCTGATAACATGTCCAAAGTATGTGATATGAAGTCTCACCATCCACCCTTCTAAGGAGCATTCTGGCTGTATTTCTTCCAAGACAGATTTGTTTGTTCTTCTGGCAGTCCATGGTATGTTCAATATTCTTTGCCAACACCATAATTCAAAGGCATCAATTCTTCTTCCATCTTCCTTATTCATTGTCCAGCTTTCACATGCATATGAGGTGATCAAAAATACCATGACTTCGGTCAGGTGCACCTTAGTCCTCAAAGTGACATCTGTGCTTTTTAACACTTTAGAGATCTTCTGAAGCAGATTTGCCCAACGCAATATGTCATTGGTTTCTTGACTGCTGCTTCCATGGGTGTTAATTGTGGATCCAAGTAAAATGAAACCTTTGACAACTTCAATCTTTTCTCCATTTATCATGATGTTGCTTAGTGGTCCAGTTGTGAGGATTTTTGTTTTCTTTATGTTGAGGTGTAATCCATACTGAAGGCTGTAGTCTTTGATCTTCATCAGTACGTGTTTCAAGTCCTCTTCACTTTCAGCAAGCAAGGTTGTGTTGTCTGCATATTGCAGGTTGTTAATGAATGAGTCTTCCTCCAACTCTGATGCTGAGTTCTTCTCCATATTGCCCAGCATCTCGGATTATTTGCTCACATGCAGACTGACTAAGTATGGTGAAAAGATACAACCCTGACACACACCTTTCCTGATTTTAAACCACACGATATGTCCTTGTTCTGTTCGAATGACAGCCAGTTGGTCTACAGGTTCCTCATAAGTATAATTAAGTGTTCTGCAATTTCCTTTCTTCACAATGTTATCCATAATTTTTATGATCCACACAATCAAATGCCTTTGTATAGTCAATAAAATAAAACACAAGTAAACGTCTTTCTGATATTCTCTGCTTTCAGTCAAGATCTACCTGACATCAGCAATGATATCCCTTGTTCCACATCCTCTTCTGAATCCAGCTTGATTTTCTGACAGTTCCCTGTCAATGAACTGCTGCAATCATTTTTGAATTATCTTCAGCAAAATTTTACTTGAGTGTGATATTAATGACATTGTTTGATAATTTCCACATTCTAAGGTTTTCACTGGCCAATTTTTTTTAGAAGCAGATTGCTATATCCTTCTTCTTAGTCTGTCTTAGTCTGGAAGCTCTGCTGAAACCTGTCCCCCATGGGTGACTCTACTGGTATTGCGGTATCAAATAACACAGTTTCATATAAAAAGATGAATTATTCTTTAAAGCTCGGAAATAAGCATGGATTCTAGAGGGCAGGAAAGAGTAACATGAACATAAACAATAGCTTTCATATTTCTGATCTTTTAAGAACCTGGCAGGAAACAGATGGTATACTCAACTTGGGAGATATGACAAGAGCTACAAAAAGGGACTATTTACAAAATATGGGCATTGTTTACAAAAAATAATAAAGGATGGTACAGTACCAACAACAGGGCGTTGTTACCATCTCTAATGGGGCAAGGTGATAAAAGTCATTACTGGAAACCAGAGAAAGCTCTGTGGAGAGAGAGTGGCCTGAAAGGAATTATGGTCAAAGGTTGGAACAAAAGGAATAACTATTCAATACTCAGCCTCACTCTACTACCCTGCCAGTGGCCCTCATTGGCCAAAACCAACTGGAAGTCAGAGAGCAGTGAGCCCATTTCATGCAAGTCAGTCTGTCAAGGCACAAAGCAGAGTGCAGAAGGGTGGACAGTGAATCTGGAAGGACAAATGGAAGATCCCTAGAACACATGGCATCTCCCACTGCTTGAATTCTTCCCATTCTTCATGGCTTATATAGAATGACACACAGTCCAAATTGAATTTTTCTCGCTTGATGCGATATCCCCTGTCCTCTAAATTCCTATAGCACTTTGTTTTTACCTTTCCTAGGTCCCTGGATGGAGCAAACGGTTAAGTGCTCAACTACTAACCTAAAGGTTGGCAGTTCGAATCCACTCAGCAGCACCTTGGAAGAAAGGCTTGGCGATCTGCTCCCATAAAGATTACAGCCAAGAAAACTGTGTGGAGTAGTTCTACTGTGTGACACACGGGGTCACTATGAGTCAGAATCAACTCCATGGCAACTAGTTTATAGCCCTCATTATATTCTGCCTTATATGCTGTTAGTGAACTTGTCTTAACACCAAACCTCAGAAAGTGTGCATGTATACACATGCACACACCCCTAAATTCAATGCTCCTATGAGAAGAGTCTGTAATTGTGTTCCCTATAGTATCTTGCAAGCTATTTTGAATATAATAAGTCCTAAATAAAAGTATATCAAACTAAATTGACTCCAATATCAATTCTGCTAAAATCACAACTTTTACATTTATTTCAAATGATTTTTAAAAATAATAAAAACCAATTCCATTACTAAAATCCTTATATTTCATTTTTATCAAGACTAGGCGAAAATGAATCATATCCCTTTCCATTTTTATTTCTTTATTAGGGAATGGGAGGGAGGGGAAGACATCTCTAATCTTACAGAGTTGAAATAATTAGATCAGAAACACACAGAATAATATATATTGTGGGTAAGATCTTGGAGTTTAATAAAACCAAATTTCTAAATTCACTAAACTCTTAATATGACAATATGGGAAATCATATAACTAAAACAGATTTTTCATTGATAAATAGGGGCATTCCCTCACCAATATCAACCCCCAGTTAAAAATGGGTACATGACCGTTCAGCCAGGGATTAGACAGCCTCATAAAACAAAACAGGACTAATGAGGTCCAGCAGTCCAGGAACAAGGACTAGAAGGCAGGAGGGGACAGGAAAGCTGGTGATAGCGAATCCAAGATTGAGAAGGGACAGTGTTGAATGTCATGGGGTTGTTAACCATTGTCATAGGGCAATATGTGTACTGTTTAATGAGAAACTATTTGTTCTGCAAACCTTCAAAAAAAAGAATTATCTATGTGAGATCAAATTGACAACAGCAACTCAAAAGGTTTGATGGGAAGCCTAGGGAACAGTGAGTTGAAGATAATGGTGATTGAAAAATTTGGAAAAGGATAGTGAGAATAGCAGCACAACTGGAAGAATGTAATGGATGTCACTTAATTGTATATGTAGAAACTTTCAAAATGGTGTAACTTAGGCCTTGTATATTTTCACCAAAAAAACAGGTCCTCAAGGTTGAGAAGGGAGAGTGTTGACATGTCGTGAGGTTGTTAACCAATCTCATAAAACAGTATGTGTACTGACTGTTTAATGAGAAACTATTTGTTCTGTAAACCTTCATCTAAAGTACAATAAAAAAACTAAAAAAAAAAAAAAAAATGGGTACATGATCACAAGAAAAGACCAGACTTACTGGCCTGACAGAGACTGAAGAAACCCTGAGAGTATGGCCCCCAGACACCATTTTAGCTCAGTAATGAAGTCACTCCTGAAGTTCACCTTTCAGCCAAAGATTAGACAGGCCCATAAAACAAAATGAGACTAAAGGGGCACACCAGCCCAGGAGCAAGGACTAGAAGGCAGGAAGGGACAGGAAAGCTGGTCACAGGGAGAGTGTTGAGAAGGGAGAGTGTTGACATGTTGTGGGATTGGTAACTAATGTCACAAAACAATATATGTACTAATTGTTTAATGAGAAGCTAGTTCGTTCTGTAAACCTTCATCTAAAGTACAGTGGTTAAAAAAAAAAAAAGTTATAGTATGAACCTGGCTACAGAAGAAGACTGTAACTAACTCTCAGAAGACAAGAGTCATGTTTATTTTGCTTACACTCCATATATGTACCAATTATTGTGCCTCAATAACCAGAGGATTAAATGAATGAAGAGCTCCAACTAATATGGTAAAACTATTGGAAGGTTTTCCTTGCAAATTAAAAAAAAATGAGTATATGACATAATAGTGCCATATTTGGCTTTTATATTAGGTTATAGGAAACCCTGGTGGTATAGTGGTTAAGAGCTATGACTGCTAACCTTTTGGTTAGCAGTTCTAATCCAGCAGGTGCTCCTTGGAAACTCTACGACGCAGTTCTACTCTGTCCTATAGCATCGCTATGAGTCAGAATTGACTCAACGGCAGTGGTGGTTTTTTTTTTTAAATTAGGTTACAAGTCACACAACATGTTAGTATTTTACCCTCTGAAGTTGCTTTTCTGAAGCCTTAGATGTGCCACTTTTGATAGAGATTACATGTGGTAAAGAGTCATAAAGGAGGATGAGCAGAAGTGGAAATTTATCAAAAAAATAGGCAAGTCAACCAAAATCATTCTTTTTTGATGGTTCTAATTGAGTTAATTGTGTGTTTTGTTTAATCCAGTAGCCCATCAGCTTTCTATTTCAGGGTGAAAATAAATTTTATTTTATACATTGAGTAATACAAAGACCTCTGCGTTATTAATAAGCAGTTTCTATTTTTCTCATTGATTTTAAGAATCGTGTCTGGTTTTAAATTTTTAAAACACCATTTTTCATAGCCTGCTAATGTTTTCAACTTTCTGTGTTTGTGGAATAAAATTCTTTTTTTCTCTACATTTTTTTCTGTTTATGTAACATCAATGATAGCCTTCAACTTGTGCATCCATGAAGTTTTTCTCAAAGAGCACTGACCGCATACTGGCTGGTTGGTTCTGATGGTAGATCTACAGTTGATAACATCTGTTTATGAAAATAACCAACTGAGACATAAACCAAAAGAGTTTTATTATCTGGGAAGTTTCATTACATAACTTAGGAGGTCAAGAAACTAAAAAATTCAGTTAATCAACACCCCATCATATTAGATAACTAAGTTATTAGGACAGCAGTGGTTGAATTTTTAAGTCTTCTTGTAAATCACTATTCCATAAAATGTAATATTAACCATAAAAAGAATTTAGTATAATATATCCAAATTTATTTTTTTCTAAGATAAGGTAGGTAGTGGAATGTTTTATTTGTTGAGAATAGATTTTAAAAAAAAAAATGTTTCAATATCCTCGCATCTAACAAAAGCAGTGTGCAAATGGAAGAATTCTCTCCTGAGAATACTTTCCTTAAAACTGAACTATATTCAAGGTATCCTCTTATCCCATAGTTAATTGATCTGCATAAAAATGATGCATAAATGAAAATAAGATAACTATAATTACTATCAAAATTTATAACCTAGAGTGTTAGGCACAGAATGACAATTAAAATTATTTAAAATGAAATCATTTTATACCTCATCATTTTAATCATCAGATAAACAGTCTTATAAATCTTAACAGTATAAAAATCCCATTTCATCATTTTTACCTCAAAGATAAAGTGTTTTTCTTTATGTCTGAAAATAAAGTCAATTTGTATTCACATCCCATAAATCATTCCACACAATATATATTGTCATTTATTCATCTCTAGCATAAATAACAGTTAAAATACTGGCTGGGCAAAGTAAACCACTTTTGGAAAAAATGTCCAAATTCATTCTATGGTTGAATTTATATTAATCTTTAATCAGAACTTTAGCCTCTCTGGCCCCTTGCAATTTGAATTTAAGGAGTTATTAAGATAAAAAATATCCAGCACTGACTTCAAAAATATAAACCATTGAAATCACTCATACTTACTCTCTTGGGCAAATGCACTGTCTCAGATCCAATTTTTAAAAAATCTGTGAGAAGGAACAAATACGGTATTACCCATCTTAGGACTACTTATCTATGTATCAGGCTTTTCCCATTAAGGGTCAGGTTGTGGAAGCATTTTGTCAATGCAATGGCAAGACTACATATGACGCATTCATAGTCTGATCTGTCAGGGAAAGAATGATACAGCAGACTTAAAAAAAAAAAATTTTTAAACAGACAGCCCCATATTTTCCCCTCCAAGTCTATCTCTGCAGGGAGCAAGATATCTACAGTATCACAAAAGGTAAGATCATGTCTTCCTTTTCTTCTCTCTCTCTCAAATTCTTTTGAAGTAGCTCTGTTTTTTTCTGAAGAAAGCTGTGTCTTTTGGGGCAGCCAGGTTCTCTACATCTAGATTGTAAAAGAAAGCTTCATTTGAGACATAGAAAGTACCTGCAGCTCTTCCCCCTACCCCCATTCCTGGCTATTCTCTGATGGGACACACAGATACCAGCATATTAGAATATAGGGGGGAAATCCAATCTCCTGTCCAGCCCACACTCTTATCAGAAGTCCCAAGCTTACTCCACCTACCAAAGTGGAGCCTGATACCAAAAGGCTCTTAGTGCTGGAGAGGTCAAAGACATTATTAAAACCAACTGCTTTATTTTTAGGTAAGAAAAGTGATGCCCAAAAGTGTCAAGTGATACGCCCAAGGTCTCCCAATTCTCAGCCCAGTGTTATGTTCACCCCCTGCTCCACTGGCACCATTAACCACAAATTCTATCTCTGGAACACTATCTGCCCCCCACACCACTGGCAGACCCCCAGCATGCCAAGCTCTTTCCTACTTTGGCCCTTTGTACCTGCCATTCCTTTTCTTCCTCCTGGCCCTTCCCAAGGCTCCTTCTCATCTCAAATATTTCTCCTCAGAGAGGCCTTGCCTGGTTACCCTAACTAAAATTGCCTACCCCTCTCTCTCTCCCAGCATACTTTTATCACAATCTAAAGCCACCTTCTTTATTTGTTTACTCATTCATGGTCTCTCTCCTCCACCAGAATATAAGGTCCATGAGGCAGAGACCATAATTTATTTCTTTACCACCCTGTGTGGTGTAGTGGCTGGCACATAGTAATTGCTCGTAAATTGAGCATCACTTCGTACCAAGCACTGCTGAAAATTATGGCAGATGTAAAAGAAATGAACCAAGGTTCTGCCAACCAAGAACTCATGATCAAGTGGCGGAAGCAAGTACTTGAGTAAATAAGCCTAATAAAGGCAGAATAAAAGTAATAAAAATGAGGCACTCTGGGAATATAGACAAAGAGGATAAATAACTAGAAAGCCACAGGTTTCTTAGAAGAGGTAGAATTTTTTTTAGCTGGGGCAGGGCTTATCTTTAACAGAGGCACTAGGAGGAAAGAACATTCCAAGAAAAAGGAACTTTTTGACCACAGCCTTGGAGAAGGCAGGCATGACATTTGGGAAATACCTGGCTGGAGCATGGAAAAGAGAGAGACCCTAAGGCCTAAGGCAAGAACAGAGTAAGATAAGGACATTTCAAATCTTTGATCAAGTGCTTTTCTTCAGTCATTGTGTCATTCCCTTCAATTTCACTTCCTTCCTCACCAGCCTGGCATCAGGATGTCACTTCAATCACTATGTTTCAAAGATCCTCACACTCAGTTTTCTGCTCCAACTGCCCTTCAAAGCCCTGATTTTAGTCTAACTCTTTTCTGTGCCTAAAACCAAACCAAATCCCTACTGTCAAGTCAATTCCGACTCATAGTGACCCTATAGGACAGAGTAGAATTACCCCATAGGGTTTCCAAGGAATAGCTGGTGGATTTGAACTGCCAACCTTTCTGTTAACAGCGAAGCCCTTAACCACTATACCTAGGCTGGTAAAATTCACTCCCTGAGCAAATCTGTGCATCTTTTTTGTATCCTTTATGGTACTTAGTCCCTGAATGGCACAAATGGTTAAGCACTGATAAACATAAGGTTCAGTGGCGTCATTAGGGTTGGTGTCACCCAGTGTGGTAACTTATGGTGTCACCCCTCCCCATGGACCTCCTCCCATACCAGACCATACAGAATCCTTAGTAATGATTTTTGTACTAATGTTTCCTGTAAATTGTAATTCTTGTATATCACTCCTTCTTTTCTTTTAATTACTACTTTATTCTAAAAAAAGTTATTGATGCAGGTTCACAAATACTAATTACCACCCTTATTGTAGCTAAAACACCAGAAAATTTGACAAAATTGGCAACTATAAAAACACCAGCAGCAATGAAAACAGCAGCACATGCTTGTAGCTCAGGCAGACAAAACCACGTGATTCAAAGTGTCATTGTAATTGGGTAATAATGATAGCTCTGACTGGAGCACATTAGAAGGTTCAAAAAGTAAACTAGCATAGAGTTTTAGCCTTGTAGATATATTGATACATGTAAGCTGGGCTTATAAAAAATGTTTTTGTTGTTATAACTACAGAAATATTTTTATAGACAGTCATTTTGGTGTCACCCCCTCTGACAGGGTCACCCTGCTCAGTCCACACTCCCCATGCCCCCCCTAGCAATACCACTAATAAGGTTGGTAGTTCAAATCCACCCAGAGGCACCTTAGCAGAAAGGCCTAGCAATCTACATCCAGAGGATCACAGCTGTCGAAAACTCTGTGGAGCACAGTTCTACTCTGATACACATGGGTCACCATGAGTCAGAATCAAACCCATGGCACTTTTTTTTTTTTTTAAATGGTATTTACCCAGAATGTTTCCTACGTCCAAGTTGTTGTTAGCTTCCATGGAGTGTGCTCTGGCTCATGGTGTCCCTATACACAACAGAACAAAGAGCTGCCGGGTTCTGTACCATCCCCACAATCAGTTGCAGATGTTAGCCACAGCTTTTGACGTCCAAAAGTCATTCAGCTAATGTCTGCTTTTGTGTGTCTTCAATGCACTCTCAGTCTACTTCTTGCACAGCACTCATCACAGCATTGTACCTGTTGGATTATTTGCCTACCCCACTGGGCTGTGTGCTCTTTAAAGATTAGAACTATATCTTGCATTCTTTTTTTTTTTTTTTTAATCCCTAATACAATTCAAAAGGAGTCCTGGTGGAGCAATGGTTAAGTGCTTCGCTGCTAACCAAAAGGTTGGTGGTTCGAACGCACCCAGCAGCTCCACTGGAGAAAAGACCTAGCAATCTGTTTCCATAAAGATTACAGCTTAGAAAACTTTATGGGGCAGTTCTACTCTGTCACATTGTGTTGCTTTGAGTCGAAAATCGACTGCACAGCACCCAACAACAGCACAATTCATGACAGATTCTAAAAGCTGAATATGTATTTTCTGTCTTAATTAGTAAACTAATGAATAATAGGACAATACACAGGAACAAAATGGGATGATAGGAGTTGCAATTCCAAGATGAAAAATTTAAGTATATTTTTTCAGCATAGAGGGCTGATTAAAAACTTCCAAATGACCTGATTAGACTTCTGTTTCAAGATTAGTTGTGGCTGTGGAACTCTGACAGTGTCTGATATGGAAGACAGACTGCAGGGGCAAGTAGATCAGTTAGGAGGCCATCACAATGGCCCAATGAAGATGATACGGCTCGATTAAGACAATAACAGAAAGAAACACCAAAGGAGTTCATTTGAGTGGGTATCATGGATTCAGTTGAAATATGAGGTAAAAGACTCAGTAGGCTATTGGAAATATGGGGCTGGACATGAGAAGACATAAAAATTCACAGAAGTTTTAGAATTGGAAATCAGCTATTGCTTCCTCCCTCACTTCTATTTTAGCTTTTGAAACTGGTATGAAGGGCATATACATCAATCCAGTACAATGGATTTCAGTGTCATCTGCCTCAGAGATGACAGATGTCATCATGGGAAGTATGACATTTCCAGGCGAGAGGCTGTAGGAACAAAGGCTGAGAGGCACCAAGGCCTGAGCTTTGGAAAGTGCCTACTTGTAGGGTAAGACCAAGACAAGAGTCAGGAAAGGAAAAATGGAATGGTCTCACTTTGCGAATCACTCAGTGGTACAATTCCTGCTTCTCACACAGTACACATGGGTTCAATTCCTTGAGTTACTTCAATAAACATTTTTTTGGTACCTATTCTGTGCCATGCTAGGTTCAGAGGTCATGAAAAGCAACGATACAATTGTAAACATTCACATAACACTCTTATCCAGGAACTTTTACAAGCACCTTACCCATAAAATTCTCACAACCATCATTTAAGGTTGAGGCACAGAGCAGTTAAGTAACTTGACCAAAGTCACCCAGTTAGTTAACAGCAGAAGAGGATTCTAACCCAAGAAGTCTGACTCCAGAGTCTGCTCTTAACTGTGTGCTACCTTGCCTCTGAAGACATGGTTCCTGTCCTAAGGAAGCTTAGAGTTCAGAAGACGAAAGTCCATACACTAAATAAAATTAAATAAGTGAGGTAATAAAGGCTTGAAGTGCAAATAAGGAATGAGAAGGGGGTCAAATACTTTGAAATTCTCTAGATTTCATATTGAATCATTATTACTTTCCTTACAACAGTGGTATTCTAGTCCTAGGTGAGTGGTCAAGGAATTCACTAAGGTTTCTTTGAATCCACACCTCCTGATGACTTTTCTATAATAGTCAGTTGTAGTGCCAAGAGTCTTGTCATAGTCAGTGCAGATTCAGGGCAGACCTAGCCCCAGAACTCAAAATATATACATATAAAAGCAAAAGAAAAATAATCCCTGAGAGTCAGACAGTAAATGAGTCTAGAAAAGCAATAGGGTAATGAGCATGAAGAAAGAAAGAGACAAGGGAGATGAGAACGGAAAAGGCAAAAATTAAATTTCCCTAGCTTTCCATTTTGTTACATTTAGCATAATACCCAGTGCTGTGGGTTAGATTGTATCCCCCAAAAAGATATGTTGGAGTCCTAACCTTTGTACCTGTGAATGTGACCTTATTTAGAACTAGAGTCTTTGCAGATTCAATTAGTTAAGATGAAGTCATACCGAAGTAGGTTAGGCACTAAACTCAATATGACTGGTGTCCTTTGAAGAAACAGAGACATGAACACACGAAGAGGAGAACGCCATGTGACAGTGAAGACAGACTGGAGTGATACGTCTACCAACCAAGAAACGCCAAGGATTGCTGCCAACCACCAGAAGCAAGAGAAAGGCACGGAGCAGATACTCCGTCAGGGCCACCCAAAGGAACCAACCCCACTAACAGCTTGATTTCAGACTTCTAGCCCCCAGAATTGTGAAAGAATAAGTTTCTATTAGTTTAAGCTACCTAGTTTGTGGCATTTTGTTATGATAGTCCTAGGAAACTAATACAGTCTCTTCAAAGGGGTATTAGGTATCTGAGCATTTCATGATACATTGATTGAACTTTGTTGTCATATTGTTTTATAAATTTAAAATTAGCTGTCATTTTCAACTTTTAATTGAAAAGGATAAGGGGTAAGAAATGAGATTCGAGTTTTCCACAAGGGAAGATCTAACCAAACAATAGGCTTATTCAAAGACATTTGTCCCTTTGGGTTTGCTATTAGCTTGGGTTTGCAAGTAAGGGGCAGCAGGATTCACATTGCTCTATCATCTCTTCTCCACTCACCCTGTCTAAAGGATACATCCTTGTATTATATTCTGAGACAAAGAAATCAACATGATCTAGTTCTCCATGTTTGACCACAATATTCAATGAAGCTATTTGTATGATTTAAAGAGAAATGATTTCCTCTCCCAGAAATTACAAGTGCTTAAACATAATTTCATGATATACTGTAGTTGTTTTAAAAACTGGCAGAGATATCATGCTTAAACAAATCATCTTTGCTTCCAGCAAGGAAAGGAGTAGTTTAAGGATCATAAATATTAAAAGCACAAAATAATATTCTTTTTTAAATCAGGGGAAAATTCACTGAGGCTTGAGTATGAATAGAAAATCATCTGTATTTTCAGGAAGATTATGAAAATCAATCTTTCCTATTTTAGATTTAAATATTTGAAATAATTACTATGCATGTAACACTTGCTAACACAATTGAATCCAATGATAATATTACAAATCCAATATATATTCATAACATTTAACGTATACAAATATTTGGGATAAGAATCAGACTCATCCAATTATTTATCCTTCAAATGCCTAGAATTCTAAGTAGCACTCCTGGTATAGGCATTACTGCAAAGAATGTGTATCATGAATATATACACTCCACAATTTTTGTCATTTTTCCTTGCATTCATTTTACACTAAATTAAAAACGCATGTTTTTCATTCTTTATATCTAAAACACTTAAGTCAAATTAATCACCTTTTGAGTTTCATATATTATTTTTTAGAACTAAAAATTTTAAATCCATAAATAAATTATAATATAAGAAAAATGACACTCAACATTAAATGAAATGTCCATTGGGAGCAAGCAAGTATACAAATTGCTGAGGAAAAATAATAGTTTAAAAAAAAAAAAAACTTAAAATCTCTGCTATTATCAAGGTTTTGTGTGAAGACACACATATCTAACATTCAGCACTAGGCATGCTATGGGCCAAAAGCCCAAATGCCAACTGTGCCAGGCAGAGTCAGCACAAGAGGGGACAGTCCATGTGAGGACTGTGGCAACCAAGAAACAGCAAGCTCTGACCAAAGGCTCCTACCAGTTCACCACATGATAAAGCAGACTCAGTGTTACTGAATCTTTTTCAAGAAAAGAGGAAAAATCTAGAGTAGTTTGTGAAATCATCTGATTGTTAAATCTTGTCAATTATTTTTTTCTAACTGAATAGCATTCAGGACAAATCTATATTGTTCAACCTAAAATACTCCACTATGAGACATTACAATTATTTTCAAGATTAATCATAAAAAGAAAAGAAAACTTATGCATCATTTTTTACAAATTTAGGGGCTCAAAAATGTTCATAGATTCTTAGAGGGAAGGAGAATGTAGGGCTTACACAGATATCTAGTTCTCTGTGTCTAAACAACATCAAAAAATCTTAATTGTTTTAGAAAATACTCCCAGGTAGTAAATGTTAATAGCCCCATTTACAGTGGTGAAGTGAAGTTACAGATTAGTATCATAAGGAAATGGGAAATAGGAAAACAAAAAACATTAATTGCACTCACCATGTTATTCTACATAATAAAAATCACACCACAAAACATCTGTAAACAATGAGTTACTGGAAATGGTACAAAATATGTCTGTCAATTTGTATACCAAGTAATAAATTATACTAATCGTTTAACACATCACCAAGGAAAAGGTTGTGCTCTTAAAAAAGGGCAAGCTGTTTTGGCCTCTGTAATGACCTGTAAACAAAAAGGGCATCTATGGCACAACAAAAACATTTCACTCACTCTGAGACATATCAGCCTCCTGCAATTATAATATCTTCCTACTATTAATATCACCTTTTAAAAGTTTGTATCCTAGCATTCTATTCTGTTGGGCACATGGTAAACTACTTCATTTGTTTTGAGGTGAAGGAAGAGAAAGCACCATCTGCTATGTACCACAACAGGGAAGGAAATGCCAATGCTATCTCCAAGGAATTTCTCTTCCAACACTTCAAATGCCATTCTCTTAAAGACTGGGGCAGGTGATCACTAATGGTGGAAAATCCCATTTTATAAGCTTTTAACATATCCTAAGTAGGTGATCTAGCCCTTCAGGTTGGGATATTTGGGTATTTGGTAACTTTTGTTTTGTTCTTGCTATCTAGATCCTCAGTAAAAAGCTGAGACTGGAAGAATCTTATTTTAACAAACTGCTTCATGTTTTCGTGCTTATTAAGTCTCGGTGTAGATTCATACAAAGTAAAGAGAAAAATTCCAGGATGAAACTCTTGGGTAAATCCAAAATTCAAGGGTCAAATGACAAGAAGATATAGTCAAAGATGAAAGGAACAGGAGAGATAAATTCCATGGAAGGCAAAAGTGGAGAGAGATTTGGAGGAAAAAGTACCCAGGATGGTTTGATGCCATGGAAAATAGATTACAGTGAAGACTGGGAAGAAGATTTGATATAAGAACGTCATTTGTCAGGGAAGTAGAAAACTAGATCATCTTTGAGAGTAGAAGTGGTGGGAGTGCAAAGCAGACAAGGGTCTCTTGTTAACACAACCATCTGTGATAGTATTCAACCATCCATACACTCAGTCCTGAGCTTTCTATTCCATTAGTGCTTTTCTCCCTAAATGATACTGTGTTAGTCGTCTAGTGCTGCTCTAACAGAAATACCACTAGTGGAATGGCTTTTAACAAAGAGAAGTTTATTCTCTCACAGTCCATTAGGCTAGAAGTGCAAATTCAGGGCGTCAGCTCCAGCAGAAGGCTTTCTCTCTCTGTTGGCTCTGAAGGAAGGTCCTGGTCATCATCAGTCTTCCCCCAGACTAGGAGCATCTCTGTGCAGGAACCTCAGGTCCAAAAGATGCACTCTGCTCCCAGTGCTTCTTTCTTGGTGGTATGAGGTCCCCAACTCTCTGTTTGCTTTCCTTTCCTTTAATCTCTTGAGAGATAAAAGGTGGTGCAGGCCACACCCCAGGGAAACTTCCTTTACATTGGATCAGGGATGTGACCTGGGTAAGGATGGTATTACAATCTCACCCTAATCCTCTTTAATGTAAAATTACAATCACATAATAGAGGACAACCACACAACACTGGGAATCATGGCCTAGCCAAACTGATACACACATTTTTTGGGGGACACAATTCAATCCATAACAGATACCACATTTATATTTCCAACCCAAGGTTCTTTGCCAACTTGGTATCCACACATTATCTCTCACAGGCCCCTCAAAAATACCATGTTCAAAAACCAAACTTAGATCTTTCCTTAGACCTCCTTCTTGTTTAGTCCTCCCATAGTAGAAACTGGCATCTCCACTCTCAAGTTGCTCATGACAGAAACCCAGATTCATCCTCAAAGCTCTTTCTTCATCATCCCCACAACCAATCAGTCACCAAGACCTGTGGAAATCTTCCTACAAAGGGTATTTTGAATCCATCCATTTCTTCTCTAACCTATCTACCCTGAACTACTGACTATATAGACCCACTTCTTACCTGGGTTCCCTTCAATTCTTTCTCCACACCGCAGTCAAATGTTCTTGAGAAATACCAAATTTTAAATCATTCCCCAGCATTAAACACTTTAATAACTTCTCACTTCACTTGAAATAAAATCTAAAACTTTCAGCATGGCCTATAAGCATTGCAGGATCTGAGTGCTGCCTACCTCTCCCACATTGCCCCTGCTTTTTCCCTTCCTTCTAGCAAGTCTGGCCCTTTCTCAGT
The DNA here is from genome assembly GCA_030035585.1 of Dugong dugon. Taxonomy (NCBI): domain Eukaryota; kingdom Metazoa; phylum Chordata; class Mammalia; order Sirenia; family Dugongidae; genus Dugong; species Dugong dugon. The sequence continues at coordinate 104,828,944 of CM057460.1, read as the reverse complement.
TGTTTTGAAATGATGAGCTCCCTCCTGCCTCAGGGCCTTCCCACTTGCTGTTCCCTTTGTCTGGGTACTTCTCTCCTCTCTTCACCTAATTTCAATCCACTGCTTAAGCTTTCTCTGCCCCAACACTCCTCACTGTAAATTCCCTCCATGATAATCTGACCATACTCTTTAATTTTCCTTTCTGGCAGCCCTACAATTTGCATCTATGCATTTTGGGGGTGTTCATGTGTATTGTGGAGCCCTGGTGGTGCAGTGGTTAAGAGCTCAGCTGCTAACCAAAAGGCCAGCAGTTTGAATCCACCAGCCACTCCTTGGAAACCCTATGAGGCAATTCTACTCTGTCCTATAGGGTCGCTATGGGAATCAACTCAATGGCAACAGGTTTTTTCATGTGTATTTTAACTAACTTCTACACCAGGTTATAAGTTCTTTAAGGTCAGAGAGCATATCTAGCTTATTCACTGCTGTATCCCCACTGCCTGGGACCTGATACATGCATAAGAAGGAAATCAGTAATGTTATATTGCCTAATGTTGAGAATAAATAATAAAAATAAAGTGGAAACCTTGAGAGAAACATTTAACTCAAGCTATGCAATAGCATTAGGCATCAGAGCCTGCAGGAATGATTGCCTGGTGGAGGGCTTTCTGATAACACCTCCACAGCATGGAATGGGCTTCAGCAGTTGTCTCCATGAGCTTCTCTTGCAAGGGGAAGCAGAAACTCCTCCTGAATCTAAAGAGACCAGTTTTCCCTTGTTAAAGACCCTACAATAACCTCACTAGAGGAAGTCGCCTTGTAAGAAGATGTCTGTTCTCCACCTCCACAACCCTTTATTACTTCTCGAACTCTAATCAGAGTCATATCCCTACAAACTTCAGAGAAGCAAGAGCAAAGTTTGACTCAAGAAAAGTTTGCATATATTCCAAAAGAATTGCAAAATTTTGCTAATATATTTTAGCAGAAATCAGAGGAATGTGTTTGAAAATGTATTCTAAAGGTATTGGACTAAGGAGAACAGAATATAACATTGGATTAAGTTTGAGTTTCTTATACATTTAAACATGTACTGACCATATAACCCAGCAATTTCACTTCAAGGTATTTAGTTAAAAGAAATGAAAATATTTGTCCATAAAAACTTAGGAACGAGTGTTCACAGAAACATTATTCATAATATCAAAAACCTGGAAGCAACCCAAATGTTCAGCTAGTAAATGGATACACAAGCTGTGGTATATCTGTACAGTGGAATACTATTCAGGAATAAAAAAAAAATTATTGAAAAACTCATTATGCTGAGAGAAAGCCAGACCAAAAGAGTACATATAGTATGATTGCATTTAACTGAACTGCTAGGACAGGCAAAACTAATCTATAGTGATAGAAATCAGATCAGTGGCTGCCTGGAGCATGGAAGTGGAGGCGATTGACTGTAAATGTTTTACATGATAGGCTGTTCCCTATGATAAGCTGTCCACCAAAGGAAGTAAACAGTTGCAGCATTATAGCCCTAAGTAAGAGTTTCACTAAAAGAGAGTGGGAAGAGAAATCTTCCCAGTGGGCAAAATTTCAAATGGTACATTTAGTTGTAGTGAGAGCTGTCCTAAGATACAAATTTATATCACCATGAGATGAATTTACTCTCCTCTGTGATACTTGGCCTAGCTCTGCAAACTACATTTCCCAGATTCCTTTGCCAGTAGACTTTGTATTGTACCCACTGCCATCCAGTCGATTCGGACTCATAGCGACTCTATAGGATGGAGTAGAACTGCCCCACAAGCTTTCCAAGGCTGTAAATCTTTACAGAAGCAGGCTGCCATATCTTTCTCCCTTGGGGTGGCTGGTGGGTTCAAACCACCGGTCTTTCGGTTAGCAGCAGATTGCTTACCAACTGCACCACCAGGGCTCCTAGACTTCCCATTAGGTTATCTCAGTAGGAGACTAGAGGGGGAAATCACTAAATCTGAAGTTTATACATTAGATTATCTCATTCTGGATGGAAAAGTACTTTGGAATGCTGTTTTAATTCAAAGTTTGGATTTACAAAAAATTATTCTTTTGATATTGGCCCCGGGAATGTATATACATTGAAAGACAATTTATAATATTGTATAGTGAGGATAAGACTCCTTCAATCAAAATTAAACTTAATATTAAATATTTGAAATCTAGCTACGCTATGCTTGCGTGCTGAGCATAAGTGTGTTCAAGAAATAAACCAGTGTTACTGGATCTGCACATTTTAAATTTAAACATGATTTGTCTCCCCAACACAAAACTTCAAAAGGTTTGTAATGTTAACTATTCAATTCAGAACACGTTCATTCGGGAGCTACTAGATTAGATCTCAGAGACTACTAAAATATGTGCCAGGAAGATACATACACACATGTGCACACACACACTCAGAGGGTTTCATTACTGCATTTAAAAGCATCACCTTGATGTTTTAAGTCACCTAAGGAACCAATATTTCTGTGAGGGTCAAAATTAACAAGTCACTGCAGCATTCCTCGGGAGACTGATGACATATCCTCATGTGATTTATCAGCCTAGCAAAAAGGCATTTGGGGGAATTTGTAGAACCTTTGTCCTGGAGCTAGAATGGAGTTCGGTGTTTTCCTTGTGGTGTGCAGGTGTCTGTACAGCTTACTCAGTTTGGTCCCAGGGGCATGCTTGTGAAAAACAAAGGTTAGGAAAAGTTATGGTAAACACTAGAAAAGAAAAGAAAGTTAATTACGCCAGGTGAAAGGCCATTGAGTTCTACTTCGGCACCTGCAAGAGTATGCCAATATTTATACAACAATCTCCTGAGATTTATGGGAGATGTCCTTTTTTAAGACAATCTACCTTCGCTTTATTTTTTACTTCCAACCATCTGTAATATGCGTGGAGAGGGGATGATCTGACAAAGTATGAAACACAACAAACTGTAAGACTTTGAGCCTTGTATAGCAAAATATGAAAACAAAGATCAAAGCTACAAGGCACACTGGATGATTGTTTGGTTTTTTTTTTTTAAAGAACAGCCCAAAGCAAGGAAAAAAATTCCCTAACTTCTAAACAACCAGAATATCAGCAAAACATAAACAAGAGCATGTTTATCTTATACATCCCACAGAATCTCCTTGTGTCCCTTTCCTGTTTAAGCCTTTAGCCAGCTGGACACACAGTAAACTGGGCAGCCTGCTTTAATTTACTCAGAATGAAAGATTATTCTGAAGATCTGGTGGTACTTTTTATGAAGTCAAATCCAAGAAAACAAACTCACATGGGTAAACGTGTAAGTCTACAAAAACTAGATCTACAATATGATGAAAATGAATTCCATGAAACATTAAAAAAAAAAAAAAAAGTCCATGCAATATAGAACCTAAAGCTGCTAAAGTCACTTTCAGTCTTCAAAGAGAAAAATTTCACTCCGCTTAAAAACACTTTTACGGTGTTGCTGGGCTTTTTGTCCCATGAGTTGAATGTGTTCCAGAGACAACATATATTTTTCTGAGCAGGAAGGTAGGATTTTCACTTTACTTAGCCAGATAGGAGAGTATCTTATTTTCCAGTTTTTATGCATTATCCTCTAAAGGTAAAAGAAGATAATGTTCTTATCGCATACTCTTGGATCAAGTTTATGAACCTAGCTTGGGAAAGCCTTTTTTTCCATCAGTTCTATAACAGTGGTTTTTAAAGGTTGCATTCGTATCCAGAGAAATGAGCCTAAAGTGACTAGTGTAGTATCTTTTTCATATTAACTACAGTGCCCGATATAGTTTTATATTGATTAATACCAAGAAAATTAAAACAGAAAATAGGTGATTTAAGGTCAAAAACATAAACTGAATTTAATATATTGTTTTTAAACTCTAATCATTGTTTTTGTTGCTGACTGTGAAAAAAGAACACTTTGAAACCCAATTTTATCTTTAAATAAATCTGATATTGATGGTCAAATGCACTTGAAGAAATGCCTTTTAGGTTTTCTTTCCATTACAACTGCTATAATCTAACCTGAGTTTATATCACCACTAACTGGTTAATTTCACTAGATCTGCTCCTAACATCAGTGGGGTCTGAACCATGAGTACAAATGGAAACCTATCTATCATGTGTCTAAATATTTAAAAGTCATAAATCAAGGCAACAAACTATTGAATAAAATATATACTGTCCTCCTACCTTGACAAATGTATGTTATAATGGTCAGGAAAGCTAAGATTGAATTTAAAATTTTTGGATCCCTCAAAGTTCTGCACCAGAACTTAATTACACATGGAGAGCTTGTCCCTAACCCCTGGTCCCTGGCCCACAGTCTCATCTTATAGCCTCCCCTTCTCCTACTACCCTCACCTGCAACCCACATCATGAGGGGTCCTTCATAGACACCTCCGCCTGCATGCCCAAGTTCTGTCCTTTTACACCTACATAAAATAGCTATACATTGGCCACCCCTTGGGCATAGGTGTGTGTCCAGGGTGTGTGTCCGAGAAGAAAAAAAAAAAAAAAAACCAAGCCCATCATCATTGAGTCAATTCTGACTCATGGCAACCCCAAGTGTTATATATAAAGTATAACTGCTCCATAGGGTTTTCTTGGATGAAATCCTCATGAAGTAGATTGTCAAGCCTTTCTTCCAGAGTGCCACGGGGTGGGTTCAAACTGCCAGTCACAAACCATTTGCACTACCCAGGTTGCATCTTGGGAGGGCAGGCCTGGCTGAAGGCCTATACATACCCCTGGAAGTGGGCTTAGAGTATCTGAGCAGAGAATTCTGGGGTCCCAGGTCTCCAGGGGCAGGGATGTAAGCTCTAGCTTACACCTTCCTGCATGTAGCAAGCACAGCTGAAGGAGCGCCCAAGGGGACCTTCTTAAGCATAGGACCTAGGGGAGAGGCTCCCATTTTCCTGATCTATTAGTGGTATTGGATTTATCTGTCTGCTCTGTTACTTTTAAGTCACTCTACGTGTAAATATCATATCCAAAATTACATTCATTATCAGTTAGTGATTACACATTCACTTTCACTTGAATTCCCCAACTTGGTAATAAAAGTCTCACAATCCAAATATTTGCTTAAACTTGAAACTCTAGGGTCATCTTAGACTCTTCTCTTTCCTCGTCACTTCTTTCCAATCCTCTTGATTCTTTAGCTAAAAAACCTCTAGCATCAGTAGGCTCTTTTCCATTCACATTGCCATTGTACTGGGTGAAGCCCTCATTATTTTTCTAGACCATAGCGATAGACTTTTAAATGGTTTTCCTGCCCTTGTCAAGTCCTAGCCGAACCCATTCTCTGCTCTTTTTAAAGCACAATTCTAATCAAGCCATTCTTCTCTTTAAAAAGCTTTCATGCCAAAAAAAATATAGCTAACACACGGGTTTAGCATTTACAGCCTTTTTTGCTGAGGTCCCACCCTTATCAGCAGCCCTTCCTCCCTGGACTCATCCTGGGCTACACATCATTCTCAGAATATTCCATGCGTTTTCATTTCTCGTAGTTCCTAGGTGGTGCAAAGGTTAATGTGCTCGGCTGCTAACTGAAAAGTTGGCAGTTGGAGTCCACCCAGAGGCACCTCAAAAGAAAGGCTTGGTGATCTACTTCTGAAAAATTAGCCATTGAAAACCTTATGGACCGTAGTTTTACCCTGACACACACGGGGTCGCCATGAGTTGGAATCGACTCAACTGCAACTGGTTTGATTTGTTTTTTGTTTTTTACACTTCTTATTCTTTGTGCTATTTCTTTTGCCTAAAGTCTTTTCTTCAGCTCTGACGCTTATGAATTCTTTCTCATCCTCCAAATCCAGCTCAAATACCCCCACCTCCCTACAGACTTCTTTTGTTGTTGTTAGGTCTGTTGAGTCGGTTCCGGCTCATAGTGACCCTATGGGCAACAGAACGAAACACTACCCAGTCCTGCACCCTCCTCACAATCGTTATGCTTGAGCCCATGTGTCAATCCATCTTGTTGAGGGTCTTCCTCTTTTTCACTGACCCTCTACTAAGCATGATGTGCTTTTCCAGGGACGGATCCCTCCTGATATCATATCCAAAGCATGTGAGACACAGGCCTCTAAGGAGCATTCTGGCTGTACCACTTCCAAGACAGATTTGTTCATTCCTTTGGCAGTCCATAGTATATTCTATATTCTTCGCCAACATCATAATTCAAAACCGTCAATTCTTCTTTGGTCTTCCTTATTCATTGTCCAGATTTCACATGCATATGAGGTGATTGAAAACACCATGGCTTGGGTCAGGCGCATCTTAGTCTTCAAGGTGACATCTTTGCTTTTTAACACTTTAAAGAGGTCTTTTGCAGCAGATTTGCCCAACGCAATGCGTCATTTGCTTTCTTGACTGCTGCTGCCATGGGTGTTGATTGACTTCTTTTAGTCCCAGATAAATTTAAGAGTTAATTCTTCCCTTAACTGCATCAAAAAAAAAAAAAAAAAAAAAAACCCACAAACAAACCCATTGCCATCAGGTCGATTCCTACTCAACAGCGACCCTATAGGATAGAGGGGAATTACCCCACAGGGTTTCCAGTGAGCGGCTGGTGGAGTTGAACTACTGACCTTTTGGTTAGCAGCCAACCTCTTAACCACTGCCCCACCAGGGCTTCCCTCATCTGTGTACTGACTATTTATCTAACTTTCTTACAGTATTATCAAATTAGCATGATTCATTTTGAACTTTGCTAATGGCAGAAGAAGGTTAATTTACATTAATTTTGTGTTAGTTTGGATTTCCACAGATGCACATCCTGCGACAAGAATTGTGTGCAAATAATTAGTCTGAGACTTGCAGGAATCACTGATATGGAGTAGAGAAATGAGACAAGGGAAGGAAAACAATCAACAAAGCTTACATCATCAAGCCAGGGGGCCCTGTGAGCCACTAGAGCTTAGAATACACATCCTCCCAAAGACAAGATAGTTGAGGTGTTTGTACACCAACTCTCACGTCAATGGCTAAGAGCTACTCCAAACCAAAAACCAAACCAAACTCATTGCTGTCGAGTTGATTCTGACTGATAGCGACTCTATAGGACAGAGTAGAGCTCCCCTATACAGTTTCCAAGGAGCACCTCATAGATTCGAACTGCCAATCTTTTGGTTAGCAGCTATAACTGCCACCAGGGTTTACCCTGCATTTCTGACCAGTTTTACATGCAGAATGGCCTTATCCTTCAGGAGAAGAACTCTCAAGCACAGAAAAGCAATCACTAGCAGTTGGAAGTTAGCTGCAAAGCACTGTGGTGAGGCCCTTGGTAGAACTTCAGAAATCCTGAGCCTAGAATCCTATTGTCTCTGTGGCATGGTGTTCAACGAGCAGGGAATGATGGGTTATGGTCCTTCTGTTACTATCAATTTGTTCCTTAATCTCTAGCTACATTAACACTACCTGAAGGCAAAAGATATATCAATCATTGTATGTGTCTACTCCATTTAATCTTCACAACACTGAAAGATACCTCTTGTTACTACCTTTCTACAGAGAAAGAATTGATGTTCAGGAAATTTAATTTACAGAATTTACGTCAGAGAATTTAGGTCAGAGAGTTAAGATGAGCCAGAATCGATGTTTGAACCCAGGTATTTCAGAAAAAATTCAAATGCTTAATAAAAGGATTTTAGAAGAACTAAGTTGATTTTTTCAGCCTTAGTGTGTCATTTGTTTATGTTCATATTTAAACATTGATTAAAATGGACATATTTTATCATTTCTGATCCTAATTTTAAAAGAAACTTTACACATATTCCAAATTTATAAAATCTAAATAAGAGATTTAGCTATTTGTAGATTATTAAAGTATGAGAATAATTAGCAAAAAAAATGCATTATTGTTTTCAAAAGCAAAGAGAAAAAACTTTATACTGCCTAACTAGTAAGCAAAGATACTAAACTTCATTTATAAAATATAGAAATATGTTCTAAATGTTTATATATATGATTATTAGAAATATGAATGGATCTTAACTCTAAAAAATCTATAATTAGACTTGTGCTTTTAAAATACTTCTGAAGAAAATATTAAATATTAATAAATAAGTACATTCCTTTGTGGAGTTTATCCTTAAAAACTGAAATAGATTTATTTTGAAATAGACTTTTTACTTGTAATATAAATAGTTGTTATTGTACATATGAATGGTATTTTACATTTCCCCAAAGTTTAAAATTTGCTTCCAATCGTTTCAAACGGGTGGAATATAAAACAGTAAAAGAAGGATTTCAATGTCTACACTGCAGGCACAGCTAATACCCTGAGTTAAACTCAGCTGATTAATTCCCCAAAAAAGGGGAGGAATTCTTAAATATATTTGGATATAGTATTTTGTCCCATTGGAGCCCTGGTGGCACACTTGTTAAGAGCTCCACTACTAACCAAAAGGTCCCATTTTGAATCTACGCTCCTTGGAAACCCTGTAGGGCAGTTCTACTCTGTCCTGTAGGGTAGCTATGAGTAGGTATCAACTTGACGGCAATGGGTTCGGAGTTTTTTGTTTTGTTTTGTTTTTTTGTCCCTTTAAACAAATTGTTCTACAAATATTAATGGAAGCCTGATAAGTGTTGAGATACATAGGTACTCATCCCAATGACATAAAAGAACGTTAACTATCTTGCTGAAAACCTCAGTAGAAAAGTAATGTTAATTCAGTTTTGATTTTAATTAATGCAAAGGAGTACTATGGTTCTTGATGATTCCTGGGCAAAGGTTTATTTTAATAAACTTTAATACTTTTAAATATAAATTTAAAAAATAATCAGCAATTCTCTTAGTTCAGCATTTACTCATAGGTATATGTGTGTATAATTTGCATTGAGTGACTCTGTCTTCACAACCTCAGTGGAGATTTTAACCCTGATTTCTGTTTTAAAAATACCTGACTTGGTGACCTGAGCAAAGATCACCAGCACAGAATATTAAAACAAAAGCTCTGGATGTTTAGAAAGACCTAGAAAAGGTCAATTTGTGTTACCTTTCAATAGAAGAAAAACATAATTAATTCATAGCTGTGTTTCAAGCATAGGATTTATCCATCAGAGTTCTGGCATATCAATGATATATCTTGGTAAGAATAAGTTTAAAAAAAAGTTAAACTTTCATAAATTTGCTTCTAAATTGTATTTTAATGACTCTCTCCCATTTATATAACCATATAAGCTGTGGCACATTCAAAAACATCCATAAAATTCCTTCTACTCCATTTGTATTCTGCATTTGTAAATTCTGTCTCAAGTAAAATAAGCAACTGGGTGCAACATTTGCAAACTTTTATAAATACTGTTTTAATTTCTCTACACTCCTGAAGCCTTCTGTTTGGATTCAAGACAGTGATGTCAAACATTATGAGAGTGTTTATTGCTTTGGAGTGAGATGGGACACTTACATGGCACATCTGTGTATTTTAGAAGGCTGCTTTGTATAACTTGAAAACATACACACAGGATTATAGGTAATCACACTTTTACATCAGATGAACACAAAATGGTTATCGGTTTTAGTAAACAAATACTTCACCAAAGTTCAGCATAAATGAAAAATAATTTTTTACCCTTCCAAATGGCCTCTAAACTGACTATTTCTAACCATGTTAAAAAACCAAAAGAATATAATGCCATCTTTTAAGAGGGAGAATTCTTAGAAGGTCATGAATTGGCATTAGTTTTACTTTGGTTTATTTCACTTATTAATTTGTTCATTTGTCCAGCAAATGTGTATTAAGTTTCTTCTATTGACAGCCCTTGGGCTTGGCACCAATAATACAAGACACAATAGTACATAAGTACCTGCCCTTAAGGAATCATCAACTGGTGGACTGATGAATTTATCCTTCTTTCCTTTAAAGGAGATCCTCAGCACAAAAGATTTGATGAACAGCACAAGGTCTTCCAAACAAAGCCTCCTTTAGCTTTCATGTGGCTCTTCCTATTAGAAATTAAGCTTGTGCCAATTTTCAGAACTTTGACTTCCACTTAAGCTGCTCACAGCCATATTACTATAATCCAGACCATTTCTACTTCTGGAATCATAAACTTAATTATCTTCTTTCTGGCCCAAACTTCTCATTATTCCACATCACCAAAATCTTCTATCCCCTTAATCACTCCTTTTTTTTCTTTTATATTATCAATCTGCTTTTTTTCATTTCCCTCCCTAACAGCTTATAGTCCATGACCCATCATTCCTCATTACTACTTTCCCATTACTACTACTCTACCCTAACCCTGAATAAATTCAAAGATTTTTGTTTCTGCTCCTATAGCTAGGCTCCTGGGCATTGCAGAACAAAATCACATAATCCTGATAATTTGCTCCATTACAAAGGCAAAGTATCCAAAGGCATCTGTGTCATCATCTAGGGATAACAAACTTTGCAACTGTTGCTGGTCGGACAGCTCTCTCATTTCCCTGAAATTATTTTAAATTTTTACCAAACTATTTAATTCCTGTAAGGCAAGTTTGTGCTCCTCTTGGTTCTGATCTTATCACTCTTCTTATACTGGATACCAAAAAAAAACCCACTGCCATCGAGTCAATTCCGACTCATAGAAACCCTATGGGACAGAGTAGAACTGCCCCAAAGGGTTTCCAAGACTGCCACATCTTTCTCCCACAGAGGGGCTGGTGGGGTCAAACCACGATTTGGTTAACACCCAAGAACTTTAACCACTGCACCACCAGGGCTTGCTCTTATACCAGATAGATATATGCTAGATATTCCACATGGTTGATTTCAATCCCATCCATAGTTTAATCTGGCACAGAAATGCTGATGAGTCCCAATCTCATTAACAATCTTAGATCTCCCTCTTAATGAATAGACTCATATATTTTACTGCCTGATGGCCAACTGAACTTCAAATGGTGAAAATATTTGAGTAATCATCATCATATTTCTTAGAAAGGCACTATTCTAAATATTTAAATATACTGATCCTTTTATTATTCATAATAATCTTAAAGCAAATACCATCATTATTCTCCTTTTACAGATGAGAAAATAGAGGCTAAGAGTGTTCACCCAAGGACACACAGCTTATAATAGCATAGTTTAAACAATATGCTAAATTGTCTCTGTAGAGAACCCACAAATACCCAAAGCTGAAAATATTTAAAACCCAGGAACCCTTCCTGACTTATCTCCACTGGTTTGGAAGTATCTCTTGTGTGTTTCCATGGCTCTGTACTTAATACTCGTCTGTAATTGTTTCCTTCCTTATCCTTCTTATTAGATTATTAGATGCTTAAGGCTCAGAGCATATCTTTTTATTTATGAACACACAAAACCTAGCCCAATGCTTCATACATTGCAGCCATTTAATTTTAGTTGAGTAAAGTAATCTTTAAATATTTACCGTAATATTTTTTTCCTCATCACTTGTTTCACTGATTTCTATAAGAGATACACTTATTATGATGTGAAATAGCACCAAAACAGCTCTTTTTCTTTTTTCTCTTAAAGATGAGCCCTTAGAACCCGGATAAATAAAGTACTACTCAAGAAGAACAAAGTGGAAGGCCTTAAACGACCTGATTTTAGGACCTATTATTCTGCCACGGTAGTCAAGACAGCCTGGTACTGGTACAACAATAGATACATAGACCAATGGAACAGAGTTGAGAATCCAGATATAAGCTCATCCACCTATGAGCAGCTAATATTTGACAAAGGCCCAAAGTCCATTATTGGGGAAAAGACAGTCTTTAACAAATGGTGCTGGCATAATTGCATATCTATATGCAAAAAACTGAAACAAGACCCATATCTCACACCATGCACAAAAACTAACTCAAAATGGATCAGACTTAAATATAAAATTGAAAGTGGTAAAGATCATGGAAGAAAAAATAGGTACAATGCTGGGGAACCTAATACATGGCATAAACACAATACGAACCATAAGTAACAATGCACAAGCACCAGAAGAGAGACTAGATAAATGGGAGCTCCTAAAAATCAAACACTTATGCTTATCCAAAGACTTCACCAAAAGAGTGAAAAGACAACCTACAGACTGGGAAAAACTTTTTGGCTACGACAAATCCGATCGGTTTTTAATTTCTAAAATCTACAAGATACTGCAAAACCTCAACAGCAAAAAGACAAATAACCCGATTAAAAAATGGGCAAAGGATATGAACAGGCACTTCACCAAAGAAGATATTCAGGTGGCTAACAAACACATGAAGAAATGCTCACGATCATTAGCCTTCAGAGAAATGCAGACCAAAACTACAATGAGATATCATCTCACCCCAACAAGGCTAGCATTAATCCATAAAACACAAAATAACAAATGCTGAAGAGGTTGTGGAGAGACTGGAACACTTATACTCTGTTGGTGAGAATGTAAAATAGGTACAACGACTTTGGAAATCGATTTGGTGCTTCCTGAAAAAGCTAAAAATAGAAGTAGCATATGATCCAGCTATCCTGCTCCTTGAAAAATATATCCTAGAGAAACAAGAGCTGTCCCACGAATAGATATATGCACACCCATGTTCATTGCAGCACTGTTCACAATAGCCAAAGGATGGAAGCAACCTAAGTGCCCATCAATGGGCAAATGGATAAACAAACTATGGTATATCCATACTATCCACACAATGGAATATTACGCAACGATAAGGAACAATGATGAAGCTGTGAAACATCGTATAACTTGGTGGAAGCTAGAACTTATTATGCTGAGTGAATTTAGTCAGGCATAGAAGGACAAATACTGTATAAAACCGCTAGTATAAGAACTCAAGAAAAGGTTTAAACAGAGAAGAAAACTTTCTTTGATGGTTACAGGGGTGGGGAGGGAGGGTGAGGGTTATTCACTAACTACATAGTAGATAAGAATGATCTTAGGTGAAGGGAAGGACAGCACACATTACAGGGGAAGCCAACACAACTGGACTAAACCAAAGCTAAGAAGTTTCCACAATACAGTCAAATACTTTGAGAGACTGAATAGCAGGGATGCGGGGTCTGGGGACCATGCTTTTAGGGGACATCTATCTCAATTGGCATAACAAACCTTATTAAGAAAATGTTCTGCACCCTACTTTGGTGAGTGGCGTCCGGGGTCTTAAAAGCTTGCAAGCGGCCATCTAAGATGCATCAATCAGTCCCAACCACTTGGAGTAAAGGAGAATGAAGAACACCAAAGACACAAGGGAAGTATTGGCCCACGAGACAGAATGGGCCACATAAACCAGAGACGTCCTCAGCCTGAGACCAGAAGAACTAGATGGTGCCTGGCTACCACCAATGAACGTCCTGGCAGGGAACACAACTGAGGGTCCCTGATGGAGCAGTAGAAAGATGGGATGCAGAACTCAAATACTAGTAAGAAGACCAGACTTAATGGTCTGACTAAGACTGGAGGCACCCCGGAAAGCATGGCCCCTGGTCTCTCCATCACCCCAGAACTAAAGCAATTTCTGAGGCCAACTCTTCAGACAGGGATTAGACTGGACTGTGGGGACATAAAATGATACTCGTGAAGAACGTGCCTCTTAGACAAGTAGATATAAGAGACCAAAGGAGTGGCTTCTGTCCAGAGGTGAGAGGGGAAGGCAGAGAGAAGTAGGAGCTGGTTGAATGTTCACAGGAAATCAGGGGTGGAGGGGAGGAGTGTGCTGTTGCAGAATGGGGTGAGCGGTTGGGGTCTCATAACAATGTATGTTAAAAAGAAAAAAATTCTGTGTGGGAGACTAACTTGAAATGTAAACTTCATTTAATTACATCAATAAAAAATAAAAAACAAAAAAAGATGAGCCCTTAGAAAATAATACAAGTTTTTTGCTTCTTTGTTATTGGTCATAGATTGAAATCTAGCTTTCAGCTTAATGAATTAAAGACTTTATATACGCCAAATTGCAGACGAATATTTCCAGCACTGCTATATTTTAGTAAGAAAAAAATATACGTGTATGTAAACACACATGCATTGCATATGCAGAAAAAAACATAAATGGCTATTCACCAAACTGGTAATAGGGTGACTGCTGCGGAGTAGAACTGGAAGAAGTTATTTTTCTACATTATAAGTACTTATATTATTTGAATTTTGTGAATACTTTATGTTAAAAAAGAAATATAATGAAAATCAGAACTTCTGTTTATAAAGAACAAGAGTATTTCATAGTGAAAGGTCACCATAACATTATGAGTATAGTGAGATTCTTCGCTTAAATAAACAATTAAATTTTGTCAGAGAAGGTCCAAAATAAACCTATCCTATGTCACATTCTGTGAAAATGCCATAGATTTCTAATGGATTTATTCAATTTCAGAAGAGATTGCTTCTTTTGACCTGTTGGTCACACACAGGTGACCAAACAATAGCTTTCAACAAATCTATCATAATTCATTTTATTTTAGTTCACTTAAAAATTGTTAGTAAAAGGTCTCCGGAGACAGTTTTCTTCCCAGCAAGTTCCAAAGCATTTATTTTTAAAATCCAAACAGTGGTTTAGGATTCCAAATCAGTAACAATGTGTGTTTAGACTAAAAAATTATAAATACATTTAAAACCAAATATTTCGAAATCAATTTCTTTCATGTTTACTCATCAATTCTTTGGCTCCAGGCGCTATGTTTTCCCTGAAAGAGTTGACAGTTTTGCTTTTGGTATTAAATAACATAGGATTAGTCTGCCTGAGGGGCCATCTGTTGTTCTATGCCCTGTCATGACAATTCTGAGGCCTTCAGAACTGCATCCTGTGGTTTCTCGTTAAGGCGGAGGAAGGAAGGACATTCTCCATTATGAGCCTAAGCCTCAGAAATGTTGTCCATTCCATATCATCGGGATACAGCTGTGACATATGTAAGCTAAGACAGGATGTTTTTGGTACATTATATGTGAATATTGCTTGATGCTTTGGCAGATGGGAAGGTAAGTTTTTGTTTTGTTTTTTTTCCGTAGGCTGTACATTTCGATGTGGAAATATCATCAAATAAAGCACATTAAGGTTTTTTTCTCCACTTCATTTTATGAGTTGCTGCCACTATTCCTGATCAATCTACAAGTAAAAATAAAAGTACAATTTATTATATTTTAACTAGTTGTAGGCAATCAACATAAACCCTGGTGGCCTTGTGGTTAAAAGCTACATCTGCTAACCAAAAGGTCAGCAGTTTTAACGCACCAGGCACTCCTTGGAAATTCTATGGGGGCAGTTCTACTCCATCCTATAGGGTTGCTATGAGTCGGAATCGACTCAACAGCA
Organism: Dugong dugon; assembly: GCA_030035585.1. Taxonomy (NCBI): domain Eukaryota; kingdom Metazoa; phylum Chordata; class Mammalia; order Sirenia; family Dugongidae; genus Dugong; species Dugong dugon. The sequence goes on along the minus strand of CM057460.1, from coordinate 104,813,706 downwards.
ATGGGTTTGGTTTTTTTGCTTTAGGCAATCAACAATATGTATGTCCTTTTAAAGTGACAAGAGAGGAAAGATATTTTTCATTCCATTTTCAAAAATTCTTTAACAGAATCTCAGAAAGCTCAAAACAATATGAACTAAGTACGCATACTAAGAGAGAGTTACAAATAAAGGTAAACAAATACATGTTAATTCAGCAAGGAAAGGTTACGGAAGGCTTTTTGACAGCCATGATGAGTTCTGTACTAAATTTCAAAAGAACTGAGTAACATGTCTTGGCAGAAAGGAATGTGCTGAAAGCTATTCTTGGATCTACCTGAGAATTCCTTCTCCTTTAAGAATTGTGCTAAGTTACTGTAAATATTAGTACATATTTTGTTTTTATACTTATTTTTATACACATTTAGTGATTTCATTGTTCCAAAATATAAACCAACTAATAGTCGTACAAGACATAACCCATGGCCCATTGGGGTATTGAAAGGTAACAGATGTCAAAAAGTCTTATTGAGGGTAGGTGTCATGGTTTGAATTATGTCCCCCAAAAAATGTGTGTATCAATTTGGCTAGGCCATGATTCCTGGTACTGTGTGATTTTCCTGTATGTTATAAACCTGGCTCTATGATGTTAACGAGGGAGGCTGGGTGGCAGTTGTGTTAGTAAGGCAGGACCTGATCTACAAGACTGGATTGTGTCCTGAAGCAATCTCTTGAGATATAAAAGACAGAAGTGAGCAGTGAGACAGGGGGACCTCATACCATCAAGAAAGCAGTGCTAGGAGCAGAGGGCGTCCTTTGGACCAGGGTCCCTGCGCCGAGAAGATCCTAGTCCAGGGGAACACTGATGAGAAGGCCGGCAGAGAGAGAAAAAGGCTTCCCCTGGAGCTGACACCCTGAATTTGGACTTTTAGCCTACTTTGACTGTGAGGAAATAAACTTCTCTTCATTAAAACCATCCACTTGTGGTATTTCTGTTGTAGCAGCACTAGATGACTAAGACAGCAGGTGTAGCCAAGAATTAGGGATCACCTTCCGAAATGCAAACATCCAACATGAAATACCACTTGTCATCAAGTCAATTCTGACTCATGGTGACCCCATGTGTTACAAAGTAGAACTCCATAGGATTTTCATGGCTTCAACCTTTTTGGAAGCATATCATCAAGACTTTCTTCCAAGGTGCCTCTGGGTGAGTTTGATACACCAATTTTTCAATGAGTATTTGAGCACTTAACTGTTTGCACCATCCAGGGACTCCCCAACATGAAATAGATTAATATAATGATCTCCTATACCGAGCTTTAAAGATAACTTGCATAAGCGTTCACACATGAGACCAAATCTCCAGCAAGAAGCCCAGGCTGTCTCCAGGATTCAGTCACAACAAATATGCACCAATTTAACGGTTTCACTATAGTGTGTCTGAGACCATTGTTTTCTTGTTAAAATAGAAGGGCTGCAGAGTCCAGAGAAAACAAATGCAAGGAAGAAGGGTTTGTGTCTATCATGTACTATATAGCCACGGGACACAGACCTTGCTTCAGGCAATTTTCTTCTCAACTTGAAAACTCGTATCATGAAAGGCAGACCAAAAGGCCCTGCCCAAAACGTTTGTTATATATATTTTACCACGATTTAAAAATAAATACATAAAAGGTCCTGCCTCTTCCCAGGGAGCTATATATACATATCATCCCTCAATGCCACAGTGCATCCAAAAGTCATCAAGACAAGTGTCAATTCCCAGGAAGCTCAAAACCTAAAGACGAGATAAACAAACGTAGCTAATTGTATTATAAGACAGAATGACTAGGCGCTCACAGATACTCAAGCACTGCAAAAACACCAATGAGAAGATTACATTTTCCTGAAGGAATACATAAAACTTAATACAGTCAGTCGGTAAAAAAAAATATTTTTCCAGCACTGTGGCATTGAGCTGGGATATGAATTTTGACAGATAAAGTGGAAGGAAAGGAAAAGTCAAGCCAAAAAACAAAGAATGACATGAGTAAAATGTTAACTGTTGCACTTGCTTAAGTAACTCAGAGATTCTAATTTGATTGGTTATACAATATATACATAGGAGATGAGGCTATAAAGGTAAATTGGATCTGAATCCTAGTACAAATATGGTTTTCTTTATATACCAAGTGAAGGAGTTAGAACTTCATTTTTATAAGCACATGGAAGAGGATATGTTTCTGAGCAGGAAAATCACTTGATGGATCTTCTCTATATTTCCAGAATATCACGCTGGCAGTCACAGGTTGGGCAGATTTTATATGGAAGGGAAGGAAGACAATATACTCAGTGGGAAAGTTATTGTGATGGTCCAGGTTAGAGTTTATAAAGGCCTGCACTAGCAAACTGGCAGTTGGAATAAAAAGAAGGTAAGAAGAGGGACATAATTAAATTAGCAACTCAATTGTTTTGTTGATGTGCCTCCTATATCCATATTTTGATGGTAAATTATAACATTGACACTTTCATTTACAAAGAACTAGAAGAGACTATCAACTACAAATAGTGCAATTTGATGATGTACATGTTTCTTATCCATTCATTGTAGACCTTAGAAGTAACAGAAAAACCACTATTGAGGGTTCAACTATGTTACGGACTAGTAATGTTACTTATTTTAAAGAGATGGAACTTCAGTTGGATTAATTTGATTCCCTCTCCCACGTGAGAGAGTTACTGACAGAATTAAAATTCCCAGTCATTCAGAACTGAGGAATAGAAAGAGTTAAATGTGACTAACTGAATGATGGTCACACTGTTTCACCATCCTACCAACCAGCCTTCCTAGGATTGTTGAAGAATCTCTTTCTCTACCAAAGAAGGCAAAATGCACCAAGTCTTTGGTCTTCCAAGGAAGAGTCATTCATTCATTTATTCACTCACTCAGCCAATAGTTATTGGGCACTCACTTTGTGACAAACAGAATGTCAGCTCTAGGTAATTAGAGATGAAAGAAGACAAAGTTGCTGCCTTCAAGGGGATTATAGTTTAGTAAGTGTGGTGTCAAGAAAACTAAATGTAACTGGGTGATACATACAACAGAACATATGGCACATTGAGGCAGTGGATCTCGATATCAAAAAAGAGAGAAAGGGATGGGGTGGTCAGGAAAGGCTGCCCAGAATAAGGAATACCTAAGGAATACCTAAGTACTAATGAAGAAGAGGTAGTGACTCACACTGAGATTAGAGGGAAAGAAGAAGGATGTTAAGGAAAAGGCACTATGCAAAAGCACAGAAGTCAGGCGACAGATGGCTCATCCAGAAAACTGCAAGTGGTTCAGAAAGACTAAATGTAGAAGTTAAGAAAGAGAAAGAAAATAAAGTTGATAGGGTAGTGTCATAGATTGAATTGTGTCACCAAAATATATCTGTCAACTTTGCTAGGTCATGATTCCTTGTATTGTATGATTGTCTACCATTTTGTTACCTGATAGGATTTCCCTATGTGTTGTAAATCCTGTCACTATGAAGTAATGAGATGGATTAGTGGCAGTATACTGATGAGAGCTACAAGATTAGATAGTGTCTTAAGCCGATCTCTTGAGATTTAAAACAGAGAAGTGAGCAGAGAGACAGGGGGATCTCATACCACCAAGAAAGCAGTGCCAGGAGCAAAGCGCCTCCTTTGGACCTGGGGTTCCTGTGCAGAAAAGTCCAGGGGAAGATTGATGACAAGGACTTTCTTCCAGAGTGGACAGAGAGAGAAAACCTTCCCCTGGAGCTGACACCCTGAATTCGGACTTCTAGCCTACTAGACTGTGAGAAAATAAATTTCTCTTTGTTAAAGCCATCCACTTGTGGTATTTCTATTATAGCAGCACAAGATAACTAAGACAGAATTTGGTACCGAGAGTGGGGTGCTGCTTTATCAGATACCTAAAATGTGGAAGCGGTTTTGAAACTGTGAATGGATAGAGGACCAGCAGCAGCAGAGAACCAGCCAGCAGCAGAGGACCAGCAACAACAGAACCAGGAGACCAGCACCAGACAGTGCTGGAGCCGACCCATGAGTGAGAGAGCTGAGTGACTTCTGGCCAAAGTTTACTGGTGCAGTGGGGTGCCTCCAGGCATTTATCGGTAGAGCTACAGAGCTTTGGAACACTTGCTCAAGCTGAGAAGACACAGGCAGTGAGGCCCAAGGAGCTAAGAGACAAGAAACACAGGAAGCCAAGTTGCCTCAGTCTCAAAAGGTATGGCCATGACATCTGGGGTTTCAAAGGGTGGAGTTATAGCCTCTAGTGTTTCTAAGGGTTGAGTCGTCACTCAGATGGACTAGGAGAATGGTGTGCCTAAAGCCGAGGGAGCAGAGTTGCCATCCCAGTGGGCCTGGAAGGCAGAGCTGAAGCCTAGGGCCAAGGGGCCTCCACTCAGAATCCAGAGAGTGTGGCCAATACCTAGAGTCTAGAGTGCAGGCTCGTTGTGTGAATGGTCTCAGAGCATTTAAATGACCTACAAGTTTAAACAATCACCTTTTTCAAGAAGTAGAAATAAAATCCAGGCCTCTTCAAAGTACAATGTTCTTTCTACCTTCATATTTTGCCAATAGGGTTAAACTTTCTACTTTCATATTTTGTTGATGCTGTTACTTTATGGTAAGACACAAATTCTTGACCAAAACTTGGCGTGGCTCAGCTATTGCCGGTTTCTTCTTCTGTAGATCCCATCTTAATGAAACTACTATGTACCCAGCCAAACACTTGGAAGTCATTCCAGGCTTCTTTACTCCAAAAATCCAAAAATCCAATTGGCCACCACATCCTGTCAATTCTACTTCCAAATAAATTTCAGATCCCCCCTTCCCTTCTCATTATCCTTCCTGTTGTTGGACCCTTATTATGTTCTACTTTGATTACAATTGTAATTTGCCTACCTCCAGTCCCTTTTCCTTCAATCTAACCTCATGCTTCTGATACAAACTTATAAGACTACAATTCTGGTCATTGTCAGTTTAAAGTCCTCCAATGGCTAATCACTGCATTAAAGATACAGTCCAAGCACCTTTGCATGAAATATCAGATCCAACATAATCTAGCCCCTGATCTAGCCTCCCACCATCACCTCACCTGTGCAAGCATGCTGCATGCGGCTGCCTGAGCATGATGTACTGTCTCTTGCCTCTATGTATGCTGTTAGCTGTCCTTAGAATACCTTCTTCCTCCTTGTCTTTTAGCTAACTTATTCTCATCTTTCAAGATACCCTCAAGTGAAACCTCTGGAGTGTCATTACTGTTAGCCCTCCAACATCTGTAAGTGTGAGATGCCTTACTCCTAAGTACTCAAAGCATTTGGGCACAAATCAATCATAGCATTTACCCAAATGCAATATAACTGTAAATTTACATGTCTATCTCTTCCACTAATCTTGAACTTCTTAAAGGTAGGTATCCACTTTCATCTCTAAATCACTAGATTCTCTCAAACAACTGAAACCTAATTTGTACACAATAAATATTTATTGGATAAATGAAAGAACTTTAAAAAATTAATAAACGGATAAAAGAATGAATGCCTACAGTGAAAATAAGACACAAATCCATATGTTAAAATGTAACTATTAAATGGACAGATACCAGAGAAACAATTTTCTTGCACTACATAAAAAAATATGTAGTGTTGAGTCTATATGTTACCTACTACAAAATAAAAATACATTTATGGATCAGGATCTTTTTTGTGGGGATATGTTTTCTAATAGAACTTCACCTGTATTTTAACTGTTTAATCTTTAAAAAGTCTTCCGAGGCTACTGAAGTTCTCAACATAAAAAAATGTTCCGTTTTTAAACTCCTGGCCATGAGATCCCATTTCTACCCTTTTGATCAACTAATGAGATATTCACTAGGGCCAGCCATCTCATAAATAGACAATGTGGGACCTATCTCCTGTGATCGTTGCTGTAGGCTATCATCATGCAAGCATGGTAAAACTTTGGTGCAGAAGATACAAACTAATTCTAAATAATATTAAGAGAACCAAATGCAATGGATAACAGCATCAATCAAAAGAAAAGGATGTACCCCTCACCATTTCAACCTCTGGCTAAATGCCACAGCAAGTCTTTCTCTGATCTTTTCTTGTGACCTTTTCAAGTACTAATTTTTTTTTTAATGTTCTGCAAACACAAATATGTGTTTGTCACTGCCCTTCCCATGATGCATTATAAAGCATTAGCAAAGCAAAATGATATTGAAGGTTTAATTGCACAGCTTTTTGGATGCACTTTAATAGGCTAAGCAAAACCTTCTAAGCAGGTGCACTATGAAATGGTGATTTTTCATGAATAATTCATTATTTTAAAAAAACAGCACTTCTGCTAAGATACAATTTGCAATAATGTTTTTCAAGAGAGATCAGTGAAAATCAGAAGCTGTCATTGCCAATTTGTTTTAGTTCAGACTCAAAAGGTCACCCACTTGACACAATGGAAACTAGAAATGCCCTTGTCATTTTTCCTTGTCAACATGTTATGCTCCATATTTTCTATCTGCAATTGTTTTCAGACATGAAGAGTTAGGAGTTTTATGCTACCTAATAAAAACGACTTAGAAAAAAATAAAATATTATAAAGCTTCCCCAATAAATCAATTTCAATAAAATTCTCTAAGAAGGTGGAAATCAGCTCAGGATCCCCCACTGTAAAATATTCAGGAGACTTTATATTAAAATCTAATCCTAGTCTACCACAGACCTGGAAATTCTGTGATTCATATCATGGCCCTATATAAACTCCAATTCTTTTTCTCTCAGAGAGAGATAATAGCATTCCATAAAGACTTTTCCATACATTATACCATTTCATACCCAAGATTAACGTATAAAGGAGGCAGGTCATGTAATAACATCATTTCTAAGATGAGGAGACTGAGGGCATAATTGAGATAACATGAACTGCGACCCAAAGACACAAAACTAAACTAAGTGGGCGTGGTCAAGAACCAGAAATGAGACTTCCAGGCAACATGGCGCTATAGACAGAAGTACCACACCGTCCCTCCACAGCAAAGACCCAAAAAATTAAGTCAGAGACGAACATCAATTCTGGAACCCTAAGTATGAAATGAAGAGATAAAGAACTCAGCCAAGCACTGAATGGAATAAGAAACTGACAGAGAACAGAGAGCAAGGAGAGATACGTGCAGAGGTCCCCTGTCAGCTAACACAGCACGGATTCACCATCTTGGACTCCTATTGGAGACCAGTGAACAGGGAGTATGGGAAAGCAGCTTCACGGAGCTCCCAGCAAGAGACAGAACAACCGGTAACCAGTGACATATGCTTTCCCACTCCCCACCCTTCTTCACCCCTACTTGGCCACCTCTGCTTCCTGTGGCCACAGTCTCTTGACCAGGAGGCGCCAGCTTCAGCCCTGTGCCACTTGGATTCCACCCACCCATGCTGGCCGGCTCCCTGAGTGCCATTTGTTTGTTGCTGGTGTTGCTTTTTTCTGCTTCTTTTGGTTTCTTTCATACCTCTCACCACCTCCCTCTCCTTCCTCTCAAATACTTGGTTCTGTGTGCCATCTTTGCTTCTTCATGAAAGGCTGTAAAATGCCACTCGACTGTGGAACTGCTTCTTGGCCCACACCACCACACTGGTGGGATCACCAGGGCTTTTTTTGTTTGTTTTGATTTGTTCTGTTTTGTTTGTTTGTATTCTTTTTCTTTTCTTGGCCTGGGAGCCCCTTCTAGCTGGGCTGTACTTCGCGGCTTGGTAGCTACTTCCCCATTCTATGTTTGAGTAGAGTCACCTCAAACTAGTGTGAGCAAAATTGGAATTAGAAATGTATTGATTTATGTAACCAGGAATGTAAGGGTAGAGCTGGATTCTGATGCAAATAGGGCCTCCAACAATGCTATCAGATCCTCCTCCCAACTCTCTCTCCAGTTCTCAGAACCACTTCTCTGTAGTGTTAGCTGCAAACTCTTGATCCTAGGCTTATATCAATCCATCAAACGACCGCAAAAGAGAGAGAAGCTGCCTCCTTTTGAGAGTTAATATATAAAATCCCAAAGAGGGCCTCTTATTTGTCCACTATGGGTAACATGTCTCTTCCTGGGCTAATCATTGATCAAGGGGCAGGGGACGGTCATCAGAAACTCACCAGAAATGTAGTAGATGAGGGCCAGACCCCAAAGGAAAGCAGGGTAATTTTATCAGAAGGAGGAATAAAGAGATGCTGGACAGATTAAAATAATGGAATTTCATTATAATGTCTAATTTTGAATATAAATTAATTATTATGTCAGGTATGTAGCCATACCTGAAAGGAACAAAGATACCAACATTTCAATTAAGGCCAACTTACTGGGAGCCAAGATTTCCTACCTCTTGAAAATTAATAATCTTTATAGTCATCCATAAATGGGGTCCCTGGGTGATGCAAACAGTGAAGCACTCGACTGCTAGCTGAAAGGTTAGTGGTTCAAACCCAGACAGAGGTTCCTCAGAAGATAGGCCTGGCAACCTGCTTCCAAAAGGTCACAGCCTTGAAACCCTATAAAGCAGTTCTACTCTACATACATGGGGTCACCATAAATCTGAAGCAACTTGACGGCAATTAACAACAACCATGGTAGTCATTCATATCCGTCATCTATTTTAACTTTCAATACGTTAGTATTTAATGTTTAACACCCCCACGCATCTGTCAGTTTGTCGTACTGTGGTAGCTTGCATGTTACTGTGATGCTGGAAGCAATACCCTTGGTATCTGAAATACCAGCAGGGTCACCCATGCTGGACAGATTTCAGCAGAGCTTCCAGACTAAGACAGACTAGGAAGAAGACCTCAGTCTACTTGAAAAAAAAAAAAATGGCAAGTGAAAACCTTATGAATAGCAGCAGAACATTATCTGGTATAGTCCTGGAAGATGTACCCCTCAGGTTGGAAGGCACTCAAAATATGACTGGCAAAGAGCTGCTCCTCAAATTAGAGTCAACCTTAGTGATGTGGATGGAGTAAAGCTTTCAGGACCTTCGTTTGCTGATGTGGCATCACTCAAAATGAGAAGAGTTGCAAACATCCATTAATAAGCACAGAATTTGAAACTAGGAAAATTGGAACTTGTCCTAAATAAAATGGACCACATAAAGATAGACATTCTAGGCATTAGTGAGCTGAAATGGACTGGTGATTTCAAATAGGTGATTTCAGATCAGACAATCATATGGTTTACCATTCTGGGAATGACAAATTGAAAAGGAATGGTGTTGCGTTCATCATCAAAGAGAACATTTCAAGATCTATCCTGTCAGTGATAGGATAATATCCATATGCCTACAAGACCAGTTAATAAAACTATTATTCAAATTCACACACACCAACTACTAATGTCAAAGTTGAGAAAACTGAAGATTTTTACCAATTTCTGCAGTCTGAAATTGATCAAACATGCAATCAAGATGCATTAATAATTACCGGTGATTGGAATGTGAAAGCTGGAAACCAAGAAGAAGGTTTGGTAGTTGGAAAATATGACCTTAGTTATAGAAACAACTCCAGAGATTGCATGATAGAATTTTGCAAGACCAATGACTTGTTCATTGCAAATACGTTATTTGAACAACATAAACAGTGACTATACACGTGGACCTCACTAGATGGAATACACAGGAATCAAAACATCTACATGTGTGGACAGAGATGATGTAGAAGCTCAATATCATCAGTCAGAACAAGGCCAGGTGTCTACTGCAGAACAGACCATCAATTACTCATATGCAAGTTCAAGCTGAAGCTGAACAAATTTGGAGCAAGTCCATGAAAGCCAAAATACCACCTTGATTATATCCCACTTGAATTTAGAGACCACCTCAGGAATAGATTTGATGCATTGAACACTAATGATCCAAGACCAGATGAGTTGTGGAAGGACATCATACATGAAGAAAGCAAGAGTTCATTAAAAAGACAAGAAAGAAAGAAAAGACCAAAATATATGTCAAAGAGACTCTGAAACTTACTCTTGAACGTCAAGTAGCTAAGGTGAATGGAAGAAATGATGAAGTAAAAGACCTGAATAGAAGATTTCAAAGGGGTGCTCAAGAAGACAAAGTAAAATATTATAATAACATGTGCAAAGACCTGGAGCTTGAAAACAAAAAAGGTAGAATACGCTTGGCATTTCTCAAGCTGAAAGAAGTGAAGAAAAAAATTCAAGCCTCAAGTTGCAATATTGAAGGATTCTATGGGGAAAATACTTAACGAGGCAGGAAGCATCAAAAGAAGATGGAAGCAATAAACAGAGTTACTGTACCAAAAAGAATTGGTCGACATTCAACCATTTCAGGAGGTAGTATGATCGAGAACCAATGGTACTGAAGGAAGAAGTCGAAGCTGCACTGAAGGGAACAGTGAAAAAATAAGGCTCCAGGAACTGACAGAATACCAACTGTGATATATCAACAAACAGATGCAGCACTGGAGGTGCTGACTCATTTATGTTAAAAAATTTGGAAGACAGCTTCCTGGCCAACTGGCTGGAAGAGATAAATATTTGTGCCCATTCCAAAGAAAGGTGATCCAACAGAATTTGAAAATTATTGCACAATACCATTAATGTCACACACAAGTAAAACTTTGCTGAAGATCATTCAAAAGGAGTTGCAGCAGAACATTGACAGGGAACTAACAAAAGTTCAAGCCCAATTCAGAAGAGGACATGAAGTGAGAGACATCATTGCTGATGTCAGATGGATCCTGGCTGAAAGCAGAGAATACCATAAAGATGTTTACCTGTGTTTTATTGACTATGCAAAGGCATTGGACTGTATGGGTCATAACAAATTATGGATAACCTTGCAAAGAATGGGAATTCCAGAACACTTGATTGTGCTCATGTGGAAACAGTACATAGACCAAGAGGCAGTCTTTCGAACAGAACAAGGAGATACTGTGTGGTTTAAAGTCATGAAAGGTGTGTGTCAGGGTTGTATTCTTTCACCATACTTATTCAATATTTATGCTGAGCAAATATTCTGAGAAGATAGACTATATGAATAAGAATGGGGCACCAGGACTGTAAAAAGACTCAGTGAAGAGAACTTGATGTACTTACTGATGAAGATCAGCCTTCAGTACGGCTTAGACCTCAACATAAAGAAAACAAAAATCCTCATAACTGGGTCAATAAGCAACATCATGATAAACAGAGAAAAGACTGAAGTTGTAAAGGATTTCATTTTACTAGCAGCAGTCAAGAAATCAAAAGAGGCATTACATTGGGCAAATCTGCTGCAGAAGACCTCTTCAAAGTGTTAAAAAGCAAAGATGTCACTTTGAGGACTAAGGTGCATCTATTTTCAATTGACCCGTATGCATGCAAAAGCTGGACAGTGAATAAAGAAGACTGAAAAACAATTGAAGCCTTTGAACTGTGGTGTTGGCAAGGAATATTGAATATACCATGGACTGCCAAAAGAACAAACAAATCTGTCTTGGAAGTACAACCAGAATGCTCCTTAGAGGCCAGGATGGCAAGACTACATCTCACATACTTTGGACATGTTATCAGGAGGGATCAGTCCCTCCCTGGACAAGGACATCATGCTTGGTAAAGCAGAGGGTCAGCAAAAAGGAGAAAGATCCTCAATGAGATGGATTGACACAGTGGTTGCAACAATGGGCTCAAGTGTAACAACAATTGAGAGGATGCTGCAGGACCAGGCAGTGTTTCACTCTGTTGTACATAGGGTTGCTATGAGTTGGAAGGAACAGGACAGCACCTAACAACAACAAAAACAACAGTGTTTAACACCTTGGTTCAAAGAATTTTATTATTTTGTTTTTTAGCTGAAAAAAGCATTGTGTTATATTAGTCTGCATATGTTTCAGTGGTAGAGAAATGTTAAAATAGTTTTTAAGTGACTCGAAATAAAAACCTCTCCAATATAACTCTCCCAAACATGGTATATGCAGGTACAGCATGCTTTTAAAAGTAATTTATCTTCTATGGGAAGGTGATAACTACTGACAGCCTGCTTATATGTTATTTGTTTTTAATTATATTTTGCATTTTTTTAATTTTAAAATAAAGCACAGATACAGAAAAACGTACAGAACAAATGGACAGCTTAATGAATTATATTAAGCTGAACTCACTTATAACTACCAACAGATCATAGAGCAGAATTTTACAAGCCACCCAGAGATCCCAGGCATGTACTCAATCACAACTCTTCCCTCCTCCCAAAATCAACCACTATCTTGACATTTACAGCAATTACTTCCTTGTGTTTCACCTAAATTTGCATCTCTAGTCTAGTCTTGCCCCCTTTTTAAAAATATGATATATTTTCTAAGTCTCTTTTAATCTATAGTTTCCCCCTTCATCCCTTTCTTTTTCTTACAATTTATCTGTTAAAATCTCCAGGGCATTTGACCTATAGAATATTGCAGCATGTTCCCCTAGCAGTCTAGTTCTTTCTAGTCTGATCTGTCAGCTCTCCCAATGATCATGTGAGTTTGCTAATAATCATGAATAAATTCCTTTCTGTTTACACTAGCTAGAATGGGGCCAAGTGCCTGCAACTAAGAACCATGAGTATACAATGGGAATAGCTGTTTTATTACAAAGTTAATTTTCTATATATACGCCAGCGTATATATAGTGATGGAGATGGGGATAAAAGTTATCTGTGAGAGAAAACTTATTGCGATTTTATTGCCCCAGGCAAAAAACAAATCCATATCATGAGGAATAGTGTTACAGCTTAGTTTCTCAAATTAACGTAGATGTTTAGCCAACAAATTTTTTGAAAGGTGTTTTTCACTTGTTAGAGATTCATATGGAGACCTCAGTCAATGAGATTCTTTTAGGTAAGGGTATGTGTTGATATGGATGAAAACCTCCACACAGAGAAACTTGCAATGAGAAAATTGTGGCAAAATTTTGGTTTGTAATGTTTCCAATAACCCAAAATTAGCTGTGTAATTTGAAAAGCAAATGTGATGTAGACTTTAATGAACATAAACAATGTACATGATACTGTCAAAAAAATAGGGATAATCATTTACATTTAGTTTGAAATTGTCATATAATTTAAATAAGACAGAAGACAAAAGGCTCAAAACATGGAAAATATCTTTAACAAAAAGCAAAGTATGTAAGTGTGAACTGACTTAAGTGTATCTACTAGTAGGTTTAATGCAGTTAAAACGAAAATAGATGCAGCAGCATTACTTGAAGGGAGCCAGGAAACAGATAGTAAGACCTTGATAAATAGAATGTCACATTCTAATCAAATACCTTCATTGCTTACCATTATTCTGTTGGTGAAAAAGGAAAAACTGAGGAAAAGGCTAGACAATAGTTTAATAAGCTTATGACATATTTTATGTTTTCATTTGACCAGGCAAAACTCCAGAAGTGTTACGACTATTTTAACAATTTTATCCTTGACATCATGCAGAGCAGTTGAAAGCTCTTCAATAATAGTCCCTAACAGAAGGGTAAGAAAATAGTGCCAACATATATAATATAGAACAGGGATGTGTAGGTTATATCAAATTTGATGAATAGTATCAAATGACAGAAGCATTAACAAAGATCTTGCTAAAGAATACACAGATTACATTATAAAATAATATGAAGAGGGACCTATTCCACAATACCTAGCATGGAATGAGCCATTCTTAATATTTCAGGCATTTGCTTGCTCAATTATGTTTTACTTAATATCCAAATTCATTTACACTCCAACATATGTCTATAGAACACTAAAAGACAACAGTCTATAGCAAGAATGACAAGTGTGCAGCAGGAACTGTGCTGTATGTCCCAGCACCATGTTCATGTCAGATATCCCTAACTTATCATAGCACTCTTTCCTGAGGACCTGGACAAAGATTCAGAAGCCTTCTCAATACAATGCTCCAGGCAACCACTATTAATTGAACGAAACATTTCTGATTCTTGAGATGAAGTCTATTTGTACTTCCTGGCCTAGAGTAAATAGGTAGGAGGATAACCTGGTATTATTCAGCAAGTGATGAATCAAAAAATAGCCAGTAATAAGTATTAAGAATATGCATCATCAATTTCCATACAGAATGATGCTTCATAATGGAAAAAGCTATTAAGTTTAAAAAGTCATATTTCTTCAAGTGGTATGATACGGAGTCAAATGATTTAAATCCCTTGTTTTTCAAGTTATAGTCAGTCTAATCTTCTATACTACATAGACTGCTTATGTTATTTATCATAAAAGTAACATTTTATAAAAAGTTAGATACAGTAAACATCCTTTATAATGCATGTTTTTGAAGAAAGTTCAATGTGATATAGACTAACCATGGTAGACCAAAGTTTAACATATAAAAGCCTATTTTTTGAAAAAATATAAATTCAAATTTTACAATTATTGAGCTTCTACTATAGGTAATGCACCTTTGGAGATTATTGTGTGGTGGTTCAGAACATGAGCTCTAGAATCCTAATGCCTGAGTTCAAATCCTGACCCCATCACTTACTAGCTGTGTAACCTTGGAACAAGTAACTTCACTAAGTCTGAGTTTCTCCATTTGTAAAATGGGATGAAAATACTATCTATATTATTGTGAAGTTGTACGGACTAATGAAATATTATACTAAAACATCTTCCTCTAGTAAAAAAATTTTAGATGTCGTTGTTGTTGTTGTTATACAAAGAGCAATATGATTCGTTTACCGTTCTCAACTCCTGCTTGAATAGTCTAGGAGCAGGAGGCGGGAGAGGAAGTGAAAAGTGGGGAAAGGAGAGGAGAGAATAGAATATATATCACAGAATGGTACTGATACATTAGTATAAAAACTGATGAATCCAAATGTTATTAAAATTCAAAGAAAAGGTGAAAGGATCAAGAAAGTCTTCATTGAGAAGATGAAATTCAACAAAGGCCTGAGATGATGTACATGATTTCAACAGATAGGATCAACATGAACAAGGCCAGAAGGAAAGCAGAAGACATGTTTGGAGAATAATGAGTCAGGTAGAGTAGTGGATAAGGAAAGGTATGGAAAATATCATCTAAAAGGTAAATTGAACCACATTTTGAAGAATAAAGACTGCCTTCTCTAAGTTTGAACTTTAATGAAATGAAGTTCAAGGCTCAAACACATAATCTGGAGCTAGAAGTTTGTTTATAATAATAAACCATGTTGTGGTTCTTTTGTGGGACAATGATGACACCATCCCCAAAAGTCATAAGCCAGTCTTTTACTTCGAATTGTAGCAAATATCATTTTAAATTAACAATCTAAAATTAAATAGTGGAAGTCTTACAAAATCTCAGAATTTTCCCAATGTAACTATAATCTGTCTTTCATCCTCTCAAGTAATAATAAATACAGGCCCTGTAAAAAGCATTATGCATAACTATATTTTTCAAGTATATTTAGAAAACTCAGATAATATTCTACATCAATAGCAACATCTTCAAAATCAAAGGAAAAACTTCAAATATTTATTGTAACAAGTAATTATTGAGCTCTAAATTCTACATTCAACTAAATAGTACTAGATTTGGTTTAATAAAATAAAAAACCCGAAAACTCGTTGCTGTTGAGTCAGCTCTGACTCATAGTGACTCTATAGGACGGAGTAGAACTGCCCCATAGGGTTTACAAGGCTGTAATCTTTACGGAAGCAGACTGCCGCATCTTTCTCCTGCGGAGTGACTGTTAGGTTTGAACTGCTGACCTTTCGGTTAGCAGCCAAGTGCTTAACCACTGCACCACCAAGTCTCCTAAAAATTTAAAAGGAAGTACAAAAGCTTCTCTTCACTCAGGTTATCTATTTAAAGAAACAAGACATACATGTTAAATTTATTTGTTAAATGGCAAGAATGAAGTTGAAAGTGGAAGAAGCCACACTTTTTTTGAAAGAATGATACATCTAGCATCTCATAAAATCCTCACAGCAGCTCATTTTGGCAGTAAGGAGAATTGCAGATGAGGAGAGTAAGGCTAAGAGAAGTACCAGATGCCATGCTCTTCATGCTGTTCCCACCCAGCAAGGGTAAGTGTGAACTCTGGTGATAGAAGCCCTGACTTCAAATGCTAGCCATGCCTCTTAGAGGCTTTGTGATCTTAGGCAGATAATTAAGCTTCTTAAAGTCTTGGTTTCTTCTTCTTTTAAATTTAGGAATATAACAGTATTTAATATATATAGATGTTGTGAAGGAGAGCTAAGGAAATATTTGAGAAATAATGCCCTATATTACCATTTAGGAATCCCTGGGTATCGCAAACGGTTAAGCACTTGACTACTAACCAAAAGATCAGCAGTTCAAACCCACTCAGTATTGCCTCAAAAGAAAGGCCTGGTGATCTGCTTCTGAAAGCTCACAGCCTTGAAAACCCCATGCAGCACAGTTCCACTCTGCACACATGGGGTCATCATGAGTCAGAATCAACCCAACAGCACCTCATTTGGTTTTGGTTATATTAGCATTTACCCAAAATGTTTTCTGAGGATTCCTAGTCCCACAAGATTGTTGTGCCAAAAAAAAAAGGTGGGGGGTGGGGAGATCTATAGTTTATAGATTAATGTTTGGAAAATCCTATGTATAATGTCTACCTTTTGGAGATTTATAGCATTCATTAAGACTCTGAGAAGTCCTGCAGTAAAAAAAAAAAGTCTCTTTAACCCAAAATTCTAAAATTTATTATGCCATGTAATATTTTTATCTTTTCTTTCTTTATTTATGTTTACACATCATTTATGCTTCCATATCCAAAGAAAATCATACAACAAAATATTCTGTAGGAAACATTATATGATATAAAAGTTAGCTAGCATTCACAATAGACATATAGATATGAGAGATTCAAACAATTAGAAATTAAGAAGTCCAAATGTAAAGGAGGTGAAGAGAGAAGCAATGATCAAGGCAGGCTTTAAAGAAGAAATAGACCTGATGCAAAGATAAAAATTCAGACAATCAGAAAGCGGGAAACAAACTGAAAGGGAGAACACCATGAGTTGAGTAAATAAAATTCAAGTGGAGAGTTTGTAAAGACGATACCAGATATGAGAGCAAACACATACTGACAGATTTGTCAGGCATTGTCTCATTTAGCAGGTGAGAAGACTGGCAAAGCAGATTAGGACCAATTTGTGGAAACCTTGGTACCATCTCAGATAGTTATCACATAGACAAAATTCCCAGGGAATCTTAGTGTTCAATCATTTACTGAAATCTGATCTCCAACCAATATACCAGATGCTAAGTATGGGAAAGATCAAGTGTTAACATGCTGAAAGTGAACTAAAAGGCAGTAAATTGCAGGGAGGAAAGCGTAGGCAGGAAGACCAGTTAGCCAGTAACTATATGAATCCAGGTGGAAGATGATGAGGGATGGAGACAAGCAGCAGAATAATCAAGGTAGAAAACAAACGATTAATGAGAAACCAGCTCTGGGTGTTCATGGTAAAAGGAGTGATAACTGAAATTAGAATAGCCTAGCCCTCAAAAGCAGATTTTCTTGGATTCATCACTGTTCCTTATCATTGCATAGTATTCCGTTGTGTGTATGTACCATAATTTATCCATTCATCTCTTGATGGGCTTCTAGGTCGTTTCCATCTTTTTACTATTGTGAATAGTGCTGCAATGAACTTGAGTGTACATATGTCTATTCATGTGATGGCTCTTATTTCTCTAGGGTATATTCCTAGGAGTGGGATTGCTGGATCATATGGTATTTCTATTTCTAGCTTTCTAAGGAAGCGCCATATAGTTTTCCAAAGTGGTTGTACCATTTTACATTCCCACCAGCAATGCAAAAGAATTCCAATCTCCCCACAACCCTCTTCAACATTTGTTAGTTTGTGTTTTTTGTATTAGTGCCAGTAGTGCCAAGGTGAGATGGTATCTCAACATAGTTTTGATTTGCATTTCTCTAATGGCTAATGATCACGAGCATTTCCTCATATGTCTGTTGGCCACCTGAATTTCTTATTTGACAAAGTGTTCATTTCCTTTGCCCACTTCTTAATTGGAGTATTTATCTTTTTATTGTTGAGGTGTTGCAGTATCTTGTAGATTTTAGAGATTAGACCCAAAATTTTCTTCCCAGTGTGTAGGTTCTGTTTTTACTCCTTTGGAAATCTTTTGATGACCTAAGTATTTGATTTTTAGAAGCTCCCAGTTATCTAGTTTCTCTTCTGGTGTTTGTGCCTTATTAGTTATGGTTTGTACACTATTTATGCCATGTATTAGGGCCTCTAGCATTGTCCCTATTTTTTCTTCCATGATCTTTATCGATTTAGATTTTATATTTAGGTCTTTGATGCATTTTGAATTAGTTTTTGTGTATGGTGTGAGGTATGGGTCCTGTTTAGTTTTTTTATAGATGAATATCCAGCTATTCCAGCACCATTTGTTAAAAAGACTATCTTTCCCCATTTAATGGACTTTGGACCTTTGTCAAATACCAGATGCTTATAGAAGGATGGATTTATTTCTGGATTCTCAATTCTGTTCCATTAGTCAATGTGCCTGTTGTTGTACCAGTACCAGGCTATTTTGACTACTGTGGCAGTATAATAGGTTCTAAAATCAGGGAGTGTGAGACCTCCCATTTTGTTCTCCTTCAGTAATGCTTTCTGGGGTGGAAAGGGGGAGCGTGCTGTCACGTTGTGGGGATTTCAACCAACGTCACAAAACAATATGTGTATAAATTTTTGAATGACAAATTAACTTGAGCTGTAAATTTTCTCCTAAAGCACAACCAAAAAAAAAGAAAGCGAGGTATTTAAACTACAAGATTTGATACGAGTTTGTGAAATGAACTTAATAGATCTCTATCAACATTTTATTGCATTAGATATAAAGAAATGAATCATATTAAGCATTGTTTCCAAAACTTTTTTTCAGAAATATATACAGATAGATATATACACTGGGTCATATGTTTAAGAGCCTATGAAACCAAGGAATAAGGCAAAGCTGCCAAGGCAGAAAAAGGAGATGAAAAGAGATCAGCCATAAGGGAAGGAGAAAAAGATTGGTGAAGGATTCCAGAAATAAATGCAGGACCACTCTGAAGGTCACATCAGCTTTAGAGCTGACTGTAGGGTTAGGAGCCCTGGTGGTACAGTGTTTAAAGCACCCAGCTGCTAACCAAAAGGTCGGTGGTTCAAACGCAACAGCTACTCGGCAGGAGAAAGACATGTCAGTCTGCTTCTGTAAAGATTTACAGCCTTGAAACCCTATGCCTATGGGTCACTATAAGTCAGGATCGACTCGACAGCAGTGGATTTAGTTTTGGTTTGGTAGGTTTAGCTGAGGTCTTCACTGAACCTCATCACAGCCCAACTTCTACCTCTGACTAACTCTGCTTCTTTTTCTACTCTTCCCTTCCGTAGGAGTCAATACCAAGAACACTCTCTGATAAACTTTCTGTACACTAATATCCATCACGGAGTCTTTTAGGGGAAGCTAACTTGTAACAAGAAGCACTGGTAGTGACTCTGAATTTTTAAGATGAAGAGTAGAGACCTATCTATCCTTTTCTCCTCTAAGATACCTCCCAAAAACCACAAGGAGATAAATTGTTATTGTTAGGTGCCATCAAGACAGTTCCAACTCCTAGCAACCCTATGTACAACAGAATGAAACACTGCCTGGTCCTGCACCATTTTCACAATCGTTGCTATGTTTGAGCCCATTGCTGCAGCCACTGTGTCAATCCATCTCGTTGAGGGTCTTCCTCTTTTTTGCTGGCCCTCTGCTTTACCAAGCATGATGTCCTTGTCCGGGAACTGCTCTCTCCTGATAACATTTCCAAAGTACATAAGATGAAATCTTGCCATCCTCACTTTTAAGGAGCATTCTGACTTTACTTCTTCCAAGACAGATTTGTTCATTCTTCTGGCGGTCTGTGGTATATTGTCCAATATAATGCTGGAAGATGAGCTCCGTAGGTTGGAAGGCACTCAAAATACACAGTAGCTGCAACAATGGACTTGAGCATACCAGTGATTGTGAAGGAGGTACAGAAATGGGCAGTGTTTTGTTCTGTGGTACATGGATCACCATGAGTAAGAGCCAATTTGACGGCAACTAACAACATTATGAACTAGTGAAAATGTCATAATGGGTGGAATGACATTTAGAAAACACTAAATTAGAAAATACCAATAAAATTGAACAGTTCAAGATGTAATTCTACACTGTAGTCAGAGAACGAAGGAAGATATAGCTTTCATATTTAAGGATTATTGAAAATTCAGCGAAGTATTTATGTCAAAAATAAATGATGCTATCTCTCACTAGGAATCAAGCCAACTAATACTTAAGTTAATCTGGAAATATTAGAAGACAATATAAAATAAATTTCTGTTAATACCTTAATATATCCTCTTTAAAAAATTCTTCTAAAATAAAATTTGGAATTGCTCTGATATTAAACCAAATATGCCAGCGAATCTCTAGAAAATAAAACAAATATGAGGTTATTTCTCTTTCAACATTTGGGTAATCAGTGATAGCCTTGACTAAATGAAAGTCTTCTAGTTAGTTTATTTTTATACTAAACTGACCGTTTACTCAAAGCCTTAATTTATAACTAAAGGTAAATTCCACAGAAAAATTAATGTGCTTACCTTCCATTTTTTAAATAAAGATAAATTAGATATCTACAATTCATATTAAAAAAGAAAAATAGCCATTCAAATAATACTCATAAATTTTCTATTTAAAAATTCGGTAAAACATTATCAAAGAAAGTCATAAAAACAAATGAAAAACAACTTTAAAAAATTGATGCTATCTTATTTTCTACCAGCACAATCGTTAACTAATTATTAAGGCAAATTTTCTGACAAATTCTTAAGGTAGATAGGTAGGTAAGTATGCAGGCAGGCAGACAGACAGCAGATGATAGATAGATAATAGACATCTAAGGTATATGAATGAATAACTGTATTTTGTGCCAGTATAAATACTGGATTTGAGCAGTTTAGAAAATTGGGTTGATGCTTAAATTCACATTCAAAATTTATTTGAAAATGCTATTTTTGTTAAAGATTTGAGTCACTGACAATTTTTTCTTTTTAACTTTACATGTTCTAATTTTCACAAAAAAGTGAAACTGTCAGAAAAATTATGCAGTAAGTGGGACTGTCAAAACAGAATGAACTCAAGTTTTTCATCTACTTTGTAATGCAGAAGTCTTCTTAATATTCAAAATTCAAATTTGTGAAGTTTAAAATTTAATAGATGACCTATATTCTGTAGTCACCCCAGTCTGTTTGAGTTGTCACAATGAAGAATGACATGCTATTTTCATATCTGAACACTTTATACTCAACATTTATAAGATCAAAGCAATAGACTACTGGATATATTTTGCTCTAAAGGAGTGACATCTCAGGGGAAGTCTTTTACGAAACTCATGGTATTATATCACTTTCGGTTCCATTTTAACAGGAGCTGGTTACTGAATCAAAGCTGGAATTCCACCTAGGAATTTTGCATATATGTAGACAAATTCTTTAACATTTCCCATGCCACTACTCTAATCCAGATCACATCATGTCTCACCTGCAATTGCATTTAGTCTTTATTTATCAATGTTTCCCTCTCTGAATCTCACACACACTCACAGTAGCCAAGTTACATTTGGAATGCTTTTTCCAAACCCCTAGTCTGTGTAAATTCCCTTCATGATACCATCCTTTCCATTTCTTCCCCAAGTTCACCTACTCAACATAGTCGTGAGCACAGAAAGGCAGAAAGTGTGTCTATCTTGTTCACTGTTGCTTACTCCAGTACCTTCTAGGGAGTAGAGAGATGCTCAGTGAATGTCTACAGAGTCAATAAATAAAAGAATTAGTATTGGTATTTCTCACTTAACTAAGGATGTATATAATAAATGAAAGGGGAGGAGAATAATTAAACTTAATTAGTTTTAACTGATTTTAGATTACAAAATAAGTATAAGGAAAGAAATTTAATAAAGACAAAAGCAGAAATCAGTAAAATATAAAACAAAAAGAGAGAAAATCAAGAAATTCAAGTTGGTTCTTTACAAATTTTAATAAAACTAATAAATCCTAATACGACTGATTAAGCAAATTACCAACATCTAAATTGAAAGAGGGACATCATTTCAGATACTCCAGAAATTAAAAGGATCATAAGAGGATGTTATGAACAATTTTATGCCAATATGGGAGCATCCTTTGAAAAATACAATTTACCAAAACTAACAAAACAAAAATAGAAAATCTAAATAATCTTGTATCTATTAAAGATATTGTGTAATCAAAAACTTAAATAAAACTACATGTCTAGATGACTTAACTAGTGAATTCTAGTAAAAATTTAAAAGAAAAAGCAATTCTTAACTTATACAAACACAGAAAATAGAGGAGTGAAAAATTCTGCTCTTTATAAAGCCAGCATAACCTTGATGCCAACACTTGATAAACATTTTATATAAAAGATAACCACAGATCAAAAACCTCTATGAACATAGATGTAGAAATCTTTGAAAAATATTAGCAAATTGAATCTAGTACCTTTCACCATATTTATTCTGTCTATATGCTGAGCAAATAATCCGAGAAGTTGGACTATATGAAGAATGTGGCATCAGGATTGGAGGAAGACTCAACAACCTTTGATATGCAAATGAAATAACCTTGCTTGCTGAAAGTAAAGAGGACTTGAAGCACTTAATGATGAAGATCAAAGACTACAGCTTTCAGTGTGGATTACACCTCAACATAAAGAAAACAAAAATCCTCACTGAACCAATAAGCAACATCATGATAAATGGAGGAAAGATTGAAGTTGTCAAGGATTTGATTTTACCTGGATCCACAGTCAACACCCCTGGAAGCAGCAGTCAAGAAATCAAATGATGTATTGCATTAGGCAAATCTGCTGCAAAAGAACTTTTTAAAGTGTTAAAAAGCAAAGACGTCACTTTGAGAACCAAGGTGAATCTGACCCAAGCCATGGAGTTTTCAATCACTCATATGCATGGGAAATCCGGACAATGAATAAAGAAGACTGAAGAAGAATTGATGCCTTTGAATTACAGTGTTGGCGAAGGATATTGAATATACCATGAACTGCCAGAAGAATGAAAAAAATCTGTCTTGGAAGAAGTACAGACAGAATGCTCCTTAGAAGAGAGGATAATGAGACTTGTCTTAGGTACTGCCTTAGTCATCTAGTGCTACTATAACAGAAATACCACAAGTGGATGGCTTTAACAAAATGAAATTTATTTTCTCACAGTCTAGTAGGGTAGAAGTCCAAATTCAGGGCATCAGCTCTAGCGGAAGGCTTTCTCTGACTGCTCTGAAGGAAGGTCCTTGTCATCAATCTTCCCCTGGACCAGGAGCTTCTCTGCGAAGGAACCTCAGGTCCAAAGGACATGCTCTGCTCCCAGTGCTGCTTTCTTGGTGGCATGAGGTCCCCCTCTCTGCTCGTTTCCCTCTCCTTTTATCTCTTGTAAGATAAAAGGTGGTGCAGGCCACACCCCAGAGAAACTCCCCTTACATTGGATCAGGGATTCGACCTAACCAAAGGTGTTATATCCCACCCTAATCCTCCTTAACATAATCTAATCTTGCCTCATTAACTACAGGCAGAGATTAGGATTCACAACACATAGGAAAATCACATCAGATGAAAAATAGTGGACAATCACACAATACTGGGAATCATGGCCTAGCCAAATTGATACACATATTTTTGGGGGACACAATTCAATCCATGACAGATACTTTAGGCATGTTATCAGGAGGGACCAGTCCCTGGTGAAGGACATCATGCTTGGTAAAGTAGAAGGTCAACGAAAAAGAGGAAGACCCTCAATGAGATAGATTGACACAGTGGCTGCAGCAATGGGTTCAAATATAGCAAAGATTGTGAGGATGGTGCAGGACCAGGCAGTGTTTTGTTCTGTTGAACACAGGGTCGCTATGAGTTGGAACTGACTCAACAGCACCTAACAACAACAATATTCAATCTGTATGCTGAGCAAATAATATGAGAAGCTGAATTATATGCAGAAGAACAGGGCTGCAGAATTGAAGGAACTCCTTAACAATCTGTGATATGCAGATGACAACCTTGCTTGCTGAAAGTGAAGAGGACTTGAAGCACTTAAGACCACAGCCTTCAGTATGGATTACACCTCAATATAAAGAAAACAAAAATCCTCACAACTGATAACCAATAAGCAACATCATGATAAACGGAGAAAAGAATGAGGTTATCAAGGATTTGATTTTACATGGATCCATAATCAGCACCCATGGAAGCAGCAGTCAAGAAATCAAAAAAAGTCTTGCATTAGACAAATCTACTGCAAAAGACCTCTCTAAAATGTTAAAAAGCAAAGATGTCACTTTGAGGACTAAGGTGCTCCTGACTCAAGCCATGGTGTTTTCACTTGCCTCATATGTATGCAAAAGCTGAACAAAAGAAAGACGAAAGAAGAATTGATGTCTTCGAATTATGGTGTTGGCAAAGAATATTGAATATACCATGAACTGCCACAAGGACAAACAAATCTCTCTTGGAAGAAGTACAGACAGAATGCTTCTTAGAAGCAAGGATGGTGCAACTTCATCTTATGCGCTTTGGACATGTTGTCAGGAGGGACCACTCCATGGAGAAGGACATTATACTTGGTAAAGTAGAAGGTTAGCAAAAAAGAGGAAGACCCTCAATGAGACAGACTGACACAGTGGCTGCAACAATTGTGAAGACAACGCAGGATTGGGCAGTGCTTAGTTCTGTTGTACAGGGGGTCACTATGAGTTGGAACCGACTTGAAGGCACCTAACAACAACATTAATACATACAACATGGATAAATCTCAAAAACTTTAAGTTGAGGGAGAAAAGTCAGTCAGATAAAAAGCACATGGTATATCTTTGCTATAAAGCTAGAATGGAATGTGATTTCATTTATATGAAATAAATAACAGCCAAAAATAATCTATGAAAATAGACAAAAGAATTGTAACCAATTGTCTTTCGTAGGGGAGTTAGGAATGGCATTGACTGAAAAGGATAATGGGAGGACCTTCTAGAACAGTCTTTCTCAACTATGAAAGAATTAAGACTTGATTTGAGTACCTATTTCCTAATTTCTCCTAGTAACAGAACATAGCTAGTACCATTTTAGATTCACAGGAGGTAAAAATTTACTACAAAGAGTGTATGCTTTTGGGGATTAAAGTTTAATTTTCTCCATGAACCCCAGTTGAGAAAAGACTGTCTAGAGCTGTACTGATCCATACTGTAACCACTAGCCACATATGTCCTTTTGAATTTAAATTATTTAAAATGAAATAAAATTTACATTCTGTTCCACGGTCACACTAGGTACATTTCAAGTGCTTATAAGTCACATGTGGCTAAGGGCTACTATACTGACAGCACAGATATAGAACATTTCTATTATCATAGAAAGTGCTATTGGATACTACTAGCCTAAGAGTCAATATATTATACCTTATTTTGGGTGATGCTTACTTGGATTCCTACAATTACCAAACCTCATCGAACTGAACATTCCCTATCTGTGTATCTCAGAATATGTCAATTGAATACCAATTTAAGAAAAAAAAAAAACTAGTACATTTATATTATATATAAATGAGGTTTTAAAGCCTAATGGTAGCCATGGGTTATGTATCATGAAACACAGAAAACAAAACAAAAAAATTTTCTTATTTTCTTTTTTTTCTTTCATTCATCAGTTTTCAAAACAACAAATATACCAAACTATAGCATTTTCTATAGTTTGGTATACTTGTTACACTTTTGAAAACTGACAAATAAAAGAAAAATTAAAAAATTTTGTTGTTCTTGTTTTCCATGTTTCATGAGACATAGCACGTTGCTATCATTAGACTTTAAAAATGCATTTATATAATAATATAAATTTACTAGTTTTTTATTTATATTATTATATAAATGAGGTTTTAAAGTCTAATGATAACAATGTGTTACATCTCATGAAACATGGAAAACAAAACAAAAAAATAATAAACAGTAGCATTTCCCCACCACTAGTCTGTCAGTTTGTCCAACTGAGGTGGCTTGCACATTACTGTGATGCTGGGAGCTATGCCACCAGTATTTCAAATACCAGCAGGGTTAGCCATGATGGGCAGGTTTCAGTGGAGTTTCCAGACTAAGACAGACAAGGAACAAGGACCTGGAGATCTACTTCTGAAAAAATTGGCCAGTAGAAACCTTATAAATAGCAGCTGAACATTTTCTGATGTAGTGCAAGAAGATGAACCCCTCAGGTTGGAAGGCACTTAAAATACAACTTGGGAAGAGCTGCCTCCTCAAAGTATAGTCAATTTTAATGTCAGGGATGGAGTAAAGCTTTTGGGACCAACATTTCCGGATATGATGCTATTCAAAATGAAAAGAAACAGCTGTAAACATCCATTAATAATCAGAACATGGCAGGGACCTCATACCATCAAGAAAGCAGTGCCGGGAGCAGAGCACGTCCTTTGGACCGGGGTCCCCGTGCAGAGAAGCTCCTAGTCTGGGGGAACACTGATGAGAAGGCCAAGAGAGAGAAAGCCTTCCCCTGGAGCTGACACCTTGAATTTGGACTTCTAGCCTGCTTTACTGTAAGGAAATAAACTTCACTTCGTTAAAACCATCCACTTGTGGTATCTCTGTTATGGCAGCACTAGATGACTAAGACAGAATTTGGTACCGAGGGAGTGGGGTGCTGCTCTAACAGATACCTAAAATGTGGAAGTGGTTTTAAAACTGTGAATGGATAGACGTGCAGCAGTGACAGAGGACCAGAAGCAGCAGAGAACCTACAGCAGCAGAACCAGGAGACCAGTGAAAGACGGCGCTGGAGGTGACCCACGGAGCAAGAGAGCTGAATGCCTGTGAGCAGGAGGCTTCCTGGTGGAGTGGGGTGCCTCTGGGCACTTACCGGTGGAGCTACTGAGCTTTGGAACACTTGCCCCAGCAGGGCAGATGCGGGCGTGAGGCCCAAGAGCCAAGAGGCCATAGGAAGCAGAAGCTGAAGAGACAAGGGACACAAGAAGCCGAGCTGCCTCAGTCTCAAAACGTCCTCTGCTGTACCACTTTGTAAATTTGGCAAATCAACTCTCTGTAGAATTGAGCTATGAGGATATAAAAAATGTTGTTCTGCAGTATGGATCCCAGGTAGAGGTGGAAAAAGAATCTGCTTTGTCAACATATACTGTGAATGATCTCTCCATGATGAAATAGTACTATGAATGTGTCTTGTTTGTGGTTCGTAAGCCACAATAATTGTCTCACATGATATCACCAGGAAAAAAGTTTAATACGAGCAAATACTGAAATAAACAACTCAAAATCAACTCTCAGTAATGACAGGACAAGACCTCAAATCAGTGGCGCCTTCTTATTCCTAAAACAATTTAGAAATAGCCTCTATTTTCTTAATATGTGTCTATTGCTTTTCCAGAAATATGCTATGCCATGCATATTTGTACTACACAAGTGAAAACGGAGGAAATGTCTTTAAGTACACTTTCTTTGAAGCACAGAATTGTATCAGTAGGAAAAAACCTTATCTCCAGTGTCTCATTAATCTGTCCCGTTGCAAGTCTGCCATATTAATGACTAATAGTATTGAAGCCCATAATAATCTCCTTTTTTGAACATGTTATGTTTTAGAAGTGTCTGAAGATTCTCTTTCACATTCAGCATCTAGAATTGGGACTTTTGTTCTATACATGTGTGTCTTTTCTTTTATCATTTAAATTATTTTTTTCTACCTCAGCTGAACTTAGAGAAGCATCAAACATTTCATTCTTATGAAATGCTGAATTTAATAGTATCACAGGCCAGTAACCTGAGAAATTAATAAGTCTTTTGGCCATGCTAAATTAAACATTTTTTGAAAACGTTCTCATCACTGAGTCACTTTGAAATATTTGAGATCTCTTAACATTGTAAGTGAGGCGCAAGCCTTTGTTAAATGTAGTGCTAGTAAACTGGGAAAATAATAAAATTTGCCCACTTGAAATGTATGACTCAAACTATAGATCAAAACAGTTTGTCAGTGTGATGTTTACAATAATGTCTTTTCTTAGATTATCTGTATTACAAAAGCAAGCACCTTTTTTCATTAATAACAGTTAATATACTAGTAAAAACTGTCATAATGGTATCAATGTGGGGAAATTTTGAAAATGAAATTTAGGGATAAATTACTGCCCATGGCTCATAGGAAATGAACAGACACTTCACCAAAGAAGACATTCAAATGGCCAACAGACACATGAGGAAATGCTCGCGATCACTAGCCATTAGAGAAATGCAAATTAAAACCACAATGAGATACCATTTCACCCTGGCATTACTGGCACAAATCAAAAACACTGGAAACAACAAATGCTGCGGGGAGATCGGAACTCTTATGCACTGCTGGTGGGAATGCAAAGTGATACAACCATTTTGGAAAATGATATGGCGCTTCCTCAGAAAGCTAGAAATAGACATACCATTCGATCCAGCAATCGCACTCCTAGGAATATATCCTAGAGAAATAAGAGTCGTCTCTAGAATAGACATATGCACACCTATGTTCATGGCAGCATTGCTCACAATAGCAAAACGATGGAAACAACCTAGATGCCCACCAACAGATGAATGGATAAACAAACTATGATACATACACACAATGGAGTACTGTGCAACAAGAAAGAACAACACTGAATCTGTGAACCATCTCATAACATGGATGAAACTGGAGGACATTATGCTGAGTGAAATAAGTCAATCACAAAAGGACAAATATTGTATGAGACCTCTATCGTAAAAACCCATGAAAAAGTTCACACAAAAAATGTAACAATCTTTGTTGGTTACCAGGGATGGGAGAGGTGGGGGGAAATACTAAATAGGCAATAGATAAGTATCTTGGGTGAAGGGTGAGAGTACACAACACAGGGGAAACTAGCACAACCTGTACAAGGAAAGGTCATGGAAGCCCCATAGACACAGCCAAACTCCTTACGGACTGAATTGCTGGGCAGAGGGCTCTGGGGGCCATGGTCTCGGGGAACATCTAGCTCAATTGGCATGACACAGCTTATAAAGACAATGCTCTACATTTTACCTTGGTGAGTAGTGTCTGGGGTCTTAAAAGCCTGTGAGCGGCCATCTAAGATACTCCACTGGTCTCATCCCTTCAGGAGCAAGGGAGAATGAAGACAACATGATACAAGGAAAAGATTAGTCCAAAGGACTAATGGTCCACAGCTACCAAGGTCTCCACCAGACTGAGTCTAGTACAGCTAGATGGTGCCCGGCTACCACCAGTGACTGCTCTGACCAGGATCACAAAAGAGGGTTCTGGACAGAGCTGGAGAAGGATGTAGAGCATAATTCTAACTCACAAAAAAAAAAAGACCAGATTTACTGGCCTGAAGGAGACTGGAGAAACCTCGAGAGTATGGCCCCCAGACACCCTTTTAGCTCAATGGTGAAGCTACTACCTCTGAGGTTCACTGTTCAGCCTGGGAGTGGACAGCCCCATAAAAGCAAATGAGACTAACGAGGTACAGGAGTCCAGTGACAAGGGCCAGAAGGCAGAAGGGGACAAGGAAGCTGGTGATAGGGAACCCAAGGTTGAGTAAGGATATGGTTGATGTGTTGTGAGATTGTTAGCCATTGTCATAGGGCAACATTTGTAGTAACTGTTAAATGAGAAACTATTTTGTTCTGTAAGCCTTCATCTTAAGTGAAAATAACAGAACAATTGGAAGAGCGTAGTCAATGTCACTGAACTGTGCATGTAGTAATTTTTGAAATGGTGTATCTTTGGCTATGTGTATTTTCACCCAAAAAAAAAAGGTTGAGAAGTTAGAGGGTTAATATGTTGTGGGGTTGTTAACCAATGTCATAAAACAACATGTGTACTACTGTTTCATGAGAAACTATTTGTTCTGTAAGCCTTCACCTGAAGTACAATAAAATATAAAAAAAAAAAAATTACTGCCCATGGTCTGTCTTTAATATTGTGTAAGCAGCAGCCACTAACGTAATTTTA
Source organism: Dugong dugon (assembly GCA_030035585.1). Taxonomy (NCBI): domain Eukaryota; kingdom Metazoa; phylum Chordata; class Mammalia; order Sirenia; family Dugongidae; genus Dugong; species Dugong dugon. Next base: position 104,783,640 of record CM057460.1, on the reverse strand, counting down.
GATTAACACCTATTTTATTCCCCAATAGCTGGAGCTTGAACAGTATATGCTGCTTTAAATTTCTACCTCAGGGAAATCTGTATTGGAGACAGTTTTCCTTTGTATTTTTGTATGTTTATTACTCTCTTTCCAATAGCTTGGAAAGTAGAGATGACTAATTTAACATTTTAATTTTTTCTTGGAGAAAAGGAAGTAGTCATCTTGAATATTTTCGAAGATGATTGTGATTGCATTAAATGACCTCTGTGGAGATTTGGTTTAATCCAGATGGATTTAATCACAATAACGTGCTGGTAGGATAAATGACATTTTAAAAATAGAAACACTTGTAAATCTTTAGACCTTTGTTGTCAGTTAGGCTGAGGGAGTCACTACATGATTTGGTATCTTACTAGTAGGACCTTTTCTGCATATAGTAAGGGAGATCTTGTGATCTTCACTCCCATTTTGCAGTACACAGTTCTCTGGAGTTAATTTGACTTGTCAAATTATGGAAGTCTGTGATTGTTTTGTTGTTGTTGTTGTTTTTACAATTTCTCTTTTTTGTATTCTTTCAGTATTTGGCAGATGTTCATTTGGTAGGAATTCTTATTACCTATATGCATGAACTTGAAATTAATTGCAAGGGAAAATAAAATAAAATAATATTTTGGTTTTCAGAGAGAAAAGAAACTTAAAGGAGCCCAACTAAGTATCAGAGAAATCCATTGAAAAGAAAGAATGCCTGATGTTTTTGAGTAATTTAAAAATTCTTTATTCACTGACTAGTATTTACTTTTTTACAACTTGTATCAAAACAGATGATCCTTGTTTTTCGAATAGAGACAAAAACAGGTCAACACCAATGGTTAGGGTTTATTCCTTAAAATTCTTTTTGCTGTCAGAATTTATTCTTTAATAATGTTACTTATATTTCTAAATTATAGCTTACATTTTAGTTAATTCTGAAATCAGTTAATTTGTTTTTAATTTCTCCTTTATATCATGAATTTTAAATATGTTCTACACAAATTTGCATCAATTTTTTCTTACACCTTTTGCAGTTAATATATTCTAAACCTGAATGTAGTATCAGTCAATAATAGAAGTGTCATTGGAGGATTTAATTAATTTTGTATTTCTTATGTTTAATCCTAGCTACTTAAGTATGTAAGCCTTAAATTTAAAAAAAAAAAAATTTCCCCAAATTTGCTCTATCACAAATGTTTTCATTTATTTTCATAAGGTGGAAAAGATAAGTCATTATGCTTGCTTTTGCTTTTTTTTTTAATTACCATAAGCTGAAGCAGTGTAGGTTAGGACAGGTTAATCAAGTGAGCAAGGTGGAATATAAAATATAAACAGAAGCTATATAAATCACAGTATAAAATCATGAAGTTTGGGAACTATAAAATGTACTGCATTTATATGTTATTCTGGAAGTTGCCACAAGGGCTGAATTGGAAGCCTCACGTCTGCATGAAATTTCCTATATTTTTAATGTGTATGATGGACTTAATTTTTCTTGAATATTAAAGTCTTCCAATTGCTATAAAAAAAATCAGAACATGGAATGCATGAAGTATGAATCTAGAAAAATTGGAAGTCAGCAAAAATGAAATGGAATGCATAAAGACTGATGTCCTAGGAATTAGTGAGTTGAAATTGACTGATATTGGCCATTTTGAATCAGACAATCATATGGTCTACTATGCCAGGAATGACAAATTGAAGAGGAATTGCATCGCGTTCGTTGTCAAAAACAACATTTCAAGATCCATCCTGAAGTACAATGCTGCCAGGGAAAGGATAATATCCATATGCCTACAAGGAAGACTAGTTAATACAACTATTCTTCAAATTTACCCACCAACCACTAACACCAAAGGTGAAGAAACTGAAGATTTTTACCAACTTCTGCAGTTTGAAGTTGATCAAACATGCAATCAAGATGCATTGATAATTACTGGTGATTGGAGCGCAAAAGTTGGAAACAAAGAAGAGAGTTGGTAGTTGGAAAATATGGAGTTGGTGATAGAAATGACACCAGAGATGCATGACAGAATTTTGCAAGACCAACAACTTATTCATTGCAAATACCCTTTTTCTACAGCATAAACAGCAACTATACACCTGGACCTCACCAGATGGAATACACAGAAATCAAATCAATTACATGTGTGGAAAGATGATGGAGAAGTTCAATATCATCAGTCAAAACAAGGCCAGGGCCAACTGCAGAAGAGACCATCAATTGCTCACATGCAAATACAAATTGAAGCAGAAGAAAATGAAAACAAGTCCACAAGAGCCAAAGTAAGACCTTGAGTATATCCCACCTGAATTTAGAGACCCTCACAAGAATAGATGTGACACACTGAACACTAACAACAGAAGACCAGACGAGTTGTAGGATGACATTAAGGATATCATATATGAAGAAAGCAAAAGGTCATTAAAAACACAGAAAAGACCAAAATGGGTGTCAGAAGACACTCTGAAACTTGCTCTTGAATGAGAGTCGCTAAACCAAATAGAAGCAATGATGAAGTAGAAGAGTTGAACAGAAGATTTGAAAGGGCAGCTCGAGAAGACAAACTATTCTAATGGAATGTGCAAAGACCTAGAGGTATAAAATCAAAAGGGAAGAACATATACAGCACTTCTCAAGCTGAAAGAACTGAAGAAAAAGTTCAAGCCTCAAGACGCAACATTGAAGTATTCCATGGGCAAAATATTGAAAGATGCAGGAAGCATCAAAATAAGATGGAAAGAATATACAGAATCACTGTAACAAAATGAATTGGTTGATGTACAACCATTTAAGGAGGTAGCATATGATCAAGAACCAATGGTACTGAAGGAAGAAGTACAAGCTGAACTGAAGGCACTGGTGAAAAACAAGGCTCCAGGAACTGACAGAATACCAGTTGAGACGGTTCAACAAACGGATGCAACGCTGGAAGCACTCGCTCATCTATGCCAAGAAATCTGGAAGACAGCTACCTGACCAGCTGACTGGAAGAGATCTATATCTGTGCCCATTCCAAAGAAAGGTGATTCAGTAAAATAGGAAATTATTGAACAATATCTTTAACATCACACGCAAATAAAATTTTACTGATGATGATTTGAAAATGGTTGCAGCAGTACATAAACAGGGAACTGCCAGAAAATCAAGCCGGATTAACAACAGGACATGAAATGAGGGATATCACTGGTGATGTCAGATGGATCTTGGCTGAAATCAGAAAATATCAGAAAGATGCTTCCTGTGTTTTGACTACACAAAGGCATTTGACTGTGTGGATCATAACAAATTATGGATAACACTTCGAAGAATGGGGATTCCAGAACACTTAATTGTGCTTATGAGGAACCTGTACATAGAGCAAGAGGCTATGTACAAATACAACAAGGGGACACTACCAGGTTTAAAATCAGGAAAGGTGTGCCTCAGCGTTGTATCCTTCCACCATACTTATTCAATCTCTATGCAGAGCAAATAATCTGAAAAGCTGGACTATATGAAGAAGATGACATCAGGACTGGAGGAAGAGTCATTAACTACCTGTAATATACGGATGATATAACCTTGCTTGCTGAAAATAAAGAGGACTTGAAGCACTTAATCATGAAGATCAAGGCCCACAGCCTTCAGTATGGATTACACTTCAACATAAAGGAAACAAAAATCATCACAACTGGACCAATCAGCAACATCGTGATAAACGGAGAAAAGATTGAAGTTGTCAAGGATTTCATTTCACCTGGATCCACATCAATGCTATGGAAGCAGCAGTCGAGGAATCAAACAATGCATTGCATTGGGCAAATCTGCTGAAAAAGACCTCATTAAAGCGTTAAAAAGCAAAAATGACACTTTAAGGACTAAGGTGCACCTGATCCAAGTCATGGTGTTTTCAATTGCCTCATATGCATGTGAAAGCTGGACAGTGAATGAGAAAAACTGAAGAATAATTCATGCCTTTACGTTGTGATGTCAGTGAAGAATATTGAATATACCATGGACTGCCAGAAGAACAAACACATCTGTCTTGGAAGGAGTACAGCTAGAATGCCCCTTAGAAGGGAAGATGGCAAGACTTCATCTCATGTACCTTGGACATGTTATCAGGAGGGACTAGTCCTTGGAGAAGAACATCATGCTTGGTAAAGTAGAGGGAAGGATGAAAAGAAGACCCTCAATGAGATGGATTGACACAGCGGCTGAAACAATTAGCTCAAACATAACAATGATTCATTCTGTTGTACATAAGGTCGCTGAGTCGGAACTGACTCAATAGCACCTAACAACAAGAAAAAATAGCATTTCGAATGATTACGAATATTGAGCAACTGCTTTCTATGAAAATATATTTCCAAGGGGTGGGGCAAGATTGCAGAGTAGTCAGACACTTCCAGTGGACTCTCTTACAACAAAGACCTAAAAACACAAGTGATTCGCTTATATATGACAATCTGGGAGCCCTGAACATCAAAGGCAGAGTTCAGGAACCGGACTGAGTGGCAGGGGGAGGGAGAGACAGTTCAGAAGCAGCGAGGAGGTGCCAGACCTGTCCCAGTGAGAGCCTGAGCCCTTGAGGCCTGATCAGCTCCGGTGTGAGCGGTGAGGCAGGCAAGCAGCAGTCCTCAGGAGGCGTGTTTTCACACCAGGAGAGACCCAGCCGCTGAGAGTCTACTCAGCCACACAGAACCAGTGAGAAGCAGCGCTGGATCACCAAAAGACAAGTATTTGCATCCGGCCTACTGCGCAGATCAAAAACATTCCCCTCAGGGAAAAACCTCTCTCCCATTTACCTCCCCACTCCCTGCTCTGCACTGGGTCCCAGACTGGCTTCAGCAATTGCCGAGTCCCCTGGGCTGGAAGTAGGTTCCATCACATGCCCTGAGCCATTCTCCCAGCCTTGGAGTGTGAACAAATTAACAATTGGGAAAAAAAATCTGCCGGCTCCCCTAAGCCAGGAACTCAGGGTAGGCACAGCTCCTTCAGCTAGACACAGGTATAAGGGATCCACGGATTTTGAGTGCTCTTCACCCTGGATAGACTTATGTGGGACCATTTCAACAGCGTAGGCCCTCATTACCACAGTACAACAGTGTATATACTGGAACTCTAACTTCAACTGTTTCAGCTGTGAAGTGCAGGCTCGTGACATTTCACTCTGCTCTGCCCATAAAGCAAGGTTTTCACCTACCCACATCAGGGGCCTGAGGACTGGTGGCTCCACCCACGTGACCTAGCCACCTGCGATAGGGGCCCAAGAATAAGAGATATCCCCTGGTCCTTACAACCAACAGCACTGGGTGCTCATAGTCTGGCTGCAAAACACATCCACCTACTCACTCTAGGGAACAGGGACATGCCTTCCTCCTGGACACTCAGGGGCAGCCATCAGCCCCCTGCCTTGCTCAGAGTGTGTCCCCCTGCTGCAGCCAGATGCCTCTGCCTATACTAATCATCCATGCCTGTCTAGAACTGTAGGTGAAAGCCTGCACTACACACTTGGTAGCTATCTACCTGGCCACCTGAGCTGAATGCATACAGGAGGAGTGGGCAGACACCTGAACTCACATACTTAGTAACAGATCTAACCACCTGGTGACAGGACATTAGAGCTTCAAAGGTGCCAATAATCAAACTAGATCACAAGAGCAGCCTATTTGGGCTTATCAAAACAAAACAAGAAACTAGGACACAGTAAGCAAACATAAAATAAATAAATATAACAAATTATTGATGGCTCAGAGACAACAGTCGATATCAAATCACATAAACGGGCAATCCATGATGGCTTCAGCAAGCTCCCAAAATAAAGAATCAAGAGATTTTCCAGACGAGGAAAATTTCTTTGAATTACCAAAGACAGAACACAAAAGATTAATATACAGAACTCTTCAAGAGATTAGGAAGGAAATGAACCAAAACGCAGAACATGCAATAGAGGAAATTAAGAAGATTAGAGAAGAGCATAACGACAAATTTAACAAGCTGCAAGAATCCACAGACAGACAGCAATCAGAAATCCAGAAGATTAACAATAACATGTCAGAATTAGACAACTCAATAGAAAGTCATAGGAGCAGAATTGAGGCAATGGAAGCCAGAATTAGTGAGATTGAAGATAAAGCACTTGACACCAACTTATTTCAGGAAAAATCAGATAAAAGGATTTAAAAAAATGAAGAAACCCTAAGAACTATGTGGGATACTATCAAGAGGAATAACCTACGAGTGATTGGAGTACCAGAACAGGGGGGATAACAGAAAATACAGGAGAATTATTGAAGATTTGTTGGCAGAAAATTTCCCTGATATCATGAAAGATGACAAGATATTTATCCAAGATTCTCATTGAACCCCACATAAGGTAGGTCCCAAAAGAAAGTCACCAAGATGTATTATAATCAAACTTGCCAAAACCAAAGATAAGGAGAGAATATTAAGAGCATCTAGGGATAAACAAAAAGTCATCTACAAAGGAGAGTCAAAAAAAATAAGCTCAGACTACTCAGCAGAAATCATGCAGACAAGAAGGCAATGGGGTGACATATATAAAGCCTGGAAAGAAAAAAATTACTTGCCAAGAATTATATATCCAGCAAAACTGTCTCCCAAATAGGATGGTAAAATTAGGGCATTTCCAGATAAACAGAAGTTTAGGGAATTTGAAAAAAACCACACCAAAATTACAAGAAATACTAAAGGGAGTCCTCCAGTTAGAAAATCAATAACATCAGATAACAACCCAAGAGGAGAACACAGGACAGAGCAACCAGATATCAGCCTAGATAGGGAAGTCACAAAAATAAACCAAAGCTAAAACACTGAAAATAGGGAAACAGACGTCAGTATGTAAAAGATAACAACACTAAAACAAAAAAGAGGGACTTAAAAAATGTAGACAGATTTTTCATATGGAGAGGAAGTCAAGTAGATATAAAGAAATAAAAGACTGGTATAAACTTAGAAAAATAGGGATAAATATTAAGGTAACCACAAAGGAAACTAACAATCCTACAAGTCAAAAGAAAAAAAAAGAAAAAGATAAAGACTCAGCAAATACAAAATCAACAACAACAAAAAAGATGAAAACACATAAAGAAAAATGACTTAGCACAGAAAATGAAGTGGAACAAAGAAACTGTGAACAACACAAAAAAGGACATCAAAATGACAGTACTAAACTCATACCTATCAATAATTACACTGAATGTAAATGGACAAAATGCACCAATAAAGAGACAGAAAGTGGCAGATTGGATAAAAAACACAATCCGTCTATATGCTTGCCTACAAGAGACACACCTTAGACTTAAAGACACAAACAAACTAAAACTCAATGGATGGAAAATGATATTGCAAGCAAACAACACTCAAAGAAGATCAGGAGTGGCAATATTAATCTCTGATAAAACAGACTTCAAAGTAAAATACACCATAAAGGAGAAGGAAGGACACTATATAATGATTAAAGGGTCAATACACCGGGAGGATGTAACTATAAAAATATTTACACACCCAAAGACAGGGCTCCAAAACACATTCAACAAACTCTAACAGCACTGCAAAGTGAAATAGACAGTTCCACAATAGTAATAGGAGACTTCAACACACCACTTTCAGTAAAGGACAGAACATCCAGAAAGAAGCTCAACAAAATCATGGAAGATCTAAATGCTACAATCAACCAACTTGATCTCACAGACATATACTGAACACTCCACCCAACAGCAGCCAAGCATACTTTCTTTTCCAATGCACATGGAACATTCTCCAGAATACACCACATATGAGGCCATAAAGCAAGCCTTAACAAAATCCAAAACATCAAAATATTACAAAGCATCTTTTCTGACCATAAAGCCATAAAAGTAGAAATCAACAACAGAAAAAGCAAGGAAAAAAATCAAACACATGGAAACTGAACAACACCATGCTCAAAAACTACTGGGTTATAGAAGAAATTAAGGATGAAATAAAGAAATTCATAAAATCAAACGAGAATGAAAACACATCCTACCAGAACCTTTGGGACACAGCAAAAGCAGTACTCAGAGGTCAGTTTATAGGAAAAAAAAACACACATCCAAAAAGAAGGGCCATAATCAAAACATTAACCCTATAACTGGAACAAGTAGAAAGAGAGCAGCAAAAGAAGACCTCAGGCACCAGAAGAAAGGAAACCATAAGAATTAGAGCAGAATTAAATGAAATAGGGAATAGAAAAACAATTGTAAGAGTTACCAAGACCAAAAGCTGGTTCTTTGAAAAGATCAACAAATTGATAAACCATTGGCCATATTGACAAAAGAAAAACAGGAGAGGAAGCAGATAACCTGTATAAGAAATGAGATGGGTGATATCACAACAGACCCAACTGAAATTAAAAGAATCAGAATACTATGAAAAATTGTACTCTAACAAATTTGAAAACCTAGAGGAAATGGACAAATTTCTAGAAACTCACTACCTACCTAAACTAACACAAACAGAGGTAGAACAACTAAATAAACCCATAACAAAAGAAGAGATTTAGAAGGTAATTACAAAACTCCCAAAGAAAAAAGCCCTGGCCTGGATGGCTTCACTGGAGAATTCTATCAAAACTTTGGAGAAGAGTTAACACCACTACTGCTAAAGTTATTTCAGAGCATAGAAAAGGATGGAATACTCCCAAACTCATTCTATGAAGCCAGCATAACCCTGATACCAAAACCAGGTAAAGACACCACAAAAAAAGAAAATTACAGACCAATATCCCTCATAAGCATTGATGCAAAAATCCTCAACAAAATTCTAGCCAATAGAATTCAATGACGTATCAAAAAAAATTCACCGTGATCAAGTGGGATTTATACCAGGTATGCAGGGATGGTTCAACATTACAAAAACAATCAATGTAATCCATCACATAAATAAAAGACAAGAACCACATGATCTTACCAACCGATGCAGAAAAGGCATTCAAAAAAGTCCAACACCCATTCATGATAAAAACTCTCAACAAAATAGGAATAGAACAGAAATTCCTCAGTAAAATTAAGGGCGTTTATACAAAGTCAACAGCCAACATCATCTTAAATGTAGAGCTTTGAAAGCATTCCGCTTGAGAACGGGAACCAGACAAGGATACCTTCTATCACCACTCTTATTCAAAATCGTGCTGGAGGTCCTAGCCAGAGCAATTAGGCTGGAAAAAGAAATAAAGGGCATCCAAATTGGTAGGGAAGAAGTCAAAATACCTCTATTTGCAGATGATATGATCTTATACACAGAAAACCCCAAAGAATACACAAGAAAACTACTGGAACTAATAGAAGATTTCAGCAAAGTTTTAGGATACAAGATAAACATACAAAAATCAATTGGATTCCTTTACACCAACAGAGAACCTCGAAGAGGAAATCACCAAATCAATACCATTCACAATAGCCCCCAAGAAGATAAAATACTTAGGAATAAATCTAACCAGAGATGTAAAAGAGCTATACAATGAAAACTACAAGACGCAACTGCAAGAAACCAAAAAAGACTGCATAAGTGGAAAGAACATACCTTGCTCATGGATAGGAAGACTTAACATTGTGAAAATGTCAATTCTACCCAAAGGGATCTACATATACAATGCAATCATAATCCAAATTCCAGTGGCATTTTTTAATGAGATGGAGAAACAAATCACTAACTTCATATGGAAAGGGAAGAGGCCCTGGACAAGTAAAGCATTACTCAAGAAGAAGAACAAAGTGGGAGGCTTCACACTACCTGATTTTAGAACCTATTATACTGCCATGGCAGTCAAAACAGCCTGGTACTGGTACAACAACAGATACATAGACCAATGGAAAGAATCAAGAATCCAGACATAAATTCATCCACCTATGAGCAGCTAATATTTGACAAAGGCCAAAGACCCTTAATTGGGGAAAAGATAGTTTCTTTAACAAATAGTGCTAGCATAACTGGATATCCAACTGCAAAAAAATGAAACAAGACCCATACCTCACACCATGCACAAAAATTAACTCAAAATGGATCAAAGAAATATAAAGTCAAAAATGATAAAGATCATGGAAGAAAAAATAGGGACAACAGTAGGAGCCCTAATACATGGCATAAACACAATACGAACCATAAGTAACAATGCACAAGCACCAGAAGAGAGACTAGATAAATGGGAGCTCCTAAAAATCAAACACTAATGCTCATCAAAAGACTTCTCCAAAAGAGTAAAAAGACAACCTACAGACTGGGAAAAACTTTTTGGCTACGACAAATCCGATCAGCGTCTAATCTCTAAAATCTACAAGATACTGCAAAACCTCAACAACAAAAAGACAAATAACGCAATTAAAAAATGGGCAAAGGATACAAACAGGCACTTCGCCAAAGAAGATATTCAGGCAGCTAACAGACACATGAAGAAATGCTCACGATCATTAGCTGTTAGAGAAATGCAGATCAAAACTACACTGAGATATCATCTCACCCCAACAAGGCTACCCTTAATCCAAAAAATACAAAATAATAAATGCTAGAGAGGTTGTGGAGAGACTGGAACACTTTTACACTGTTGGTAGGAATGTAAAATGGTACAACCACTTTGGAAATCGATTTGGTGCTTCCTTAAAAAGCTAGAAATAGAAGTGCCATACGATCCAGCAATCCTGCTCCTTCTAATATATCCTAGAGAAATAAGAGCCTTCGCATGAATATATATATATGCACACCCATGTTCATTGCAGCACTGTTCACAATAGCAAAAAGATGGAAACAACCTAGGTGCCCAACAACGGACAAATGGATAAACAAATTATGGTATATCCACACAATGGAATACTATGCAATGATAAAGAATAACGATGAAGTCATGAAACGTCTCATAACATGGAGGAACCTGGAGGGCATTATGCTGAGTGAATTTAGTCAGTCACAGAAAGACAAATATTGTATAAGACCACTACTATAAAAACTCAAGAAAAGGTTTAAACACAGAAGAAAACTTTCTTTGATGGTTACGAGGGTGGGGATGGAGAGTGAGGGTTATTTACTAACTAGATAGAAGATAAGAATTAGATGAAGGGAAGGACAGCACACACTACAGGGGAAGTCAGCACAACTGGACTAAACCAAAGCTGAGAAGTTTTACAATCAAACACTTTGAGGGACAGCATAGCAGGGGTAGGGGTCTGGGGACCATGCTTTCAGGCAACATCTAGGTCAATTGGCATAACAAAGTTTATTATGAAAATGTTCTGCATTCTACTTTGGTGAGTGGCGTCTGGGGTCTTAAAAGCTTGTAAGCAGCCATCTAAGATGCATCAACTGGTCCCAACCACCTGCAGTAAAGGAGAATGAAGAACACCAAAGACACAAGGGAAGTATTAGCCCAAGAGACAGAAAGGGCGACATAAACCAGAGACTTCATCAGCCTGAGACCAGAAGAACTAGATGGTGCCTGGCTACTATCAATGACTGCCCTGACAGGGAACACAACAGAGAGTCCCAGGGATGGAGCAGGAGAAAGGTGGGGTGCAAAACTCAAATTCTAGTAAGAAGACCAGACTTAATGGTCTGACTGAGACTGGAGGAACCCCAGAAAGCATGGCCCCTGGATTCTCTATCAGCCCAGAACTAAAACAATTTCCGAGGCCAACTCTTCCGACAGGGATTTAACTGAACTGTGGGACATAAAATGATACTTGTGAGGAGTGTGCCTCTTAGTTCAAGTAGATACTAGAGACTAAATGGGCAGCTTCTGTCCAGAGATGAGATGGGGATGCAGAGAGGGCTAGGAGGTGGTTGAATGGACATGGGGAATCGGGGTGGAAAGGAGGAGTGTGCTGTCACAGTGTAGGGAGAGCAATTATTGTCACATAACAATGTACGTATAAATTTTTGTATGGGATACTCACTTGAAATGTAAACTTCATTGAAACCACAACAATAAACAAAAAATTTTAAAAAAATACATATATTTCCAGCCTTGAATTTATTTTGAAATATAATTAATACCCCTATAGCTGTCAGATTTGTACTACATTCATTTCACCCAATTTGTCTTTAAAGGATTACAAGACCAGGGTATACTTCAGCAATACGTGAATGAAATGCTTTATATTCAAGACAGAGTTTAACATGGCACATTTAGTTTAAAAAAAAAATCATCACTGCTACAAAAAATAAAACACTTTCTAGATTAGCCAAGTTAAACATATTAGCATTTTATATGAAGTCAACCAAACAGACTTCATGTTATAAAACCACATGAGACAGTTAGTTGAAATCTAAAATGAGTTTACTAAACTAATATTTCAATGAATTAAAATTAAATAGAATATACAGATTTTCAAATGCCATTTGTTTAGACCACAATATCTTCACAAACACTAGTTAGCGATAGTCATCAACAGTCACAAAGTATTCAGTTTAAAGGCAAATGAGTAGTATGTAAATTTATTCCAAATATCCAAACAAGAAAAGAAAATGGGATATTGGTTTTGATTACTAGAATATCCTATAGTTAATTTCCTATCAAGAGAGTATTTACCTTAAATAAAGTCAGCCACACAAAATGTAATAGCTAAATTATAGTCTAAGATCTAGTGAATATAGAACAAATTAGATTGTCTTTAAGTCCCAGGAGGTCTCAGAAATGTTCAGTTGATACTGTAAAGATTAGTTCTAATGTACATACCTGAGACACAGTGGTGTGCTCGAGCCGGCTGGTACTAGCTCCCAAGAGCCTATTGCATACATCTCTTCCCAATTCCACATTCAGTGACATTATGTTGGTAGCTTGAATTGGGCCATGATGGGAGTATTTACACCATGAAAACCACCTAGAAAGCTCTTAATTAAGAAGTTGAATAATGAAAGTAATGTTGTTAGGCTCTGTTGAGTCAGTTCTGATTCATAGGGACCGAATGCACAACAGAATGAAACACTGTCTGGTCCTACACCATCCTCACAATTGTTGCTGTTTGAGCTCTTTGCAGCCATTGTGTCAGTCCATCTCATTGAGAGTCTCCCTCTTTTTCACTGGCCCTCTACTTTATCAAGCATGATGTCCTTCTCTAAGGACTGGTCCCTCCTGATAACATGTCCAAAGTACATGAGATGAAGTCTTGCCATCCTTGCTTCTAAGGAGCATTCTAGCTGTACTCCTTCCAAGACAGATGTGTTTGTTCTTCTGGCAGTCCGTGGTATATTCAATATTCTTCACTGACACCACAACTCAAAGGCATCAATTCTTCTTCAGTCTTACTCATCCATTGCCCAGCTTTCTCATGTATATAAGGCAATTGAAAATACCCTGTCTTGGGTATTCAGTCCTCAAAATGACACTTTTTTTTTTTTTAACACTTTAAAGAGGTCTTTTGCAGCAGATTTGTCCAATGCAATGCATCATTTGATTTTTTGACTGCCGCTTCCATGGGTGTTGATTGTGGATCCAAGTAAAATCAAATCCCTGACAACTTCAATCTTTTCTCCGTTTATCATGATGTTGCTTACTGGTCCAGTTGTAAAGATTTTTGTTTTCTTTATGTTGAGATGTAATCCATACTGAAGGCTGCGGACCTTGATCTTCACGAGTAAGTGCTTCAAGTCCTCTTTATTTTCAGCAAGCAAGGTTATATCATCTGTATATTACAGATTGTTGATGACTCTTGCTCCAATCCTGATTCTGAGTTCTTCTTCATATAGCCTGGCTTCTCAGATTATTTGCTCAGCATACATACTGAATAAGTATAGTGAAAGGATACAACCCTGATGCACACATTTCCTGATTTTAAACCACACAGTACCCTCTTGTTCTGTTTGAATGACTGCCTCTTAGTCTACGTACAGGTTCCTCATGAACACTATTAAATGTTCTGGAATTCCCATTCTTCAAAGTGTAATCCATAATTTGTTATGATCTGCACAGTCGAATGCCTTTGGGTAGTCAATGAAACACAAGTAAACATCTTTTTGGTGTTCTATACTTTCAGCCAAGGTCCATCTGACATCAGCAATGCTATCCCACCTTCCACGTCCTCTTCTGAATCCAGCTTGAATTTCTGGTAATTCTCTGTTGATGTAGAATGAAGGATGTAGAATCAAAGTAATAGTGTATTTAAAAATGCCAATAATATGAAGTGGGGTCTATATTGGAAGCTTGTGTTGTGATTTATCTTTGTGTTGTCCATGACTGCTGTGCATAAACACTTCCCTATCTAATTTAATGGCATCTCTTAACATTCTTGGTGCTCAGGCAAAAAAAAAAAAAAAAAAAAAAAACCTTTGGAATTATCCCTGTCTTTCTCACATGCCCCTTCTTTCATCTATCAGGAAATCCAGTTTACTCTATCTTCAGGATATACCTAGAATTCAACTGCTTCCCACACTCTTCACTGCTACCGCGCTGGACCACCCTACCTTAAAAGCGGCTCTACCCTGCCTTTAACTGCTGTGTCTCTAGCCCCCTACTGTCTAGTCTCAGAACAGCAGCCCAAGGGACCCTGCTAAGAGCTAAGACATATCTTGTCGTTCCTTTGCTCAAAACCCTGCAATGGCTTCCTACCTCTTTCAGAGTAAAAGCCAAAGTCTTTACAGTGGCCTATATCATCTGTCTGAACTCCACTCTAGCAGCATTTCCTCTTGCTTTGTCTACTCCAACCACAATGGCCTCTTTGCTATTCCTTGAACATGCCAAGAAAACTACCACTCAGTGCCTTTGCATGAACTGTTCTCAGTGGTTAGAATGCTCTGTCCCCAATATCTGTGTATGGCTACCTCTTTCACTTCCTTCAAGTCTTTTTTCAAATGTTACCTTCTTAATAAGACCTACACTGATCATACTATTTCAAATCACAATGCCCTCTTTATCCATCATCCCTCCCCCATATCAGCATTCCCATTCCCTCTTACACTGCTCTACTCTCTCTTTCTTGCCATAGTACTTATCAGCTCCTAACATGTAATTTACTTACTTTATGTAAATTAGGATAAGTAAAGTTTACACTTTATGAAGGCAGAGATTTTTGTCTGTTTTATTACACTGATGTATCCCAAACCTCTGAAACAGTACGTGACACATTACAGGTGCTCAAGAAATACTGTTAATGAATAAATGAATGGCTATCCCAAATGCCAAAAACTGTTGAATGGCCTCGTATTTCTTTCCTTGACTGAAAGATGTTTGACACCATGTTAACTAGATCTGAAAGACACCCAAATATGCTGTGTTTCTGAAAAAGTTCAAAATTGCTTAATCATATCTGTGATTCAATTCTGTAAGCTAAAATGTCAGAAATCTAACGCCAAAAATATTATTGCAATTTTCCGCTCACACTATCACTTCTAAGAGCAGTTTAAATCATTTCCTGAGACCCTAAAGGCTAAAAATGTACAATTTGCTTCCTAACTGGTGAGGAGACTTTTTTTTTAATTTCTAGGTTTATGAAAAGGTTTCAAATAGACTTTAGGAGGCACAACTGCCCTGAGGGCTAAAGTTAACCTCTGACTTTACAGGAGCAAAGAAATAAATAATTTCAGCATCCAGGAAGATTTTATGCTTTATAACATTATTTTATACCACACAAAAAACTACTTTCCATTTGCTTTTTATACACTGTCAAGGTGCAAATAACAACACAAAATTTAGGAGTGTAAATTTTTATAACATCAAAGAAGCAACAGAACTAGCATACTAGTGTTCAATAGTGTGAGGGTGAGAGAATCTGTATCATTTCATCTGAGTATTCCAACTTCAAAGTTTAATGAAATGGTTAAAATTTAAAAGGAAATAATCCTATGTATTTTGAAAAAATTTCTAAAATGGCCTCCAGACATAATCTCTCCATATCAATGGAGGGGTGTAAAGGAACGAATACCCTACATTTGTTTAAAAAAAAGAAAAAGTGCATTGCAATGCTATATGTATTTAACATATGCTTAAAGAGTTTAAAATTCATTGCTTCTATCAACAAGTGTGACTGACAGCTTTAGCATAAGTTAAAGAAGTAAAATAGAATTTTTAACACTATCATCAGTGCCTGCATAGGGAGTAGTAAAAGGAGAAAAAATACAAAAGGATATTAATTTCTCCATACCTCTGGATGGTAGAGAGTTAATTTTTAGTTTGTTTGTTTCATTCCATCATTTAGAAAGAAAAATGATGGCACAGGAGCCATGTTTTCCTCTGTCATTTTCTAAAGAAAATGGTGCAAAAGGAGCTTTGGCTACTGCTGTTATGGCTAATATGACCATAGCCATCATTACAGAACAATGGCATATGAAATAGAGTGACTGTGGCAATCAAAGTCCACAAGCCCCACCTGATCTGTTCACATGTAACTCAATAGGCACTGCCCCCATCAGCAAAATAAGCAGTCCTGCAGTTCAGGTGACCAGAAGATATAACAAGACTACCGGCTTTAATGTGACCCCCAGCTGGTTTGAAAGTTCAAGTTGGAAGCGAGCTAGCTAAAAAGTAAAAATCACTAGACAGTAATGCATTTGACGAGCAAGGTGCTATTGTGATTAAATTCTCAAGGATTGATTAAATGTTCTTATTGTTCTATATCCCCACTTAGAAAAAGCCTAGAGCTCACTGGCCTCTAAAATCTAAAATAAATGGATAGGACATACATAAATTTCCAGCTTTGCTACATGTTTCAATTAAATAACAAATATTTAATAAGAACCTATCATTTTTCAGACACAGGGTGGAAATACAACAACAAACAAGACAGGTAATAACTGGAAATTATGTTAAAAAATATAAGCATGTGATCCATTTTAGGACCAGATAGGTTAACGTATACATTTACTAGTTTCTAGAAAAAAGAATATGAGTATATTTAAATCCAGATATTACTGTAAAAACAGTGTTCTGGAAATTAAACAGGCTAAAATTTTGTCATAAAAGATAGTAAAGGATGAGGAAAAGGCAGGCAAAGCGCCATTCCAATTCCATGTCACACTCAGTGCTTCAGGATGAGATGTATTTCTATAATGAATTCCAACATAAATCTCATCTTTTATGTTTTGTACTCCCACACTGACAAGTTTAATAATTTAACTTAGGAATATATGTATTAGGAATTCTGATACACTCACATGCTTGTGCAAATATACAAAGATAAAGATGTCAACAAAAACATTACTTGTATTTTTTTAAAAATAACAGAAATAACCTAAAAGTAGGTAGCTGAGTAAATAATAATATTAGGTAGCTTGAAAAAGAATACTTCTAATCTATGTATACAGGCATAGAATGATGTCTTGAACTTCTTCTGCTAAATGAAAAAAATTAGTAGAAAAATAGTAGCATTACATTTATGTTTTTTAAAAGTATATATATATAACCCACAACTAACATCATACTCAATGGAGAAATACAGAGTTTTTCTCTTAAGCAGGAATAAGATAGGATGTCCACTCTCACCACACTATTCAATATTGTATTGGAAGTCCTAAACAGAGTAATTAGGCAATAAAAAGAAATAAAATGTATCCACATTGGAGAGAAAGAAGTAAAACTATTCCTATTTGCAGATGATATGATTCTATCTATAGAATATCCCAAAGAATCCACAAGAAAGCTATTAAATGAATTCAGCAAAGTTGCAAGGTATAAGTTCAAAAAACAAAAATCACTTGATTTTCCATACACCATCAATGAGCAATCTAAAAAGAAAATTACAAAAACAACTCCACTGACAATAGCACTTTTAGAATAAAATACCTAGGAATAAATTTAACCAGTAAGGTAAAAGATTTGCACATTGAAAATTAAAACATTACTGAAAGAAATTAAGGAAACCTAAATAAGTGAAAAGACATTTGTTATGGATTTGAATTATGTACCTCCAAAACAGGTGTTGTGAATCCTACCCTTTACACCTTTGATATAATTCCATTTGGGACTGAGTTGTTTTTGTTAAGTTAATGAGGTATGATTAGTGTAGGCGTGTCTTGTGGCAATCTCTTTAGAGATATAAAAGAGATTAAACAAGCAAACAAAGATGAGAGAAGATAGATGCCCAGCCACATGGAGATCTCCAAGGAACCAGGAAGCAGAAGCTGAAGAGACAAGGGCTTTCCCCCAGAGCCAATGGAAAGAAAGCCTTCCCCTATAGCTGGCACCCAGAATTCGGACTTCTACCCTTCTCAACTGTGAGAAAATAAATGTTTGTTTGTTAAAGCCATCTACTTGTAGTATTTCTGTTATAGCAGTACTATGTAACTAAGATAACATTCTATGTTCATGGATTGGAGGACAGTATTGTTAAGATATCAATACTGTAAATATTCATGCACACAATAACAGAGTTCCAAAATACATAAACTCTAACAGAGTTGAAAAGAGAAATAGACAGTTTTACAGTAATGGTAGAAGACTTTAACACACCACTTTTGATGATAGGCAGAATAACTAGAAAGAAACTCAGTAAAGACACAGAAGATATAAACAGCACACAATCAACCAACTCAACCTCATAAATATATACAGAACCTGCCACCCAACAGCAGCACGGTATACATTCTTCTCCAACACACATGGATCATTCTCCAGAATACAACATATTTTAGGCCACAAAGCAAGCCTCAATAAATTCAAAAACATTGAAATAATATAAAACAACTTCTCTGACCATAAAGCTATAAAACTAGAAATCAATAATAGAAAGAACAAAGAAAAAGAAAATTAAATACATGGAAACTGAATAACACCTTACTTAAAAATTATTGGGAAATAGGAGTGTTTAAAAACAAAATTAAAAAATTCTTAGAATCAAATGAGAATAAAAACACCACATACCCAAGACCTTTTGGACACGGCAAAAGCAGTGCTCAGAGGAAAATGTATAGCAATAAGTGCACACATCAAAAAAGAAGAAAGGTCCAAAATCAATAACTTAACCAGTCAACTTGAACAAATAGAAAAGGAATAGCAAAAGAAGATCATAGTTACCAGAAGAAAAGAAAGAAATAAAGATCAGAACAGAAATAAATGAAATGGAAAACAATACAAAGAATCAACAAGACTAGAAGTTGGTTCTTTGAGAGGATCAATAAAATTGAAAAACTACTGGAAAAATTAATAAAGGGAAAAAAATGAGAAGATGCAAATAACCAAAATTAGAAATGGAATGGGTGACCTTACAAGCGAACCAAATGAGATAAAGAGAATCATAACAAAGTATTATGAAAATTTGTACTCCAACAAATTTAAAGACCTAGAAGAAATGGACAAATTTGTAGAAACACACTACCTACCTAAACTAATACTAATAAAGGTAGAAAATCGGAACAGTCCATGACAAAATAAGAAATTGAAGATGTCAAGAAAAAAGAGAAAAAACTCCCAACAAAAAAAAAGCTCCAGCCCAGACAGCTTCACTGGAGAAATTCTACCAAACATTCAGAGAAGAGTTGACACCAATTCTACTCATATTATTCCAGAACATAGAAAAGGAAGGAATACTCCCTGATTCTTTCTATGAACCCAGCATAACCCTGTTACCAAAGCCAGGAAAAGGCATCACAAAAAAAGAATATTACAGACCAACACCCCCCATGAATATAGATGCAAAAATTCTCAACAAAATCCTAGCCAACAGAATTCAACAACTTATCAAGATAAAAAAAAAAAAATCATGATCACATGGGACTCATACAAGGGATGCAAGAATGATTCAACATTAAAAAATCAATCAACATAATTCACCACATAAATAAAAGAAAGGAAAAGAATCACATGGTTATCACAATTGATGCAGAAAGGGCATTTGATAAAAACCAACACACTTTTCTGATAAAAACTCTCAGCATAACAGAATTAGAAGGAAAATTCCTCAACATAATCAAAGGCATATATGCAAAATCAACAGCCAACATTATTTTCAGCTGAGAAGGATTGAGAGCATTCCCCTTGAGAACAGAAATGAGACAAGGATGTCCATTATCACCACTCTAATTCAATATGGTACTGGAAATGTTACAGAGCAATAAGGCAAGGAAGGGAAATAAAGGGTATCCAAAATGAAATGGAAGAATTAAAACTATCCTTATTCACAGATGACATGATCCTATATGTAGAAAAACCCAGAGACTCCACAAGAAAGTAACTGGAACTAATAGAAGGATTCAGCATAGTGGCAGGGTACAAGATCAACACACAAAAATCAGTTGGGTTCCTCTGCACTAACGAGAACTCCAAAAAGGAAATCAGGAAAACAATACCATTTACAATAGCTCTCCAAAGGAGAAAATATCTAGGAATAAACCTAGCCAGGGATATAAAAGACTTTTAAAAGGAAAACAATAAAACACTAATGCACAAAACCAAAAGAGACTACATAAATGGAAAAACATTCCATGCTCATGGATTGGAAGACTCAATATTGTGAGAATGTCAATACTACTCAAAGCAATCAATAGATATAATGCAGTCCTGATCCAAATCCCAACAACATTCTTTAATGAAATGGAAAAACTAATCTCCAACTTTATACAGAAAGAAAATAGACCCCGAATAGCTAAAGCAACACTGAAGAAGAACAAAGTAGGGGGCCTCACACTTCCTGATCTCAAAACGTACTATATAGTCACAGTAATCAAAACAGCCTGGTACTGGTTCAATGACAAACACATAGACAAATGGACTAGAACTGAGAACCCAGAGTAAATCCACCCACTATGGGCAGCTGATCTTTGACAAAGTGTTGAATTCCATTCAATGAGGAAGAAACAGTTTCTTTAACAAATGGTGCTGGCAAAACTGCAGAAAAATGAAAGAGGATCCATACCTCATACCATGCACAAAAACTAACTCAAACTAGATCAAAGACCTAAATGTTGAAGCTAAAACTATAAAGTTTCTGGGAGATAACATAGGGGCAAAACCAGTTGACCTAATTTTTGGCATAAATAGCCTATCAAACACAACTAAAAATGCACCAACAACAGAAGATAACTTCAATAACTGGAACCTCCTAAAAATTAAATACTTATGCTCATCTAAACAGTTTACCAAAAGAGTAAAAAGTGAACCTACAAACTGAGAAAAAGTCTTTGGCAATGACTTTTTTTTTTTTTCCTTAATAATATTTTATTGTGTTTTTGGTGAAGTTTACACAGTAAATTAGGTTCCCGTTTGACAATTTCTACACAAGTTGTTCAGTGACATTAGTTACATTTTTCACAATGTGTCAACATTCTTATTAATTGTGTTCCATTTCTAGTACTCTAGATCCCTGCCCCCCTTCTCATCTTTGTTTTGGAGTAATTGTTGACCTTTTTTATTATTATTATTGTGCTTTTGATGAAGGTTTACAGAGCAAATTAGTTTCTCATTAAACAATTAATACACATATTATTTTGTGACATTGGTTACCAGCCCCACGACATGTCAACACTCTCTTCTTCTGGACCTTGGGTTCCCCGTTATCAGCTTTCCTGTCCCCTCCTGCCTTCTCATCCTTGACTCTGGGTTGCTGTGCCCATTTTGTCTCATTTGTTTTATGTGCCTGTCTAATCTTTGGCTGAAGGATGACCCTCAGAAGTGACTTCAGTACTGAATTAAAAGGGTATCCAGGGCCATACTCTTGGGGTTTCTCCAGTCTCTGTCAGACCAGTAAGTCTGGCCTTTTTTGTGAGTTAGATCTTTGTTCTACATTTTTCTCCAGCTCTGTCCAGGACCCTCTGTTGTGATCCCTATCAGAGCAGTTGGTGGTGGTAGCCAGGCAGCATCTTATTGTGCTAGACTCAGTCTAGTGAAGGCTGTTGTAGTTGTGGTCCATTAGTCTTTTGGACTAATCTTTCCCTTGTATCTTTGTATCATTATCACTTGCTCCAGACAGGGTGAGATCAGTGGAGTATCTTAGATGGCCACTCATAAGCTTTGAAGACGCCAGACGCTACTCACCAAAGTACGATGTAGAACATTTTCTTCATAAACTATGTTATTCCAGTTGAGCTAGATGCCCCTCTGTCAATGATATATTTGACAAGGGTCTAATCTCTAAAATATATAGAAAACTTCAACAACTCAACAACAGAAAGACAAACAATCCAATCAAAAAATGGGCAGAGGACTTCGATAGACACTTTATCAAAAAAAATATACAAATGGTCAATAAGCATATGGAAAGATGCTCAGCGTCATTAGTCATTAGGAAAATGCAAATCAAAATTACAATGAGATATCACTTCATCTCCACTGCCTGCTGCCGTGGAGTCCATTCCGATTCATAACAACCCTATAGGACAAAGTAGCACTGTCCCGTAGGGTTTCCAAGGCTGTGATCTTTACAGAAGCAGATCACCGTGTCTTTCTCCCGTGTCACCTCCACTAGGGTGGCTATTATCAGAAGAAACAGGAAAACAAGAGTTGGATAGGATGTGGAGAAATTCTCAGTGGGATTGTAAAATGGCACAGCCACTATGGAAAACAGTGGTTCCTCAAAAAGTTAAACACGGAATTACCACATGGCCCAGTAATTCCATTCTTTCAGTATATACTTAAATAATTGAAAGCAGAGACTCAAACAGGTAATTGTACACCAATGTTCATAGTAGCATTATTCACAATAGCTAAAAGGTAGAAACAAACTAAGTGTCTATTAACACATGAATGGATAAACAAAATGTGGTATATACATACAATGGAATATTATTCAGTCATAAAGAGACATAAAATTCTGATACATGTTGTGAAATGTATGAACCTTGAAAACATTATGCTGAGTGAAATAAGTCAGATATGAAAGGACAAATATTATATGATCCCACTTATATGAAATACCTAGAATGCAAATGTACAGAGACCAAAGTTTATTAGTGGTTACCAGGGGCTGGGAGGAGGAGGTAATGGGAGTTATTTCTGAAGGGGTACTGAGTTTCTGTTTAGGGTAATGTAAAATTTTTGGAAATGTATAGTGGTGACAGTAGCACAACGTGGTGAAAGTAATTAATGTCACTGAATTGTACACACAAAAATGGTTGAAATGGCAAATGTTTTGTGATATATATTTTATGACTATAAAATAAAATTAAAAAATTTAAGTATACACATATATACAATTGTATATAAATAAATCAAGTCTAGAAGGATATCATCCAAGCTGTTATCAGTAATAGACAACAGGTTCAGATTTGTACATTATATTAGTTTCCTGTGATTACTATAACAAATTACCATAATCTTAATGGCTTAAAACAACATAAATTTATTCTCTCACAGTTCTGGAGGCCAGAAGTCCAAAACAAATTTCACTAGACTGAAATCACCATGTCATCAGGGCCACAGTCCCTGCAGAGATTCTAGGGGATAATCCATTCCTTGCCTCTTCTAGCCTCTGGTGGCTGCTGGCATTCCTTATGTGACCAGATCACTCTCTGCCTCCAAGCATACATTGCCTTCCTCTTCCATCTGTATGAAATCTCCGTCTGTCTCTCTTATAAGAACATTACTGAATGCATTTAGGGACCACCTGGAAAATCCAGGGTGATCTCTCCTTCTCAGCATCCTGAATTTAATCACATCGCCAAAAACTCCTTTGCCAAATAAGGTAACATCTACAGGTCCCAAGGATTAGAACCTGATGTCTTTGGGGACCATTATTCAGCTTTCTACAGTCTGCACTCTGGCCCTTAAGGATTTATGTCCATGCCACATGCAGAACACATTCACCTCATCCCAATCTCCCCAAAAATCTCAATCAATTATGGCATCAACTTCCAGTTCAAAACTCCATCTAAAAATCTTCAGCTCAGAAGTCTTAAATCTTGTCATCTAAATCACATATGGGTGAAACACTGGTTATGATTCATCCTGGGGCAAAATTCCTCTCCATCTGTGGATCTTTGAAACTAGAAAACAAGTTCAGTTCTCAAAATACAATGGTGAGACAGGCATAGTGTAAGTATTATAGTCAATCCGAATCCAAAATTGAAAAAATGGAAGGAATGAAGGTATCGCTGGCTTCAAGCAATTTTAAAATCCAGGATGGCAAATTCCATTAGGTTTCACAATTTGGGAATAATCCTCTGTATCTTGAGTCTCCACCCTCTGGGCGTAACGCTCTGCCCTTGAAGTCAACCTTCCTTTTCTTGAAGGATAGCCTATGTTTGCAGTTGGGTAGCCTTAGGAGCTTGTCTCCTACCTATAAATTTTTGTAAGTCTGACAGCCTTCTTTCATTACATTCAGTTTTTGTCCTTTTCAGTCTAAGCTGGCAGTGTTTCTGAAGATATAACATTCTCAAAATCCTGTGAGTCTTCTGTCTGGATCACAGAGAGTCACACCATTAAACAAGAGATCTGTCTTCCATGGATCTTTCCTGGATAACCCCATCTCTATTCCTGATTCAGCTGAGATGGTTGAGGGGGTTCATGAGTCACACACGTAATCTCTCCGGCAAAATGTTGTCCGGTCATATCCTTGACTTTCTTTCCAGAGCACGCATTCTTAACAGTGAATCACTTAATTTAGTATCAACCTTTGTATTCTGGATAGGCTGAGAATTTTCCAAACCATCAAGTCTTGGTTCGTTTTTGTTTAACAGTTCTTCCTTTAATTTATCTCTTTCCTCTTACATTATATAAGCAGCAAGAAGAAACCAGATCACACCTTCAACACTTTACTTAGAAATCTCAGCTAAGTATCCAAGTTCATCGCTTATAAACTCTGCTTTCCACGCAACCTTAAGATATAATTTCACTAGATTTTGCCAATATTTAATAAGGATTACCATTCCTCCAGTTTCTGATAACATGTTCCTCATTTTCTTCTGAGCCCTCACCAGAAACACCTTTAACATCCGTATTTCTACTAACTCTTTGTTTATGGCAATCTAGGCTTTTTTTAACATGCACCTCAAAATTATTCCAGCCTCTCCCCACTACCCAATCCCAAAGCCACTTCCACATTTTTAGGTATTTATTACTTCTCAGTACCAAAATCTGTATGAGTTTCCTGTGGCTACTGTAACAAGTTACCACAAACTTCATGGCTTAAGACAACAGAAATTTATTCTCTCACACTTCTGAAGGCCAGAAATCCAAAATAAATTTTACTAAACTGAAATCAGCATGTCAACAGGGCCACACCCCCTCCAGAAATTAGAGGCAAAAATCGTTTCCTTCCTTTTCTAGCTTGTGGTGGCTGCTGGTATTCCTTGGCTTGTAGCTGCATCACTCTAATCTCTGAATCTGTGGTCACATTGCCTTCTCCTTTCTGTCTGTATGAAATCTCCTTCTGCATCACTCTTATTAAGGACACTTGTGATTGCATTTAGGGCTCACTTAGATAATCCAGGACATTCTCCTCATTTCATGATACTTAATCATATTTACAAAGATCCTTTTTCTAAAGAAAGTAACATTTACAGCTCCAGGGATTAGGTCTTGATGTCCTTGGGGGCCACTATCCAACCTACTACATACATTCTGAGTATTTCAATTCTGCAGAAATTGTTAAATTGTCCCTCATAAAGAAATTGGTTCGGAATGTAAAATTAATGCAGCCACTGTGGAAAACAATTTGGCAGTTTCTTAAAAGTTAAACACAGAGTTGCCATATGACCAGGAATTCCACTCCTAGATATATATTCAAAAGAATTGAAAGCAAGGACTCAAATGGATACTTGTACACTAATGTTCATAGCAGCATTATTCACAATAGCCAAAAGGTAGAAATAACCCAAATGTTCATCAACAGATAAATGGATAAATAAAACATGGTACAGGTAGTCCCCAACTTACAGCGGGGTTCCGTTTCAACAACTTTATTGTAAGTCAGTTCTGACGTAAGTTGAATACATATTTTTTTTTCATTATTATTGCATTTTATTATTAGTATCTTTATAAATCCAATCTTCGTCCTTGGGGTTGGTATGAGAATGATAACATCAGTAAATCATAGGCTGTAACACTCTATGTAGTACATATTACTAATGATAAGATGTTAAAAAAAAAAAAGAGGTGATTGTAAGTGCTGTTTGTCGTTACTTGAAAATGTCATAAATCCGGGACTACCTGTATCTGCATGTAGCGGAATATTACGCAGCCATAAAAAGGAATGAAGTTCTGATACATGTGACAACATAGATGAACCTTGAAGATATTTTGCTAAGTGAAGTAGACTAGACATAAAAGGAAAAATATTGTACAATTCCACTGTGAAAGAGCACTCTAAAACTCAGGTACTTGACGTAACTAAAATGGCTGACACAGGTCTGAATCAAACTCCATTTCGTCCTAGGCCGCTGCTTCTGATTTTTAGAGTATGTGACCCATGACCACACTCTTGACCAAGTTAACTTGTTTTGCAACATTCTGAGGTGGCCCACCCAGATCGTTGCAGGAACCAACTCTGGAAGGCAGAAAACTGTGGCTAAGGTTGAGTACCCCAGCCAATAGAAATTCTTGGTAAATGAGTCTTACAGAGTCTTACTTTGGACATGTTTCAGGAGGAATTGTCCCCTGGAGAAGGACATTATGCTTGGTAAAGTAGAGGGTCAGCAAAAAAGAGGAAGACCCTCAATGAGATGGATTGCCACAGTGGTTTCAACAATGGGCTCAAGCATAACAACAATTGTGAGGATTGCGCAGGACCAGGCAGTGTTTCATTCTGTTATACATCAGGTTGTTATGAGTCAGAACCGACTCCATGGCACATAACAAAAACAACAACAGAGCATGTTGAATGTCAGCCAATCAAATGTACTCACTTAGTCTTTCCCAACTCTGTGCAAAGTTCTGATAAAAGACGTAGCTTATGCTCCCTTATCGGAACACCCTTTTGAGCTTTCATTTTGGTGCTTCCCAATTTGCAAATCTTTGAATTTGAATAAAACTCTTATTTTACAGAGACTCTGTTTCATTTTTAACACCACTTATATGAAGTATATAAACCCACTGTTGTCTAGTGGATTCCAACTCATAGTGACATTATAGGACAGAGTAGAACTGTCCCATGGGGTTTCAAAGGAGTGGCTGGTGGATTCAAACTGCTGACCTTTTGGTTAGCAGCCAAGCTCTTAATCACTGTACCACCAGGGCTAAAACAGGCAAATTCGCAGAGGCAGAAAATAAAATAGAGATTACCAGGGGGTGAGGGTAGAGGGTAATGGGAAGTTATTGATGGGTATACAGTTTCTGTTTGGAATTATAAAAAAAGATCTGGAAATAGATAGCAGTGAGGGTTACGAAGTGGTTAAGAGCTCAGCTGCTAACCAAAAGTTGGCAGTTCAAATCCACCAGCCCTCCTTGGAAACACTATTGGGCAGTTCTGCTCTGTCTTATAGGATAGCTATGTGTCAGAATTGACTTGACACATCGGGTTTGGTTTGGTTTGGTTTGGTTTGGTTTTTTGAGGGTAACATAACATTGTGTATATACTTAACATCACCAAATTATACATTCAATAATAGTTAAAATGGTAAATTTTATAATATGAGTATTTTACCACAAGTATTTTTTGAAATTGTTAACGATAATGATAACACTACAACATAATACTCATTATCTGGCCACCTCAATTAACTTATTGCTCATTGTAAATGAATACATGACCTTGTATATACTCCTCTGTGCATTTCTCACCAGAATGCAAATGAATTCCAGATGAATATGGTTAAAAATGGGGCACGCTCATAGCTACCGATGAAGAAAATGTTTTCTCATACTCATATTGGTGGTCTTTTACCTGCTCATATGTCATTCTCGATCTAAGCAGACAAATGATTCACCAATGAATGATATAATCATCAAAAATTCCCAGCCTCTAAAAGGTTGAAAATATTGGAAAAGAACAAAACATATTACATTTTATTTCATAGTAAGAATTCATAAATCCACTCCTCCAAAAGGAATGTATCAGTATTTTATACAGTTACCTTAGGCTTGTTTTTGAAGTCAGTCTTAATATATATAACAAAAAAACTAATAGGAAGAAGTTAGTAAAAATAAAATTATTTTAAAAACTTGAAAATGAAGAAACAAAAGAATAACAAACGAATTAATGTGGGGTTTTGTTCCCAATTTCTTCTTTATCTCTTTTCAGATTCCAGTTTTGAACAGGCATTTTAACATTTTAAATTATTTCAGCACAAAATGATCAATATCATTTTTTTTTTTCCACAACTGCTAGTAGTAAAAATAATGGTGGTAAGGAATACTGTGTACACAGGGTATTTGAATTATTATTCTATTTTTGCAGTATCAAAAGAATTCCACAGGGTGGAGGAGGGAGGGAAGGGTTTCACATGCTATTGTGTGTTTTTCCTCATTCATTTACTTCACTGACCTACATTCAAAACCAATGGCAAGAGGAAACAAAGGGGAAACAGCCCTGGGACACAGGCAGCCTACAAATAAAACCCCTGCATGATCTTTAGAGATGCAAATAACTTTCAAGCTGCAAACACAAGGAGAATAATAAAGCATTCCCTGTGCAACTATATTATTTAGCTGTCAGAAACACATATGCCTAATTCACCTGAGCAAACAGACAAGGCACCTGGAGGGAATGGTTCATGGGAGCCTGCTAAAAAGGAAGCACTCCACAGAAGAAATCCAATTTGGAAAAACAAAATTTAAGGTGAGATCAGAATATTATGTGATTAAAATTAGTCTTTTATTACAAAGTAATAGCCATAATGCAAATCATACATAGTAGGGGAAAAAATGAGAATATATACAAGTCATTAACTGTGATGACTTATACAGATATGGGTGTTAATGTCATTTTAAAAATTAAACTAGTTTAGAATGAATAAAAAGCAACTAAGCTATGTTTTTGTATTTTTGTAACTCATTCACATAGAATTTTTTTAACATGCAGTTAGTAGTTTTTATTTAAACTTATGTTACTAACTTACAATATTAAACCCCTTTACTTAGAAATGGAACCCTAGTAGCGCAGCGGTTAAGAGCTATGGCTGCTAACCAAAAGGTCAGCAGTTCAAATCTACTAGCCCCTCCTTGGAAACCCTATGGGGTGGTTCTACTGTCCTGTAGTGTCGCTATGAGTTGGAATCGACTTGATGGCAACGAGTTTGGTTTTCGTTTTGGTTTACTTAGAAATGAGTTAACCTAAAAATTTTTTTTTTTTTTTTTATATTTTATTGTACTTCAGGTGAAGGCTTACAGAACAAATAGTTTCTCATGAAACAGTAGTACACATGTTGTTTTATGACATTGGTTAACAACCCCACAACATACTAAGCCTCTAAATTCTCAACCTTTTTTTTTTTTTTGATGAAAATACAGATAGCCAAAGATACACCGTTTCAAAAATTTCTACATACACAGTTCAGTGACATTGACTACGCTCTTCCAACTGTGCTGTTATTCTCACTTAAGATGAAGGCTTACAGAACAAAATAGTTTCTCATTTAACAGTTACTACACATGTTGCCCTATGACAATGGTTGAGTTAACCTAAAATCTTATCGACAACACAGGACTTTGTTCTGTGCTTCTTTTTGTGGCATTATTTTTGTGTGTTTGTTTACAGATACCTTATGAAAAAATCTTTTGGCAAAGGTAAGGAGTACTCTCAGAAGAGGGGCAACATTAGAAAGTACACTTTCACATCAAGGCTCACAGCTAAATATGGTAGACTCTAAAAACCTGTCCTCACTGTCTCTTGCCTCAACTGTTACAAAGCAAACTTACTGGTCTGCCTTCCTGTGATCTCTTATCCTTCCAAATTCATATTTCACATTATCTTTCCAAAGCAGTTCACCCCATACTAATCAAAAACTTATTAAAATGATGCCCTCATTGACGCCAAATTCAATGAGCTTCATTCTGATTCCCGTGAAAATGAAAGTCTTGGCAAAATGGCCATGAAATTAGCAGAGAATGAACTCATGAAAAGAAAACAAAAGTTCTACATGATTTTAATAAATGTATACCTGGAAGAAAATATAAATGTAAACATTAAAACTCATCATAGTGACCCTATAGAACAGAGTAGAACTGCCCCATAGGGTTTCCAAGGCTGTAAATCTTTACGGAAGCAGTTTCTCCCTCAGAGCAGCTTAGCACTTCAATCCCTGCACCACTAGGGCACTTTTCTTTTTTTCCATTCTCTGCAGGAAGGTCAATTGTGTCATCCAGACAACACCGTTGAACTTAACTCCTAGAACCCTTATAGCCTGAAAGGTTGATCACTGCTTCCAAAGGTGCTTAACAAATAGCTATCCAGTAATTTCACTACTTTGTCTATCTGGACAAAAAATATTCATTTTGCTCTCCTTTTAAAATGTATCGGGGTGGGGGGCAATATTTCCTGTACTTGGATGAAACTATAGCAGACTCCTTGAATTTTCAATTCATTCTAATGTAACTGAGTTGCACCATTTCAATCAGTCTCAGGAAAAAAAAAAATCAATTCCTAGGTATTAATCAAAACTCTGACCTTGATAGTAGCCAAGATGTCCCCTTCCCTGGCTCCCATGCCTGCTCTCTCTTCTGCATGGCCCATATCAGACCCATAGGAAACATTTATGCATCTCTTGCCTGGACAAACTCTGGCAGTGGGGGCAGATCCCAACATAGGAGCAGTCTCCAGGCTTGTCATCCCAAATCTCATCTTGCAGGTTTCCAGGTGAGCATCAACTCCCAGTGCACCATACCCCATATATAGGAGTGACATATTAAGCTCTCCAAATACCAGTACCAATCAGTTACCGTCGAGTTGATTCCAGCTCAGGGAGATCCCACATGTGTCAGAGTAGAACTGTGCTCCATACGGTTTTCAGTGGCTGATTTTTTTGAACTAGATCACCAGATCTTTCTTCTAAAGCACCTCTGGGTGGACTAGAATTTCCAGCCTTTCAGTTAGCAGCCAAGAATGTTAACCACTTGTACCACCTAGGGACTCCTTAAGCTCTCCAAATAGCCCTGTGGAAAGGTAAAAGAGTTAAGTGGTGAATCAGAGGCTGGTACCAGCCAGTTATTTCTAAAATAATCTCTTCACCAATCCTTTCTCCTCTGCTCACTCACAGGTGACTTTGAATAAAGTGTTTTAAGGATGTATTTCCTTTGAGTATTGGCCCATTGTTTCACTTCACTTAATACTTTCACATCTATTGTAGCTTGATACCTAATTGAAACTTTCATTTCCATTTTCTTCAATTTAAACATTTCTCTCTCTTACACACACACACATAACTGGGAATGGAATAACCCCTCTGTTTATAGCTTTCAGAGAAGACTACAATTCCTTTGGTTCAAGGAAAACTATTGGATAGTGTTAAACTTTTGTACAATTTAGTTCCTGAGAGAAAGATCCTTAAAGGATATAGAATTCCATGATGAACTGAAATGGATTCAGATCATATTTAATAATTACTAGTGTCCCTGGCTAATCTGTTATGTCTATTTAAGAACACTTAATGAATAACATTTACACTGGCTGAGCATTGTCAGCCTATTAGCTTTTATAGTGAACATACCAAAGACAAAGTCCCATTCGTGTGTCTATTAAATAAATATTGACTTCTTGATTAGGCATCTGACAAGATTTATTGACATAGCAATTCCATATTTTCTGAGAAGGATTAAAAATTTTATTAGGCACCAAAAATAGAAGGTAATGTCAATACTGGTCTTGGTTACATGCATTTGTCATGAAATTCATTCAAACAGCACATTGAGGTTTCCATAAAATTGTTAGCCCTATTTCTTTTTTCATATAAACAAGAGAAACAGACACTCCTTTTCAAACCAGGAGTGAACAAAGGACCCCCAAGTTTTAGGTGCAATGTGGAATTTAATAACAGTGTCCCTGATACTAGCCAGACCTCTCGAAAGAAAAAGGGTGAGAAGGGGAAGGCACAGGTCTGAGCAGTCAAAGTGCTGCCAAGTGAAGACAGGGACCATCAATCACTGCTTGACACTCTTTTGTCAGTGGTCAATATGCAGTATTGTCAAAAAAAAAAATTACTAATTTGCACACATGAGGATTGTTATGGATTGAATTCTGTCCCCCAAAAATGTGTGTCAACCTGGCTAGGCCATGATTCCCAGCATTGTGTGGTTGTCCACCATTTTGTGATCTGATGGGATTATCCTATGTGTTGTAAATCCTAACCTCTATGATGTTAATGAAACAAGATTAGAGGCAGTTATGTTAACGAGGCAGGACTCAATCTAGAGGACTAAGTCTTATCTTGAGTTAATCTCTTTTGAGATAAAAGAGAGAAGCAAGCAGAGAGCAGAGGAACCTCATGCCACCAAAAACGAAGCACCTTTAGAGCCAGGCTTCCTGCTCTGAAAAGCTCCTAGACCAGGAGAAGACTGATGGCAAGGACCTTCCCCCAGAACTAACAGAAGGAGAAAGGCTTCTCCGTGAGCTGGTGCCCTGAATCCAGACTTCTAGCCTCCTAGACTGAGAGAATACGTTTCTGTTTGTTAAAGCTTGTGGTATTTCTGTTACAGCAGCACTAGATAACTAAGACAAAGATCATCTCTGGTTATGCATGAAATTGTAATGTAGGGGATAATAAAAGAAAGCATTGAAAAATTCTGTTTGTTTTTAATCTCAAACTTAAACAGAGCAGAAGAAAAAGTTTAAGGAGGCCATGAAATTGAGTAACAAACAATAACCAGTAAGTGGATTACCAAGAAAAAAATAGGGGTTCACAAGCTAGTCTACATGAAAAGAATGGAGCCACCTGGGACTTTATTTGTTTGAGATGATACATGCAAAGTTCTTAATATAGTGCACAGGACACATTAAGTATTTAATAAACGGCAACTGCTATTATTATCATTTATAGTGTTATAACAATTTATAGCAAAAGAACACTCACTGCAAAGCAAATGCCATGGATAAACACCCTACAAGCAAGTATGCTCAGACTAGAAACAACTGTTTGTTTCTTATGGAAACATTCTCTTTATGGTGTCCTCTTGTTGAAAAGGAAGGGGAGATGGGGAACAGGAATGGAAAATAAAGTAATATAACATGTATATATTATAAGATAGTGTCATGGATTGAATTATGTCCCCCAAAAGTATCTGTCAACTTGGCTGGGTCATGATTCCCATTGTATGATTGTGTAACATTTTGTAATCTGATGTGATTTCCTTATGTGTTGTAAACTCTTTATCATTATGATGTAATAAGATGGATTAGCAGCAGTTATACTGATGAGGTCTACAAGATTAGACAGTGTCTTAAGCCAATCTCTTTTGAGATATAAAAGAGAGAAGCGAGCAGAGAGGCATGGGAACCTCATACCACCAAGAAAGCAGTGCCAGGAGCAGAGCATGTCCTTTGGGCCTGAGGTTCCTGTGCAGACAAACTCCCAGACAGAGGGAAGATTGATGACACGGACTTTCCTCCCGAGCAGAAAGAGAAAGCGTTTCCTTGGAGCTGACGCCCTGAATTTGCACTTGTAGCCTACTAGAATGTGAGAAAATAAATTCCTCTTTGTTAAAAAGCCATCCACTTGTGGTATTTCTGCTATAGCATCACTAGATGACTAAGACAGATAGTATTCTATTAGAAATAATTAGGTAATTTTTTCTATTTAACAATAATAGATTTTTACTGCAGCCAGACAGAAGCATATATTAAATATGTAGTTTGATGTTCCAGGCTTCCATATCACTTAAATCAGAAACAAAAAAATAAAAATAATTATTATGCATTCAGCAATTCCATCGTGGCCTTGACCTCAGAAAGTAAAGTCTTATAGACATCCTGAAAACAGTAGTTGGATCCTCCTAAGGTACTAAAACAATGATACTTTTACATTACCCTAACAATAAAAATATATGGACATACAGGAAATCTATTTCTTTCTTAAGAAATTTAGCATAATAACATAACAGTACCAGGTAAAGAGTAAACGCTCAATAACTATTTGTTAAATTAATGAATAAACCAGGGGAATAACATAATCGCATTTTGCCAATGACCAGTAAGTATATTCTGTTTTAAAAAGCACTAATTCTCTTTAAACACACAGTCTGTAAAACCAGCCAAGGAGAAGGTCCAGATGTAATCTCTAGAAGAGACACTGTTTAACCTTAAGGAATCAGATGTATTTAACTTCAATTTATTTTGTGATATAAGCAGAAGAGTCGAAATGTTACTAAAGTCTACATGAGGAGCCCTTGACCCACTCTCCTCTCTCACCAGATCAAGTCTTAATTTCACTAAGACCATTTTCTTATATTACAGAAGCTTTTACGTAAATGCTTACAGGAAAGGTGACATGGTGAAAAAATCAGTCTTGAAAACTGTCTCTCAAACAAGACACCACCCTTAAAAATTATAAATAATGAGAAAGACTGCTTTTATTCAGTTTATGATTAGTGTGTTGCCCAATGACAGATTCTGAGTGTTTTGAGGAGAATGGTATTTGCTTACAACGGTTTTCTTCAGACAGTAAGATAGATGTTAAAATTCAAAGTTCTATTCCAAATTCTGTCATTTATCTGCTTGGAGAATTCAATTGAAATCTGGGTTGCCATTTTTTCTACAAATAAGATAAGGTTAACATTTGACTATGTCAGTGTGACATATCAAAGCTTAGCAATCCACAGAATATGACAGTGTAAGTATATATAACTGTAGGAATACATTAGCAAGTAATTGAGAGCAATTTAAAACCAAGTTTTAGGTGTAGACAAATGAAAAGACTCAAGTTTACTTTTTTTTTTTTTCTTCAAAAGTATCTTTAATGGCTTTAGTCAGGTCAAATCTATTCCATACAGATAATCTATCATTCAAATCAGAGTGATAATTTTAGTCTCAAAACAGTAATACTGCGTTTGAAAAATATATCTTTTTTCTGAAACCACTGCTGCTCTGTCTTTGCAAGAGAAAGGTAAATATACAAAGATCAGACAATAATATGAATGTCATTAAAAAACAGTACGCATGCAAAACTATCTGTCACTAAGAAGTGAGTTAAAAACCAAACTGTAAAGATAGAATTCCTTATACTTAAATTTTACCTAGGAGAAAATATATCAGAATCTGCAGAAGGGGGAAAGGAGGGACATTTTGACCATAGTCTCCAGGTGATTCTGATAATTCTCCCACTGGGATAATCCAATTAATGTATAGCCACAACATAATATTGATAATAATCTTTTAATATTTCATTTGGATGCCAGGTATTTCCATCTCTCTGTCTTGCCATGGTCTTCAAACCTTAGTGTATCTGAAGTTAAACTCATTATCTGCCTTCCCCACACCAATCTATCCTCATCCCCCACAGAATCCTTTCACAGTTAACCACATGGCCACATACCTTTCTCCTAAACTATAAACTTCACAGACTTCCTCAAAGACATCTTTGCTCACACATCTCTCACGAATCAGTATGTCATTTCAATTCTGTCTCTAAAATTTCTCTCAAGTCTGGTTTTGCCTCTTGTCTCTATGGTCATTACAATTGCTTCACCATTTCTCATCTAGACTAAGGTCATTATAATTGCTTCACCATTTCTCAACTAGACTAATGCAGTGGTCTCCTAACTACTGCCCTTGTCCCCATCACTCTCACTTTGGCCCACTCTTTAGAATGTTTCCAGAATTACTTCTCTTAAAAAGTATTTACTGTAATTATCGCCCTAAAAAAAAAAAACAACAAGCCCATTGTTGTCGAGTTGATTCCGACCCAAATCTTCTTTCAGATTGCTATGGTCTTTAAGAAAAAAAATCAAAATCTTCAACATGTTATATACTTCTTTTCAATTTTTGGCCACACACTACTCTACATCACCTTCTACCTCCCTAAACCCCTATGCCATAATAAACCTACTGAATTTCTCACTGAAACACTTACAAATTCTTTAATTTTTACGAAACTTTGTACATGCAATTTTCCCTGTACGGGATACTCTTTTTCTGGAAGATCCCAATACATTTTCCAAACCCAACTCAGTTTTCATTTCTTCTGTGAAATCTTCCCCAGGTCTTCCAGAGTGAAACACTCTTTCCTTTACAGAGTTTTGCTCAAATCACCACCAAAGCATTATCAAATTCTATTTGTGATATAGTCATGTCTGTCTCCCCAACTAGACTGGATAGGCTGGACTTTTTAGGTCAGGCACCTCATTTTATTTTTGTTTGTTTTTAGTAATTGACTCTGCCAAACAAAGTTTTTAGAATATAATAAGTGCTGAATATAAATTTACTGATTTGTTCATTCATCCATTTATAATAATTATTGAGTGCCTGCCTTTTAACCGAACCATGGTGGCACAGTGGTTAAGAGCTCGGCTACTAACAAAAGGGTCAGTAGTTCGAATCCACCAGCCACTCCTTGGAAACTTTATGGGACAGTTCTACTGTGTCCTCTAGGGTCACCACGAGTCAGAATTGACTCAGTGGCAACGGGTTTGGTTTGGTTTGGTTTGGTTTGGGGTGCCTCTTAACGATTTCTAAATGTGAACAAATTTGGTTCTATTCAAAATTAAAATCATATTCTTCTCAAGTTGATACATTTCACTATTTAACAAATATTTATTGAACACTTTATACCTCCAGGCACTGATGCAGGTGTGAAGATACAACAGTAAATATAAGAGACATACAATATAACAGGAAAGACAAACACTTTTGAAATAATTCCAGATAGAACTAAACATAGCATATTGAACACATGCATTATCTTGACTCCCTCCTTCAACTCCGCTAAAATGACAATAAAGGAGTAAATAAAAAGTGTTAACCCACAGGAACACAACAATTTCTAATCCACACTGCAGAAGAATATGTTTAAAAAGAAGAAAGAAATACTCAAAGAACAAGAGAGACCTCTTGGAAACTAGAAGTATGATAGGAAAATAAGAAATTCAATAGAAAGGTCAGAAGATAAAGTCAAGGAAATTTCCCAGAAAGCATAAACGAAAAAGTACAATGGAAGTGAAATAACAAGAAAATAAGAGAATTAGATCAGGAGAGTCAATATCCAACCAACAGAAGTTCTGGAGAGAAAGAACAAATAAAATGGAGGGAGAGAAATTAACAAATATGATAAAATAAACTTCCAGAAATAAAGTGTCCCACTAGATCAAAAGAACTCACTATATTCCAGGCATGATAAATGAAAAAGGATCATACTCAGGCACATTGTTGAAATTTATAAACTAGGGATAAAGAGAAGAGCCTTATATCTTCCAGAGAGAAAAAAAGCAGGTCAACAATTTGAAATAATTAAAGCATTAGAATTCTCAACAGCAACAATAAAAGCTAGAAAATAATTTCTGAGGGAATGACTTCTAACCCAAAATCTTATCTAAAATATCATGCAGATATGAAGGTAAAATGAATTTTTTCACTTTTGCAAAGTCTCAAAAGTTTGTTGTTGTTGTTGTCAAGTCGATTCCAACTCATGTTGACCCCATGGGTTGCAGATGTGACCTTTCAGAAGCAGATTACCAAGACTTTCTTCCAAGAGACCTCTGGGTGGGTTCAACCTTTTAGTTAGTAGTCCAGTGCTTAATGGTTTGCTCCACCCAGGGATTTGGATGTTTTGGGAACAGAGTTTTATTTGTTATGTGAACGAGGCCATATCAGCGTAGGGCATGTCCTAAACCTAATCATTTCTGCTTAATATAAAGAGTAGTATAGACACAGAGACAAGCAAGCACAAACACGGGAAGATAGATGCCCCTTGAAGATCACCAAGGTATTGAGGAAAAGAAACTGAAAGAGCTGAGAGAGAGAGAGACAGAGAGACAGAGAGAGAGAGAGAGAGAACTTTTCCCTATAGCCGGTGCCCTGAATTTGGACTTCTATCCTCCTAAACTGTGAGTAAATAAATTTCTCTTCTTTAAAGTCATCCATTTGTGGTATTTCTGTTGCAGCAGCACTAGGAAACTAAGACAGAAGAAAATGTAATCAGTTTATGTCTGATTCAGCTCTGAATAATAATTGCCAATCATAGTAATATAATCTCTGAATATTGAATGAACTAGAATTGTGATATAATTAAATTATTAGTGGGGTGGTAAGTTTTGTGTGACAGTTAAATCTTCATCTTTGGTAAGAGGATGATCAATAGATAATGTCTAAGTCTGAAAAATCAACAGAGAGGTAAAAGCATATTATTTAGAAATACGGAGGTGAGGGCCAGGAGAAATTACAAAAGAATTCAAAGTAATGTTCCTGAGGTTAAGGAAAAAATTCCAGGGGCATCATTCACATTGTATACTCGGTGAGTGGCGTCCCAGAGTTGCACAACAGAGAACAGGATCCTTAGGATTAGGAGACCAGGAGTGGGGACGGTGAGACAGGGGAATACTGTTTTTCATTACAACCTTTTAGTATTATTTGATCCGTTAAGCTACGTACATAGGAAAAAATTTCTTAACAGAGGGGAAATACATACCTCTTTTGGGTTCATCTTAAATGTCATTTCCTATCTGAATTTTGTAGGTAAATTCCCATAATGCATTCCCATAACATCTTGAACGTATTCTTCATAAGAGCCAAAACACTTATAATTATCTTCATTTAAAATTAATCCTAAAATTGTATTTAAATAGAATAAGGTCAGGCTACTCGCTCAAAAATTAGGCAGTAACACTTAAAACTCATTTTTTAAAGACACAATACCAAAATAAGCAAAGAGCTTCAAAAGGGTGGCAGTAAATTTATTTTTAAAAAATTCCTAATAAGTTGGATTAAGAAATGCATTTGCAATGAAAATTCTAATTTTTTTGTGTGATGTTATCAAGAACTATTTTACAACCTTCATATCTGACACAATTGGATGACAGTCAACAAATCAGAAAAGTTGGTTAAAATAAAAATTCTTTTTGAAAAAGCTCCATACTGTGGCAGACAATGTTGAATTCTGACCGACCCAATAGCAATGTGTCCCTTCTTTCTTAGTCTACACACCCCAATTTGATTTGAGTGGCAATGTTTTCCCTATGGGTGGGGATGAGTCCCTCCTCCAGCCTCAGGATATGAACCAGGATCCCTCTAAATCAGTTTTAGCAATTCCATTAACCATTTTAAGTGATTGTTTAGGCGTGGGCATACAAGCCAGAACTTGTTGATGAGACATAAGAGGTATCTGCTGGGGGATATAGAAAGATTCTTTCTACTTGATATAACCAGAGAAAGATGTAAGAAGACGCAGTGCCCTCTTCTGTATACCTAGGATGATGCCATGTAAGGACATAAACTTGAAACCTTTACAGCTACCAAGAGAATCACAGAAAAGCAGGCCAGGATGTGCTGAAGTAAGCTGGGAATGGTCTAACTATGAAATTCTTATTATGGTAAGTAACTAAATACCCTTATTATTTAAGCAATTTTTATCTGAGAATTCTATAACTTGCAAATGAAAGCATCCTAACTTATGTACCTATACCTTATAATTTGTATTTTAACTGCAAACTTTGTTTAAGCAATCATTTGATATATCAAATAGTGTGGACAGGGTTAAGGGAAACCAGCAGAAAATGGTGAAGCACCCTAAAACTAGCAAGAGTGGGAAGTCATTACCACCTGAGGTCTGAAGGGCAAAGATGGAAAGCAATTCCCAGTACTATGAGAGAATTGTAGTTGTCAGAGAAAGCTGCCTGTCAGTATCCATATTCATAGATTGAAACACTCAGTATTGTATCAGTTCTTTCCAAGTTGATCTTTGAATTGAATATAATTTCAATCTAAATACCAATTTTAAAAAAAGATTCTAAAATTCATGTGGGAAATTTGAAAGGGTCAAAAATAAATTTTGAAGAACATAAGGGGAGGACTAGCCTCAGAAATCAAGATTTATTATAAAAGTATACTCACAAATACACTGTTGCATTAATGAGTGTTAATGGATTGAATTGTGTCCCTCAAAAGTGTGTCAACTTGGGTAGGCCATGATTCCCAGTATTGTGTGATTCACCACCATTTTGTCATCTGATGTGATTTTCCTATGTCTTGTAAATCTTACCTCTATGATGTTAATGAGGCAGGATTAGAGGCAGTTATGTTAATGAGGCACTACTCAATCAACAACATTAGGTTGAATCTTAAGTCAATCTTTTTTGAGATATAAAAGAGAAAAAGCGAGCAGAGAGACAGGGGAACCTCACACCACCAAGAAAGCAGTGCTGGAAAAGGAGTGTGTCCTCTGGACCCGGGATTCCTGCTCTGAGAAGCTCATAGACTGGCGGAAGAAATGACAAAGACCTTCCCCCAGAACTGACAGAGAGACAAAGCCTTCTCCTGGAGCTGGCACCCTGAATTCAGACTTCTAGCCTCCTAGACTGTGAAAGAATAAATCTCAGCTTGTTAAAGCCATCCACTTGTATTTCTGTTAAAGCAGTACTAGATAACTAAGACAGTGAGGGACTGAAAAACAAACCAACAGAACTGATGAGAGAAAGCCCAGAAACAGACTCATGCATACGAAATATTTGACTAAGGTAAAAGAACAAATCAATGGCAGAAGGCTTCACTATTCAATAAATGGACCTGTGTCAAACGGACATCTATATGGGGAAAAAAAATACCCATAAGGGCCAAATTTTTACTGTCTTAAACAAGATACTAAATAAGCACAAGCTACAAAAGGAAATGCTTGATACATTTGACTTCATTAAAATTACAAACGAGTGCACAACAGATATAAAAAAGTAAAAAGACAGGCCCACCAGCTGAGAGAAAACATCATTTACAATGCACACAACTTTCAGGTCATTAGTATGCAGGGTACTTAAAAGCACTCCCACAAATCAACATAATAAACAATCCTATGGGAAAATGAGCAAATGAGGTAAACAGGCAATTCTCAGAAGAGGAATCATGAATGGCCAATAAACAACGACAAAAAAAGATGTTCATACTCACTAGTAATCAGAGGAACAGAATAAAAAAACAAACCATCGGATTGGCGGGGTGGGGGGTGGTGGAAAATTAAGTCTCTCTCAAAACCAAGACCTTACGAGGAAACTGAGCAACAGGAACTTCCACAGTCTACTGGCAGGAGTGTGAATTGTTAAAACCACTTTGGAGATAAATTTGGTATTATCGAGTAAAGTTAAACAATGCTCATTGCCCACAACCCATGAGTTTTAATTCTAGGTATAGAAACATGGAAAACTGTCACAGAGATTCACAAGGAAACATGTGTAAGAATAATCACGTTTGCATTGTTTATTTAAAATGCTTATACAAGTTTAGTTCCCTTGAAAAGTTTAAATTTAGATATCTCAATCCAACAATTGGATGAAACCCACTAAGATGAAATTTTCAAACTTCTGAAATATGTACGCTGTTCCCTTCGTGGTATAGTAAGAGACTTTGGGTATGAAACATACAAAGAAGAAAATGAATTTTCCAGACTTCAAGATAAGTTTGGATTAGTGAAATGTTAAATTGTAGCTGCTACTTCTGTCTCAGGCACTGTTTGAGTCCTGCAAGAATAAAAAATTCTTACAAACTTTTCATATTACTAAGCTGTTAATGGAAAAAAATTAAGTAAAGACACTGAATTTTCCAGCTAACTTTTTAGAAATAAATCTTAATTGCATGAAAAAAATATTTCTCTCTCTTATTCTGAGTTCACTGGAGGCGGGACCTGTGTTTTCATTGTAATTAATTTTCGTTTTTAAAAATGTATGCATTTCAGATAAAAATAAATATTATTAAAGACATCAATAAATACTGTGGCTTTACAGTACATATGATTTGTATTTCCAGAAATAGCTTAACAATTTAAAAATATTAATTTTTTTAACTTAGAGCAATATGTGACTCTAGAAAAATATTCCACAATAGCAGAAAAATGTGTCACTGACTGCTAATGATACACATAATCAGAATGTATAAAAAAGGTATGATATACTCTTTAATTTCTTTTTTAGAACTAGATTTAAAAAAACCTAAAGAGAATTGAATTTACATCAGAATGACATGATACTTTTCCTTCAGAGTTTATTTCTATAAAAATTATTTTTTGATTCCCAAGTACATACTGCACTTATTGAAAGAAAATAAGCTAAAGAGATAATATTTCAACTTTGAAGGCACTCAGATAATGCTTTCATACACATCCCACGTTTTTGCTTAAAAATTAAATTTGAAAATAACAAAATAATTTCAAACTCAAACAACAGATTAGGTACTTTCAGTAAGTTAATTCAATTCAACTGTCAAATTACATGGAAAGAAATTATTCTAATATTTGTTGTTGTTGTTAGATTCCGTCGAGTCGGTTCTGACTTGCAGCGACCTTAGGCACAACAGAAGGAAACACTGCCCAGTACTGCACAATCTTCACAATTGTTACTATGCTTGAGCCCATTGTTACAGTCACTGTGTCAATCCCTCTCGTTGAGGTCTTCCTCTTTATTCACATACGTGTCCAAATTACGTGAGATGAAGTCTCCCCAGCTCATTGCTAATGAGCCTTCTGGTTGTACTTCTTGCAAGAAAACGATGTTCTTCTGGCAGTCTTCATCAACCTCGTAATCCAAAGGCATCAGTTCTTCTTTGGTCTTCCTTATTTATTGTCCAGCTTTTGCATGCATATGAGGTGAATGAAAATACCATGACTTGCCTCAGGGGCACCTTGGTCCTCAAAGAGACATCTTTGCTTTTTAACACTTGAAAGAGGTCTTTTGCAGCAGATTTGCTCCATGCAATGTGTCTTTTGATTTCTTGATTGCTGCTTCCATGGATGTTGATTGTGGATCCAAGTAAAATGAAACCCTTGACAACTTCAGTCTCTTCTGCATTTATCATGATGTTGCTTATTGGTCCAGTTGTAGGATTTTTGTTTTCTTTATGTTGAAATGCAATCCATACTGAAGGCTGTGATCTTTAATCTTCATCAGTAAGTGCATCAAGTCCTCTTCCCTTTCAGCAGGCAAGGTTGTGTCATCTGTATATTACAGACTGTTAATGACTGTCCAATTCTGATGCCCTGTTCTTCTTCATATAGTCCAGCTTCTCAGATTATTTGCTCAGCATACAGATTGAACAAGTGTGGTAAAAGGATACGACCCTGACACACACTTTAACTGATTTTAAATCACAAAGTATCCCTTTGTTCCATTTGAACAACTGCCTCTTGGTCTATGTACAGGTTCCTCCTGAGCACAATGAAGTGTTCTGGAATTCCCATTCTTTGCAATGTCATCCATAATTTGTTATGAGCCACACAGTCGGATACTTTGCATAGTCAATAAAACACAGATAAACATCTTTCTGATATTCTCTGCTTTCAGCCAAGATCCATCTGATATCCCTCATTCCACATCCTGTTCTGAATCCAGCTTGAATTTCTGGCAATTCCCTGTCAATGTACTGCTGCAACCGCTTTTGAACAATCTTCAGCAAAATTTTACTTGTGTGTGAAATTAATGATATTATTCGATAATTTCCGCATTCTGTTAGATCATCTTTCTTTGTAATGGACAAAAATATGAATCTCCTCTAGTTGGTTGGCCTGGAACCAACTGGTGGCTATTTTCCAAGTTTCTTGGCATACAGGAGTGAGGACTTCCAGCATTGCACCCACTTGAAACATCTCAATTAGTATGTTGTAAATTCCTGGAAACTTGTTTTTCACCAATGCCTTCAGCAACTAAGATTTCTTCCTTTAGTACCATCAATTCTTCATCATATGCTGATAGCCAAACAAACAAAAAACCTTAGATGATGGCGATGGGTGAGGCTCAACTGAGAGGTGCTCAGAACAAGAGGAACCTGCCCTCTCCTGTCCATTATCATCAAAGCACTGAGTGTGGCTCAAGCCAGTCAAATCCAGTTTACTAGCCTATGCCAAAGAAAAAATGCAATTTGCCTTACTGCACCTGCACACCATGATAACCCATGTATCCATAATGTTTGTATGTACTTCCTTGTGAGAGATGGTATAAAAGGTTCTGCCTCCCTTTGTTCAGAGAGCTTGATTTGGGGTGTACACCTCCTTGCTCTTTGCCTGCTTGCTTGAAATAAATGCTCTTCTTCCTTCCTCACCTTGGTGTGTCTTTATTGACCAGAAGCCGCACCAAGCAGGACCTATTTTAGGTAACAATACTACCTCCTGAAATGGTTGAAAGTCGACCAATTCTTTTTGGTACAGTGATTCTGTGTATATTTCTTCCATCTTCTTTTGATGTTTCCTGTGTCCTTCAATATCTTGCCCATAGAATCCTTCAATGTTGCAACTCAAGGCATGAATTTTTTCTTCAGTTCTTTTGGTTTTCTAACTCCAGGTCTTTTCACATTTCATTATAATACTTACAATAATTAAAAAAAAAAAAAAAAAAAAAACACCCAAGGCCGTCGAGTCAATTCTGACTCAGAGAGACCCTATAGGACAGAGTAGAACTGCCCCATAGAGTTTCCATGGAGCACCTGGTAGATTGAAACTGCTGATCTTTTGGTTAGCAGCCATAGCTCTTAACCACTACACCACCAGGGTTTCCAATACTTACAATACATTGCAATATTTACTTTGTCTTCTCAGGAACTGTGGTGGTATAGGGGTTAAGAACTCGGCTGTTAATCAAAAGGTCAGCAGTTCGAGTTCACCAGCTGCTCC
Organism: Dugong dugon; assembly: GCA_030035585.1. NCBI lineage: Eukaryota > Metazoa > Chordata > Mammalia > Sirenia > Dugongidae > Dugong > Dugong dugon. Next base: position 104,739,101 of record CM057460.1, on the reverse strand, counting down.
TTGGAAACCCTATGGGGCAGTTCTACTTTGTCCTATAGAGTCGCTGTAAGTCAGCAGTGGGTCTGTCTTTGGTTTTGCCTTCTCAAGCCATCCTTTGAAATCTTCTGTTCAGTTTTTTTACCTCATCATTTCTTCCTTTCACTTTAGCTACTCTGCATTCAAGAGCAAATTTCAGAGTGTCTTCCGACATCCATTTTGGTCTTTTCTATCTTTTTAATGACCTCTTCCTTTCTTCATGTATGATATCTTTGACGTCATCTCACAACTCATCTGGTCTTCAGTCATTAGTGTTCAATGTGTCACATCTACTCTTGAGATGGTCTTTAAATTCAGGTGGGATATATTCAAGGTCATACTTTGGTTCTCATGGACTTGTTTTAATTTTCTTCAGCTTCACCTTGAACTTGCATATGAGCAATTGATGATCTGTTCTACAGTTAGCCCCTGGCCTTGTTCTAACTGATGATATTGAGCTTCTCCATTATCTCTTTCCACAGATGTAGTTGATTTGATTCCTGTGTATTCCACCCAGCAAGGTTGACGTGTACAGTCACCATTTATGTTGTTGCAATGAATAATTCGATGGTCTTGCAAAATTCTATCATGCGATCTCCGGTATCATTTCTACCACTAAGACCATATTTTCCAACTACCACTCCTTCTTTGTTTCCAGTTTTCACATTCCAGTCACCAGTAATCACCTATCACTTGTCTTTGATTTTGTCGTACTGTGGTAGCTTGCATGTTGCTGTGAGGCTGGTAGCTATTCCACTGGCATTTCAAATACCAGCAGGGTATTCCATGGCAGACAGGTTTCAGCAGAGCTTCCAGACTAAGAGAGACTAAGAAGGAGGACTTGAAGATCTACTTCTGAAAAAAAATGGCCAGTGAAAACCTTATGAATAGCAGCGGAACACTGTCTGATATAGTGCAGGAAGATGAGCACCTCAGGCTGGAAGGCACTCAAGATACAACTGGGGAAGAGGTGCCTCTGCAAAGTATAGTCATCCTTAATGATGTGGATGGAGTCAAGCTTTCAGGACCTTCATCTGCTGATGTGGCCCGACTCAAAATGAAAAGAAATAGCTGCAAACATCCATTAATAATCAGAACGTGGAATGTAAAAAATATGAATCTAGGAAAACTAGAAATTGTCATAAATGAAATGGAATGCATAAAGATCAATATCCTAGGTATTAGTGAGCTGAAATGAACTGGTATTGGCCATTTTGAATCAGACAATCATATGGTCTACTACCCTGGGAATGATAAATTGAAGAGCAATGGCATCACATTCATTGTCAAAAAGAACATTTGGAGATCCATCCTGAAGTACAACACTGTCAGTGATAGGATAACATCCATATGCCTACAAAGAAGACCACTTAATAAGACTACTAATCAAATTTACATACAAACCACTAATGCCAAAGATGAAGGAATTGAAGATTTTTACCAACTTCTGTAGTCTGAAATCCTAATATTTAAAAAGCCAAAATTCAAGGAAGTTCTCTAAAATGTACTCCCAAATTTAATATAAGCTACTTAATACCAATATTCATAATATGCTCAGAAAAAAATCTTAGCAGGAATAAATAATAAAGAATTTTAACACAGTTATGATAATTAAATCTTATTTTTAAATAAATGTTCTTAAAATGCTAATGATCAGAACTTTAATCATAGTAGCCACCAAGTGGAGAAAGCTTAGTATTGCATCATAATCACTCAAAGTTATTTATTCCAGTAGTCAAATATGATTAAACAAAAATAATTAAAAAAAAAAAAAAAAAGCCCACTGTCGTCAAGTCGATTCTCATTCATGGTGACCCATGTGTTATGAAGACAGAACCAAAAGATGCATTTATTGTGTGCCATTGAGTAGATTCCAACTCATAGCAACCTTATATGACAAATTAAAACTGCCCCATAGGGTTTCCTAGGCTATAATCTTTATGAGAAGCAGATCACCAGGTCTTTTCTCCTGTGGAGTAGCTGGTGGGTTTGAACCATTGACATTTTGGTTAGCAGCCAAATACTTAACCACTGCACCACCAGGGGTCCTTAAAAGATGTACCGGTATAGCTCCTGAAAACTCAGTACAGATAGTCCCAGACTTAGGATGTATTCAAGTTAGAGCAAACCACACTTACCACCATCTTTTTTTTTTTGTTGGTTTGTTTACATAAGGTGTGTATAACTGGGGAAGCAGAAAGCACCAGTGTTGAAGTTATAAGTTTATATGTAATGTTTTCCAGCCCCAAAGCCCTAAATGCATAAAGATACTGATAATAAAAGGCAATAATAAGGAAAACTTAAAAAAAAAAAAAAAAAAAGAGGTATTCAACTTATGTTAGAACTGACTTAGGACAGAGTCAGCAAAACACTGTCATAAATTAGGGACTACCTATAATTAAGTACCATACTCCATGTGATCAATTAATCCACCTTCATTGCCAAAATGTTCTGCAAAATAGTATAAAATAGTTATCAATTTGATTTCCCCAAAAGTTTAGAACCTACACAAATAAATAGTATGGCATTATAAAATAAATATACTTAAAATGTATTGGATAAATATAAAATCAATTTAAATGTAAGCACTAGTAAATGCCAGGCCTTAACCCTATAATAGTCAGTATCCAATATTCATAAAAGTTAAAAGTTTAAAAATAGTACAATAAAATATGAGGTCATTAGTCAAAGCATTCTGATAGCATTTGGAAGATAATCGAAAGCATCATTCAAACGCTGTTTTAGAGTAACTCCAGGTGCAAATCAGTGTCAAGCCAGTCCAGGGAAACTGAGATCATCTACCTCTATAGAAATCTCAGCTTTCTTTCCCTGGTCAGTCCAGATACCAGCTGTTCCATGCGGCCCTTTATCTCTCACCCCCATTCACCTGGGGCTAGGTCAGCAGGTATCAGCCACTTCTCTGTTTCTTAGGTCCAACAATCTGTTGAAATGACTCACAAACTGAAGGAAAGGGCTATCTTTAATCTAGGAGAAAAAGGATACAACGGGTGAGGTCTGGGAGGGGTCTTACTGCAGAGCTTCCATTTTCTCAGGGGACGTGCTTACCATCCCAAGAGAACATCCCAAGATGTTCACTCTCTCCACGCAGGAAGTTCCACTGAGCCTTCATCTTCCAAGGCCTTTATGGGCCTCACCACACGGTCTTCTGAGGCTTAGTCAGCATTGGGTCTCCAGTTGGTCCCTCTCGGTCTGATCAACCTCCCACTCATTAGCCTAGGTGTGGTTCAACTCTCACCAGGACCAAAGGCCAAATTGTTTACTACAGTGGGGTTCCATATCTTGCACCAGGGTTCTAAAAAAGTATGCAAATATTCTAATACGATATGTGAACAACAATCCTAGTCTTGGCTGTTATGTGGGAAATAGATAAAAGGGTGACACAAACACATTGATACAATCATTTGGACCCAGATGTGTATATTTAAGCAAGTATTGTGTCCTGTGGAAAAACATAGAGAAACATTACATTTAGAAACAAATTGGCTTACCACTTTCTACACCTTTTGGAACAGTCCTCCTTTTTAATTATAAATTATAATATAATTTGTGTGAAATACATGTCTTATGAGTGTGATTATCCCCATTGTTATCCCCACTTCCATTCATACCACCACCTTCCCACCTCTCAAACTGACGTTTTTCTCTACTTGAGACTATAGCTATTATCTCAGGAACCAGCTTTGATGACACAACATAAATTTATTATTTCAGCTGAGAATTAGGCAATAACTAGAGACAAGCTACAGTGGATACTATGGTACTCCTCCCAGATCCCTCTTCAGAGTCAGCCCAGCCATGCCCCAGCCCACTTGGGAATGTCATCTGCTGACCCTCACAGTTGTGCCCCTCACTAGGAATTGCCCTTGGCCTCAGAGAAAAACCTCAACCTAGTTCACTTGCTCTTCCACAGGAAGCACTCATCCAGTGATCTTAAGATATACAGGCCAAGCTCCTTCCTCAGTTTGGAACAACTCTAAAGGGCCAGTCTGGCTGGAGGACACCGCTCCCCTCAGCTGTTGGATCAACTTAGGCCTCAGCTGCAACCACATTGCAAGTGAGCTTGTCCTTTTGCCCAGTCCTATCTTCCTCACTTCCTTAAACATCTGTCTCTCGAGAGCATTACCCAGTAAATCTTCTACATGCAACTCTCCATCTCATAGTCTATTTTCAGGCAACCCAACTGTGATGGTTAAGCTGTGTGTCCACTTGGCTAGGCCATGATTCTCAGTGTTTTGGCAGTTGTATAATGTTGTGATCACTCCCACGCTGAGATCTGATATGTCATCACCCCCATGATGGGAACAGCTTTGAGTAGCCAAACAGTTGAAAGGGAGTTTCCTTGGGCATGTGGCCTGCATAGAATGTAAGTGGACATTCTGCAGCTGGCTCCTGTTCATCTGACCTCTGCTTCTTGGGACTTTGAGCCAGCAGCTTACCTGTGGTCTTGCCTGCTGATCTTGGGATTCATCACTCTTTGCACACTGTGAGCAAGAGCCCTACTCTCTGACCTGCCGATCTAGGGTTCGCCAGCCCCGTGGCTATGTAAATTAGAAGACCCTTTCCTGACTCACGGATTTGGGACATTTCAGCCTCTACAACTGCTTGAGACATTTCCTTGATATAAATGTCTCTCTATATATATATATTTATGTACTTTATTGGTTTTGCTTCTCTAGAGAACCCAACCTAAGACAGTGCATGTTGAACTGTTTAAGAAGCTTCCAAACGATTTTACATATTTCCAAACTGTTTTATTCCATTTTACGTTCCCACCAGCAGCATTTGAAAATTCCAGTTTCTCCACATCTTCCCCAATAATTTCTATAGTCAGTTTTTAATTGTAGTAATTTTAATAGCTGTGTGGTGGTATCTCATTATGGTTTTAATTTTCATTTCCCTAATGACTATTGATGCTAGCATCCTTAAACCAGAAAAATCCATTGCCATTGATTCAATTCTGACTCCTGGTGCCCTCACACCACCAAGAAAGCAGCACTGGGAGCAGAGCGTGTCCTTTGGACCCGGGGTTCCTGTGCAGAGAATCTTCTAGACCAGGGGAAGATTGACAACAAGGACCTTCCCTTAGAGCCGACAGAGAGAGAAAACCTTCCCCTGGAGCTGGTACCCTGAATTCAGACTTCTAGCCTCTTAGACTGTGAGAGAATAAATTCCTGTTTGTTAAAGCCAACCCACTTGTGGTATTTCTGTTATAGCAGCACTAGATAACTAGGACACCAATCTAAGATAAAAGCTCTCCAGGATAAACATCATGTTCACAAGAAGTTACATTAAGAAGAAAATACTTGAAAAGAAATGTGTTTTATATATATACATATATATCTATCTCAACAGACTCTTTATTGAATGTTATTCTAATTTTTCTAAGAGGTATCTGTGATTCTTCAGTGATAAAATGATAGTATACCACCATCGAGACATAAGTTCACCTAACCAAAAACTCTAAATCTGGGCTTAGAGTAATTTCTAAATAGTTTCAGAAGACTTTCTGAGATATTCACGCTTGTGAAATTGTCAATTTCAAAAGTCTAAAAATCCTACTCTTGTCAATGATTGTGTATTTTGGGAAAAAAAAGCGTTGACTAACTAGCCCAGCTCTTTGACACGAACATCGTTGTTTAAATTTTCACTCAAATTAAAATTTTCTTGATTTTATTATGTCCAAAAAATGAAAAACATTATTCAATGAAAATATCACCTTATAGCTAATACGATCAAATGCCACTTATTGAATATCTTATGTGCTAGACAGTCACTCTACTAGGTTCTCTCTATACAAATATCTATGCCTATATCTATATATCTATATATACACATCTGTGTGTTCAACAAGCTTAAGGTAGATTCTTTTATCTCTTTTACAGATAAGAAAACTGAGGTTATTTCACAAATGAGAAAAATGAGATATTAAAATAATTAATTTTCCCAAGGTCACATAACTGGTAGATGTCAGTGATTAGATTTAAAGCCAGATTTGTGTGGATCCTAAACTTACACTTTTCATAATAACATGCCTCATCTTCAAAATAGAAAATTTCTTAAATGTGTTCATGGATTATACAGAAGAAGTGTGACTATATGAAAATTTTGGGGAGGTAACAAGAGTCAGGAGCTTTAATCACTAGACCCAACTCTATTATGAAACAAGCTGTATGACCCAGACAAATAAAATACTCTCAATATTTCCATCTACTAAATTGACATACCAATAAATATTATTAGATATGTACTATAGATATTAGTAGCTGAGTGCATGCTATGGGTGGAGGGTACTCTGTTAAATACCATATAAACATCTCATTTAATCCTCACAACAAATCTTTACCCATTTGGAGATAAGAAAACTGAAGTTCATAGAAAACTGAACTTCAAAGATCCTAAGTGAGTTTCTCAAAGTTATCGATTTAAAAGGCTTATTTTCAGGGATTGAGCATAATGTTTGATGTGAAGATATTTTAGGGATTCTAAAACTCTATAGCAATAAAAAGAAATACTATTTTTCGATTTTTGTTTCATTTATGTTTTCCATCTTGTAGACAAAATGCACTTCCTATAAGATACAAGTTTTATAAATCCTACAAGAGATATAAGGTGCCATCCCTTGCCAAGGACTTATTCCTTCAGCATTTTTTTTTTCTATTGAAGCCTCTACTTCAATTCCCAGAAGAGAGACCAGTAAGTTATTAACATGAGAGGATGACATCAAAATTAGATACCTAAACTTAGCATGCTTTGTTTTTCCAAATTATTTACTTATTTTATTCCTTTTTAATCTCCTTTTTCAAAGAATAGAAGACTTATATAAGTGAGTAATGGGAAAGGTTAAATTGGTAAACTGAGGACAAATTGTGATGGATTTTGAAAGTCAGACTCATTTGAGCAATGAGAAACCATTGACTATTTAGAGAAAAGGGTGATAAAAGTGGTATTTTGAAATGTTTCTTCACCCAGTTTTTGTCAACAGATAACAGAAAAACAGGAATATAACATTTGGTAAGCTGCTATTATGCTTTAGATAAAACCAGGCTTTTCTTCTACGCATGTTTACATACAAAATACAAAATCATTGATCCAACCTACTTAATAAATATCAATATATTTATTTAGGCAACAGAATATCAACTTATTAGTCATTTTTCCTATTAAGACCACAAAAATACTTCAGCTAAAAGAGCTAATAAATAAAAACTCGTAAGTGTGAATTAACATGTCATTGGTTTCTACTATTCAAAATATTTGCCTATTTAACTTTCTTCATCCACAGTGTTTCAAGACCCTCTCACTTTTAGGTCAGTGACATTTAGTTTCCCTCATACAATGGTGGCACACAGAATGGAGCACATCTCTTTGTTACTCCTGCTGAGCACTGACAAACTAATACGAATAACATTTTCTCTTAAAAATCTACCCCACTATCTGGAGTGCCATCTTTTTTCTCTCCTTCCTCTGAACTAACTTTTAAAATGGATACTGCTAAGTCTGTCCTTATTCTGTTCCTAACGTCATTAGTGTGGACTTCTTATTAAGAATGATCGCTAGGCATTTACTACCTTGCTCCTTTACGGGAGCCAGACATTTATTCTTTCTCTCACTCTAAAATCATTAAGCAAATCAAAATTCAGGTTTAAAAGAAAATTAAATGGATTACTTATTTCATCATGCATTTCTGTTAAGTTAAGCCTTAGTCAAAAAGTCAAAATATTTTAATGGGACAAATCTCAAAGTATAAATTAGGAGATAGTACAAAAATGCTGCACTTCATCAAATTTAAAATAACATTTTTTCACATTCTAACAACTCGAAATTGGTGATTAATCTTTCAACCTATGGTGTGTCATGGTTTATCTGGCGATACCTTTTCTTACTGAGAAGTGCATGAATTATACTGAAAAAATCAATAGCATCTCAGGTTTGATAAACTATAGTAGCATTAAGCATCATTACATTTCCTTATTCTTTGGCAGTAAAAGCTATTTCACAAATAAAACCCATGCATAGCAGTCTCACCAGGCCAAGCATGATGTCCTTCTCCAGGGACTGGTTCCTCCTGACAACATATCCAAAGTAGGTGAGACAAAATCTTGCCATCCTTGCTTCTAAGGAGCATTCTGGCTATACTTCTTCTAAGACAGATTTGTTCATTCTTTTGGCAGTCCATGCTATATTCAATATTCTTCACCAACACGATAATTCAAAGGCATCAATTCTTCTGTCTTCCTTATTTATTGTACAGCTTTCCCATGCATATGAGGCAATCGAAAATACCATGACTTGGGTCAGGCGCAGCTTCGTCCTCAAAGTGACATCTTTGCTTTTTAATATTTTAAAAAGGTTTTCTGCAGCAGATTTTCCCAATGCAATACATCGTTTGATTTATTGGCATAACACAAGTTGATAATGAGTCTTCCTCCAATTCTGATGTTGCATTCTTCTTCATATAGACCAGCTTCTTGGATTATTTGCTCAGCATACATACTGAATGAGTATGGTGAAAGAATACAACCCCGATACACACCTTTCCTGATTTTAAACCACACAGTATTCCTTTGTTCTGTTCGAACGACTACCCTCTTGGTCTATGTACAGGTTCGGCATGAGCACAATTGTTCCAGAATTCCCATTCTTCACAATGTTATCCATAAATAGCTGTTGTAGTATTTATCAATCTCTGACATATTATTTTTAATTCCTACTTTCATAAAACTGTAATTCTAAAACTAACTTTCTGATGTTGTCGATTAGGAATCTATAATAAGATTCAAACACACAAATTACAATAAAATATGAGCCTTAACCCCCATGCATCTGACAATTTGTTGTACTGTGGGGGCCTGCGTGTTGCTGTGATGCTGGAAGCGGTGCCACCAGTATTCACATACCAGCCGGGTCACCGATGGCAGACAGGTTTCAGCTGAGCTTCCAGACTAAGACAGACTAGGAAGAAGTACTCAGTGGTCTACTTCTGAAAAGAATTAGCGAGTGAAAACCTTATGAATAGCAGAACATTGTCTGATATAGTGTCAGAAGATGAGTCTCTCAGGTTTAAAGGCACTCAAAATACGACTGGGGAAGAGCTGCCTCCTCAAAGTAGAGTTGACCTTAATAACGTGATAGAGTCAAGCTTTTGGGACCTTCATTTGCTGATGTGGCACGACTCAAAATGAGAAGAAACGGCTGCAGACATTCATTAATCATTGGAATGTGGAACGTATGAAGTATGAATCTAGGAAAATTGGAAATGGTAAGAAATGAAATGGAATGCATAAACATCAATATCCTAGGCATTAGTGAGCTGAAATGGACTGGTATTGGCCATTCTGAATTGGACAAGCATATGGTCTACCACGCTGGGAACGACAACTTGAAGAAGAACGGTGTTGCGTTCATCGTCGAAAAGAACATTTCAAGATCTATCCTGTAGTACAATGCTGTCAGTGATAGGATAATATCCATACGCCTACAAGGAAGACCAGTTAATACGACTATTACTCAAATTTACACACCAACCACTAAGGCCAAAGATGAAGAAACTGGAGATTTTTACCAACTTCTGCAGTCTAAAATTGATTGAACATGCAATCAGGATGCATTGATAATTACTGGGGATTGGAATTCGAAAAGTAGGAAACAAAGAAGAAGGATCAGTAGTTAGAAAATATGGCCTTGGTGATAGAAATGATGCCAGAGATCTCATGATAACATTTTGCAAGATCAATGACTTCTTCACTGTAAAAACCTTTTTTCACCAACATAAACAGTGACTATACAGGTGGACCTCGCCAGATGGAATACACAGGAATCAAATCGACTACATCTGTGGAAAGAGATAATGGAAAAGCTCATTATTGTCAGTCAGAACAAGGCTCATGGCTGATGCGGAACAGACCATGCAAGTTCATATGCAAGTTCAAGTTGACACTAAAGAAAATTAGAACAAGTCCACAAGCGCCAAAGTACAACCTTGAGTATATCCCACCTGAAGTTAGAGACCATCTCAAGAACAGATTTGATGCGTTGACCACCAATGACCAAAGACCAGACAAGTTGTGGAATGACATCAAGGATATCATATATGAAGAAAGCAAGAGGTCATTAAAAAGATAGGAAAGAAAGAAAAGACCAAAACGGATGTCAGAAGAAACTCTGAAACTTGCTCTTGAATGTAAAGTAGCTAAAGCCAAAGGAAGAAAAGATGAAGTCAAAGAGCTGGACAGAAGATTTCAAAGGGCAGCTCGAGAAGATAAAGCATTATAATGACATGTGCAAAGACCTGGAAATAAAAAAACAAAAGGGAAGAACATGCTTGGCATTTCTGAAGCCGAAAGAACTGAAGAAAAAATTTTCAAGCTTCGAGTTGCAATATGGAAGGATTCTACGGGGAAAATATTAAACGACTCAGGAAGCATCAAAAGAAGATAAAGAAGATGAAAGGAATACACAGAATCACTATACCAAAAAGAATTGGTCGATGTTCAACAATTTCAGGAGGTAGCATGTGATCAGGAACCGATGGTACTGAAGGAAAGAAGTCCAAACTGCACTGATGGCATTGGCAAAAAACAAGGAATTGACGGAATACCAATTGAGATGTTTCAACAAATGGATACAGCACTGGAAGTGCTCACTCGTCTATGCCAAGAAATTTGGAAGACAGCTACCTGGCCAAACGACTGGAAGTGATCCATATTTATGCCTATTCCCAAGAAAGGTGATCCAACTAAATGCGGAAATTATCGAACAACATCATTAATATCACACACAAGTAAAATTTTGCTGAAGATCATTCAAAAGCCGCTGCAGCAGTACATCGACAGGGAACTGCCAGAAACGCAGGCTGGATTCAGAAGAGGACGTGGAACCAGGGATATCATTGCTGATGTCAGATGGAGCCTGGCTGAAAGCAGAGAATACCAGAAAGATGTTTGCCTGTGTTTTATTGACTATGTAAAAGCATTCAACTGTGTGGATCATAACAAACTATGGACAACATTGAGAAGAATGGGAACTCCAGAACACTTAATAGTGCTCATGAGGAAACTGTACATAGATCAAGTGGAAGCTGTCCAAACAGAACAAGGGGCTACTGCCTGGTTTAAAGTCAGGAAAGGTGTACTTCAGGGTTGTATCCTCTCACCACACCTATTCAGTCTGTATGCTGATTGTATGTATGTATGATCCAGTCTGTAATCCGAGAAGCTGGACTACATGAAGAAGAATGGGGCATCAGGATTGGTGGAAGACTCATTAACAACCTGCATTATGCAGATGACATAACCTTGCTTGCTGAAAGTGAAGAGGACTTGAAGCACTTACTGATGAAGACCAAAGACTATAGCCTTCAGTATGAACTACATCTCAACACAAACAAAACAAAAATCCTTGCAACTGGACCAATAATCAACATCACAATAAATGGAGAAAAGATTGAAGTTGTCAAGGATTTCATTTTACTTGGATCCGCAATCAACACCCATGAAAGCAGCAGTCAGGAGATCAAAAGACACATTGTATTGGGCAAATCTGCTGCAAAAGACCTCTTTAAGGTGTTGAAAAGTAAAGATGTTATCTTGAAGACTAAGGTGCACCTGACCCAAGTCATGGTATTTTCAATCACATCATATGCATGCTAAAGCTGGACAATGAATAAGCAAGAGCAAAGAAGAACTGACACCTTTGAATTGTGGTGTTGAAGAATATTGACTATACCATGGACTGCCAAAAGAATGAATAAATCTGTCTTGGAAGAAGTACGACCAGAATGTTCCTTGGACATGTTGTCAGGTGAGATCAATCCCTGGAGAAAGACATCATGCTCGGTAAAGTAGAGCATCAGTGAAAAAGAGGAAGACCCTCAATAAAATGGACTGACACAGCGGCTGCAACAATGGGCTTAAGCATAGCAACGACTGTGAGGATGGCGCAGGACCAGGCAATGTTTCCTTCTGTTGTACACAGGGTCACTGTTGTACACAGGGTCACTATGAGTCAGAATCAACTCGACGGTGGCACCTAACAACAAAAACGTGAGCCTTAGATGCAGTTATCTTAGAAAATCTTGTGCTTTAAAGCAGGTTTAGATTTTTTTGAAGGATCGTAAGTTGCCTTTTGTTATCCAGTAGAAACACTTATTTAAAAAAAAAAAAAACTCGAGCATGCTAAATTCTAATTATGCCTAATAAAGACCTAATACATTTCACCTTCACCATTCTATCACTTCAGATCAAGTAACAGAAATTTCAAAGGTTGAATTTTTATAGTCAAGTAAGAAATTCCTTTTGTAAAATAGGTAGAAAAATTCCATTAAGGGCATAATACGTACCTCTGGGGTTTTGCTAGTAAATGCAAAACAATGTTTTCCAAGCAATTCAGTTAGAAAGAGAATCAATTTCAAGATGATCTAGTAAGCTGAAGTTTCGCTTTACGTAAAACCAGGCTTTTAAGTTCCTCTCTGCATGTTTCCGAAAACAACAGAACATTGACCATAAAGCTATGTTTAATCCTGTAACTATACATTTAATATGGCTTAAATTAAGAGAAGTCACTTGAGTTAAAAATTAAATAACAGTAATCTAACATGTTTTGGAAATAGAAGCTTTAAGGAATCTTGTTAAACAATTTTCTCTGGTAAGACTTTATATATAAAATTTACATCTTTTTAAATTGTGTTTTAGATGAAAGTTTACAGTGCAAGTTAATTTCTCATTCAAAAATTTATACCCATATTGTTTTGTGACATCGGTTGCAATCCCCACAATGTGACAGCATGCTCCCCCTTTCCACCCCAGGTTCCCTGTGTCCCTTCTACCAGTTCCTGTCCCTTCCTGCCTTCTCTTACTGCCTCTGGACAGCAGCTGCCCAAAGTCTCATATATCTGGTTAAACTAAGAAGCCCATTCCTCACATGTATTATTTTTTGTTTTATAGTCCTGTCTAATCTTTATCTGAAGAGTGAGTTTCGGGAATGGTTTCAGTTCTGGGTTAACAGAGCTTCCAGGGGCCATAGTTTTGGGGGTTCCTCCAGTCTCTGTCAGACCATTAAGTCTGGTCTTTGTATGTGAATTTGAATTCTGTCCTACATTTTTCTTCTGCTCTGTCCAGGACTCTCCATTGTGTTCCCTGTGAGAATGGTCATTGGTGGTAGCCTGGCATCATAAAATTTACATCTTTAACAAGTATGTATACAGCAATTCTCTGCTGTAAAATACTCTTCCCACATAAAACCTTTGGAAACTGCACATTTCTAGGAAAAATGGAGTCTAGTTGGGGATGGACAAGTTAGATGAGATTTCACCCTCGCTTCAGGTACAATAAATTTTCCAACTCTGTACTGAAAAATGGAATAATAGAATAGTTACTTTAAAAAATAAGGTACTATTGATGATAATGTGATATGATGGCATGGTTAGTAGGAAGACTGCCCTGATTTTCAAGTCTCTTCTGTTATTACCTACTTCTTAACACTCTTTTGTCAAGAAAGATTCCCTATAAAGGGGCATGAAGGCATGCAGGCAGGCTTCTTTTTAGAATATGAATAATAAACCCTTTCAGTTTCATGGCTGCATTTCTTTAACGCGTTTCAGGAACACGGTAAAATAAGCAGGCAGAGATAGTTCCTAATTTATAAAATGACATCACCTTTTCCAAAGTTTCACCTTTTTTTTTTAAAAAAAAAAAAAAAAAGAAAGTCTCAGCAATTTAGCTATCTACATTCCTAAGGATCTCTGTATGGGATTCCTGGGTTTAATTTAAAACGCAAAGAAAATAAATAAGAAAATTAAGCTAGTATTATTGCAGATAATCTACCCTATGTACACAGTAAATGCCAGATTCTCCACTGATGTGACAAATATATTTCATTTTCATTAGTGCAGAAATAACCAGTATCTCTTAAAGGATACGGAAATTGGAGGAATTTGAAACAATGTGAAGAATAAAAGTTCTCAACCCTCTTCTGAATTTACCCATTTTAATGTATGCAGTCCTAAGGAGCCTTGGTGGCACTTTGGTTAAACTCTTGGCTGCTAATGTTTATGGCTAAATGTCAGCAGTTCAAACCCACCAGTCACACTGCAGGGGAGAAAACACCTAGCGATCTGCTCCCCTAAAGATTTCAGCCGAGGGAACCCCATGGGCCAGTTCTACTCTGTCCTGTAGGGTCACTATGAGTCGGAATAGATTCGATGGAACATGACAACAACAATGTAGTCCTAGTTCAGGCTACCGATGATTTAAGGTGAAAGACACTAAATATTTTGGAACAAAGGTTTTCAAACATGTAAATCCCTCTCAATGAAAAAAATTACAGTAACACTGTAAAAATTAATGTTAACTAAATTTGAGAAAAGATAAATGAAGTATCTTCCTTAGCATCAAGGCAAGAATTTGGCTATTGTAGCAGTAAATAAAATACGCAAAGGCAACATGAAGCTAAAATAACATCATTATTTCAGTCTGTCCAGTACGGATTAGAATCCCGCTTTTCAGCAGAAAGCAAGTTGGAGAGTGATCTGACGCAAAACACAAGGAAGATTAAACAGTTCAAGATCTAAGAAGACAGGATAAAAGAAATATTTCAGTTCAGCCAAAAATGAACATAAAGAAATTATGTTCAACAGATTCTTTAAATGAATGACCTGAACAGAACAAACATATTTCAGAAAACTTGTTGTGGGAACCACATATTCTTTTTCAATGAATGCATTTATAAAAAGTGGGAGAATGCTGAAGTTTGATGATTAATTTCTATTTGTTGTAAAGGAAGGAGTAAAGGGACTTTTTGTGTATTATTATGGAGATCATACATTTAAAGGTAAGACCGTCTTACAAATTTGTATGACATAAATGGCATAAGTGATAAATAATACTAGGATTTATTTACAACAATATTTCATTCTGGTAACATATCTGATTATTTACCTTACACTAGAAGAGATTTATTTCTTTATTTTCCAGCTAGTTCACAAATGAGATGTTTTATGTAAAATAAGTTCACTGAAAGAATTGTACCTGAATAAGTTCTAATTTATAGTTAACTCATAGGCTGAATTTAGTTATCAAGAAAGAGAAGAGTTAGAAGGGGACCACAAAACACAAGTCACAATTTTTTCATGCAGGGCTTTAAAAATTTCTATGTAACTGAATTATGAAACATGAATTATGAAATACATTTATTTCTACATTGCTTATTAAATATATTGATTAATTTTATAAAGGTGATGAAAGATCACTTTTGGAAATGCAGAGCTTCCCCGTAGCAATCTCAGAGAAGGTTAGAAGGAGATTTTAGTTGAGAGAAGGTATCATAATAAGTGAAGGAGCCCCAGTGGCACAGTAGTTAAGCGCTCAGCAGCTAACTAAAAAGTCTGTGCTTCGAACCCACCAGCCACTCTGTGGGAGAAAGATGTGGTAGTCTGCTTCTGTAAAGATTTAGCCTTGGAAACCCTATGGGACAGTTCAACTCTGTCCTACAGGGTCACTATGAGTTGGAATCTACTTGAAGGCAATGGGTTTGGTTTTTTGTTTATAATAAATGTGGGAAATCTTAAGTATAGCATCTTGGACTATGTCTCGGTTACCAAAGAGAGGTAAGTAACAATAATCCTTATCCTTAGAAGACTCTGTTGGTCTCGTAGAGGGACTATACTTTCTGGGAAAAGTCACTGCTGCTTCATGGTTTAACAAAAGCACAAACAGCAAAAGACAGAATAAATAAATGGGACCACATAAAAATTAAAAACTTTTGTTCACTGAAAGACTTTACCAAAAAAGTGAAAGGACAAGCTATTGATTGGGAAAATATCTTTGAAAACCATATACCCAACAAGAATCTAATAACCAAAATATACATAAAACTTCAATAGCTTAACAACAAAAAGACAAATAACCCAATCATAAAATGGACAAAGGACTTGAATAGACATTTCACAAAAAAGGACATTCAAATGGCCACCAAACACATGAAAAGATGCTCATTAATGATCAGAGAGATACCAATCAAAACCACAATGAGATACCATTTCACTCCCAGTAGGATGGCTAAGGTTAAAAAAAAAAACAGAAAATTACAAATGTTGGTGAGGATGTGGGGAAATAGGACCCCTTATCCATTACTGGTGGCAATGCAAAATGGTAGAGCTAATGTGGAAAATAGTGCAGTGGTTCCTCAAAAAACTAAAAATAGAACTACCATGTGACCCGGCATTTCCACTCCTAGGTATATACTCAAAAGACTTGAAAGCAGAAACTCAGAGACTTGTATACTAATGTTCATTGCAGCACTATTCACAATAGCCAAAATGTATAAACAACCTAATTGCCCATCAGTGGATGAATAGATAAACAAAATGTGGTACATACTCATGATGGAATACTACTCAGCCAGTAAGAGAAATGAAGTCTTGATACATGCTACAATATGGATGGAGCTTGAAGACATCATGGTGAGTGAAATAAGTCAATCACAAAAGGATAAATATTGTGTGACCTCACTTACATAAGAAGACAAGAAAGGGCAAATGTATAGAGACAGAAGTTTATTAGTGGCTACCAAGGGCGGGAGGAACAGGGGTTGGGGAGGGGTTATTGTTCATGGAGAGCTGAGTTTTGGTTTACAGTAACAGAAAAATCACATTGATTAAGGGTAGGATTGTACAGCCGACTATTGTTAAGTATTGTTAACAATCTGTACACCTGTAAAAAGTTGAATTGGCAAAAGTTGTGTGATAGGTATATTTACAAAAACGACAAAAAATAAGAGTATCTGCTAAGCCTGCTTATGTACAACCAAACATCTCATGGAATTTGGTTCCTTGGTTTGGAGGTTTAGGGTCATGGTTTTATGCGACATCCCAGTTAATTGGCCTAATAACGTGTTCAGTACTTCTGTTCTACCTCCTAGTTCAATGCATAGTGCCTGGGGTCTTAAAAGCTTGCAAGCAGCCATCCGAGGCGCAACAATTGATCTCTATTCACCTGGAGCAACAGAGGAAGGAGAGTCAGGCATAGGAGGAGGGCATGGAATGTGTGGCTAATTGCCTCCATGAACCACTGCCTCCTTTGCCATGAGACCAGAAGAACTGGATGGTGCCCAGCTACCATTATGGAACATTCTGATCAAAGATTCCATGGAATAATCATGATCAAAAAGGAGAAAATGCTCAACAGAATTCAAATTCTCATGGACTCTGGAGCAGATGAACCCCCAAAACTACTGCCCTGAGATAATCTTTAAACCTTAAACCAAAAATATCCCCTGAAGTTTTCTTAAAACCAAACAACTGTTTGGCTTAATTAGTAAAAAAATGTTTGCCTTGAGCATTATGCTTTTTTAAGAACTATCTATATGGGATCAAGTTGACATCAGCAACTCAAAAGATTACATAGAACTTTAGGGAGCAGTGAGTTTATGTTAATGCAAGAGGAAAAAGTCAGAGAAGGAGGGTGAAAATGGTTGCACAACTCAAAGAACGTAATCAATGTCACTGAATTGTACACGTAGAAGCCGTTGTATTGGTGTATGTTTTGCTGTGTATATTCTCAACAACAACAATAAACTTGAAAAAAAACAAACAGGTCATGCTAAGGATTCTGCTGTTTATTCTAAAAGTGTTGGAAAGCTTGAGTAGAGAAATGCTTTAAGTTATGTTTTACAGGTACACACACACTCACACACATAAAAAAAAATAAAATAAAATAAAATAAAAAAAGATGTTTATAGCCTAAAAAGCTATCAGCGGGAGATAGATAAATATGCAAAATGTGTTCACCCAAGCCCTTCGAGCTTTATGATGGAAATCTTAACAAGATCCATTAGAAGCATGATGAAGGAAATGGTCACTTCAGCTTTGGTAATAGAACAAAAGTAGTTCAAACAAATGGAATGAACAAAAGCAAAGAAATAGCCTGAAATATTAGGGGAAGTGAAGCAGCTGGGGGTGACTGAAGCAAGGATGTGAAGTAAGAGCATAGGGAATGCTCCGGATGGAGAAGCAGTCAGGGATCAGTCCAGGGAGCAACTCAGCTACAGTGAAAACTAGTTTGTAGTTCATCCTTAGGATCAAGGTGAGCCATTAAAGAGTTTTTAAACAAGGAATGACATGATCAGACCTGTACTTTTTTAATAGCTTTTCCAACAGATGTAGAATAGATGGGAAGAGACTGGAAGCAGAAATACCAGTTAGGAAAGTATTATAATTATCCTTGTGAAAGATATTAAAGGCCTTAACTTTCCTTTGGGGAGTTCCTTCTCCATCAGCTTTCAGTGGTTCTAGCCAGTTGTGGTCACTCGCTTACTCTTCCTGAACCAAAAGTATGCAATAAAGTTTTGGGGTATATAAAGAAATTGGAGATTGGAGTGCCTCCAGTCATACCAAATCAACCTCTATGAGCCAGGTTGTTATTTTTTTTTTTATTATTATTTTTTGGAGAATCTGATGAAACAAGCAGAGGAATGCACAGACACAAGTCTTTTTGAAAACAGTTTTAGGTAAACCCTCAAAGCCAGCCCATGCATTTCAATTCAACTCAATAACTGTATATTAAACTCTGTGTGGCTGTAACTTAAAGCACAGGGAAGGAAAGGCTTAGTGGAAGATGAATGAGAGAGTGGGCAGAAGCTTTTTATGAGTTCCAAGAAGCTTGCGCTTTGGTCTAAGTGAAATTGAATCCAATGAAGTGTTTTAAGAAGATGGATGACTGGTCAGATTTTCATTTTACAATATACAAGTTGATTGCTGCTGGAAAACTTAGAGACAAGAAACCAATTAGGATATATTTTTACCATAACCAGGAGAGAGACAACAGCTCTCTGGCCTAAGCTGGTGGCAATGGAGATAACAGAATATTTACATTCCAGAAATATTTAGGAGTTGAACAAACAGGGCTTTGTGACTAATTGGAAAAGTGAAGGAGTTGAAGAAGTCTAAGGTAATGTCCAGATTTCTGGTATGGCCAGAGTAATGGATACATTCAGTAATGCAGGAGTGGAGCAAATTGGGCATTAAGGAAAGAGGTTGAACTCAGTTATGATTGTGTTGGGTTTGTGATGCATGGGGGACATCAAAGGGAAAGCCCAGCAGGAAATCAGATATTTGGGTCTAATGCCAGGAGGGTTCTGGACTGAAGATAACAATTTTAGAGTAAGCCTGGAGATGGTAACTAAAGCTATTGGAGTGAATGAGGTCACCCAGGAAGAGTGTGTAGAGTCAGAAGAGAAAGGAACCTAAGGAAGAATATTTAAGGATGAGCAGAAGAAAGAGAAAAGGAAGCAGAGAATAAACAACCAGATAAGAGTGAAACCAACAGGATGTGGTGCCAAGAAAATGAGGCACTTTGAAAAGATGGAAATAGTCAACAGTGTCAAATGCTCTCGAAAGGTCAAGTAAATAAGGATTGAAAAGTGTCCGTTGGACTCCAATTACAGGCATATTAGGTCAGTTGAACTTGTCCACAGCTCACTGATGCTCTTTTTTTTTTATTCTTTCTTTCCTTTGTGTGTATATGTGTTTTAATCTTTTCAGTTTACCGTGTTTTAAAGTTTACTAATCTTTTCTTCTGAAATGTCTAATCTGTTGTTAATCTCATCCATTATATTTTTCATCCCAGACATTATTGCTTTTATCTCTAGAAGTTCCATTTGGGTCTTTTCTCCATCTACTTAATTTTTTGAGCATATGAAATAGTTATAATTGCAGTTTAATGTCCTTGTCTGCTAATTATGACATCTATATCAGTTCTGGATTAGTTCTGATTAATTGATTCTTTGCATGTCTGATAAACTTTGATTGGATATCAGACTTTGGGAATTTTACTTTGTTGAGTGCTGAATATTTTTGCACACCTATAAGTTTTTTGAACTTAGCTCTTGGATGCAGTTAAGTTTCTTGGAAGTAATTTGATCCTTTTGGGTCATGCTTTTAATATTTGTTAGATGGAGCCAAAGCAGGGCTTAGTCTAGAAGCAAATACAGTGGAATTTGGTAACTGATCTTATGTTAGGGCAACGAAGAGAAAATGGTCAAAGATGACTCTGAATTTTAGACATAGATAAGTGGGAATAGAGAAGAACAGAATAAGGACAATCATGTCTGAAAAAATTCAGTTATGATAAAGCAATGCATGAAAACAGTAAAAAGAAAAAAAATCAAGTCACATGATTATCATAAAAACTGAAATTCTCCCATCCTGCCCCGCTTCTTTCCCAGCATACACAGGCAAATTTCATTAACTGTTTCTAGTTTGAATTCTACTTGTAGTTAATTCCCCAGTTCTAAATATATCATCACATATCTCTCCTTGACGTGCCAATCTGAGGTGCCATTTACTGACTCCCTGCTATGAAAGATGAGGCTTTGGCTCACTTACATAAAACCTCTACCCTCCTGTCTCCCATAGATTGATAATGTCTTAGTCATCTAGTGCTGCTACAACAGAAATACCACAAGTGGATGGCTTTAACAAAGAGAAATTTATTCACTCATAGTTTAGTAAGCTACAAGTCCAAATTCAAGGCATCAGCTCCAGGGGAAGGCTCTCTCTCTCTGTCGGCTCTGTTGGCTCTGTCATGCGTCCGTCTTCCCTTGGTCTGGGAGCATCTCCACACAGGAACCTCTGGTCCAAAGGACCTGCTCTGCTCCCAGCACTGTTTTCTTGGTGGTATGAGATTCCCAAGTGTCTCTGCTCCCTTTTCTCTTTTATATCTCAAAAGAGATTGACTTAAGACACTGTCCAATCTTGTATACCTCATCAGTATAACTGTCGCTAATCTATCTTATTAGATCATAGTGATTGAATTTACAGCACATAAGGAAATCACATCAGATTACAAAATGGTACACAACTATACAATACTGGGAATCATGACCCAGCCAAGTTGACAGATATTTTTGGGGGACACAATTCAGTCCATGACAGATAACTATATTGTTATTCTTAGTTACAATATCCTAAAACTTCTAGTTTATAAAAAGAAAGAAAGAGAAGGGGGAGGGGAGAGGGGTGAGGAGGGAAGGGGAAAGGAGGGGGAGACAGAGAGGAGGGGGGCAGGAGGAAGGAAGGCAGGAATCAATAAACAAATGTAGCATGTTCAAATTCTTCAAAATTAATTAGGTATGCAAGTATCACTCTATGATTAAATGTAGAGATTTTTTAATATTAAATAATATTTTCAAGCATTTTTCTTTATAGTGAATTTTTAGCCATCTAGCAAACTGACTCTCAGACTTAGCTTTGAATTAACAGAAGCTCCTCACAACAACAGCTGGAATGCCACATGTGCACTATTGATGGTGTCTGCTGTTAAACTCATGAAAAGTGTTCAAAGGCAACGGTGAGGCATGTAGCAAACAAAGGCTAAGAATGCACCTAGGTCTGCAGAGAGGACTGGTAAAGAGTCAAAATGGAAAATCCAAAGCTGGATTCACAAGTCAGAATGATGGCCAAATCAGGCGGGAAGGAGGCACAGGCTGAGGACTTGTGGAAGGTACAGCAGGCCTGGACTTCCTGCCTCTCTTTGTCAGAAGGAATAATGGTTTCTAGTGTCCATGGATGAGGCCAGCCTGGGTGGCAGGCATAGGTTACTTAGATGTTATGAGCATAGGATCTAGTTGTCAGCTAACCCCCTTTAGGCAGACAATTTAGATTCTCCACATGTAATCATAACGTTGTGTTTATGTATATCTTCATTTCAGGAAAAAGAGACCAGAATAATGAAAACACTGAGTAGCTCTCCAAAGTCATAATAATATGAGTCAAAGTTGAACCACAGCATAAGATCCATTTCCTCACTCCTAGCATCATTACATCTACTTGTTAAGCTGCCTCCCATCAAAATGATTTATTCTTTTTTCCCCTAATGCTATGCCCCAATGATGCCACATAAATCTCAAGGTAATATTTCTTTTCAGAATGTAAAAGCAACGTCTAGTTGATAGCAGATAGAAAAACAATATTAAATGAGTTTTTTTTAAATTTAAAGATATAAGCCCCACATACTGCTTTTATATCAGAATATATATATATATATATATTTTTTAAATATGATCTCTTAAGCATAAGTCTGGCTCCTTGTATACACACAACCTTATATATAGAGGTTGTGGTTTAAAGGTTAAATTTGTGGGCTTTAAAGTCAACACATAAAAGTTTTAATCACAACTCTGAAAAACTAAATGATCTTGGGCAGGTGACATAAGTTCTTAAGTGATAGTTTCTTCATCCACTAAGTGGGGATAATAACAGTAACTCCCACAAAGGGTTGTTATGAAGATTAAATGAAAAATACGCTTAAAGGCTTAGCACAATTCCTAGCATAGAGTTAATGTTCAACTAATATGTACTAATAATAGTAGTAATAGTCCTCCTCAGATTTATGGCAGGAAGCTCGCACAAGGGAGCCTAAGACTCTCCTCTGGGCTCCTCTGTGATGCTGGTATCCATGACATGGAATTTATGTCATATTTGAGAGCATGTCAGGGAGGACGACGTGCCTCCCGGTGTTTTCCAGGCACACTGATGTTACACCACACACAGCACTGACAATCTAAGCAGATTTCAAAGCTGCTTAAATAGCTTTCTTGGCCAAGAGTCATATAAGTTGCCAACTGGCAATGGAATGATTTTCCACTTAAACTTGGCAGCAGCAGAATTTAAACAGAAAACTGGGAGGAAGGCAAAGGAGGTAATACCCTTCCTTCCTCAGGGTAGTTTTGCACTCTGGCACCACAGGGAAAAATTGTAAAGAAGTAAGAATTTTGTACAAGTATTACAGTATTTATTTTTAATTTATCAAAAATAAATGGAAAAGAAATTGCTAGCAATTATCAGAACCCCCTTTCCTCATTTTTTCCCCATATTCTGTGAATTCTTTTTTAGGAGATATTGAATTTCTTCATTTGAGTACTCTCACTTAAGTAGTGTGAACCTGGATATTTGAGTCAAACAAAAGATGGCTGACTCAAGTGATCTTGCAGAAGTTCTTCTCATCCCTTAAAATACAAAGCAGAACCCAACAGAAAAACAAAAGGCATTTCATATTGCCATTACTATTGACAGTAAGAGAACAAGAGGAATGTGTGAAAACACTAATGGAAATTTAAATCTTCCCTAAACAGAACTCCAACTCAAAGCATTCTGATGGTATTCTAACTACAAAACTTGTAGGAATGAAGGTTCTACATGCCTCTTCAGGAAAACATACCTCAAAACACTATCAGGAAACGTTTTCTCATTTATGTACACATAGCTGCATTCCAAAAAAAAAAATTTCAGGCCAGGCATAAAGATATACCTAGTACACTGAGAGGGGGTAAAAAATGTAAGTTAGGAAATCAGGGAGAAAAAAATGTAAGCAATTGGAGTGGGGAGAGATATAAATGTTAAGTTTAGGCCATAAATTTAGCTGTAAGCATCCTAGCAGTCAATACATAGAGGGAAAACTAGTCAATTATATTATTTAATATCAATAAGACTAACAGCAACAACAATCATTTGCTCAAGAAAGTCTACTTTTATCTAATAAAACTTTCCCCACTAGGGTTTTTAACAATTTTCTCGTATTTGCTTATAAAATAAAACACAATTATTTGGGCTATATAGGAAAATGTTCTTATATTTTAGATTTCTACTTATATACTTAAGGGTAAGATTTTATGATATCAGCAAATATAATTAAATATTCTGAATTAAGACAGAAAGAGAACAGCTAGTAATAATATTCTATAATAACATCCCTCGATGTAAATTTAGCAACTGATGCTCCTTAAAAAAACATCTGTAAGAAAGATTGTTGAGTTTCCAGTGATGAAACTGATTTATCATAAGATGCCTTAGGTCAGAAAGCAGTAGTTTTATACTTGATAGAACTGTGTGACTGTGGGTAGACAGAAGATGCCCCTACAATGATATCCACGTCCTAATCCCTGAAACCTGTGAATATGTTCCTTACATGGTAAAAGGGACTTTGCAGATGTCATTAAACTAAGGACCTTGAGAGAGCAAAATTATTCTAGATTATCCAAGTGGGCCCAATGTAATTACAGGCCTTCTTATAAGAGCAAGACAGGAGGTTCATAGTCAGATAGAAGAGATTGATGACACAAACAGAGATGGAGTGATGCAAAAAATGTACTAAAAGTCAAGGAATGTAAGTGGCCTCTCGAAGCTAAAAAAGGCAAGGAAACAGATTCTCCTCTAGAGACTCTAGAAGAATTGCAGCCCTGCCAACACCTTAATTTTAGGATTTCAGACCTCCAGAACTGTAAGTTAATGTATTTGTGTCATTTTAAGCCCGTTTGTGATAATTTGCTACAGCAACAGTAGGAAACTAATACGATAAGTACAAACTAAATATCTTACTGAAATCATAAATTTCTACCTAGACATCAAAAGTAGGTAGAGATATATAAGACTTTTAGAAACAATGCTTATTTATTTTGGATAACCACAAAGTGAGCCCCACGTATATTTAGATAGATAGCTGCCGTAGAGTCACTCTGACTCATAATGACCTTCTGTACAACAGAATGAAATGTTGCCCAGTCCTACATCATCCTCATGATCACAGGCAGTTCAAGTCCATCATTTCGGCTATTGTGCCAATCCATCTCACTACAGGTCCCCCTCACCCACACTGGGCCTCTACTTCACCAAACATGATGTCCCCCTCCAGTGATTGATCCCTTCTGATAACACTTCCAAAGCAAATGACTCAGACAATGTTCTGTTGTGACCCATAAGCTTTCACTGACTAATTTTTGGAAGTAAATTGCCAGGCGTTCTTCTTAGTCTGTCTTAGTCGGGAAGCTCTGCTGAAACCTGTCCACCATGGGTGACCCTGCTGGTATTTGAAATACCAGTGGCATAGCTTCTAGCATTACAGCAACACACAAGCCACCAGAGTACAAGAAACTGACAGATGGGTGGTGGCAGGTATATTTAGATACCTTTTAATGCAATGATTTTCAAAGTGTGCTTAAGAGCACACTGGTTCTGTGAGATGTTCATAGGTGGTAAACACAAAAAGAATCCTAAGGTCAAATAACTTTGTGAAACTGTACTATTTCACTGAAGAATTGTTGAACTGACTTTAAAAAAAATACCTCAGGAGACTAGATTTACTAAGAAAATTTCTGGGTTATTCAAAGGATCCACATAAAAGCAACTCTACTATAAGGGGGAGGTACGAGATGAAGGCACAGTGGCGGAATAAACACACTAAACAGTAATATAAAAGTGTCATTCCAGGCTTCGAAAGTAGTGCTTATCACATTTCAACCCTCATCACAATTTCACATTCCTCAGCCATCCCCATGCAGGCATCTCACTAGCCCCTGATCATAAAGTACAGCAAATAGATGTCTAGAATAATATACAAAACCAAACCGAACCCTTACCATCAAGTCGATTCTGGCTCATAGCGATCCTGTAGGATGAAGTAGAACTTCCCCAAAGGGTTTCCAAGGCTGTAATCTTTATGGAAGCTGACTTCCACATCTTTCTCCTGTGGAGTGACTGGTGGGTTCGAACCACTGACCTTTCGTCTGGCAGCCGAGGCTTTAACCACTGCACCACAAGGGCTCCTCTAGGATAATATAGCTAGTCCTTAATTATTTTGCCATCTTCCATGGATCCAGCCCATGGGAGCTTCCCTAGGCTTTTATTTGGAGAAATGACACAAGGACTACCCACCATGAAAGTGAAAAACTAACCATTTATCTCACTACTTAAGCAATCCCCTTAAAATTCGGAGCCTGACCTACTCCTCCCTTCCTCATCCAATTCTCTCCAGCAATAGAGGGAAAGAAACATGTCAAGAATATAAGTTTGAGTTCCGGCAAAATGGTACTCTAGGCAGAAGCACCACACCGTCCCTCCACAGCAAAGATTCGAAAAACTAAGCCAAACAGAGAATACAACAATTCTGAAACCCTAAAACATCAAATGAAGAAATAAAGAACTCAACCAAGCACCAAATGGAGTGAGAATACTGACAGAGAATGGAGAGCAAGGAGAGATTCATGCAGAGGTCCCATACCAGCTAACGCAGCGCAGACCCACCATCTTGGACTCCTATCGGAGACCAGCAAACGGGGGTACAAGAAAGCAGCCTCACGGAGCATCCAGCGGGAGACAAAACAGCCGGTAATTTGCAGTGTGCACTTTCCCACCCCCAACCCCTCTTCGCCCCGGCTTGGCCTCCTCAGCTTCCTGCAGCCAGTCTCTTGACTGGGAAGCCCCGGCTGCTTGGATTCCACACACCCAAGCAGGCAGCTCTCTGGGTGCCATTTGTTGGCTGCTAGTGATGCTTCTTTTTCCTGCTTCTTTTGATTTCTCACTTGCCTCTCACTGCCTCCCCCTCCTTTTGCTCGAGTGCCTGGCTCCGAGTGCCATCTTTGCTTCTTCCTGAGGGGCTGCGGGGCTCTATTCGCGTGTGCAGCTGCTTCCTGGTCTGGGCTGCCGCGCTGGTGGGATCCCGGGGCTTTCGTTCATTTGTTCCTCTGCTTCCCACAGCCACGGTCTCTTGGCTGGGAGGCGCCGGTGCTTGGAGTCGACACACCAAAGCAGACGGCTCTCTGGGTGCCATTTGTTGGCTGCTAGCGTTGCTTTTTTTTTCTGCTTCTTTTGATTTCTCACTTGCCTCTCGCCACCTCCCCGTCCTTTCACTCAAGTGCCTGGCTCCGTGCGCCATCTTTGCTTCTTCCTGAGGGGCTCCAGAGCGCCGGCAATTTGTGATATACGTTTTCCCACTCTCCACCCTTCTTCACTCACACTTGGCCTCCTCTGCTTCCTGCGGACACAGTCTCTTGCCCAGAAACACCAGCCCACACTGGCTATCTCTCTGAGTGCCATTTGTTGGCTGCAGGTGTTGCTTTTTTTTTTTTTCCTGCTTCTTTGGATTTCTTGCTTGCCTCTCGCCACCTCCCCCTCCTTTCACTGGAGTGCCTGGCTCCGTGCGCCATCTTTGCTTTCTCCTGAGGGGCTGCGGAGCTCCATTCGAGTGTGGAGCTGCTTCCCGGTCTAGGCTACCGCGCTAGTCAGATCCCGGGGCTTTTGTTCGTTTGTTCGTTTTGAATTGTTTGTTTGTTTTCTTTTCCTTTTCTTGAGTTGGGAGCCCCTTCTGGCCAGGAAAAGCTGCGTGGCAAGGAACTCCCCTTCAGCTTCCACAGACATTCAGAGGGATCCCTGAGGACATTTCTATATTTGTTGGGTTTTGTTTTTTTTTCTGTTTTTTCGGTGGGCCTTTCTAGTTCTTTTTTTTTTTATTTGTTTTGTTTTCTTTTCCCTCTTTTTCCCTTTTTGCCTTTCTTCATTGCTCAGTTTCTCGTCTCTCAATATCTTCCTTCTCTTTCTGATCCCTGAATACCAGGCATTGTATGCCTCTGCACCTTCTGGCCAGGCTGTGCTGCGACACCTAAGAGTAACTTCCCCAGACCTCATAGCTGCATCGGCGGGATCCCTGGGAACTTTGCAGTTCTTTAACCTTTCTGATTTTTATTTGTTCATTCTTTTCTTCCTCTTCCTCTTTCTATTTTTCTCCATTTCATAGTCTCTCGTCTCTCCATTCCAACAGCAAGCTCCCCTAGCATTCTTTTTTGTTTTTTTCTATGTTTTTTGGCTCCTGTTACTCTCTCCTCTCTCCCATAGCCATCTTAGCTCCACACATAACCATCTCCCCACTGCATCCTGCCTACCTGCACCGTGCGCTTGACATCACACCACCAAGCAGGGCAAGCACGGCCTACTGGAACCTGCCCAGCACTGATTACCAACCCACCCCGGTGGCTGTAGTGAATGCCACAAACAATCCATCCCAGTGGCTCCTCTTCAGCTAGACCTACCCTGTTGTACCATATCTGAGTGACTGAACATGCCAGTTGGAGAAGAAGGCGAAAAGTATTGAGCACACAGATGAGCAAACAACAAACAGCATGCAGTCCGCCTGCTCAGACATACTCAAATTTTTTTTTTTAAAAAGGGACGAAACAAACAAATCTACAATGAATAAACGAGAGAAATATCTACTGAATGCCCCGAAAACAGCAGACAATATCAAAACATTTACAAAAACAGGACAGGATGGTTCCAGTAGGCATCCAAATTAAAACACTAGATGACTCTCCTATGGAAGAAAATGCACTAGAAGTACCTGATAGGGAATTCAAATCTCTAATACTCGGAATTTTCCAAGAACTGAGGCAAAAAGCTGACAAACCTGAAGAAAAAATAGACAAATTCATGGAAAATACAGACAAAAAATAGGAAGAATTCAGGAAGATGATGCAGGAACAAAATGCCAAAATAAACTCACAACTAGAAATTATACAAAAACAACAATTAGAAATCCAAAAGATAAACAACAAGATTTCAGAAATGGATGATGTCATAGAAGGGCTGAGAAGCAGATTTGAAACCGTGGAAGACAGGATCAGTGGAACGGAAGACAAACACTTGGCTACAACTCTGTTTCAGGAAAACTCAGAAAAAAGAACAAAGAAAAATGAAGAGACCCTGAGAGTTATGTGGGACACAATTAAAAGCAAAAATTTACGAGTGATTGGCATTCCAGAACAGGGGGAGAAAACAGAAAACACAGAGAGGATCATTGAGGAACTGCTGACAGAAAACTTCCCCAATATCATGAAAGATGAAAAGCTGGCCATCCAAGAAGTTCAATGAACCCCATATAGAAGAGACCTCAAAAGAAAATCACCAAGGCATATCATCTTCACACTCGCCAAAACCAAAGACAAACAAAGAATCCTGACAGCAGCTCGTGAAAAATAAGAAGTCACATAGAGAGGAGAAACAATAAGACTAAGCTCAGATTATTCGGCAGAAACCATGCAGGCAAGAAGGCAGTGGGATGACATATATAAAATCTTCAAAGAAAAAGATTGTCAGGCAAGAATAATATATCCTGCAAAACTCTCGTTCAAATTTGATGGTGAAATTAGGTCATTTCCAGATAAACAGAAACTAAGGGAATATGTAAAAGTCAAACCAAACTTACAAGAAGTATTAAAGGGAGTACTTTGATCTGAGGACAAACAGCTTCAGCCCACAGGCAGAATCTAGGGCGCAGGATCGTACGAGCCAGATACCAATCTAGGAAATGAACTCTCCAGGACTATCCAAAACCAAAAGAAATACAACAGGGAATCAGAGCAGTCAATGGATGGATGACAACAACGTCAAAACAATGAAAGAGGGAATAAACGGCATAGGTATAGAACCTTCTGATGGAGAGGAAGGCAAGGCAATACCAAGTAATGGCAGACTGCTTCAAACTTAGAAAGATATGGGTAAAATTTATGGTAACCACAAAGAAAGTTAACAAACATACTCATAAAAAAAAGAGGAAAACCATATTCTCAGCAAAAACAAAACCTACATAAACAAAAGAAATGAAAAAGAAATCCACAAACAAAAGTAACTCAGCACAAGAGAGTAAGAAGAACAAAGAAAACTTCAGCACCACAAAAAAAAGCACTACAAAATGACAGCAACAAATTCACATCTATCAATAATTACACTGAATGTAAATGGACTGAATGCACCCATAAAGAGACGGAGAGTCACAGAATGGATAAGAAAACAGGATCCATCAATATGCTGTCTACAAGACACACACCTTAGAAACAAAGATGTGAATTTATTAGAAGTCAAAGGTTGGAAAAAAATATATCAAACTAACAACTACCAAAAAAGAGCAGGAGTAGCAATTCTAATCTCAGATAAAATAGACTTTAAAACAAAATCTACCATAAACGACAAAGAAGGACACTATATAATGATTAAGGGGACTAGCCGTCATGAAGACAGAACCATAATAAACATCTACGCACCCAATGACAGGGCTCCAAAATACATAAAACAAACTCTAACAACACTGAAAAGAGAAATTGACATTTCCACAATAATAGTAGGAGACTTCAACACATCACTCTCAGTAAAGGACAGAACAACTAAGAAGAAACTCAGCAAAGATACAGAAGACCTAAAGGGCACAATCAGCTAACTTGACCTCATAGACATATATAGAACACTCCATCCAACCGCTGCAAAGTACACATTCTTTTCCAATGCACATGGAAGGTTCTCCAGAATAGACCACATCTTAGGCCACAGAGCAATCCTCAACAAGATCCAAAACATTGAGATAATTCAAAGTATCTTCTCTGATCACAATGCCATCGAGGTAGAAATTAACAATAGAAAGAGTGAGGAAAAAAATCAACTACATGGAAACTGAATAATACCCTGCTTACACATCAGTGGGTAATAGAAGAAATCAGAGATGGAATCAAAAAATTCCTAGAATCCAATGAGAATGAAAACACATCATACCAAAACCTTTGGGACACAGCAAAGGCAGTCCTCACAGGACAATTTATAGCAATAGATGCACATATCAAAAAAGAAGAAAGGGACAAAATCAAAACATTAACTACAGAACTCAAACATATATAAAGAGAACAGCAAAAAAAAGCCCACAACCACCGGAAGAAAGGAAATAGTAAAGATCAGAGCAGAAATAAATGAAATAGAGAACAGAAAAACAATAGAAAGAATCAAAAAAACAAAAGTTGGTTCTTTGAAAGAATCAACAAAATCGACAAACCACTGGCTAGACTGACAAAAGAAAAACAGGAGAGGACACAAATAACCCAAATAAGAAATGAAATGGGGGACATTACAACAGACCCAACCGAAATAAAAAGGATTATAACAGAATAATATGGAAAACTATACTCCAACAAATTTGAAAACCTAGAGGAAATAGATAAATTTCTAGAAACACACTATATAGCCAAACTACAACAAAGTGATGTTGAAAATCTGAAAAGACCCATAACAAGAGAAGAGATTGAAAAGGTAATAAAAAAAACTCCCAACCAAAAAAAGCCCTGGCCCAGATGGCTTCACTGGAGATTTCCACAAAACATTTACAGAAGAGCTTGTACCAGTTCTACTCAAGCTATTTCAGAGCATAGAAGAGGAAGAAACACTTGCAAATTTATTCTATGAAGCCACCATAACGCTGATACCAAAACCAGGAAAAGACGTCACAAAAAAAGAAAATTACAGATGAATATCTCTCACGAATATAGATGCAAAAATTCTCAACAAAATTCTAGCCAATAGAATTCAGCATCATATCAAAAAAATAATACACCACGACCAAGTAGGATTCATACCAGGTATGCAAGGATGGTTCAACATTAGAAAATCAATCAGCGTAATCCACCACATAAATAAAAGGAAAGAAAAGAATCACATGATCATCTTAATTGATGCAGAACAGGCATTTGACAAAGTCCAACACCCATTCCTGATAAAAACTCTCAGTAAAATAGGTATAGAAGGGAAATTTCTCAGCATAATAAAGGGCATCTATGCAAAACCAATGGCCAACATCATTCTTAATGGAGAGAGGCTGAAAACATTCCCCTTTAGAACAGAAACAAGACAAGGATGCCCTTTATCACCACTCCTATTTAACATTGTGCTGGAAGTTCTAGCTAGAGCATAAGGCAAGAAAAAGAAATCAAGGGCATCCAAATTGGTAATGAAGAAGTTAAACTGTCCCTGTTTGCAGATGATATGATACTATACACAGAAAACCCTAAAGACACCATGAGAAATCTACTGGAACTAATAGAAATATTCAGCAGAGTAGCAGGATACAAGATAAACATTCAAAAATCGGTTGGATTCCTATACACCAATAAGGAGAACGATGAAAAGGAAATCAGGAAAACAATACCATTTTCAATAGCCCCTAAGAAGATAAAATACTTAGGAATAAATCTGACCAGGGATGTAAAATACCTATACAAAGAAAACTATAAAACACTACTGCATGAAACCCAAAGGGATCTACATAAATGGAAAAAACATACCATGCTCTTGGATAGGCAGACTCAACATTGTGAAAATGTCAATTCGACCCAAAGCAATTTACAAATACAACGCAATCCCAATCCAAATACCAACAACATTCTTCAAAGAGATGGAAAAACTAATCATTAACTTTATATGGAGGGGGAAGAAGCCCCGAATAAGTAAAGCACTATTGAAGAAGAAGAAGAAAGTTGGAGGACTCACACTACCTGACTTCAGAACCTACTATACAGCTACAGTAGTCAAAACAGCCTGATACTGGTACAACGACAGATACATTGACCAATGGAACAGAATTGAGAACCCAGATGTAAATCCATCCACCTATGGTCACGTGATCTTCGACAAGGGCCCAAAGTCCATCAAATGGGGAAAAGACAGTCTAATTAACAAATGGTTCTGGCAAAACTGGATATTCATTTGCAAAAAAATTAAACAGGACCCATACCTCACACCATATACAAAAACTACTTCAAAACGGATCAAAGACCTGAATATAAAGCCTAAAACTATAAAGTTCATAGAAGAAAAAATAGGACCAACACTTCAGGCCTTAATACATGGCATTAACAGGATACAACCATAACCATCAACACACAAAACCCAAGAGATAAGCTAGATAACCGGGATCTTCTAAAAATCAAACACCTATGCTCTTCAAAAGACTTCACCAAAAGAGTAAAAAGAGAACCTAAAGACTGGGAAAACATTTTTGGACAGTACAAGTCAGACAAAGGTCTAATCTCCATAATCTACAAGAAAATCCAACACCTCTACAACAAAAATACAAATAATCCTATTAAAAAATGGGCAAAGGAGATGAACAGACACTTCACCAAAGAAGACATTCAAATGGCCAACAGACACATTAGGAAATGCTCGCGATCACTAGCCATTAGAGAAATGCAAATTAAAACTACAATGACATACCATCTCACCCCGGCATTACTGGCACGAATCAAAAACACTGGAAATAAATGTTGGAGCGGCTGCGGGGAGATGGGAACTCTTATGCACTGCTGGTGGGAATGCAAAATGATACAACCATTTTGGAAAATGATATGGCGCTTCCTTAGAAAGCTAGAAATAGACATACCATATGATCCAGCAATCCCACTCCTAGGCATATATCCTAGAGAAATAAGAGTCGTCACTCAAATAGACATATGCACACCTATGTTCATGGCAGTATTGTTCACAATAGCAAAACGATGGAAACAACGTAGATGCCCATCAACAGATGAATGGATAAACAAACTATGGTACATACACACAATGGAGTACTTTGCAACGATAAAGAACAACAAAGAATCTGTGAAGCATCTCATAACATGGATGAAACTGGAGGACATTATGCTGAGTGAAATAAGTCAATCACAAAAGGACAAATATTGTATAAGAACTCTATTGTAAAAACCCATGAAAAAGTTCACATACAAAATGTAACAATCTTTGTTGCTTACCAGGGAAGGGAGAGGCGGGGGGGAAATACTAAATAGGCAATAGATAAGTGGTATCTTGGGTGAAGGGTGAGACAGTACACAATACAGGGGAAACTAGCACAACCTGTACAAGGAAAGGTCATGGAAGCCCCACAGACACATCCAAACTCCCTGAGGGACTGAATTGCTGGGCAGAGGGCTCTGGGGGCCATGGTCTCGGGGAACATCTAGCTCAATTGGCATGACACAGCTTATAAAGACAATGCTCTATATTCTACCTTGGTGAGTAGTGTCTGGGGTCTTAAAAGCCTGTGAGCGGCCATCTAAGATACTCCACTGGTCTCATCCCTTCGGGAGCAAGGGAGAATGAAGAGAACAGGATACAAGGAAAAGATTAGTCCAAAGGACTAATTGTCCACAGCTACCAAGGCCTCCACCGGACTGAGTCCAGTACAGCTAGATTGTGCCCGGCTACCACCACTGACTGCTCTGACCAGGATCACAACAGAGGGTTCTGGACAGAGCTGGAGAAGGATGTAGAGCATAATTCTAACTCACAAAAAAAAAAAAAGACCAGATTTACTGGCCCAAAGGAGACTGGAGAAACCTCAAGAGTATGGCCCCCAGACACCCTTTTAGCTCAGTGGTGAAACTATCTCTGAGGTTCACTGTTCAGCCTGGGAGTGGACAGCCCCATAAAAGCAAATGAGACTAATGAGGTACAGGAGTCCAGTGACAAGGGCCAGAAGGCAGAAGGGGACAAAGAAGCTGGTGATAGGGAACCTAAGGTTGAGTAAGGATATTGTTGATTTGTTGTGAGATTGTTAACCATTGTCATAGGGCAACATTTGTAGTAACTATTAAATGAGAAACTATTTTGTTTTGTAAGCCTTCATCTTAAGTGAGAATAACAGCACAATTGGAAGAGCTTAGTCAATGTCACTGATCTGTGTATGTAGAAATTTTTGAAACGGTGTATCTTTGGCTATGTGTATTTTCACCAAAAAAAAAAAAAAGTTTGAGAATTTAGAGGGTTAATATGTTGTGGGGTTGTTAACCAATGTCATAAAACAACTGTACTACTGTTTCATGAGAATCTATTTGTTCTGTAAGCCTTCACCTGAAGTACAATAAAATAAAATAAAATTAAAAAAGAATATAAGTTTGCAGACCACGAGCCTGAAACCTAGACATTGCAGTTGGTTTAGGCCTTCTCTAAAGATCAAGATTACAATAGTATCAAAAGTCCAGGCAAGCAGAAAAATGCCTTCAGAACTTCGTAACAGTAGCAGAGTCAAATCTTGCTCTCACATAAAAATGCTACACTAAAATTTTACCACATTTATTTGCTGTAGAACTAATGGGCACCATGAATCTTCAAGAGGAAAAGAAAACTGTACAGTGTTTTGCACACATTTGTATCCTCAGAACTTTCTTTTCTGGAGCATTTAGAGAACAAAATTTGGAAAACAATTTAATAATTATAAATGAAATTTCCTACAACTCAGTCAGCAACTTTGAGAATTTGAGAATCATAGAAAATGAACCAAAAAAGTCAATATAAAGAAATGCTGTGTGGGCAATTTGAGACCTTATTTTGGCCAAATAACAAATTAAAGAAGCCTGTTTCTAGATGTGAGGGCTGAACAGCTGCAGTCCAGTTAATTGAAATTAGGAGAGACTAAAAAAGCCCAGTTGTCAGCTGTGCAATTACATCAAAAATTGGGGTCCTGAGGCCAATACAGAATCAGAATCAAGGAAGACAACATCTGGCATGAAATAGACACAGTTAATAGAAAGCCAGACCCGTAGTGGCGCAGTGGTTAAGGGCTTGCTGCTAACCGAAAGGCTGGCAGTTTGAACCCACTAGCTGCTCCATGGGAGAACAATGTGGCAGTCTGCTTCTGTAAAGATTTACAGCCTTGGAAACACCATGGGGCATTTCTACTCTCTCTTACAGGGTCACTATGAGTCGGAATCGACTCCACAACAACGCATAATAGAAAGCCAGGTCACCCAATGCAAACCTGCCTGCCAACTCAAACACAAAGCTCAGAAGCTAAAATAACATGATTCAAGATAGTATCTCAGCGTCACCCTAAGTACTAAAAGATAAAATGTAAGAAAAATAAATATTTCAGGTACAACAAATGATATCCTGAGAAATGACTGCCCTTTTTTTAAATCATCATAGAAAATATCCATATATATTTGACAAGGGAACAGTCATTCATCAGCTGGGAATTCCATAGGTCTTTAGCCCAGAATAACTTACTTACAGGCAACCATCTTGTTTTTCCTTAATTTAAGAACTGAAGATGGGGGACCAAGATGGCAGAGTAGTCAGACACTTCCGGTGGTCCCTTTTACAACAAAGACCAAAAAAAACAAGTGAATAAATTATATATGACAGTCTAGGAGTCCTGAACATCAAAGGCAAAGTTGAGGAATTGGACTGAGAGGCAGGGGAAGGGGAGATGGTTCAGAAGCAGCAAGGAGTTGCCAGACCTGACCCGGCAAAAGCCAGAGCCCTTCAGCCCAATTCAGCTCGTGTGCATGGTGAGGCAACCACTGGCACTCAGGACGCATCTTCCAGATCGGGAGAGACCCAGCGGCAGAGAGTTTACTTGGCCATCCAGAACCAGTGAGAAGCAGCCCTCGATCAGCGAAAGATAAGCCCTTGCGTCTCACCTAACACGCGGATCAAAAACACCCACCTTTGGGAAAAACCTCTCTCCCATTAACCTCCCTGCTCCCTGCTCTGCACTGGATCTGGGAAGGCTTCAGTGATTGCAGAGTCCCCTGGGCTGGAAGTAGAACCTGTAACATGACCTGAGTCATTCTCCCAGCCTTGGAGAGGGACCAAATTAACAAACGGGGAAAAAATAAACTGCTGGCTCCCCTAAGCCAGGAACTCAGGGTAGGCACAGCTCCTTTGCCCAGGTACAGACATAAGGAGTCCACAGACTTTGAGTGCCTTTTACCCCTACATAGTCTTGTGTGGGCCCATTTCAACAGCATTGGCCCTTGTTACCACAGTACAACAGGGTATATACCTGAAGTCTAACTTCAACTGTTTCAGCTGTGAGGTGGCAAGTTCCTGACATTTGACACTGCTCTGCCCATTAAGCAGGGTCTTCACCTACCTACATCAAAGGCCTGAGGACTGGTGGCTCCACCCATGCCACCTAGCCACCTGCAACAGGGGTTCAAGATTAAGGTGCCCCCCAGTACTTACAGCCAACAGTATTTGGTGCTCATAGTCTGGCTGCAAAACTTACCCACCTACATGCTCTAGTGAACAGGGAGACACATTGCTCCCAGACACTCAGGGGCAGCCATCAGCCCCCTGCATTGTAAAGTGCATGACCCCCTACTGCAGCCAGATACCTGTGCCTACACCAATCACCCATGCCTGTCTAGGACTGTAGGTGAGAGCCTGCACCACACACTAGGCAACTGACTACCTGGACACCTGAGCTGAATCCATACAAGAAAAGAAAACATGAATCATGTGCTCACATACTTAGTAACAGATGTAACCACCTGGTGACAGGACATTAGAGGTTCAAAGGTGCCAATAATCAAACTAGCTCACATGAGCAGCCTATTTGGGCATATCAAAACAAAACAAGACAAGAAGCTAGGACAAAGTAAGCAAACATAAAATAAATAAATATACTAACTTATTGATGGTGTGGAGAAAACAGTCAGTATCAAATCACATAAAGAGGCAGACCATGATGGCTTCAGCAATCACCCAAAATAGAGAATCAAGAAATTTTCTGGAGGAAGAGAATTTCTTGGAATTACTGGAGGCAGAATACAAAAGATTAATACACAGAAGTCTTCAAGAGATCAGGAAGGAGATGAAGCAAAATACAGACCAAGCTAAGGAACGCACAGACAAAGCAATAGAGGATCTTAAGAAGGTTATTCAAGAGCATAATGACAAATTTAATAGGTTGCAAGAATCCATTGGAGAGACAGCAATCAGAAGTCCAGAAGATTAACAATAAAACTTCAGAGTTAGACAACTCAACAGAAAGTCATAGGAGCAGAATTCAGGCAACAGAAGTCAGAATTAGTGAGACTGAAGAGAAAGCACTTGACACCAACTTATTTGAGGAAAAATCAGATAAAAGAATTTTTTAAATGAAGAAATGCTAAGAATTATGTGGGACTCTGTCAAGAGGAATAACCTATGAGTGACTAGAGTACCAGAACAGGGCGGATAACACAAAATACAAGAATTGTTGAAGATTTGTTGGCAGAAAACTTCCCTTATATCATGAAAGACGAGAAGATATCTGTCCAAGATGCTCATCAAACCCCACATAAGGTAGATCCCAAAATAAAGTCACCAAGACATTATAATCAAACTTGCCAAAACCAAAGATAAAGAGAGAATTTTAGGAGTGGCTAGGGATAAAAGAAAAGTCATCTACAAAGGAGAGTCAATAAGAATAAGCTCGGACTACTCAACAGAAACCACGCAGGCAAGAAAGCAATGGGATGACATACATAAAGCCTTGAAGGAAAAAAACTGCCAGCCAAGAATTATATATCCAACAAAACTGTCTCTCAACTATGATAGTGAAATTAGGACATTTCCAGATAAACAGAAGTTTAGGGAATTTACAAAAACCAAACCAAAATTACAAGCAATACTAAAGGGAGTCCTCTGGTTAGAAAATCAATAACATCAGGTAACAACCCAAGACTACAACACAGGACAGAGCAACCAGATATCAACCCAGATAGGGAAGTCGCAAAAACAAAAATCAAAACTAAAACACTGAAATTAGGAAAATATAGATGTCAATATGTAAAAGATGACAACGTTAAAACAAAAAAGAGGGACTAAAAAATGTACACATAGATTTTTCATACGAAGAGGAAGTCAAGGCAACATAGAGGAATAAAAGACATGTTTAAACTTAGAAAAATAGGGGTAAATGTTAAGGCAACCACAAAGGAAACTAACAATCCTACAATTCAAAATAAAGAACACGAAAAATAAAAAGACTCAGGAAATACAAAATCAACAACAGTGAAAAAGATAAAAAAAAAAAACGTACCCAAAGAAAAACGACTCAGCACAGAAAACTTACTGGAACAAAGAAACTGTCAACAACACACAGAAAAAGACATCAAAATGACAGCACTAAACTCATATCTATCAATAATAATGCTGAATGTAAATGGACTAAAAGCACAAATAAAGAGAAAGAAAGTGGCAGAATGGATAAAAAAACACAATCCGTCTATAGGCTGCCTATAAGAGACACACCTTAAAGACACAAAGAAACTAAAACTTGAAGGATGGAAAAAGTACATCAAGCAAACAACACTCAAAAAAGAGCAGGAGTGGCAATATTAATCTCTGACAAAATAGACTTTAAAGTAAAATCCACCACAAAGGATAAGGAAAGGCACTATGTAATGATTAAAGAATCAATACACCAGTAGGACATAACTATAATAAATATTTACACACCCAAAGACAGGGCTCCAAAATACATAAAACAAACTCTAACAGCATCGAAAAGAGACATACACAGCTCCACAATAATAGTAGGAGACTTCAACACACTACTTTTGGTGAAGGACAGAACACCCAGAAAGAAGCTCAATAAACACATGGAAGATCTAAATGCTATGTCTTAGGCTGGGTTCTCTAGAGAAGTAAAACCAGTAAAGTGTATAAATATATACAGAGAGAGAGATTATATCAAGGAAACAGCTCATGTGATTGTAGAGGCTAGAACGTCCCAAATCCATGGATCAGGGTAGAGGCCTCTCCCAAGTCACACAGCTGCAGAAGCTGGCAAGCCCAAGATTGGAAGGTCAGAGATCAGGGCTCCCACTCACCGGCTGTGCAGATCAACAAATCCCAGGTTCGGCAGATAAGCTGACAGCTCAAGTCCCAAGAATGGGAGATGAGACGACAGGAAGCAGCCGCAGGATCCAGAGAGAGCAAAAAGCCAGAACGTCTGCTTATATACAAATGCAGGCCACACCCCCAAGGAGACTCCCTTTCATCTGATTGGCTACTCACAGTATATTCAATCATGGGAGTGATTACATTAAAACATGGAGAATCATGGCCCAGCCAAGTTGACACACAATCTTAACCATCACATGCTACAATCAGCCAACCTGATCTCATAGACATATATCAAACACTCCACCCAACAACAGCCAAGTATACTTTCTTTTCCAGTGCACATGGAACATTCTCCAGAATAGACCACATATTAGGCCATAAAACAAGCTTAACAGAATCCAAAGAATAGAAATATTATAAAGCATCTTTTCTGACCATAAAGCCATAAAAGTAGAAATCAACAACAGAAAAGCAAGGAAAAAAAATTAAACACATGGAAAGTGAACATTTTGCTCAAAAACTACTAGGTTATAGAAGAAATTAAGGATGGAATAAAGAAATTCATAGAATCAAACAAGAATGAAAACACATCCTACCAGAACCTTTGGGACACAGCTAAAGCAGTCCTCAGAGGTCAGTTTATAGCAATAAATGCACATATCCAAAAAGAAGAAAGGTCCATAAATTAAAACATTAACCCTACAACTCGAACAAGTAGAAAGAGAGCAGCAAAAGAAGTCTTTGGGCACCAGAAGAGAGAAAATAATAAGAATTGGAGCAGAATTAAATGAAATAGAGAATAGAAAAACAATTGAAAGAGTTAACAAGACCAAAAGATTCTTTGAAAAGATCAACAAATTGATAAACCATTGGCCAAACTGACAAAAGAAAAACAGGAGAGGAAGCAAATAACCCATATAAGAAATGAGATGAGTGACATCACAACAGACCCAACTGAAATTAAAAGAATCATAACAGAATACTATGAAAAACTGTACTCTAACAAATTTGAAAACCTAGAGGAAATGGACAAATTTCTAGAAACTCACCACCTACCTAAACTAACACAAACAGAGGTAGAACAACTAAATAAACCCATAACAAAAGAAGAGATTGAAAAGGTGTCATGGTTTGAATTACGTTCCCCCAAAAATGTGTGTGTCAATTTGGCTGTGCCATGATTCCCAGAATTGTGTGGTTGACCTCCATTTTGTGATTGTAACTTTATGGTTGGCCTCCATTTTGTGACTGTAACTTTATGTAAATGAGGATTAGGGTGGGATTTTAATACCACCCTTACCCAGGTCACATCCTTGATCCAATGTAAAGGGAGTCTCCCTAGGGTGTGGCCTGGACCACATTTTACCTTACAAAAGATAAAGGGAAAGGGAAGCAAGCAGAGAATAGGGGACCTCATACCATCAAGAAAGCAGTGCCCAGAGCAGAGTGCATCCTTTGGACTGGGGTCCCTGTGCAGAGAAGCTCCTAGTCTGGGGGAACATTGATGAGAAGGCCAACAGAAAGAGAAAGCCTTCCCCTGGAGCTGACGCCCTGAATTTGGACTTTTAGCCTACTTTATTGTGAAGAAATAAATTTCACTTTGTTAAAGCCATCCACTTGTGGTATTTCTGTTAGAGCAGCACCAGATGACTAAGACAAAAGGTAATTAAAAAACTCCCAACAAAAAAGAAAGCCCTGGCCCAGACGGCTTCACTGTAGAATTCTACCACACTTCCAGAGAAGAGTTAACACCACTACTACAAAGGTATTTCAGAGCATAGAAAAGGATGGAATACTCCCAGACTCATTCTATGAAGCCAGCATAACCCTGATACCAAAACCAGGTAAAAACACCACAAAAAAAGAAAATTACAGACCAATATCCCTCATGAACATTGACACAAAAATCCTCAACAAAATTCTAGCCAATAGAATTCAGCAACATGTCAAAAAAATAATTCACCATGATCAAGTGAGATTTATACCAGGTATGCAAGGATGGTTCAACATTTGAAAAACAATCAATATAATCCATCGCATTAATATAACAAAAGAGAAGAACCACATGATCTCATGTGACCCATTTAAGATGCGTCAACTGGTCCCAACCCACCTGGAGTAAAGAAGAATGAAGAACACCAAAGACACAAAGAAAGTATTTGCCCAAAGAGACAGAAAGGGCCACATAAACCAGAGATTGCATCAACCTGAGACCAGAAGAACTAGATGGTGCCCAGCTACCTTCAATGACTGCTCAGTCTAAAAACACAACAGACAGTCCCTGATGGAGCAGCAGAAACGTGGGGTGCAGAACTCAAATTCTAGTAAAAAGATCAGACTTAATGGTCTGACTGAGACTGGAGGAACCCCAGAAAGCATAGCCCCAGACTCTCTGTCAACCCAGAACTAAAACCATTCCCGAGGCCAACTCTTCAGACAAAAAGTAGACTGGACAATGGGACATAAAATGATACTTGTGAAGATTGTGCTTCTTAGTTCAAGTAGATACATGACACTAAATGGGCAGCTCCTGTCTGGAGGTGAGATGAGAAGGCAGAGAGGGTCAGGAGCTGTTTGAATGGACACAGGAAATCAGGGCTGGAAAGGAGAAGTGTGCTGTCACAGTATAGGGAGAGCAATTAAGGTCACATAACAATGTATGTATAAATTTTTGTATGAGAGACTAACTTGAATTGCAAACTTTCACTTAAAGCACAACAATAAAAAATTTTTAAAAAAAGAACTGAAGAAAATGCCACTTTTGAGAACTTTCTACAATACAGTGTAATAATCAATCATTAACTTTTCTTTTTACACGGAAAATTATCAAACAAACTTTTCTATTCCAAAGGGTTTGGAAAAAGGGGAAAGTTATTCATCAAATTCTT
This sequence comes from Dugong dugon, assembly GCA_030035585.1. NCBI lineage: Eukaryota > Metazoa > Chordata > Mammalia > Sirenia > Dugongidae > Dugong > Dugong dugon. The sequence goes on along the minus strand of CM057460.1, from coordinate 104,696,930 downwards.
ATATTCTGGGAGAAAAAACATAATTATGAACATGATTTTTTTTTAACCTGGAAAAGCCTATAAACACAACTACACACTAACACGCAAAACTCAAATCAGTGTAACATGGTAGACTCTCTTTTGAAGGAAGCTTTACAGCACATGGCAGCGATGTGTAAGTTTATTATCTTAGGTGGGCTTCTCTGTCTTTTGGTAATCCAGATTATGTCATTAGTTTTGAAAACAGAGTTTATATTACTTATATTTCATCAAAATAAACTTTAAGTGTGATCACGATAATTAATATTTTTTATCACTGTCATTAAAATAATTCATTCAACAGGTATTTATTGAATGCTTTCTGTGGACATTGAGCACAATAATTATTATGAGTATTATAACATGTATTTATCTATGTGCCTACCTCATAATTGCATGTATTTAATTCCTCTCTCCACAAATATAAAAATTACTTGTGGCCAAATATATAATATTTTATAGGTATATATCTTCAGTTCTTTATGAACATCCATAAAGGGAAGATAACATTTTAAAACGCTAAACTGGAGCTATTCTTTTAAATGATGTATTCTGGGAGGTTTGCTATATTTCTATACAGTTTTGAATGGCATGCTTTCTTAAAATACTAGCTTAGTTTATCTTTTTCCTCAGGTTTCTGGGTAGTACCTAGTTAGGAGACAACCTACTGGTCAGGTATTTTGTGATTAAAGAAAAGAATCATTTTCAAGAGAAAGAGATTTTTAATGCATGCTTTCTTAGTAAGAAGCCCTATTTTTAAAAGTTGTTGTTGTGTGCCATCGCGTCAATTCCGACTCATAGCTACCTTATAGGACAGAATAGAACTGCCCTATAGGGTTTCCTATGCTGAAATATTTTTTTTTAATGAAATTGTTTGTTTTATTTTTTTAATTTTATTGTGTTTTAGGTGAAAGTTTACAGTGCAAGTTAGTTTTTCATTCAAAAATTTTATACACAAATTATTTTGTGACATTAGTTGCAATCCCCGAAGTGTGTTGGCACTCTCCCCCTTTCCCTTTCCACCCTGAATTTTCAGTGTCCATTCATCCAGTTTTCCTGCCCCTTCCTACCCTCTTTGCTTTTGGACAGATGTTGCCTTTTTTCTCATACACTTGATTGAACTAAGAAACACGTTCCTCATTTGTGTTATTGTTTGTTTTATAGGCCTGTCTAATCTTTGGCTGAAATGTGGACTTTGAGAGTGGCTTCAGTTCTGAGTTAGCAGGGTATCTGGGTACCATACTCTCAGGGGTTCCTCCAGTCTCTGTCAGACCAGTGAGTCTGGTGTTTTTTCATGAATTTGAATTTTTTTCTACATTTTTCTCCTGTTCTGCCTGGTACCCTCTGTTGTGATCCCTGTCAGAGTGGCCAGTGGTAGTAGCTGGGCACTATCTAGTTCTTTTGGCTGGTGGAGGCTATAGTTCATGTGGTCCATTAGACCTTTGGACTAATATTTTCCTTGTCTCTTTTGTTTGCTTCATTCTCCTTTGCTCCTAACACAATGGGACCAACAGATTTATCTTAGATGGTCACTCACAAGCTTTTAAGACCCCAGGCGCTATTTACCAAAGTAGGATGTAGAACATTTTCTTTATGAACTATGTTATGCCAATTAAACTAGACATCCCCAGAGACCATGGTTCCCAGCCCTCAGCCCCAGTAATTCAGTCCTTCAAGGTGTTTGGATATGTCTAGGAAGCTTCTACTACTTTGCCTTGGTCAAGAGGTGCTGACTTCCCCTGTATTGTGTGTTGTCCTTCCCTTCACCAAGGTTGACACTTGTCTTCTATCTAGTTACTGATTTCCCCTCCACTCCTCCTCTCCCTCGTAACCATCAAAGATTGTTTTCTTCTGTGTGTAAACCTTTTCTTGAGTTTTTATAAGAATGGTCTCATACAATATTTGTTCTTTTGTGAGTGACTTACTTCATTCAGCATAATGCCCTCCAGATTCATCCATGTTGTGAGATGCTTCACAGATTCATCATTGTTCTTCATTGCATAATATTTCATTGCGTGCGTGTACCATAATTTGTTTATCCATTCACCTGGGAATGGGCATTTAGGTTTTTCCATCTTTTTGCTATTGTGAATAATGCTGCAATGAACATGAGCATGCATATGTCTATTCGTGCGATGGCTCTTATTTCTCTAGGATATATTCCAAGGAGTGGGATTGCTGGATGTATGGTAATTCTATTTCTAGCCTTTTAAGGAAGAGCCGTATCATTTTCCATGGTGGTTGTACCGTTTTACATTCCCACCAGCAGTGCATAAGAGTTCCAATCTCCTCAAAACCTCTCCAACATTTGTTATTTTCTGTTATTTTGATTAGTGTCAGTAATGTTGGGATTAAATGGTATCTCACTGAAGTTTCAATTAGCATTTCTCTAATGGTTAATGACAGCATTAATGATAAGCATTTCCTCATGTGTCTGTTAGCCACTTGAATGTCTTCTTTGATGAAGTGTCTGTTCATATCCTTTGCCCATTTTTTAATTGGATTATTGAGGTGTTGAAGTATTTCATAGATTTTAGAGATAACATCCTTGTCGGATGTGGTGTAACCAAAACTTTTTCCCCAGTCTGTAGGTTCTCTTTTTACTCTTTTGGAGCTTAAGTGTTTGATTTTTAGGAGCTCTCAGTTATCTAGTTTCTCCTCTGGTGTTTGTGCATTGTTAGTTACAGTTTGTGCTGTATTTTTGCCATGTATTAGGGCCCCTAGTGTTGTCCCTAATTTTTCTTTCACAATCTTTATCATTTTAGTTTTATTTTTAGGTCTTTGATCCATTTTCAATTAGTTTTGTGTGTAGTGTGAGGTATGGATCCTGTTTGATTTTTTTTACAGATGGACATCCAGGTTTTCCAGTACTATTTGTTAAAAAGACCATCTTTTCACCATTTAATGGACTTTGGTCCTTTATCAAAGATCAGCTGACCATTGATGGATGGATTTACATCTGGATTCTCAATCCTGTCCTTGGTCTATGTGTCTGTCATCATACCAGGACCAGGCTGTTTTGACTACTGTGTCTTTATAGGAGGTTCTGAGATCAGGTAGTATGAGGCCTCTTACTTTGTTCTTTTTCTTCAATGATGCTTTGCTTATCCATGGACTCTTTCCTTTCCATATAAAGTTGGCAATTGGTTTTTCCATCTCATTAAAGAATACTGTTGGTATTTTGATTGGGATTGCATTGTATTTGTAGATCACTTTGGGTAGGATTGACATATTCACAGTGTTGAGTCTACCTATCCATGAGCATGGTATGTTTTTCCATTTGTGAGGGTCTCTTACTTTCTTGCAATAGTGTTTTGTAGTTTTCCTTGTATAGGTCTTTTAGGTTTCTGGTTAGATTTATTCCTAACTATTTTATCTTTTTAGGGTTATTATAAATGGTATTGTTTTCCTGATTTCCTTTTTGAAGTTCTCTTTGTCGGTGTATAGGAATCCAACTGATTTTTGTATGTTGATCTTGTATACTGCTACTGTGCTGAATCTTTCTATTAGTTCCAGTAGTTTTCTTGTGTAATCCTCAGGGTTCTCTATGTATAGGATCATATAATCTGCAAATAGGGATAGTTTTACTTCTTCCTTTCCAATTTGGATGCCCCTTATTTTATTATTTTTTTTTTCTTGCCTTATTGCTCTAGCTAGGACTACCAGCACGTTAAATAGGACTGGTGATAAAGGGCATCATTGTCTTGTTCTCATTCTCGGGAATGCTTTCAGCCTCTCTCCATTGAGAATGATGTTGGCTGTTGGTTTTGTATAGATGCCCTTTATTATGTTGGGGAATTTCCCTTGTATTCCTATTTTATTGAGAGTTTTTATCAGGAATGGGTGTTGGACTTTATCAAATGCCTTTTCTGCACCCATTAAGATGATCATGTGATTTTTTTTCTTTTGTTCTATTTATGTGGCATATTACATTGATTGATTTTTTAATATCGAACCATCCTTGCATACTAAGTATGAACCCCACTCTGTCGTGGTGTAATTTTTTTTTATATGATGCTGTATTCTATTGACTAGAATTGTGTTGAGAATTTTTGCATCTATATTCATGAGAGATATTGGTCTGTAATTTTCTTTTTTTGTGGTGTCTTTGCCTGGCTTTGGTATCAGGGTTATGCTGGCTTCATAGAATGAATTTGGAAGTATTCTTCCTTTTCTATGCTCTGAAATAATTTGAGTAGTGCTTGGTGTGAGCTCTTCTCTGAATAGTTGGTAAAATTCTCCAGTGAAGCCATTTGGGGCAGGGTTTTCTTTTGTTGGGATATTTTTTTACTTCTTCAATATTTTCTTTTGTTATGGGTCTGTTCAGATTTTCTATCTCAGCTTATGTCAGTTTAGGTAGTTAGTGTGTTTCTAGAAATTTTTCCATTTCCTCTAGGTTCTCAAATTTGTTAGAGTATAGTTTTTCACAGTATTCTGTTATGATCCTTTTTCTTTTTCAGTTGAGTCTGTTATATGTCCCCCATCTTATTTCTTATTTGGGTTATTTGCTTCCTGTCCTGTTTTTTTTTTTTTTTTTTTTTTTTTTTTTTTTTGGTTTTTTGTTTTGTTTTGTTTTTGTTAGTTTTTTGTCAGTTTGGCCAAAGGTTTGTCTATTTTGTTGATCTTTTCAAAGAACCAACTTTTGATCTTGTTAATTTTTTCTCTTGTTTTTCTTTTCTCTATTTCATTTATTTCTGCTCTCATCTTTATTATTTCCATTCTTCTGGTAGCTGTGGGCTACTTTTGCTGTTCCCTTTCTATTTGTTCAAGTTGTAGGGCTAACATTTTGATTTTTACCCATTCTTCTTTTTTGATATATGCATTTATTGCTATAAATTGACCTCTCTGCACTGCCTTTGCTGTGTTCCAAAGGTTTTGGTATGATGTGTTTTCATTCTCCTTTAGTTCTAGGAATTTTTTTATTCCCTCTTTGATTTCATCTTATACCCAGTTGTTTTTAAGCAAGGTGTTATTCAGTTTCCATATATTTGATTTTTTCCCTTGTTCTTCCTCTTACTAATTTCTACTTTCATGGCATTGCGAACAGAGAGAATGCATTGTATTATTTTGAGTTTTGGGATTTTATTGAGGGTTGCTTTGTGGCCTAAAATGTCGTCTATTCTGGAGAATGTTCCATATGCATTGGAATAGAATGTATACTTTGCAGCTGTTGGGTGGAGTGTTCTATAGATGTCTATGAGGTCAATTTGATTGATTGTGGCCTTTAGTTCTTCTGTATCTTTGTTAAGTTTCTTTCTAGATGTTCTGTCCTTTACCGAGAGTGGTTGAAGTGTTGAAGTCTCCTATTTTTATTGTGGAACTATTTCTCTTTCCAGTACAGTTAGAGTTTGTTTTATGTATTTTGGATCCTTGTCGTTGGGGGTGTAGATATTTATTAAGGTTATGTCTTCTTGGTGGATTGTCCCTTTAATTATTATATAATGTCTTTCCTTGTCTTTTATGGTTGATTTTGCCTTAAAATCTATCTTATCTGAGATTAGTATTGCCACTCTTGCCCTTTTTTGGTTACTGTTTGCTTGATATATATTTTTTCCATCCTTTGATTTTTAATATATTTATGTCTTTGTGTCTCAGGTGTGTTGCATGTAGAGAGCATATTGATGGGTCATGCTTTTGTATCCATTCTGCCACTCTCTGTTTCTTTTTACAGGTGCACTTAAACCATTTGCATTCAGTGTGATTATCGATAGGTATGAGTTTGTTGCTATCATATTGCTGTGTTTTCTTTTGTTATTATATAATTTAGTGTTTATTGACACTTTGTTTTTCTTCTTTTTTACTCTGATGAGTAGATTTATTAAATTTTTTAGTGGTTACCTTGAAATTTATCCTTGTCTTCCTAAGTTTGAACCAGTCTTTTATTACTTGAAATCACCTTGACTTCCTCTCCATTTGAAAGTTCTATATCTACACTGGTTATTCCCCCTTTTATTGTTTTGACATTATCCTCATTTACAAATTGGCATCTCTGTTTCCCTGTTTTAAGTCTTTTAGCTTCATTTTATTATTGAGAGTTCTTTGCGTAGGTTGGTATCTGGCTGATGCTGCCCTGTGTCCTAGACTCAGTTATTGTCTGATGTTGTTGGTTTTCTAATGGAAGGATTCCCTTTAATATTTCTTGTAAGTTTGGTTTGGTTCTTACAAGTTCCCTTAATCTCTGTTTATCTGGAAATGTCTTAATTTTGCCATCGTATTTGAGAGAGAGTTTTGCGGATATGTTATTCTTGGAAGTTTTTTTTTTTTTTCTTTTAAGGTTTTATATATTTCATCCCATTGCTTTCTTGCCTGCATAGTTCCTGCTGAGTAATCAGAGTTTAGTCTTACTGTTTCCCCTTTGTAAGTGACTTTTCACTTTTCTACATCTGCTCTCAGGATTCTTTCATGTTTGGTTTTAACAAGTGTGATTATGATATGTCTTGGTGACTTTCTTTTGAGGTCTATCCCATATGCTGTTCGTTGAGCTTCTTGGATGGTCAGCTTTTCGTCTTTCATGATATTGGGAAGTTTTCTGCAAGTAAATCTTCAACAATCTACCCTGTGTTTTCATTTTCTGGAACTCTGATCACATGCAAATTTTTGCTCTTGATTGTGTCCCACATAATTCCTAGGTTTTCTTCATTCTTTTCTCTGGTTTTTCCTCAAACAAAGTGGCACCCACGGGCTTGTCTTCAGTCTTGCTAATTCTGTCTTCCATTGTTTCAAATTTTCTCCTAAAACCTTCTATTGAGTTGTCGACTTCTTAAATTTTGTTGTTTATCTTTTTGACTTCTAATTGCTGTTTTTGTATGATTTCTATTTATTTATTTATTTTGATGTTTTGTGCTTGTATTATTTTCCTGAATTCTTCTATTGCTTTGTCTGTGTTTTTTCCTTTATTTTGGCTGTTTTTGTTGGTTTTGTCTATGTTTTCCATGATTTTGTCTACTTTTTCCTTGGTTTTCTGTGTTTTCCTTGATCTCTTTCCTAATCTCTTGGAGAACCCTAAATATTAGTCTTCTGAATTTTATATCAGGTAGTTCCACTGCCTTTACTTACACTGGTATGTTATCTGATTCTTTATTTTGGTCACTTCCTGGAGCCATCTTGTCCTGTTTATGTTTTGATATTGTCTGCTCTCTGAGACATTAAGGCATTATTTTTTTTATTTATTGATTGTATGTTCATTTGTTTCATCCCGTTTCTTTGTTTTGTTTGGATATGTCAGGGTGGATGGCCAGGCCAGGTGTGCTTTGCTGCTTGCTCATCTGTGGGCACAATAGCTCTCACTACCTTGTCTGGGTGGGCAGGGCAGCAGGCAGGGTGAGCCTGCCTTGCTGTACACTATTTTGGTGAGGTGGCTGAGGGAAGATTGGGTGGGCACTGTCTGCCTCCTGATGTTGGTTCAGCAATGTGGGAGCATTCACAGTCCCTCACCAGGTAGGGAGTGTTATGGGCTCGATTCCTTCCGGTCAGCAGCTGGTTAATGGGAGGGGAGGGGTAGTGCAGGTCCTGTGTAGTGGTGGGTCTGAGCTGAGGACATTCTAGCTGCAGCAGCATGGCAAGTCCCAGCGGAAAGGGAGAGTGGGGTACAGGGCTAGGTGGGGAAAACAAAGAAAAGAAAAGAGACAGAAAGAAAAAAAGGGGGTAGCTTCTATGGGGGGGCATGGTGGGCCTGGGGGCTGGTGGGAGGGGAGAGAGGTAGAAAGCAGAGGGTCAGTGGCTTTCTAGCCACAGTGATGTGGCGTGGCCCATGGAGAAGGGGGAGATGTGGCTTATGGGGCTAGGTGGGAGGGAAAGAAAAAGAAACAAATAAAAACTTTTTTAAAATGGCATGGTGGGGGCTGGCTGTTGGGGGCAGATGGGGATGGGTAGGAATGGGTAGGGATCAGGTAGGACCCAGAGCAGTGGCAGGCTGGTAGCTCTCTACCACAGCGGTGTAGTGAAGCTCCGCGGTAAAGGGTAGAGGTGCTGTACAGGGCTAAGTGGGAGAGGGAAAGAAAAAGTAGAAAGGGGGAAAAGAAAGAAGAAAAAAATGGTGAGGCAGTTCCATTGGGTCAGGGCTGGGCAGATACGGGGTGGTGGTGGGCCGGTGCCTCTCTAGCCAAGGTGGTGTAGCATGGCACAGCAGGAATGGGTAGAGGTGGGGTATAGGGCTAGGTGGGAGGGATAAAAAAAAGGAAGAAAGGGGGAAAAAAGCAAAATAATATATTTTTTTTAAATGGCATGGCAGGGACCAGTACGTGGGGTTGGGGTGGACCTGGACTAGCAGTGGGTCAGTGTCTCTCTAGCCAAGACAGCACGGCATGGCCCAGCAAGAAGGGGTGGGGTGAGGTACAGGGCTAGATGGGAAGGAGAAAGAAAAAAAGGAAAGGGAAAAACAGTAAAAATAATAATAATAATTTAAAAAATGGCATGGTAGGAACCAACAAGTGGGGGCAGCACAGACATGGGCTGGCAGTGGGCCAATGTCTCTCTAGCCAAGGTGGTGTAGCATAGCTCAGTGGGAAGGGGTTGAGGAGGGGTACAGGGCTAGGTAGGAGGGAGAAAGAAAGGGAAAAGAAAAAAAAATTTTTAATGGCATGGCAGGAGCCAGCTGGAGGGGACGGGGTGGGCTCAGGCTGGCAGTGGGCCGGTGTTCTCTAGCCTCGTCTGATCAAGGCAGCATGATGTGGCCCGACGAGAAGTGGTAAAAGTGAGGTATGGGATGGGTGAGAGGGAGAAAGAAAAGGAGGAAAGGGAGATAAAATGGCACTGCAGGAGCCAGCAAAGGAGGGTGGGGCAAATCCGAGCTGGTGGCGGGCCAGTGTCTCTCTAGCCAAGGTGGCGCAGCGTAGTTCAGGGGAAAAGGGTAGAGGTGGGGTATGGGGCTAGGTGGTAGGGAGAAAGAAAAGGGAGAACAGGAAAAAAAGAAAAAAAAAATCTGGCAGGAGCCAGCAGGTGGGATTGGGGCAGACCTGGGCTGGCAGCAGGCTGGTGTCTCTCTAGTCTTGTCTAGCCAAGGTGGAAGGTAGCACAGCATGGCCTGGCAGGAAGGGGTACAGGTGAGGTATAGGCTAGGTAGGAGGGAGAAAGAAAAAGAGGAAAGGGGAAAAAAAATAATGGCATGGCAGGAGCTGGCAAGTGGGGGCGAGGAGGACCCAGGCTGGCAGTGGGCCAGTAGCCCTCTAGCCAAGTCGGCTGGGCATGACCTGTTGGGAGGGGTGGAGGTGCTGTACAGGGCAGAAGGGTGAGGGGTGGGAAAGTGTGTTTCTCTGGTTACCAGGTGCTCTGTTTCCTGTTGGGAGCTCCATGAAATTGCCTTCCTGTATTTCCTGTCTGTGGTCATTGATGACTGTGCTCCAAGATGGCAACACCGTGCCATGTTAGTTGGCAGCGGACCTCTACTCGGTATCTCTCCTCGTTCTCTGTTTTCCTTCAGTTTCTTCTTCCATTCAGTATTTGATCTGGTTCCTCATCCCTTCATTTGATGCTTACGGTTTCAGGATTGACATTTGTATCTGTTTTACTTAGTTTTTCAGATCTTTGCTGCAGAGGGATGGCATGATGTGTCTGTCTAGGGCATCATGTTGGCTCCTCTATGCTGAAATCTTTATGGGAGCATGTCACCAGGACTTTTCTCCTGCAAAGAGGCTGGTGAGTTCAAACACTGACCTTTTGGTTAGCAGCCAAGTGCTTAACCATTGTGCCAGCAGGGCTCCTTTTTAAAAAGTCAGGCAATTGTAAATAAATAAATTCAGGCATTTGTAAAAAACAAAAACAAAAAAATCGAACTGTATCTGCACAGGTTTCATTTTGTTTAAAAGCATGCTTATTTTCACTTAGTGTTAAAGTTTAATAGCATTTCCATTTAATAAAGTATTTTTGCAGAAACACTTACCATAAAAGCAGCCATGAAAACTGAAATGATACGCTGCAATCTGGAACATTTTAACAGAAAATTGCCTAACAAAAGATTTTTCAATCACTAAACAAGCAACTATATGTGTAAAAAGAAAATTATTTCCCAAAGAAATGACAGGAATGAACCCTGATTTATTAGAATTGCAAATTATTTTTCCAAAAGTGTTGTTGTTTTGACCCCAGTACAATGATTCGACTCTATTACTTTGGAAGTATTGTAACTGTTAATTTAATGGAATCATATTTCTCACAAGCTATTGCTTTAACAGAATGTTTTATACTACTTAAGTAATCTCAATACACAAAGAGAGAGCACTGCCTTTGTTTATAGGAGTAGTAAAAGATAATATCACACAATTTAAGCATTATTTTTCAGGCAAATCTATTAACAGTCAACACAGCTATTTCTCAGTAAGTAATAGACATTGCATTAGAGATGAAAAACATTGTCCCCATTCCTGTGGGTTTTAAGTACTAAAGAGCTAAAGCTAACAAGTTTTTGTTTTTTTTAATATGTTGCTTTAGAAGAAGTTATTTTTCAGGCTTTGGGTAAGTAAAATTATTATTTTATTTCCAATATTACCCCTTGCTGACAGCTGGGTATATATGAAGTAGTTTCCTTAGAAACACAGTTATTTGGACATGGAATTTGAGTGTAGAAATTGAATTATATCCACAGTTCATTCAGTTCAGTAATCTTCAAATAACCTACCGTGCCATGTCAGGACATCACTTTTTTCAACATTATTATCCACATCATACACGTGAAGAAACTGAGATTTAGAGACATTAAGTAACTAGCCCAAGCTGAGGTCATCTATGAATGGTACAGCTGGGCCTCTACCACCCTTGATACCTTTCCAACAGATTGTGACCACCAAAATTGCCTGTTCACCCCACACTGAACTCTAATTTGGTCAGGTATTTTGCGATTAAAGTAAAAGAATCATTTTAAAGAGAAAAACATTTTAATGCACGCTTTCTTAGTAAGAAGCCCTACTTTTAAAAGCAGGTATTTATTTAAAAAAAAAAAAACTGCCTAATATCCATGTAACCTGAAAATAACTAAAAGCATGGAATGTATCCTGTAAAAGAACTACACTCAGCATTGCAAAATCACTATCAGAAATATTTATGTTTTCTCAGGCTAAAAAAATATTCCATAATTCATTTAATTTTGATTTTAATAGACTATGTTATGAACAAGTTTTCCTTCAGGACAAACATGCATACATTCACTAGGTACAGAGGCAGGAAAAGTACCCCCTTTACTTCCCTCCCATGTTCTTCTTTGGAGCCACATCAATCTAAGAGATTGTTTGCAGGAGCCATGGCCTTGGTTCCATAATCTAAATGTCTTCATATATCTCCCCCATTTTGTATACACAGGAAAGTCAAGTTAAGAGAGCTAACTGTGCATCCAAAAATATCCCCAGGAACAGAATTTCTAGTCCCATTCTTAAGCCTCCCATCAGACACAAGGCTTACACTCAACCATAACTCTTAGGTTTACTGAATTATGTCCTTCCCCCAGTACAACTTCTTGGTCATTCAGTGTGGGTCACCGAGGCAAGCTCCAAGGTCTTAGAGGGGTAACCCCTCTTTAACAATATTTCTGGCTAGCATTTAAAATTAAAAAGAAATTAAAAGGCATTCCATATATAAAGGATAACTCACTTTTCTTTCCTTCCTTTTTATTCAGAGGTTTTTCATGCTTATTCTTAGCATAAATTAGGCATCTCTAGATAAAATATTTAGGGCTTCATTTTAAATTCTTTTTTGTGCTTGTAATAATTCCTGTTCAGGCATTTTCCATGCCTTTGAAGCAGCATGAACTCATTCTTAAACCAGTTTCCTTGTTTTGCAGAAGGGCAGAGAAAATCTGAACTACTGATGCAAAGAGATGTTCTCATTAATAAAGACTTTCAAAATAAACTAAATCTATTTGTGTTTTTCTAGTAACCCTAACACTTTTAATACGATGCTTATTTAAATTACTAGATAATCTGGCATCAGTCTACCCTGGCATTTCTTTTTTCCTACTTAGATTCTCCTATTCCCTAAAGACCAAGCTTCCTCATCACCATCTCTCAAAGGCCTACCCTAACTCATCCAAGCTGGGAGAGGTGTTGTGCCAATCTGCCACCATAACACCTAAGAAGTAGCATTGTGCTAGCACAATGTACTCTAATCACTTCTTTACATGTTTGTCTTTACTTCCAGACTGTAAAGCCCCTTTAGCTGCATTTGCCTTTTAACTTCATTTAATGAATACATTTGGAAGAAAGGAAGAGACAAAAATCAATTACAGCTCTTTCCCTTCCCCTTCCCCTCTTTTCCCTTCTTTTCTGAATAATTCAGACCATTATTATGTGGGACCTAGAAGCCCTGGTGGCACAACGGTTAAAGCGCTCAGCATGCTAACTGAAAGGTCAGCAGTTCAAACCCACCAGCACTCCCTGGGAGAAAGATGTGGCAGTCAGCGTCCATAAAGATTTACAGCCTTGGAAACCCTATGGGGCAACTCTTCTCTGTCCTACAGGATCACTATGACTAGGAATCAATTCTGTGGCAATGGGTATGGGTATTATGTGGGGCAAAAACACAGACATCTAGGTGCAAAACTCAAGCAGGGTGAGGAGGGTATCCACATAGGAGGGATGCCCAGCATAGGGTGTCATACCAAAGTGAGGTGAGGAAAGCATTCATGTAAGGGTAGAGGATGCTGAAAGTCAAGTGAGGTAAAGGCAAATCTCCCCATGGGGGATGCAACTCAGGACCAGGTGGCAGAGTCCAAGCAAGTTGAGGATGGTATCCAGGGACTGGGGCAGCTCAGCGTGGAGTGTTAGAGCCTGAAGAGAATGAAGAGAGCCTCCACACATGGAGGTGACCCCTCTCAAGGTGTCAGGACCCCAGCTGGGGAAGGAGGTGGCCATGAGAAAGCAGAGCACAGAGCAGCATGGTGAAGTCCAGGCAGGGTATGGAGGTTGTCCACATGGAGGGGCATCTAGCATTGAATGTCAGATCCTAGGCAGAGTGAGGAGGGCATTCTTGCAGGGGGTATCAGCCCAAGTGGAGTAATGAGAGCAGATAAGCAAGAGTGGTGGCCCCGTATGAGGAGCCTGAGCCAGTAAGGCAGGGAATGGGAGGTGGCAGGCAGGCACCAGGAGTCAGAGTCCTAGCTGGAGAAGAAAGGGCTTCTAAGTAGGGAGATGGCCTGAAGTGAGGTGTTGGCCAAAGCAGGGATGAGAAGGGCATTTGCATGGCGAGCTGGCCAGCCCAGGGTGCCAATGCTGGGAGACCTGGCCTGAGTATTGGAAAATGGGTGTGGTGAGGAAGGCTTCCACACAAGTAGTGATTTTGTTACATCCAGGAGGGTTGAACAAAGAAAGAAACCTGAAGGAAGAACTATTAAGGATAATAGGAGCTAGGTCTCTCTCTCCTTCTGTCCTCCTCCTTTCTTTCTTTTAACTACTGCGCCACCAGTGCTACTTTATATACACTGAAGAGGATAGATAGTTAGAAAGTGAGACTGGTATGTGGTCAGGATTGCAGATCTGATTTGAGCCCTGGAGAGATTGTCACACTCCCAACTGTTAGCAGCTCCCATTTGAATATGAGGTACTGGCTGCCCCATATGTCCTCAGCTTTGTCCTCTAGTCCTTCTGTCCTTTTCCTATGACCAAAGGAAAAGTACTACTCAATAGCCTAACACATACATTAATACAAAGAAAAATGTAAGGAAAGATACACGCACAACTGGTGACCATGGTTAAATCCAGGAGCGAACTGGAACTGACAGGTGGGCTGTCTGAATCTTTTCCGAGATTATATTCATGTATTACGTGTGTTATTTAAGATAAATCAAAGCAAAAAATCAAACACAATGAAAAACTAAAAAGCTAACTATTAACAGTCACAAAGAAAATAGTAGTGAATATAAATCAAGGAATGGACTTTGTTACCATAAAATCAATGAATAAAATTAAGAAATTAATAGATTTGACCATATAAATAAATTATATTTATATATGCATATCTCATTCAAGTAGATTTTTAAAACATTAAAACTCTAATGGTTTTAAAAAAAAAATGCACTAAGCTTGTATAGCTAACAATGTGCCTAAAAACAAAAATAAAGCTAGAAATATAAATTAACTATCCATAAAAGAAGAAAAACAATGGGTAACTAAATTCGAAAATTAATCAGTATCTATTGGTTGCCTCAGGGTGGTAAAAACTAGAGAAAAAAACTGGTGGGTTTTTTCCTTCTTTCTTCTAAAAATGGCTACAATGACATCCATCTCTTTATAATCAGAGAGAAAAAAAAAACACACGTACTCAAAAAGAAGTCCCTCTCACCACAATCTACCCCTATTTCCCCAAAAGAGTGTGTGTGTATATGTCTATTTATATGTGCATGTTTACATTTAGATTTAGAATCTCAATACTATATATATTGAGATATATGGAAAATATATATAGAATATAAATATATATTCTATATATATTTAGAATTTCAATACTAGTGAAATAAACAGATGGAGGGAAGTATAGAACTACTCAGTACGCAATAAGGAAACTTAAGGATTTGTCCTTTTCCCAAGGGAAAATATTTAAAAACAGCTTTAATCCATCTGAGAGTTTATAATGGATTATATACTTTAAAAGAAAAAGGAGTCAGCTCAATCTTTAGTACAGCAGTCTCTCAAGAAGTATCAACACAGACAAAGGAATTTAAAAGTTCTTGAGCTAACCAGTAAGTATATTACATTTTTTGTAATTTTAGAGCTTTCTATGAACAATTTCCTAAGCTTGGTGGGTTTTTTTCTTTTTCTTTGCAGGAAAGTAAACTAAAAACCATTCTTGATGAGAAAGAAAATTTCTTTCCTCTGGCCATCATTAAGTCTGATATTTAACATAATTTCTTTTTAACTTTGAAAACATATCTACTTCTTCAGGCTTCACTTAATTTATATGTGAGGGGATGCACTACTAAAAACAAACCAAACTAAACTCACTGGTATCAAGTCAATTCCAACTCATAGCAACCCTATAGGACAGAGTAGAAATGCCCCATAGGGTTTCCTAGACTGTAGTCTTTACAGAAGCAGACTGCCACATCTTTCTCCCACAGAGCAGCTGGTGGATTCGAACCGCTGACATTTTGTGTAGCAGCTGAGTGCTTTAACCACTGTACCACCAGCGCTCCTTCACTAAAAAGAAAAATACCATAAATTCCAAAATTAAAATGTCAATATACGATAGAATAAGTGTAATGAAATCTCAATACATTCATTAGTCATGAAACATGAAACAAAAAAATTACTACACAGTATTTCCCCAAGAATAAGTGAACTATAATTTTTTTCTTTCAAGATGTAGTTTCTTTTAAAAAAAAAAAAAATGCACTAAGCTTGTATAGCTAACAATGTGCCTAAAAATAAATACCTATGAACCAAGTAGTCAAATACACGAGTATGGTCTATCCATGGTAGAGAATTTTCTTCAAGAAGCTAACTAACCCATAAAGAAATCAACACAACACTTGTAACATTAGGGCCAGCTCCTTGCTCTAACCAAAGAGAGCTGAGAAATAGAAGAAGAAAGCCATGATCAAAAGACAACACAGGAGCATCCCTGTGAAAAGGAAGGACGGAGACTAACTGACTCCCAGAAGCATCCATGGACAATCAAAGACACAAAACCCTGCCAGTCGATTCAATCTCCTTCTGGGCAGCTGGTAAAATCTATCAACTGAAAAAGAAACCATAAATTATATATTTCCTGAAGCAAAGAAGGAAAGCAAAGAAAGTACTGTATTTACAGACTATAGTTTTAATTATTTAAACCAATCTTTTGGTAATCTTTATCAATTAAATCAAAAAGAGAACATCGATTTTTTTTTAACCTAATCAAAAAGAACCAAGAATAAAAGGTTTTTTTACTTAAAATGAAGTTAAATACTATGTAACAGATACTACTGACACATTCATTCTTTAAAGAGTGAGAAAATTTACTATTTTTTCCACATTTGAAATTATTGCCTTCATTATATACGGTGGACTTAACTTCAGTAAAATTGAAGACAATAAAGAAGGTTGCTGTTAGTTGTCGTCGAGTCAATTCAGACTCATGGCAACCCCAGGTGGTACAGAGTAGAACTGCTCCATAGGGCTTTCCTGGCTGTAGTCTTAACTGAAGCAGATGCCAGGCCTTTATTCCACAGCATTGCTGGGTGGGTTCCAATCATCAACCCTTAGGTTAGCAGTATTATGCAAAAACTTCTTGGTAAACATCTCATCCAATCTACTTCATGCCTGTTAAAGAGGAGTTGGAACTTCAGCAAGCTTAAAATTTGCCACATAGAAAATAGCCGGCGGTCCTCCCAAGAGACCTACATTCAATAGACACTTATGTGAGTGGCCAACATGCCCCAGACCACAGCAGGAGGCTCGAAGACATGACACATTCGGTGCCAAATCAAGAGCTCTAATTAGCAAAGCGTTCCGGCCTGACTAAAGGGCTTAACCTCCCTTGGGAAATAATGAGCCAGACAATGTTGGAAGCCTCCATGTAAGTTTCAGAGAAGAATCGGGGCTGCTGAGCACTGCCTTCAGTGTGCTAAACTGACAGACGCAGGTGACCGAACAATGAACTGTACACTTGGCAAAGAACAAGAAAATGCTTGTTCTATACTAGCGACGTCCAGAGCTGCATTCCTCTTTTGTCCCTGAATTAAGATGAAAAAAATTTGATAGATCGCATTATTCGGTTGAGTCACTTTAAAGAAAATAGAAGACTTTGTAGAAGAGAGATATTTTCTGAAACATTTTCCTAGATACCAATTTTTATGATAAGGCAGCATCTGGGAATTTCACTGAAGATCAGAGACAAATCTCAGTTTAAAGGCTAAAAGTTCATTAGCAAACACAAACATTCAGTGGTTAGAATTACCCAACATGACGTCCAAGGCAAGGGCCTAAACACTAAGTAAAGGAGAAAATATCCTCCTTGTCTTCTGTCTAAAAAAATGACTAATACTCCCAAAAGTTGCTTGCATACATGATTTTTTACTTTGAAGCTGCACAAATTCTAGAAGTAAGAAAAGTAATGTACCCTGACATTTATTGAATGTAATTGAATCTGAGAAGAAAATATTCATTTCTGATTGTCCACCAAAACATATGCATCCTTTAATAAACTAAGTAAAAACTATTCATTATAAATTTTTCCTACTTCACCCACTCAACTTACTTGTTACACATAAAATAGTTAAGCTTTCTAGGATATTTATAAATAAACTCAAATCTATGTAAAATGATACTTACTGTATATTAAAATACTAAAGTTTTATACATTCTAGCAATGCCAAGTTAGCTTCCCATATTACTTAAAAGGTACAAAAAACCCTTGGCTCAGTAATAAAATATTAATTTTATTTCTAAAGTAAGAATTATTTACCCCAATAAATAAAGTTGATAAACTATCAAAAATAGTTTAAAAGCCCAAGAATTGGGATTAGAAATTTTAAATAAAGACTATATTGCAAAACAAGTATCTATCTGGTATGGGTACTGTATCAGCTTTTTTAAGACAAAAATATTCTAAATTCTGAAATGCATCTGTCCCAAGGAGTTCAGCCTTGTGGAATTGAAGACTGTCAATTTGTACAATATTTATTTTCCCAGTTAGGACATTGAGAATTAGGTTTTTGTTTTTTGTTTTGTTTTGTTTTCTCTAATAGAAATATTTCAGAATAGCAAACAAACATAGACCCCAGACAGAAGGAGGAATATAAGACTTGGGTAAAGCTATCCTTGTTTCCTTTCTCTTCCCTTGTCACAACAGGCATCAGTTTTCTCTGCAGCAGAATAATGAAGGCTGTGCCCTGACTCCAACGTGCCCTGGTGGCAGGAGTGGTTAAGCAGTGGGCTGCTAACCAAAAGATTGGTAGTTAGAGCCCACCACTGTCTCTGCAGGGGAAACATGTGGCAATCTGCTTCCATAAAGATTACAGCCTTAGAAACCCTATGGGGCAGTTCTACTCTGTCCTATAGACTCACTATGAGTTGGAATCTTGACAGCAACAGGTTTGGGTTTGGGCCATGACTCCAGGACAACAAAGGCACATAAACCACCCCATTTCTTCTCAGGTGAAGGGAGAATAGTATTCGTGCTGAGTGTTCAAAACTATCCTGAACCTTCCAGCAGGAATGAATGTTCAAGGATATCATGGAACACAGGTTCAGATTAACCAGTAGGTTGGGCAAATGATTTGGTGATTAAAAAAGATAAACTAATGGCTACAGGCCACATTATTTGGAAAAATGCTATTGAATCTGAAAACCAACTGCTTGTATGGAGTAAACATAAACATCGAAGAACATTACAAGGTTTCAGTTGCTCATGGTTACAAAATTGGTTACTATAATTTTATACATATATTTTGTTTGCCAACAAAGTCTTCCAAATCAAATTTTGTCTGGAAAATATAAAGTACACTTGCTTTGTGACCAAAGAAGGTGATAGCACTTATCATCTTCTAGTAGACTATATAGTTTTCTTATTTGTTATACTTACTAATTATTATTTGTCTCCCCTGCTAGAATGTAAGCTCCGCTGTGGCAGAGGTTTTCATAGTTGCTCACCAAGCATGCAGAACAGTGCCTAGCACACTGCACAAATAATTGTGAAATGAATGATTGAAATATAAAAATTAAAATAAAGAAAATAATTCCAGTGAAAACACTTTATAAGACAACAGAATCAGATGTTAAAATTTTTAAATATACTCTCCAGGGGAAAAAAAAATCTGTTCTTATTAAAGAAAAGGTGCCATACAACCAGGCCCCTTACCATTTATCCTAAGGTAGAAAAAGTCATCTGGACACATCTTTGCATATAGGTCCTCCTTCCCTGCAGACCTTGGCCCTAACTCACCCCTCTTTGGATAGTAATCCTACACCTGGCTCTAGTACTTTCCCTTCGAACTGATTCTACCCTAAAATTTATACTGCCACTTATTCCAGGGAATAAACATGGATTAAATGTGTAGCCCTAAGGTCCTGGAAACAGATTTGAATAAGGCTTGGAGCCAAAAAAAATTGGACATGGGTTGAGACTATAAGGAATCCTATGTTCTCTCTGCTTAACCGAGCATTGAATTTTGAGGTAACCACTGAAAAACACAACTGCAGGTTTTGGCTTAATCACAATTTGATAATTAAATATTATTTAAATTAGGATCTGTAGCTTACTGATATCAAAGACAGTTGAAAATAGTGAACTAGGAAAACAAATTGGTATGTTACACTGTAGAAGCAACTTAAGAAGCAATTCATGGTGATGAATTTTGTGAGTGGTAAAACTGAACCTCTTCTCCCTAATAATAACACCTCTCCACCTCAAAATATATCAGCAAGTGGTCAAGAAATCCCATTTCCAAAAGAACTGAAATCAGGCTACAACCCCCACATCCTCCCTATTCCCACCACAGGAGAAAGCATTGTCTTGAAGACATCAATGACCTCCTTCTTACCAAATTTTCTTCTCAATCGTACTTTGCCAGGATTTCATGATTTCTACTTTCTTAGTTTAGATGGTACCCCAAAATCCTAGATATTTTCCAGTTTTTATAAACAATTCTGAGACATTTCACACCACTCCTCACTAAAGTCATCACATGGGACCGAGTCTTCTGTTTTTTTCTCACATCCCTTGGCAACTCACACGTTCTTATCACAATGGGATGATAAGATGTTGACAAAAACATGCCAATAGACAAACTTAAATATAAATTATTTTAATGAGAAAAGCATATGGAAACTTACAAAAACAGTTACAAAAGAAAAAACAGCACAGAATATCTCCAGATAAAGGAATAGGCTTCCCAGACCTCCAAATCCCCATGAAAATAAGTAGTGCAGAGAGTAAGGGTCCCACATGGGGTGGTGTTATGAATTGAATTGTATCCCCCCAGAATATGTGTTGGAATCCTAATTCCTATACCTGTCAATGCAATCTAATATAATGTAGTCACCTTACATCTAATGTAATTACCTTATATCTAATGTAATGTAATCATCTTCCATAATGTAATTCTAATATAATATAATCAATCAGTTGAGGTCATACAAATGTGAGGTGAATCCTAAACCTAATCACTTCCGAGTTATAAAAAGAGCAGATTAGACATAGGGAGACACACACACAAGGGAAGACAGACTACATACTACTTCCTTGGCACACACAAGCCAAGGAACCAAGGATTTCTGGCAGATACCAGAACTCGGAGAGAGGCTCATGGAAGGAATCTACAAGGGCAAGACCATGATTTGAACTTTCAGCCCCCGAACTGTGAGAAATAAATTTCTGTATTTTAAAGCCACCTACTTGTGGTATTTGTGTTACAGCAGCACTAGGAAACTAGGACAGGTGGGAAGTTCAGCTTTGCCAGCTTCATCACGGCCTCACCTGATTCTTTTCTATGCACTTACTTGCTCATTCAGGCTACAGGCCTGTGTAAAAAAACCTCAACACATTCCTGAGCGTTCCCTGTGAGACTAGAAGAAACAAAGTTTTCTCTATAAATCCATCAATGCAACAAAACTAATAATAATCAAAACTACTTGACGCCTCCTAACTTCTAAATCAACAATCAATCCTCCTTTCTTGTATTTAGGTCCCATCAAGTTGGCTCCGACTCATAGTCACCCTATGTACAACAGAACGAAACACTGCCCAGTCCTGCCATCCTCATAATTGTTGTTATGCTTGAGCCCATTGTTGCAACCACTGTGTTAATCCATCTTATTGAGGGTCTTCCTCTTTTTCTCTGACCCTCTACTTTACCAAGCATGATGTCCTTCTCCAGGGACAAATAACATGTCCAAAGCATGTGAGACAAAGTCTTGCCATCCTCGCTTCTAAAGAGCATTCTGGCTGTACTTCTTCCAAGACAGATTTGTTGGTTCTTTAGGCAGTCCATGGCATATTCAACAGTCTTCGCCAACACCATAATTCAAAGGCATCAATTCTTCTTAGATCTTTCTTATTCATTGCCCAGTTTTCATATGCATATGAGGCAATTGAAAATACCATGGCTTGGGTCAGGTGCAGCTTAGTCCTTAAAGTGACATCTTTGTTTTTTAATACTTTAAGGAAGTCTTTTGCAGCAGATTTGCCCAATGCAATCTTCCTTACTCAACTTGTACTTCCTCCTATAGGAGTAGCCAAATTTCATTTTGAAATTTATATAATGAAAATATGTAACTCTTATCTGGGAAATTAAGTGTTTATAGAAATGGAATTACTTTTTGCTGTCCCCTATTTGAGTCAACTCTAACCTGCTAAGATACTAATATTTAAGACAGCCTCAAAGGAGGGTTAGCTCAAATGGGACAAGCTTAAGGCCAGTGAGCTCTGTCATCACAACTACATTCTGGGAAAATTAATGCCTGAAAATAAATGTCCTCAAAGCAGAGAAAGCAAGTAAGAAAACAAAAAGCCCACAAAGGTTTATACATATGTGTATATATATATGTACTTATGCATAACAAAATACTCATATTTCAAAGGTATTTTAAATTATTAAAGAATTGTTATGCATGCAAAATCACCTTTGTAGAATAGAGTGTCTTCTCTTCTGCTAGCGAGATTGTTATGAGCAGGAACTGAATGCTAATTTCAAAGTAGCCAATATAAATCATTTTTATCTTTGCATAGAGCAAATATTAATTGTTTTTCATGCACAACTAACTCCAACATGTTTCCATCAATAGAATTATAAGCAATTATAATGAAAATTAATGAGAATTGCACGGTTTAAGTTTTCACTAACTTGAAACAAAGCCTTTAAACAAAATGTGTTCTACTTTGACAGAATTTCTGAAAAGCCAAACTTCATCCAAAGCAATAATAAATTAATAGATTAATGCTCTTCAAATATAATGTGTATAATGTAAAAACAATAAATATTGTAACATATAATTTTCCACAAATTTTTATCTCCAGACTTAAAGGACTAGACAAAGACACAGGAAATATGTCCAGGTGGTTAAGTTTTCAACTCTGCAACATACTCTATTTTTGAAAGATAAAGAAGGGTACAGTATCATGAAAATCAAAGAGATAATGAATAGTCTATCAGTTTGGATTCTTTAAATTGCAAGAAATAAATTCAACACAAATAGATGCAAGCAAAGGGAAGAAAAGAAAGGGGATTATTTATTGGCTTATATAACTGAACAGTCAAGACTTAGATTTAGATTCATGCACAGCTTGATCCAAGGCTCTAACGTAACCAGAATTCTTTTCTCAACTCTGTTTCCTTTGAGTTGCTTAATTTTTAGGCTGCAGCTCTCCTCTGACATTTCAGAACCTATAAACTTCAATGCTCACGTCAACAAGTTGAGAGGAGAAAAGAGAGTCTACGTACCAACCTTCCCCCTAAATATTCCTGATGCTAATTTTGATTGGGACCATACTTGGAAAAAAATCTATTTATTATCAGTAATGTTCCTCTCTACTCCCCTTCTGTTCTAACACCAGCTGCCTATGTAGCACCTCTTCTTATGACCCTAACCACCTGGAGCTAGGTAAGACTTCACAAGTTAAAGGACCAGTCCTCCAGACTGCCAAGTCAGCCCAAGACCTCAGACACTAGCCACAAGCTTGGGAATCATGATGACACCCTCACTTCTGATCTGGGGGCTACAAATTCAGAAGTTCCCTCTACCATCTCGGGACACCAGCCATAAGCTCAAGGGTCCCCAGCCCCACTCACTCTTACCTGCTGGCTCCCACTACTCCCTCCGTTTCTGGAACTACTTGGAACTCAGAAAATGCTGTACTTACAAATACAGTTTTATTATAGCAAAAAGAATACAAATTAAGAGACACACATGGCAAGGTCTAGGAGGGTGCCCAACACAGAGCTTCCATGTCCTAAAATGTGACATGCTACCCTCACTCATTTATGCCAAGAAATTTGGAAGACAGCTACCTGGCCCTCCAACTGGAAGAGATACATATTTATGCCTATTCGCAAGAAAGATGATCCAACTGAATGCAGAAATTATCGAACAATATCATTAATATCACATGCAAGTAAAATTTTGCTGAAGATCATTCAAAAGCCACTGCAGCAGTACATTGACAGGGAACTGCCAGAAATTCAAGCCAGATTCAGAAGAGGACATGGAAGCAGGGATATCATTGCTGATGTTAGATGGATCCTGGCTGAAAGCAGAGAATACCAGGAAGACGTCTACCTGTGTTTTATTGACTATGCAAAGGTATTCGACTGTGTGGATAATAACAAATTACGGATAACATTGTGAAGGGTGGGAATTCCAGAACACCTAATTGTGCTCCTGAGGAACCTATACATAGATCAAGAGGCAGTCGTTCGAATGGAACAAGGGGATACCGCGTAGTTTAAAGTCACGAAAGGTGTTCGTTAGGGCTGCAGCCTTTCACCATACTTATTCAACCTGTATCCTGAACAAATAATCCCAGAAGCTGGACTCTATGAAGAAGAACAAGGCATCAGGATTGGAGGAAGACTCATTAACAACCTGCAATATGCATATGCTTGCTTGCTGAAAGTGAAGAAGACTTGAAGCACTTACTGATGAAGATCAAAGACTATAGCCTTCAGTCTGGATTACACCTCAACATAAAGAAAACAAAAATCCTCACAACTGGACCAATAAGCAACATCATGATAAACGGAGCAAAGACTGAAGTTGTCAAGGATTTCATTTTATTTGGATCCACAATCAACACCCACAGAAGCAGCGGTCAAGAAATCAAACAACATATTGCACTGGGAAAATCTGCTGCAAAAGACCTCTTTAAAGTGTTAAAAAGCAAAGATGTCACCTTGAGGACTTAGGTCACCTGACCCAAGCCAAGGTATTTTCAATTGCCTCATATGCATGCAAAAGCTGGACAGTGAATAAGGAAGACCAAAGAAGAATTGATGCATCTGAATTATGGTATTGATGAAGAATACTGGATATAGCATGGATTGCCAGAAAAGATGAACAAATCCGTCTTGGAAGAAGTACTGCCAGAATGCTCCTTAGAAGTGAGGATGGTGAGACTATGTCTCATGTACTTTGGATATGTTATCAGGAGGGACCAGTCCCTGAAGAAGGACATCATGCTTGGTAAAGTAAAGGGTCAACGTAAAAGAGGAAGACCCTCAGCAAGATGGATTGACACAAGGGCTGCAACAATGGGCTCAAACATAGCAACAATTCTGAAGACAGCCCAGGACCGGGCAGTGTTTTGTTCTGTTGCACATACGGTTGCTATGAATCAGAACCGACTTGACGGCACCTAACAACAAAAATAACAAGAACAACCCTCTCACATACATTGATGTCTTTTACCAGCCAGGAAGCCCATGGAATTTCTGTGTCCATAGCCTTTATTGGCGCCTTTATGTAATATGGTTGATTGAATCTGTCTACCCTCCCTGAGATCAGCTGGTATCACGAGGTGATCTTTTCGGCCAGGCTAGCCCCTACCTGGGTCATCTCATTAGCATACCTCAGGTATAGTCTGTAGGCCTCATCAAAGCCACCTTAATCACCTGGGAAATTTCACGGTTTTAGAGGTTCTCTCTCAAGAATCAAGAATGAAGACCATATTCTTTGGGTAAATTTAATGTAAACCACACAGACCAGCTTAAGTCACATGTCCTGTCTCAGGTGGTACACCCTATATGGGTTCAGCTAATGGATTCTCATCACCAGAGTGAAGTGTGAGGTCAACCCAGTACAGAATATCACCAGGAAAAAGGGAGCATGGATATTGGCCAGTGAACCACCACTATAACAGGGTATGGCACATTCACAAATGCTGGGTATTATCGTTTGAGTACCAGATCATTTGACAGCTTCCACTTTTCAAGCCAACTCTTTAAACATAATGTTAAAGGAATTTATTTACCTTGATTGTATTAGCTTTCTATTACTGCATAACAACACAAACATAGAGGCTTGAAATAAGACCCATTTAATAGGAAGGCACACATGAGTATATGGGTGTGCATGTACAGATGTACCTGTAGGCATATGTATATACATGTTTATGTCTGCAGCATGTATATTCATATTTATACTAAAGCACATAGGGGGCAGAGTTATGGATATTTCTTAGATATAACCAAACACCTCGTGGGATTGGTTTACTAGGTTTGAAGACTTGGGACCATCGTCTTATGGGACAACTCAGTCAACTGGCATAACATAGTTCATAAAGATAATGTTCTACATCCTAGTTTGATGAATAGCATCTGGGGTCTTAAAAGCTTGTGAGCAGCTGTCTAAGATACAATTATTGGTCTCCACTCATCTGGAACAAAAGAGAATGAAAGAAAACAAAGACTCAAAGAAGAAACTAGTCCATAGGACTAATAGCCCACATGAATCACGGCCTCACTAGCCTGAGACCAGAAGAACTAGGTGGTGCCCAGCTACAACTACCAATCGTTCTGACCAGGATACAATAGACAGTCCCGGTTGGAATAGGAGAAAAACGTAGAGCAAAACTCAAATTCCTAAAAAAGTCCAGGTTTACTAGACCAATAGAGACTAGAGGGATCCCTAAGACTATTGCCCTGCTAGAGGAACTCCTGAGACTATCGCCCTAAGATACCCTTTGAACTTGAAACTGAAGCCATTCCCGATGGTCACCTTTCATCCAAATAATGGATTAGCTTATAAAATAAACAATATCACCCGTGACTACCGTGCTTCCTTAAATAAACAACTATATGAGACCACACAGTCAACATTTACCGTAAAACAGAAAAGAAGCTAAGGAGGGGCAGCGACGTTAGATTAATGGAAACAGAACAAAAAGATTGGACATAGTGAGAACATTGTGAAAAATGTAACCCATGTCACGGAACAAGTTGTATAAAAATTGTTAAATGGGAACCTAATTTTCTATGTAAACTTTCACCTAAAACACAATAAAATATTTTTTTAAAAAGAATTATTTAAATGAGTTTAAACTGACAACACCTAAAACACAGATGAGGACTTTAAGGGGCATAGAGCCTAAATTAATGGTGATGACACGAGACAGGTAGAGACACAGTGAGAATGGTGACACAATGTAAAGTGTGTAACCAATGCTGTAAGCATGTTCATGTATAAATTGTGAATTGATATATGTTTGGTTGGGTATAGTATCACCAAAACTAAATATTAAAAAAAATAATAAGACCCATTTATTATCTCATAGTTCTATAGTTCAAAAGTCCTGACCCAGCTTAACTGGGTCCCCTGACAGGACCTCATGAAGCTAAAATCAAGGTGTTAGCCAGGTTATGTTCTCATCTGAAACTCAGGGTCCACTTCCAAGTTCATGTAGTTGTGGCAGAATTCAGTTTGTGGCTGCGGGAATGAGGTCCTTGTTTTCTTGCTTGTTGTCAACCGGGGATCACTCTCAGCACCCGCAGCCAGTCTCAGGTCCTTGCCCCAAGGCCTCCTCCATTTTAAAGCCACCAAGGGAGAACCTTCCTCACACTGAGTCTCTCTCACATTTTGAATCTCTCTGGCTTCTCTGATCTCCAAAAGCCACAGAGTTAAAGGGCTTATGTGATTAGATCAGGTCACCTGGATAATCTTCCTGTTTTACACTTAACCTGGGATCTTAATTAATCAACAAATCTCTTTACAGCTGCACCTAAATTAGTGTTTGAATAGCTGGGAGAAGTTATGTACACCAGGGGCCAGGAATCTTGGAAACCATCTTAGAATTCTGCCCACTACACTGATAATTTTGGTTTTGCTCCTGAGGAAGATGGGGTGAGAGTAGACTCAATGGGAAAGAGAAGGCTTTTGTCTTCTTAACAATCCATTTGTTTCTACCTACAAAAAATAAAGCTGCGGTACAAGGGGAATACTCAAAAAAATTTTCAAATAGCATAAAAAGCACAAATAGAAAGGTAGATCAAAGAAGATAGGCAATATTTGGGGGATCTTATTTTGGGGTCTGGGTTTTTTTTATTTTTCAGCAAGAAAAGTGACAGATCTGGAACTTTAAATCAAAATGTTTTTGAAGGGGAAAAGAAAATTTATTTTTCAGAAAACAGAATTTAATTATAATTAAATATAGAGCACAGGTCAAGCTCTTTGTATGCTTTCTTAGAAAATACAGAGAGCAAGCCCAAGAAATCTTCCCTAAAAATCCAAATCAAATATTAGTTTATGGAAGTTCTAATTATCTTGGACATCTTCTGGTAAAAAGCATGTGCTGTTAAATATCTAGGCTAGATAATATCTTTTGAAAAAGAGAGAGAGGGCAGAAGGAACCATTTTTAGTCTCTTAAGATTGAAAGAAGACTGTTCTTAAATTTCGCTCTGGACTAGTGCTGTAAAAGTGAAGCAGTGCCCTCTAGAGGAAGAAGGGCTTTTGAGAGCAGGCAGCTATTTCACAACAGAGTAATGTTGCTTATACACAATGTCCTTCTAATTTCTGGTATACGTTCCTCTCTAGAGCATAGAAAAGAAATAGAAAATAGTCCCAGGGAAGGAAATGCTAAATTTTTTAAAATAAAATTAGTATTTTTTTCAAGAGGACAGCAAACTCTTTAATGTTTTGGTACATTTATAAACTTTCAAATAATGTATTTTCAGCACTATTGTGGAATAAAAGTTTGCCTTAGCAAATAAAAAGTTACTAATTTTTCTTAAAATGGATGTTGAAATCTACCAGACCTTTTCTCATTACTATAGCAACAGAACCATATATACAATGATCATATATTAAATTATAAAGAAAAATGGGTATCAAAATTGATCCATATAGTTTTGCTATCATATTCAAACTGAATATTTAGAGTTTCACATCAGCAGGAAATAGAAGAGAATTTAAAACTGTAATGGCTGGAATTAGAAATCCATGTCAAGAACTTTTCCCATTACCACAAAAATTCAACATACCTGCATTGTCCTAGAACACAACATTAGAAACTCAAACAAGTCATTTAAATGTCTGGTTCTCTATTTTTCATATAATTAATCAGATGTTTTCAAATTATTCGCCCCCAAACTACAACCAGGACGAGTTCAGGCACTGCCTCAATCCATGCTGCCATCAAAGCAGCCTTTATTTTTTCTTCCTATTGGAGTTCCATATACATTTTCCATGAAAGAAATAGTTCTAGGCTTTAAGAAGGAAGGAAGGAGACAAAGAGAGGGAAGGAGAGGGAATGAAAATGAAAGGAGGGAAGGGGATGAGGGAAAAGCCCAAACCCATTGACCTTGAGTCGATTCTGACCCATGGAGACCCCATGTGTTACAGAGTAGAAATATTCCGTAACGGTTTCTTGCCAGGCCTTTCTTCTGAGGTACCACCGGTAAGGCTTGAACCACCAACCTTTAAGATAGTAGATAAGCACAAACCTTTGCATCACCCAGGGGCCTTGAAGATAGGACAAGAGAAGGGAAAAGAAAAAGCTGCTTGAAAACTATTGGAGTAGATGGTCTCTAAATTCCCTTTTTAAACTGCATAACTCTATTTCCTTTATTTTTCTCTCCCTAGGGTAGCAGCAGCAAGGGTCTGGTCACCACAGGCTAGTTCCTAAAATGAGCAACCACTTCATCAGAAACAGAAGCCTGATGCAAAAGGATGAAATTACAGGGGGGACATTTTCTGTTCTTGGTGTAGATTCTATACTGTAGAAGACTCTTGCAAAAAATATGCAGTAGAAAAACATTCTACAATGGGGAATCAAAGCACACTATATGAGCAGGAGACTTTCTAATGTGACATGGCATTTTTCTTCCTCAGTACACATCTGCTAGCCATTGTAGACTGATTTTCATAATTAGACATATCCTTCTTCCTTACTTCACACCCCAAAGTGCCACAATGTATTTACAGAACTACAAATATGTCACAAAATAGCAGTGTGAGGATTTTTGTGTGTGTGTGTGCTTTAGGTGAAAGTTTACAGCTCAAGTTAATTTCTCATACAAAAACTTATACACATATTGTTTTGAGACAACAGTTGCAATCCCCATAATGTGACAGCACACTCCCCCTTTCCACCCCGGGTTCCCTGTGTCCATTCGACCAGTTCATTTCCCTTCCCGCCGTCTCACCCTGCCTCTGCACAGGAGACGCCCATTTGGTCTTGTGTATCTACTTGAACTAAGAAACACATTCTTCACATGTATTATTTTTTGTTTTATAATCCTGTCTAATCTTAGTCTGAAGAGTGGGCTTCGGGAATTGTTTTAGTTCTGGGTAAACACAGCATCCAGGGGCCACAGTTTTTGGGGTTCCTCCAGTCTCTGTCAGACCATGAAGTCTGGTCTTTTTATGTGATTTTGAGTTCTGCTCCTCACTTTTCTCCTGCTCCATCAAGGACTCTCTGTTGGGTTCCTTGTCAGGGAGGTCATTGGTGGTAGCCAGGCGCCATCTAGTTCTTCTGGTCTCAGACTGGTGGAGTCTCTGGTTTATGTGGACCTTTTGTCCCTTGGAGTAATATTTTCCTTGTATCTTTGGTGTTCTTCATTCTCCTTTGCTCCCAGTGGGTTGGGACCAATTGATGCATCTTAGATGGCCGCTTGCTAGCTTTTAAGACTCCAGACGCCACTCACCAAAGTGAGATGCAGAACATTTTCTTAATAAACTTTGTTGTGCCAAATGACCTAGATGTCCCCCGAAACTATGGTCCCCAGACCCCAGCCCCAGCTACTCTGTCCCTCAAAGTGTTCGGATGTTCAGGAAACTTCTTAGCTTTTGCTTTGGTCCAGTTGTGCTGACTTCTACCGTACTGTGTGTTGTTCTTCCCTTTACCGAAGATGATCCTTGTCTACTTTTCCCCTCCTCCTCCACCCCCACTCTCGTAACCATCAAAGAATGCTTTCTTCTGTGTTTAAACCTTTTCTTGAGTTCTTATAATAGTGTTCTCATACAATATTTGTCATTTTGCGACTGACTAATTTCCCTCAGCATAACATGCAAGGGCTTTTAAATGAACTATTAAGGGAAATTGCCACCAGAAGTTTCAAGTTTGCCTCTGTTGTTTTTCCACAAGCAAAGGATTAACCTACTTCTCTTTAGGGCAGGATCTGGAAACCACAACCCAGGGTCACATATCCATTCTGTTTCTTTTCTGCTTCTTGAGAACCAACCATATTGTAAAATTATCAGTCACTTGTTTTAAATGCAAAGATTCTTTCACTAGGGCATGAGGAATACAAGGGTACAAACCATGTGTACTCATTTAGTCAGGGATCCAAACTGGCCAAGCTTAATACACAATCCTGGCTTGTTTTCAACCCCTGTCCACAAGGCAGTTATCACACTTGGCAGCACCACCACCGAAGAAATGAAACTCTTCTTGAATAAGTCAGACTGTATTCTCCACTCACACAGGTTGCTTACTACCCTGAACTTGGGATCACCACTTTATAAGCTCCCTTGCCCCTCCTGTTCAGCCAAACTCCATCACTGCTGCATCCCTTCAACCTCCAGCCTCTCCCAGCCTCTCCTCCAAAATCCACCTGGTGGGTCCTAAATGCCATCTTCCCTTCAACTTAGTCACCACATCTCTACTACAAAACAATTTTTCTTAATATAATAGTTTAAGAACACTCCCACCTTAAGAAAATTTCTGATACAACCTAGCAAAAGTACATTTTGAATAATTAGAAGTAGAGAAGAGTAATATTTTATCCCAGAATCTTCTACCAAAAAAAAAAAACAAAAGTTTCAGCGCATACATGTTTCAAATTAGTAAAGAAACTCATTGCCATGGAGTCTATTCCAACTCATAGTGACCCTATAGGACAGAGTAGAACTGCCCCCATATGGTTTCCAAGGCTATAATCTTTATGGAAGCAGACTGCCATATCCTTCTCCCATGGAGCAGCTGGTGGGTTTGTACCTCTGACCCTTCAGTTAGCAGCCAAGCGCTTTAACCACTGCATCACTAGGGCTCCAAAATTAGTCAATAATCAGTGTTAAAGCCCAGTTCTCATATATATCCTATCCATGATTTCTTTCACACAAGCTTGGAAGATGTGAAAATGTTAACTATCTTCAATAAATCACTTTCAGAATGTAATTATGTCTTTTAAAGTTCCCCTTCACTAAGATCTAGCAAGTTGTCCTGAGAATTGTACACCACCAGGCTCGTTTTCATTAGAATAACAATAAGTACTTATTTAAAATAAGAAATCTTTTAGGAAATAATATTTATGCCTCCTATCTTTTAGAATAATGACTGTAGCAGTTTTTTGGGTTTTTGTGTGTGTGTGTGTGGTAGATAAATAATGCATATGTCCTTGCTTTTCTGAAGGAGAGTTGACAGTTAACTCATTTTGTTCTTTTCACAGTAGATGATATTCTTTGATGAGCAATATAAAAGAAGGAACATTTGAAAGTATAGACTAATTGTCTATGAATATTCTTAATATGAGTTTCAAAACAAAAGAAAGATTCTTATACTTGGAACTTGATGAAGAGCTCTGTCTTTTCAAGATGAATCTAGTTCCTCTGCATTTGTGAAGACCCTTGATGCTCTTAAAGTAAGGTTTTTTTTGTTTCTTTGTATTTTATTCCAGAACATCTCTTAAAAATTCAAACAACTGAGAAAGTAAAACAGGGAACACAAAGAGGTGAGGAGAATTAATCTGGGGTAAAAGCATGGAAAATATCATCCTTAATTAGCAAAACAAAAATCTCACCTTTGGAAAAACAAACAATATATCATTATTAGGATGAACGATACTAAAATCTGAAGCTATAATATGAAATGATTCTGTCTAAAAAAAAAGTGTGTTACATGATGATATCATACATAATTAAATAAGAGGTTGACTTAAAAATGGCATATCTAATACATCATTGGACAACTAAAATCCACATAAATTATTTAAAAACAAATGTAACTGAGCTTCTGTGAGTATGTGACTTTGGAAATTACTTTATTCTCAAACCTATCAACTAACAGCAAAAAACCTTTGAATCAAGCACTTTGGGAGGCCTGGCTTTTACAATATGGGGGCCACTCTCTAAGAAACAAAAGCAACAAATTCTAAATTTGTACAAAACTGAACAATTTTTAGAATAAGAAATCACAGCAAATTATAGATTTTAAAAGGCTTAAAAATACCACAAACATTACAAAGTTGAGACAAATAACATAATGTTTTATTAGTTATCTGCCTGACAATTGCCATAACACTTTTTTTCCATATATTTTGGCTACATAACTCTCTGACTGCTTCTTCAAATATTAGACTAGAAAGTGAATTCAGTCTGTCTTCCAGCATGGTGGCTTTAAAAAAACCCACGCGAGTCAGGTGCCCTGAAGATTAAGCTTCATTATTTTTATGGTAAATTCACCTCTGCTTTGGGTATATGTTGTCAGATGACTACAAAGAATATGTATTTTTTAATAAAATAAATATTTTACAGAAATATAACACAAAGTATAAAAATTAAAGAACCGAAGAATTTCTTGCAATGATTTTTATTTTTAACTGAGATTATCCCTTCAAGAATTTTTTAAACACATTTCTTCTTTCCTGAAGAACATGACTCCAAATTAAAGCTTTTCATACTAAATTTTTCCATTTTCATTTCACGGAAAAATTTTAAAACATAGTATATTCTGGTCGTTGACCTCATAT
This sequence comes from Dugong dugon, assembly GCA_030035585.1. Taxonomy (NCBI): domain Eukaryota; kingdom Metazoa; phylum Chordata; class Mammalia; order Sirenia; family Dugongidae; genus Dugong; species Dugong dugon. Next base: position 104,664,336 of record CM057460.1, on the reverse strand, counting down.
CAAGCCAAATTTTCCAATGCTCATCCTGAAAGGAAAAGTAAAGGTTATTCTTTTTTTCTTCACACTTTCCCAAAAGTATTATAGACATTTGAAACAAAAAGGCCTACTGAACCACAGTTTTTACTATTATTGTGGGAAAGATGCATACCATGAAGTATGTATCTTCCAATAATGGTCACCAATGAAAATAAATAAGAAAATGTTCAATTTTAATACTTTCTTTAAGCATTCCAGTCCTGACAGTCCTTTTGTTATATGATGACCCTAATAAAAAGTTCATCTGTGGTTCCTACACAGAGATGAAGTATTAGATGTGAATTTTAGAGATGTTAGAAGTAGTGTCATTGTCAATTCAGTTTTAGATGTGCATTATTTATATTTACATTATTTAATTTTGTATCACCAATTTTATCTTCCTTTTGTAAATATGACCAGCAATCTTCCTTCCAAATAACCCCCATTTTTAACTTTATGTGAAAAATTAAAGGTAGAAAATATGGAATTCAATTACCATTGAAAACACCTGAAACCCTAATTTTTCAGTTGTAATGGCAGAATAAAAGAACCAGCCTATCCCCAGATGTCTGTTATAGGCATACTTCTCATTTCTTTCAAGCTGAACCCACCAAAAAGATGTATGAACATCCAAAGAAGGAAAACAACTCGGAAAAAAGTGCCACTTAATTGAAGGTCTGATAATAGTTAATATTTTGATTGTGACTTACCTTCAAATTTGTAATAATACTTAGAATATTTCTATCCCTGAAGGAAAATGATTAGAAGCCACTGATAGCCAATTAAAGGTTCTTAATATTACTAAAAAAATTTTCTTAGGGAAATTCCTCGACATAATAAAGGGCATTTATACAAAGTCAATAGCCAACTTCATTCCAAATGGAGAGAGTCTGAAAGCATTCCCCTTGAGCACAGGAAACAGACAAGGATGCTCTTTATCACCACTCTTATTCAACATTGTGCTGGAGGTCCTAGCAAGAGCAATAAGGCAAGAAAAATAAATTAAGAGCATCCAAATTGGTAAGGAAGAAGTAAAAGTAGCCCTATTAGCAGATGATACGATCTTATACACAAAAAGCCCCAAAGAATCCACAAGAAAACTAGTGGAACTAATAGAAGATTTCAGCAAAGTACCAGGATATGAGATAAACACAAAAATCAGTTGGGTTCCTCTATACCAACAAAGAAAACTTCAAAAAGGAAACCACCAAATCGATACCATTTACAATAGACCCCAAGAAGACAAAGTACTTTAGGAATACACCAAACCAAAGACATACAAGACCTATATAAAGAAAACTACAAGACACTACTGCAAGAAACCAAAAGGGACCTATGTAACTGGAAAAACATAACTTGCTCATGGATAGAAGACTCAACATTGTGAAAATGACAATTCTACCCAAAGAGATCTACAGATACAAGGCAATTCTGATCCAAATTCCAACGACATTTTTTAACAAGATGGAGAAACAAATCACCAACTTCACATGAAAAGGGAATAGGCCCCAGATAAGTAAAGTATTACTCAAGAAGAAGAACAAAGTGGGAGGCCCCACACTACCTGAATTTTAGAACCTATTATACTGCCACAGTAGTCAAAACAGCCTGATACTGATACAACAAAAACATAGACCAATGGAATAGAATTGAGAACCCAGACATAAATTCATCCACCTATTATCAGCTGATATTTGACAAAGGCCCCAAGTCCATTAAATGGAGAAAAGACGGTCTCTTTAACAAATGGTTGGCATAACTGGATATCCATCTGCAAAAAGATGAAACAAGACCCATACTTCATACCATGTACAAAAACTAACTCAAAACGGATCAAAGACCTAAATATAAAATCTAAAATGATAAAAATCACAGAAGAAAAAATAGGGACAATGCTAGGAGCCCTAATACATGGCATAAATAGTATACAGACATCAACTAATAATGCACAAACCCCAGAAGAGAAACTAGGTAACTGGGAGCTTCTAAAAATCAAACATTTATGCTCACCAAAAGAGTAAAAAGAGAACCTACATACTGGGAAAAAACTTTTGGCTACGACATATCTGATAAGGGTCTAATCTCTAAAATATACAAGATACAGCAAAACCTCAACAACAAAAATACAAACACTCCAATTAAAAAATGGGCAAAGGATATGAACAGACAGTTCACCAAAGAAGACATTCAGGCTGCTAACAGACACATGAGGAAATGCTCACGATCATTAGCCATTAGAGAAATGCAGATCAAAACTACAATGAGACACCATCTCACCCCAACAAGGCTGGCACTAAATCCAAAAACACAAAATAATAAAGGTAAGAGAGGTTGTTTAGAGACTGGAACACTTATGCACTGCTTGTAGGAATATAAAATGGTACAACCACTTTGAAAAACAATTTGGCACTTCCTTAAAAAGCTAGAAATAGGAGTACCATATGATACAGCAATTCCATTCCTTGAAATATATCCTAGAGAAATAAGAGCCATCATACAAATGGACATATGCATACCCATGTTCATTGCAGCATTGTTCACAATAGCAAAAAGATGGAAACAACCTAGGGGCCCATCAACAGATGAATGGATAAACAAATTATGGTACATACACACAATGGAACACTACACAACAATAAAGAACAATGATGAATCCACGAAACATCTCACAACATAGATGAATCTGGAGGGCATTAATGCTGAGTGAAATTAGTCAGTCACAAAAGGACAAATATTGTATGAGACCACTATAGAAGAACTCAAGAAAAGGTTTAAACACAGAAGAAAGCACTCTTTGATGGTCACGAGAGTGGGGTGGGGGGAGGAGGGGAATTCACAAATTAAATAGTAGGTAAGGATCATCTTCAGTGAAGGGAAGGACAACACACAATACAGCAGAAGTCAGCACAACTGGACCAATGCAAAAGCTAAGACGTTTCCTGGACACATCCAAACACTTTGAGGGGTAGAGTAGCTAAGGCTGGGGCCTGGGGACCATAGTTTCGGGGGACATGTAGGTCAATTGGAACAACAAAGTTTATTAAGAAAATGTTCCTTGTCCCACTTTGGTGAGTGATGTCTGGGGTCTTAAAAGCTTGTGAGTGGCCATCTAAGATCCATCAATTGGTCCCAAACCACTGGGAGCAAAGGAGAATGAAGAACACCAAAGACACAAGGAAAATATTATTCCAAGAGACAAAAGGTCCACATAAACCAGAGACTCCACCAGTCTGAGACCAGAAGAACTAGATGGTGTCTGGCTACCAATGACCTCCCCAACAAAGAACCCAACAGAGAGTCTTTGATGGAGCGGGAGAAAAGTGAGGAGCAGAACCCAAATTCATGTAAAAAGACCAGACTTAATGGTCTGACAGAGACTGGAGGAACCCCTGAAACTACGGCCCCTGGACGCTCTGTTAACCCAGAACTAAAACCATTTCCAAAGCCTAATCTTCAGACTAAGATTACACAGGATTATAAAACAAAAAATAATACATGTAAGGAATGTGCTTCTTAGTTCAAGTTGATACACGAGACCGGATGGGCATCTCCTGTGCGGAAGCAGGATAAGGCAGGAAGGGACATGAACTGGACAAATGGACACAGGGAACCTGGGGTGGAAAGGGGGAGTGTGCTGTCACATTGTGGGGATTGCAACTATTGTCTCAAAACAATATGTGTATAAATTTTTGTATGAGAAATTAACTTGAGCTGTAAACTTTCACCTAAAGCACAATTTTAAAAAAATAAGTTAAGTTTCAAATAAAAATATAATTTTTTTTCTTACCAACAGGGACAATTAAACACAAGTTACAACTCAGAAACAGAACACATGACATGAAAGAATGAGTCAAAATTACATTTGAAATCAAAACACTTTATAAAATTATATAAGAAATAAGATTAGAATTATTCAGTTAAATTTCAAGAAAAATGGAATAGTTGGATACAAGAATGTTGTGTATTCTTATAAGAGTCCCAACTACTTTTGTATTTCTACATATTTATTGCACACTTAATACTTAACTTTTTAGTTATCTTGTGCAAAGTAAATGACTGTGGTATTCATTTATTTACTATGTGGTTAATGTAATGAATAAAATGTGCTCTACTGCACAAAACCAGATTCAAATATTTAATCAACATTTGCCAAAACTATTTAGTTATTTTTCTCAAATACATGGAAGTTGGGTAGACTGGTCTTTAAAAAATGGAAATTTTGTGTTCATTAGTTTTTATTAGTAATGTAACTTTAAATTGCAAGGCTCTAAAGCAGCTGGCAACTGGAGCCAAATTTCACAACTCATATTCATCAGTACACAAATATTGACATTATGGTCTCTATCTCGTCTGACTTGTGAAGTTCTGCTATTCTTGACTTCCATGGAATGATGATGAGCTTGTAAAATCTTTCCTGACACTTTTGCTTATCATGCAAAAAATCTAATAAGAGTCACACTTTCCTGCCAGATCAACAAAATAACTTAGATTTCTTGGTAAAGATTACAGATATTTTCCCCAGAAAAGTCCTAAATACAAAATGAACCATTCATATTATCCATAACAGTATCTACTTTTTTTATTTACTACAAATCAGTATCCACAAGGGCTGCTCTATAAAATATGATCCCAATGTTGTTTTCTAAGCCAAACATTTTCTCATATAAAATTCTGTGATCCTATAGTTTTCTCTAACATGAAGTTATCAATTTCTTAAAATCTTTGAATTTATCATTTACATTTTTAGTAAATATTCTTTTTTGTGAAACTATGCAAACTACTAGGAACGAATGCGCTTTTACAAGTCAGTAACAATGAGGTATTTATTTAGGTTTTGCCTATCATTGAGTCTGTTATTCCCTTTTATAAGACACCACTCAAAAGATTAGGATCCACCCTATTCTGGTGTGACCTCTTTAACTTAACTGACAACATGTGCAAAAACCCTATTTCCCCAAACAAGGTCACATTCACAAATACAGGGGTTAGGACTTCAATGTATCTTTCTGGGGAACACAATTCAATCCATAACAAGACCCAGACACATGTTTAATACTGCCCTGTCAACTTAAATGCCTTTCAAAGACTTGAACTTCGACCGTTATACTGAATCCACTCTTCTAGGGTTGAAAGTTCAGGGTATCACTCTCGTGCAATTGGATACTAATTGTTTTTGGTTCAACTTCAAAATGTCCCTGCCATCAACCTGTTCACTCTCTGAAGTTGCCACTGCTTCATATCTGGCACTGACCATGTCTCTCCTGACTTTTACCATGGCCACCAGTTAATGTGTGCTCCCAAGCTGTATCTACTCCAGTCCATTCTCAAATCTAGTGTAACTGCCATTAAAATGCAAAGCAAACCTACCATGCATCCCTCTGTTGACTCCTTGTTGCCTTCAGGATTATCTCCAAACTCTCCTTCACACCAGGAAATGAACTATCTATGGGATATGTCTCCAATTTCAATTCCTACCACTCTACCATATGAACCCAACCTCCAACCTGTCTTAAATTCATAGTTTCCTGTGTACAATACACCCTGTCGTACCTTCATACATTTGTACATTCTGCTCTGTCTTCCTAAAGCGCATGTCCTGTGCTTCTCTACCCAGGAATAGGCCTGCTTTAGTATTCCTCTGTGCCGTCGCTGGTTGGGAACATTTCGTAATGAAAGTGGCCTGGGTGCAAAGGTGATGATGGATTTCAAAACATAGCTGTTAGGGTCACAAGCAAAGATCTGAGACGAGCATTTTCATGGCCACCACTGATGGCTAAACTTATAAAGACTGAAAATACCAAGTGTTCATGAGATTGTGGAGCAACTGGAACTCTCAAATATTGCTGGTAGGAATGCAAAATGGTACAGCCACTTTGGAAACAGTTTCATAGTATTTTATTAAGCTAAAAATGCACTTACCGTATGACCCAGCCATTCCACTCCTAAGTACTCAAGCAAGAGAAATGAAAGCATATGTCCATACAAAGACCAAAAAGTGAATATTCACAGTTTTATTCTTAATTGTCAAAGACTAGAGAAAACCCAAATGCCCACCAAATGGAAGATAAACAAATTACGGTATATCCATACAGTGGATATACAATTAAGAGGAACTAACCTCTGATACGGAGTCCTGGTGGCGCAGTGGTTAAGCGTTGCTGCTAACCAAAACGTCAGCAGTTCAAATCCATCAGCTGCTCCTTCGAAACCCCATGAGGAAGTTCTACTCTGTCCTATAGAGTCACTATGAGTCAGAATCGACTCCATGGCAATGGGTTTTTTGGTTTTAACCTCCGATACATGCAAACAATATGGATGAATTGCAAAGGCATTTTTCCATGTGAAAGAAGCCAGATACAACAGACTATACACTTTATGTTTCCATTTAATTCCATGAAATTCTAAAAAAGATAAAACCAAGTGATAAAAAGAAAAGCAGTTGTTGGCAGGGGCCAGGAGATGGAGAAAGGAGATGGACAGCACAAAGGGAAAGGGAACCTTTTGGGGTCAAAGGAATATTAAATCTAATTGTGTTGTTGGTTAAACAACTGTGTACATTTGTCAAAACTCATCAAATTTTACACTTAAAATTGGTGAATTTTATGGCATGTAAATTATACCTCAAAAAAGTTGACAAAAACAGAAAAAGATGCTGTCTTAGTTATCTAGTGCTGCTACAACAGAAATACTACAAGTGGATAGCTTTAACAAATAGAAATTTATTTTCTCACAGTCTACTAGGCTAGAAATCTGAATTAAGGGTGCTAGCTCCAGGGGAAGGCTTTCTCTCTGTCAGCTCTGGAGGAAGGTCCTTGTCCTCAATATTCCCCTAGTCTGCGACCTTCTCAGCGCAGGAACCACGGACACTCTGCTCCTGGCACTACTTTCTCGGTGGTATGAGGCCCCGTCTCTCTGCTCCCTTCTCTTTTAGATCGCAAAAGAGCTTGACTCAAGATACAACCTAATCTTGTAGACTGAGTCCTGACTCATGAAAATTACTGCCTCTAATCCTGCCTCATTAACATCATAAAGGTAGGATTTATAACACAGGAAAATCACACCAAATGACAAAATGGTGGACAATCACACAATACTGGGAATCATGGCCTAACCAAATTGATACACATTTTTGGGGGGCATAGTTCAATCTCTAACAGATGCTTAGGAAAACGAATGAAGAAATAAGAACAACCATCTTAGGGAGCAAATAGTTTTAACTTGTTAGAAAAATTTTAACTTGAGCAAATAGTTTTAACTTGCTATAAAAGTTGCTTTAGAGGAATTTTTTTATATAAAGAAATAATTACAGTGATTTCATCCTACAGTTCCAATTATTACAAAAACATACCTATTTAAATCTATCTTCTAGGGATCCCACTCATTCTCAACTACTTTAAATTTGTAGTATTAAATGTTTTGGTTGACCAGGAGATGGAGAGAATTGTATTCATGACTTATCTCAAGATCATCTTAACCTTTTTAACTGTGAATCCCATTTGGGATAATGGGCACACATTTCTTTAATAACAGTGAATACTTTTGAATTTTAATATATTTATTAAAATAATTTCTATTAAAATATCCCATTAAGCCTTTCATAAATATAATTTATAATACAAATAGATGTATTTAGTCTTTTTATGATTTTCTCTTTTCACTTGCAAAATTATTTGATTGTTCCCCTATACCATAAACATATCTTACATGTGTAAAACCATTTTACTTTTCTCTGCTTTATTTATTCCCAGCCACTGATATTTAAATCCTAGCAAAATGTGTTGAGGCCTCAGCCAGTAGGAGAAATGAAGTACTGATACATGATACAATATGGATGGAGCTTGAAGACATTATGCTGAGTGAAATAAGTCAATCACAAAAGGACAAATACTATATGACCTCACTTATATGAAAAGACAAGAAAAGGCAAATGTACAGAGACCAAAGTTTATTAGTGGTAACCAGGGGCAAAAGGAAGAGGGAAAGGGGTTTATTGCTTATGGAGCACAGAGTTTCAGTTTATGGTGATGGAAAATCACATTGATTAAGGGTAGAGTTGCACAGCTGATCGTTGTGCTGTCAATAAGTTGTACACTTGTAAAAAGCTGAATTGGCAAAAGTTGTGTGATAGACATATTTACATCAATGACAACAACAAAAAAGAGTATCTGCTGAGGCTACTTATGTATAACTAAATATTTCATGGGATTCGGTTCCTTGGTTTAGAGGTTTAGGGTCATGGTTTCATGGGACATCCCAGTTAATTGGCCTAATAACATGTTTAGTGCCTCTGTTATAACTCCTAATTTGTTGTGTAGTGCCTGGAGTCTTAAAAGTTGGCAAGCAGCCATCTAAGGCACAACAATTGGTCTCTATTTGCCTGAAATAACAGAAAGAAGGAGAGTCAGGAATAGGAGTAGGAAATGGGATGCAATTACCTCCATAAACAACTACCTCCTTTGCCATGAGACTAGAAGAACTGGATGGTGCCCAGCTACAATTACTGAACATTTTGATCAAAGATTCTATAAAAGAATTCTAATCAAAGAGGGGAAATGCACAACAGAATTTCAGCTTCTCATGGTATCCAGATTTTCTGGAGCCATGGAGGCTGGATGAACCCCTGAAACTATTGCTCTGAGACAATCTTTAAACCTTAAACCAAAAATATCCCCTCAAGATCTAGTTTTTTTCTGGTCTCTGAGCTTTTGCTTGTGTCATTTCTCTCACCTGGTTTGACTTGCACTTTGAAATACTTCTTCTCATCATTCAAGAATACAACCTAAGTCCCATCTCTTCCATAAAACCTTTCTGTGCAAGATTATCCCTTACTGGGATAATCCCCTCCTCTCAATTCCCAAAGTATATGCAGTCTTTGGCATCCAATCAAACTCTTAATTCTACACCAGCCTACACTGCAGTCAAACTCTAAGCTCTTGAGGACAGGGTCTTCTGTGGAGAAGTATGGGCTTTGGAGGCAGACAGCCTTGAGGTCTAATTCCAGCTGTAACATGTACCAACTATGTGGACTTACGTAGCTTACTTTATCTTTCATATCCTCAGTCTCCTAATCAATAAAATGGGAAAAATAATAACTAACTTATTATATTAGTTTCCCCAGCTATCTCGATGGCTCGTTTTATTCTGGTCTTTGCTCAAATGTCACCTCCTTACAGAGGCCTTCCTTATAATATATATATTCTATAATAACAACTTCCATCATTTTCTAGCCCTTCTTCTTGTTTTAATTTGATTATAATAGTCACTGCTTAATGCTGTGTTATACACCCATTTCTTTTTTTTTGTTTTCACTACTAAAACTTATACTCCAAAGGAAAGATGGCTTTGTATGCGACATTTACTGCTATATTCTTAGCGCCTAAAATTGTGCTTGGCACACAGTGGATGATCAATAAACACTTGTTAAGTGTTGCATTGGTGAATGGTTTCTATGATGGGTCCAAAAGGTAATTTTTTGTTTGTTTTAATCTTTACATCTAACATAGAAAAAGCACAGAAAGAGAGGACATGAGAAATGACGTTGCAAGGAAGATATCTTCAACATATAGGCAGAGAACTTTTACCATAAACTATTTCCACAAATACTAAGTTGCAAAGACATTCATCCAGAAAGACTTTCCTCTCTATCCTCGAACATGCAGAACTCACTCCAAAACAAATATCCCTCCCCTAAAGCTGTACGAATCATGGAACGCTAATTTTATACTTACTTATTGACTGAAATGTCCCATTGCAAGGGATTGTTTTAAGGTAAGATGAAAAAAAAAACTAATGATTGGTAGGCAAGACCATAAAGAAGCACTAAAAAGTGTTCAGGTGTGTTCAAGGCAGAGAATACTCAGAAGGGTTTTGACTCAGTGGTGGGCCAAGATTAGCCCAAGAATAAACATTACTCTGGTCCTGACTAATAAAGCTTAAAATCATGACATGATAGAATCAAATTTCTTCTGAGAAACTTAACTGAGTCCCAGAAAAAAGCTAAGAGTATGTATAGGAATAGAAAAATACATAGCACCCACAAAGTAAAAGTCACAATTCTGGCAACAATCAAAATTTCCAAACATTCTGGAGTCATGGAAGCTGGATAAATCCCTGAAACTATTGCCCTGAGATAATCTTTAAACCTTAGACCAAAAATATGCCCCAAAGTCTTCATAAAACCAAATAATAATTTAGTTTAACCAGTAAAAAATGTCTGCCTTGAGCATTATGCTCTTTTAAGAACTATCTGTATGGGATCAAATTGACAACAGCAACTCAGAAGATTAGATAGGAACCTTAGGGGGCAGTGACTTTATGTTAATGGGGGAGGAACAACTCAGAGAAGGAGAGCGAGAATGGTTGCACAATTCGAAGAATGTACTCAATGTCACTGAATTGTACGTGTAGAAATGGTGTATGTTTTGCTGTGTATATTCTCAACAACAATAAAATAAATACTTTTTTTTAAAGATTTAAAAAAAAAAATTCCAAACATGGAAAGAAACTGAAAATTGTAAGCCATAAAAGAGGGGGGAAAAATCAATCATCAAAACCAATCCAAAAACAACACAGACAATAGAATTAGTAGACAAGGACATTAAAATAGTTACTATTATATAGTCTATATGTCCAGCAAGCTAGAGGAAAAATTGAACATAACTATAGACATAAAAGGCTATTAAAAAAAGCAACTCAAATCAAATTTTTAGAGGTGAAAACTACAAATGTCTGAGATAAAAAATACCATGGATAGGACTAACAGCAGATTAGATACTGCAGTAAAAAATATTATAAACTTGAAGACGCAGCAATAAAAACTATCCAAAATGAACCACAAAGAGAAAAACATACTGAAAAAAATGAACAGAGTTATCAGTGAGCTGTGGGACAACTTCAAGTAGCCTAATATACATGTAATTGGAGTTCTAATGGAGATAGGACAGAAAAAATACCTGAAGAAACAATTGCTAAAATTTTACCAAATCTGATGAAAACTACAAATGCAAAGATCCAAGAAGCTCAACAAACCCTATGTACAAGAAGCATGAAGAAAACCAGATCGAGGGACTTCATAATTAAATTGCTTAAGACTAGTGACAAAGAGAAAATTTTGAAAGTAGCCATAGTTATTAGAAACAAAAAATGGAGAAAGAAAGAAAACATATCTTTTCTGGTCATATTTCATTTAAAAATCAGTCTAGACCAGAGACACAACAGATGGTCCTGGATAGAATGAGAGACAAATGTAGACCAAACCTCAACTTCTTAAAAAAGGCCAGACTTTTTTAAATAGACAATAGATAAGTGGTAACTTTGGTGAAGGGTAAGACAGTACACAATACTGGGGAAGCGGCAAAACTTGTCCAAGGAAAGGTCATGGAAGCTCCATAGACACATCCAAACTCCCTGAGGGACTGAATTGCTGGGTGGAGGGCTGTGGGGACCAGGGTCTCGGGAACATCTAGCTCAACTGGCATAACATAGTTTATAAGGACAATATTCTGCATTCTACCTTGGTGAGTAACGTCTCGGGTCTTAAAAGCCTGTGAGCATCCATCTAAGATACTCCCCTGGTCTCACCCCTTGGGGAGCAAGGAAGAATGAAGAGAACAGGATACAAGGAAAAGATTAGTCCAAAGGACTAACAAACCACAGCTGCCAAGGCCTCCACCAGACTGAGTCCAGTACAGCTAGATGGTGCCTGGCTACCACCACTGACTGCTCTGACGGGGATCACAATACAGGGTCCTGGACAGAGCTGGAAAAGGATGTAGAACAAAATTCTAACTCACAAAAAACAGACAAGATTTACTGGCCTGACAGACTGGAGAAACCCTGAGAGTATGGCCCCCGACACCCTTTTAGCTCAGTGGTGAAGTCACTCCCGAAGTTCACCATTCAACCGGGAATTGGACAGCCTTATAAAACAAAACGGGACTAATGAGGCACAGCAGTCCAGGGACAAGGACTAGTAAGCAGGAAGGGACAAGAAAGCTGGTTATAGGGAACCCACGGTTGAGAAGGGACAGTGTTGACATGTCGTGGGGTTGTTAACCATTGTCATAGGGCAATACGTGTACTGTTTAATGAGAAACTATTTGCTCTGCAAACCTTCGTTAAAAAAAAAAAAAAAGGCCAAACTTACTGGCCTGGTAGGGACTAGAGGAACCCCCAAGATTGTCACCCTGAGATACCTTTTAAACTTGGAACTGAAACCACTCCCAGAAGTCACCTTTCAGCTAAATAATAGACTGGGTCATAAAATAAATAATATTAACCATTGAGTAATGAGCCCTTTTAAAAAATCATCTATATGAAACCAAACAGTCAACATTAACCCTAAAGTAAAGATGAGAAGGTAAGGGGGGGTGGGGGGTCAGGGAAATTAGATTAATGGCAATGGAACAACCAGATGGAAACAATGAGAATATTGACACTCTGTGAAAAATGTAACCAATGTCACTGTACAATATATATTCAAATTGTTAAATGAGAACCTAATTTGCTGTGTAAACTTTCACCAAAAACACCATAAAATATGTTTTAAAAGAATCTATCTAGAGTCTCTTGCTGTAGCCCTCCCAATTAGGGCCAGTATTTTATTTTTAAGCTAAAAGTTCATTTATATACATCATTCTGCAGCAGGACTGAGAGGCTCTTAGGGCAGAGAATTTAAGAGACACTTGCATGACCCCAAGAGTGAGTCCCTCCTTAAATTTTCACCTTAAGTGTTCTCTTTTGCCTCACTCTAGTCCTGGCCCCGTTCTGCAGCAATCATCAAAACACTCCTTTTGATAACTTTCACTGACAAAAATTAGAGCCTCATAGGAAACTATTTCCAAGATTCATTTGAATCCTAGAATCTATGTTTTCCAAGAAACATATGAAGCTCTCCTCATTTATTCAACAAACAAGCCTATATTTAGCACTTTTTAAGTGTCAGACACTTCCGTGAGATTATAACATAATACAAAATCCTTAACTTTAAAAGTTCACATCTAGCGAAAAAGGCTATCAAGTGAACACTTACCATAAAAAATGGCACGTATCAAAGAGAGGTATGAACTGGATGCTGTGGGGGCACTGGGAACACAGGGCCTAACACAGCAGATTGGAAAGAGGATATGGGGAAAGGCTTCCCACGGAGAACATTCCCTCTATGGCAGAGGATGGAAACTCATGACCACAGGCCAAAAGGCCAAATAAAAGAAAAAATGACAGTGCAGTGCACGCTTATAAACAGTAACTGACTAGATGTAAGCATCCAGGGAGAAGAGGGAATGGTGGGAACTATGGCAAACTGGAATTGGTCCAAAATGCAGCATCACTACTCAACTCAGCCAAATTGTTGCTGCGTGGGAAATGGGGTCGCTATGGTCAAATACTCCAATTTTTCAGAGGTTGGGTATCTGAATTTTTGTAGAAAAACGCTCATCTGTTAAATAGTGTTAAATGTGAAGCCATTAATTCACATTTTTTAAAAAAACACCATGCAGGCCAAACAAAATATATCTGCAAGCCAGATTCAGCACACTGATTGTGTGAAATCTCCACCCTATAGTTAGTTCTCTCTGACCCCTGCCCTAGAAAGTTAAGGAATTCAGAATCCAGGCATTCTAATCACTACAATTTCTCACAGTCACTGAGACAATCGCTGAGCTGATTATGAATGCCTTAGTTTCTTTTTTTTTTTCCTTTTATCTTTCATGGGTAAGAAAAATAAACAGTGGTTATTTATGAAATAAAAATAGCACCAAGTTATCCTAAAAACAATAATACCATTTAGTATATTACATCTTGGGATATTGCACTGCACTGAAAATCAAGAATTCTTCATTAAAACCTGAATCGTATTATTAATTTTCTGTATTACTGGAATTAATCTGCATTTAGGATTAGTGTCACAATCTAGTAAGAATGAAAATATTGAACTTGGAGAAATTTAATGAAGGTAATTTGAATCATAAAAAAAAACTAAACATATTATGTGGACTATATGAAGAAGAACGCAGCATCAGGAGTGGAGAAAGATTCATTAACAACCTTCGATATGCAGATGACACAACCTTGCTTGCTGAAAGTGAAGAGGACTTGAAGCACTTACTGATGAAGAGCAGAGACTACCGGCTTTAGTATGGATTGCAGCTCAACATAAAGAAAACAAAAATCCTCACAACTAGACCAATAAGCAACATCATGATAAACAGAGCAAAGACTGAAGTTGTCAAGGATTTCATTTTACTTGGATTCACAATCAATGCCCATGGAACCAGTAGTCAAGAAATCAAACGACGTATTGCACTGGGCAAATCTGCTGCAGAAGCCCTCTTTAAAGTGTTAAAAAGCAAAGATGTCACTTTGAGGACTAAGTTGCACCTGACCCAAGCCCTGGTATTTTCAATCACCTCATATGCATGTAAAAGCTACAGAGTGAATAAGGAAGACCAAAGAAGAATTGATGCCTTTGAATTATGGTGTTGGCGAAGAATACTGAATATACCATGGGCTGCCAGAAGAAGGAATAAATATGTCTTGGAAGAAGTACAGCCAGAATGCTCCTTAGAAGCAAGGATGGAGAGATTTTGTCTCATGTACTTTGGACATGTTACCAGGAGGAACCAGTCCCTAGAGAAGGACATCATGCTTGGTAACATAGAGGGTCAATGAAAAAGAGGAAGAACCTCAAAGAGATGGATTGACACAGTGGCAGCAACAATGGGCTGAAACATAGCAATGATTGTGAGGATGGTGCAGGACCCGGCAGTGTTTCGTTCTGTTGTATATAAGGTCGCTATGAGTTGGAACCGACTTGACAACACCTAACAACAACAGTAACAATAATCATAAAGTTTCTAAATATTTTATTTAATATGGTCACAGGATCAGACTTCTGTTTAGCTAAACAATACTGTTAATAGTTCCCTGTCAACTAAAAAACAAACGCATTGCCATCCAGTCAATTCTGACTCATAGCAGGACAGAGTAAAACTGCCCCATAGGGTTTCCAAGGCTGTAATCTTTATGGAAGCAGATTGCCACATCTTTCCCCCACAGAGTAGCTAAACTGCTAGAATTCCAAGTAACAAATATCCTTCTAATGCGTTGAACTACTATGTTTAAGATCCCTGCAAGACAGGCATATGAAATCAGCAGACAAACATTTATGCCTTGAGGAGTTTATACTCCAGTGGGGAGGTGGTAAGGTGGGGGAAGTAAGAGTAGCGGAGCAGATAGACAATTAAGAGTAAACATTATAAATACGGTCTTTGTCATGGATTGAACTATGTCCCCCAAAAATATCTGTCCACTTGGCTATGTCATGATTCCCAGTGTTGTGTGATTTTTACCATTTTGTCATCGACATGATTTCCCTATGTGTTGTAAATCCTATCACTATCATGTTAATGAGATGGATTAGGGGCAATTACACCGATGAGATCTACAAGATTAGATAGTGTCTCAAGCCAATCTCTCTTGAGATATAAAACAGAGAAGTGAGCAGAGAGACTTGGGGACCCCATACCACCAAGAAAGCAGTGCCGGGAGCAAAGCATGTCCTTTGGACCTGAGGTTCCTGTGCGGAGAAGCTCCTAGGCCAAGGAAAGATTAATGACATGGACCTTCCTCCAGAGCCAACAGAGAAAGCCTTCCCCTGGAGCTGACACCCTGGAATTTGGACTTGTAGCCTACTAGACTGTGAGAGAACAAATTTCTCTTTGTTAAAGCCATCCACTTGTGGTATTTCTGTTATAGCAGCACTAGATGACTAAGACAGTCATATTTCATCTTTTGTATGCCAGCAAGTGATAAGTGCTATTAAGAGAGAGCCAATTTAGGAGTGAAGGGGAGTGCAGGATTGAAGTGAGATTATAATTTCAAATAGAATAGTCAAAGTAGGTCTCGCTGGGAAAGTGACATTTAGGTGAAGATTTGAAGGAGGCAAGGAACTTGGATATCTGGATATCATTTTAAAAACTGATGCACAATCAACAATTTTCTTAATGTGTGATTTATGATTCCTTTTTAATCATATCAATTTTTTTCTTATTCTTCCATGCTTGAAAAATTCTTTCCATACATTTGGTGAGAAACAATGATCAAAAAGAACAGTGTCACTTAGTGGGCCCTCAACAAATACATTTCTAGTAAATATCTTTTAAGAGGCAAATTAAATCAGCATTTTTGAATTTCAGATATAATTCCTCACCAATTTAAATATATTTTAAAAATAATGCATTTAATAGTGTTGTCTCCCTAAAAACATTTAAAAATGTAAGCAACATTTTTTAGCATAACATACAAAGATGACTGCCATTCTAAGTAGACCAGCAGACATGTGGTTCTTGTGGGGCAAATAACCATAAGCTATACATGTTTCTATAGGAAAGCATAATAAAAAGAGCTGATAAATAAGATTCTTGGAAATAATTATACAGATTTTTCAGTACTCAGATCTCTGTGGCTGCTCCAAAAAGAAGGAATTCAACAACAAGGCTAACTAAATAATAAAATAGCTTCAAGAAAAATAGAGAAGCGTTAAAAACCATATAAGATTAGAAATGTTTAACAGAGAAAACCAAATTATATATTAGAGCTGTGAATTCTCTAACAGTTCTGAAAAATGTACAAGCTGAATTGCAAAATAAACGTTCAAATATATATTTTAATATCCTCCCCAGCACATTTCAGTATTTCCCTGAATCAATTTTATGTACACGTAATTTACGTTTCTTGTCAAATACCTGCATGTTATAAATACATTAGCACAAAAACCTATTTTGAGGATTTTATTAAATCAGAAGTATGTACTAGTGCACTTCCCCTTCAGTTGAAGAAGTTAATACAAGAGTTGTTGGCTAGTTATGGTACAAAACTGAGCCAGAAAAAACATTCATTTATTTATATATTGTAGCACCTGAAAATGTCTCATTTACACCATGCCCAGAACCACAAAATTTATCAAATAAATTTCCAGGATCTCATATCCAAATAAAGACCAAATTTCCAAAGATATTGTAAAATTCAAGATAATTTAAAAAATAACTAGTACTAAATAAATATATCCAAAAAAAGAAAAAGAAGAAACAGCTGCCTGACGATTAGAAAAGGAATAAAGGATTTTGTAAAATAAAATACATTATGCATAAACTTGGGAAAGATAGTTCTAAGAATATTTTATGCAAAAAAAATAAGACTACATATGATAAAGCTGAAAATAGAGGGGGTCTGGACATAAAATAAGTTTGTACTATTGAAACAAACATGTAGGAAGACCTAGGAATTCCTATTTCTAAATTATTATGTATCATACTTGTAGTCAGGCTTTTAATTTAGCACGGAAAAATTACAGCATCTACATGTCCAAATCAAGTCAGCCACCATGTACAGGGATAGAGCCTAGCTAAAATTTCATATCCTTATAGTTCAGTTTTGACTCCCAAGGGACATTTGGCAATGTCTGGAGACATTTTTGGTTGTCATACTAAAGGAGTAGTACTGGCGTCTAGTGGACAGAGACCAGAGATGCTGCTAGACATCCTATAACGCACAGAACCTGCTCCACAACAAAGAATTTTCCAGCCTAAAACGTCAATAGCACCGAGGTTGAGAAACCCTGCAGTACAGATAGATGTCTTTGTTTAAAGCTCCCTCCCTGGGTCAGTCAGCTATCACTGGGATAGTGGGATCAAGTGGGACAAACGATAGTGATCTCCGTAAGGAACCCCTCAGAAGAGAGCAGTGTATTGGAAGACAATATGATTGGCCTGTCCAATATGACAGGAAAATACAGAGCGTACTCTTTCTACCCATCATCCAGCTGTTTCTCACACCTCTGTCCCATCTTTCCAGGATCTCTACTTGTCTGACAGTTAATGTGTTCAAGTCCTCCATGTGTCTTTCATTTTTGCTTTTTATTATGGAAATATTCAAACATACACAAAATAGAAAGTATAAGGTAGTCATCATCTAGCTTTAACAAGTAACAACATTCTGGCTTTTTGTTTCATCTGTGTCTCTACCACTTTTGTTTTTGTTATTGTTATTGGTTTTATTGGGGTATTTAAAAGCAAATCCCAGACGATGTATTATTTCACCAATTAATATTTCAGTTCCTCCCTGTATACATACGCCTGAGGAAAGATGTCAGAAATGAGCTTGTATGATCAACCTAGGAAACGGGCAACAATAGAATGAGATTCAGCGACAATAAAACACAAAACAAAACAAAACCCATTGCAATCGAGTGGATTCTAACTCATAGTAACCTTATGGGACAGAGTAGAACTGCCCCGCACGGTTTCCAAGGAGTGGCTGGTGGACCACTGTGCCACCAGGGCTCCGAAGCAATAACAGAATGAGATTAATTAGATAAATAGAGGAGGGGACCAGAGGGATCAGATACACATCACAGATCTAGACAGAAAATGAAGCAAGCCCTCCATGGCTACAAGAAGTAAGCCAAGGGCTGCATGCGGAAAGATGGTAAAGGTAAAGGTGTTTATGGGAGCTGGAGTCAGATACCTGTCCAATAGTTAGGACCTGTAAGGAGTAAGAAGGAAGGGAGATGATATAAGAATATAGTGGCCAGCAATAAATCAAGTGTCTGAATCAGAAACGTTAATAAGTTTCAATGGTCTTACCAACTCTAGCAATTTGATAGCTACCCAAGTACTATGATAAGGAAGGTAAGTCGGGAAGCCAGACAGACAAAAGAAAACAAAGGTAACATGCATCACAACACAGAGCTACCTTAAAGGCTGGTCTGCTCCTTGGCATCTGTCTCTTTCCTACCGAATATAGGTTGCCCTACATGCACAAGTTTGTTCAAAAAACTACCAAGAACCCAGGAGCTGCATGATTTGCAAGTGTGGTATGACTGTGTTGAATTTAAAATAGAAAGCTAAGACTCCAGCTGTGTTCCACAGACACAATTTAAAACCACTGGTTTAAATCAAAGATGCTCAACTCATAAACCTATAAGCCAAAGGAAAGTACATGCACCTTTGGCCCTATGGTATCCAGTTTTTAAATAGCAGCCTGGATGTTCTTTTAAAAATGAAAATCTGATCATGCCACATATTGCATAAAACTCTTCAATCATTCCTGCATTGCTCCAGAATTAAGCCCAAAATCCTAACCTTGTCCTTGCCTACATCTCCCTCCTCAACACAGAATTCTGCCTCAATCTCCATCCCACTGGCCTTTTTTCATTTTTCTCTTCCTGTCTCAGTCAAGAAATATTGTGAACCTATTATGGTCTAGGCACTGTGTTAAGCACTTTACATATATATTCCATTTAATCCCTCCCTCCAAACCTTATAGGATAGGTACAGTTATCATCTCCACAAGAGAAGCCAAGTGCCTTGCCACAGAAAAGCCAAATACAGTGCCTAATAAAAAGCTTCACTACGTGTACTTCAACTAAAGCCTTCTTCCATAAAACTTCACCAAAAACATAAGACTACATTATAAGATACTTGTTTTGTTTTGTTAATCACAAGCAAGTCTTAAGTCATTTGGTCATATTTTAAAAAAATAATTTACAAAGGTACAATAATGTCCCCATTTAACCCAGGTCAGATCTCTTAACAATCACTAGCCTTGAACTAGAAGTTGGTTTAAAAAATCTTTGAGAGACTAAAATGTCTGTCATGAAATCCATGAACTTTATTTGATAGGACAAGCAGAGTTATTAATGGATTTCATAAATTAGGCAAACCATATAATGGCAAATTACATGTGGACAAAATGCCAGTGAGAAGTAGGAGCTGGTAGACAATTTAGAAAGAGTACACCAGCTCTTGTTTTCTTTTTCGTTTTTCTATAAGGTCCCTGGCTGGCATAAGTAGTTTGCAATTGGCTGCTAACATAAAGGTTGCCAGTTTTAAACCACCCAGTAGCCGTAAAAGAAAGGCCTGGCAATCTGCATCTGTAAAGATTATAGCCAAGAAAATCCTATGGAGTACAATTCTACTTTGTAACACATGGCGTCGCCATGAGTCAGAATCAACTCAACAGCAACGAGTTTGGTTTTTTGGTTTTATAATCTGAAGGCACTCAATTTTAATGAGTGACAAACACAACATACTTAGTGACGTGTTGATGCACCACAGCTTACGGCAATATTTGAAATTCAAGAAAGGTAAATGAATCAAATTGTTGTTATTACGTGTCATCCAGTTGGTTCTGACTCATAGCGATCCTGTGTACAACAGAACGAAACAGTGCCTGGTCCTGCGCCATCGTCACTATCATTATGCTGAAGCCTATTGTTGCAGCGACTGTGTCAATCCATCTCGGTGAGCCTCTTCCTCTTTTTCGCTGACCCTCTGCTTTACCAAGCATGATGTCTTTCTCCAGGGATTGGTCCCTCCTGATAACGTGCCCAAAATATGTGAGATGTAGACTCGCCATCGTTGCTTCTAAGGAGTATTCTGGCTGTATTTCTCAATTAAATAGGATTTGTTTAAGTCAGGGAAGTAAAGCATCGTACAAATATTTTCATTCTAAAGAATTAAAACAAATGTTTGATGATCACGATTTAAGCTTCAGTTATTTTTAAAATTCTGCGTTATCCTTATGATACTGGCTAAATGGCTGTCAATGTACAAGATCATTGGAAGCCATCTACTGAAATATTCAAAGCGTAATTTCTTTGAGAATTGAGAATTCACTGCCTTAAATATAGGGCATGAGTCTACTGTGTTATTGGACTATTACAAATATTAATATGTGAGGTTTGCATCTGCGTCCGAACGTGTAAGTGTAAATTGAAACACTAAGTATCAGGAATTTATAGCTGCTTTATAAGCCTCAGGAAATGAAGAGATCTTGCAAATTTTAGGTTCATTTATTCAGGAGAACAAAATATATTGACTTAGTTTTCTCTGTGCTATTTCCAATCTCTTTAACTATTCTAATATATGTATGCATGTATGTTTTTAAATATCTATTTTTTGTTTTTCCAATTACAAAAGTAATGCACATATATCATACAAACTTTTGAAAATGCAAAAAAGGACAAAAATTTTTTGTAAATACCACAACCAAAAGATGATCAATCCTTTTAAATTTCTAGTATATGTTCTTTCAAGTTATATATATTCTCTTGTACAAAATTAAGAAAATATTGTAAAAACACTTTTGCAAATTTTTTAATGTAACAATTACCTTTCCATGTCCTTAAATATTTTCCTAAAACACAGCTTTTAACTGGCTATATGTGTGTTTTATTGAAACTAACTCAAGAACTTTTTAGAAATTGGTAGAATATAAAATATAAATAGTAACCCTCATAGCCTAATATTAGTTTAATCTTATTTTTATCATTTTTGAAAGATAAAATAATCTACAATATATTATAAAATTGAAATATGATGCTTGCATTTAAACATATGTTTAAACTATTTAACAGATCAAGAGCTCTGTAATTCAGATTTTTTCAGCCAAACAATGTGATATTCTGGAATCATGGATTCATGTTACAAAATTTTAAATATAATGCTTACATAGATGAATGAGGATTGAAAAGACTGTTTCTTTTAAATAGTAAGAAATAGTAAATAAATAGCCCACAGAATTCAGGGCCAAACCAAACCCACTGCTGTCGAGATGACTCCGACTCACAGAGACCCCAAAGGAGAGAGCAGACTGCCCCATGGGGTTTCCATGGCTGTAAATCTTTATGGAAGCAGACTGCCACGTCCCTCTCCTACGGAGTGGTTGGTAAGTTCAAACTGCCAACCTTTTGGCAAGCAGGTAAACGCTTTAACCACTGTGCCACCAGGGCTCCTAATTCAGGGCCAACCACCTTTAATTTTTAAGTGGATTCTTTATAAAGGAGAAAGATCATAATTCACCCAAAAGAGGAAATAACAGAGCATGCAAAGCATAGTAATTTTTTTACTTTTATTTTAAAATAATTCTAGATTTACAGAAGAGTTGTGGAGGTAATATAACTTCCTTTAATCTTCTCCTAACCTTAACATTTTACATAATCATTTATTACACATTTATCAAAATGAATAAATTAACACTGATACAACACTATTAACTAAACTACTGGCTTTATTCAGATCTCACAAATTTTTATAGTAACGCCCTTTTCCTGTTCCAGGATCTAACCCAGGATACCACACTGCATTTAGTCTTCATGCTTCCCTACTATCCTCCAATCTCTGAGAGTTCCTCAGTCTTGCCTTGATTTCAAGACCTTGACATTTTTTAAGAGTACTGTTGTTGTATTTTATAGAATGTCCCTCAATTTGGGTTTGCCTGATGTTTTCTCAGATTACACCAGGGTTGGGAATTTTTGAGAAGAAGAACATAAAGGTGACGTGCCCTTCTCGTCACATTATATCATGAGATTCTTGATATTAACATGACTTATTACTGGTGATGGAAACATTGATCACTTGGTTAAGGTAATGTCAGTCAGCTTTCTCACTATAAAATTACTGTTTTTCTCTTTCCATACTCTATTTTTTTAAATTGAGTCACTAAATCCAGACCACACTTAATGGGAGATAACTAAGCTCTAGCTCCTCGAGGGAGGAGTATCAAAGCATTTGTAGACATATGTTAAAATCACAATAGTAATTAATAAATATTTGGGGAAGATACTTCCAAGCTATGCAAATATTCTGTTTCTCCTGAAAGTGTTGTCCTCTCTAATTTTAGCCTTCATCAGTGGATCTTGCCAGCTATTGTAAATGGAATTGTTTTCTTAATTTTATTTTCCAATTATTCATTTTTACCATATAGAAGTATAACTGAGTTTTGTATATTGACCTTGTATCCTGCCTCCTTACTGAACTCACTTGTTAGTTCTTATAATTTGTGTGTGTGTATGTATGCTCCTTAGACTTTTCTATATGTAAATCAGGTTATCTGCTAATAGAGATAGTTTTAATTCTTCCTTTACAATCTGAATGCCTTATTTTTTCTTGTCTAATTTCCCTGGCTACAACCTTCAGTACAATTTTGAATAGAAGTGATGAGGGCAGACATCTTTGTCTTGTTCCTAATGTTAGGAGTAAAGCTACTGGTCTTTTCACCATAAAATATGTTAACTGTCAGTTTTTTGTAGATATCCTTGATTAGGTTAAGGAAGTTTACGTGTATTCTTAGTATGTTGAGTGTTTTTATCATGAAACGGTGGTGAATTTTTTCAAATGCTTTTTCTTGTGTTATTTTTATCTTTTATTCTATTAATATGGAATATTATATTGTTTTTTGTATAGTGAACCAATCTTGTATTCCTGGGATAAACCTCACTTAGTCATGGTGTGTAATCCTTTTAATATGTTGCTGGATTCAGTTTATTAGTATTTTGTTGAGGTTTTTTTTTCTTTGGTCTCCCTATTCATGAGGGCTATTAGTCAGTAGTTTTCTTGTAATGTCTTTGGTTTTGGTATCAAGGTAACACTGGCCTCCTAGAATGAATTAGGACGTAGCTTTGGAAGAGCAGGGTAATTTTTTTAAAGTAATTCTAGAAAGATTTTATGTAGTCATTTAGTACTCAGATTTAGAGCGGGAAAAGAAGATAATTACAGGAGTTGCAGGAGTATAGACTTCTGCCTTTGGCCATGATGCAGTAACTAGTGTTGGACTTAATCTTTGCTACAAACAGTTACAAAACTGGGCAAAATATGTGATCAGCTGCTTTTAGAAATTGTACAACCAGCAGTACAAAAGGGAAAAAACATCGGGTGCATCCCTAGATGCACTTTCTGCATCATGGTGCAATGAGAAAGAACCCAAGGGGAAACAGCAGTCTCACTGAGCTGAGGAGGCAAAGACTGGAGGTTGGGGTATTGAGACAGCTGGAATTTCCAGAGCATGGTCCACAGAGAAGTTGTGCTGAGTGACACAGAAATACACATAGAGCTTTGGCCAAGGCCAAGACCATTCATTTCAAACTGAGACTCCACAAGGCCTAGTGGATAGTAGCTGCTGTGATACTAACTGTTGAATGGAAAAAAACAGAAATTACACAGTGCTTGAAGATGTTTCATTCAGGCCCAAAGAGAATGGAGAGACTTCGCAGAGCTTCTCAGGCATTCAATTACAACTCCCAAAAGGCTATGCCTTTCTAGTAAGAACCACACCTAAATGAAGACACAAGCTGTAGGTCTAAGGAAAAAAATCTGAAATAGACCCACACTAACAAAGCATAATTCTAATTTTAAAAGATTCAAGATTCACCAGTAATTTAGCTGCCTGCCAGAAAAAAGCCTAAACACCCAAAGGAAAACAGTACAGAATCCCTACAACCTATCATTCACAATGTCTACTATAAAATAAGAAAAACTACATTTGAGAAAAGGCATAAAAACTGACGCATAATCAAGAGAAAATGGAGTCAATAAAAAATGGTCCTGAAATGCCCCCAGATGTTGGAAGTAGCCCCAAAAAAAATTTTTTTAAAGGGACTATATGTATATATGTATACATATATACGTATATATACACATATATATACACATATATACACATATATATACACATATATACACATATATATATACATACATATATATATATATATATATATATATATATATATATATATATATATATGGAACCCTGGTGGTGCAGTGGTTAAGCACTTGGCTGCTAACTGAAAGGTCAGTGGTTCAAACTCACCAGACACTCCAAGGGAGAAAGATGTGGCAGTCGGCTTCCATAAAGATTTACAGCCTTGGAAACCCCATGGGGCAGTTCTACTCTGTCCTACGGGTTGCTATGAGTCATAATCAACTTGACGGCGGTAGGTTTGGTTTGGTTATTATGTATATGTTCAAATACTTAAGAAAAAGATAGATATGATGAATGAACAGACAGGAAGTTCTGATGGGAAATGAAAATTATTAAAAAAAGATTCAAATAGAAGTTCTAAAACTATATATTTAAGTCAGTAAGATAAGTATAATAAATATTTTTAAATATTTATAAGTAATTTTAATGCTAAACTTAATAAGTTCAAAATAAAAAATTAACATTGAAAAAGAAATTACTGAAAAAATTAACATGAAATGCTACATTAAGAATATATTTTTAAAAATTAAAATGGTTTTCTCACACAGATTTAGTTCTAAAATAACATGCATTAATTATGATCTCTCTTGACATTTAAGAAACTAATGTTGAGATCAGTGAAATCTACTTTCAGTGATCCAGAGAAACAGTGAAAAACTAGACCCTTAGATGAGCTAGGAATTTCAATATAATGTTGTCAAACTTTTAAGAAACATTTTATCAAGGTCAATACAATAAAATAGCATAATTTGCATCTCACCTCACTTCCTTTTATCCATCTGCCCTGGTTACATGGGAGGAATACTCAAAGCAGGCACCATGAGGAAAATCCTAAGAGAGGGGTTCAGTTTATTCACACACTGAATAATCAACTCCCCCAATGACTGTAAAGAGGCCATGTATGAAGTACTAGAACACACCAACTCTAATATTTATAGAAATAGTGAAATTTCTAAAAATGACTAGCCAGTGGGTTATTTTTGGCTAAACTACACTGTATGAGTTTTATTCCATATAGGCTTAACATGTTAGATATGTTTAGAAAAACAAATCAGTTCAATATGAACTAATATTCAGGCAGCAACCACAGATCAAGTAATGCTAACTTCTGACTTCCTTGACAAGAACTCCCTAGTAGGTAAATGAGTTTGGAGTATCAGAGTATTATTGGCTATGGTAACCCCAGTCACTTTTTTAAAAGCTAATTCCGATGTTTCCAGGTGTTTTCTGATTATAAATGGCAGCTTAACAAAGTTGAGAATTCTAAGAGAACCAAACAATCCTATCCTTGGGAGGCCTGTTTGAAAAGGGACACCTGCAGTAATAAAAGTGAACCATTTGGACGTGTCTTGAGAACAGTGGTTTCCTAAAACTAGCATGAAAGAACCTAGTATATAAACTGCCTGCTCAAGTTGGACTTTCAGCAAGCATTTTGAGGTATTTATAAATTTACTTATGAAAAGAATTTGCAGTATTTGGCGGTCTGGCACGGTTACTGCCTTTCATTAAGCTTAACTAGAATTCCATTTTCAAAATTTGGATCTTAGAAAACATGTATTTACAGACCATCTCATACATTCATAGATAAGATTAAAGTTTTTTTCATAGACTATTTTTTATAATAAAGTTTTAACTGATAAACACAGGTGATTAAATAATTACATTTTCATGTGTTTGTTAGTTTTATGTCAACAGGCATTTTTAAGTACTCTTCAGCTAATTAAATCACCTTTCCACTTTTGAACACCTCACTTTTAATATTCTCTATTTATTTCACCATTTCCTACTGAAAGTTTAATACAACATTTTATATAAAGTCTACTTTCATAAGAATTTCTTGTGAGCAAATAATGTTTTCATATTATAGAGTAGTATATTAAGTCATGTTAAAGAGGGTGTAGTAAGAATGTTTAACCAAGTTTGGAAATCAGGCAGTAGATTAGACTAAAAAAAAAGTTATTCTAACAGAGAGCCAACTAAATACACTATAATCTGGAGAATACTTTTAAAGCCAAGATTCATTATCCAAAGAATAAAAAACATAAAACTGTATAAAATCTGTGTGGAAACATTTAAAATTCCAGCATTTGAAAGAGTAACAGTATATGTCAAGTGTTCTAATTTGTAACCAAGACAATTACATATACTATTTTAAGTAACTCAAATGCCTTTATTAAAAAAAAATCTCTAACAGAGTAATAGGATTAAGTTTTAACTCTTTTAGGCAACCATGTCTATAACAACAACGAAAGAAACCCAAGCAAAGGACTAAAACATGTAAATTCATTAATGACGTAGAAGACCAGAATTCTGAAACAAGCTACTTACTCTCTTAATCTAGGTACATAAAAAGAAAACATTATTAAAAAAAAAAAAAAGGCAAAACAATCAAATGCTATCTTGATTATTACTGTGTACAGGTCAAACAGGCAGATAAATAAAATCTCAAAACTCAGAACTATTTTGGGAGTTGTGCCAGCATTAAGCTATTACTTCCCAGCTCCAACCCCATACTCCTACACTCTACTTTCTGATGGTAGGGCTGTAACCTTGCAAATCACATTTCTGCTTTGCCAGCTGATTTCACGTTGGGGTCTACCAAAAAGGAATGCTAGGAGGAGAAAGAATTGACTTACTCCTTCTATCTGCTTCCTGTTTGCTTCCTCCAGCTTCCTGTCTTCATGCCATTTTTGTTAGCATCACCCCAACATTTCTTCACTTCATCAGCAGCAGTTCCGTCCCATAGCATCTATGAATGCAGTTTGTGGTCTTCCCAACACTTGCCAAACCAGCCCTCCTGCCCCAGAGATACCAGCACCAACTTGGCAGTGCCCCCTCCTCAGAGAGATGGGCCTCAGGTTCATGGGGCCTCTCTTCTAAGCATCTAAGTTTTAGGATTTCCAATCGCTTATTTTTGTTTCTCTAGCCCAACTGATGGTGACTTCATGTTCTCCTTTCCCCTTTTAAGTTCTCTAGTTAACAACTTTGTACCTAATTTTCAATTCTTTATATTAAATGCTCTGTTTAAATAATTGATATGGCTTCTGTTCTCTGACACGACCCTGACTGATACAGGGATCCAGTATCCAGGAATTCTTTAGGTGAGTAGTACTACCAAAGTTCCCATGGGCTTGGGAGGTACAGTTTGAAAATGCATATCTAATATTATGATATAATTTTCTATTTGTAAAATGTAAAAATATTATTTTCATAAAACAAATCTTAACCGAAGATTCTTGTTTCCTAGGTATATACAGAAGAGTGTGATTCTCAACCATAAAGAAATGGAAGTGACAGCCCCTAAAATGGAGACTTATATTAACAAAAGGTTTAGAAACATCAATTGAAGTCCAACCTCTTCATAATATAAAGAACATAAGATCCATTAGACCTATAAGCTTCTCGAGGAAAGGAACTGAGTTTTGCTTAGCAAAATGCCTTGTATAGTGAACATTCAAAATTTAGAAACTATATAAATGAGTTAGCAGCAGAATTAGGCCAATAATCAATCTTTCAGTTGGATGTTTTACCCTGCCTATCTCACTTTTAGTGGCAAGATCCAATAATCACTAGGCTGAGGGTCCAGACATACATTGGTGTAAGTTGAGTTCCCAAGCAAGCAGACCCTACACTAGAGATTAGCGTGCAGGAGGATTAATAGGGAGTGTTCTTATTATCAATTCCTGTAGGAGGACAGGGAAAGAAGCAGGACGGAGCAAAAGAAGAGGTTGAGCAGTGATGCAGTCCCAAAGGAGGTCTCAGTTGACTCTACAAGAGTTCTGAAGGTAGGATGACCCTTCAGAGTTGTGCTGAGTTGGCAGAAAAGGTTAGACCTTCTCACTTCTATGTCAATCCATCGGTGGATCTGAGCAACCCTGGAAAGGAGGTGTGACTTTGTGTAGGGTAGTTCTGTTCAGTCTAGGCAATCCAAGTAGAGGCTGACAGCTGAGAAGTTTCTGCCTGTAGCACTCCCAGTAGCTGGAAGAGTAAGTCCTTCATTCCTGAAGGCAGATATCTGGGTGGTGTATCATAGTATCCACCATAGTTCATCCCTTTTGCTGCTTAGATCTACTTCTTTGTTTAAGTTCCAGAAGTAGCTCCTTCAGTATTCCTGTTAACCTCTCTTCCTGGGAGAATCTTATAATAGGAAAGTAAAAGAGATGAACTATAGCCCCCATAACTACAGCTGGCCTTAGGACCATAAATGATAGTCATCTTTACCCTCATCTACTACCCATTCTGCATTCCTCCCACTCTCAGCTATCATGTCTACCAATTTCCATGACTTACTGGATGGCAAAACCCAGATCCTTATCCCAAGGTCTCCATGCCCTCTCATGCCACGTCTCCTTGAAACAACAAGCCTCCAAAGCAGGCGGCAGCCATTGCTTACCGTTCAGTTGTACTTTTGCTGTGTCAATTGGTGGAAGCACTCCCCTTTGGGAACCAAGACTTCCAAACCTTCAGAGCCCAGAGTTGCTGAGATGAAAAAACACAATGCCGCAGATAATTACTGAGACAATAGACAGAGTCAATCCTATTCCCAAACCTTGATTCCCAGACCATGTATTCTACCTATCAGATACCACGTAAAAGTTAGTGATCTACTGGAGGATGACAACTCAAACTTACTGCCTCTTAGCTGGCATTCCAACAATGCCTTCAACAGCCTATTACTACAACAGACTTTTCCATCACTCTAGCATGCCAGCATCTTCTCAGTGGTGTAGATGTGGTATGAGCAGAGATCCCATGACCATGTGAATATTCCTGTGTCTTTGATGCAATCCCAGGCTATGAGAACAAACATTGTGTAAGCTCTAGAATACTGGTGTAAGCTAAAGCCCTTCAGACAGGAAAAGCAAACCCATGCCCATGATATATGTCTAGTCCTACCAATATGAATCTCTGGCTCTACCCTTTTAGGATAGAAGGGGTTCAATGTAGTCAATTTTACACCGAGTGACTGGCTGGTCTTGTCAAGGGATGGCATTGTACTGGGAATTCAGCATCAGTCCCTGCTCCAGGTAGATTGAATGTTCAAGAGCATCAGTTGCTGTTTTAGCCTTGGTATGTTGGAGCCAATGCCACTGGGCCTGCCTCCATTCCAGCTATTATTGCTAATTGATATGTGGCAGTAACAGATGCCAACTAGATATGATTTTAGTCTATCTGGTTTAATGCCTCTTCTGTGTTGTATATTTTCTGGTAGGTGTTAATATGAAATACAAACATCTTCACACTTCTTGCTCATCACCACATATCTATCCTCATTCCTCCATTTCAGACTTCCTTGTCCACAATCTATCAATTTTTCTCCTTCTAGGCTGCTGATCAACAAGGCAAGCTGTTCACCCCTGCTCTAAGTCTATGAATATATACACATACATCATACACACACATACATATACATACATATATATAGATATATACACATATATATGTTGTTTTCATCTGGTGACACTGAGTCAGTTCCAACTCATAGTTACCCTATGTACAACAGAATGAAACACTGTCCAGTCCTGGGCTGTCCTCACAATCATTGCTATATTTGAGCCCATTGTTCCAGCCACTGTGTCAATCCATCTCCTTGATGGTCTTCCTCTTTTTCGCTGACCCTTTATTTTACCAAGCATGATGTCCTTCTTCAGGGAGAAGTACGACCATGAGTATATCCCGCCTGAATTTAGAGACCATCTCAGGAATAGATTTGATTCATCTAACACTAATGACCGAAGACCAGATGAGATCTGGGATGACATCAAGGACATCATGCATAAAGAAATCAAAAGGTCACTAAAAAGAAAGAAAATACCAAAATGGATGTAGACTCTGAAACTTGCTCCTGAATGTAGAGTAGCTAAAGTGAATGAAAGAAATGGTGAAGTAAAAGGGCTGAACAAGAGATTTCAAAGGGCAGCATGAGAAGATAAAGTAAAGTATTATAATGAAATGTGCAAAGACCTGGAGTTAGAAAACCAAAAGGGAAGAACATGCTCAGCATCTCTCGAGCTGAAAGAACTGAAAAAAAATTTAAACCTCGAGTTGCATTATTGAAGGCTTCTACAGGAAAAACATTGAATGACACAGGAAGCATCAAAAGAAGATGGAGGGAATACACAAAGTCACTGTAACAAAAGGAATTAGTCGACATTCAGCCATTTCACTAGGTAGCATAGGATCAAGAACCGATGATAGTGAAGGAAGAAGTCCAAGCTGCACTGAAGACATTGGTGAGAAACAAGGCTCCAGGAATTGACAGAATACCAACTGAGATGTTTCAACAAACAGATGCAGCACTAGAAGCGCTCACTTGTCTACACCAAGAAATTTGGAAAAAAGCTACCTGGTCAACTGACTGGAAGAGATCCATATCTGTGCCCATTCCAAAGAAAGGTGATCCAACAGAATATGGAAATTATCCAACAATATCATTAATATCACCTGAAAGTAAAATTTTGCTGAAGATAATTCAAAAGTGGTTACAGCAGTAGTTTGACAGGGAACTTCCAGAAATTCAAGCTGGATTCAGAAGAGGACGTGGAACAAGGGATATCATTGCTGATGTCAGATGGATCTTGGCTGAAAGCAGAGAATACCAGAAAGATGTTTACCTGTGTTTCATTGACTCTGTGGATACAAAAGCATTCGACTATGTGGATCATAACAAATTATTGGTAACCTTGCAAAGAATGGGAATTCCAGAACACTTAATTGTGCTAATGAGGAACCTGTACTTAGACCAAGAAGCAGTCGCTCGGATAGAACAAGGGGATACTGCAAAGACTTAAAATCAGAAAAGGTGTGTGTCAGGGTTGTATCCTTTCACCACACTTATTCAATCTGTATGCTGAGCAAATAATCCGAGAAACTGGACTGTATGAAGAAGAACAAGGCATCAGGATTGGAGGAAGACTCATTAACGACCTGCGTTATGCAGATGACACAACTTTGCTTGCTGAAAGTGAGGAAGACTTGAAGCACTTACTAAAGAAGATCAAAGATCACAGCCTTCGGTCTGGATTACACCTCAACGTAAAAAAAACAAAAATCCTCACAAGTAGACCAATAAGCAACATCACGATCAATGGAGAAAAGACTGAAGTTGTCCAGGATTTCATTTTACTTGGATCCGCAATCAACACCCATAGAAGCTGCAGTCAAGAAATCAAGTGACGTATTGCACTGGGCAAATCTGCTGCAAAAGACATCTTTAAAGTGTGAAAAAGCAAAGATGTCACTTTAAGGACTCATATACATGTGAAACCTGGACAATGAATAAGGAAGACTGAAGAATTGATGCCTTGAATTGTGGTGTTGGCGAAGAATACTGAATATACCATGGACTTCCAGAAGAACGAACAAATCTGTCTTTGAGAAGTACAGCCAGAATGCTCATTAGAAGCAAAGATAGCGAGACTTAGTCTCATGTACTCTGGGCATGTCATCAGGAAGGACTGTGCCCTGGAGAAGGACATCATACTTTGTAAATTAGAGGGTCAAGGAAGACCCTCAATGAGATAGACTGACACAGTGGTGTAACGATGGGCTCAAGAACAGCAACAATTGCCAGGATGGCGCAGGACTCGCAGTGTTTCTGTTGTACATAGGGTCACTATGAGTTGGAACAGACTGGACGGCACCTAATAACAACAATATCCAAAAACAAACCCATTGCCATGGAGTCGATTCATAGCAACCCTATGGGACAGAGCAGAACTGTCCCATAGGGTTTCCAAAGAGCAGCTGGTGGCTTCAAACTGCTGACCTTTTGGTTAGCAGCCAAGCTCTTAACCACTGAACCATCAGGGCTCCCAACAGCAACATACCTGTAGATATAACCCCATTTGGGAATAGAGTTCTTCTTTGTTATGTTAATGAGGGCATATCAATGTAAGCTGTGTCTTAAACCAATCACTTT
Organism: Dugong dugon; assembly: GCA_030035585.1. NCBI lineage: Eukaryota > Metazoa > Chordata > Mammalia > Sirenia > Dugongidae > Dugong > Dugong dugon. The sequence goes on along the minus strand of CM057460.1, from coordinate 104,631,860 downwards.
TGAGATATAACAGCAGATTAGGCACAAAAGCAAGCAAGCACAGATGGGGGAAGACATTTGCCAGGACACATGAAGATCATCAATAACCAAGGGAGGAACAGAAGCTGAAAAGAGACAAGGACTTACCCCAGAGCTAACAGAGAGAGAAAGCCTATCCCTAGAGCTGGTGCTCTGAATTCAAACTTCTACCCTACTAAACTGTGAGAAAATAAATCTCTGGTAAAGCCACCCACTTGTGGTATTTCTGTTATAGTAGCACTAAGAAACTAAACCAAAAAACAAAACAAAACTCAATGCTGTTGAGTCGATGCTGACTCATAGTGACCTTATATGACACAGTAGAACTGCTCCATATGGTTTCCAAGGCTGTACATCTTTATGGAAGTAGACTGTCACATCTTTCTCCCACAAAGCAGCTGGCAAGTTTGAACCACCAACCTTTCAGTTAGCAGTTGAGCACTTAACCACTGTACCACCAGGGCTCCGTAAGAAACTACGATAACATCTAAAAGATTTGTGTTTTGCTCTAGAAGTCAGTCATTCAGATTCTTTAAAAACTTCACCTTTTTCTGTCTTCTTCGTATGAATTACCCACCATCCATCAATTTGTCATACCTTGGCATCTTGCATGTTGCTGCAATGTGGGAAGCTACATCACCAGTATTTCAAACACCAGCAGGGTCACCCATGGTGGACAGGTTTCAGCAGAGTTTCCAGACTAAGACAGACTAGGAAGAAAGGCCTGGGAATCTACTTTTGAAAATCAGCCAATGAGAATCCTATGGATCCCAACAAAATATTGGCCACTATCGTGGCAGTAGATGAGTCCATAGGTTGGAAGAGACTTCCTAGGTTGGAGACACTCAGAGTACACACTGGCCACAACAGTGGATTTGAGCCTATCAACGATCATGAAGATGGTGCAAAACCGGACATTTCATTCTGTTTTACACTGGATTCACCACGAGCTGGAGGTGACTCCAGTGGCAACTAACAACAACATAAATTACAAAAAGAAAAATTCCATTTAAATGGAGGTTTTCAATAGTTGAGTATAGATAATCAAAGATTTACTGCATTGAAGTAAAGAGAAGCCAGAGATTGGAATGTAGACAAGATAGAGAGTTGTTCTATTCGTTTTCTATTCTTTGGTTTTACAGCACTAACTATTCTGGCTGGAAAGACAGAGCAAATCACAGTCGACTGGAGCAGATCACAGTCTGCTGCCTGCCTCCAAAATCCAGTGCAAGTTTTTTGAGTGCTAGCTCTGTGTTAGGACTAAGCAACACGGGGGTGGGGGAGTGGGGGGGAGGTGGAGTGGAACTCGGTAAATAGTTAATTCCGAAGTTTACACCAAAAGTTTTGAGACTGGACCCTGAGAGAAGCTAAACATTAGTGGTTGGGAATGACGTCAAGGCTGAAGTGGACCACAACCCCTGGTGACAACATGTAGCACTCACAGTAAGGAGCCCTGGTAGGACAGTGGTTAAAGACTGCCAACCAAAAGATCGAAGGTTGGAACTCACCAGCCCCTACCGGGAAAAAGATGTGACAATCTGCTATCAGAAAGACTGCAGCCCTGAAAACCCTATCGGGCAATTCTACCCTGCCCTATAGGGTCCTCGAATTGGAATCGTCTCAACAGCAAGGGTTTTACACCTATCGTAAGTAGTGTAACATGTAGCGTTTAAACGTTTAAAATATAGTTCGTGAATTAAGATATAAACACAAACATTATCGTACACGTTTAGGTGTTATCCTTATTACTGTTGTTTTAAAGAAGGTACGGTAGAGTATGCATCCTCATCGTGGATTGCAAGCTGTTTTATACTCCCCCTCCATCTGGCGTAAAGAGGCTTTGTAGAGCCTCTTAAATCGCTACTGGGCCCTCGAAGTACTACCAGCGTAAGGCCGTCTCTCAACCATCAAAAGCCCAACTTTCTGGAAACGCGCGGGAAGAACACACAATTTCCCCACCCTCCACATTTCACTAAATCCCACCCGCGCTTCCAGCATGCGCAGAGGCACTCCGGAGCCCAGCGGGCCTACGTAAATCCAAGTACAGAGCAGGCGCAATGGAGTTCTCGCTAACCACGCCTTCCCTTGGTTTGAGCAGGCGCAATTAGAAGAAGGAGGGCCGCTTGGGTGATTACTGTCATCTTTACCTTTGACAGCCTTAATTGTCCCTAGCTTCTCCCGTGTTCATTTTCCCCCTCTTACTGGAAGTCGCTTGGTCCAAAGTAGGAGCTGCAGTTTGGAGTTGAAATTTGCTTCTTCCATTATAGTTACCACTCTGTTCTCAGGGGCAGGGCGTGTCGTTTAGGCAGCAGTCCTGACAGATCGGAAAAATAAAATCGCACATTGTAGAGAAATTTTACAGTCTGCCAACTCAGTCACATGACAAAATGACTTATAAATAAAACTTTCCTTTTTTCCATACTAGATCCTTTATAAGACATAGAAATCGTTTTACTTTCCCATGCAAGTGAGAAAAGAATTTCTTATTAACAAGGACCTGTAATAACACGCGACGCTGGCGAGCCATCCGTAGCTATACGGCACGTGAAAGTTCTCTGTACAGACCTGTATTGCGCTTTCTGGCTGTTGTGGAAGAATCTTCTGGGTTCGGCCGCCATGGGGAAGGTGAATGTGGCCAAGTTGCGTTACATGAGCCGGGATGATTTCAGGGTCTTGACCGCGGTAAGAAGTCATCCTTTCCCTTCTCTCTTGTCCTTCCCCAACCTGCGCCTTCTTCCTGTTCCTCGGAGTTTGCTGGGAGCTGAGCGGGCGCTCTTGGCCTTGGAATGCTGCGGAGGCTGGGAATGGGGGAAAGAGGACCGAGAGTCGGAGTTTTAAGAAGCCTGGAGAATCGCTCTTGCTTGGGACTATAACTTCCCCGCAAATAATGTAAAAATCTTCTAATTCTTTTCTTTCTACTCCCCTTCTCCTTGCTCTCAAAGCAGCCACACTCTCGTCTATTCCCCGGGAAGCTTCTCTGACTCTGGACTTCCCAGCAGTGGGGAGTGTTTAAGATGCCTCCTGGGGAGAATCATTAGGAGTAGTATTGTGTTAATTTGCTAAGGGTGAGTTCTGCACTCACAGACTCAGTCACTTTTCTTAATTCAGTCAACACGTGTTTGTCAGGTTATATCGTAGCAGGTTTCAGCTGGCAACAAGACTTGAGGGAGACACAGATGGCAATCAAACGAATAAGAAAGATAATGTCAGATAATAAAGACAGTAAAGATGATAAACAGGATAACGGAATAGAAGGGGGGGTACGACCTTCAAATTGGGTAGGCAGAGAAGGCTACCTGGGTATAAGAATTTGTTTATGGTAGTAACCAAAGTCTGTAGTTAACCGAAGTCCACAAGGTCTTTAAAAAATAAGTAAATAAAGTGCCTGGCACTTGATAAGGAGTCCTGGTGGTGCAGTGGTTCACTGCTAGGCTGCTAACCTAAAGGTCGGTGGTCCAGCCACTAGTGGGAGAAAGATGTGGCAGTCTGCTTCAGTAAAGATGAGAGCCTTGGAAACCCTATGTGGCAGTTCTACTCTGTCCTGTAGGGTTGCTATGAGTATGAATCGACTCAAGGGACAGCAATGGGTTTTTAATGGGTTGCCACTTGATATTGTTAGGTGCCTTTGTGTCTGTTCCAACACATAGCTGCCCTGTATTCCCTCAGTACAACAGAATAAAACACTGCCCAGTCCTGCACCATCCTCACAATTGTTATCATGCTTGAGTCCATTGTTGCAGCTACTGTGTCAGTCCATCTCATTGAGGGTCTTCCTCTTTTTCACTGAGCCTCTACTTTACCAAGCAGAATGTCCTTCTCCAGAAACTGGTCCTTCCTGAAACCACGTCCGAAGTATATAAGACGAAGGCTTGCCATCCTTGCTTTTAAGGAGCATTCTGGCTGTACTTCTTCCAAGACATTTGTTTGTTCTTCTGGCAGTCCATGGTATATTCAGTATTCTTCTCCAGCACCATAATTCAGAGGCATCATTTCCTCTTTGGTCTTCCTTATTTATTCATTGTCCAGCTTTCACATGCCTGTGAGGTGACTGAAAACACTATGGCTTGGGTCAGGCACACCATAGTCCTTAAAGTGACATCTTTGCTTTTTAACACTTTAAAGAGGCCTTTTACAGCAGATTTGCCCAATGCAATAGGTCATTTGATTTCTTGACTGCTGCTTCCATGGGTGCTAATCGTGAATGCAAGTAAAATGAAATCCTTGACAACTTCAGTCCTTTCTCCGTTTATCATAATGTTGCTTATTGATCCAGTTGTGAGGATTTTTGTTTTCTTTATGTTGAGGGTAATCCATACTGAAGGCTGTAGTCTTTGATCTTCAGTAAGTACTTCAAGTCCTCTTCACTTTCAGTATGCAGGGTTCTGTCATTGGCATATTGCAGGTTGTTAATGAGTCTTCCTCCAATCTTAATGCCATGTTCTTCGTCATATAGTCCAGCTTCTCAGATTATTTGCTTAGTATACAGATTGAATAGGTATGGTGAAAGAATACAATGCTGAAGCACACCTTTCCTGACTTTAAAACACACAGTATCCCCTAGTTCTGTTCTAACAACTGCCTCTTGATCTATGTACAGGTTCCTCAAGAACACAAATTAAGTGTTCTGGAATTCCTATTCTTTGAAATGTTACCCATAATTTGTTATGATCCACAGAGTCAAATGCCTTTGCATAGTCAATAAAACACAGGTAAACATCTTACTGGTATTCTCTACTTTCAGCCAAGATTCATCTGACATCAGCAATTATATCCCTTGTTCCACGTCCTCTTCTTGAATTTCTGGCAGTTCCCTGTCGAAGTACTGCTGCAACCGCTTTTGAATGATCTTTGGCAAAATTTTACCTGTGTGTGATATTAATGATATTGTTCGATAATTTCCATATTCTGTTGAATCACCTTTCTTTGGAATGGGCATAATTATGGATCTCTTCTAGTTGGTTGACCAGGTAGCTTTTCTCCAAATTTCTTGGCATAGACAAGTGAGTGCTTCTAGTGCTGCATCTGTTTGTTGAAACATTTCAGTTGGTATTCCCTCAATTCAGTGCAGCTTGCACTTCTTCCTTCAGTATCATCAGTTTTTGATCATATGCTACCTCCTGAAATGCTTGAACATCAACCAGTTCTTTTTGGTACATTGACTGTGTATTCCTTCCATCTGCTTTTGATGCTTCCTGTGTCGTTCAATATTTTCCCTGTAGAATCCTTCAGTATTGCAACTTGAGGCTTGAATTTTCTCTTCAGTTCTTTTGGCTTGAGAAATGCTGAGCGTATTCTTTTCTTTTGGTTTTCTAACTCTAGGTTTTGCACATTTCATTATAATACTTTACGTTGTCTTCTCAAGCAATCTTCTGTTCAGCAATTTTACCTCACCATTTCTTCCTTTAGCTTTAGCTACTCTGTGTTCAAGAGCAAGTTTCAGAGTCTCTTCTGACATCCATTTTGGTCTTTTCTTTCTTTCCTGTCTTTTTAATGGCCTTTTGCTTTCTTCGTATATGACATCCTTGATGTCATTCCACAGCTTATTTGATCTTTGGTCATTAGTGTTCAATGCATCAAAGATATTCTTGAGATGGTCTCTGAATTCAGGTGGAATATACTCAAGGTCATACTTTAGCTCTTGTGGACTTGTCTAGTTTTCTTCAGCTTCAGTTTGAACTTGCATATGAGCAGTTGATGGTCTCTTCCACAGTCAAACCCTGGCCTTGTTCTTACTGATGATATTGAGCTTTTCCATTGTCTCTTTCCACAGATACAGTCAGTTTGATTCCTGTGTATTCCATCTGGCCAGGTCCACATATATACTTGCCATTTATGTTGTTGAAAAAAGGTATTTGCAATGAAGAAGTCATTGGTCTTGCAAAATTCTGCCAAACTATCTCCAGTGTCATTTCTATCACCAAAGCCATATTTTCCAACTATTGTTCCTTTTTTGTTTCCAGCTTTCTCATTCCAATCACCAGTAATTATCAGTGCATCTTGATTGCATGTTTTATCAATTTCGGACTGCAGAATTGTAAAAATCTTCCATTTCTTTATCTTTGGCCTTAGTGGTTGGTGTGTAAATTTAAATAATTGTCTATCAGTTTGTTTTACTCTGGTGGCTTGCATATTGCTATGATACTGGAAGCTATGCCACCAGTATTTCAAATGCTAGCAGGATCACCCATGATGAACAGGTTTCAGCAGAGCTTCCAGGCTAAGACAGACTAGGAAGAAGGACCTAGTGGTCTACTTCTGAAAAAATTAGCCAGTAAAAACCTTATGAATAGCAGTGGAACCTTGTCTGATACAGGTCCAGAAGATGAGCCCCTCAGGTTGGAAGGCACTCAAAATACGACTGGGGAAGAGCTGCTTCCTCAAAGAGGATCAAAACCAAAAAAACCAAACCCATTGCCGTTGATTCAATTCCAACTCATAGCAACCCTATAGGATGGAGTAGAACTACTCTCTAGAGTTTCCAAGGAGTGCCTTGATGAGCTATTTCATTGGAGTGAGGTGGATGAAAGCCTGTTTGAAATGGGTTCATTGGCTAGTAGGAGGAAAGAAATTGGAGAAAGCACCACAGTAGAACTGCCCCATAGGGTTTCCAAGGAGCACATGGTGGATTTGAACTGCCGACCTTTTGGTTAGCAGCCGAACTCTTAACCAATACAGCACCAGGGTTTCATCCTCAAAGTAGAGTCGACCTTAATGACATCGATGGAGTCAATCTTTCAGGACTTTCATTTACTGATGTGGCACAACTCAAAATGGGAAGAAACAGCAGCAAACATCCATTAATAATAGGCACTTGATAGGCACTCATATATTTGCTAAATAAAAGAATGAACGGGAGAGGAGGGAATGAAAGGAGCTAGGAGCCAAAGTAAGAAGGAGGTGCCAGCCCATTGAAGTCTTCGTAAGAGTTATTGGAGGTTAAAATACCAAAACCAAACCCATTGCCACTGAGTTGATAGTGATGCTATAGGAGGCAACAATAAGTGCAGAGGCCCTGAAGCAGGAACCATCTTGGAATGTTTGAAGAATACAAAGGCCGGTGTGCCTGGAGCATAGTGAGCAAGAGACTGTATGGTTGGAGACGTAGCTGGAAAAAGTGAGAGCAGATCATGTATTATACAGCCTTGCAGGCCTTGGTAAGGAATTTGCAATGTATTTTAAGTGGGGGCAAGCCACTTGATGGTTTTAAACAGGGGAGTGACAAAAAGCTCGTCTTGGTAAGGCGTGAGCCCCATCGTAAGTACTACCTATGTTATATAGTTATGCAATAGGAGTTATGTGATATGAGTCAGACTGATTCTTTTTGTATTTTTTTAAGACTTCATATTTTGGTTTTTTAAAAATTAGTCTTAAATAAGCAATAAACTATCAAATGCAAGATTTGGAAGACACTTTTCTTTCCCTAGATTCCTCTGAACTTTCTCTAAATACCTACTGTCACCTCTGAAAGATACCTTTCTTCCCTACATTCTCAGCACATTGACTCATTCCTGAATGCCTCTGACAGAAATAGGGGAGTCAAGAAAAAGTATCAGGGTCGGGGGTGTTACAGAATGTGAAGAGGAGTTAGGTTTAAAGTGTGAGGTTTTGGTGGCATATCGGTACAATTCCAGGTTTATCCAAAACTTCAGGTCTTCAATGTGTAGATTCTTTTTGAAGTTCACCAAGGAATGACCTAGTCAATAAATATAATATTCCAGTCTCAGTTCACCAACTTTAGCAGCATCATATTAGTGGCCACCTTTCCTTGACCCTGTCTTCCTTTGACTTCTCTGGATCCTCCTATATATCATAGTCATCCTTTGACTGGCTGCCCCTTTTTCTCAATGTGAACTTTACACAAAATTCTGCCCTCCAACCCTCTTCTTTCCTTGGTGATTGTATCTTCTTGAAGCTTCATCTTCAACCTTTATCAAATAATTGACTTTTTTTTTCTTTAATTATGACTTCATTCAAGAGTATAGATCTGCCTCTCCAACTCTCCTTTAAACATCTTCACTTAGAGGATCTTCCAGAACCTCACACTTAATGTCCTGAAACTGAAATTTATCAACTTTCTCTACCCTCTCCTTCCTTTCCTAAGCTTACCCCTAAAACAAACATAATAATTCTTAAAACTTGCTCTTCCTTTCTCTTTCAACTTTGACTCATTATTTCATTTACCCTCCCACATCCAACCAATTCCCAAGCCTCCCATACTACTTCCTAAAGATACATAATTTGTTCCTTCTGGGACCACTACCACTTGCTCTGTTCTGGCTTCGATTTCCTTTGGCTTGTACTGTTTCTTAGTTCTCCAATACACCCCTCCAGTTTTTGCTTTCTCTAAACCACTTGTCATATTCCTGCTAGATTGATATCTTTACAACATCTGTATTCATCTTTCCCAAACATCTTTAAGGGTTTCCTGCTTTCCTCAGTATAAAATCTAAATTCCTGGTCTAAGTTTAAAGGCCTTTCATATCTTACTCAGAAAACTTTTCCAGCCTTCTTTTCATGAATTCTACGTGTCTTCCCGTCTGAACTACCACTTTGCTAGCTGTACCCTATGCTCTGTACTTTCTTGCATGTGTGCCATGTCCAAGTTGTCATTTTTTTGTATTTTTGTTTTGGGGGGGGGGGGGGGGGTCTTTCCTTGATACTCCCTTGCCCACTTTCTTTGTGTGCCTTCATCTCTCAGAGTCAGTCTCAAGTGCTGCTTCCTCCTTGAAACTGGTCCCTCAGCTAGAAAGAAGTATTTTTATTCTGCCCTTAGTTACCATTTTTTAAAGCATTTATCGCTTACTACCTTCTAATAGAGATACACATTTTTTATTTCCACAATTAGATGTCTCCAGGAGTAGAGAGTATTTGTGTGTGTGTATATATATACACACACGTATATATATTTTATTCATTCTCCATAATGTATAACACAATGCCTACATATAGTACTTTCTTATTAAATGCCTGCTTAGTAAGTATCTGAAACATGTATAGTTTTTAAAGGTGAATTTTAGATGTTAACCAATATTTTAGTATTTACTATGTCCACTATATTAAGCACTCAAAATTCCCTTGAAGTGCTTTTAATTTAGTAGGGAGATAATATGACTATTAATGATTATATATCAAATTGTAATTAAAAATATGCTCAAAGGAAGGAGTAATTATGCCTCAGAATTGGATGGGGAAATGCATGGCAGGGAAATTTCAAGCAGGAGTTAATTTCTTAGCAAGGTTTTGATAGATAGGGGCTGTATGTTGACTGTGATCACATAATGATTCTTTTAATTTCAGGTTGAAATGGGCATGAAGAACCATGAAATAGTTCCCTGCAGTTTGATTGCTTCTATAGCCAGCCTTAAACATGGTGGCTGTAATAAAGTTTTAAGAGAATTAGTGAAACATAAACTGATAGCTTGGGAGCGTACCAAAAGTAAGTATTTCAAGGCACCACTTCTGAATTTTCATGTGACTGGCTTCCCCAAGAGCAGGTGTTCCAAAAGGCAGAAAGTGGAAGTTGCCAGACCAATTTAAGTGCTAGACCTAGAAGCGATAAAGCATACTTCTGCGATATTCTGCCGGTCACAGCAATCACAGAGCCCACCTAAATCAAAGAGGGTAGAGAAATAGGCTCCATCTCCTTATAGGGGAATAGCAAATTCGCATTACAGAAGAGCAAGTAGGGTAGAGATATTGTTGCTGCCATCTTTGGAAAATGCAATCAGCCACAGGACTCTAGAGCAGTACTTTTCAAACCTTCTGTGGTGAAGGGAGAAAGTTGTTGTTTCAACCCTTCACAGATCAGTACAAAATACAGTGGAAGAATTAACTAATAAAGGGAAATAAAAAAATGACCATACAAATAATGGGTACAAATTCAAGTCAGAGGCATAAAACAAGTTGGTCAAATTGATGTAAAAATGTCTGAACTTAAACACTGTATTTCAGTTTCTGATGTTATCTTGTCACAGACCAGTAACAAAACATTTGCAGACTGGCATCAGTCTGCAGGTCACACTTTGAGTAGCACTACACTAGAGTAGAAATGTAAATTGTAGGAAGGAGCCCTGGTGGCACAGTGGTTAAGCTCTCAGCTGCTAACCAAAAGGTTGGCAATTTGAACCCACCAGCTGCTTCACGAGAGAAAGATGTGGCAATCTGCTTCTGTAAAACATTGTAGTACTGGAAACCCTATGGGGCAGTTCTGCTCTGTCCTGTAGGGTCACTGTGAGTCAGAACTGACTTGGCGGCACACAACACACACATGCTGGTGGCTCAGTGGTTAAGCTCTTCGCTAATAACCGAAAGATTGGCAGTTGGAACCCACCTGCGGCTCCACAGGAGAAAGACCTGGCCACCTACTACGGTGAAGATTTCTGCCTAGGAAACCCTCTAGGGAAGTTCTACTCTGTCCTGTAGGGTCACTGTGCATCGGAATCAACTCGACGGCACACAACAGCAACCAGAAGAAATGGGAAATTTGCAAGACTGGGTAGTTCATCTTTTTCCAGCTAAGACTTCCCATGTTTAAATTATAATTCCTTGAACTGATGTTACTTGGTGGTGCAATGTAACTAAAAAATGGTTTTTCTATCTTATTTTGTTTAGCTGTCCAGGGCTATCGGTTGACAAATGCAGGCTATGATTACCTAGCTTTGAAAACACTTTCTTCTAGACAGGTAGTTGAATCTGTTGGAAACCAGATGGGTGTTGGCAAAGAATCAGGTAAGTGCTAATAATAATATTGAAAGCATTTTCTTTGCTTTAGTGTATCTATGTCCCCTTGAAAAAGTATTCATCTTTGATTTTTCCGTATTTTCCAATCAAACAGTAAATTGAAAAATTGGTTGGAAGCAGTACACATTATGAAAGTACTCTTAGTTTAGTAGATTTTTGAAGTCCGTTACTGAAAATACAGTTATACCAAGAATTAATTTTCCTCATGTAATTGAAATCTTAGCAAATAGTTCATTTTTACTTTATATCTGATAAATTGTACATTTGTAAGTTAAAAATACGTAACACAAGGAAGTACTAGAAAACAGTGAATGTATTTTTGCATCACAGCAATGTGATCAACAAGGCAAAGATAGGTATGTGTACAGTACAGGAAAAAAGCATTCTAAAATAGCATTGAACAAATTTCTGTATACTTTTTTATTCTCTATGTGGAAGACAGGAAGGAACAAAGAACAGGGAATGATTTTCTTTGTAGCATGCCGTACACACTGCTTTGTATGCTATATAGTTACATTATCTAAACTGAGGAAAGAAAATTAAAAGTAAAAGGATTATTGGGAAGTCAACCCCAAAGAAGGTTGCTGTATTACTTCATATGGTTTGTATGTCTTCTGTTTATAATCAGATTGTGGTGTATATTTAAGAACTAATGTAAGAGAACTAAATACAGCACCACTTGTGTATATATGATGCAAAGTGTATGAGGTAATGAAACACCCTCTTTGGAATAGGCTTTCTGTTAATTTTTTTACATCATCTTAACTTTGCTTTTGAGTGTAGAATGATGCATTGACTGTTACAAATACTCCAATAATATACATAGGAGAGGCAGATCATAATGAAACAAAAATTCGATTAAAAAAATTTTTAAGAAGTTCATTGCATGGCAAAACCATAATATAAGAGTATAATAAAATTACGTCTTACTTCTCATCTCCTGTTTTTATTTCCCAAAGCTATCACTGTTTGATTTCTTACATATCCTTCTAGAAATTTTTTAGGTAAATATAAGTAGTATATTTATATGTACTGAGGGTGTGTGTGTGTGTGTATTTACATATATATACATAACACACGCATTCACAGGAGTCTCTGCTGGGCGGTGCAAACGGTTAACACACTCAGCTGCTAACCAAAATGTTGAGAGTTGAAGTCCACTCAGAAGAAAGGCCCGACGGTCTCCTTCCAGAAAATCACCCATTGAAAACCATATGGAGCACAGTTCTCCTCTGACACACATGGGATCACCATGAGTCACAGTTGACTTGACAGCAAGTGGTTTTTATATACATTCACAGATGAGATATATGTCTTTTTGATCACAGGTGAAAGCAAGTATTACCCACTGTTCTACACTTTGATTTTTTTCACTTGGTAGATTCCTGATACCATTTTATATCAGCAAATATCTCTTCCTCATATCTGGAGAGTATTAAATTCTATGGAGTCTCCATAATTTATTTTACCAGTCCAACTGTTAATGGGCTTTTAAGTAACTTCCAGTCTTTATTTTATTTTGGTAAGTAGTGATGCTGTAAATACCCCTGTACAAATGTACATATGCTAATAAATTTATAGATATATTCTTGGAAATTGAATTATTAGGACAGATGGTATTTACATTTAAAATATTGATATGCTGTCAAATTATCCTTCAAAAGTTTGTCTACATCTATAATCCCACCAACAGTGTAAGAGAGAGCCTGTTTCTCAAAAGAAAAATAGTAGCTAAAATTCTTCATGAATACTTATAACATGTTCTAAATGTCAATGTTACAAATAGCAACTTGCTTTGAAAGTTGGAAAGCTTATTGGAAGATCTCCATTCTGTTTACTGTAGGATCATATTCTAACAATAGTATTACTCACTGAAGTAATTGAAAAATTGAACTTCATTTTGTTGAAAGGAAGATATTATTAAATCACTTCTCTTACATAAAGATGTTAAGGAATAATTTAATGTTTTCCCACTAATTGAATGATTGTTTTGACATATGGTAGACACAGTGGGCATCTTTGGAAGCAGTAACCTTTGACACAGTTCATCACTCCCTTCTTTGGCAGAGGCATTAATACATGTCAGCTTTTCATTTGGGATTATAATTAAAATGGTGAGTGCTTGGGATATAAAGGTTTCTGCTGAATGAAAAGTATCGCTAGTTATATTAGAAAAGAAAGCATATTTGGTACAAATAAAATCAGAAAAAGCTAGGAAGTTAGAGTTGTTTCAGCTTATTGGAATAAAAGTATAATAATAATCCTTTTAAATCTTGGCTCCAGATATCTACATTGTTGCAAATGAAGAAGGACATCAATTTGCATTAAAGCTTCACAGACTAGGAAGAACCTCCTTTCGAAATCTGAAAAACAAGCGTGATTACCATAAACACAGACATAACATGTCTTGGCTTTATTTATCTCGTCTCTCTGCCATGAAGGAGTTTGCTTATATGAAGGTATTAAATAGTTTTACATTTTTCAGTTAAATAGTACATGTAGCTCAAAGGACTTAATGACAAGCATCAGTTGCCCCACATCTTCCTACCACCAGTCCCAATCTCTAGAAGTGATCACTTTTAACTCTCAATTATTTCTCTTACTTATTTTCCTGGTGATTTCCTTCTATATGAAGGTATTTTTAATTGTTATAAATGCATAAAAGCAACATGTATTCCACAAAATTAATGAGATGGAGTAGCCTAAAATAATAATGTAAGTGCCTCACAAATGTGTGTGAATGTGTATCTATTCAGTTTTTTCATATGTATGTCTATCTCTTAATTGAAAAAACAAAATAATTACTGTCTGTGGAAACCTTAATGTCTCAGATAGTTGACTGGTGTTTTTCTTTCACATAATGGAGTAAATGTCAGTATACAAAACGGTATATTAAAAATCTTTAGTTTTAATTTAACCTTTCACCTTCAAAATTAATGTTGTTTTTGTTTTGTGCTGTTGAATCGATTCCAACTTATGAGTCAAAATTAATAAATTTGTTAAATATGGTTAATAATAACCAAATTAAACTGAAGAAAATCACATTGTTTTTATCATTCTATCAAGTGGGATTTATTTATCATCATTTTTCTTAATTATGGAAAATCAGTGCAGTGTATGAACAGTTGTTTTTTGCGCGTTTCAGTTTGGTGTTTATTGAGTAGATTATTTAAATTTATGTGGTTAAATTTTTAGTAATCCTAGGGGGAATATTCTCGAGGTAGTATAAATAAATGATACTGTTACCATACATGTTATATATTTCTTGTCGTATAATAATAGTTCGTATCCTGTGATATTCAGTCAGTCCACAGGCAGCTTGATAAGAACTCCCAAAACTGTATTAAGTGTTTTCTTAGGGTGTTTATATGAAGGTACAAGAATGGAACCTGATTATGCTTCTTAAATACGTTAGTATTTTTCTAAGAGAGAAAAAATAAGATTATAGCTTGAAGTCCCTGGGTAGTGCAAACATGCTCAGCTACTAACCAAAAGGTTGGAGATTCAAGTCCATCTAGAGGCACCTCAAAAGAAAGGCCTGGTGATCTACTTCCTAAAAATCAGCCACTGAAAACCTTATGGAGCACATTTCTATTCTGGCACACATGGGGTCACCATGACTCAATGGCAACTAGTTTTGAGGGTTAAGATATAGCACAAGGTATTGCTAGTTGTTAATGTTATATGCTGTTAGGCTGCCCAGGCATGTTCAAAACTATCTGCATTGAAAAGAAAAGCTTTGAAAACAAAAGCAAACAAAAATTGTTGGGTATGGGAAATACTTCAATATCTGTCTGAAGAAGGTAGGAGGTAAGAGTAGACAACTTTTTTAAATTAATCCTGTTAATCAGTAAGTATGTATTGAGTGTCAGCTGTGTGCTTATCACTGTATTAAGTACTGCCATAAGATGTTAGGGGGGAACACACCAAAGGAATAACCAATACAATAACATGAACACACATGAAACTAACAGTTTTAAAAAATTAATACGTTGAGTTCAGAGAAACTTCAGGAGAGTGGAATAGTCAATGAAGGAGATTTCATGAAGTGGTGGGAGTTGAGTGGAGGCATGAAGTATGGATATGGTTTGGCTGTAAGTAAAAGACAGTGCACTTTGCAGTGGAGCAAGTATGTGGATGTGAGACAGTAATGTGGGTGTGAGCCCTCTGAATAGGTGACAGTGAGGTGACTGTCCTGACCACATTCCAGGGTGCTTATTGGAGAGAGTGTTGGTAGAAGCAGGACTGGTTATGTAGATTAAAGAAAGTTGTGAAAACCGGAAAAATTGTTCAGATTGAAATCAGTCAATATTTAAACAGTCACTGTAGTTTTTTTTTTAATGGAGAGTTGACATAAGCATTTTAGTCTAGTATAGGTATGAAAAATAATTTAGGATTGGTGGCAAGAGCTGAAACACTGTTGCAGTGTTGTTGTTGTGTGCCGTCGAGTCAGTTCCTACTGATAGCAACCCTATAGGACAGAGTAGAACTGCCCCATGGGGTTGCCTGGACTGAAATCTTTAGGGAAGCAGATCACCAGCTGTTTTCTCCTGTGGAGCCACTGGTGAGTTTGAACCGCTGACCTTTCAGTTGGCAGCCAGATGCTTGACTTGCACCACCAGGGTTCCTCCTGTTGCAGTAATCAGGCGTAAATGACAATAGCCTGTTTTGAAATGGCGGCATTCCGGATGGCAGAGAGCATAAGTCTAAGGATGAAATAACAAAGACTTTGTGAACAATGAGCTAGAAGAAATTAAACATAGGGAAAAGTTGGACGTATGGATGATCACTGTGAGTCAAAATCAACTTGATGGCATCCAACAACAACATGAACGATCTGAAGTAACCTTTGTCTCAAACTACTACAATGTGCACATTTGTCACGTAATAGACTTATATTACATATTATGGTCTGGAGAAAAAGGTCAATGCTCTATGAACTAAAATGTATGATTCATTGAAATACCTCATTTCCTAATATGTCAGAAGAGAGAGTATTTCCTAAAACATAATTTGTTTCGGTTTGAATTTTTTGAGCACACTCCAACATGTGGCAGAAACTTACAAAGTAGGAGAGGAAATATCCTAAGAGACTGTGAGGTTCTTGAGGGCTGAGACTTTCTCACACTAGTTTTTGTAACCCTAGTGCAGTGCATAATATATAGTAAACGTTCAATGAATGAATGTTAAAAAAGTGAATTAAAACAAACTTTAATTTGTTTTTATGTCCAGCTTTTTCTATGTGGTGAGAAAGCCATACATAAGTAACCGTGTGTTAAACTGTAATTCTATAAAGTCTTGAGTGTTTTTCTTCGGGTTGTGTGCAGGTACGTTTACTTTACTGTACTCTAAAAAATAATGACCTCTGTATTAGTTTATACCTGTTTTGCTATGTTTTAGGCATTGTATGAAAGGAAATTTCCAGTTCCAAAGCCAATTGATTACAATCGCCACGCAGTGGTTATGGAACTCGTAAACGGCTATCCTTTGTAAGTATTTGTTATTCTTGAAACCATGGATCTCAATAAATTTAAGTTTCGTTTTTCAAAAATAATTTTTTTTTTTAATTAAGTAGAATATTATTCCTGGGAGGTTAGACACTGATTAAAAGAGTGACTCAAGGGCAAATTGAAAATTCATTTTCATTCTGACAGTTTGGGTTTTGGAATCTGTATTAGTATCCTAGGGCCGCTGTAACAAAATACCACAAGCTGGATGGCTTATAAGAACAGAAATTTATTCTCTCATAGTCCTGGAGACTAGAAGTCCAAATCACTATGTCTGTCAGACCATACTCCTGCCAAAGTCTAGGAGAAGATTCTTTCTTGTCTTTCCCAGCTTCTGGTTGCCACCGGCAATCCTTGGCTCAGATTGAATTAGGACCCATACTCCTGCAGTGCAGTATGACCTCATGTTAACTTATAACATCTTCAAAGACCTAATTCCAAACAAGGTCTTGTTCATAGGTACCAGGTGTTAGGACTTCACCATATCTTTTTGGGGATACGATTTAATCCATAGCATAATCTCTGCAATTCATTCATTCAATAAATACTTAGAGTCGTAAATAAGAGTCGTACTATGTGCCAGCTACTCCTTAGGCTCAGCAGTGAACAAAACAAAGTTCTTGGCCTCATGGAAGGAGACATGCAGTAAGTAACTAATCAAGGAAATATATGATATATCAGATGGTAATAAGTGTTATGGATAAAAATACAGCAGGGTAAAGAGGAGAGGAAGTACTGAGATTGGGGTAGGAGGCTGCAATTTTACATAGGGCTGTCTAGGAAAGTCTCATTGATTAGGTGACTTTTGAGCAGAAACCTAAAAGAAGTGAGGGAAGAAACCAAGCAATATCTAAGAAAATGTTTCAGACAGAGGGAACAAGTGTATAGGCCCTGAGCTGGAAGCATCCTCAATGTTCAGGGAACAGCGAGAAAGCCAGTGTGGCTAGAGCTGAGTAAAGAGCGAACTTGAAAGTGGTGAGAACAGAGAGGTAACAGGTGACCAGATCATTTAAGACTTGTAGGCTGTTGTAAGGACTTTTTTATTTTGATTGAGATGGGAAGCCGTTGGGGGGTTTTGAGCAGAGAAGAGATGTGATCTGACAAAGGTGATAACAGGATCATGCTGACTGCTGTATCGAGAACAGGCTAAAGGGAGATAAGGACGGAGTTAGGAAGACAAATTAAGAGATCATTGTAATAATCCTGGCAAGAGATGAAGGTGATTCAAATCAGAGTGATAGCCATGAAAGTGATGAAAAATGTTTAGATTCTTACATATTTTGCAGGTTGAATCAACAGGATTTGTTTGAGATTGGATATGGATGTAAAGGAAGGACGAGCCAAGGTTTTTGGCCTGAGTAACTGATTAATTGGAAGGATAAAGTCACCATTTACAGAAATGAGGAAGATTGCAGGAAGAGCAGTTTGGAGTTGGAGTGTGGGGCGGAATCAAAGATTCACTTTTAGACTTGATAAGTTTGAGATGCCTAGGAGTTTAGGGTAGAAGTCTAGGTTGAAATTGATGTGTGTGTGGTATTTAAAGCCAAGAGCCTGGATGAGATCACCAAGAGTGATTCTAAGTAAGAAAAGATGAGAGGTCCTGGGCTTGGGTTTGAGCCGTGAGGAACTTCAAATTTTAGAGGTCAGATGGTCTCAGGGGACATCTAGCTCAATTGGCATAACATAGTCTATAAAGAAAATGTTCTACATCCGACTGTGGTGAGTATCAACTGGAGTCTTAGGAGCCTGTGAACAGCCATCTAAGATACACCTACTAGTCCCATACCAGCTGGAGCAAAGGAGAATGAAGAAGACCAAAGATACAAAGGAAAGATTAGTCCACAGGACTAATGGACCACAACTACTTCCACCAGACTGAGCCTAGAACAACTAGATGGTGTCCGGTTACCACCACCGACTGCTCTAGCAGGTAGAGGGTCCCAGACGGAGCAGAAGAAAAATGTAGAACAAAATTCAAATTCACCAAAAAAAAACAGGCTTGCTGGTCTGACAGAGACTGGAGAACCCGACAGTATGGCCCCCAGACACACTTCTAACTCATA
This sequence comes from Dugong dugon, assembly GCA_030035585.1. NCBI lineage: Eukaryota > Metazoa > Chordata > Mammalia > Sirenia > Dugongidae > Dugong > Dugong dugon. The sequence continues at coordinate 104,613,532 of CM057460.1, read as the reverse complement.
CTGAAGTCACTCTTGAGGTTCACCCTCCAGCAAAGGATTAGACAGGTCTATAAGGCCAACAGTAACACACAGGAGGGTCATGCTTCATAGTTCAATCATGTATACAAGACTAACGGGCACACCAGCCAAAAAGCAAAGATGAGAAGGCAGGAAAGGACAGGAAAATTGGAGGGGTGGAAACAGGGAAGCCGGGGTGGAGAAGGGGAGAATGTTGACACATCATGTTATTGGCAACCAGTGTCACAAAACAATTTGTGTATTAACTGTTCAATGAGAAATTAATTTGCTCTGTAAACTTTCACCTAAATCACAATTAAAAAAAAAAAAGGTTAGAGAGAAGATGAAGAACTAGCAAAAGAGACTTAAGAAGCAGTGATCAGTGAGGAAGGAGAAAAACCAAGAGTATGATGTCCCAGAAGTCAAGGGGAAAAAAGTATATCAACAAGGTAATGAAAAAGTCAACTGACAGACAAAATGTGATGAAGACAGATTTGACCATTGGGCTTAGCAACATGGAAGTCATTGGTAGTCTTGACAAGAGCTATTTCATTGGAGTGAGGTGGACGAATGCCTGTTTGAAATGGGTTCATTGGAGAGTGGGAGGAAAGAAGCTGGAGAAAGCACCACAGTGGAACTGCCCCATAGGATTTCCAAGGAGCACGTGGTGGATTTGAACTGCCGACCTTTTGGTTAGCAGCTGTATCACTTAACCACTGTGCCATCAGGGCTGCAGAAGCTCCATAGGCACATCTGTGGAAGCTTCATAGATAACATTCAGACTCCCTGAGGGACCAAATTACTGGACTAAGGGCCATGGGGACCGGGGACCATGGTCTCGGGGAACATCTAGCTCAATTGGCATAACATAGTTTAGAAAGAAAATGTTCTACATTCTGCTTTGATGGGTAGCATCTGGGGTCCTAAAAGCTTGTGAGTGGCCATCAAAGATACTTCACTGATTTCACCCTGTCGGGAGCAAGGGAGAATGAAGAAAACTAAAGACACAAGGGCAAGATTAGTCCAAAGGACTAATGGACCACAACTACCGCAGCCTCCACCAGACTGACACCAGCACAACTAGATGGTGCCTGGCTACCACCACTGACTGCTCTGACATGGATCACAATAGAGGGCCCCAGACAGACCTGGAAAAAAATGTAGAACAAAATTCTAACTCACAAAAAAAGACCAAACTTTACTGGCCTGATAGAGACTGGAGAAACCCTGAGAGTATGGCCCCCAGACACCCTTTTAGCTCATTAATAAAATCATTCCTGAGGTTCACCGTTCAGCCAAAGATTATACAGCCCCATAAAGCAAAATAAGACTAATGGGCACACCAGCCCAGGGGCAAGGACTAGAAGGAAGGAGGGGACAGGAAAGCTGGTAATAGGGAATCCAAGGTCGAGAAGGGGAGAGTGTTGACATGTCATGGGGTTGGTAACCAATGTCACAAAATAATATGTGTGCTAGTTGTTTAATGAGAAGCTAGTTCTGTAAACCTTCATCTGAAGTACGGTAATAAAAAATAATGAAAATAAGCGCAAACTATTTTTTTCCAAAAAAATAAATTGGAGAAAGCGCATGTAGACGGTTTGGCTGTAAAGAAGGTCAAAAAAAGAAGGAAGGAGCCCTGGTGGTGCAACGGTTAAGCACTCAACTGCTAACCAAAAGGTTAGTGGTTCAAATCCACACAGTGGCTCTGCAGGAGAAAGACCTGGCAATCTGCTTCCATAAAGATTACAACCAAGAAAACCTTATGAGGCAGTTCTACTCTGTCACATGGGGTCACTATGAGTTGGAATCGACTTGAGGGTATGACTTTTGTCTTTAATAGATATGAGATGTTATGTCTGTATGCTAATGGGAATGAGGAGTGAACTGTGTTGGAGAGAAGGGAATGGCAATGGTTGCTGGGCAGTACTTTTTGAACAGGTGAGAAAAGATGATAGATATGGTGCCCTGGAATGGAGCAGGGGATTTGACTTCAGGAGCAGAGATAGTTCATCGAGCGTATGAATCTCGTAGGTTTGTATTGGAGACTTAAAGCAGATGTTCTTCTTTTCATAACTTGTCAAGAAATTTAAAACTTCCTTGACCTAAGAAATATATACTTCATTTTCATAGCATATTTTATTTTTGAGGGGATTACAAGCAAGGAAATTCATGTAGATGAACCTAGCCAATTACTTAACGGTAAGTTTCACATAATATCTGCTGCATTATCCTGCTTAATGGAATTTCAGTAAGTGAATTATCGATTCATGTATGTGCATGTGTTGGTATATATTTATGTATGCTCTGTTCTAAAAAGTTTTTGAGTCATCTAGGTTGATGAGCCCAATCTTTGCCTTTTAAAAAAATAATGTAATTTTTTTTTTCTCTTACTATATATTAAACACTGTGTATGAACTTTTGCTATCTGGATGATAGGATAATGAGAAGTTTTTGTTTTCTTGATACTTTTCTGCAGTTTTTATATGTTAAGTCACACACACACATAGTTTCATTTAAATCATTAATAGGTACAGATAACCTTCTTCATAACTTAAAATACTTTTAGATGTCAGATACACCATGTTGAAGATCCTGCATCGGTATATAATGAAGCTATGGAACTGATTGTCAAACTTGGAAGTCATGGGCTAATTCATGGTGATTTCAATGAATTCAATCTCATTTTGGATAAAGATGACCACATCACCATGATTGATTTTCCACAGATGGTTTCAACTTCTCATCCCAATGCTGAATGGTATGTGCTAAAATTATTTTATTATGGCTGTGGCTGTGTTTATGTGTGTTGTTATTGTGGTTAGGTGCTGTCACATCAGTTTCGACTCAACAACCCTGTGTACAACAGAACCAAACCCTGCCCAGTCCTGCACCATCCTCACAATCGTTATTATGCTTGAGCCCATTGTTGTAGCCACTGTGTCAGTCTGTCTCTTTGAGGGTCTTCCTCTTTTTCACTGACCCTCTACCACATATGATGTCCTTCTCCAGGGATTGGTCCCTCCTAATAACATCTCCAAAGTATGTGAGACAAAGTCTTGCCATCCTCTCATCTAAGAAGCATTTGGCTGTACTTTTTCCAAGACAGATTTTTTCCTTTTTCTGGCAGTTCATGGTATATTCAGTATTCTTTACCAACACCATATTTCAAATACATCAGTTTTTCTTTGGCCTTCTTAATTAATTGTCCAGCTTTTGCATGCATATGAGGCAATTGAAAATACCATGGCTTGGGTCAGGCACGCTTGAGTCCTCAAGGTGAAGTCTTTGCATTTTAATACTTGAAAGCGGTCTTTTGCAGCACATTTGCACAGTGCAATACACTGTTTGATTTCTTGACTGCTACTTCCATGGGCGTTGATGGTGGATCCAAGTAAAATGAAATCCTTGGCAACTTCAGTCTTTTTTGTGTTTATCATGATGTTGCTTATTGGTCCAGTTGTGAGGATTTTTGTCTTCTTTATATTAAGATGTACTCCATACTGAAGGCTGTAGTCTTTGATCTTCATCAATAAGTGCTTCAGGTCCTCTTTGCTTTCAGCAAGCAAGGTTGTGTCATCTGCATATTGCAGGTGATTTAATGAGTCCTCCTTCAGTCCTGATGCCACATTTTTCATATAGTCCAGATTCTCGGATTATTTGCTCAGCATACAAATTGAATAAATATGGTGAAAGGATAAAACTCTGATGCACATCTTTCCTGAAATTAAACCACGCAGTGTCCTCCATTCTGTTTGAACGACAACCTCTTGGTCTATGTACAGGGTCTGCATGAGTACAATTAAGTGTTCTAGAATTCCCATTCTTGACAATGTTATCCATAATTTGTTATAATCCACACAGTCGAATGCTTTTGTGTAGTCATTAAAACACAGGTAGACATTCTGGTATTTATGTGTGGACTGCCAGAAGAAGGAAAAAATCTGTCTTGGAAGAAATACAGCCAGAATGCTCATTAGAAGCAAGGATGGCGAGACTTCATCTCACATACTTTGGACATGTTACCAGGAGAGACCAGTTCCTGGAGAAGGACATCATGCTTGGTAAAGTAGAGAGTTATCAAAAAAGAAGACCCTCAACAAGATGGATTGACACAGTGGCTGCAACAGTAGGATCAAGCATAACGATTGTGAGGATGGCGCAGGATCGGGCAGTGTTTCATTCTGTTGTACACAGGGTCGCTATGAGTCGGAATCTACTCAACAGCACCTAACAACATATGTATTAGAACCATTTTCTATTCATGATTTTTCTGTTTTGTGATACTATTTGGGTCAGTAACTGGTTTGAAGTAGCTGATGAGAATGGTAAAAAAAATCGTTTTTTTATTAGAGGATATCAAATTACTAGAATTATACCGCTAAGAGAATCTTTATTACTTCTCAATATTATTTAAAAACATATACTTTGATCCAAGTTTTGAAACCTATACATTAAGCTTAACTTACGCTGTATATTGGAATGCTGAAGACATTGGGTGCTTTGTAAACCACATTGAAGAATTTGAATAAAAGTCTCGGTTTTAGGCTAGCCTTAGTTGCCAGACCAATGAGAATATCTCTCATGTCACTTTTAGTTTTTATTATTAGGAAATAATTCATGTAAAGCCTCATTCCTGGCACAGGGCAGAATCACTTTATATTTTGCAATAATCATATTCTTCACATTACTTAACCACTTAAACCAGCCAAGTTGTGAAATATGACCTTTTCCTTTATTTGCTTGTATTTCATAATGCAGTTGAGTGTAATCAACCTAAGTGTAAGTGTTTTTTTTCCCTTCTGTTCCAGTTATAATGAGAAACTTCTTTTTCCTAATGTAACAACTGGTGTTACATAAAAGAGTATCTTCGTTCTTGCCAAGTTTGAGCCTGAAGCCAGCTTGTGTTAAGTGAATATTGTCTTCCCACTGGTTTTCATTAGGAAACGTCTATACTTATGCTAGAGGAAGGTCATTGAGAAACAAATTTAAAAAATATTTCCAACAAAACAGTACTATTAGATTAATGCCTGGTACTTGGGCAGTCAGTATATCTTTGTATGATGACTAATCACCATTTTTATTAATGTAGAGTAATGCAGTCACACAATAAAGGAACATCTGGGAGTCACCAGCATTAGAGAAGGGAATGATGACAGATTAACACATGCCATGTTTAGGCTACCTTGTTCTATGGGGTGATGTTGTGATTAATTTGAAATTTTATGGACAAGTACTGGGTAAAGGAATTATACCAGTTTTATTTTCTAGTAAGGCTATGTGAACATATATAAAAAGATCATTTTAAAATAATTTATTAAGATATTTTTCCCACTGCATCAGCCTGAGACCAGAAGAACTAGATGGTGCCCAGCTACCACCAGTGACCACCCTGACAGGGAACACAACAGACAGTCCCTGACAGAGCAGGAGAAAAGTGGAGTGCAGAACTCAAATTCTAGTAAAAAGACTAGACTTAACGGTTCGATTGAGACTGGAGGGATCCCGGAAGACATGGCCCCCAGACTCTCTGTTAGCCCCAAACTAAAACCATTCCCAAGGCCAACTCTTCAGACAAAGATTAGACTGGACTATGGGACATAAAATGTACTCGTGAAGAGTGTGCCTCTTAGCTCAAGTAGATACAGGAGACTAAATGGGAAGCTCCTGTCCAGAGGCAAGATGAGAAGGCAGAGAGGGTCAGGAGCTGGTTAAATGGACACAGGAAGTCCGGGGTGGAAAGGAAGAGTGTGCTGTCACAGTATAGGGAGAGCAACTAAGGTCACATATCGATGTATGTATAAATTTTTGTATGTGGGACTAATTTGAATTGTAAACTTTCACTTAAAGTACAACAATTAAAAAAAAAAGATATTTTCCCCAGGATGCCCTGAGAACAAAGAATGGTGGTATTGCCTTCCTGTTTCCAAACTTCATCTTTCTCTAAAATAATCAGTTAAAATTCAAGGAAATGGTCAATTCCATATCACCCTATCCTTAATTCTCCCTTATCTGAGACTCTTCTGGAGAATTGAATCAGTTTTTGCCGCTTCATGAGGACCTAAAAAGCAACCTGATATTCTACTCTTTGTCCAGATTAACAAATCTTCAGATCATTATTTGTAAGCCACATCATTATTTATCTCTCTGAGTGTTATGGTGTATTAGTAATGGAAAATACAGCTACACGACCATAATTCAGTAGTCCCCAAACTTTTCCGTAGGAAACACTAATCTATTTTTATCTTCAGCTTTCCCGGTTGGCTAGGGATTCTAGTGAGCGTTGCTGATGGGAAGCATAGCCAGACAGACTGGTGACTAAAGAGGACAAGTGGGAAGTGCAGACCTCTACTCTTCTTTCTTGGGGTTCTCCCTTACTTTATATTCCCTTAGTACATTTCTTTAGGAGAAAACCTTGAGTTTTCTAACCATAAGAACAGTATTATTCTGACAGCTTATGTTCCTTGTGATTAGCTCTGTTTTTAGTTTTTTTGAACACTGGCAACTGATTTGTATCTTTCTTTTCCCTTTTCATAACGTCTTTTTCTCCTTCATGTAAGGAGTAGACGTATCATAGCAAATAATAAGGATATTGTCATTGACTAATAAGGAAAAAGATGAGCAACAAAGGCTGTATCAAAAATGCATCTTGCTTTTGCAGGTATTTTGACAGAGATGTTAAATGCATTAGAGATTTCTTCATAAAACGTTTCAGCTATGAAAGTGAGCTTTATCCAACCTTTCGTGATATCAGGTTTGTACTCTGCATTGCTTTAATAGGACTCTGTCTAAATATCTGATTTATTTCATTCTAAAAGTTAATGCTTTCATGTAAAAATTTTCAAATAGTGGCCTTTGATAATTATAGTCATTGTTGAGTATCATTGCTGTATAAGTACATAACTTAAAATTCAAAAATAAATGAGTTTTGGGGAGGAACATACCTAGTTTCTTATGAATTAAGAACTTTTGTTTTGGGTCTATGTGAATAACCCATTTGTAAGGAATCAAACCAAATGTGTACAGAGTTTGTATTTTTTCTTTATTCAGAACAGCAGCTATTGTAATTGATTCATGGAACAAAATTATTACGCACATTCTCAAAGCCTGATTTTCTCATTTATTTTATACACTTAGGTAAGATAGTGCTTTCTGATTTGGACGGTTCACATAATTTAAAAGAAGAAAAATCTTATGAATCAATAGCCCCCTTTGAAAGTTAATTGATTAAGTCAATAAATATCAATTGTAGTTTCTGTAACTTTTCTATTGAAAATCTGTTGCTTTCCATAGTTGTTTTATTCTTAAAATGACAGCCAGCATGTATCTTTTACGTTTGTGTACTTAAGTAATTTAAGTGTTGTACATTTTAGGCAAAGAAAAATTTTTTAAATGTATATGCTATTAAACTAATCTAAGAATCATAATTTATCAGGATAATGGTTTAAATATTTATCCATGTCAAATGATTTTTCCCTGTCTTTCAATGCTTGAAATTCTTTTTTTCCTAGGAGAGAGGACTCTCTTGATGTAGAGGTTTCTGCCAGTGGCTACACAAAGGAAATGCAGGCAGATGATGAACTGCTTCATCCAGCAGGTCCAGATGATAAAAATATTGAAGCAGTAGAAGGATCTGAATTCTCATTTTCTGATGAAGAGATGTCAGAAAAAGCAAAGGTTTGTAGGTCAGAAAATGAAAGTGATGGAGACCCTGGAGATGAATCAGATGGCTGCTGTTGCACATCATCTGGAAACCTTGAACAAGTGAGGGAAGACGGTCTATCAGAGGGAAGTGCTGATGCACACAGTTTTGAAGTGACTGAATTCAGTCAAGCTTTAGATGAAATAAAAGGGCAGGTTGGTGAAAACAGTTCTGTAACTGAGTTTTCTAAGGAGAAAAACAAAACTGAAAATGGCACCAGACAAGATAGTCAGACAGGTCAGGAAGGAATCCCTGCTGGCTCTGAGGAGTATGAAGACGAATGCCCTCATCTGATTGCCTTGTCGTCATTAAACAAAGAATTCACGCCTTTCAGGTATAGATTTCTGTTGATTGATTTTTTTTTTACTTTAATCTTGAAACCAGTACTTTTCTCAATTCTGGTAAAAAGTATTTTTTCAAATGGTGTGACAGCATTATATTCAACCACCATTGTATAAAAGGAAAGCAAATAACCTTTTTGATGTTAAAATTCCTCCTTTACAATTGACATGATTCTTAATAGCCTATTGATAAATTTTAAGCAGTTCTCTTTCAAAATACAAACTGCAGACTTTCAAAGAATTAATAAAGGTCTCTTGATAAATTGATAATGTTTTAAGGTGGATGAATTGTTTTTCACCTGTTTTCATAATCTAATGTGTATTTGATTTATAGGTTAGGTGCTGTCAAGTTGGTTCCAACTCATAGCAACCCTGTGTACAACAGAATGAAATATTGCCCAGTCCTGTGCCATCCTCACAATCGTTATTATGCTTGAGCCCATTGTTGGCAGCCACTGTGTCAGTCAATCTCCTTTAGGGTCTTCCTCTTTTTCGCTGACCCTGTACTTTACCAAGCATGATGTCCTTCTCCAGGAACTGGCCCCTCCCAATAACATGTACAAAGTAAAGGAGACAAAGTCTTGCCATCCTTGCTTCTAATGAGCATCCTGGCTGTACTTCTTCCAAGACAGACATATATAGGTCGATAAACATATAGTAAATATGTTCTCTACATAGAATATTTACTTACAGTGAATTTACTCTGGTACATTGAACTTTCTGTCCTTATCTGTTCGTGTGCAGTTAAAATTACATAATGGTATTATGTTGCTTTCTTTTAAGATTTTTTTTTTTTGGCAGATATTAATGAGACTCACCTTAGATTAGCAAAAGATCTAACATTTGACTTTTAGATTTGGTATAGCTTGTTCAGAATCAAACAACTATAGCTTAATACAGTTTTATTTATTTCAGAATAGTAACATGACAAAATTAGATGAGCGGTACATTTATTAGTGTTTTATTTACATCCCTGGGCTGCTTTTATCTTTACAGTTTTGTTATGAAGCAAAGCATGAGAATTTTGTTCCTTTTTTATATAGCTCTGTATCTTGAGTCTCAGGGCTACTAGCATTTAAATAATAAACAGGTAAAATTAAAGTAGAACCTTAATAGAAAGAAGTGAAGGGTGACAGAGGTTCAGGATTTTGAGTAAGTGATAGAAGAAAACCTACATAGGATTAAAAAGTCTTCTAAACACAGAATAGAAGTAGTGATTTGTTCTCACTCTCTTAACACATGCTGGGCAAGATTTTTACTGTTCAAAGTAAAAAACTCGTTGCTGATTCTGACTCACAGCACCCTATAGGACAGAATAGAACTACCCCATAGGGTTTCCAAGACTGTAATCTCTACAGAAGCAGACTGCCACATCTTTCTCCCTTGGAACAGCTGGTGGATTCAAACTGCTGATCTTTCGGTTAGCAGTGGAGCACTTAGCCACTGCACCACCAGTAGAAACATAAAATAACAGATGTCTCTGAAAAATAAGTTCTATTAAGAATTAACATTGTCTGAGTTTCTTATATATGCGTTGAAACTGAGCAGTGTGAAAAACTGGTAAAAGGCAGTTTCCATAATGCAGTTTTTTCTGCCTTAGCAGAGCAGACTCTGCATGGAGTACTAGCTCGGTTCCCATTACACTCTACTGTTTGGAAAAGTGACAAGAAGATGTCTCAGAGACGTAGATTGTGAGAGGCAGATTTGTACAGTTCTGAGAAAGAAGAGGAGATGATCAGTAGAACCTTACTGGTTCAAAATTTTGATTGTAACAATAACTCTCAGTAAGCTGAAAAATAAAAATTGTAATATATTGGGCTGAATTGTGACTGGTTTTACCTTCCCAGAAATTTTAAATATATTGATATTTCTGAGGTATTTTATCTTTAAGCTTTATTGTCATGTAAGGAATAATGTAAAGGAATTTAGTCAAGCATAACTAATTACAGTATAAAAATATTAGATAAATTATTATGTGTCTTTTTCTTCTTAACTTTAGAGATGAAGAAAATACAGGAGATGTTACTCAATATAGAACAAGAACTCTGAGTGTTACTTCTGCAGGCAGTGTTGTAAGCTGTTCAACAATTCCCCTGGTAACTATTCATCTAACATTTACCAAATGCTTGTTAGGTTACTACTGAGGACAGATTACTGCGCAAAGTCACTGTCAGGATTATAAGGCCATTTGGACTTCACATGTTAATAGTATAAAATTATGACAGGTACAGATTTAATCTAAGAGAGCGGGTTCACTTTTAGCTGGAATGATTAACTTACATGATTAAACACGTAAGTTAGCTTGAACTAGAAGAATAAAATCACCGAAATGTAATCCAAGAGGGGACTTTATAGATTCTCATGTGGTCTAGTCTTGCTTTTTAATGATAAGGAAATTGAGGCCAAAACAGGTTACATGACTTTGCTTAAAGTTGCACAGCTAGTGACAATGCTGGGACTGAAGTGTTAAAGATGCACCACCTGTGCTAGCTAGTTCTTGAATTGTGAAGGAGAAAAACAGACAATTTTAAAATATTTCTTGGAATCTCAAGATTTTATTGATTTAGCAGTATCCAAAGAAATTTTACAAGGGACATTTTCTGGGCAGGATAATGAGCACAAATAGTCCAGCTCTGCTAAGGAGCTTTGCTGCCTGCCAGCCTTCTCTCAGAGCTACCCAGGAGGGAGAACCAGTTTGTTTCCTATGTATATTTTAAAGAGAGCGGTATGGCTCTTTCTTAGATGATTTTAGAGAGACCACGTTCCCTGGAGCAATGCCATTCTCACTGGCCTCTGGAGGCATTGTCACTCCTGTTCTCTGACATCAGTATTACGAAGATGTGTCACTCACTCTTACTTGCCATTTAGGAACAACATGAGTTTCTAAATATCATAATTCTTCTGATGAGTGGCACAAAGCTGTTCTTGGTTTTCTTAGGAAGTCACTTTCCTGAGTCCTTTTGGCAGTCATCAAAGAAGACTTACTGCAAGCCTACAGCACCCACATTATTTTCTAGTCTTATTTCTGGAGTAGGCAGTGTCTTTAAAAGTGTACTTTCATTTTAAGCTTTTGAAAAAAATTCTGTCCAACACTAAGAAAGAGCAACATAGTAATTTTCAGTTTTTTTCATAAATTAAAATCACACAATTGGTGTAGTGGCTTTTTTCCTCCTGCTCAGTGTATTCAACTGAGTATCACTGAACCCAGTTTTTAGTTATAACTTTGCTTAAAATGAGCAAAAGAAGAAAATCATTATAGAAAGTAGAAGGAGGAAATAAAATGATTAGATAATCAACACAATACACCACATCAACAGAACAAAGGAAAAGAACCATGTGATCATCTCTGTTGATGCAGAAAAGACATTTGATAAAATCCAACATCCTTTCTTGATGAAAACCCTCACCAAGATAGGAATAGAAGAGAAAGTCCTCAAAATAATTAAGGGCATCAATGAAAAACCAAACAGACAACATTATACTTGACAGACAAAGATTGAGAGCTACTGAAATCGAGAACAAGACAACAATGCCTATTCTCACTGTTCCTATTCAATAATGTATTGGAAGTCCTAGCCAGGGCACTAAAACAAGAAAAATAAAGGTATATGAATCAAAAAGGAAGTAAAATTATCTCTATTCACTGATGATATGATCCTGTATATAGAAAACCCCAAAGAATTCACAAGAAGAGGAATTTAGCAAAGTTGAAGGGTACAAGGTCAACAAACAAAATTCAGTTTGATTTCTATATGCCAGCAATGAGAAATCTGAAAGGGAACTTAGGGAAATGATTCCATTTACAGTAACATCTAAGAGAATAAAATACCTAGGAATAAATTTAACCAGGGAGATGAAAGACTTACACAGTGAAAATTATAAAACATTACTGAAAGAGATTAAAGGAGACTTAAATAAATGGAAAGATGTTCCATGTTCATGGATTGGAAGACTTAATATTGTTCAGATGTCCGTAATACCCAAAGCAATCTATAGATTCAATGCATTCCCTATCAAAACTCTAAAAAGCTTCTTTACAAAAATGGGAAAACCAATCCTCAGTTTTATATGGAATGGCAAGAGGCTTCAAATAGCTAAAGCAGTGTTGAAAAAGGAAGTAAGAGGACTCACACTTTCTGATTTCAAAACATACAGCTACAGTAATCAAGCTGAAGAAATTTTAATGAAGCTGAAGAAAATTATAAAAAGTCCATGAAAAACAAAGTACAGCCTTGAGTATATTCCACCTGAATTTAGAGACCATCTCAAGAATAGATTTGACACATTAAACACTAATGACTGAATACCAGACAAGTTGTGGAATGACATCAAGGACATCATACATGAAGAAAGCAAAAGGTCATTAAAAAACAGGAAAGGAAAAAAAAGACCAAAATGGATGTCAGAAGACATTCTGAAACTGGCTCTTGAACATGGAGTATCTAAAGCAAATGGAAGAAATGTTGAAGTAAAAGAGCTGAACAGATTTCAAAGAGTGGTTTGAGAAGACAAAGTATTATAATGAAATGTGTAAAGACATGGAGTTAGAAAACCAAAAGAGAAGAACAAGCTCAGCATTTCTAAAGCTGAAAGAACTGAAGGAAAAATTCAAGCCTCAAGTTGCAATAGTGAAGGGTTCTATGGGCAAAAAAATTGAATGATGCAGGAAGCATCAAAAGATGGAAGGAATGCACAGAGTCACTGTACCAAAAAGATTTGGTTAACATTCAGCAATTTCAGGAGGTAGCATATAATCAAGAACCTATGGTGATGAAGGAAGAAATCTAAGCTGCACTGAAGACATTGGTGAAAAACAAGGCTCCAGGAATTGACGGAATACCAATTGAGATGTTTCAACAAACGGATGCAATGCTAGAAGCACCCCCTTGTCTCTGCCAAGAAATTTGGAAGACAGCTACCTGGCCAGCCAACTGGGAGAGATCCATATTTGTGCCCGTTTGAGAGAAAGGTGATCCAACAGAATGAGGAAATTATTGAACAATATCATTAATATCACACATAAGTAAAATTTTGCTGAAGATAATTCAAAAATGGTTGTTGAATTGGTATACATTTAGCTGTGTACATTTTTAACAAGAAAAAATATTTAAAAAAAAAAAAAAAAAAAACCCTCACTTCTGCCCTGGCAGTGTTTATTTTCTTTTTTAGGAGACAATTTGAATGATGCAGAGCCACAACCAAACCAAACCCGTTGCTGTTGAGTCAATTCCAACTCATAGCAACCATACAGGACAGAGTAGAACTGCTGCCCCATAGGGCTTCGAGGAGCGCCTGGTGGATTTGAACTGCCAACTTTTGGGTTAGCAGCCAAACTCTTAACCACTATGCCACCAGGGTTTCCATGCAGCGCTATGTTCAGTTAAAAAACAGGCTGTAGTGCTTCAGAGCAAGAAAAGGTCATTGTGAACTGAATACTTAAATTTCTTATTTATCTTTTAAGTCCTGTGACATGTGCAGCTGATGTCTTGACTAATAAGAGATTTAAATTTATGGCCATTCACTATGAGAAAGCATTCTACATCTCCCAAAAGCTCTGTGAAAACTTCTCCATGGATAACTGCTGCTATCAGGTCATGACTGCACCTGAAGTTATGAGGATAAACTTGTATGTATTTTGACCAATAGTAAATATTTTCAGAAATAATTTTCCACTACAAAACCGTGTCTATTTTTACCTAGAAAACAGGTTTTGGTTTTTTTTCCAGTTTTCAAGATGGACACTAGGTGGCACTGTGGTGATTTATTATTTAAAGAATTTTGCCTATACACTACTTTTTGCTATATACTCTGTATTTCTGTTAGGAATTTAGTGTCTTCTGTTTTATATGGAGTTCTATTGCTGACTCATACAGTACTATCTGATTTTGGAATTTTTAAAATCCATGCTGTTAACATAAATTTGGAAGATAATAGTGTAAATCCTTTTACTATCTGACTGTACACAACAACAACTCATGGAAATGATCTATTATCAGTGATGCTAATTTAAGAAATTTTCTTTTCAGGAGCTGGTAAAACAGAAGGTGAAACGTCAGTTGACAAAACAGCAAAAAGCAGCTGTCAGACGTCGATTGCAGAAAGGAGAAGCAAATATGTTTACTAAACAACGGAGAGAAAACATGCAAAATATTAAATCAAGCTTGGAAGCAGCTAGCTTTTGGGAAGACTAACAAATTTAAGATCTTAGCTATTTCTAGTATATTTGGGAAAAAGTTACCATGATCCCTTTTTAAGCCACCTTTAATTTTTTTTTAGGGCTAACATAAAAAAATAAATAAACCCTTTTTTCCCTTATAAATTTGACTCACTGGATCCGTGTCTTCCATAGAATAATTACAGTATTACTACTAAAGCAACCCCTTTTTTCAAAGTAATTTGGATGATTGTGGTAAATCTAAAATCATTTTTCAAAACAATGCTTATTAGGGATATTTGAGTATTCTTTTTAGTCTAAATATCACCATTTTTGTTGTTTTGCTTTTTGGTCTCCACCAGAAAGAAGTAGTTTCACATCCCAGCTTTTCTACTTATTGGTGGAAACATCTTTAGGCAAGTCACATTTTTGTTTTTCCATTTTTCTTTTCTGCTTCAGTTTTCTTACTATTAAAATTGGATTTGTAACCACTTTGTAGGGTTATTTTGAGGATTAACTGAGATAATGCACATAAAGCACTTTGAACAATGCCTAGAATATTGTAAGCATTCAGTAAATGTAACTGGTAAAATGATAACTATGTTTATTTTAATGAAATTGTACTGACAGCTTGGTTGTATTTTATTTAGCCCCTGGAAGAATTCACTACCGCCGCCTTTTTCTTTTTTTTTTTTTTTAAGTCTCTGGTGGTAAAAATGCACCAGTTATTGTTCAAAATACAGGAACAGAAACATCTGAAACAAATGCCCAGTAAAGCATAAAGCCAGTGTGTACATAGGCAGGACCTGTTGGAAGCCATTATGGGCCTCAGCTCCTCTAAATCTCACAATGCTACTAGGGAGGGTCTGGTCATCCCCATTCTGTAGATGAGTAAACGGAAGCACAGAGCTTAGTGACTTGCTTAAGGCCACACAGTAAGTGGCAGGGCCAGGATCTGACCCAGGCAGACTGGCATCAGGGACTATAGCCTTATTCACTACGCTAGATGGCTTCTCAACATATGAAAAATGTACACCCTGGCTAAAAACCAAGGAAGTGTAAATTAACAATTCATTTGATACATTAATTCCATTAAAAGATAATGAGCCAGTAATGCATATTTTTATCTAGATTATTTTCTGCCATTTACATTGGTAATGTGGGCATGGGAACAGTTCTACCACCATTTTTACAGTTGCCAGATACTATGCAGGTCTGAAAAGAAATAGAAGACCTAGGGGTTGGGAGATGGTGAGGACAATGTTCTTTCTCATATTCTTAAGCTGGGTGGATCCAGAACGTGTTCTCATTTCAATATTAGCAAATAATGCGGAAAAGAAGAATAATATATAAGACACAGTCCCTCCCTTAAGGACTTTATACTCCAGTGAGATATGAAGATGGGTGCTTAAGTACTTGGCACCTGATGAAGTCTCCACATCGCCCATTATCTCAGAAGAGGGAGGTTACCTGCAGTGAAAATGGCCACTAGGTGGCAGTGTCACCTCAGTCATCAGGCAGGATGTCCTTAAATCACCTGTACCCGTGATTATAATCTACCTGAAGGACACAACACAGGTGGTTGCAAAGGTTAATAAGGATAGATTCCCTTTCACCTCTACAAAGTTAATTCTACTAATCATCTGTAGCATTAATAATTGTCTAATAAATTCACTTAAATATATAAATGCAAGAAAATGTCAAATCAGTTCTCTTGAAAATTAATTTATACTAATATTGGAAGTAAAGAGCTCTGGTGGTGCAGTGGTTAAGGGCTTGGCTACTAAACGAAAGGTTGGCAGTTCAAACCCACCAGCCTCTCTGAGGAAGAACAATGTGGCAGTCTGCTACTGTAAAGATTGTTGTTAGGTGCCATCGAGTCAGTTCCGATTCAGCAACCCTTTGTACAACAGAATGAAACTCTGCCCAGTCCCGTGCCATCCTCACAGTCGTTATGCTTGAGCCCATAGTTGCAGCCACTGTGTCAGTCCATCTCATTGAGGGTCTTCCTATCTTTTGCTGACTCTTCTTTCCCAAGCATGATGTCCTCCAGGGAGTGGTCCCTCCTGATAACATGTCCAAAGTATGTGAGACGAAGTCTCGCCATCCTTGCCTCTAAGGAGCATTTTGGCTGTACTTCTTCCAAGACAGATTTGTTCATTCTGGCAGTCCATGGTACACTCAATATTCTTCACCAACACCATAATTCAAAGGCATCAATTCTTCTTTGGTCTTCTTATTCATTGTCCAGCTTTCACATGCATATGAGGTGATTGAAAGCACCATGGCTTGGATCAGGCGCACCTTAGTCCTTAAAGTGACATCTTTGCTTTTTAACACTTGAAAGAGATCTTTTGCAGCAGATTTGCCCAATGCAGTATATCATTTGATTTCTTGACCGCTGTTTCCGTGGGTATTGATCATGGATCCAAGTAAAATAAAATCCTTAATAACTTCAACCTTTTCTCCGTTTACCATGATGTTGCTTATTGGTACAGTTGTGAGGACTTTTATTTAATGTTGAGGTGTAATCCATACTTGAAGGCTGTGGTCTTTGATCTTCAGTAAGTGCTTCAAGTCCCCTTCACTTTCAGCGAGGAAGGTTGTGTCATCTGCATAATGCAGCTTGTTAATGAGTCTTCCTCAGATCCTGATGCCCCATTCTTCTTCATTATGGTCCAGCCTCTCAGATTATTTGCTCAACATACAAATTGAATAAGCATGGTGAAGGGATACAACCCTGATGCACGCCTTTCCTGACTTTAAACCATGCAGTATCCCCTTGCTCTATCTAAATGACTAACTCTTGGTCTAAGTACAGGTTCCTCATAAGCACAATTAAGTGTTCTGGAATTCCCATTCATCACAATGTTAGCCATAATTTGTTATGATCCACACAGTTGAATGTCTTTGCTTAGTCAGTGAAACACCGGTAAGCATCTTTCTGGTATTCTCTGCTTTCAGCCAGGATCTATCTGACATCAGCAATGATATCCCTCGTGCCATGATTACAGCCTTGGAAACCCTATGGGGCAGTTTTACTCCATCCTATAGGGTTGCTATGAGTCAGAATCAACTTGTGGGCAATGGGTTTAGTTTCTGAAATACTGGAAGTATTTACATAGCCCTCCTTTGAATTTCAGATGTGTCTTTAAATTCAGGTATTCATTTTATAACCTATTTTGAAGCATTTTTATAATATAACATTGAAAACAGCTTAATAGAACTACATAATATTTATTTTGGAACACATTTTCTTATATTGAAGTGTTAAAAGCAATTTAGAAATGAAACTAGTATGACAACATTCTAATTGGCTTTGCATAGTTACTCAGTCCACTTTGGGGTACCTACTACGAAACTCAGTACTAGTTGATAAACTGAAGGCAAAGAAACATGTCCTCACCCTTGTTGTTGTTGTTGTTAGGTGCCATCAAGTCAGTTCCCACTCGTAGCAACCCTAGGTACAACAGAACGAAACACTGCCCAGTCCTGCACCATCCTGACAATCATTGCTGTACTAGAGCCCATTGTTGCAGCCACTGTGTCAGTCCATCTTGTTGAGGATCTTCCTCTTTTTCGCTGACCCTCTACTTTACCAAGCTTGATGTCCTTCTCCAGGGACTGATCCCTCCTTATAACATGTCCAAAGTATGTGAGATGTAGTCTCGCCATCCTCCCTTCTAAGGAGCATTCTGGCTGTAGTTCTTCCAAGACAGATTTGTTCGTTCTTCTGGCAGTCCGTGGTACACTCAATATTCTTCACCAACACCATAACTCAAATGCATCAATTTTTCTTTGGCCTTCCTTATTCAAATGAAGTCCTCATGCTTAAGAGCCTAAAATTTCATGTGGACAACAGAAAAAATTATTCAAATGCACAAATCTAAACAAATTATTCAAATCATGGAAAGGGGACCTAACATCATTTGACCAAAGATTAGTGCTAAATACTAAAGATTTAATAACCTGGTAAGGAGGTTTTCTTGTTTGTTTCCCTGGGGTATATTTGTTGGTTTGGTGATTTGAAAATTAGGGTCAATCACAATTATTTTTTAAAGATGTTTGGGGGTCTGTAGCCATCAGGAAATTAGAGTTTGCCCTATCAGACAATGCTATAACTCTCACATTTTAAAACATCCAAACATAGCGAACAATTATCAACAAGAAAAAAAATCAGCCTGTTATTAATGCAAAGCTATATACTGTGATTGTTAATAAAATAGGCTTTTTTTTTTTTTTCCAGTTTGGGAGATCCCAGTTTAAATCCTGGTTCTACCACTTCCCAGACCTCAGGCACATTCTGTAACCTCACTTTTGAGATTTGTAAAATGCAGACATTTAATAGAGTCCCTGTCTCGGGATTGTGAAGAGTAAATGAAATAACACCTATAAGGAGCTTAGCACAGTGCACGGTAGGTACATACCATATGTTTAGTAAATGTGACTAAAATGACTTGAAGTTACACAAAGAAAGTTCCAGAGATTGACCATCTTTCCTATTTTCAAGGTCACTGATTATGTCAACTATGATCCTTTGGTCTTTTGTTTTTATCAAGAGGCACAAATGTTTTGCTTGTCATCTTGCATAGTCTACTTGCTATTCCCATTAAATAAGCTCTTCCTACAAGATATGCAGTTTATTTATTCTTGTGCTAACCTCGTAGTACTGGTAGGTTTCTTTGTCCATTGAGCTTGCTCCAGAGCCATAAAGATGTTTAAAGGATATTAACCAGAGGATTAGTGCAGCTTGGAATAATCATTCTTTCAGCCAAGCACTCAATAAATTTTCTAACTGCCTAAATAAGAACTCTGCCTGATGCTGCCCTCCAGGTACATCAGCCATTTCTACCAGAAGGAGGGATGAGTTCATTATGTTCTCAGAGAGGTTTGGCCAGTGTTTGGAGAGAGCACTTCCCTGAGGTGTAGGTTTAGCTCATTGTCACGGACTCAGTTTGGGTGAACTGAGGTTCATAGTCTTCAGAACATCTCCCTAGAAAGCTTCAGGCCATATCTTAGTTTGCCCTTGGTTTGCTTTATGGGATGCAAATTTCAGGAGCTTTGGATGGGGGTAAAGTCCAGAATACCAGTGGGTTACACAGCTGTATAATAGCCAGGCATGCGGGGGTAACTTCAAAGCCTACAATACCTCTATAAACACGAAAAATCTTAATCATTCTCAAAGACTAGTATTTATTACATTTTAAAAATAAGTTTTTCTTTTACCTTAATATTGTAAATAATGAAAATATCATTGAAATAAACATTTTATATGACGTTTAGAATCAGAGTATTGTAGGTTTAATTCTGTAAAGAGAAACATGCCTCAAAATACAAATAAATTAAAATATATTATTTGGGACATTTATCACAATATTACACGCTTCCATTTTTTAAAAAAGAAAAAGTAACCACTTGAAATAAGTAGATTGAAAAAACTTGCTTACTATATAATCTTGCTGTTGTAGAAGGGGTTTGGGCCTAGATTAAAAAGGAAAATATATATGTTCACACAACACTTTTCCAAGTGTACAATGTTATTTAAAGTGGTAGCAGGGAAGGGTGTACACAGATCTTGATGGTGAACTTTTTGTTGGCTGAAAGCCCCCTTCGTGTTTGGAGAGACAAAAACAAACACACAGACCAACTACCTGCAATGCAAAATAGACGAAGTAAAACACTCTACCATTGTCAGTGCTGAGGAAACTCAATGACAGTCAATGATGAGAAGCCAGAGAGATTCAGGAGTCGTTTCTGGAGCAGGGAGGATTTGGTTGAATAGGTAGACTGAAAAAGAAAGCACCTCTGAAGGGGGAAGTCACACAGAAAATCCAGAAGACGGAAATGAATGTAGTACGCTTGCTATGTTGTAGTTGGGCTAAGGGCGTTGTACAGGAAAGCATCAAATTAAAGATGATTTTTAAATTAAAAAAAAAAAAAGTTTGACTTAATGGAATAGGAAAAAGACCAACTGTAGGTTTTGGACAGTGCTAATTTGATTTTAAAAGGGGGAGTGGGGATGTCAGGAGCTAAGAGAAATTTGTCTGGCAATGTTAGAATGGATTAGAGGGAATCTGGAATAGAATCTAGGAGGTTGCCCGGTCAGTAATCTAAGCATTAAGTTTAAGGCAGTCTGGACTAGAATCCTATTATCATATCTTAGAATTATATAGTTTAGAGATTCTCTATTACCATGCTTTCATTTTAGAGATGAGGAACATCCTGAGATGTAAAATTACTTGCTCGAAGTCACACCGAGTGAATAAGGTTGGAAGGGAGTGGGAGGAAAAGAAATAAAAGATGACATAGGAATTAAGAGTAGAAGATGGAATGCATAAATACTGAGAAGGTAGGAAAACCAGCATACTCGGTGATTTAGAGTTTGTTTTCAGCCCACGGGTCTCTTCCGCAAAGCCACAAAGGTCTACCAACTTTGACTTGTCTTCCTGGTGCTGTGGACGAGTCAGCAGAGACAGTCCTCACAAGTGGGTATTGAGTCCTATCCTCCACAGCTTCATCCCTTGTTAGAAAACAAAGCTTTTTGCCATAAGAAGCCTTTTCATCTCCTCATCACATTCCCAAGAAAATCCACCTCACTAGACAGAAAGAAGCTCCTCAGCGGAAAATTTTTTCGTGAGGGTTGGGGGCGGTGCTGGGGAAGTAGTTCTGTATCCCTGAGCTCAAGGCTACCGGGGCAGCTTGAGAGGATCTGAGGAATATGTTATTCTCTATCTTGGTCTTTCTCCAGTTTTCAATTTGTGGAAAAATAGGCCCCCTTTCTATACAGTTTCCTATTCCTCATTCTTTAAACAAATTTTGGAAAGAAATAGTGTTTTCTTCTGCGTCAGCAGGATGCATGCTAAGTGCAGTGCTCTGGTGGCGACTGCATAGGAAGTGAAGTGGAAATTATAGTTTACAGAGTGAAATGGACGGGCATGAGGCTTTTATCTTAATGTAAGCATAGCCGCAAATGTAGCCTGAATTGGATTATTAAGAGTAGACTGATGATGCAATCCTTACGGGAAGCTTCATTGAAAGCTATCTGGAGCTGTGAAATTACTGGCTGGCTTGAACTCATCAGCTCATCTCAGGTTTAAGTCATTTGTTTATAAGCAAAAAACATTCTTCCTACCTAGGTTTATTTTAACCTAATATTAATAATAATTATAACCTAATTAAAATAAAATACTTTTTCATAGTCCAGATTTCCATTTTAATTTGCTCATTATTATTGCAAAGATTTAAACATTCCATAGGATTCACACCCTTAGAAACATGACTATCTAAAGAAGAAACCCAGTTGCTCAAAGTAGTGCATGTGAGCTGGAAGTCTGTCTGATCCCCCAGCGTGTCCCTTCTAGAAAACCTCACCTCTTTTCAACCTCAGAGACCAGGCTGGAGTTCAGATACCTCCTTCCGGATCAACCTGATCACTTTATAGCCACCTCTTGTATAAAGTTTTTGCTGAACACCCAACAAATTAAACTCCTATTATGGAGCAGGGAATGCATATGCACACACACTCATCAGTGAGAAAAGGGAGGGAGAAAACCAACAATTAGATACTTTTTTTTTTATTTGAATTTTATCCTGATAAAATATATATAACAAAAAGTTTGCCCTTTCAACCATTTTTACGTGTACAATTCAGTGACATTAACTGCTTTCACTATGTTGTACTACCATCATCACTACCCATTTCCAAAAGTTTCACATCACCCCAAACAGAAACTCAATACCCCTTCAGCAATAACTCTCATTCCCTCCATCCCTAGCCCTTGGTAGCCACTAATCAACTTTAGCCTCTATGCATTTGTGTTCTAGATACTTCATGTAAGTGGGATCATACAATATGTGTCCTTTTGTGTCTGATTTATTTCACTCAGTATAATGTTTTCAAGGTTCATCCATGTGACAGCATGTATTAGAGTTTCATTTTTCTGTATGGTTGAACAATATTCCACTGTATGCATATACCATATTTTATTTATCTGTTCATCTGTTGATAGACACTTGAATTGTTTCTACCATCGGACTATTGTGAATAATACTACAATGAACACTGGTATATAGATAAACTTTTATGAAAAGGAAAATATTATTGTAATGGCCACTGGCAAAATTAACCCCAAAAATAAACCAGAATTTTAAAAACTATCCTTTTCAAAATATGTATTATGCTGAAAGTCAGCCAGCACAGTTAAGGCAATCAGTTCAGTATTCACAGGACACGTATCTAATGCCTCAAGGGCTTGGTATTGCCATCTCCAATCTTACAGGCTTGAATAGCCAAATTATCCTACATTTAAGTAAGTCTGAGTTGATTCTGAAAGTGTTAACCTGTGAACTAAGGCTGCCTCCTCCAAGGATATCTTTGGACTATAAAGTATTTCTTGAAGAATCAGTTTTACTTCTCTTTTTGGAGATCAAATACCAAGTCAAAACCAAAATCCAAACCCATTGCCGTAGAATCAGTTGAGACTTGTAGTGACCCTGTAGGACAGAGTAGAGCTGCCCCATAGGGTTTCCAGGGCTGTAATCTTCATGAAAGCAAATTGCCACATCTTTCTCTGGAAGAGAGTTCAAACTTTGGATCTTTTTGGTTAGCAGCTAAGCACTTAACCATTGCACCACTAGGGCTTCTTAATACCCAGACTGAACCAAAAAGAAAAACCTGTTGCCATTGAGTCAATTCTGACTCATAGTGACCCTACACGACAGAGTAGAACTGCCCCATAGGGTTTCCAAGGCTATAATCTTTACAGAAGCCAACTGCCACATCTTTCTCCCGTGGAGTGGCTGGTGGTTTTTATCTGCCGACTTCTCTGTTAGCAGCCGAGTTCTTAACCGCTGTGCCACCAGGGCTCCAAATACCAAGACAGGGCTGGGTAGTTGGTTACATAAGTCCATCAAGATAACGTGGACTCATTCAGGATCCCCAGAAAGCTCAGGTGATAAGGAGTTCACTTTTACTGTGCTTTTTTTTAGTTGTGCTTTAGGCGAAAGTTCACAGATCAAGTTAATTTTTCTTTCAAAAATTTATACACATATTGTTTTGTGACATTGGTTGCAATCCCCACAATGTGACAGCACATTGCCACCTACCCACCCCTGGTTCCCTGTGTCCATTAGTCCAGTTCCTGTCCCTTCCTTCCTTCTCGTCTTGCTTTTGGACAGGGGCTGCCCATTTAGTCTCATATATTTGATTCAACTAAGAAGCACGTTCCTCACATGTGTTATTTTTTGTTTTATAGGCCTATCTAATCTTTGTCTGAAAAGTGAGCTTCAGGAATGGTTTCAGTTCGGGTTGATGAGAAGGATTAGCCCTGACTGCCGTGGGATAAAGGGCAATTCACTAGTGGTTTTATCTGCTGGGGAAGGAGATTGCAGAAAAATATTTTTCAAAATTTTCTCTAAAAATGGGGAAATGTACATTTCTTCAAACTATAGATGGGATGGTAATCAGTTTTCTAATTACTTTTCATGTAATTCAACAAACTTATTCTTATTGGTGATTCCTTAAGTGAAACGCTCCGGGTAAAGTTCTTTTATGTTACTTGTGTTTTTAAACATCTAGATATCATCTGAAATTGCCTTTCTGACTTTTTTATAAGTACCTTGATCCAAACATCTCATTGGTCCCTTCCCAGATGAGAGTAAACAATTTAACACTAAACAGCCATTCATTCCTTTTACTTGTCCCTTCTCAGTTGAGAGTAAACAAAGTTGATGCTAACCAGTCATTCCTTCTTCCTACTGGTCTCTTCCTAGTTGAGGCTAAACAAAGCTGACACTAAACAGCCATTAGTCATTACCTCTGCAAAGTCAGGCTCTTCCTGGGCCTTCTTCTTCACCCTCCCACTCACCCCCAGAAACACTCTTGCACACAGCTCTGACTCTCTTTTTATGATTCAAGCATTTAGACCCTTCCAGTCTCCTGTATGCCCCTCCCCCACTGGAATCCTGAAGGAGCTGCTGTCAGTAGTTTCCATAAACTATATTACACTATATTAACGAAATTAACTGCATGACTCTGCTTCTTGTTGCAGTTCAACTATTTTTATCCTTCTTTTTTTTTAATTTTTTTTATTGTACTTCAGGTGAAGGCTTACAGAACAAATAGTTTCTCATGAAACAGTAGTACACATGTTGTTTTATGACATTGGTTAACAACCTCAACTATTTTATCTTAATTTGTACATTTTTAAGAATGACGGCATTAGCAAATAAATGAAGAAATTATTTCAGGGAAGAGAATCATCCTAAATCTAATTCAGGGTCCTCTCCCTCCCAGCAGTCACCTGATTCCCTAGGGAGGGTCATTGTAAATTGGCTCAGGCTCAGTTACTGCAGGCTATTCTTCGGAGGGGGTCCCTGAGTGGCTCAAATGCTTAAGTTATTGGCTGTTAACCAAAAGGTTAGTGGTTTGAATCCACCCAGAGGCTCCTTGGAAGAAAAGCCTGGTGATCTACTTCTGAAAAATCAGCCACCGAAAACTCTATGGTGCACAGTTCTACTCTTACACACATAGGGTCTCCATGAGTCAGAGTTGACCCCATGGCAACTGGTATGGTAAGCCATAATTAAATCTGGGAAGGATAGCTAAGACTCAGTCACAGGATTCAGGCAGTACTCAAACAGCCTAGCCTGCAAAGATGGGTCAGAATCAAGATAAACTATACTTGCAATGTAAAATACCAAAATGGCTTTTTAAAAATTCCTTGCAGTCTGTATGGCTTAGCTGAAATCTCTCTGGACCTGAAGTCTCACCTACCTCACCCGCAGGCTCACCCACAGGCCCACTTCCTGCCTGGCCTGCTGCGGCCTCTTCACCCAGGAATTATGGCATGAGGGGTGGGGAATGGAAGAGCTTCCTTCTGTTTTTAACGAAAGATGATTCTTTGATGCATACATTATGTTTCCTAACATTCTGGATGTTATTTTAACATTTAGCATTTTTATGACTTTTAAGAGCTAGCTACCAAACAAACGTGCTATTGAAATGACAGGAATGCATTTTCTCTTCCTTACCAGCAAAATGATTGTTTTTATAGATTTTTGTTGTTGTTGCATTGTGGAGAATATGCCACCTTGCATTTCTCATCTTCTCAAAGATCTCTGTACCCCCTGGAAGCTTGGTCAGTGTTGCTGAGCCTTCAGGTGGTAATTCTGATCATTGACTATGTCAGTTAGATGCCCTTTCTCATAGTTCTGAATAGTACTCTGAAAGGATTTGTAAAAACCACCTCTTTGGTTTTCACTGGAGTTATCTACCCTGTTTCAATACTGTAATTTCTGCTCTTGGTATACACCTACAGATGGTTACGGTTTAAAGGGACATCTAGCATGTGAACTTAGAATTTGTACTAAAATAGACATACTGCGCAGGGGTTTCTCAGACGCTACCATCTCCATCAGATGCTTTCTACCTCAAAGACAGAGAATGGTGAGAAACCACATGGTTGCTTTTCTAAACTGTCTTATAACAGTAATTTAAGGCAAGAAATCTTTATGGGCAGACAAAAAATACATAAGCAAAGGCTTCAGAACACTTCTGCTGAAGGATTGGGCTTAGTAGGAAAGAAAAAACTATACTGCCCAACTGGAATTTTGCACAATCCATCATGCTGGGAATTAGTCTTTTTTACTTTTTAAAATATAAGTCATTAAAGATCATGATTTGCATATAAACTTATCTTTGCAAAGCTGTTTTGGGGTTTACTCTGCAGATGCTCATAGTTTGCCTTCTTTATAAAACTCTTGGTGGAGATTTAAGCTTAGCTTTCTTAACAAATTCTTACCTTTCATTGTAGTTAATATTAGCGGTGAGCAATTTAATTTGTCATATTAATTTGTGTCTCTCATATTGTTGAATGGATAAGAGGTTGATTGTTGGAATAGAAGTCATTTGTCCAGCTTTTAAGAGTAAATATGTGATATTCCAGAAGGCTGGAGAGTCTGTGATAAAATTTGAGCTCATTTTGTAATGTAGCCATAATACCATAGATGGTAGATCTGAAAGAAAGCATCCAGCTCAACTCCCTAATTTTGTAGATGATGACTCTGAGCCCAGAGAAGATGAGTGACTTTCTCAAGTTACAGAGATAAGGACCCTCAAACCCTACATCTTACTGATCCCAATCCAGTGTTCCTTCCACCACACTACACAACCAAAATATTTTTAAGTACTGCTGGAAGTAAACTTAAGCCTGTAGAAATGTCTGTTTATTGATTGAAATCTAAGCATCAGTGATTTCCAATTGTTCTCTTATTTTATCTGTCTCACTCCTTTGAGGGTTCCATATTATTTCTCCCGGTTCTCTAATATAATTAAATAATTAACATATTCAACAACCCTTCAATAACTAATGTAGGTTCCTACCCAACCCTTGTCATTGCCCCATAGGGTTTCCAAGGAACAGCAGATGGATTCAAACTGCCAACCTTTTGGTTAGCAGCCAAGCTCTTAACCACTGCACCACAGGGCTCCTACAACCATAAAATCAGTTCCTTACATCTGGTCAGAATCCTTATTACTTCAATAGAACACGATGACTTATTTATTATGTCTTCTGAGGAAAGATTACTTAGCAAATTTTTATGGATGGTACAGGACATGTGGAAAAAGAATCTCCATTTCTTAGAATCTTTTAATAACTTCCTGTATTTTGAAAATATATTTTTGCTTCTCCTCTTCTGAAGTTTTTAAGAGAAAGACTTATCATCTTGAAATGAAAAGAAACAAACAGTATCAGAATTAATTAAAGTCATCCTTAGGGATAATTTGTCTTGAAGGGTAAATAGGGAAACAATGTTCCCAAGCAAGCTGTAAAACAATCCACCAGGTTTTACTTACCTCTGCCCATCACAAGCGACTATAATTTGGCGGGGGAGACACAACTTGGCTTCAGGAGAGACGCTCCTGAATTCAAATAGAAAGCATAATCTGGTGCCTGGCTACGTCCTTCACCAAAGGAGAATTTAAATTATACCGCTTTAGAGCTGAAAGTCCCGAGAGCTTTCTCCCTTTGTTACTTAGAAAATTTCCTTGAGAAATATCCTTGATTCTATATTCTTGGGGCAATACAGTGAAGATAGAGGGCCTGAAGAAATACCCAAGTCAGAAAGCTGTACACCATTCAGGCAAAACCTGGACGGAGAGGAGCGCTGTTCCCATGATTAGCTAGCTTCCCCAGCCAGCCTGTAGGTGGGTGTGTTTAACAGAAGGAAGCAATGGGAACCCGCCAGTCAGCCAGCCTTTAAAGCTAATTAGCTCAGCATACAACAAAGATAAGTGAGCCCGGGAGGAGGGCCCCCTGAGGGGTCTTTAGATTCTGGGAAATGTCTGATTGGCAGATGTTAAAAGGGATTCTTTGGTAATCCAGTGCATCAATGAGCTGCACAAATTCAGTCCAGGACTGCAAGAATTTAGGCATGAGGACACTCTGTGCAGGAGGCACGCAAAGGCAGACCCAAGATGGACAGAACCTTGGAATCCCTGAGACACATCATTACCCAAGTCTTGCCTCACAGAGACCCGGCGCTGGTCTTCAAAGACTGTAAGTACTGCAGAGGAAAAATTTTTTTGACTTTTTAGAAAATAGTCCTAAATGTCCAGTCACATCCTATTTAAGTATGATTTCCCTTAAATCTCTGTAATCGTGTGCTGTGGTCCAAGTGATATTTAACTTGTTCCTGACTAAAGTCAGAAGAATGATTTCATTTCACCTACAGGCATTAGTTGTTGGGTTATTTTGTCGGTAATATGTCCTGTAACCATTTAGAAGTCTCTCCTTCTAAAATCTAAGACCTGCCTACGACTTAAGGAACTTTTCCAGATGCTTTTTAAGTAAGGCAAGCCTGGTTGGTACTGATATTAAAACTAAAAGTGACTTGGAAATGATTATAAAATATACCTATGTGTGTTAACTTGTTTAATCCTTAATAAAAATATATTAGTTATGTTAAACCAAGGGTTGTGTTTGTCTGAGCATTTTTGTTGCAGGCAAAATGTTAAAAATAAATTGCCTCTGAGCTCTTAAATTCTAATAACAAATTATAACACTTTAGTTAAAAAAGGTCAATAAAGTGAGATGCCTTCCATCTCTGCAACACTCCCAAAAAATCCACACAGCTATTCAAAGTTATTTCAATTTTTAATAAACAATTATGAAAAAAATAATTCAGTCAAGCTTTCCAATTCTAGCAATGCTATTAAACCATTTGTCATGTAACTTCATTTCTGGAACCAATTTGATTTCCTGCTGCTGCAGAACAGACGATCTTCACATTGTATCTTATCTACAGTGAGTTTCATATTACAAAGGGCTTCTGAAAGAGAATTTTGCTATGGAACTGCCCGAAAGGTAAAATGCATATGGAAGTTTTTTTGTTTTTTTTTTTCTATAGGTTACAGCTTTCCTCTTTCTGAATAGCTATTTTTGTCTCCATCAAAACATCAATGGTTTGGATTTTTGCTTTCTGATTGCTGAATAACGTTACTTTCCAGATGTCATTTTAGTTTATATGAAATATGTGCTGTGAAAAGAGAGAAGTGTTAGATAATTTTATTCTATAATTTTCTCCTCTTAGAAATTAAACTGCAACTAATCTGCCCTTTCTTTCTCTTTTTTCCATTCTTTATTTCTCTCTTTTTCTCTTTCTCTTTCTTAATATTGTCTTCAAGCATTTGTCAATAGCTATGCTAGAACTAATGAAAAGCACTCCTTCCTGCAGTCTAGTGGAGACTATTCAGGCTTGTTATGTTCTTTAAGTGAAGAGGGAAGGAAAGAATGTCTCCCTCCTACAATAGTGAAAAGTAAAAGCACTCCTGGACTGCCCAAAGCTTTGGATAAATCGTGTAGGACCAAGGTCTTAGGCTGAGAGTTTGGATAGTGGAAGCAGTAAAAAGAAATTGGAGGGGAAATTTAAGAAGTTTAAATCTGAAATTGCATGGCTCACTTTTAAAGCTGAACTAAATTCCAGCGATTGTTTACAGTTTAGAAGAGAGAATCAAATAGAAAGAGGGCTAAAATAAAACATGCATTAAGATCTGTCATCCAGATCTTTTCAGGAACTCATTTATATGAAAAACCAGCCATCACCTGCTTCCCCTAGACTGGGCAACTGCTTACATGGTTTAAGAGGTATGCATATTAAACCGCTGATGCTCTCCCTAATCTAAAAAAATAACTAAGTGAATGTAAGCCAAACGGCAAATTTCTGTACTGGGAGTTTCATAATGTGGAAGCATCTAACCTCACTATCCTTGTGGAATAAGTGGGAACGAGCCTGCTTACTTTCTGGGGCTGGACATCAAAAGTGTGTCTGGGGGCTATGCCATGCTTTGGCAACCTAGAGTGCACGTGCCGGCGTTTGGCACGTGGCCCCTTTTCTTTGGCACACCCCCAAGTTGCTGCCCCCACACTCCTGTTGGCAGCCTGTAAAAAGCTGCCACCAGCCTGGAATCCAGGCTCTGAGCAGCCCCCTCCGGCTCTAGTCACTCTTGGCTCCCCCCACCTCAAGTCTTCCTGCCAGAAAGAAAGGTCTGTGTACTTGAACACTTCACTGCCAATTCCTTGAGAAAAATTGCTACCTTGCTTTCCTGAACGATGGAAAGCTGATCCAGGGGTTTTTAAAACCCAGCACAGCTGAACAAAGAGCAAAGTTTAAAGAACACTTTTAGACTTTTTCTAAATTTCTTTTCTAAAAATGCAAGGTTTTTTTTTTTTTTTTTCTTTTTCCTCTCTTCACTCTTTGGACACATATAATGCAGGGAGTGTAAATGATCATTCAATTAATTTGTTGCCTCGGTTGTCTTCTGATTTGTTTTAAAATAAGCAATAGAAAAGTGAATTTTCTTTTCAAATGGGTAGGAAAAGCACCCAGAGCGTTTTCTAGTCAGAGGCAGATGCACATGGGAAGAGTTAGGTTCATTTAAGGAAATAAAATTCGAATGCTTTTCTCAGCCAAGAGGGCCTGCAAACGGCATTTTGCAATGCATTGCATTAAATCTGTCGTTCATTTTAGACAAGGTGTTCATCTGGCAATAGTTGTGATTTGTTTTTTTATTTTCTCTCCTGGAAGGAACTGAATTCCATAACAAGTTTTGTTTTGTTTTTTCCCTTTCCCTATTTCACATTTCAAATGAAAAATAGTAGAAAGAAGTTTTAAGTAAGGTGGGCTCTCAATTTGCAATTTGCTCATCTAAGCTGACACTTGGCTGTTCTCCACTACAGAAGTGCCTCATCACTGCAGCCATTTGAGTAACAAGGGAGTCTCCACCCTCCCAGAGTCCCACTGCAGTGAAATGATGGCATTTCTCCATGTTGCCTTCCATTCTTGGCTTTGTGTAATACCCAATTTCTTTTCAACTCATGCGTCACAACCAAGGATTGTGAGCAATCCTAAAGGCAGCCCCTGTCAGCTCCTTTGAGAGAATGTGTGTGA
Organism: Dugong dugon; assembly: GCA_030035585.1. Classification (NCBI taxonomy): domain Eukaryota; kingdom Metazoa; phylum Chordata; class Mammalia; order Sirenia; family Dugongidae; genus Dugong; species Dugong dugon. Next base: position 104,582,892 of record CM057460.1, on the reverse strand, counting down.
GCTTACTATTTGTTTGCTACTATTTGACGGTTCTCACGTGCTTTCTCTAAAGAAATCACCCCATGATTTCAAGATGGCTGCGCTTTCAGCTCCTAATCTGAGTGCTAACTCCTCAAATTGTTGTTGTTAGCTGCTGTCGAGTCAACATGAACTCATGGTGACCCCATGCACAAAGGAACGAAATGCTGCCTGGTCCTGAGCCATCCCCATGATCGTTGCAGATCGGACTGTTGTGACCCATAGGGTTTTCATTGGTTGGTGTTTGAAAGTAGATTGCCAGGTCTTTCTTTCTAATCCATCTTAGTCTGGAAACTCTGCTAAACCCTGTTCAGCATCAGAGTGACATGCAAGCCTCCGCTGACAGGTAGTGGCCGAGATGAGGTACACTGGTGAAAAATTGAACTTGCGTCTTCCGCATGGAAGGCAAGAATTCTACCACTGAACAAACCACTGCCCCCAACTCCAAATTACATTACAAGAGTGTAATATGCTTGTCTGCTATCATTGTGCTCTTTCTTCATCCATTTAATAGTAATGTGAGGATGTTAAGCCCTCGTAATGTGATAGGCACTATGCTAGGAACATTCATGCCTCACAGCAAGTGGTAATGTAGGTAAAATTGTTATTTACAGATGAGGAAACTGAGGCTCGTGGAGGTTAAAGTAACTTGCCTAAGGTCACATAGCTAGTAAATGATAGAACCAGGATTCAAACTCTGTCTTCCAACTCCTCACCTTTGGCCATGAGAAGACATTGCCTCTCAGAAGTGCTACATTAACATTTCATGTAATAGCTCCATCTGTTGGGAAAATTGAAAGGGGAGAGAAGTGAATTCTCTTGGGAATGTGGGCGGAGCCCACTGACCACACATCTGAGCAAGGCAGGGCCATAAAGGGTGATTAGGAGTGTGACAGGAGAGTGGAGAGGGGAAGGGCATTTTTGGAAAGAGGGAAAAACTTGTCCAAAGGCAGATTGGGCAAAACAAGAATGACAGATTGGGGGAGGAGGAGACCTGGCTGAGGAGGCAGGTGGGAGCCAGATCAGGAAGGGTATGCTTAAGTGCAGGCAGTAGGGAACCATTGCAGTTAATGGTGATCCTAGACTAGTTCTGGAAGTTTACGGACTTACGTTGCATTGAGGAAAATTTTATATTGACATCGTTGGAGGTATACTTCCTGATACCTAAGTTAGGGATGATTACTGCTTTTTCTCGGCCAGAATCCATTTGACAACTCAGGCACAATGCAAGATTTGTAAACATCAAACATACATGTGGGGAGAAGCCACTTCACCGACTGAAGGCCAAAATCGAGGCAAATAGATGGTTTAAAATTAGTTTAATTGTCATTGTAGCCATGAGAATGCATTGGTGTTTAGCTTTGACTTAAAAAGTGGTATATGAGATTTCACTAATATTTTTCCTCAAATTTTACAATGAAAAAAACAAGATAGAAACTTTACTAAACACTGTATAGTCGGAAGTAAATTTCTCACACATTTGAGGTGCATTAACTCTTCCATTTGGGGACACTTTTTTCTTCACGAAAGGTTTTATTTATATCAGGTAGGTGAATACTTCAAAGAAAAGTACATTTTTACCCTTTAGAAAAATTGGGCCAGATTGTAGAGCTATTAAAAACATCTTAGCAATCGTGAACCTGGCCACATGAAATGTGAGAGAGCAAAATTGCTCAAGAGTCAAGTATTTTCTTCATTCCATGCTTTTGAGCGTAGATATTTGAAATCTATAAATTTGATGATACATTTATAGTTTTCTCATTTCAAAGAAAAGAATGGAGTAGGATGTAAGGGATGAAGGTACTTGTGCAGTAAAATCCCTACACATATTGCACTGCATACCTCCACATAAAGTGTGCCTGAAACAATGTGGCTAAAAAAAACACCCTACTGCTCACTAGCTGATTTGAGAAGAATGACTGTATCTTGATTACAATAATTTGAACTGTGATAATTTTAGCATCTAAACTATGGGATGTCCTTTCTACTGAAGCCTATTCAAATAGTAATTTTACTTGATCTGTTATACGATGTAACTACTTTCATTTGCATTTATACTAAGAGATAAATTCAGATATCTGATCCGCTGTCAGTGACATAAGAGTTGTTGTCTTTTCTTTTTTTCAGTAAATCTACACTTGGCAGGGTTTAAATACTAAAATATCTCAGCCCCAGAGGAAAATTTTTCAGAATGGAGAAAAAGAAAATAGGTGATTTTTGATCTCTAAATGGCCGTATTTGTCCTAATACATTTATTTCTTATAGGTAAATAAGATTTAATAAATCAAAATAAAATATGATAGACATCCATCCTGTGGTAAAATCTGATACTTCTTCATGGTCTGCTGTCTCATATCACTATAGGGTTTTTTTTTAAACAGTTAAGATTTGTTAGCCTGAACTCTATTTTAACAACTTCTGAAACTCATGTGTTACGTTACAGCCCATAATAGGTTACAGCTGCATTAGCGTGAGTTTCTAAGTTATGATTTTTCTGTTTAAATGATACGGTTTTACTGATTATGTGCTACAGATTGATTTAAGAAATGTAAGAAAACTTTAGAAGCCTTTCATAAAAGAATCTTCTTTATTTAATACAGTTCATATTGAAGTTTTAACCCCAACGGCTCTTTTTTCCTCCATGTTCAAATGTCCTTGTAAGTTTAGTCTGTCAAGGTAGTTAAAATAATCCTATTTAAAAGAAAAAGAAAATAAAGGAATCCAACTGAAAGTTTAATATTAACAAAACAGACAATTATTACACTCTCTGTAGTTCTCTGTAACCAAAAAGCCGGTGGTTCGAACCCACCAGCTGCTCTTCGTTAGTACGATGTAGCAGTCTGCTTCTGTAAGGATTACGGCCTTGGCAACCCTATGGGGCAGTTCTACTCTGTGCTATGTGGTCGCTATGAGTGAAAATGGACTCAACAGTAGTGAGTTTGGTTTGGTTTGGTAGTTCACTGTATTTTCACTATGGTCTCCATAGAATGTTGTTTGAATTATGGTTTTGCTTTTTTTTTTTCCTTGCTGGGATGATGATTCGTTCATCCCTATTTTGATCTCATCCCAGTAGGCAGCAGCTGTGGGAACCCATCATTTAGTCACCACTTCTTTGCCACTTATGGTCTGTACTGTTTGGTTTGCATTTCTCTCACGTGTCTTCACCAATGTGCTTTCATCCACACCTAAGTCCCAGGAGGGCAGAGTACTTCTCTGTAACACCCAAGTTGCCTCCCACGAGGCCAGGCACCCAGCAGGTGCACAACAGAATTTTTTAAATCTCTAATTGGTTGACTTTGTCCTTTACAAACAGTAGGGAGAATTATCCCTTGTCAGGTGTTCTCCTTTATCATGAAATAAACTGTGTTGGGACCATTCTAAGCCATAATCCACTGACACCTTAGTTCCAGGCTAATTATATGCAGGGTTAAGTTGACAGCTAGATGAAACAGATGGAGGGAGAAGGGGCTCAGAAGTTAAATACAGTCACTTAGGCAACTTCCCCAGGGAGCTGTCTGGGGTTGGTCTTGACGAAGAGTCCAGAATCAGCCCGTATTCCACACTGGCACAGTGGCTTAGATTGCTGATTCCTTACATGCATCCTCAGTGTCCGCACTCAGCTGTGGGCTTCCACAGTGTGCACCATGCTCTTTAGTGCTTTGTACATAGACCCCAGTTAGATAGCTGTGGAGGTTCATCAAAAGCTTTCATATAATGACTGTTCCCAGAGAAGGTAAGTTATAAGCCTAAAGCCATATTTGCACAGATTTAACCATTTTAACTAAACAGAGCAGGTCAGCAAAGCAACCAGTATGACTGATCCTTGTCTAAAATCAGCGATCCTACAAAGTCTTTTAAATACTGTGTAAAGCCAGTGCCCAGTAGAACATGGGAAGGACATATACTTGCTTATTGGTTAAATAAGATACATCAGGTTTTTATTTTATGTAGCTTTTGTGATCAGATGACATCAGCCAACCTAGGTGCACATATAAACCATATATGTGAGTTCAGACACATTGCTGCTACTGTTTAATTCTGGTATACTTAAAAACCAAAACCAAACCCAGTGCCATCGAGTTGATGCCGACTCATACAGACCCTATAGGACAGAGTAGAACTGCCCTATAAGGTCTCCCGGGAGCAGCTGGTGGATTCAAACTGCCAACCTTTTGGTTAGCTGCTAAGTTCTTAACCATTGGGATCCCTGGTATACTTAATGACTTTTTAATTTGTCTTTGTGATTTCCTCTTTCTCCTCCATATTCTTTCCTCTCTCCTTTAAAAAAAAAAAAAAAAAAAAAATTATTACCCTGTGCTTCCAAATATACAATTACATTGTTATTTAAATTTCTCCCCATATGATGCACATTTCTACAATTTTAAATTTTAAAGATGAAAATTAAACCAAAAAAAAAAGTATATCCTTATTGCATGTTTTGGAGAATTTCCTGAAAGGTTAACTTTATAAAACAACCTAAAGGATCATAATTCCCTCAGGAGAGTATTCACAGTGGGGAGCAGTAGTGAAAGAAGAAAAGAAAAAGCAAACAAAAGAATAAACACAAGGGAGCTTTCCAGCTGCTGAAGGAGGGAGGCCCTGACTCAGATTCTTTTTTTAACTAAGGGAAAGGTTTTTACTAAAGGAAAGCTCCTCTGCTGGTGCTGGGAACAAAGCAAGACTCCAAGCTGTCTCAATCCTGCTGTGTGGCTGTGGCTACCTTTGAGAGTCTACACAAAAGAGAAAGGGGCCCAAGATTCCTACATGTTGTACCCGACACAGGAGCCCTGGTGGTGCAGTGGTTAAAGCGCTTGGCTGCTAACCAAAAGTTCAGTTGCTATAATTTTTGACTCATAGTGACCCCAAGAGACAGAGTAGAACTTCCCTCATAGGATTTTCTAGGCTATAATCTTTACAAAGGAGCCCTCGTGACATAGTGGTTAAACTGCTTGGCTGCTAACAGTATGAACTCAACAGCCGCTCTGCAGGAGAAAGATGTGGCAGTCTGCTTCTGTAAATATTTACAGCCTTGGAAACCATATGGGGCAGTTCTACCCTGTCGTATAGGGTCGCTATGAGTCGGAATCAACTCGACAACGGCAGTGGGTCTTGGTGCCCTACACACAAGCTGTGTCCACAAGATTCCATTAACCTGGTCAAAACTTGGCAAAGTCTGAGAATGGTTATAAGCTGCTAGACAGCAAGTTCTGTTCAGTGTACTGAGGTTCAGCTAAGACTCAAAGGCACCCCATTTTGCAATCCATTTTGAATGAACAGTGAATCAGCAGCATAAATTTGGAGGTCCATTTCCTTCCATTTCCTCAACAAAACTGAGAAATCACATTGGTAAGAGCAAGTTGTACATGGCTGAATTGCTAGAATAGAAAATACTAATTAAATTCATTTTAAAATATCACCTGCTAAGGCTAATATAATTGAAGGTTCTATAAAATCATTGCATAACGTAAATCCATCTGTTCAGAGGCAGAAACTCAATTTGAAAATATGTTACTCATCTTGAAAATCTCTTAATGATTTTTTCTTAAATGGTAACCTTTCAAATTTGTCTTTCATTTTTTGGCAAGGGATATTGTTCTGAGAGAATTTTTCCTTACATAGGGCATAAAGTTTTATAGATAGATAGATAGATAGATTTATAATAGACTTTTAAGATTCCTTTTTGTAGGCAAGTGATTGTCAGAATTCTGAGCAGAGTTTATCTCATACTAGGTAATTGAACTGAGGGATGAATTACATTGTTTCTGCTTTCCTGAAGCATAAGCAGTCACTAACCACTAATTTGAAATAAAAGTTGATTCTTCTCTTTGTAGTTTTTGGTAAAGGTTAGTTAGCATCCATCAGAAAGTGAAAGACTGGGGCAAAAACCCATTGTCAAAAATCTAAATGCTTAGAGAAACACCAAAAATTAGTGTAACAGAATATACTTATGGTAAGTAATATGATTCTAATCGGGCAGCATCACCCAAACATGTTGTGAAGGGCCTCCAAAGAGAGAACTGTGAAAGCGGATTATATAGGTCATTGATATGTTAATTTATCAAGAGATAACATCAAAACGCAGGGCAGGTTACAGAAACAGTCTCCAAGGACATGCCATACATCCTAAAACAGCCTCTAGTCAGATCCTGGAGTTCCTGTTTATCAAAGCTGGCTTCACATAGATAATTTTCCAAAAGAACCCAATGCCTAAGGCCAAATGTCTCTGCTAAGCTGCTTACTAAGCTATTGTTTTACCTGAAGGTAACTCCAAGGGAACCAGTTCCTTTCAAGGTTCAAAAGGACCTCTAAGGGCAGATTATCCAGAAATCTGGATTCCAGGAGAATCAAAATGATTTTGTCACCATATTTTCAATTTTTGAGATATGTAGAATTTCATCTATCTATTTTCTGGTTATTATGAAGCTTTCACTTTACCAGTGAATGATATCAAATGAGCTCTCTCATGTCCATCTCTGAACTCGTCACATATTTTGGAAATAAATTAAATAGCATAAAGTGTTCAGTTAGAGAATTTCAGACTTGCAGACCATTTTTAGAATATTTAATGACATGGTTTCCAATCCATGAACAGTTAGATTCAAAGATGCAGTATACAAACATATAATCACGCCTTTTTCTTTCTTCCTTCACCACCTCTAACTATAAATAATAGCTAACACTCTAGTGCTTACTATGTGTGAAGCCCTATTCTGAACATTTTCCATTTTAAGCCTTGTAACAACCCTATGATATAGATCAATCAACTTGATGGCAACTGGACTGAATAATATAGGTACTGTATTTTACAGATGAGGAAACTGAGGCACAAAAAGGTTAGGTATCTTCCAGATGGTGAATGGTAGAGACAGGATTCAAGCCCAGGCAGTTTGGCTCCAGAGTCTATGCTTTTAACCACCAAGTTTACTGCCTGCCTATTGAGAAAAGATGGAGAAACAAGATGCAGTAAGCATTTTATTATGTGGGAATTAGTGCTTGTATTTGAAGATTCTTCTGTAACATATTCTGTAGTCTATGGAGAGCTTAAATTCTCTACATCTCAGACTTTCCATATGAAAACAGAGATTGTGTCCCTATCAGCATGTCCATAGTGTCCAACCTGTAAAACTGAAAATATAATAATATACATGATAAGATCTAAATTTTTAGGATAAAATCCCTCTGAGTGTCCAGTTATTGACATTCTTCTCTGAAGTGGTTTCATGCTCTTTCCAAGCTGTAGAAGGAGCAATCTCTTGCTCGCTTCATCGATGACTCACTTCTCATGGGTTTTCTGCCCAGGTTTTTCCAAAAAAAATGTTCTGCCTTGGGCTCACATAGATGCTCAAGAGTAAGCACGCATTCTTTCCACATGATGGGGCCCTGCGCTATGTGGCTTGTGGCTCCACCTGTACATGGATGGAGCCACCGTGGGCAACACGACACCTTGGGCAAAGGCAAGGAACTAGGAACTCTGTGCTCCTTCCTTTCTTTTCCACCTGGGTAAAGTAGCTACCAAAAGAATGAGCTTCTTTTCCAATTATTAAGAGAAACCAAGACCCCTACTCTAACTTTCATCAAATAGTATGCCTTTCCTAATGGCACCCTTTCCTGTCACTCAGCTCAGGCATAATTGTTTCTCTTACTCTTCTTGTTAAATGTCACCCTCACTCCTTTGGGAGCATGATTCCCTCCATTCCTCCAACCCTGTCTAAACCTCATTCCTCTGAGGTGGATCATATAGGCACTCTTTTGATGCAGATTTTTTTCTAACCTTATAAGCCCACACTCGTCTACTTTCCTCTTGCATAAATTTTATAACTGTGCCATAAATGTTTAAGCTTTAAAGAATACTTTCAAATTATCTCTGTTCTATAATTTAGTACTCTTAATATTTGTCCACTAATTATATTTTGAATATATTATTTCTCCAATCAAATTGTAAATCTTTGTGGGCAGAGGCCTGTATTGAACTTCCTTATTACTCCATACTATGAAGGTCACTGTCGACATATATACCACACCTGGGCCCCACTCCTGGTGGATTACGATGTTCTGTTCCACAAATCCCAAAAGCTACTTTCAAATCCTTTTCGATAGGGTGCTCCCAGCAGTCAACATAAATTGATTTGAATTGGCAGTCCAAGATGTCCCCATTCAGGGTTTTCATAAATCCTAGTTAACTGTGAAGATAAAACCCAAGCAAAGAAGTGACCAGCAACCCCGTCATTTACCCTGACCAGACTTCATCTTTCTGCACCGACTCCCACCATCTGTAGTTGGGGCTTGGCTGCTGCCACCACACCCATGCTTGGGGGTGTCACTGCAGATCACACATGAAACCTTCTATTTCAGAATGAAGTCCTGACTTCTCCATGTCTCGAACTGACTTATCTTCTACACTTTCATTTAATTGCATTCAAACTGTTCGGATTATGTTGAGTTTTCTTAGATTCCAAATAAATTCAACAACTGCCTCTAAGTAAATAGTCCTATTTAGGATACCAAGGAGGCTACAGAGAAGAACAAACCAGAGTCCCTATGCTCTAGGATCTCACCATCTGCTGGAGAGAGAAGGCACACCCATACTACAGAGTTAAATAGCAGAAAACTGTAGTCTATAAGATGAATTGTTACCACAAGTCATTTCATTCCTCTGGCCAGAAGGACGTCCAGACAACTCTGCCTTGATAAATTTAGCCAGGAGCACCACCTCCATTTTATTAGCATGGTTTATAGGAGATTAAGTGCTAAGACACAGGGCCAGTAATGGGATAAAAGCTGAAAAAAAGGAGGCCCATGTGGGCTGGAGTGGATGAGTACAGCGTGATGGAGGAGGTGGTATTTCCTCTGAAGAATGGGAGTAAACAAGATGGATGGAGAGCAGGATAGGGGCAGAAACAACACTCAAAGTATGAACAAAGGCACAGATGAGAAATAAGTACCATATGTTTGGGGACAAGTAAAGAGCCTATTCTGGTTGACACAGATAGAAAATTTCTACTGGAGAGGGTCAGCGGATGGAGAGCTAAGGTGCTCCACATTGCCTAGCGTCTTCATCGGTCAGCTGCCTTTGTGAAACCCCTGCTGCTAAACATTATCACCTGAAAGGATGCTCGAGAAAGGGGAAGATGAAAACCTCATTTATAAAAGGTGTGTTTGGGGATCTAATAACCACTGTGAAAACTCTTGTCGTGTTGAAATTCCAAAATACAGTGAAGAACACAGCCACGCTAATGTCTATATACCTGTTGCCGTTAAGTCGATTCCAACTCATAACGACAATATAGGACAGAGTAGAACTGTCGGTAGGGCCTTCAAGGGGCGACTGGTGGGTTCAAACTGTTGACCTTTTGGTTAGCAGCCAAGCTGTATACAACACAGCAAACTGTCATGTTGTTAATACACAAAATAAACTGCCGAAGTGGTCTTTCGCTTGTGTCTGAGAAAGCAATTTGAGGCAGAGGAATGGATTAAGAAGTTTAATCTGCAAAGTGACCTCAGAGATAAATTGCTTTCTTTACTCTCAGATGTTATAAGCAGGTTGGAGTCACAAAAGGAACTGGATTTCATGCTATTGTTCCTGGGGTCTCCCAGCAATGCTCTCTCCTTCTACTCCCTCTCACACCCCCGGCCTTGGCCATTTGATATTCTGTTTCTTTATAATAATTTTACCAGTTAAACATTAGTTGTTGTGATAAAGGCAAGGCCAAAAGATGACCTGTGAGTGTTAAACCCTGGCCCAGAAGGGCTGCTAAGCTCAGCTTGTCCTGACTACCGAATCAGCCAAATTGTTACCCATCTGTGTTTCCTGGGTCTCCAGCTGAGGATTCGCTACCAGCCTCATGTCTAGGGTTCAGATTCACTCTGGATCACCAGTTTATCTTGCCCTGGCTGTGGGTAACGCCCTTTTCCCTTAGTGTTCATTGAGACTGAATAGACACTTTTCAAAAAGAACTTTATTAAGAAACTTCAGGTGAAAAACTGCATAACCAAAAATAATGTACTGCAGACCCTGAAGTGGCTGAACTTGGCCCAATCAGGCAGACAGACCTGGCCTTGGCTTGTCCTCATGCCCTTCTGCCCAGGAACCTGCTCCAAGCTCCTCATCAGTCTTTGGTCCTTTCCTCTTGTGCTCTTTCATTTAAAAGAAGGAACTGAAACGGCAGGCTCAGTCACAGCCCCTTAGGAGGCACACAAATGGCGGGTATTTACAACATTGCTATAAACCAGAGCAAAGCGTTGGCTGAAGACTATCATCAGGATGCCTGTTTACATGAACACAGACTTCACATTCAGTGTAGTGACAGTCTCAAATTGGAAACATGTTGTCTTAGGGTTTTCTAGAGAAACAGAACCGGTAAGACTATATATATACATATACACACACACACACACACAGAGAGAGAGAGAGGAGAGAGTGTCAGTCCCTGGGTAGCACAAATGGTTAAGTGCTCAGCTACTAACCAAAAGCTTGGCAGTTCAAACCCACCCAGAGGCACCTAGCTAAAAGCCCTGGCAATCTGCTTCCAAAAGGTCATGGCCTTGAAAACCCTACGGAGCAGTTCTACTCTGCAACACAGGGGGTCACCATGAGTCAGAATCTACTTAACGCTCAATAGCAACTGGTACTGGATATATATATATGTATGTATATGCAGTTCGAACCTACCAGCCACTTCTTGGAAACTCTGTGGGGCAGTTCTACTCTGTCCTATAGGGTCGCTATGAGTCGGAATTGACTCGACAGCAACAGGTTTGGTTTTTGGTTTGTGTGTGTGTGTGTGTGTGTGTGTGTGTGTGTGTGTGTGTGTGTGTGTAGAAAGAGAGAGTTATTTTAAGGAATTGGCTCACATAATTGTGGGGGACTGGCAAATCCAAAATGTATAGGTCAGGTGACAGGCTGGAGATTCCTGCAGTCTTATGTCCCAAAATCCCTAGGTCAGGCGACGTTCAAATAAAGGTAACTATTAACTAAGTTGGAGTTACAGATCTAGAGTTCAGGGGAGTGATTTGGGAGCTGTCGGCATATATTATGGTAGCTGAAGTCATACAGACAGGTTTTGTCATTCAAGGAGAGCAGTTAAGATAGAAATGAAAGAAGACAAGGACAAGATTCTCATGTAAACCAACATGAGGGGTGATCGAAGGAGGAGAAGTCCACAATTAACTAGAGAGATAGACACATAATCAGGAAGAAATACTGCCAAAAAAGCCTAGGAAGAAGAGAATTCTAGAAGAAACTGATGCAGCTAAGAGGTCAGGTAAATAAGGACTGAAAATTAGGAGTTGGTGGTATTTGCCAGAGTAGTCTCAGTGGAATAATGTAGCAGTAACCCAAGTCCTGTTAAGTTAAAGAATGAATGGGAGATAAGGAAGTAGAGACAGTCAATTCCTTCCAGGGCCCTGGCTATAATGGGAAAATTGTAATAACTGCTAGCCAGACATAGTGCCGAGGTTGAGTGTTCAGTTTAATTGATTGATTCATTCATTGTTTTGAGCATGGTTGTGACTGCTGGGAAGGACTGAGGAAAGAGGAAACACTGAAAAATAGAAAATCAAGGGAATGACTAATCGAAAAATGCCCAGGAGAAGCAGCACAAGTTCATTTGAGACTGGAGGAGATAAAGTGGAGTTGGGCCCTTGTACAGATGGGCTTCTGGATGTAGGGATCGGTATCACACACTTGGTAGCCCAAGTTTATGCCGTAACATGGAAGGCAGGATCATCTGCTGCACACTGAAAATACAACTGCAGCTAGAGACTAAAATGTGTAGTGAGACCCATCCTCAAACTTGGGTGGTTTCCTTCAGTAGTACTTGACCTTCTGCTTACATTTTCTTTAAAATTGTCATGAGCCTTACTGATGCTGCTTCAAGAAAATAAAGGAGCATGTGTTCATAAAAAAGCATCCTCTGCTATACTGACCTTTGGAATTCTAAACAGCAAGCTGGCCTTCTTCCCACTACACTCCATCCATCTGATTTTGCAGTCGACAAGAGGAGACAGAGATAGAAAGATGGATTGTGTGTGTGCATGTCCATACGTTGTGCTCTTTAGGGGTGATGACATATGTAGGGCCACAGAAATCTTCCAATGCAGCAGAATGAAAAATTTGAAAACCGCCGCTTTTGCGCATGAAGAAATTTTACTTAGTACGTACCTTTGAACGTACTGTTTAATCCAAATAGCTTTATACACCAAAATATCTGGTGTTCGTTCTGCCTAGGTAATCTTGAGTCCTCGTTTTCCTACTCCAGTTCTCAGATGAACATAATTCAACAATGAATTTAAAATAGGAGGATAATGGCCCTTGTTGACTAGCAAAGCAATAGGCCACTGGCTTTGGTTTCAGGACTCAAACTTTAGGAAAACTCCTTGAATTCTGGAGATCAACTACAAGTAGAAATCCTTGTTTTCTTGGGGATGAGAGGGAGAGGAGGAGGGCAGAAATACAGTTTAGAAAATAGTTCTATTTTAGGAGCCTTGGTGGCACAGTGGTTAAGTGATATGGCTGCTAACCAAAAGGTCAGCAGTTCGTATTGACCAGCTGCTCCTTGGAAACCATATGGGGCAGTTTTACTCTGTCCTATAGTGTTGCTATGTGTTGGAATTGACTAGATGGCAAATAGTTTTTAACTCTATTTTGAGTACATCAGTGGGTATAAAATATTGTTTCCAATAATTCTGAATGAATGAAAAAGCTCTGTAATGACCAATTCTCAACTTGACCACGTCAACATGTATTTCACTGATTAATTCAGTCATTCTCTCTGACAGTCTTACATTCTCAGTTTCTTTCCCAAAACGCTTAAATACTAAAACACTGTAGTTTTTTGTTTTGTTTTGTTTTAATATACACAGGGAGCCAATCCTTTGGGAGTCTTGAGAACCTGCTTGAATTACACACTTTGAAGCTGATCGATGTCCTAGGGATGAGGTACTGGAGCCAAGTGCTCTAGTAGCAGCTTTGGACGTGGTTGCGTGAATTTTTACCTCCAGGTCGAACTCTGTGGCCCTTCTGACTCCCTGAAAAATATTAAAGCCTAGCATTTTGATGCATGTCCATGAATGTTTTCAGGATGACTTAGATGCAAAAGGCATAGACACCATGCTACATGAAGCATGTAAGAAAGAACAAAGACTGTTTAATCTGAAACTTGGGGAACATGAGAAATTTCTAGGAGTATATGGTGCTTTCATGTGCAAATGAAAGACACCATTTCAAAATGGTTTACGGAAAAAGCAGATGTGTTAGGTCAGATAACTCACAAGTCGTATCAAGGATCCTGGACTTGGGCACAGCTGGAGTTTGGGGATCAAACTAAGTTATCAGAACTTAGTTTTTCTCTATCTCTTGGCACTAGCCTTCTCTGTGTTGGCTTTTTTCTCAGCCAGGTTTCCCTTTGCCTCTGGCAATGCCACACTTACCATCTACGCCTCCAGGACCCATAGTGAAAAAAAAGGGACATTTGTTTTTTAACATTTCGAACAAAAGTCCTATACTCATTGGCTCTAAATGGCTTCTTGTTGTTGTTAGATGCCGTTGAGTCGGTTCCGACTCGTAGCGATTCTATAGGACAGAGTAGAACTGCCCCACAGGGTTTCCAAGGAGCAGCTGGTGGATTTGAACTGCTGACCTTTTGGTTAGCAGCTGAGCTCTTAACAACTATGCCACCAGGGCTCCCTAAATGGCTTGGCTTTGGTCAAATTTCCCTATCCCAACCCTCAGAGACCACGTGGTTGATGAAAAATTGGTTCTTCAATGAAAACCTTTGTGCTATTACCATGAGGGAATTCCTGAGTGGTAGAAATGGTTAACCGAA